>OY282482.1:0-1250000 GCA_958295575.1 Leucania comma | reverse complement strand
ACTTCTCTCACTCTAGCGTGAAGCGGGAGACCGTGTTAAACTTTTAGTAACTTAAACAACACCCAGTTTTCGTTCAGTTACCTTTTGCATTTAGGACCACGAGTATACTTGGCAGATGTGTCCAGTCTCCCTAGAGGGCAGGGCTTCGGCCTCGGCTGGTTTTGCTAATATTTCTTCGAGGCGCGCTTGGAACACAATGCGCCATCGATGACTCGGGTCCGGCCTTTTTAGAGAAGAAATACGGTTGGGTTTAAAGGTCACAGCTCATTAGTGACACCCGGCAAGACCTGGTGGGTACCCGGGTGGCTCTCATGACCTTTAATCCAAACCTATTCTATGATTTCTAACCCAAAAAAAGCTTGAAATAACCTAAAGGAATTACATTGCTAGGTAATAACATCCGTTTTGAGCGGAAACAATAAAAAGACGAAATATTCTGTTGAACGTCAAATTCGAGGAGAAAGGAAATCTAATGACGCGTACGGAATTTGTTGTTGAGAGGCCTGTTGCTGGCTTTGTTTTAACGTAAACAAACTGATTAAGGAGCATGGCAATTGACTTATTGATTGATTGACTTAAGTCTACACAATTAAGTCTCTTAATTAATTAAATGATAGAGGGCACAGCCGAAGGGCTCAAGAGCACCATACATATAACAAAATACTGAGAACGCTCGCCTGAAGGAGTTGTCAGCAAACTGAAGGGGCCCAGGAGGGCCGAAGCCTACTGGGGCCAAGGGTTATTTGAAAATGAACCCCGGGGCCCTGGAATGAAGGCAATGAAAGGAGCAGGGTAGGTTTTTGGTCAGTAAGAGTTTGACACTATCTCCCGCCCCACCCAAAGGCGGGATTTGTCATTTGATGATTTTACTTACCATAAAAAAAGCTAAGGAGGGAATTTCCTGCTGGAAGTCAAAGTCAAAATGATTTATTTCATATAGGCCTACATGGGCACTTATAAAACGTCAAAAGCTAGGGCACGGTTCCAAATTGGTCGTTTCCTATGGAGAAGAACCGGCAAGAAACTCCATAGTTACTCTTTTAAAAAAAATGGGTTGTTGTACAATATTTCCAAATAACAGTATTAATAATTATGTAAGGACAGTGTAGACCAGTCAATATTGTGCCCAAAAGCACAATAAAAATAATCATAGTAATAAAAAGAAAGTGACTCGTAATAGGAATTCGAAGTCTACAGTGTTCTCACATTCACATTGTATAGAAAATATAAAGAAACGAAAACAAAACAGGAAAAAAATAATAATTACAACTATCACATGTTACACTATGAGATGCTAATAAAATAAATTACTAATGAATTTGTGATAGTTGAGGTCTAAATAATATTGCAAAAGCAATGTTACTCCTTTTGGCAGCTTGTTATAGAACTGTTTACTGCTGGTCTTAGCTAACCTCCATTTGGGTAAAACAATTTCGTGTTTAATGCGCGTATTTTTGTTATTTATTTTTATTTATTTATTTATTTTATCAAACTTATACTATCTTTACAGGAAAGCCTAATGCGACAGTACAGCCAATATAAATAACTATATACTATAATAATATATAATAATATAATTTATAACTAAACCTACGTAAATTAATTATTATTTTTAGCCAAAACATATAACCGCTAGTGCAACTCTGTTGAATTCACTCAAAGCACAAATGAATAGGTCTGACTTGTCGTGTATGAGATTGAGAGTGCGAAGTGCGCGCGTCAGAGGCGACTCTTTGAGCAGGTTTGTTCTTGCCCGCGGCACCACCAGCAGTGGAGGCCGACGCCGGCGCCAAACATATCTGTCAGGGACACATAGACACAACAACTCCGACAAAGCTGCGTTATCCATTTTTCCTCTTAGTACTTTAAAAATATAAAGTAAAAGAGCAAATTCCCTTCTTACTCTAAGTTCATTATATCCCACCATGCCTAAAATGAAGTTATGAAGATCGCTTCTAATTTTAAAGGTTCTTCTAGGCAAGTTTGCTCCATCGTACACCACATCATTGTTTACCATCAAGTGAGATGGTGATCAAAAGCGAGCCTAACGATAATAAAAAAATATGGAAATTCATCATATAATCTTGATTAGAAATCCTATGGTCTCCTATCCTCTGTGGCTTTATATTTTTTGCAGTTATTAAACGTAGATTTGGTATCTGAATGTTTTGTTAACGCGGTCGAGAAAAGATGAAAGCGTGAACTCGGCACCAGTTGATTTTCATTTTGGTTTGGCTTGGTCTCTAGCATGATGTTGCATTTGTCTATCTATAGTATGTTAATGTTTTATTTTCTTCCCCAGGCGATGAAGATCCTCTCCAAACGCAAGCTGATGCGGCGAGCAGGCCTGTTCGGACGGGCACCCCCTCGCAGACCTGGCCCTGGGCCGCCCCCCGACCCGCTGCAGAGGGTATACCGCGAGATCGCCGTGCTTAAGAAACTGGACCACCCTAATGTGGTCAAGCTGGTTGAGGTAAGTGATAGTCCAAAAATCCAGATATTGTTTAACGTGAATTAATTCGACCGTCAAAAATTGCTCGCTGAACAGATAGTCGATAGGGCTGAAAAAATTCGGAGTGGTGACGTTTGCTGTCCGCCCACTAGGTGAACAGATGACCTGGTGAGGGTCACGTCGGGAATTCGATGGATGCGAGACGCCCAGGGCTGGTAGCAATCAGCCAATGACCAGTAGACATCGGCTGGTCGCTACTAGCCCTACACGTCTTTCTATTGAAATGATTTTGGATTAAACCATTCACTGTTATTTGGAATATGTATGGAGAGATTTGGCATGTTAGTTGACTCACTAGTGCTGAAGATAGGCTCCGGAACTCCGTAATGAATCAATGTATCCTAGCCGTGTTTGGGCTTATTAGAATTGTCATGAGATGCACTTTGGCTATAAGTTACTATCGAACTGATCTGATGCTGGAGCCAGAAGGTGGAAGGTAGACACGAGAACTTCATAATAAAACAATGTATCCTAGCAGTGTTTGGGTTTATTGGAATTATCATGAGAAATAGGCACTCTGGTGCCGGAGTTCCTTAGGGGTCTGTTCTCTCTGCAACTCTCTTCCTCCTGCATATCAACGATCTGCTGAAGCCCGGTATCTATGGTTAAGCAGATGATAGCACAGTTGTAGACAGATACCTGCCAACTGCTCGGGTTAGTAAAGAGCTAATCAGGTCTGAAAGAGACTCGGCGTTCTTGCAAAAGTCCGGCGATACTTCACACCGGAACAGCTTCTGATGAGTCTAATGTGTTGATGATTTTACCTACCATAAAAAAAAACCGACCGAGGACCGAGGTCGACCTGGGAAGAGGTGGCGAGACGAACTAGAAGCCTACCGCGAGGGCTGGTTCGAGGTGGCCCGAGATAAAAATACCTGGAAGGAATTGGGGGAGGCCTTTGCCCTGCAGTGGGAAAGTATAGGCTAACTAAAAAAAAAACACGTTGTTGAAACTTCTACAGTCCGGACGAAGCGTTTTGCCTCGTTGTTTATACCGCGTATATCGAAGGACTAAAACAATTCCCGTCCGATTATAATTTAGGTGTCTTCAAGGCTAGAGTGAATAGGCTCTTAATAAACTAGTGTGCCTCACCATCAACGATTGCATCACTGCTTACCATCAGGTGGGATTGCAGTCAACCACTGGTTTATAAAAATTAAAAAAAAAAGAAAAAAAAAGTGTTTACCAAAAAAAATATAAGCGATTTCAATAGAAAAAAAACCATTAAAATGATCAAAATAACTTTAATTTCGGAAGTCGGTGTTAAATACGAAACAAACAATACCGAGAAACACCTACTTCCGAAAATAAAGTTATTTTGATCATTTTAGTGGCTTTGTTTTCTAATGAAGTCGGTTTTTTTTTTTGTTAGTTTCGTGAGGATTATCACGAAACTAACAAAAAAATAAATAAAGCACAACTAAACTGCATAGTCCGGTCAATTTAGACGTCCGAGGCTACAATATTCGCACCCAGCTGAGAATTGGTTGGATTATTCAAAACACCATTATAAAAATAGGACTATGGAGTTTGGACAACGAAGACCCAGATTGAAACTGTTTAACAACAAGATACATTGACATATGTGTCATATTGAGCCGTTATAGGCATTGGTATAAACATAATAAAGGCCCATTTAGAACGTACCAAACCATTCTCCCCAGAGTGGACGAGCGAGAGGTAAGTCATACCTTTCGCTCGTCCTTCGGGCGAAAATCGTATGTTCGAGACGAGAAACTCGCATCGTCTGTATAGGCCTAAGTCCCAAGATGTTCCTACTACCGGGACTCAGGCCTCCTCTGTTAGTGCTCGATTACGGAGACGCGGTGCGTTGCGCGGCGCGTCGGGCGTTCCGTCATACATTGCCATATGTTTGTGTTTGCGCGAGCGATGACGAGGCCCGCTGCTGCAATTTACGATGAAACGCCGAACGCGCCGCGCAACTCGCCGCATCTCCGTAAACACGGCCTTAGAGAGAGTCGGTCTACCACACGTGGCCAGATGGGATTAGTAGATGTTACAAATGTCTTCGGATTTTTTGCTCTAGAACATGCCGATTTCCTCACGAATTTTTCCTTCACAGTTTGGCATTATGTCAATCCAGTTGGTACCTTGCCTTGGAACTTACTATGTACATTTAGCTCTAGTTTACCGTAACAACTAAAAACTGATAAAATAGAATCTTGTCTTGTATTTACGTACAACTTTTTTCTTTATGACATTGATTTGAAGACATTCATTGTGTGTGTCTATATAATTGTGTCAAATAAAATATTTTTCTTTCTTTCTTTCTTTCTTTCATAGTAAACTGTCCCACGACTAATAATAACAAATGAGCAAACAAGAATGAGGATATCAGTTCTCTTAATTATTATTGTTCATACACAAACCTGACCTTTTGCAGTATTGACTCTTCTACTCGTATTAGATACGTAAACACATAACACTAACGTCTATTTTCTTACCTTCTTTTCTCATATTAAAATAATTTTTGCTGATTTTTTTTTTCTTGGTTTTGAGAAGTAAATAGATAATTTTGAAAGTTTTTTTTTAACTTTCACACAACGCTATCTAGTCCCAAACTAAGCAGACCAACAGGCCTGTCGAATTATTCCAAGATATTAAAGTTGCCCCAAACGGCACCGCGGTCTTGCAGAAGACGAGCAATGGTTGTCTTGCCGTCCGGCCGTCCAGTGACGACCAAGCCATGGCCGAAAGCGCGTTGCGTTCCACACACGCCTCAATGAGATGTCAGAAAGATTGACTGAGCCAGTTACGGCCAAGTTGTATAGGGGGGCAGCAGTTGTAGCAACTGCTGCCCCCTAGCCAAGTTACAATCGATACGTTTTGCGTTAACGATTGGAGCTGGCCTGAATTCGTTTGTGAACAAAGGAGTTCGGGGCGTGGCCAACTCCAAGCGTTCTCGTGAAACGAAACGAGTGTAACTTGGCTAGGGGGGCTGATTATTCGATAGAGTTAACGAAAGGGCATCTGAAGTAACACTGTGGATCAGTAAAAGTCTGAGTCAGCAGAAAACGTTTGATGATTTCTCTCATAAAATAGATATTAAAGTTATTGTTTTTCATCAATGTTTTTTTTTTAACTACCCCCAGTTTCTGCCCCTGCTAGGAAAACTGATGTGTTAAGAGTTTTATTTGTTAAATGAAATTTATTTAATTTCCTATCATTGTCACAGTATTAGTGAGAGGGTTTTTTTACGACAACCAAGCTCACTTGAGTAATTCATGGATTATTATAAGTATATAGGGCAATTCATCTTGTGAAGTATAAGGACAAGGCAAATTTTAACTGATTACGAAAACGTAATCACTTAAAATGTGCTAAAGTTTATAACTAAGTTAAAGTTTCATCGGAATCGAAATAACTATTATTAAAAAAAAATTATTTTAATATTGATAATAATATTAATGACTTTAATGTATTTAAATCTAAGTTTGTGTTAATTTATTGCTCTTAAATTATGTAACGACAAATTATATTTCTCAAGGCAGCAGCATTATTATGGTGAATGCTATGTACGCTTTAATTGTCATGTGCATTAGTCCCTATTGTTATAAAGATTTTTCCTTATAATTAACATTTATGTAATGTGGCTGTACTAAAAATTAAATAAATAAATTATGAAAATTGGGACGAACAGTTTATTATAGTAAGATTTTGAAGTGGAGTTTGAAGGTCAAAACTAAAATTTTCTGGTGGTTCTACTGAAGGCCTATTATCACATTGAAGGATCTGTTTTTGACAAACTACAAACTGGCAATTCTCCACAACTACTTAATATGCTTTTAAATTCTTTTAGGAGCAAATATACATGTCATGTAAGAATAAATCTTTCCTTTTTCAAGTTCCAGTAAAGTAACCACTATCCCTTGGTCCCCAGGTGCTGGATGACCCAGCAGAAGATCACCTGTACCTGGTGTTCCAGCTGCTGGAAGGAGGCCCGGTCATCGACATCCCCACGGAGACGCCGCTCAGTGAGCACCTGGCCAGGAAGTACATCAGGGATGCCCTGCTGGGGGTGGAGTACTGTGAGTTAACGGCTTTCTCATCTCACTTATTTATCACTAGCTGCTGCCAGCGGCTTTGGTCGAGTGAAAGTAGAAAATTGTCCCAAGGAACCTACTCCCGGGATAAATTAAGAAGTATTCTATGTGCTAACTGTCCATAACAGAACCATCGGGCAGTTGCCGAACCAGACAAAAACCGTCTGGTCGCAGGATCGTCCATTTTCAATGGAGGGTGGCGATACTTTACGCCCTACTTCGCATACTTCTATAGGTTTAAACATTTTCACTCGCACATTCATAAATATACAGGATATGTCGGAAATGTGTAATCATAATACTGCTTCAGTTCATGGAAACGAACAATTTTCTAGAAGAAAGTTGCAGTCAATCACCAAAAAACAATTTTGTTTTTTTTTTTTTAATTGAAATAAACTAGTCCTTGGCTGCAATCCCACCTGATGGTAAGCAGTGATGCAATCGTTGATGGTGAAGTGCACTAGTTTATTAAGAACCTATTCACTCTAGCTTTGAAGACACCTAAATTATAATCGGACGGGAAGACCGCAGCAGGCAAATTGTTCCAGTCCATCGATGTACGCGGTATAAACGACGTGGCAAAACTATTAAATTACCTAGACTTTACGTAAGACGTAATAAATCATCCTTTTTAGCTGAAAGACGACCACTCTGGATAAAGGCCTCCCCCAAGTGTCACCACAACCTTATGGTAAGCCTTCCAACACTGCGTCTTCGATATGATCGCCACTCCAGAACATTTCGGCCTCATTGTTCTACGAGCAATATGTCCTATCGATAACATCCGATCAAAATGAGGACCTATGGGAGATTCGAGCTTGCAGTCGGCGAGCAATGGGTAGCTCGTCGACCGACCGTCCGGTAACCATTCGAACCGAGCCCAAGTCGACGCGTAATGTTCCACGCGCGCCTCAAGGATTTATCAACAAACCGTAGGGGCCCAGCAGAGTCGACGCCTACTGGGGCCAAGGATCGATTTCTGGAAGGAAGTTTCTGCCCCGTTATGACAGGCATAGAAAGAACCGAAGCGGGTTTTTTTTAGTTATTAAAAGTCTGCCAATATCTCCCGCCACGCCCCATGGAAGGTTAAATTGTTATGCCGCCACTAGTAGAAACTAGTTTACTACCTATAAGTGTACCTACAGACCATCGTTGTATAGACAGCAGCATCAATTGTGTAGAAAAGAAAGTAAGCAGCTGTTGAGGACGCCTTCCATAAAACTATCATCATATTAGTAATAGCTTTCGACTACCACCCTCACTATTCTAAGACACTATTCAAGTTTTCAAGCCTGCAGCTGCAGAAAAAGGATAATGTTACCAAATCATTCACTGAAATAAAAAAAATAACATTATTAGTTTTCTCATCATCATCATCACCATCAGCCTTTTAATGTTCCCACTGCTGGGACACAGGCCTCCTCTCTAAGAAAGGGAATGGGCCGTAATCCACCATGCGGGCCCAGTGCGGGTTGGTGGATGTCACATGTCTTCGAATTTTTGGTTCTAGGACATGCCGGTTTTCTACAGCTTCTGAAAACTATTCCTAGATTGATAGGTACATTATTTTCAAAGCGAAACTGCCTAGGAAACAATTTTAGCATGTTTTTACGCTCAAAAAACTAGTATAAAATTTAGCATAAAAAAGCTTTAGCAGGATACCTCCTGTTACAATTTTTCACGACGAAAATTAAACACTAAAACGCAGAGAACGGAAAAAGTTCAGAAAATAAAATAAAGGCGTTGCATTTTCATTTTCAGGGTTCCTCTCCTAAGAGATAAAAATAGACGGCTAGTGGAGATAGGTGTGTGTCTGTCTGTTACTAGGCTGTATCTCATGAACCGTGACAGGTAGGCGGTTGAAATTTTCACAGATTATGTATTTCTGTTACCGCTATAACAAGAAATACTAAAAACAAAATAAAATGGACATAAACGGCCGTACCTTTTTTTTTTTCATTAACTTAGAAGTAAGATATTTTCACAGCTTCAAGGGACCACAGACTTGAATATATAGTTTTAATTTCAACTTGATACCTTCACGCGTTCCCGAGATAAAGGGTCTTGACAGACAGACAGACAGACGGACAACAAAGTGATCCAATAAGGGTTCCAGTTTTTTTCGAAGTACAGAACCCTAAAAGCGACATTTTTCAACAAACAAACACCGGAACAGACAAAACTTAAAAAAGGTTATAATAATTATATTTTCTAATGTTGTATAAATTTGTACGGAACCGTTCGCACGCGAGCACGACTCACATTTGTCCGGTTTTATGTACACTGTATAGACTTAAACTAGTTTACGCAAACTAAGAAACTTCCTTGCTTACATGACAGGTCTTAGGAACCAGGTCTCCTCACCAGTTCCCCAAAGAGTCGTTAAACTGAGCACAACAAAGTAACAACTTCAGGAGTGACGGTCACCTCCCGTGGACTTATTTCCTGTGGTCCTGACCTCTTTTACAATCCTCAGGGGAACTTTAAAGCCTATTTTTGGCATGACCTTTATCAACTGACACAAGATAGGTATTAAGTAAAATGTAATTTTTATTTATTGTTGTTGTTTGATGAGAATTTAATTGAGTGTAATCTTATTTGGTAAAAAGATGTGGCTGCTTTGCTATTGATGGTAACGTAGTTTTAACTTAAGAACCTTTTTTAAGTGAAAAAAAAGCAAAAAAAATAAGCTAGAAGGCGTGTCCGACTTTTACTTACTAAAACTCACCTGTTTTTCTTCAGCTGCCATTAATTGCTACTTTGAGCTTGTGGACGGCGACCACCCATTACTGGTCATCCGCAAGCCCGCTCTGCCACTCCCAACGCTCGGAGCAACGTCTCCTGCTGCGACAGCTAGGGCGTGTGGATATGCATCCCCTTACGGAGCAAGAAGCACGTTTCCTCTCGCTCCGCCCTAGATCGAGAGAATTTCTGACGGCACGGTTGGCGCAGTGGTTGAGCTATTGGCTGCTGCGCTGCGGGTCGCGGGTTCGGTTCCCGCACGGAACAAATATTAGTATAGCCTACAAAGGTGTTCCGGTTCGGTCTGTGTGTCTTGAGTTTACATGTTTTTGAACGCACCCACGATACAGGAGTAATTTCCATTGTGGAGGAACGTTATTCAAAAAAAAAAAAAAATACAACAATTTATTGGATGATTGCTCACCTAAAAAAGTATGATTTAACATTAAAATAAACTCTACTCCATCGGTTTACGATTGAGGCGCTAAGGCCATCTTTGAGGCGTGGATGGAAAGGCCTCACGGCGTCGTCACCTTCCGCTTGGCGCAGGAACTAACCGAACACGGCAAGTTCGGGAAGTACCTGTACAAGATTCGTGCCGAAACAACGCCCGGGTGTCGCCACTGTGCGGACCACCCGGAGGACACGGTGGAGCACACGGTAGAGGTGTGCCCCACTTGGGCAGAGCATCGCCGTGTCCTCGTGGGGGCGATCGGTAGCGATGATCTCTCGCGCCGGGCCTTTTTTCAGGTCATGGTCCGGAGCGAGGAGGAGTGGCAGGCGGCCGCCTCCTTCAGCGAAGCAGTAATGCTAGCAAAGGAGGAGGTCGACCGCATCAGGCAACGGCGCTCACGCCGCAGCTGCCGCCGTAATTCCGTTCAAAATTTCCGGCCACCGAAGGCGCGGGTTTGCGGTCGGCGGGCAATGGGTAGCTCGCTGTCCGTCCGTCCGGTAACAGACCGGACCGAGCTGCAGTCGTTTACGGCGCGCACTGTTCCCCCGCGCCTCAAGGAGCCGTCAGCAAACTGTAGGGGCCCAATAGGGTGGAAGCCTAATCTGGGGCTCTGGGAAAGGAGGAACGGAGTAGGTTTTTAGTCAGTAAGAGTCTGACACTATCTCCCGCTCGGTCCAAGGGCGGGGGCGGACGTATGTCATTAGATAATTTTACCTACTCAAAAAAAAAATATACTCCATCGGTTTAGGCAGTTAACTAAACGTAAACAATCTTAATGTCTTTTTATTAAAAAAAAAATTGTAAATTTCTTACAGAATGTTTGTATGTCTTCTAAGAAATACAAACATTCTGTAAGAAATTGCCCTGTGCGATAAGACCGCCCATTGTACCCTTGTTTATAATAATGTTTGTCCTATATTTGTTGTTGATGCGGTGTACAATAAAGAATATATAAATAAATAAATAAATAAAGATTATTTATTTAAATTTAGTTAATTACCTAACATCGTTTTTGGTAAATAGCTAATTGTAAAAATTTTTAGACAACTTTAGTTAATTACCTGAACAAATGGAGTAAGTAGGTACTGTTTTACTACTACAGAAGAAAATGGATAAAATCTCTAATTCGTTCCAGTTGCCTTACTTCTAGAAAAATATCTCAGTCAATATTATCTATTCGAGTCTCGTGTCAGCTAATGAAGAGGGCGATGTGGTCACCCTCCCTCCCTCTCCCTCTTTGCTATCTAGTCGTAAAAGTGTCGTAATATTTTAATAACACTGCCACCAGGGTTTGTTAGGGAACCAAGAGTTATGTCACACACTAACTTCATATTTAAAAACTGATACAGAAATGTGGAAAATGGTTGAACGTCGATAAAGCAAACAAGATTCTGGTTAGCTTTTCATAAAGAGCAAAAGTGAATTAGATAAATAAAAACATCAGTTTTACATTTTCGCTTTTGTAAAATTATAACTCAGGAGTACAAACAAGCATAGGTACTTTCGTTTCTTGTTCGGTCATTTCCAGCTTAAAAGTGCCAATACTGTGAATATTGGCAGTTGAAACCGATATCGGTATCGATAAAATAACTTCATTACATAAAACATTAAAAATAACTTGAATTTCGAAATCGGTGTTTCTAGTTTTGTTTTAACCCTACACGCGATTTCGCGCGAGCATTACGTATCGGATTACGGCAGACGATCTTGAAAAAACGAAGATTTCATCGTCATATAGACATTAATATAGTATAAATTATACCTTCCCGGAATCCTTATGAGTTTTCCTACCTATTCATATCGCTACATAATGAAATGAAACTTACCTGACTTCGCAGTGACGTGATATGTTTTCATTTTCATTATTTTTGTGCACATAACCTTGACACTTTATCACAATACACCGAATCCGCACATGTTTTCTCCAAAAGGACACTATAATACGATAACACATATGTTTACACATTCATGTCATAACTCATAACACTTCTAAATAAACTTTTTGCACTTTTAAACAAACTTTTTACGCGGGAGAAAATTTTATAACGTAATGGCGGCGATCACGCGCCGGCCGCGTCGGCTCGCGACGGCGACGTTCGGTCTGCGCATGCGCGACGCGCTAAAATGGCGGCTTAGTACCTTTGGCACCAAAACCTAGTACTATTATTTTAGTAGGTAATATTTTCAAAGAAATTTTTTTTTATTGTTTTTTTATAATTATGATTGTGATATTTTCTGTTTGTAGTGTTACTTTATCCTAATAATATTTTTTTACCGACTTCAAGAAAAGCGACGATTTTATGTTCGTCTGTATGTATTTTTTTGTTCGTTAATATTCCCGTCAATTATGATCCGATTTATTTGTACATACTAGCTGTAGCCTGCGGCTTCGCTCGCTTTAAATTAAGTTTTTAACCGACTTCAAAAAAGGAGGTTCTCAGTTTGACTCTGTGTATGTAGGTATGTATATAATATGTGTAAGTATGTTGGTCCGCGATTATCTCGCGTTTGACTGAATCGATTTTGATGCGGTTTTCAGAAGAATATTTAGGAGAAGGTTATGGTATTCTAACCGACTTCAGAAACGGAAGTTCTCAGTTTTTAGAATTTTCATGATGATTTGATAATGGAACCGAATGGCGGTAGGTATGTATTTAGTTTTGGCTGAGAGGTACTACAACTAAAAAGTGTGAAATAATTTAAAAAAGAAATGACTTAAAAAAAAAATAACCCTCCTTCTGGCGCAGTCGGGTAAAAATACAAAAAAAACTTCAAAATAACTTTAATTTGGGAAGTCGATGTTTAATAACAAAGAGACCAAACTATTATAGAAACACCGACTTCCAATTTGAAGTTGTTGCACTATTTTGTTATTTTTTTTAAGTCAATTGATATAAGTTGATGCTTAAGGTGTACTACCTCACCTACAGCTACAGCTTGCAACTACATACGAGTATATATATATATATATATATTTTTAGTCAATGTGTGCGAATTTTTACTTGTCCTCTGCACCAAGTGAAATCTTTGACATTACTTTAGTAACGAAAAAAATATAGGTGTATTCGATTGAAAAAAAAAAAATATTTTAGTAACTGTGTTGTTGACTGTTCTAGGATATTCTTGATCGTTGGTACATATTCAGTAATACATAAGATCGGGTCGACCAAAACAAACATTTGTATGGAAAACAAGAGAACATTTCCTTCCCTGGATCATGGACCGTATACATACATACGAGTAGATATCACTGCTTATTCCGATGTTAAACAATATTTATTTTCTGGTAAAATGATAGGGACACAAGCTACACATATTTTCCGGGCAGTTCTAGCCTTGACAAAAAGAAAGAATTACTGCAAATAAAAATGAATTTCTTTCGAATTATAATTCTTGCCTAATTCTGTGTCCTTCTTCAGCTGTCTTTCATTGTATCTTGCAGTTGAAGAACAATGGGTATTCTTAAAAAAAAAAAAAAAAATTATCATTTATAAATCATAAATTTTATTAATTTTAATGCAAGGTTTTTAAAAATACTTTTTACACAGGTCAATTTTTTGGTCAATGACTAGATGAGGCCGCCATTGTACGAGTAGAAGATAGACGATAGTTGGTCTTTGAAAAATACTGATACAACTATAACCCTACCCAAACATATTTGGAAAATGGACTGGTTGATATTGAATTAAATAAATTATTGGAAATTGCTATTCTGTAATTTTTTATTCATCTGTTTTTTATTCAAAGTAAATATATCCACGACCTCTCGAAAACCCTGGTTTCTATAAGTTGACTAATATATCTATCAAAAACCTATTGTCGACTTCCTAAGCACTTAACAATGATTTCCTAGACAAAATTTTGGTCCAGGCCATTTATTCCTGAAAAATACTTTTATAGTATTGTCACAATTGTCGTTTTCCTCAGTACACTACCAGCGCATCGCCCACCGCGACATCAAGCCAGCCAACCTGCTGCTGGGCGAGGGTCGCGTGCAGGTGGCCGACCTGGGCGCCTGCGGGGAGCTGGCGGCAGCTGGCCGGGTATCGGGCACCGTCGGCACCCCCGCCTTCCGCGCCCCTGAGGCTGCTGCGCCTGCTGATAAGTATAGTGGAGAGGTGAGCAACTTGGACTAAGGATGTTATTAGATTTGAGATTAAGTTATCCAGGGTATACCGAAGGTTTTCTTCAAGCGCAGCGAAAGATATGGAACTGAAAACATAAAGAAGAAGAGAGTGTAATTCAGAAGTACCATAACAAAAAATTCATACAAAGCTTTCTCTATACATTCTGTGTCTGTTCAAATCTCTTGAGTGGCTTTCGGAAGCTTAATCAAATACGATGACCATAATCCATAAGCGATTTTGTATAGCATAAGCATAATCAGCCTCAAAATGTTCTCACTGCTGGGACTCCGGCCTTTTCTGCAAAAGGGGAATTGGGTAGATGTCACATGTCTTCAATTCGGTTCTAGAACATGCTGGTTTCCTCACGATTTCATCGGTCGCCGTTTTGAGAGCAGTGGCAAGGGCGTCGCCAGCCGATGATCAAGGGAGCTCCCCTTGATCATCGGCTGGCGAGGCTTTTTTATTGTCTATTGGAAGTATAGAAAATAAAAAAAGCCTTTTTTTAATAATAATAAAAGTTTATTTTCGCCACAATATAACTCCCAATTGCTAGCCTTATATCTACGGTAACATATAGGATGGGCATTATACTGTGGGAGACTGGTGCCTAAACTAGGCTCTGACGCTGTAAAGCCTCTACGGAGGGGGGGGGGAGCGTAGCCCCCACTGCCCCCCCTTGGCGACGCCCTTGAGCAGTGATATATTATTACAAGAATCACTTTTAGATAACTTGGTATCGCGACAGACTTAAGTGAAGATAGATGAACTAAGTGGAACCATAATTGAAAATACTGGCTCTAAATGGCAGACCATAGACGTGTAGTTAAAAAAGAAAGGTAGGCGTTTTTCCAGCAGTGTATATAAACAGATTATTAAAAATAAAGGTACTACATTGTGCACACATGGGCCACGTACTGGGCGCGTCGGTCTCCATATATTTTAGGTGGCAACCTGTAGAGCTACATTAGATTCACGCCACGCAGCGTGCGTCGCTCTAATGTGGTTCCCGCTTAAAAACGATAATAATCATTCTGTGACATAATAATGTAATTGAAGATATCTTCAAAGTTCCTATTCACTTCTTATTCCCCCAGGCAGCAGACATCTGGTCTCTCGGTGTGACTCTCTACGCCATGGTAACTGGCAAGGTGCCTTGGGTAGGCAACTCAGCAATAGAACTCCAGCGCAAGGTGCTGGACGAGCCGCTGACGTTCCCCGGCAGGATCCAGCCGTCCAGGCCGCTGCGGGACCTGCTGAACAAGATGCTAGATAAGGATCCGGTTAAGAGGATTACTCTGCAGGAGGTTAAGGTGGGTTTCTGAAACTGTTGGACCCTTAGGTCTCGATGTGGGGTTCAAAGTGGGAGTTCAGTTATTTGCCAGCTGTCTACTGTCAACAACCCTCCGGTACCACGCAGTAACCTCAAGCAGTATCTTCTTTCAACAGTAGCACTAGTTTGTGTAAGCAATAAACTAATGTTATAGCTATAATTCTCCAACTTGGTGGCTAATTTATCCATACTGTAAAAAAATCCTATAACAAAAGAGCATTTTTTTTTAAATCTCCGTTTTTATGTTTGGATCCAAACTCCGAAACCGCTAAACATATTTTGATGGGACATCCACTAGTAATTAGCTCATGTTATAAGGAGTAACTTAGGTTACTTTTGTTTTAAAAAAACAATATTAAGACCGCGCAGAAAAATCCAATTGAAATTGTGCTGTTTTGCGAGACTGACGTTGTTAACAAATAAATTATATATGACATATACATTGTACGTCAAGTGTTGAGTGGACCTTCAGGAAGAACAACATATCTAACCAACGAAACACTTGGGCAGTCTAAACGTGAGTACAGACTAGAGTATTTATTAGTAACAGAACAACGAGCCGCTCTATGATATGTTCTAGTGTATCACCCTCACGAACCAGAATATGTCGAGCACGCTCGCCGTTTTGTTTCAAACTAACGAGCGTAATTTCGTCAAGCCAAAGCCCGAGCGCAGGTGATGGGGGGGAGAGGGACGAACAAGGTACGCCATCGTTTAGTTTCCATCGTTAACGAGCAACTTGCAAACTCGCTGTAAGCATTACGCCGACCAGAGCGCCGACCATTTGCAGGAACGTTACATTATAAGGAAATGCTTTTGAAACTGAGCATTTGTCTGTATTGTACAATTTGTTGGAACGCTACATTACATAGAAATGCTCGAGAAAATGCTATAGTGTATATCCACCTTTATATTGTGTCAACCTCACGAACCAGACATCGAGCACGCTCACCGTTTCGTGACGAACTAAATTGTCCAAACCAACGAGCGTAATTACGCCGAATAGAGCGTCTGACACTACTTCCCGCTCCACCCAAGGGCAGGATCTATCATTGGATGATTTTACCTACCATAAAAAAAAACTGAGCATTCGCAGGAACGTTACATTTCACAGAAATGCACAGTCATCTTAAGAGGAGCCTTCTCCACTTGCATATCGTCAACGTCGAGCATGGTTTAAAAGCTTGTTGCTTCATCTAACGCAATACATCGCGACTTTTGATGAAAAGGCAACGCGATAAAAGAGAGATAACGCCTTAAAATCCTGTTGGCATTCGGTAATTCCGTGATTTACTCGAATATTTCACAAAATTTGTTCCAGATTTTACATGTTTTTTTAAAACCCTTAAAAAATTTTGAGAAATTTTACGGTCATTCAGAATTACAATTAAATGTGCAAGGCTTCACTTACTTTTATATTTTTAATCTATGAGTACATTATGGAAGGCCAAAGTACACGAAAATAGCAGAATTTCAGAGGTCTTTCCTGTTTTACAAAAATTTAAGTTTTGATTTCTATAGAAGCCTAGATAAAGTCCACAAAATATCTGTGTCTCTAAAATATCTGGAAACAGATGTGTCATAAGATCATAATCACGTAAGAGCGGTTGTATGAAATGTACCTAGGGTTGGCCGGCCTCTTATTCCCAGTTGTATTGTACTGCCTATTGGAGTACTGCTCTTGAGACAACCAATTAACTACACCAGTAATTTGAGTACTTAGTATCCATCTACCCGCACTTACAGCCTAAGTGCTAAGATGTCATTACGTTAACGAAGACATTTCTCTCAAAAGGTCAGGTTCCAAATGATTGGAATCCACCCCCGTCGTAATAAAGTGAATTATACCAAGAATAATCAAATTGTCTAAGTCAACGTAATTAGTGAAGCAATTTGACCAATCTGTATAGTAACGGGTGACCTTATCAAACGAACATCTAGTTCTGATTGAATTAGAAACAATAGCAAATCGTGAATAACGACAAATTATTATTTACTTTGTTTTGGCTTTTATGTTACTTAATCTTAGTAATGTTATGTACAGTTTTAGCTAAGTATCTTGACTATATATTTTCATAAGCCTTATAAGTGCGTGAATAAATGAAAAAAACTGGCTAAGTGTGAATCGGAGTCGCGCACGAAGGGTTCCGTACCATCCATAGCAAAAAACGACATAAAAAATCATGTTTATTGTACGGAAGTACCACCTAAATATTTAATTCTGATTTTTGTATGTGTTGTTATAGCAACAACAGAAATATATCCGGTGTGTAATTTTCAACTGTCTAGCTATCACGGTTCATGAGGTACAGCCTGGTACAGACAGACAGCGAAGTGTTAGCAATAGGATGTATTTGCCCTACAAACGCACTCTGGAGGACCTAGAAAATGCCACTAACGCCTCAATAAACGTGGTAACTTTGAGAGAGATGGAAACCATCGATCGGAGAAGAAGAAGCAATAGGATCCTGTTTTCACCATTCTAAAACTGACCAAAATCGAGATAAATAACGATAACTCGTTCTTTATAATGTTTACACTGCTGGGGGTAGACTTAATGATGAGACCATCATCAACAGCCTCTATACCACCACTGCTGGAGACATAGCCATTTAATCACATGACAATTATTTAGATCCTAGGCCATACTTATACAGTCATGGTACAGGGTACCATTAGTAGCTAAATCTGTCGCCACAAAAGAACTAAAATTCATAATCCTACATTGCGGGATTAGAGTCCTCCACGCGAGGAGAACTTTGGTAACAACAATCCGAATTCCTGACCCGACACAACTCCCATCTGGCCGAAAGCTCCTCCCTTCTCCTTGTCCGACCAGATCCGCACTGCTCTGGACTATACGGTATACAATGCTCTTCACACCGTTAGAGACAGAAATAGATGGAATATCTCTCAGTAAAAGTGATGAAGCAGGGTCCCTCAGAACTCTACTCCCAGTTCAGCATGCTTAACTATTATTCCATTAAATTCTTATCTATTTTCTATAGTATAACTCTGTTCTTCTTCTCTCTAGGACCACGAATGGATCACCGACGGAGGCAAGGATCCGCTCCCCTCAGAGCAGGAGAACTGCCGCCTGGTGGAAGTTACGGACGAGGACATGGCGCAGGTCGTCACCTCCATCCCCAACCTGTCCACGCTCATACTCATCAAGACTATGTTGAAGAAGCATAGCTTCCAGGTAAGAATTCCATCATTAATTTAAATCTTAATTTCTTTTCAATCGATCTTAATGTTTTTATAATAAAATTAAATGGTTTATAAGGAGGATGGCATGTTTTAAAAGGGAGTGATTGATGTTAAAACTGGGCGACAAGCACAGGAAAATTGTGGACCGGGCCCTGGAATAACCCACATAAAATACTCTTTCCGAACGGCATTTTGCAGCACCAGCCTTTAATCATTATTCTTTTTAACCATCACATTTGTCTGCAGAACCCGTTCCTCCGCAGTCGAGAAGGCAGTACATCCCGCAGAGAGTCCACCAGCGCACGTGGTGAGCCGGAGAAGCGCAGCGCCGCCAGCAAGCGCGGCGGCCTGGCGCGGGCGGGCCGCTCGCTCTCCGCGCCTGGCAACTATCTCACTGAGAGGTTGGTATACACGTCCCGCAGAGAGTCCACCAGCGAGCCGGAGAAGCGCAGCGCCGCGCCGCCAGCAAGTGCGGTAAAAGTTTTAGATGAACTTTACGAATATCATGGCAATAGACTGAAATGCATACAGTATCTTTAATCAACTACCAGATCCGTTCGTCAGCATTCATTTCTACACCATAAATGACGACAAATGGTTTTTTACTTTTCACTCAACAAAATCTTTATTCCAGCAGGCAATCCTCATTCGACATTGGACTAGAATCAGTCCAAGAGTCTCGAGACCAGAGTCTGGATGCCTCTAAGGATTTGAAGAGTCCACAGAGTCCACAACCACAAGAGAAGGACTCCTCCACCGCGCGGTGATACCCCCGCCCCGCGGTGCAGCCCGCCGCCGCCGACCAATGGCTGCTTCGCATTCAAATCTCAATCGAATTCGATTAGCCGTTGGACATCGGTACAACAACGTTGCAGCTTTGATAAAAATGTTGCCAGCATTTAAATTCTTCATTCGTATTTGAAAATTGATATTTTTTTAATAATTTTAAAATATCACGTTGACGTCAAAATTCGAGGTTTTAGACTGCTATGTGATTAATGTTCCTAGTCGAAACTTGACTAAGGCAAGAAAATCCCAATTATATTGACTCTGATTTTGACGACAGCATATCGAAGGAAATTTGAAACTTTTCACTTAAAATTACTAATTCATTCATCTGCTAGTCCTATTCACTTAATATTGTAAATATTTTTAAATAACATTTGTCCTCTTTGACTTAAAAAGCACTTAAATATTTTTAATAAAATAATTAGGTCTAAATGACGAGGCTGTCTTGCTGAGACACCAAAAGCTGAACTTAGGTACTCAAGGTATACCAAGGAAATTTCCGTTACAAATAGCAATTTCTAATCTAGTCTTCTATATAAATAACTACAAGAATCAATCAAAAATTAATCCTTCTCGTACGAGACGAATATACAACAAACACATGAAAAAATAACTGTTTCAACAAGATAAAATGTTGCCATGCGTAACATGACGTGCCTCGCGAGGCGGCCTCGTGCTGAGCAAACTTTTACAAAGGCCGTTTATATTGTAAATATTTTAGCATATTTTTAATATTAATTCATAAAAAAATTGCTCAATGCTTGTTTGATATCATTGTACATACTGTAAGCTTTTAGGTTAAATAGTTTTGTATAAATACAAAATACAATGGACTAATACTGTGAGTTTTTCAAACGACAGCAATCTTCAGTTTGAGGACAGGAAAATGTTGAATATATATATTTACTATTAAAATCTAGGTAACTAATACAAAATTTTGGTCATCATAACCATATTTTGGTATCATTTTGGTCATAATGGTAATCCACTTACTTTTCTCTCAGAAATTAAATATTTCCTGAACTTAATCGTCCTTAAACTACTTTGTATTTTATAAAACTTTTATTGCTAAGTAATTCTTATTATTGTAAGTAATTCTAGGGGTCAGTGGGCATACACCGTGAATAAATTTCATGGAGCCGGCATCAACTTAATGTCATTTACATTGTTAAATATTGTGCCTCGTTAAGGTTTTACATTTTCATTTCTGAATAAATTTTATGCTTCGATGAAAGCAATTTATTTATATTGCATTTCATCATCGCACCCTCTGCATCGTTGGTAGACGTTTAAAGCCAGCCTCATACATCTGGAATGGCTCTTTGCCTCTGTCTGTGGTTGGCGAGGAAATCACTGATATTGTGCTTCCTAAAACCGGGAGTAGAAATGGTTCGGAATTACTAAAGTTTGCCAGATAATAGCAGCTTTTTTCATCTTTGTTTTAGTAAACGACAAACTTATTTTTTTATTGAAAAAATATAATTTAAGAAGTATATTATGCTGGCTAGACCCCTAGATGAATTGCGCCCTACCTACAGGTTAAAAGCGCATGTATAAAGCGAGCAGCTATGTTAAGAGATTGACCAATTTTCACTGTCAAATTAATTTCAATTATAATGACCATCTATTGAGTCGAGATCGCATTTATAATCTGTGCATTGTGTTGTCAAACTGTGTCAAGCGAAAATTATGGTGAGAACAAAATAGCGGCAAATTCAGGTTTTGTATTCTGGCAAAAATTCTGGAGAAAATTCGATGTTATGATGAAAATATGGTACTATTGAGGTTCAGAACATAGATTGCTTGATTATGTTATTTATTTTGATAATCACAATGGTTTACACAAGATATTTCATTTTTTTGGTTTCCCGCCACTTCAGATTCAGAACACACGATATTTTTTATTTACTTTTTTATAATGTTTTTGGTTTGAATACGAAGGCCTTTAAGCAATGTCTTCATTTGGAGTAGTCACTTTAACACAACTTAATGCCAAAATTTGCTGAAGTAAGTATTCAGTTATAAGTAGAATAAAATTTTCATCGCATTTTACCAAAATTGCACCTGTTTCTATGATTCCATAATATATATTACAATTGCGCAGAGACTTGAGATACAAAACTACATAAATTTTACATCGCAATATCCACTAGGAATCAATTTGCGAATAATAAATACTGCCACTGAACTTCGAATAAATCCCGTCAAAAATTACTTTTTCATTAACCAGAAATATCAATGCACAGATTATAACCAAATCGTAGATAAGGTGCATGTTAGTGTACAGGGTCCCGATCACGAAGTACTTACGATTTTTGTGTAAAATAAGTAACAAAGTTTTTAATTAAATATTTTAATTAACAATGTCCAAGCTTAGATATTAGGAGAAAGGAAATTTGTTGTCCACGCTCTGCTGCGATGTTCTCTGACGGATACTTTAATATTTTTCTCAAAGAGAAAAAAAAATTCTTGTGAGCATAGATTTAGATGGTAAAGATAGGGCTGACTTTTTAATGCCATACGCACAAGGCCGCCCTCGAAAAGTTGACTACCTGACGATTCGGACAAAGTGTCCAAATTAACACATTTTTATTTATTATTTTTTCACTGATGATTCGCACACACACTGTTTAGTACAGTCAGTTAAAAAGTTTTATATAATATAATGCAAAAAAGCGTTACCAAAACTATTCAAGGCTTCGAGTAATATTTTTTTTTTATTATATTATATTTTAATACTTTTTTTATTTAACTGTGCTAAACATCATCAATTTTGTTAGTGTCCGAGTCGTCAGTTAAAAAATATACAAAATTTCGCTGCGGTCTAGTCGGGACAGAAAAACGCGCGATCGGGCAGATCGCGCGTTTTTCTCCTTACTATGTAAGTCTATGTTTATTAAAACATGCTATTTAATTTTATATTGATGAAATCTTATACGTTTAAAAACACTGATCAAATATTGTATCTAATATACCAGCGCGCTTGAAATTCAACGCACTAATTCGTCTCTTGGCCGGCTTATGCTAGAAGCAAAACACTTTAATTTTTACAAATTCACACTTATTGACTTTAAAATTTTCGGGCTTCTTTATTAAGTATATATTTATATTAAATCTAATACAAAACATTATGCGAAACTAATCATCGAGCATTTTTTTTTTTTTTACTTTGTTGGTTAATAATTAATTATAAATTGTTGGTAAAATATAATATAACCCCAAAATAACTCGCTATTATAAAACGGTGGTCGTAAACATGAATGCTTTTCAAAAGATTTTTTTTCTTTTGTGTACCTAAAATAAGCAATTATTGACTATGGCATTTCACCCGTAATCTTTTCTTTGAAATAAATTTGACTAATCCGTAACCATTTAATAATGTTAAAAACATTCTTAAGGTAATTACGTAATCAATTTTGTTTATAGAAATTAATCATAAACAAAGATAATTTATAAATATGAACATACACGGTGCAAAGTTGAAAAGAATTTGTTCGTAAAATATTTTACCTCTATGAAATTCTTGTAAAAATAAGGTATCTTGCACACTTGGCTACTCGAGGTTGCTAATCCGGATACTTACGAATGGGGCCGCACTATCGCAATTTTTGCAACGTCTTAAAAATAAATGTTGCATTTGAGAGAATTTCACACAGACATTTCTAAAGCTTACAAACTTTTTACAATTATATTCCCTTTCAAATAGTGTTGATATAAGTAGATATACTTAAATAGAAATCCACGTTGAAGGATTCCGTTAATTTGTGATACTAATACCACAATTAAAGCAACTCTTTACCTAACACTTTTGACATCAAAGCTGTATCATCAAAACTATTCGTTCGTAATAAAACCGGACGGTCAGATTTCAAATTGTTTGTTTTGGGGACGTGGTCAAGTATGCAAAGTGCCTGCCGAAGGTTAGCCAGGGTCAGAGAACACCCCTTCATCCTTTGCAAGCCAAGGTCCAAACTTATGCCTTTGAATGTTGTGATAGTCTAGAACGAAGGTATGCTTATATTAATTCTAAATAGAACTAAAAAAAAAGAGGTTTTAAAACATTTTAAAAATATTATCTCTCAGATTATAATTAAAAAAATAATATTATTATTATCTATAATATAAACGAAGAAATTTTTAAATAATCTCGTGAAGATTTTAATGTAAGATTTTTAAATGGTACGTTTTGTTTTTCTTAATTAACGTAAAATGTTACAAAAAAAGATTTAGGTTTGTTATCAGTTCATATGGGATATAAATTTATGCAATGTTTAAACTGAAATAAGATTGTGGAATGATGTTGAACGTGGTCGGTCTAGGGGAGATAGAGCTTAGTGTGTCGGCTGCCTTATGTAATGTATGTACATAAGTTCTATATTGCCTTGGCTTGGGCTTTCTTGTAAAGCTTGTGCCGACATGATCGAAGAAGAATGTCTCTATCGAATATAGGAGTGCTGGAACTCAGAACCGAGTTCAACAGCAAAGTTCCAAGTGGAACCCATTGGCGTTCCACGAACTACGCAATACTAATTTAATTTAAATCTTGTTATTCCGACAGTAAACGCACGGCTGGCGCAGTAATTGAAAGATTGGCTGTTATGTTACATGTCACGGGTTTGACTCCCGCACAGAATAAATATTTGTATGGCCTACAGATGGTTGTTCTGGGTCTGGGTGTCTTCTGTATGTGAGTTTACATGTTTGAACGTGCCCACGTCACGTTAATGAAATAATTCGTAGTGTAGGAAACTTTAAAATTCACCAATCGTGAACCCAGTGTAAAACTTGGTATATCTCATATTGACACCGTTCAACATCTCTGCCAGCTCCTTTTATAATAATAGTCGTACAAGTCGCACAACACACCACACAACACAACTGTTACAAACCAGAACAAATATAATAATGAGTTGTTGATTTTATTGAGATTTCATATTTAACAATTTAATAAAAACACTTTCAAAATACGAATGTGTTTTATTTTCTTTCCTTATACCAAAACCTTATACCAAAGAAGCGAGAGACCTACCTGAAGGGGTTTTTTTTACGTGGGAAAGTCATCTAATGACATCTCCCACTCTAGGGTGGAGCAGGACGCACGTGTCAGATGTCACTTGTCCTTCATTCCAGGGCCCCGGGGTACATTTTCACATAACCCATGGCCCCAATAGGCCACGGTTTGTCGACATCTCCTTAAGACACGCGTGGAACACTATGCACCTCCGTCGACGACTTGGGCTAGGTCCGGTCGGTTACCGGCCGGCCGGATTGTGAGCTACCTTTTGCTCGCCGTCCGCAAGTCCGCACCTACGGACGGACCTCATGTTAAGTGCTCACCGCCGTCTATAGGTCTGCACCACTAAAGGCATGGCGGATGCGCTGTCATCATCTTCACCGCTTTGAGAGCAAAGATGATGAATTAAATTACACAAATTAAAGCATCTGCCCGAGTAAACTGCCAGTAACCTTCTGCGACTGACCAGAGGCAGCCTGCGTCTGGTGGCAGGGACCATCAACGGACATTGCTCCTCGAGTACACAGCCGTCAGCGAGATAACAACAAGAACCTTGGGAGCATCGAGTTCACTCGTAGACGCCCTGAGCAAACTGAAGAGACTCGTCTGATTCTGGAGAGAGGTGGGCTGGTTGGAGTAAAAAGGCCGCCATGGCCCACGCACAATGGTCCGCTAGGGACTAAGTGCGGAAACCATACCACAAAGACAAAGAAGACACCTGCCTGACTTTAAACCCACAACGTGCGACTCGTAAGTCGGAGCCACTACTGCTCTATATTCTATCCTACTAAGATGAAAAAATATCCTTAAAAAAATCAATTTATAGAATAAAATGTCTCCGTGATAAGCTATGTTTATTAATCAATAATGCCTCAAAAGCTCTACGGATCAGGATGACTAACACAGGGAAACCCAGTGGCCCCACCATGACGTCTTAAATTCCTGACTTTTTTGCCGTTTAACTGTGGTAATACATTTCACATCAAAAGTACAATAAAGGCTCTGAAATATCAGTACCTATATGTAGGTAATTACCTACACTATTATTACAAAGACAAAAGTACGTGTATTTTTATGTTTGTTACTTCTTCACGCTGGAACGGCTGAACCGATTTTGATGCAATATATGTAGTACACAGACAGGCGACGTCCTTGAATAACACATAGGATACTATTTATCCCAGAAGTTGGTTCCCTTCGGATAGTTTTCTACTATCAAGCGAGCGAAGCCGTTGGCAGTAGCTAGTCTTGAATGGTACATCTTGTAGATATATCCAGTTGTAATATCTGGTACCGAGTAGGTCACGTTCGTTTATGACGTGAAACAAACATGTCATCGCGTTGCACCTATCTCCAGGAGATAATTGAAACGTCTCTGGTGTCTTATTGCTTTCTAAGTTTGTTCTTGCAGACTGAGAGAAAATGTAATAAGGAAATCTGGGTATACTAGGTACACCCTGTCGTCTCCAGTTACTGCAAAAAAATTAAATCACTCCAAACAAGAATGAAAAAACGTAAATCAACCCAAACTATATCCGACTTTTTCTTCACCTGGTTCCATGGTCGAAAGCCAACTCAAAAACAATCAACAAATGTGATTGATGCTTATTTTGAGAACTAAGAGACGTTTCTGTACTGTAGGAGAACAATTACAGACTGTTGTCATTTTAAATTGGATTGGCGACAAATTCTCAACATTTTAGCAATGTGGAGAATACTCACACACTCACAAATCGAACGATAACGACACAAAAAAAATGAATTATCCATTTTTGTGCAAAAGTTTGGTAGTTAAGCGCATACAGACATACATACATTTCGACAATTTTATTTTATTTATATATAGGTAAGATGATTAAAAAGTTCAGTAGTGAAAGTTACACAGAATTTACGATATATAACAAAGGACAAACCAAACGCTATCGTATGCATTTCCTAGACCAAATTAATTTGGTAGCATTATCTCAAGTAATGTTAGAGCAAAGACAAACTAACACAGAACTCTGAAGTTAGTGTACACAAACATAAACATAATACACAAGACACATACATAAGTACACAGAGCACTCCGTTCGTCAGCAGAAGTGTTGTGGCCACAGAGCTACGAAATGCCTCGGCGGCAGACAAAGGCAAAGCTATGTATTTCAGATAAATGCGATTCTAAAGGTGCTCATATACATTTTTTTAGCATAAAGATACATTGCGCCATGAACTGAACAAAATAAAAAGTGTTAAAAATAAGCAAAATTGTACAAATGAATAAACTTTAATGTTTCAACTAAATATCGTTATAAGAGAATGTCACCGTTTACGTGCGCTGACGAACAGTGACAACTCTGACAGCGGTAACCTGACCGTTAAATTGAGCTCAAGTCAGAACACTAAAATAGTCAGATGAAACTTATTTGCTCAAACATAAGTACAATACATAGGTTAGGTACGCGAAAAACCGTCAGCATGCAAGAGATATTAAAATAAAAATAGATCACATATATTTAATAAGGATAGATAGATTGAAGGTAGCATATACCGGGTGACCCATGCTGCAGAAGATTCCAAAACTTAGAGACTTAAAGACACGTCATATGTGAGGGTGTAATGAAGGAACTATAATGAAAACCGTTGCGACTGCAGATTGGTTTCTGCGCTCTATGGTTGTGCCCATTTACACAAAATTGAACCCGAGGCAGTCAACGATCGATTCCCTGTTGTTTTTGATCGCTCGACTGAAAACGGTCAATGGAGGACGGAACAAGTTTCACAGCAATTTGTTCAGATCAGACAGGGAGGAGTTTGAAAGAACAGATTGTCTTGAGTTACGGACAGTTGTGGTCAAAGGGTAGTCGAGATAGCGGACAGATTTAATGAGGAAAGTCTACTGATAAAGCTTTTGAGATAGATCATCTTATTAATATTAAATTATCATGAAATTTATGAACACAAATGGATATACACTGTTTTATTTTAGTTGTTTTTTAATTCTTTATTTTTTAAATTTTCTCTTTACAAATCGATAGTATTTTATGTACCGAATCGACCCTCCGCGGAATTAAAACCGACCAAAATTTAACGGTGTATTTATGTAGTTTTTTCAAAAAGTATTCAAGTGGAGAAACTGGCTACCAGACATATCAATGCACAGCTAAAACTTCAAAACACAAGGTTTCCTTTTATAACATAGGCAAGCACTAAGTCCCGCACCCTAAACGGATACAGGTCGTCTACGGCGCGCACTGTTCCCGCGCGCCTCAAGGAGTTGTCAGCTAACTGTAGGGGTCCAGCAGGGCCGAAGCCTACTGGGGCCAAAGGTTATGCGAGAGTGTCACCACGGGCCCCGGGACAAAGGCAAGGAACGGAAAGGTAGGTTTTTAGTCAGTAAAAGTCTGACACTATTTCCCGCCCCACCCAAGGGCGGGATTTGTCATTGGATGATTTTACCTACGTTAAAAAAAAACCCTAAACGGATGATACGGGAGTCCAAAGTTCATATGGAGAAACCTATTTCCTCGAAGGCGAAGCCGCTGACAGAAAATAGTTTTTTATTAAAGCAAAACGAGAAAATCGCATTCTCTAGTGAAAAAAAATCGTCAATCAGCTACAATATCAGAACTATTATTAAATGTGTTAAAAATGAAAATAAAGAAGAAAGAGGAAAAGAACCATTTTAATTTTTCTAGGGTGTTTTTAATATCGTGCTCAATATTATGCCCCGCATCCCGCGTGCGTATTCAACGCATTACTACAAGTAATTGTATGAAAAGTACATTTGCAGGAGCTACGCGTGCAAGCCCGCATGCGTGATGAAAACCGCTGACGATATTGAAAATCCCCTAAACCGACACGACAGACGATCACCAGTTATTCATTATTTTATTTGTAGAGCTAATGAACCTTATAAAAAAGAATTTGGCACTGTCATAAACACATCCCATTTCATATGAATGATTTTTAAGTCTCCGTGTTACTCATATCCCCAATCTGTGAATTATTTAATACTTTGAGGTAGCTAAAACTCAGTGACCCGAATAATAAAGGAATGTGACTTCAAAAAGTACAAATAAAACAACATTCACATGAAAAATAATATTCATAAGTTTATAAATTAAGAAAAGTCTATTAACTAATTATAATACAATTCTGTGGTACTTCATTCAATGAGAATACAAAATAACCGACATTGTAATAATTGACATATGCGTTAGATCTACTTGTTCGTGAATGGCTCCGAAACCTTAGGTTTGTCATCATCTTTTGGCTTCTTATCTTTTTTCTTTCCTTTGTCTTTCTTTTCCTTCTTATCTTTACTACTGCTCTCTTTTTTATCTTTTTTGTCCCCTGTCTTATCTTTGAAGTCAGAAATCATGATTGCTGGCTGAGCGCCGAAAGATGCCAAATTGTTGCTGTCTAAAACTAGTGTAGATGTTGCTAGCGGATGAGTGATATCAGATTCTTGACTGACGACTTCAGTATTACTCGTACTTGGGGTATTT
Source organism: Leucania comma (assembly GCA_958295575.1). Lineage (NCBI taxonomy): Eukaryota > Metazoa > Arthropoda > Insecta > Lepidoptera > Noctuidae > Leucania > Leucania comma. The sequence continues at coordinate 1,221,268 of OY282482.1, read as the reverse complement.
ACGTTCATATTAGTTCCTTGATCATTGGAGTTACCGTTTACTGGAACCGCTGTTTGAACCACATTCTGGTTGTTACTCATATCACCCCGGTTTTCTACATCCACTATTGGATTTGTTATCAAAGGATGACCGTATCCGCTTGGAATTGGTATTTCAATTCCGGGCTGCAATGGCGTATTTTGGTTATTAACCGTAGTTCCTTGAATAGGTGCGTTTGCTCCTTGTGCATGATTAGAAATTATCGGTTGATTGTACTCGTTTGTGCCACTGTTGACTGGCATTTGAACTGCAGTTTGGTATTGAATATTTTGATTAGGTTGGTAAATTACCTGTTGTTTTTCTCCATTTTGTTCTTGATTCGTGGCTATCGGTTGATTGTATCCGTTTGAGCCACTGTCAATAGGCACTTGCATCGTTGATATTGGCATGTTTTGGTTGTTGGTCAAACCTCCTTGACTTGGTGTACTCTGTCCTTGTCCTAGGTTCGATATTATCGGTTGATTGCCACTGTTAACCGGTATTTGAACTGCTGCCTGGTATTGAACATTTTGATTATTTGGAATTGCTACTGTTATGATTCCTTGACCCTGATTTGCCACGCTTGGCTGAACGTAGCCATTTGAGCTAACCATACTAGGATTCGCCTGATAAACAACCACATTACTGGGTAATCCATTATTTGACATTCCATTATTGACTCCCTGAACTGGACTTTGTGCAAATGCACCCGAATTACAAGCGTTTGACATGACATTCATACAATTTGGAATTTGGATGTAAGCTGGAACACTAGATGGTTGGTTTGGAATAGCAGCATAAATAATATTGGAGCCTGGATTTTGAACAGCCGGTACAATTTGCGCATTACTGGGGTCTGCATTGGCAATTATATAATTTGGTCCTTGTACCTGGTTCCCATTTTGTAAAGGTGCATTATTTGGTACTGAATTTACTACCACACCGGGAATTTGTATCAACTGGCCATTGGAGTAGATCGTAACATAGCCAGGGTTTTGAGTACCTGCATTCAAATTTGTATTAGATTGTCCCGGGTTTGATATGTAACCATTTGACACAGCTAACTTATCAGGAGCCATTTGAATATTTGGCTGTCCATTAACTAATTGATAAACTTGATTGGTGCTTTGTCCGGGATTGTAAGGAACATAAACAATATTGTTGCCAGGCTGATTGCTAGTAGGTGTTACAACTGTGTTCGGGTTAGGGTTGTTTTCATGTAATAGGTAAACGCTGTTAGCGTTATTACCTTGTCCAACAAGTAAGAAGTCCTTCTTTTTATCCATATCTACTGGTTTATCATCTTTATCTCCTTTGTCATCTTCTTTATTGATCTTGTTGGTGTTTGGCGGCAACAAATCGCTATTATTTTTCCTGTCTGTAATTTTAGATTCGTCTAATTTATTTTTCTCATCTGGATTGTTAACTTCTTGTAATTTAGGACTCTTGTCCTGTTCTGTGGGCTTTATATCAACTGGTGGTGCTTCTTTAGAATTTTCTTCAGTTTTCGGGCTATTTGGCCCTTCATTATGAATTTTTTTTGGCTTTTCTTGTGGATTTTGTCTATGTGGCGGTTGATATTTATGAGCGTTATAGCCTGGGTTAGGTAGGTTAAAGACATTATTTATTCCTGGCATATGACTCCAACCATTGCCTTGAAAATATGGATCTCCATGGAAGTATGGATCATAATCTTCATAAGACTTATCAATTTCATGGCTTTCAGAAGAAAATTGGTGAACATCTGGATTACCAAAATGTTGAAACCATGTGTTGTAACCACCATGAGTTGTTTGTTTTTCCTCTGGACCGCTTCCGGTAGGCTGAAGCGGATGATGCAGCCCTGGGATGTTATCAAAGAATGGTATATGTAGAAGTTGAGCGTCTGCTACAAACAGTGCTACTAGAGGAAGCAGAACCTGAAATGAAACGCAAAAATATAGTACGTATAAGGCTATTACACGTGCCGTCCCGCCAACCCCCAGAAGGCGGACGTAAATGCAATTTTATTTGTAGCAATAAATAAATCTGTTTTACACAACTTCTGGAAATCCCACTGCGTGGAGTCATTAATATGTAATAAAGATAATGACGCTATTAATAATTGTGAGTGGATTCCAGTTATTTAAAATTAGTGGTGATAAATTATCAATTAGTTTTTATTTAAAATAACCACATAAAATGACTTTAATGCTATGTAAACGTGGTATTACTTTTGAATAACAGTTTGTATTTAAATATGGCAGACTTTGTATATCTAAATATCGGCAGTTTTTGTCCTCAACTTCAAACTTCATAGAAAATTAGCAATTCTTGAGTTTTTGCGAATAGCACTTAGATACAGTATAAAAATATTGTTAGGACTTTTATTTTCAGAGAACTATTAAGTTGTTGATATAACTAATGCTCAACGCACATTCGCTGAAATGTAATCGATAGAAAACCGACGAGCTAGCAACTCGACATCGTCAATGCTGAAGACTTTAAAGCTTCGACTCAACCAGATTCAACCAGCGCATCATTACCGATAATCTTCTTGGCTCGTTTTTAATAGATTCAAGGGCTTAGTGCTGATATCTGGTAGACGTGACCCAACGATGAGATCAGGTCTCCATACACGATCGAACATATGATTTATAAAGATTGATTCGACGCGAAGTGCCTTCTCACTTTTACTAGGATCCTTAACTTTTTCGTTGTCAGCCGAGTCTTTATAATCCTCGGCACACAAGTTGAACCATCATGGCGGTAGCCCTTGAATGCGCAGTAACAGATTTTTGGGTCTCGATCGAGACCCCGGCTGCGCGTAACCATAGCAACGGGTTCGATTTACTCATGATATAAAAACGAGAATTGAGGGTAGATGTCGACGCAACCAGGAACCTCATGGCAGTCGGTTCCCCGCATGGAGCGGGAGAGAATTGGCTCTTAGCGGAAAAAGTCAAGCTTGGGTTTTAGCAGCATTGAAGTTGAACAAATTGGCAAACACATTCTTCGTAGATAAAAGGGTTGAGCCGTTGAAGTTATCTGTGAAGACTGTCTCTACAGCCTCTTAGAGAGATTGGATCTACCATCCACTAGCTCATGCGACAAACAGATAACTCTCACCAGCAGTGCAGTTATTTTAGAAGATTATTAATGTACAGTAAGAACAATGTTGCCGAGAGTACTTTACTCATGATGGACGCCACCATTAGCAGCCAATTGACCGGACAATTTACGCAGCTATCAATGACCTATCGGATGGACTGATCTCTCAAGAAATCAAATCACATAATCCTGTGGTTGCACGTTAGCTTGCTTCCAAGCAATCGGCACTTTTGCAGTCGCAAACTAAAGGCGTAAGCGTATCAAGATCGGAGACAAAGTTTACACCTTAAAACAATTGCCGGGATATCGTCGGGCGCGCTAGCTTTGCTCATATCTTAGTTACGCAGCTCTTTGCGGACGTCTTTATGATGGATGCGAATATCTGACATTTTTGCTTAGCTTCCAACAAGAGGAGCAGCTACTACCAAAGGGTCTTTAACTCAAGAGTGAATAGGTTACTTCTAGGCGTGCTTTATCGTAGACCATATCATCGGTTACCGTCAGGTGAGATAGTGGTCAGACGCGAGTCTATCAATAATAAAAAAACTGAGAATATCACGTCATCGGATATAGGGCGACAAACAAGTTTTCTTTCTCCTGAGCGGTCTGGGCCAACGACATCTGATTTCAACCAACCAGCTACGGTTTATTCCGAGATTTTTCGACAGTTGGGGAGGCCTTTAATGTGAAGCTGTCACAATACTTGGGCCACCATCTACCTGCAGTCCACCAGCGATGCCGCCTCTGATCCTGCTACCATCCACGGTTAGTCTCCCGATTCGTCCATATCAACGCGGGAATGCCTATATTGGCACACCCATCTGGATCTAAACCCTCTAAATTGACTACACTGAGCATCATACCGGAACACGGCTCAGCGATTGGCGATATTTCTTTGCCTATGAGTGGTCACAAACTATCGATGAAATTTGCCACCTGATTAACACTATCCGGGGACCCCATGCAGGGACAAGCTATGGGTCCTACGGCTCCGAAAACTTTCACATAACTTGATTTTATCACACACAAAACAATGGCCCTATCCTCTGATAAACATTTTAAAATAAACAATAATATTGTCAATTTATTTATCAGACAATGGAGGCCCATAAAATGTAAACGAAATTAATTACGAACCTGTATGATGCCCGCCATGTTGAACCACCAAATGATTGTTTTATCGCTGAGTGGATAATTTAAACGACACACAATGGAAAACCCGTTGTAATGGACAAACCGATATAATGTTCCTTTAATTAGAAATTAATGAACCGCATTATGGTGCGTCAAGTATAATAGATAGTGACATAACTGACGAGTTTTAGGTGACGAAATACATAGATTCCTTCATCGTGTTGGCTGCCCTTCTCCAGGCTATCGCGTAAACAGACATCAAGAAAATGAAGGTGACAAAAATTTAATTGGGTAAACTACCATACTGCCACACCAGCACTGTATAGTCGTACATGGCAGAGCAATTCTTTTTTCTTTATTTCTTAGCGTAGTATTGTATGATGTGTCTTGACGGATCAGCGGTTAAAACACCCAGCTCTCATCTATAAGGTAGCGGGTTCGTAACTAGGCAAGTATCAATGTAAATTTTTAGTGACACCCTGTGCTTCAGAAAGCACGTTGGTCTCGGTTGTCATTCGTAGATCTTTGACAGGCGTTACAGGTAGGACGCCAGAAAGTCTGACCATCATCAGGTGAAGGTCTGATAGGCTTTCGCTCCATATAAAACACAAATATTCAGCCGACCCCAAGTCGGCTTCCAGTCCAACCGGATGACTAGACGGACAGCTAGCGAAATCATGACTAAGTATACTGTATCATCTCTTGCAGTTTGTCACTAGGTGCTGATGAAGACAAACGCTACACAAGATTTTTTGTAGTTTCAGCACTTTTGTTACACTGCATATCAAAAACTGACTTAAAAACAATACAATTCCTATTTTAGATAAGCACTTTTGAAAAAGTCCGCAATCGGCTGAGTGCGTGCAGAAATAGGTTTTAGAGGTAAAGTATCATAACTAGATCGGATTCACCTACTTGCAGTAAGCAGTCACTAGGATAACCTTCATCGTAATTTCGCCGATTTATTGTGCTTTGATGAGTTTCGAATTTGGTCATGTGTCATTGTCAGCAAATCAAACATCCAAAAATAACCGTCGTTCTGGCGCTGTCAGGCATACCATAAAAGTAGAAGAATACACAGGGAATTATTTACGCGTAAGTAAGCAAAGACAAACAGCATCACAATCAAAGCACCACCATCACCAAACAATCCCCACCTTAAACAATGCTCACAAAAACCGGTATTTACCGGTTTAAACAAGAATAAACTGGTCCAACAAACAAACACACCTCTACAAACAGGCTTGATCCCAAATTCCGTTTCTACAATGTAAATAGACTTTAATTATTTATTCATATCCACGTAGTTACGGGCCATGCTGGCGACATGTCACGGATGCCCGTGCCCGCTGTGCGCCGAGGACTGCCCGCTGTTTGCCCGCTGATTTCCCGAGGGTAACACTCGCATGACGTATAAGCTAGGCAATGCGAATTTACACCCATTTGGCGGCTTTGGTACCGTGAGGAAAAGTGATTGGTATGTAGGCTGGGTACGTAAAAACCGTCCATCGTCGAGAGCGTCTAGTATTTTGATAAAATAAATAACCATTTAAGTATAACATCTTGCTGTAAATCTTGAATCACACTATTTTTCTAAAGAAGAAAAAAGAATTAAACTCTATTAATCGTTGTTGGTATGAAACTATTAAAATATTTAGGAAACATCAAGATGCAATTTACTTCTGGATTCAAGTAGGCCATATAGCTAGATATGTAGGTTTTTAATAATGATGTCAGGTACCTTTACCATTTCTTCAGTTTCAACTACTTCGTTGGTCTCGCGGTTGTAAGCGTGACTATCGAGCGTAGGGTCCTGGATTCGATTTTCAAGTCGGGTAAAAACTACTATCGGGTTTTTCTATCAAAGTAAAAGAGGCAATGTCAAGTTGTTTGTTGACTCAAGTAAGATTTATTTATTTATTTTACCATTTATGTACACACGTAAAAGAAAAGAGAGGTAATGCTTATTTCTAAAGAAATCTCTTCCAGCACACCTGCGAGAGGAAAGTTAGAAAAATAAAGATGTAGACACCGTGTGTAACAATAAAAGGAGGTGATGATTAGTGGATATACGGAGTTATAGTCATCAACACAATCCTCTGAGTTTGTCTTACCCTATTGGATTACTGTTTCATGAAAAAGTCATTCAACAGGGCTAATTAGCCTGCTCACGGGTTGCTCAGAGTTTGAAAGTTGGTGGTGTGATACCACCGTGATTCGGAATGCATGTAAAGCCGTGCGCATGTTCTCTCCTCGGCCATGTCGAATTACTGTCCCACTGGAGTAAGAGCTCATACACACGGCAGCCGTCGACTCGTCGGCGGCAGTTGTTGACGCTTGACAGCGGCCGAATCGACATTCCAACAAATGATGATCAGAGGCAGCTGTCGTTTGTGTCATGTGTCACTATAGGCCGTTTGCTGCAAAGAATATAGTAAATAAGGGTTTGCTGCCTCCGACGCGTCGACGGCTGCAGTGAGAAATTTATATAATTAACTCCCGAGCATACCGAGGGAGTTAATATAGAAACCTGAGTGAAGTGAGGAATTCAAGTCGCTTAATACAAAGCCAGCTTTATCCTAATATTGGATACTTTACTTTTTACACAGTGTCCCCTCCCTGTACTTTCCTCCCTCCTTTGTGCCTCCCTGTGTTCCTTCAGTTGTCTTTAACGCTACAGGGCCACGGCAACTCTCCTTCTACAACTCTGCAGATGTTTGTAACCTGCTCACCAAATCCCTTCACCATTTATACGTACCTATATGTTATGTATTATGTATCGGATCGGTTTCACGAGGATTTACTTCCCAACGTTAACTTTTTTCACTAAAGTAGTTGAGGGTTTACTGGATTTGTATTTGGGAGTCAAATTGCTAAGAAGCCGTATCTTGTTTTATCTAGGATTTAGAGAAATGACCGAAATAAAATGTTATTTTTTCATCGTAATTCAAATCATTTGAATATATATTTTTACTTTTTAGGGTTCTGTACCCAAGAGTAAAAACGAGACCCTAATACTAAGACCTAATACTAAACTGTCTGTCACCAGGCTGTATCTCAAGAACCGGAATAGCTAGACAGTTGAAATTTTCACAAATTATGCATTTCTATTGCCGCTATAATAGCACATACTAAAAATAAAATAAAATTACTATTTAGGAAGAGTTAAACGGCAAAAAAATCGCGATTTTTTTTTCCGTTGTTTGCTCGATATCAATAATGTCAACAGATAGGCACTTGAAATATTCACAAAATACTCAGTTGTATTTGTACTTTAATAATAAAATTTAAATAAAATAAATATTTAAGGGGAGCTCCTATGCAAAAACCCATTTACTGCGTATTTTTGCTCGATACTGTTGTTTACCTAGTCAATGGTAGGTACGGAACCCTTCGTGCGCGAGTCCGACTCGCACTTGGCCGGTTTTTTTTATAACTTAAGGTTAACATGACAGTGTACAAACAAATAATAATACTGTTCGCAGACTACAGTTCTTCTTAACACCAGTGTCAAATTGAAACGATTTACGATTGAACACAGCTGATACTGTAACGGAATGTTCAACTCCTCCAAATGCACTCCGACACTTCTCTCAGTAAACCAGCTGGACAACGGACAGCAGACGCTCCGTTTGTCAGCACAAGGATCCAGCAGAATATCAGCGTAAAGTATATTTGCCTGACACAGGCTGAGCTGGGATGCCATTTGCCCTGCCTCCTTAGCCAGACATCAATGTTACATTGAATTCTGGTATTCTCATTACAAAGTAAAAATACCCAATTTCCAGCAGTCTTCAAATCGGATACGTTTGCAATTCGGCCGCGTGGTGGCGCGCGGATAGCACTCAACAGACGAATAAACAACGCTCGATGTTGCACTATACCTATGTATAGTATATGCTACACTATGTATAGTATGTATGCGGGGGTCTGATCTGAGAAGCCACGAGACTGCACCACTTACGGTGTGTTATTCCTGGAAAATATAAATTCATACTTTGTGATGACAATAACATTTTAAGGATCCGAAATACGAAACACGCGTTCTCATTTTAACTGTCCTAAAATACTGCTCAGCAGATAGACCAGTATCTATGAAAAAAACGTCATACCTACCTTTTTTATCGCAATGAAATCGTTAGTGGTTGTTTACGGAGTCACGGCGCGTTGGGCAGTCTGTCGTACATTGCCATAATATGTTTGTATTTGCGCGAGCGATGACGCAGCCCGCTGCTGCAATGTACGACGAATGCCCAAAACCACGGCCTTACTATGCGGAAACCTTTGTTTTAATCCCATGGGCATAAATCCAGTCTTCGTTCTGCTACTGCTAATCAAAAAATTTTGCCCAGCTTTGGGATCAAACGTAACTCGAACCACATGCAAACACACTTGAGAGTGCAATCACTGCACGAGGTCAGTCTTAGGAGAGATAAATGGCCTCATGGCGATGACATCATTGTCAATAAGGGTGGACCAGACGGTTGCAAACTACCGATCCAACCAAGGTCACCTTGGTTGGAATTTGAGTTGTGTTGCGGCTACATGAATGAAAACCACGCCCCAACTGGTTCGCAAATCAGTCACGGCGGTTGGGAAAACGCGATCGCCAATCAAGGGCGTTGAAGGTCATGGCTTACAACTGCTGTTTACACGAATTTAAACTAGCAAGGTAACCTCAGTTTTTTTTTTTATATATATATATAGTATCAGATAGTGTCAGACTCTTACTGACTAAAAACCCACCCCGTTCCTTCGTGGCCTTAGATACCAGGGCCGGGCTTTCCTTTCGGAAGCAAACCCTTGGCCCCAGTAGGCTTCGACCCTGCCTGCCTGCAGCTAGCAGGCTGGGTCTCTACGGTTTGCTGACAACTCCTTGAGGCGCGCGGGAACAGTGCGCGCCGTTGACGACCTGGGCTTGGTCCGGATGATTACCGGACGGTCAGACAGCGAGCTACCCATAGCTCGCCGTCCGCAAGCCCGCGCCTACGTTGGCTGGAAATCAGGATCGGAATCGGAATCCTCGCGGCGGCTGGGCCGTGAGGGCCGTTGCCTCTCGCGTGCGGCCTCCTCCTTTGCTAGCATTACTGCTTCGCAGAAGGAGGCGACCGCCTGCCATCCCTCCTCGCTCCGGACCATGGCCCGTACCAGGGCCTGGTGCGAGAGATCGCCGCTGCCGATCGCCCTCACGAGAACACGGCGATGCTCGGCCCAAGCGGGGCACACTTCGACCGTGTGCTCCACCGTGTCCTCCGGGCAGTCCACGCAGTGGTGGCACCCGGGCGTCGGTTCCGCACGAATCCGGAACAGGAACCTCCCGAACTTACCGTGTCCGGTGAGAACCTGAAGGTAACCTCAGTTGGGATATTGGTTTGCAGCCGTCTGGTTCACCCTCTAGTATTTTCATACGAAGAAAGAGAAAAGAAGAGCTACTCTATTCTGTTACGAACTGGTTAAAAATATTCTACGGCACACCTGAACTGTAAACATAGACAGGTCATGTAACAAGCTTTTGTCACCGTCATATTGCTTCCACTGGCCCAATTTATTTGGGGGTCGGCGTAGCATGTCTTTTCTTCCACTTTATTTACCGTCATCTAAATCATTCCTTCTTCTTTTCTAGCCATAATCATTTTTCTAATCACGCTTCCTAGTTTAGCACCAGTCACCAATAGACGCCGCTACAAGTGCCGAGTAAGGCAAGCACCCTCAGCGCGCCGTAACATGATCACTCGACTTAGCACTTTATTCTCATAGCACTTCACGTGTCTCTACCTGAACTAAGGTTGTAGCTAAGCAACGTCTCTGTCGCCGCAAATGCGGAACTTCTGCAAGAAATCGCAACTCAACATCAGTATGGATTTTTAGCGGTCGATTCCAATTTGATCGGATGCAGTTGAGTACCAGATTTCACAAAAAGCGTCAACCTATTTGGAACCTGCCCCCCCTAGCCTTCACCAGCCCTAGACGTCATCTCAACGCTCAGTCAAGGGTTCAGAACAAAAAAATTAGGGGCGTGGTTAACTACAAGCATTTAAGCTTCTCTAAGATTAGTGACAGTTTTTCTAGCAGCTGTCTACCATAATGACTACCTAAGATCTTCAAATGATAGCCGGGACCACCGCTTGACATAGGTACTTTCTAGGACACAACCGGGTCTCGGTATATACCCCACGGATAGGGACGAACTCAGAAAGTGTTGCTTAACCTCCAAGATCGAATGGTGAGTGTGTTATTATTGGAATTGGAATAGAATAGAATAGGGCATTTTGATGCAAGTGCAGAAAGATTGTCATTGCGACCGAGGTGGAATTCGCACGAGCCGAAGGCGAGTGTGTTATGGAGCCGAGGGCTGCAGTGACAAATTTGCACATATATATATAGGCTCTTAAACTAGTGCAACTTACCATCAAAGATTGCATCACTGCTTAGCATCAGGTGAGATCGCAGTCAAGCACAAGTTTATAAAAAGAAAAAAACAAAAACCGTCATTACTAGTTTAAAAAAGAACCTTCATGATATGGATTGAAGGGCTTAGATTAAATGAAAACAGCGACTGAAGGGTGTTTAAGTTTTTATGAAACTTTCGCGACCGAAGTCAATGACAAAATGCTAGTCATAGATAATCAAAGACTATAACTACAACGTCGCTGGGACTTCCAGGTTCAGTTCCATCCCGCGAGCTAGGTACTGTTTAATGGCGCCGGTTTTACTTTAAGCTTGTATGAAATCAAAAATTTGCCGCGCTACTAAAATTTTGATTACCATATCGATTTTATTCTGTGACAAAATTTTAATCAAACCCTTTTTTTCGCGTAGTCTGTTACATCCCTAATCTGAACGACCTAAGTACTGTTGCACTTGTTCGTAAGTACCGGTACTTTATCCGAGCAGATACCAACCTAACTGCATCTACGTGTATTCTTCTCTCTTAGAAAACTTTTAGCGGTAAAATAATATAACATTACACTTGTTTGAGTACAATAGGAACTCGTAGAGAAGCTTCCAACCACATTTTAGCAACTGACTTGCCTCTTGCTTGAGTGTCAAGCCTTGAACAACAACGAACAATGGCCCCGTGAAGTTCAGTTAACATTATGACGGATCTTTTTCTTTGGAACCTATGCGGCATCATGCACCGCATAATCGGTAATGCCTGTTTTCTTTTTTTTTTTTGAGGTTCAATTTAATAGTAGCAAAGTAACTAAATAGTGGTGCAAAAGTAACGTCACCACTTGGAGCCCGCGAAATTTAAACTTTCATAAAACCGCAAACCAACAGTTGCGGTCCGCAACTGTATAATTTGCGGATTTTCTTTGATTGATGAAAAATCCGGAATTATTCACGAAATTTTATGAAAATGTATTTTTTAAATAAATGAATATAGTCAACTTGTGTGTTGTTTTATTGAAAATGAACAAAACATATTAGGTATTATACTAATTGTTTCTAAAAATGTATTTCTCTGCCCTCATACTATTGTTATTGACAAATTGCACTATTACTCTATCCAGCCAATTCATGATTTCGTCATTTTCAATAAAATACATACTTTATTTTCTTAACTAGTTTTATTAAACTTTTGCGCTCATTCATGTACAAAACAATAACTTTTAATCTTCCCTTTTTCTCAACAAAAGCTCTACATAAGTAAAATTCTTCTAATTTGTTACACTTTTCTACGCTTCTACAGCTGACTTCTCATCGGCATCGGTCTGTTCTGCTGACCTCTCCAGCCTCAACTCTTGACCATAGTCCGGTGTGTGTCCATACATGCTGGCCAGAAGCTGCCAAAGGTTCGACGAGCTCGGCTGCATTCCAGATATCGCCGGAATATTTGGATGATCACAAGGAAAATGTCCCAAGAAATATAGCAACGGGTTCTCCGGCTGATAGTATCCCATGGGGTAAGAGTTACCTCCTAAATTGCTGGCCAAAAGTTGCAGAAGCAGGATCAAGTTGGCTCTTGTATCTTCATCCATGCCAGGTTCGACCAGCACATTCAGGTTTGGTTCCTTACGGTCATCTAATAGGTGTAGTAGAAGATGGCTGAGATTCTCAACATCTGGTTGCTTGTCTCCAGGTTTCAAAATAGTGAGCAGTAACTTGATGAGGGATCCGATGTTCTTAGGTGGATGAGAGTTCCTATCGGGGAACTTGAGGAGAACGTTGAGGATGTCAATGAGGCCATTGTCAGGACCTGGATGGCCTGGCTTCCCAATGTGACTTGGTTTGGGAAGTGTGATGTGAATATCGGGTAGGTTTATGACTGGTGTATCATGGTGGTGATGATCTGGGTGCTCTGGATGAGGTTTAGGGTGCGGGGTTAAGGGAGTGTCTTTGTGTGGTTCAACGTGTACGCCTGGTCCTGGTATAGGACGGGGCTCCTCTGGGAGCGGTAATGGACGAGGCTTTTCCGGTTGTGGTTCAGGACGAGGCTCTTCCGTTTGTGGTTCAGGACGAGGCTCTTCTGGGAGTGGTATAGGACGGGGCTCTTCTGGTAGTGGTACAGGATGGGGCTCTTCTGGATTTGGTACAGGACGGGGCTCTTCTGGATTTGGTACAGGACGGGGCTCTTCTGGATTTGGTACAGGACGGGGCTCTTCTGGTAGTGGTACAGGACGGGGCTCTTCTGGTAGTGGTACAGGACGAGGCTCTTCTGGAAGTGGTACAGGACGGGGCTCTTCTGGATTTGGTACAGGACGGGGCTCTTCTGGTAGTGATACAGGACGAGGCTCTTCTGGATTTGGTACAGGACGGGGCTCTTCTGGTAGTGATACAGGACGAGGCTCTTCAGGAAGTGGTACAGGACGGGGCTCTTCCAGTTGTGGTCCAGGATGAGGCTCTTCTGGGAGTGGTGCAGGACGGGGCTCTTCTGGATTTGGTACAGCATGGGGCTCTTCTGGTAGCGGTACAGGACGAGGCTCTTCTGGGTTTGGTACAGGACGGGGTTCTTCTGGTAGTGGTGCAGGACGAGGCTTTTCTGGATGTGGTACAGGACGGGGCTCTTCTGGATTTGGTACAGGACGGGGCTCTTCTGGATTTGGTACAGGACGGGGCTCTTCTGGTAGTGGTACAGGACGGGGCTCTTCTGGTAGTGGTACAGGACGAGGCTCTTCTGGAAGTGGTACAGGACGGGGCTCTTCTGGATTTGGTACAGGACGGGGCTCTTCTGGTAGTGATACAGGACGAGGCTCTTCAGGAAGTGGTACAGGACGGGACTCTTCTGGATTTGGTACAGGACGGGGCTCTTCTGGAATTGGTACAGGACGGGGCTCTTCTGGTAGTGGTACAGGACGGGGCTCTTCTGGTAGTGGTACAGGACGGGTTTCTTCTGGCTGTGGGCTGGGCTCTCGTGAGTGGGGATTTGAAGAGTCTTTCATGCCTGAGACTTCCTTACCATTGGGAACATTCTTTCCAGGGCCAGTAGGCTTAGGGTAAAGATAGTTGGGAAGGTAAGGGTATACAGGGTAAGTTAAAGGTGGTGGATAAATGTACGGGTACTGTGGATACAAGGGGTAATTTGGCTCTGGAGTAGGTTCATTGGGTCGCGGTGACTGTGGTTTAGGAAGACGTGAATCAATATTAGCCAAAAGATCAAATAGGCTCTTCAAGTCTATATTGGATCCTTGATTTGGCGTCAATGGCATGTGTGTGAAATTAACATTCACGTTCGGGTTCCAGTTAGATGGCCAAGGAAAACCGGGATATGGATTAATGCTAAAACCTGGGTCTATCGGTTCGGGTATTGGGATTGGCTGAGGGGTTGGATAAATAGGTCGTGGTGGTGGCATTGGCCTTGGGATAGGAACAGGAACCGGCACCGGTTGTACGGGTTCGTTGTTCGGGATAATGTAGGAACCGCCGGCACCACCGCCTCCTACGAAGTTGGGCAGCTGAGAACTAATCCAAATAGGTTGCGTATTCGGCAAAATGCCAATGTTACCGCCGCCTCCAATACTGACACCACCATTGCCGCTAAGTCCTCCTAAGTTAAGCCAGCTTGGTAACACACCATTATTAATACCTCCGCCAAGAATGAGGTTACTGAGATCTAAAGAACCAGCATTTCCTCCACCAACACCCATACCAGCCGGAGTCTGTATGAGCGTTGGCTGGCCATTTATCTTCACAATAATATAGGAAGGAATGTTTCCAAGAGCACCGGCGTGTACCATGATATGGCCGCCTCCTGGCAGCAGAACCGGTATCATCATTGAGTTGTTCTTCTTGCCTTCATTGTCTTTAAGATCAGGTATTCCGATTGATGGAATCTCATCAGGACTTCCATGTACACCTGGCGTCGGTATGTGTAGCATAGCATCTCCGGGATTAGGTAGAATATCTTCACCAGGGGAAGGTGGACGAATTTGTGGTTGATCAATGTCAAGATGATCAACACCATGACCACTAGGGTGTGGATGTACCATATCCGGGCCTGGCATGAAATGAGGTTCAATATTTCCTGATGGATTCGGTTTTAGCTCGGGCGTTAGACCCCCATGATCAATTATATTTCCTGAAGGCTTAGGGAGCAGTCCACCAAGGTCAATATGGCCTGATATGTTCGGTAAGTCAACGTGCGCTCCGATCGATCCGTGACCTGAGGGGAACCCGTCATTATTATCGGTGATATCAGTGTTATTACTAGCATGATTTTGATGGTTATGGTTATCAGGTTCAAGCCCATGTGCGTTATCATTTTTATTTGGCTTACCTAAGACATCGTTTGACAGCCCGCCATGGACATCGATGCCGGGGCCGTCGGCGTCGTCCCCACCTGGTGACAAGCCACTTATGTTAATATTGTTATTATCACTTTCGCTATTATCACCACCCGGGGCCAAATCGTTAACATCTATAGAACCATGTCCCGAGTTATCATCATCATCATCTTTAGGCTCGTGACTATCTTCTCCCGGTGATAGACCATTAACATTGATTTCATCATCAATTTCATTTGGTTGTAATTCAGCGTTATCAATATTGTTGCTTTCGTATCCTAGGTTATTCTTGTCTTCGGGGAACATTTTATCATTATTTAGATAACTATTTTCGCCATTCGATGACTCACTTGACTTAGAACTTTCTTTATCACCAGGTTCTAACCCATTAACTTCTATAGAGTCTTGAGGATTTTCTGATACGTTTGGTTGGTTTGAGTTATTTGAGTTATAAACTGAGCTGTTTATATCTGAGTCATCGGGATTAGGGTTATCTTCATCTCCACCTGGTGATATCCCATTTACATCTATAGTATTATCAGGATTTTCCTCCAATGACGGTTTATCCCCATTGATATTATCACCAATATTAGCAGGTTTTTCAACATCCGGGGTTTTACCATTTTCATTATTTTGCTTATCTGAGTTCACAGAATCCGGGGACTCTCCATCCTCTATTATATTAGAAACATCATCTGGCTTGTCATTATTGTCAGATCCTGTTAAATCCACACCCGAATCTGGAACTGAATCATCACTATCTGGGTTTGAGTTATCAGCAGACGATGGGTCACTCATAGGGGGATCGGCAGCTGTCGTTGATTCTAAATCTTCAACGTTATGTCTATCAGGCACTGCTGGGTGTCTTGCGATATACGATGAATCTGATTGGTCACCGGGATTATGTGGATTCATTGGGTGATATTTGTTGAGGTGAGCGTGGGGGCGTTCGCCGCTGTGTCTGCGGTGGTGATAGTAGTCATAAGGGTTACGGAAGCGCCCGTGAGACCTACCACGGAAGTTGCGACGACCGCCGTACGACTGAACCGCTACTGCCACCAGCAGCAGAAGCAGAATCTGAAAATTAAAATAGCAATGGTCAATAGTGGTTCCAAAGTTATATTAGAAGACTTAAGTTTCTAGTCGATTACCGAATTTTTTTTAGTCAAGCGACTAATGGAAAACGTGTTAATAACTACTAGTAATTAAAATACAGATTCCTAATAGCATGAAAACAATCGTCTGCCTCGACTATTATCATGTTTGTAGGGCATTCAAATGTTAATTTCAACTAGCGAACACAAAAAAAAAAACTTTAAAAGGTGTAAATAAAAGATTAATACTACGTTAAATCAACTAGAAGATAGAATTCTACAGCAAGACACTTCGACGAAAGTATTTTAAAATGATGACAACAGATGACAAAAAAGTCCTTCTAGGTATAATAATAACAAGACCATAAAAGTTATCTCCACAAAAATAGTTTGAAACAAGTTTATCTGTAGCACAAAATATCGTGAATTTCAGCGCTAAATCCGCGGGCAAATCTCCTCATACATTTTATATGAACCGCCATGTTCTAGGTCGCTGCGATGAAATATATATGGTTAGATCTGACGCTACGGGAACGAGCTTTATAAAGTATTGCCAATGAATTCTTTAGTTATTTTTATTTTCGTGTCGGTGGTAGACGCCTCAGATTGGACCCAGTAGGTGGCTACGTTAACCCTGGGCATGGCGCCCCACATAGAATATTCGATGCAGTAGCCAGGCTTTAGTTGTGGGAAGCACAATCTGTCAAAATTAATTTAAAAATGAACAAGCGTTTTTCCGTTACTGTAAAAGTGTATTTTTTTTTATATGGCGAAACAAAAAAGAAATGTAATGCCGTTTTTTGATATGTTGTAGATTTTGTTTTTTTTTTTAATCCATATATATATCTTGCAGCGACTTTTCAGGGCTTGATTAAGGTTATAAAGTAATGAAATTCCAATAAAGAAATGGACTAATTGGAGCATGAATAACGAATAGCAAGTGATATTGGCTAATAATAGACCCCCCTCCCCGTGGTCTCGTGGATGAATAAAGAATTATTTAATCGTACGTGCAGTTGCATTCACCTGTACAATAATTATATGGCTGACCAAACAGGAATTATTCGTCTATGACTAGAAAAAGATACGATTTATTAAGCAATAGCAGACAGGTATAGTCAGAAGCAATAAAATTTACCTACACATCGTCTGTACATTTTAACTTTTGCTATTTGAGAAATCTAAGTATTTGATGGTCAGATCAAAAGAACCATATGTCATAAAAGTACATATTTCTTGAATAGATTAAAAATGTGACAATTTATATTATTAGTATTTTATTTGTCACATTTTACAGTCTTGTGACTGTAGAGATGATAAAATCGATGGAAGACTCTCAATACTTCCTTAATAATAAATAAATAAATAAATACCGCAGTCATCATAAGCTAGAATATCACCCGTTGCTTATTAATACTATGATTTTTCTACTTTCCTTGTTTTAAAATATAAAATAGATCGTAAAACCTAAAAACTAAATCTCAAAAAAAAAATAATCGAAAAATAGTTTTAAAAAAAATCCTAACTTCTCGACCGCGACCGTATTTCGATTACGGTCAGGAGATCAGGCGCCGAACCAACAGCTTAACGTGTTTCCAGCACGAGGCACGAGGGTCCACCAACGGAGAGGCACTACCAACTTCCAATCCCTGAGCAGCTTCAGAGTAATTCCTAATGGAAAAACCCAATAAAACTGTTTTGCCCGACCCGGGAATCAAACCCAGAACCCTACGCTATTGCCTAATAATAATTCAAAAAGACAGTTTTTAATCCACTCGCAATTAGGTTTGAAACCGTAGGTAACTTTGCTGATTTCACAAATATTTTTTGTAACTGACTTACCTGTGCAGTCTTCCCCATGTTTGCGCCAACTGTGCTCCAACACTCGAAAACCAATAATTTAAAGAAAGTGCCTAATTAGCGATCAATGCAATGTTATCACAAGATAACTGTCCAACCGGACTCGATGGCTATTTAATATGATATTAATTGATTAGAACATTGCTGAGATATTTTTGTTACCCGTTTTAAATTTGAGACGACCTTGCAATTGGGATCTTAAGCACGGATTTTGTTAACTTACGTAATATTTAGAAATGATATCCGCAGGTGAATCAGGGTTACCGACATAGCACGAAGAAACGCCAAACTGAAGTGGCTATGGGCAGGGCACATTGGTCGCAGAACGGATGGCCGTTGGGGCCGAAAGGTTCTGGAATGGCGACCGCGTACCGGAAGACCGCCCATAAGGTAGACCGATGGCCTGGTAAGGTTTGAGGAATCCGATGGATACGAGACGCACAGGACTGTTCCTTATGGCGACACTTGGGAGAGGTCTATGTCCAACAGTAAATGTATTTCGGCTGAAACTGAAGTTGAAAAAATTCCGCCAAAACTTCTCGACATGTTTATTCAAAATAAACAACCTATCATTTATTTGACAGGACATTAATATATAATTCTATTAAATAATGGAAACCCATTATGTTTGCTGTATCTAAGAATCGAGCCCACGATCACGTTCCGCAGTTAAGAATTAATGCCAAAAGCAAGAATTTATTAGGTTGATTCAAATTGAATTGAATTCAAAATCTGTTTTACGGCATGGCTTAGATACATTAGGAGACAAAATGTCCCCTCACATGATGACATGATGCGCAACGCTGTCAAATTGTCCAACAACATGTCTCGCGACACGTGAATGCGTTGTACCTAAAATTTGGGGTGGCAAGTTGCGGGACATTGCAGTGTTACGTAGATTGAGCGATGCGAGTCATGTTGGGGGACATTTTGTCCCCTAATATATCTGAGGCTTAAAGATTCGTTACTTTAAGTAACGAATAGCTATACACCTTCTATTTACTAGACAAGAAGGTTCATATTTTAGTGACAGAATTCTAATAAATAGAAATTCGATTACATTCCAATCATAAAATAGAGTACTCAGCGTCGCGCCTCGTTGTAAGCTGACCCTTACTGTCAGTACACAGCAAAGTGGTCCACTATCCTGAAAGGTCAGAGGAGGTTCAGCTGCTGAACAAAGATTGGACCCCAAGTTCGTTTATTTGAAACCTAACACGGTACAGACAGATGTAGTTGTTTTACATCTCACAAACCGGGTTGGTATTCCATTTGGTATTCGATGAGTGTGTAACTCCAAATACACATTATTTCTGAGCGTGTAAAGTCGGATTTACATTTTGTCTGACGTGTCGTTTTGTAACGTGTGTAAAAAAAAAGTTTTCAAGAACCTACACACACTTCTAAGACCAAACCGTCGTGAGATGGACATCGTGAAATAGAACTACCAGCGTATTACATAATAAATGCATATCCTGAAAGTAGCATGTTCAAAATCGGCTACTGAATCGATTTCAGCCATTTTAATATTAGGTAATCCTGCCCCCTAGCCAAGTTACAATCGGTTCGTTTAGCGTGAATGCTTAGGGCTGATTTCATCACTCACTATAAAAACTCAGTCAACTAAACTGAGCTCAGCGTAATCTAGTTTAAAGACCCGTGTCGAAAACATAGGCGAATACAAAAGAATTGAAACTGAGTTAGCCTAAGCTAGATTCAAATCATATCGGTGAAATGCAAAATGAAGCTATAATCTCGATTAGACGCTCTAACTGTGTTTAGTTTTAAACAATCGCGATTAGTTTATTGGTGAATTTGGCCCTTAGAGTTGGCCACACCCCCAATTCCTTTGTTTTGACCACGTGACTCAGCGTTGAGATGGCATCAGAATGGGGGGGGGGGGTTAATGAATCTTGATTGCATTACTAGCACCACTTTAATGGGACTGGCCAGGACATGGCTGGGCAGGTAAGCTTATGCTTGACCGTATGCTTGAAAAATTGTGCGCCAAAGTGTCGCGGGGTCGCGGCAGGCCCCGGAGGTGGTGGTGGGACGAGCTAGACCATACAAATATAATTTGAGCTCATAGATTTCTTATATCTATGAGTTGGACAGATATCGCCAGAACTGGAAGGTGAAAGCGCGGGCTGCGGGAAGGTGTGGGAGGAGGCCTTTGCCCAGGATTGGAACAGCGCAAGCTAGCTTAATACCTAATAGTGTTGTGTATAAAGGAATATAATAAAACAAGGTAAATTTGGTAAAAGGCTAATTTATTCAGTCTCAAGAATCACAAGTATTTACAATATTTACATAAAATTAGGAACTAATCAATTTATTTACAGACCCGTTTACTTAAAACTAAACTTATATAAAAATAAATCTAAATAAAATCAGAATCCATTGTGAAATAGCGGAGGTCGGTCCAGTAACAACAAACCTTTTTAGGGGAACAATATTACGTACCTATTTGCTGGTAACTTTTATACCGTAGGAAAGAAAATTGATGTCCATATTGACTCAGACTAAGATCAGGTTTCCTTTGATATTCTTACACAATAAGTTACATTAGAACATGCCAATTTGAACCATTCGTTGGAACCACACGATTTCTCGAATAACAAGGAACCATCATTATTTTTTAATTCATATAGAGCAACATACAATAGTTACTTATTTAATATACCTGTATTTTACTGTTACATGTTAATGATATAATTTTTTCAACTACCGTTAAGTACTCTAGTCGTTAATTAATTTGTACTTAATGATGTCTATTAGCAACCACCGAGCCCGCGTGCTAGATTACAGCCCATTGCCTCTCCTAGAGCGGAGGCCTGAGTCCCAGCAGTGGGAACATTATAAGGTTGACTATGTTATTGTGTGTGTGTGTGTGTGTTGTGTTTTATCACTTTCTAAAAACCTTTTTATGTTTGGTGTATGAGCCTAGAAATGTTATATTAAGACACAAGATAGAGACAGAGCTAATTTTGCTTCTTTTGGTCGAGTTATTTTTATTAATCTTTGTAAGTAATTACTGCATGTTTAGCCTATGTTTATAATAAATAGGGTTTTCAACACAAACGTTGGCTTAGCAGTGAGATACTAAAAGATATGGTGCTTGTTATAATGGTCGCACTTTACGTAGTAGTACGGTTTCTTAATACGAGCAGCTATCTCCTCGGGGGAGTAGTCCGGGCAGCCACAGGGCATGGCCTGGGGCTCCGCCCTCGCGCCGGGAGCGACAGACGTTTCGGTTATTTCAGAAGAGGCAGTGGACAGGTCAGAAGACAGGTTTGACCTACACACCCAATAGTTTTGGTTAACTTCACATAGATGGCACTACTAACTTAAAACTACTACAACAGTAGAAGAGAAATAAAATAAACTTACAATTAAGAGGATAAATGTGAGGTAAATAGAATTAGAAATGTAAAAAATAATAAGTCTACGTAGTCTAAGATCATGTATGTGGCGCCATCTATGTCGGTTTACCGTGTATACCGAAATACTTTTCAGACTGGTTTATTTTTTCAATTTTATTTTCTTTCAGTACTAAAGATTTGTGATTGAACTACAAAAATCGTATTATTTATGTTACTGGTTTAAACACTTTAGAGGGGGCAGTGATGTAATTCTTTTCTTCTTGCCAAATAACTTAGAATCATCAATTCATATTTGTTTTCTCAATCAATCCATAGCAACTATATAAATTCAATAATATCTTGATTATTCTACTTAATGGAAGCTGAATAACAGTCTATTCGTGATGATTTTTGAGTAAAAGAATAACATTTTTTATAAGACACTTCTTAAATCTGTTTTTTCTTAGAAATCGTGGCCTATCGTGTTTCCAATCCGTTTCATTACAATACGTGTCCCCCTCATATTCCCCGTAGGTAGGCTCACCTACCGTCTCTGCTGGCGCGGGCGGGTGGTGTCGGTGAAGCGGATGCTGCACTCCTGCACGGCCATGTTGGGGCGCAGGAAGTCGCCGAGCGTGCTGGCGTGCGGCGCCGGCCGGTCGAAGGGGAAGCCCATGGCGCGCCGGTCGGGGTACTTGCGGTCGCGGATGCCGCAGTACGACGCCGCGTCGTTGCACGACCCCACCAGGTCCTGCTCCACCTGGGGACCAGCATTCTATTAGTTCTTGCTTCCAGAAGCCTTTAGGCAGAATTTATTACATTTTTTCATATTTACGGAAGCTATTAGTAAGAAATTAAATGATATTTGATATTTATTTTGCAAATAGGTTTTTTAAAAATACTTTTACACGTCAATATTTTTTTTTCGTCAGTTTAAACTAGATGAGGCCGGTGTTTTCTTGCTGAGTATTCAGAGAAAAAACACCGAAACCAACTCAGGGGTCACAGCCTCTTTTAAAGTCCGTACAGTAAATATGTATAGTCAAATCACATGAGTAAAAGTTAAAATAATAATCATTGTAACAATATTGGACAGATTTATTGATAAATTCAAAATAGTATAGTTAAATAAAATAATGTACGTCTATAGAAATATATAAAACAGGACGTAAATTCTCACATCCTCTACTAAAGAAAAGGAAAGATCCTCTGAGTGTAATGAACAACTGTCCGATAATTGCGTCATGAATGTCATGACGCCTTCCCGTTCAAGGAGTTGCGAGTCCTGTTTCATGTTCCCGGAAAAAAAGGATGTTATTGGATTGTTTTATTATGGGCGTGTGTGTGTAGGGCGCACCCTTGTGTATATTTTGCTGACACGTCACTCTCCACAACAACTTGATTGATTTGATTGGAGAAAGCCCGATAAAGGACAAGCAGCAAAGATGCTGACTTGCCCAATAGTTATTTTTAAACTGTTGTATTCAATTCTAATTGCACGGAAAACTTTGAGATCATAATCTAGAATTTTTAATCTTTTAGTTCTTAAGTGGCGACATAGATGTCGCTACACATCTCATTATCATCAAGCTGAATTTTTGGCTTTTGAAATTAAATTCATTTTTAATAATCTTGTATTCAATAGGAACCTGCAAACCAATTAGAAAGTACACTAATAATCAAGTAAAAGGCGCAGAAAATCCTATGAATGCTGCTGGCTTACCAATCGTAGCTGTGAACTCTAACAGCGTTGTTATGGTTTTTTTTTAAGTTGAATGAGTGTCTACTTACTCTATCCTCGTTCCAGTTGGAGACCATGGCGAAGAGTACAACGGGGTACCCCTGCGCATTGCCCTTGGCTATCAGCATGTGGTGCGGCCAGCCGCAGCCGCAGAAATCGAAGTCGGTCGCCTCCGTCGTGCCCGGGTCGCCCGGCCGCGCCGACTGCGGGCACCACAGAGTTACATTACCAACCCTTACTTAAACATTGCACAAACCATCTTATAATAAAAATTATTAAAATCATAAATTGTAAGAAGAAAGGAACCAAGCATAGCATAATAAGCCTTATAATTTTCCCCCAAATGAAAATCAAGCCACCTCTCCAGAGGCAATGGGCTACAATTTGATGGCCGCACGGGTACAGAGTATATCACAATCCTTCGCATTTTTGATTCTAAGACATGCGGGTTTTCATACGATGGCTTCAACATTTTAGAAGCCAGCGGTGATATGGGTCAATTTCTGAAAGGAAGGCACGGCCCCGGCACGATAGGCAACGAAGGAACGGAGTAGATTTTTAGTCAGTAAGAGTCTGACACTATTTCCCGCTCCGCTCAAAGGCGGGATCTCTGGGGGGTCTGTGTGTCTGTTGTGTCGGGGTGTGAAATAAATTGCAAAAGGTAAAGCGCCTGGCTGGGTTTGAACCCACGACGTACAACTCGTAAATTGGGGCTCACTACTGAATCACCACAGTTCTATAAAAGCAACAGGACTTTTGATAATACAGCCCCATTATTATATATAACACAACATATATGGCTGAATTTTGATTGTTTTAATCCCGTGGAGGGTCGATCCGGTACATAAAACACTATCGATTTGTAAAGATAAAATTAAAAACGCAATAAGTGCGCAGCGACCGACAACTACCTCCAGGTCATTGGACTCGCTCAGCTGATGTTTTCGTCATTAATTCCGCCTGTGTATCTTTGTGTTGCATAAAGTTTTCATAAATAAATAAAAACATACCTGATCGCGGAAGGTCCTCTCGTAAGGAATGGTGACGGACGAGTCGATGCTGCGGTGGCGGATGGTGTTGTTGCCCGGACGTACTGCGCATCAAATACATTCATTAAGTTGTGTCGTGTAGCTCAGTTACAATGGAAAGAATGAGGCATTTGCTCTACCATCTGTTTCTCCGTATTATGTAGTGTATGTTGCATATTTATTATTTATTAACTTCACTACCAAAGGAATCTTTGCTGACATTTCTTTCAAAGCATTTTATTTCAAATGAATCAACTTCAACTTCAACTCTTCATTAATGGCCACTCAAATAAATCATTTACAGACATTTTTGAAATATCAAGAAATCAATTAGTCAAAAAAAAAAATGAAGCTAATTGCACGTTCCAAAGCTCTATGGAGAAGAATGAGCAAGAATTCCATGGACACTCTTTTCAATCATGTTATGTATAACAAATATCTCGATTACATGTTTATTGTCGCTGCTATTATGAGAGAATAATGTAAATAAAGTAGTTTTTTTTTGTTGTAAATATAGATATTAATATAAGCCACTGGCAGCTAAGACATGACCAATTTCAACTGACAGCACCCGTTCACGGACATGATGCGTGTCTTATTAATGTAGACATTATAACATTAGATGCTTTTTGGCTAGTGGTTAGTGGTCCTTACTGCTATGCCGGAGGTCGATTCCCGCCCAAGTCAAATTGTTTGTGTGATGAGCATAATCATTTGTTCTGTGTCTGGGTATAACTTATCTATAATATGAATGTATTTAGAAATATAAAAATGTTTGTCAGTGTATGTCAGTACTAGACAGTACTTATAGTACAAGTTCAACTTAGTGTGGAACTATGTGGCATTGTGTGAACCAGTTGTGGAATATATTAAGATGAAGATGAACGTGTACTCACATCCGGCGGTGAACTTGTCGAGCTCGATCATAGAGCGGCGCTGCTCGTCGAAGGCGAGCGGCTCGCCGCGCTCGTTGACGGTGGGCGCCATGAAGATCCGCACCGTGCCCATCGCGCCCTGGCCTGACGTGTTGTTCACTTCGATGCTGTGGGGGAAATATGTTTGTAATTGAACTAAATATTACATGGTCATGCAATCAATGGTCCTATAGGGGGCACCTGTTTGATTTAAATGTCTGTCATGGCCTGCCTGCCTGCAGCAGAAAATGGCCATTCGTTTGGCAAGTGGATACACGATAATATCCTTTGAGGAAGTTGCACCTCCTTCTGTGAAACCATGATGGTCCAAAAGGTTCGTAAAAGGGCTGTTCCCAGTCGAAAAGTGAGGCAACTGCCTCGATGTGTATCACACTGAAACCCCGGTTATTATGTCATTCGATGTAGGCGGGATATTGAAGCCATGAACACTCACAGTGAAGACTCTGCTCGTCCATCACACTCCCGCAGAGAGGTTCAGGAAGGACCTTTGTACTCGTACAATCTCCTCAGACAGAGGGTATTTCAGGAAATGATATTTTTTAAAATAGGACATTCCAGTTTATTGAATTTAGTCAAAGTATTGCCTCAGAATGCACCTAATTGTGACTATTCATGTATATTAAGTATAGCTATAGCGCTTAAGTATAGCGCTATACATAAGCAGTATAATTAGTATCGCCCGGGCTCATAGCCTTTACGTAAGATGTACATTATTATCTCCTCCTATTAGACATTTTAATCTAACTCTCACCCAAATTGAACAATTAATATTGAACTCGACCAAACCAACGCTGTGTGTGTGACGCCCGCTACGCTGACGTGGTCTCCCTCCCGTGCGTGCGCGCTCGGCGTGTTCCGTGCTTTTGTTCCTTTATATAATACGCGGCTTATTGCATTGCATCAGCCTTATAATGTTCCCACTGCTGGGACTCAGGCCTCTTCTCTAGGAGAGGAAATGGGCCATAATCCACTACGCGGGCCCAGTGCGGATTGGTGGAATTTTTTGTATAGGTGGCATATAAGTTGAACCAAAATGGTGATCGACCTTCAATGCGCAGTTACAAATTCTCGGGTCTCAATCAAAGTGCGGCGCAGCGCGTAACCACAGTACCAAAGGCCACTTTAATTCAACTTATTTACCAAATGTAGGTACCGAATAAAAGTTTTTCTATTCTATCTCTGATACAAACTAATCCACTCACACATAGTTGAACTCCTGGTGCTGCAGATGCGTGAACCTGGCCAGCACGGAGCCCCTGGGCGTGAAGTCCAGCCCCCTGCCGAGGTCCACGGTGCTGAGCTCCCAGAACGTGCCGATGGTGTTGTTGCCGGCCGCGCCTTCCAGGCTGATGCTGGACACGCGGATGCCGGCGAAGTCCAGCTGGAGAATTAAATCAAAGCTTTAATATCGGAAAGAAAAAAGATCAAAAAATATGTATAAACTGTCTCTTGTAAGACCTCTCGAAACTACTAGGAACTAATTTTTTTAGTCGTCCATTTTTTGTACTGCTGTCGATGGAAAATCATAATTGTGGTTATTCAGCTATACATGCAACTTGCTAGTTGTACGTATAGCTGTATAACCACAATTAAGATGAAGTTTCACTCATGATAAAATATTTAATCTGCACGAATTAAATATTACCGCAATTTACAGCGTAAGGGTAATTATTCCCGCCTCTTCATAATGAGAAAAACATAATAAAAGTATAGGTAAATAACATAATTATGGTCATACTAGTAGCGACACCTAGTCGTTGCCTCACGAACCACGTAGCAAGCTAGCTAGCTACAAGTTACAATGACGTCACAAGTTTCTGCATCGCACAATCTACTTTTACATCTAGTTTTATTTATATTTCGTTTCCAAATATTTTTACTTAACTTTTTTTTTAAAATAATCAAGAGGAATGGAATCGTGTACTTATGTAAAACAAACAAGAGGGTTGTCAGCATTAAAATGGCATTAAAAAAATTGAGTTGCAATGGAATTTTAACTTTGTCTGATATAACATAGAGTTCATTTTTCAAATCTGATGAAGTTTAATATATAGTTGATAGTTACCTTATCGTCGGTGTAAGGGTTGAGCTTGTACTTGTAGAGCTGGAAGAGGTCGTCGATGTAGGCGTGCCAGCGGTAGAACACCGGGTCGCGCATCGCCGTCGCCGAGTCGCCCATCACGCCGAATTGTTCCTTGAAGAGAATCACAATAAAGGTTGGATTGGCTTCGTCATCAACAGCGTACAAAAAAGTGAGTTCAAAGTGATTGAAACAATCCTGAGCGTGACCATATGCCCGCTAGATGGCGTTAAACTAAATATTTTTGGTTTATTTTGTTTTTAGTACTTTTTTTAGATGGTGTCATCTAATGATGTCTCCATGACTTTAATAGGCATTGGCCCTGCTCTTTATGTCCCTATTTTTAATGTATGGGAGTCGAATTAGGACATTTCAGTTCATTGAGCTTAGTCGAATTATTGCCTCGGCCTCTGTTAGCCAAACTATAGTGCTTACGTCAGCATACCTACTATTAGAGAGATAGTTACGGTCAAAATCTACCTAATTCTAAATAATAAAAACAGCCCCTAAACTTCACTCGAAGAAACCCTGCCAAAAGCTCCAACTGATTGCCTTATGTAAGTAGTTGTGTTATTCTTACCAAGTGGCGGTGGTCAGGGTCATGGGAGTAGGAAATGAAGACGTGGCCCATGTTGTGGAAGTCGCCGTAGTACTGCCGGTTGGGGCTGATGATGGACGACTCCATCATGTTGCCGAGCTGATCGATGCCGCGCTCCTCGTCTAGTGGCACCTGGCGGCCGTTAGGCTGGGGAAGGAAATGGAGAGTTTTAACACTACTTAGTGTGCTATACAATAACTGAATTAAGTGAAAGAAATACCGTATGATTCGCAAAAAAAAAACATCTAATGACCCCAATAGAAGCTTATTTATTTGCTTAGCGCCATCTTGTGGCATAATTTTAAGGGGTACCTTCAAACCTACGTCACAAGAGGGCGCTGAGTGACACGAATTCTTAATTCTCGCACAATCGTCAATCAGCGCTAACTAAAGGCACAACTTACGGCATTGTGAGATCTTTTTATTAATCGCCGTGATAATGAAGCAAACACTTTGGGAAATTGTTCTATGAGTTTTCCTGCTCAAGGGCGGACCGAGCAAAACCCACTGGTTTTACTCAATAAAATCTGAGGCGGCCGGAACGTAGGAGTGCCTACGTTCCTTTTTTGCCTTGGTTTCAGGACTCCAGGGTCTTCTTAAGTTATCATCAAAGTAATCTGGAATATTGTGAAAGTAATGGGTGTTTTCTGAAAGGACCTTCACCAGATAGCAGCACTGACGCGTCAAGTAAAGTTTCCAGGCCCCAGTCAAAACGCTTAATATAATATAATAATATTCATATAATATAATATTCCACAACTATCACACAACGCCGTCTAGTCCCAAGCTAAGCAGAGCTTGTGTTATGGGTACCAGACAGCTGATAAACATACTTATATATTTCTAAATACATACATGTTATAGATAAATAACACCCAGACACAGAACAAATGATCGTGCTCATCACACAAACATTTGTCCTAGGTGGGAATCGAACCCACGACCTCCGGCATAGCAGTCAGGGCCACTAACTACTAGACCAACAGGCCAGTCAGCTTAATCATTTGAATACCGTAGTTAGAGACACAATAGAAAGACAATAGGTGTGCGAATGCTGGCGTTCGCTTGGGGCTTGAGTAATTAATTGGCGTCTTTACTTAAATTGACGTCAACGATAACTTACGATTCCAAAGTAGAGAACCTCTCACCGAAGTGGCGTCAACTATACTTTCCCTCAATTGGTCTAGAGGAACTCCTAATGGAAAGCATAACAGTAAAAAAGGGTAGTTACCAAGGTGATGGACAAGGACTCGATGGCCTGCACGAAGCGGTCGCGCCAGGTCTCCAGCTGCGACACGTCGGCGCGGATGAGGTCGACGGGCCGGTTCAGATCTTGGATGGTGGTGCCGGCGAACCTGCAAAGTTACATTATGTTTTTTCGATCTGTTTCCTAGAAACTAAAGAATATACTCTACAATACTTGGAAAAGATGACGGTGATAAGTCTAATGAAGAGATATTGTTGAGTCTAAAGGCATGGTAGGCACAGTGGACGAGCTACTGAACTGCGGGTTGCTGTTTCGATTCCAGCACTTATATGGATACAGTACTTGAGCCTCAGTAGTGGGGTCCCTGTATCTTCATTCATTACACACAAGACAAATATTAAAAAAAAAAAAAACAAATGTGCAATGGGCGGTCTTATCGCGCAGGGCCATCTCTTACAGACGACAGATGGACGGGACAAGAGGAGATAGACCGTGTACAAACCTTATAAATCTAACCAATAAAAAACTCATGTCAGTGTTTGTTATAGAACACCATTTCTTTCTTTGATAAATTATTTATATGGCAGAACCAAAATTTGCTAAGCTGACTTATAATGATCAGCTTTTTAATATTCCCGCTGCTGGAACTCTTTGGCTTCTTCCTAGTACAAATTAATGGAAGTCACATGTCATAAAATTCATAGTTCTAAGACATTTTCCTAAGTAAGCCGGTTTCCTAAATATATAATTGATGATTAGTATAGTGGATATTACGTTACCTTGGCGGCCAAGCCCTGCTGGCTACTTGCGAGTCGAGCTTCGGGAAGTATCCCTCATTGATGGGCTCGCGGAAGTTCATGTAGCGCACCACGCGGTCCAGCCCGTTGCACATCCGCTCCATGTTGTACCTACAGAGAAACACGTATCAAATAAACTGGATGACTATCCCAAGCAGCACAAAAGGCAGTATATAGGTTCAGGTTTACACTCTAAGCTGTATAGTAAGCTGTATATAGGCTGTATAAGGCTATATACAGGCCTTGTAACTCCAAAAAGGGCCCACATATACAGCCTATATACAGCGTTAAGTGTAAGTGGAGAATAAAAGCTGTATATTGGCTGCGTGTTGGCTGTATATCGGCTGTATAAAAGCGTTTTTGTACACCCTAAGCTGTATATCGGTGTACAATTACACTTTAACTCTACAGATACTCAATTATAACTATCATATACAGCAAAAAGCTGTTAATTGGTGTAAGAATACGAAAGAATCCAAACTTAAAGATTATTTTTTATAATATTTTACTAATGGCGACTGCGCCATATACATTTAATTTTAAATATAATATGTTTAATTGGACTTGTTGACCTTAGTAATATGGTGAATTTATAGTGCCGATTTAATTTCATTGTACAAGTGTGTATATTTTCGGTGACGCGAAATAATCAATTTTAACATCAAGGAAATAGTAAATACGGTAAGTAATGTTATTATTTTTTTAGGTTATATTAAAAAAATATGTTGAAATAATAGGTATAAATGCAAATCAACCGTAATTCAAGCTGATAATCATGATATGACTTTAGGCTTTTGCCAAATAAGCCTTTTATTATGTTTATAAAATCATTATACAATGAAAAATGGCGACAGCTTGCATAATAGAGTATTTTTACGACCTAGGCTGTATAATAGAGTATTTTTACGATTTAGGTTGTATATTAGAGTATTTTTACTCCATAATCTGTGTAATTGTTCATAACAAGTACGTACATTTCTAACCATCTTTAGAGATACGTATAAGGAATAAAAAATCCTCAGCTACCTACGACTAAATCTCATATGTCCGAATACAATTTAACAATTTATATACTTATTGTGAAGTAGTGAGTAAGGTTTGTAACCGATCTTTCATCTATTTTTCAGAAAAAGTACAATAAGGGCTTTGACTTGGTCTAATATCAAGGTCACGAGAATCAGAAGGCGATCTAAAATTACTAAGCGAGTGATTAGACGTCGGACGCATTGGTGAAGGATGACAGTTCTAACCCTCCAGATCATCGTGGGATTAAATCAAAATGCTGCGTATAAAGTCTATTATTATCATCATTGAAGAAGCAGATTGTGATCTGTTACTTTATCTTCCCCAATAAATTATACTTTACTATCTCTACTGTCTGTGGTATTTAAATAAATTATCTGTATTTGTAATATTTAAATATTTCCTTCTGACCTTCCTCTTAATTCATATGTTTTCTCTTCACAACCCTTAGTTGATTGGTACAGAATACCTACAGCATTTTGTTTTTTGTAGTTTTGGGTTAACCTCAACCATAGAAACTATTTAGGTTCCAAGTTTCATGGCCTTATAGCATACCGTTTCCGAGTTATGTGCCTTCAGTTTTATTTTATATTAAAATATTCACCAATTGCTCGGATTTTTTTTTTCTGGAATGAATTCTTGCTCTGATCGAAAACCACGAAAAAAAAATTTTTTTTTTTACATTTTTGTATTCTATTGGTACTTGCACGGGGGTGTCACAGGGGGGTTAAAATTTTGGTTATTTTTGACCTATGACGCACCGTTTTCGAGATGATTGAATTTCTTTTTTTTTAATCATAGGACCCATAGAACGGACACGGTGCGAGTAAGTTTTTACGGAATCCTTGGTGCGCGAGTCCAACTCGCACTTGACCGGTGTTTTCCTTCATATTGATGTTCACAAAAACACAATCCGAGTGATTCCATTAGTAATACAGCCTAACGCTGTACTATAGCGTTCATTTACTCTTATAGCTGTATATCACCGTTGTAGGCAGTAGTTATAACACCACAATAGTTATAAGAGTGTACAATTACACCAAACGAATACCCAAGCAGCACGCAAGCGTATCAAACATCAATAAAGCAGCCGATATACAGCTTAGAGCTGTATAAGGGCTGTACAAGGGTGTAAAACACAGCTTTAGGCTGCATAAAGGTATCCGCGTACGCTTATGGTTATATATCAGAGTATTTTTACTCAATTAAACAGCTTTAAGAGTTTTTTGACACTTAAGGCTGCGTTTTACACTTAAAGCTGTATATAGGCTGTATATTGCACGTCACCACTTCCTTTATACAGGTCTAAGTGTTATATTAGTGTAAAATGATACTTATTGCTGTATATTGGTGTAAACGAACTCCATTTTACCTCTTATCGAGCATACCGGTATTAATAGTTCTGTCTCGGCGCGGGCCTTTTGTGGCTAATTACAATAGAAACGGGTGACGTAACCTGCGACAAACTTATTATTTGCTGTTGGTACAGTAATCGGGCTTAGGGATCGAACCGCAAAATTAAGTTTGTTTTTTATTGTATATACTTTTCCGGGATAAAAAGTACCCAGTGTGGTGCCCAGGATATTAAAAAATTCATCGTAATCGAACCGGTAGTTTTTGCGTGATGCCTGAACAAACAGACAGACAGATAGACAAAAATTTTTTAATCACATTTTTGGGTTCGGTGTCGGTCTAGTAACACCCCCTGTCATTATTTTTTTTGATATTTTCAATGTACAGAATTTTTACTTCTACAGATTTATTATAAGTATAGATAGATATAGATTTGCTTACTTTTTGGCGCAGGTAAGTTTTCAAGATTACAGTTACATGACAAGGTAAGTTCTCGTCTAGAACGTTTATTTAAAAAACCGTTTAATTCATAAACTCCATTTTTCTTCTTTCAATATGATGTGACTTTCACTACTTCTAACATTTGGTAGAGTATATTTCGTGTTCATTTTAATTTATTATCAAATCGTTTGCATTAAACCAATATAGACTTGATAAATTGATTTGATCTAGTTTTACCTCGACATAATTTTGTGATCAATTCATTTCAAATATTAATAATGTGTCATCAGGAAATAATACAAAGCTAAGTAGTAATTGGTGTAAATCATTTATGCAAACTAAAAAGAGGAATGGGCCTAATATCGAACCTCGGGTAACTCCTTTCTATTATTATTTTATAGTGATAATTAATATCATGGTAAGCCCACACAACCAGTATGTTCACAGACTTACCTGGCGATGATCTGTTGGTGCATGTAGTAGAACAGCTCTCCACGCCTGTCCTTGTTGACAATGCTGCGGTCTGCGGAGTCGAAGGGGTACACTAGATGCCAATGCCAGTGATGGAGGTTGATGCCGATGTCTTCGCGGAAGTAGGCCACGCGCTGTTCCGGCTCGCTTTCGTTGGCGGTGTAGTTTACTGGGATTGTTACTGGCAGCTGTCAGGAGAGGAGAGGGTCAGTATATCGACCAAGTTTAGTTAAGTAGCTACATAAACACTTTTTATAACTGATCCTTGATTCTAAAACAATCAAGTTGAATTTTTTGATGGGTATAACTTAAGTAAATACATATATAACTTGTATTGTTTTCTCACCCTGTTTCCAGAAGTGACGACGTTACTGACTTCCCTGGCCTTACGGAACACCTTGGGGTCCATGAACTTGTCAGGGAAGGTCTCCGCGAATGTAGGGATGTTGATGCCTTTGGTGTCAGGCCTGGAAGGATGACAATAGGGTTATAAAAGAACAAAGGAAGTCACAATTTTCAATTAGGTGTTTCTTTAAATCTGGTCCGAGGGGAAGATCCGAGAGGATTGCACAGTACCTGTGCAGTATAGCCACGGAGAGACAGTAGTTGAACATGTAGGGGTTGATCCTCAGCTGACAGAACGAGCAGACGGACTGCAAGTCTTCTACGTCACGCATATCTAGAACAGAAGGACCGGTTTAGAGAAATATGCACGTTTAGAGATCAGATAGGGGCTTTAGTTGCCCTTAAAAGCCGTACAGTATGCGGCAGTTAGTCCGATACGTAGAATTAGAGGAAAATATCGGCTTCATTATCTTGCTTCTTGCTTATACACTGTACGCCATGTGCCATATCTTTATGTATGTTGGTGTATGTCTTAAGTTGGTCTGCTTACTCATAAAGTTACTGGGTTTTTCAGCCAGACAGACACTCCATGTAAAATACTGGTCATGAGACTGGAAACCGACACCAACATGGATTGGAGATGGTTATGTTAAGCAGATGCTCCACTCACTCATGAAGATGTCGATGAGTTTGCCGGCCATGCTGCGGTGCTTGGGTATGAAGATAGAGAACTGCTCGTTGTAGGGCAGCTCCATCGGCAGGCTGAGGTTGGGCAGCGCGATGTTGCGCACGGGGATGGTGCGGCCGGCATCGTCGCCGAACCGGTTGGCTATGGTGGTTGTCACCGCCTTGTATTTGTCGGGCTGGAAGAATTCATCAAATGTAATTGGCATATCTGAAGGCAAACCTTTATAAAGTTTAAAGAATGTAGTTGTGCTTATACATTATAGTGTATGCTTGCTTATACATTGATCTGCAGGGAAATTTAAAAAGGATTGTAGAAAGTTATAGGGTGGCAATAAACATGACATACCTGCATAAAACCAACACACTGGACCATGCCTACAGGCTATGGTCCAGAGCCCGGCGCAAGCAGTCGTTGCCGCCGATCGCCCCGACGAGGACACGGCGGTGCTCTACATAAGACCTATGTTACCGTGAAGCCTGAATGTCTCATACCTACATTTGGTAAATTTTACTGACACCGTTACCAAAACTATTGACGAAAATTACATATTGTTAACAGTGCAACTTACATAGTAATGCTCAGGGATTTCGAAGACGGCCTTTTCTTCTCCCTTTTGCATGAAGCACGGCTCCGACGGGCGGTCGAAGAATAGCAACAGGTTCTTCTTGGCGTCCGACATCTTGCTAACTGAAAAAACAATTAAATACCTAAATTGAATTACAAAGATACGTAGATTCAATAGACTGCACGACTCTTTTTTTGGTGAGTAGTAAATAATCAAATAGGTGGTCAAATGGATGGACGCCTGTGTACATCGCCTGCCCTATTTTTTGTAAACTGTATAGTCTGTGTACAATAAAGAATATAAGAATGGATTGCGTTCGCGTGGTAGGGCCTCCAGTTTTGTCATGTCGTCATGTGTGGTCAGTTTTCCGGATGTAGATAGGTACATCAAAGACATTTCCGCCTGACTACCGCTAAGTTCATTTTTGCTTGCACTCGTAACGAAAACTTAAAATTTTTATTTTGGCGCCGCGCCGCAGTGTTCAAGCGGAAAGAAATGACCGTGATGGTACATACTTTGGTCGAGGACATTAAATACCTATATGTAGGTATACTCTATGACAATACAACAAATGATACAGTATAAAGTGTCACCGCGTCTCCCGGGTACAGTTTCAATAGAGTCATGCCTGATCGGAATACTGATGAGATGTATACCAACTAACTACTTATGATGTATAACTGTAGACTATGATTATCTATCTGTTATAACTTTAGTTTTGTAACGTTTTTTCTATTCTAATCACACTGATATTATGGATTTTGTGTTGGTGTTATTATGTTAAGTTTCTGCTTCACCCGAAGGTCGACTGAGTGTTTTAATATTGTGCGGAATTCATAATTTCATCACGCATGCGGATATGCTCTGCATGCAGAAAATTTCAAAGGGCAAAAAAACGCGTTCCGCGTTCATATTGCACGCATTACAATAAATACGCCTTGTATAAAAAGAACATTGCCACAGCCTGGGTTACATATGCGGAGCAAATCCGCATGCGTGATGAAATCCACACCATACACGATATTAAAAACACCCTGACCTTTGTTCAGTGTTTCTACTAGTGCATAATGTTTAAATACACGTAAATGAATAATAAATATTACAAAGGCGAATGTTTTGCATGTAAGTTTGTTTGTTCTCACGCTCAAACAGTTGAATAGATTTGGATGTAATTTGGCACACGGGTAGACCAGGTGTGAAAGTAGAAAATTATTCCAAAGGACCGCACATCCGAGATGAAAGTATCCTATGTCCTATATTCCATGACACAGGCTACCCTTGTGCTAATTTTCGTCCTAATCCGTTCAGCCCTTTCAGCGATAAAGGAATAACAAACGTACATTCACAGATAAATACATATAAACTAGGGATGTTGCGGATGCCCATCCGCGGAATATTCGCAACATCCCTGACATAAACTTTCACTTTTATCATATTAAAGTGTGATATAAGGTACATAGTAATTTATTTTTAATTGACTAGGTCCGGGTATTTCAAACCCCGTTTTCACAAACTTTTATAATTTTCCAATATTATAGAGTACTAATTTTAACTAACAGTCCTAAGCATGGCAATATAAAAAACAGAAACTCCTTCATTATATCTATGGTCAAAAGCACAGCATCAGAAATCCAAGAGCGTTAATAAATTAGGTCACTGTTGAAACGGACATAGGTATCTGTTTGAGTGTCCCGAATTCACTAACATATATTTTTCATGAAACAGAATATACATGATCTACCAGACAAGTTAACTAAAACTTAAATAAGTACACAAGTACTGCTTACCCTTAAACACGTAAAGGTTAATACACACAGCAAAGAAAATATAAATCTTATTTTTAATAAAAACTTCACTTACCACAAGACTTTCCACTAAACAAACAAAAGAAAAAAAAAATGTTTCAAGCCGTGTTGTCCACGGCTCGACTATGGTCTTCCAGTCCTGGAACACACTATTTATACCAAAAAGCAATTGCACACGGCGAC
Organism: Leucania comma; assembly: GCA_958295575.1. Lineage (NCBI taxonomy): Eukaryota > Metazoa > Arthropoda > Insecta > Lepidoptera > Noctuidae > Leucania > Leucania comma. The sequence goes on along the minus strand of OY282482.1, from coordinate 1,184,726 downwards.
AGACCCCGTGTGCAAAACATAACACCACTCTGATAACTTGGGAACCAGTAGGAGGATATTCGCGGTCGGTATTATCGTAAAATGTGACCACAATTATTTTCAGGACTGAAATTATTTAGCACCGTTACTTTGTACGTAAGTAATATAGACACATTAGGGGCCGTTCAAGTATTACGTAAGCAGATTATTAGCAGATATTAACCCCCTTCCCCCTCGTCAGCAAAATAAAGCAAAGCTCTCACCCCCCCCCCCTCAATGCTTACATACACATTGGTACATAATTTGTTTTTTTAGATTAGGTAAAATCATCACGTGGTCGAGGTCGCTGGAGTCCGATGGATGCGAGACGCACAGGACCGGCCATTGTGAAGAGCCATGGTTTCGCTTTTGAAAGAAAAACCTGGGGTCCTGGAACGCAAAGCAAAGAAGGAACATACGGGATTTTAGTAAGTAAAACTCTGACACGGCCTCTCGCTCCGCTTTAGAACGGGAATAGTCATTGGACGATTTCCCATTTAAAAACAAAATTGCAATTCAATGAAAGATGGGGAAACATTTCACGGGGCCGGAGTCGCAGGCGGCAGCTAATTGTGGAATAATTTATGAGTTGCCGAGGATCGATTTTGATGAACTATTGGCAAGGCCATAATGATAATATGATTGCCATGTCTTATTTTTTCATTGATAATTAGGCCAGCGTATGGATTTGACCACCTGTAGGTACCATCGAAGACACTTCCGCCTGACCACCGCTAAGTTCATTTTTGCTTGCACTCGAAACGAAAACTACAAAGGGTTTGGTTTGGCGCCGGGCCCCAGGATACAAGCGAATTTTTTTAAGTGATCAGGCAAAAATGACCGCTATAGTACAACATAATTTACCCTGACTCCTAGGCTGAGCAAATATCCCAGGCACACTGTATTCTTGGCGATCGTACCTTTACATATACTTACCACTACGTACGAACTGTGTGATATTGATTTCATTTTGTAAATTCTACCCCAAAACCGCTCGAAGAAGAATTTAAGAAACAAAAACGCTTGGAACAAATACACAGGTCGTTCGTATCCAGTTCTAAGCTCATACCGTTTGATGCTAAGATTGATAGGTGGGAGGCCCCCATGTTGCAAAGATGGGTGCTACACTACACTTCATGTCAAAGTGTAGTTGTGTATTGTGTTTTTAATTCCTACTAACATTAGTTTTAAGATAATTGTTACTAACAGAATATGGACTTCGTCCGAAATAAATATTTTATTATATTATTATTATAGATAGGAGATAGAATAGGAGTCATATTTCGAAAAAAAAAACATTACACAGCATACAAAAATGCTATTAAGTAACGGATATTACAAAAAGATTAAAACCGGAAGAAGCTTATACAAAAAGCCTTAGGTAATATAGTTTATCTGAACTTATAATTATTGCATGTCAATCTAAAGTTATCACAACTTAAAATGACCGGGTTTAAAAAACTTTAAAAAATAAAAAAAATATACATTTATGGGTAGAGTAGGGTAAAGCGGAAGTGAAGCCGCGGGCAAAAGCTAGTACTTCATAAGTAATTAAACACGTAACATATTAACATGTCATATTATACATATCAGGTAGTTGTACCTACTTCTAATTTCCATACCTGTGTAGTATATTTATACTCGTAAGTATACGCTAGAAGAGCCGAGCACTAGCCGAACTCAAATTCGTGTAGGGTGGACCGACTCTAAGGGCCTGTACATACAATTTTTTAAACGCGCCGTTGACGCGCATTTCTAGCATTACAGACGCAGCCTGTAGACCTTTAACAGGATAAAAGTGCGTCGTCGATGCACATTTCTAGAACGCGTGTAAACTGCGCGTTTAAAAAACGTAGTGTGCTCAAGCCCTAAAGGAGCCGTGCACGAGCGAAACTATACGAGTTCGAGCGCGGCTCGTGCTGGGCTCCTTATCGTAGACTCACCTTTAGAATCAACACCCAACTACTTCTGTATTCCGAAAGGCTACAAGCATAGCATTGCGGTACTACTTACCATAAAAATATGTAAAAATCGATACCTCTCTACATAGCTAGGTAAGGTACCTACAAAGTTCTAACCCCGCATGCTATGACGACTATGACGAGTACTAAGTATATTTTTTAGTACAAAATTAAATTTCTTTGACCTAGCTCTCGCATCGAGCTTGAAGTCCCATAAAGATTAGGTTGAAGGGTAAAGTCCTTATACGGGCATAAATAAAATAATGTAGTTATTGAGGCAGGTAATTCAACTCGTCTATTGTTATTTTGACCTACGCTACGCCACCATAAACCACAAATAAATTATTTCATTTATTATTATTTATGTGTTTGTCTATCTCAGAACCCAGGGTCCTGGATATTTGCAAGGCGTACGAGGGCTTATAATTATTATAAATGTTTTGCACCCTTCTTCTCTTTCTTTTCCTCAGTATTTAGGCCCAGTAGGTTGCCACATTTATAGCGGCGTCAGTGGCATTTCTTAGGTCCTCCAAAGTGCAGGTGTAGGGACACTTTGGGCACTCTATTAAGAAGGCCAACGTCTGGTCAGGAGCACCACAATCGCAATGGGTATTGGAAAAGTCTACAGGTTTTTTTTTTTTAACGTAGGTAAAATCATCCAATGACAAATCCCGCCCTTGGGTGGGGCGGGAAATAGTGTCAGACTTTTACTGACTAAAAACCTACCTTTCCGTTCCTTGCCTTTATCCCGGGGCCCGTGGTGACAGTCTCAGTTACCTAATTCCCCATTTTAACAGATTGTATTTACAAAGGCCTACTTGGGATTTGCAATCCTCAAATAGGTATAATTTATGGGATACACATTTTTCAGAAGAATATCATAAAGTTTTCATTGAAACAATTTGAAACTACTAACTCGATAAGAAGTTGCGAATCAATTACTGACGAATACCAACTATTCGAACAAAGACTTTGGCAAACAAATTACTCACAATGGGTTGTATTGGCTAGATTAGAAAAAATAATATTAAAATGAAAAGTTTGTCTAAAAATTGCAATTTAAAACGAGTTCAGTATAACGGTAACAGTAACGGAATGCTAAAAATCAGCGTCACAATTCTCAACGTTGTACAATAAATCGGATATAAGTTGAACCAAAATGGCGATCGACCTTCAATGCGCAGTAACAGATTTTCGGGTTCGGCTTATTTGCCACGTACTATAACCATGATGCGATATAATTAGACTTAATAGCCAGAAAGTGTGAGGTCTACCGATGTTAAATGCATTCTCACGCTTTTGTTCTGGGTAGTTACCTCGATTAATGACTAAATTCTAATGTAAGTCCTGTAGAGAAACATCAGGACAGGAACCCATACCGGCCTACTAGGTACCACAAACTAATTTGGTAGCCTGTGGCAGTCTTTACTGCTTCTGTGGTAGACATTTATGGAGCGCCTGAAAATGGTCTGTACCGAGTAGTCCTAATGATACTGGGGACCAGTCTACCAACAATCAATCAGCCTAGCATTTTTTTTTTCCCAGCTGCTAGGAGTCGGTTTGCACGTAAGGATCAAGCCCAAGTAGACGAGGAGTTGTGTCCCACGCGTGCTTCAAAGAGATGTCAAAAAACACGCGGTTAAAAAGCTAAATGGCCAACTTCCTTCTTCAGATAAACTGAAAAATTTAATAAATCGTGGAGAACACGGTTATTTTTCTGGTATTAGTAGAGTTAACAGGCACACTCGAGCTCGCTTGAGCAAGTCTATTAACCCTACGCTAGCTTGTTGTTCCGATGATCGTATTTTTCCGAAGAGTGTTTTCCTGCCTCATTCGCCAGGATCGTGTGATTGCGACTGGGTACTCCATCTCATTTAGCTTTTCAATCTGCATGGGTGACAGAAGAGCTGACGAGATGGAGTATTTGGTCATGGATGTATGACCCTGGAGGAATAAATGCGACTGTTTGTCGGATATATTCGACGAGTTAAAATGTTATGCAAAAATCACGGTTCAAATAATACAAGGCTTTTAAATTTAATTTATTTTCCCAAGCCCACAGCTGGTCAACACCCTCCGAAGTTGTTCGTATCTGCAAAGTTTGTCCTGCAGTGTTTATTTGATAAGTATTAAGTAGGTAGGTAAACATTCTCCAATTGGATGGACATTGACATTCGCTTGTGTATCTACTAGTGATGTAACAATATTAGCATTCGCATCCGCGAATATTCGCACATTTTTTTAAAATTCGTATTCGCAAAAAACATGCGAAAGTTTGGCTAATGTTTTTGACAAACAAAAAGGAAATAATATATTTATTTATATATACTTTATTGTACACCAAGATAAAAACAATCATACAAAAAATATATATTAATTGAATAGATAAAGAATTAATAATAATAACATTCCACAACTATCAAACAAGTTACACAAGGCACAACGTCGTCTAGTCCCAAGCTAAGCAAAGCTTGTGTTATGGGTACTAGACAACTGATAAACATACTTATGTATATATTACTAAATACATACATATTATAGATAAATTACACACAAACATTTGTCCTGGGTGGGAATCCACCACGACCTCCAGCATAGCATTCAGGGCAACTAACCATTAGATCAATAGGCCAGTCATAAGAATCACAAATACAACTGATATGATTTTAAAATTTTATATTTACTTTTATATTTTTCAATCACACAACTTGCATTTCACATTTTCAGGGCCACAAATGAAAATGAAAGAACATGTTAAAGAAGTTTGGAGTCATAGTCATGTTTTTATATCATTTACATTTATTATTTACAATAATACTAACCCCAAAAATCATAACAAATCTTTTTGAATAAACTTAATGTGATTAGCTTTGTTCAATCAGTCTGTAACGGCTCAGTTATGTTCGTTTTAAACTTGGCTAACACGAAATGTTAAACCAGTATGATCGCCGTGTCCTCGTGGGGGCGATCGGCGGCAGCCAAAGATATTAGAAGGAGGAGGCCGACCGCATCAGGCAGAGGCAACGGGGCGCTCGCCCCAGCCGCCGCCGGGATTCCGATCCTGATTTCCGGCCACCGCACGCTGTCCGATCGTCCGGTAACCGACCGGACCGAGCCCAAGTCGCCGTCGGCGCGTTCTGTTCCCGCGCGCCTCAAGGAGCTGTCAGCAAACCGTAGAGGCCCAGCCTGCTAGCTGCAGGCAGGCAGGGTCGAAGCCTGCTGGGGTCATGGGTCAGCTTCCGAAAGGAATACCCGGCCCCGGCACGATAGGCAACGAAGGAACGTGGTAGGTTTTTAGTCAGTAAGAGTCTGACACTACTTCCCGCTCCGCCCAAGGGCGAGATTTGTCATTGGATGGTTTTACCTACCATAAAAAAAAACCAGTATAATATATTTTGCGCGTACTTTAATTTGAAAGTCAATATTCGCATTCGCAAATATTGAATTTGAATATTCGCATACGCGAATGTGAGAAATCTAACATTCGTTACATCACTGGTAGGTATCTACCTACACCTGCCTACAGATAAAATGTTATTTCTGACTATAAGTAATCCAGGTAATTAACTGATTAGCTGAAAGATTATCCACCTTAAAATCTACTTTTGAGTTGTGTATATTGCTTTCCCAGGCAAAAACAACCGTTCGAACAGTAATATCTTTATTTAGGCCGACTGAAAAAAACGACAACATTAGTAGCACCGCAAGCAAATGCAGGAGCACCTCTGTAATTTGATTGACCTATTAGTCTCCCTCTCGACCTTCCGCCGCTAACCCTTGGCTGCACTTCTTTAAAAAAGAAAAAAGGTTGACTGCGGGTAGATTAGTTACTTACTTAGATATGCTATTTTGTAGTTGGGAAATATAAATATGTACTTAAGTTTTTTTTTCGGTGGGTATAAATCATCCTATGACAGCTGTGTGCCTTGGACGGAGCGGGAGATAGTGTCAGACTTTTACTGACTAAAAAACCCAACCGTTCCATCGTAGGCTTCGACCCTGCTGGGCTCCTATAGTTTGCTGACAACTTCTTGAGGCGCGCGAGAACAGTACACACCGTCGACGACTTGGGCTCGGTCTGGCCAGTTACTGGCCGGTCAGACGGCGAGCTACCCATTGCTCGCCGTCCGCAAGCTTGCGCCTAAGGCGGCCGGAATCCCGGCGGCAGTTGCGGCGTAAGCGCCGTTGCCTGATGCAGTCGGCCTCCTCCTTTGCTAGCATTACTGCTTCGCAGGAGGCGACCGAACCTAAGTATAAAAGAAGAATCTGACTGACTGACACACCAATGCTCAACCGAAACTACTAGGAATAGAAGCGTGAAATTTTGCACAAGGTTCTCTTTTAAGACGTAAGCAAGCAATAAGAGAGGGATTTACCTAAGCTCACCTCCTAAGGGGATGAAAAAGAAGTGTATAGTTTGTATGGAGAAATCTACTTTCACGCGAAATCGCTGGCAAAAGCTAGTCGTCATATGACTTCTCCCGCACTGGTTAACGTTTACTGACTGAAACCCAGCTATGTTCTTCCAGTTGCTCTTTACGCTCCAACATCATGGAGACACTTTCAAATACCCCCACAGCCTTGACACGTAGAGGTATGCTCAGGTGCCTGCTCAGCCACGCCCGCGACTCAGCCACGCATCTAGAATAGTATACTTAATAGTCATGCATTTACAGAACAATAAAATAGGTAAACACAGTTACCTCCACGGATTTATCGATTTCAAGAGAGCGCTAAAACGTAGCATGCTTTGCTTGCGACACTATGCTACTAGGCAATCGTACGAAGCGCCAGACTATAGCTCTTCCTAATTGACCTATTTACCCAACGATGAGCAAACGTAAAGGAACAATTTTACGTTTATTTTTTATTCATAACTAAATATATACATTTATATACAGCTTCTAATGCATGGAAATGTGTTTCTATGTAAATTAAATAAAGGCAATTGGAGAATCATTTTTATCAGTGTTCTTGACTACGGGAAAGCCAACCGAAGGGTTATGAATAGTTATGATATCGGTAGGTTTGTTCACCTGTAGTCATATCAGTACCTACTTCACGGCATAGATAAACTATAGAATGGGTCCCGACTGCCAGTATTTAAAATATTATATAGTTAAGTGCAATCGGGTACAACGACTTTCTTGTTTTAGGGCTTTTTCATGAATGCTCAGAAAAGCAGTCGGGTTTTTTAGTTTTTTAAATTACCGTTTTTTATTTTTTATTTTTTTAGTTTTATTTTATTACGATATCACTTTCAAAGTAATTACGAATCTAAAGACACCTCTCAAACTAAAATCCATCGAGCCGTTCAGGTCGCAGAACGTGCCAAACATTTGAATTTGGCGCTAAAAATCCGCCATTTTGTTTTTTTATTATTTTAATATACCCAGTGTCACTCTCACAGTAAATACGAATCTATCGACACCTTTCAAGCTAAAATCCATCGAGCCATTCAGGCTGCAGAGCGTGCCAAACAATTATACATACATACATACATACATACTCTCGAAAAACATAACCCTCCTTCTGGCGCAGTCGGGTAATAAGGAAAGCATATTCCTAATTAAAAAATCTGCACTAACATAGTTTTTAGAGATGCATAACAATATATTTATCTATCGCACATCGGCCGCCTACAACCAAAAAGTTGGCCAATAAATATTTTTAATATAGGTAAGAAGAACTACGGCTTGTAAGAATTTTATACTGGCCTGCAATTTCGTTTAAGCTATTTCACAACGTTGCGGAATTTATTTACCTTCAAACCTGCTCCTGCCACCCTACTACCATGGCCTTGTGAACAGCATAAAAATATATTAGCATGTTATACATGCCATCGCTATTTTTATTATTCTACGTACGAAACTGTTATGTTAATTAAGTTTTTAGTAATTACCAACCTATTAACTTTTTTACTGACGTATACCCGAGTGCCAAGTGCGAGTTGTCGAAATGTTTACCGCAAATCATCTATTACACCAACCGATATTCCGCAAAATTTAGATACACAGACTTTAAGACAAGTTTACTCCCGAGTAAGACAGTCTGAGCCTTATTACACTACGCGACGTCGACAAAACCGGTCGTTTTATCGAGTGGTGTAATAGATCCTCAAGGGAGCCAAACTCTCTGATTGGTTAAGACCTTGGAGCAGGCCTAACGTCATAAACGTGTCGATATCGTTAACGTACTAATCTCGTACTAATAACTCTGGTCTCCTTTTGTGAACTATTGGCACTAGTCTGCATACCCTACTCCTCACGGAATACAGATAGGCTTAAGTTGCCCACCCTTCGCACTGTTCTAGCTAGCGACAAAGACGCTGGCAGACTTTATAGGGTCTCTATAACTTGTCACATGACGCGGAATATCTCCTGAAAGACTCCCTCACGTAGTGGACCTGTGTAGTCGTAAGCAAGGGAGGCTAGGTACCTATCATACCTGTATAGCGACATATGCCAACTCGCAACGTGTGACCCCATCATGCTCAGTGCCATGTGATGGTCAAGTCCACCGTCCAACATGACGCGCAACGCTGTCAATTTCTCTAATAATCCCGTGTCACGTGAATGCCTTGTAAAATATTGGGAGACTGACACTGAGAAACGTTGCAGGCGTCATGTTGAGCAACCATTTTGTCCCTAGAGTATCCGAGGCCTTATTCCTAATTGTGGCGACTAAATAAAAACGCGCTGTTGAACGAAAGTTGAATAACCCAATCCAATGCTGACTTTGAATCCTAAATCCCAACTTCATCAATGGAGTTCGCACCTGCGAGCTGCGCCTGTAGCAATCAAGCTAGCCAGGGTCTCCCAATCAAGACGGCTGAGTTTTCGAGCGGCAAAGTATGGGTTTAGGTGACCGTACGATGTGGGTTGCGAATCAATTCATAAGTCCTTGCGATAAGACGTGTGCGAGCTTTTACTGGCTGACTGGGCGACGTCGCATCGCAGCTTTGTATTTGTTCTCTTACTGCCTACATCAATTTACCAAAACTTACCGCTACGACACGTCATCATTTCTATCTATTACACAGGTAGCTAATACCTACGCCAAGTGGAACGAATGAACAATATCACTACTACCTATTAGGTAATCAATTAACAATTTGCTGAGTAGCGCGCAAGGCTACCGTTTCACTTGTTCTAATTGGAATCTCTTAACACGCAGTCCTATGGAGGGATGTAATAAAAAGATTTCATTAAATACAGTCAAAGTAAATGCTTTATTATTTTGATTAGGTACATATTACAAAACATTAGATCCTAGATTAGTATCCTGATTTAGGTATATAATCACAAGAGCATGAAATTGCAAATGCCGAAGTATGGGTTGATTGTGTAGATACAATTCGTGACAAAAAAAATAATTAAGAGTTAATTTATGTTGGTCCAGCCATCGTCCATAAAGCATAGGTAATCCAAGTTAGACTTGAAATGCGAAGAGCAGGACTATCGGTATGGTGACTTGGGTGATCTTGAGACTGTCCTCAAGGACCAGACCAATGTAAATGAAAGGTTGAACATATACCAACTTGTATTAGTAAACTTCTCTCATTTCAGAACTCAGTCTCATTTGAAAACACATAAGGGCCTGTGCACACAACGTTGTTTAAACGCGCCGTTGACGCGCGTTTGTCGCGATACAGACGCGATACGCACACGAGTCAAATGCAGCCTGAAGACCTATAGGATAACAGCGACGCGGGTTCGAAAATGCGCGTTGACGGCGCGTTTAAAAAACGTGGTGCGCACATTCCCATAGGTACTCACTTGGGAGTACTCAAGCAAACCTCACGGAGCTCCCAAACCTCGCACTTGAGAGCGCTTAAATCTCGCACTTGAGCGCTCAAACCACTCATTTGACAGCACTCAAACCACTCATTTGAGAACACTCAAACCACTCATTTGAGAACACTCAAACCACTCATTTGAGAGCACTCAAACCACTCATTTGAGAGCACTCAACTACTCATTTGAGAGCACTCAACTACTCATTTGAGAGCACTCAACTACTCATTTGAGAGCACTCAACTACTCATTTGAGAGCACTCAACTACTCATTTGAGAGCACTCAACTACTCATTTGAGAGCACTCAACTACTCATTTGAGAGCACTCAAACCTCTCATTTGAGAGCACTCAAACCTCTCATTTGACAGCACTCGAACCTCTTAACTTGACAGCAGTCAAGTAAAACTCAAAGCTCAAATTTGACAGGACTTGAACCTCATTTGACAGGGACTCAAACCTCTCATTTGACAAGGTTTGAGAAACACTTAGTTGACAGCAGTCAAACCCTCGAAAGCACTCAAGGGTTTGACTTCTGTCAAGTAACTTTAGAGTATACTTAAAGCTTCAAAACCCTGTCGAGCACTCGGCAAGCTTCATTTGAGAGCACTCAATAGCAATTTTGTTGTTTTTTTCATAGATTTTTTGATAGTGATACTGAGTTCTCAAATGTAAACAGATTAATAATACAGGGCTTAAGTTTTCATTGTGTATAGTGTGGTGTATCTGTTAAAATTTAAAATGTAACCTAACATTTCTCCCTAAATTTAAGGAAGACAAACAGTAATTTGGGTGTTCATGGAATAGGTTGTGTAAAGTGTAAGTTCCTACAAAAAAATATAAAAATAGGACTATATAAGGTACATGAATATAAACAATCATCTTGTTGTTTGGTTTGTAAGAAAGTTTAATAAAGAAGTATTGAAAAATATTTTCACAGGGTGTATTAACAAAGAAATTAAACAATAAATTTAGTTATATACTAACATATGACTTTTACGCTATGCTAGGTAATAAGTCTAGGAATAATTAACTAAAATTTTTAATATAAATACACTAGAAGTGAATGTTTTACCCAAGTCAATATCGATTCTTAAGTATAGCTAACACAGTACAAACATACATCGAGTGCGCCGGGGACTAAGAAGTGAAGAGATTCGACGCAGCTTATGTCCAGGCATCGTAAACAATAAACAGTGGGCTTGTTGAGGCTAGTCCTAGTCGCGTGGCGTGCCACACACACACACAGTCACCAGTCCTGTCACTCGTCACATTCACTCACTCACACACTGCACACTCACATGCCGCCGGCCGGGGGCACTCGTCGCCCGGTAGGTAATACTGCGTCTGTGCTAACAACATAAAATTTTGAAGAGGCGCTGGACCGCCTAGCCGCTCTTGAACAGCAGGATGGCCACCTGGCCCAAGTAGAAGTAGATGAAGTGGCGCGTCTCGTGCGTTACGTACGAGCCGAAGTTGCGCCCCACGATGCAATGCCACGTCGGGTTGTACTTCTTGTCGAACTCTTTCTTGATAAACGCCGCGATGTCCTGTAAACATGCAATACACACCCTCAAAATATATCCTAAATGCCATGCAAACAGAACAGACCAGTCTGAGATTTTGGTCTCATATTAAAAGACGTAATTGTAATAAAATATGGGAATTATTTTAGAAATTAAACTAACCACAACAGGAAAACCTCAAAGTTATCATTCGTGGGAACTTTGCACACCGTAGTTTATTGTCATTATGTGTTTAGTCAGAGTCATGAAGTTTATATTTTTAGTTACAATTTGGATTTTAGTTATTTGTTGCTCATTTCCGAAACTTTTTATTTATATATATTAGAAATCAGAATTCATTGAGCATAATAATATTGAGTTATCTAAAAATATGTAGGCACATGCATATTTATATCAATAATAGCCTCATATGAAGGCTATAACTTGCGATATGCTGAAATAGAGTACAAGTTAGCTACATGAGCCAGACCTACCTTTTCAATGTTGAACTTCTCTAGTGCCTGCGTTGCGCAGTCTACAGCATCTTGCTGCATCTCTTCGCTCATGTCAGCATTCTTGATCACCGCCTTGCGGTCGCACATCTTGTCGGCTATGTGTCTAGAGAAAATATATATGGTGAGTGTATGTTTATTTCTACCTGTGTACCTTACTCTTTCCCCCATTAATAATGTAACAAAGGACCATGAAATATTCAATTCAATTGAGCATTAAGTTGAAATGCATACAAAATCGTGTGCTTTTTTTTCTTATAATTTGGTTAATTTATTCAAACTACCTTATTTTGGCATTATTTAAACACAGGCTTTTAGCCTAGTTTAGGAGGCAGCAGTTTGCATTTTAAATTTGCTATTATGTATAACAAAGTTGGATTTTCATCTGAACACCTAATTCTAATTTCATCTTTAGTTCAGATAATAGATAAAGTTGATGAATTAACAGGCAATTTATCCTGCCATAAAAAGGCATTCTAAACCATATTTCCTTATGTGTTATTTTAATGGTAAAATAATTACCTTAACTATAAAGGTATTTATTGTTTGAATTAAGTATCATTTTTACTAAACTATGCAATATATTTTTAATAGAGCAAACTAAATTAGTTCACTATTTTTCTAATAATATATGAATAGGAATAAAAATACAAATGTAGAAAGTTTAAAATAATCATAATAACACGCAATTATTGATAGTGACGGTTCCACTATCTTATCTGTTTTATTCTCAAGTCGGGTAATAGCATGCTTCTGATTAATATGTTATGGAATATAATGAATGCTTTTGTGGCTTTTTTGATATTTGTTGCAGAACATTTTTACATCAATGTATTTAAAAATAGAGATATTAAAATAAAACAAAAGGAGTAAGAGGGCTGTCAAATGAGGTTTTCTGACATGTCAGGATAGATGAACAATATTGTGTTATTTGATCATCAGTAGTTTCGACTTGTTGCAATTGATGACTGATAGCATCAATGCGAAAGGTTATAGTTCCCGAACCTCATCGATAACATCATGTTATGATTGATTTTCTATGTCTATCTGAAGAGGGGACTTTGATAGCTTATAATGAATAACAAAACACTATAAATAACCTCCAGAAAAGGTCAAGCGCGAAATCCGGGACTCAATGCGCGCCCTTTACAAAAATGTGTTCCTCACCCGCAAAGATAGATCGCCAAATGTAAAAAGCAAAGCGATGAATATTACAGGATCCTAGTGGCGCAGTCTACTTTACCTGACCTCTTCTACAATCTGCGATGGACTTTTCGTTGTAATTCTAACGGAAGCACTAGCACGAATGCCCGTCATCAAAACCGATAGGAGAAATTAGGAACGAGGCCCCGCCGACATGTAATTTAGCTTAGCGCTTCAGAAGATAAAGATAATTCATTATAACGCAGATTATCACTATAGAAACATCGCGGTTAAATCAATAATATCATTTTGTTGCACATATTTGCGAATATTTGCAGAATATAAATTGTTCCGCCTTCAGACTTTCGTACACCATTTTGTAACTATTGGAATTATTGAAAACTGGCACAAAAAAATATTAAATACACGTTGCAATAAATAAATAAACACCAAAATAAAGAAATACTCACTTTTGCTTCGGGATAAGAACAAATTCTCACGTAAAGATTTTGATAACCGGAGATTCAATGCCTACTTTCCAGAGGATTCTTTCACAAGCTTCTTTCAGCGAAGATTTCTTCTATTTGCGATAGGGGGCGTTCTAAATTCAAACACGTTCGAAAAATGAACTTTAAGGCGATTTTCAAACAATTTGATTTTGGCCATTAATTGTTCTAAATAATAAAAAAATAACATATGATTATATACTTTTTACTACAAAGTCAGTCATTACCATTTACATCAACATTTTCATGATTTATTTAAGTTATTCAGAACGTTTTGAAGTTAGAAGCAGCTAGATAATAAAATTCTGTTTTGTCGTAACTCAATTAAAAATAAAATTTATGTTTCGAAAAAACTTAACTTCTAGAAACTAACTAATAAACACCAAATTAATTAATTAATAAACAAAATTACATAAAATGACAAAGTTTAATTATTTCTGAACGAAAGCATTAAAAAACAAAGAGGATTACCATAAACTAAGCATCTCGCCCACAGACAAGTCAAATATCTGTTCTATTTCCGTTTCCTTGCGCTGTCCTGTCAGTCCGGTCGCCATATTTAATTAATTTCTAATGAGAAACGCCGAAGCGTTACCCGAAAATTAGAGGAAATTAATGTAAAATATCTCTTAGTTATTCACATATTAAATAAAAATGTCTGGTGGAAGTAGTAGCAACCGAAATGAGTGCAGGATATACGTCGGCAACCTTCCTCCTGACATAAGGACAAAGGACATTCAAGATCTATTTTACAAATTCGGAAAAGTTACGTTCGTTGATCTGAAAAACAGAAAAGGACCACCCTTTGCTTTCGTGGAATTTGAGGATCCAAGGTAAAACATTGATAATTTAATGCAACTATGTTAACACGCATTTACGCATTTTATACTTGTTTAATATTCTTGCTTTGTTGTGTATACATAGGTTATAACTGCTATTGGCCGTTTTTACTAATATTTTCCATATTACTGCCATCATAACATAATTATTGATGTTTCTTTGTCATCGGAGAGCCAAACAATGATATGCACGTTGCAGCCATCGTGAATTCATAATTAGTTTAATGAGGGGGAAAACTGATTAAACGATATTTTTGTCGTTTACCTTATTTTAAAATTTATTTGTTTAGATGTATTTAGCATCTGGACTGAAAATTAAACTTTAACTCAATTTGTTAGCTATTCATCCAACCTACTGATGATGAATATCTCAGTAAGTAATGACATTAACATAATTATTCACTTTCTACACATGTTATTAATTATAAAGTGGTTGCATGGCACTTGGATGTGTGATCAATATTTTTCATTTTAAGGGTATTTAACAGTATCCATGTGGGATTTATGTGACAAGAAGCAGGTTTCAATAATGTTAGCTTTTATTAATTAATCATCAGATCTAATAAATATTGTAATGGTAAATTATCAGTTTATATTGGCAATAAATAGCAAATGAACATCAAAATTAAATCCCCATTTTAGAGTGAAATTAGAATTAAAAACTACACAGCAATTTATGATTGTTTATTCCAAAAAATGTGACCAAAAAAAATCACAGTATTTTGATATAAAATTACATTTAAATGTTTAACATCTTATCCTATAATAGTAAATTATGCCAGATAAAGCATTATATAGTTTGACAGAGCCCTGATTTATTTTTTAATGGTTTTGTTTTTAATGTCTTTCAATGTATTTAATATGCATCTACAACTTTATAAATTAACATTGTGTGAGAAAATTCTTCAAAATTTACATACAATATCTATTAAAACATGACCATGAGGAACAAAAAAAATAGAATTTGTTAATTTCAACAACAATATGCCTGCCCATTTAATGCTATTAGCTGATAAGCAAGGCATGTGATGATAACAAGTGTGGCATTGTTATCATTGTGTGTGTACCAACCCACAGTACTTATCATTAGCATTGTCACTGTTTAACAATTAAAAATAATTTTGATCTTAATTATGAAATTCAGCTCTTTTTGTTCACAACCACTCAAGGAGTTAGTTTTAGCGAAATAAAAAAGTGAGCATGAGAGAAAAACTAGTTATAGTTTTTATAACAAGGTGAACTTTTTGAATCAGATTGATGCAATAAACACGGGAATGGTCATTGTGGCGACAGTTAGGGAAGAGCTTGTGTCTAGTTTTGGATGTCTTTCAATTAAAATGATGATGATAAACTTAAATGCATTCCATTGAATTTTCTGTAAACACCATACTATTCACTTGACTAAATAACTTGGAGGTCATTTATTACAATATGTGTCTGTCTTTTATGACTCCGGTGTCTAAGCCTGCCTTTCCCAGTGCTGGTCAGATAGGTTCACAGCTGGTATTTAAGATTGTAATTAATTTTAAATTTGCTAGTACTTACATATTGCTAGCTTTACTGACATTCAGGCAGATGAAGCCACTTGGTGCTTGAGTTATTGCAGATGTGAATAATAATTAATCGAAGCCACATGAAAAGTAAGCAATGTTCTTACTTGGGGTTCAAACTTGCTCTGAACCATATTTCATCAAAATCAGTTCAGTGGTTTAACCATGATAGCGTAACAGACAGAAAAGAGTTACTTCCACGTTTATAATGTTTAGTATTGAATAGTCATTAAGAATTCCCGCAAGTCATCATCATCTTCTTGCCCTTATACCGTTTTATTTGAGGTCGGCACAACACTTTTTTTCTTCCATTCTCTCCTGTCACTCGTCACGCTATCACTAACTCCCTTTTCTTTCATATCACTCCTCACACAATCCATCCATCTCTTCTTTGGCCTCCCTCTCCCTCTCCATCCATTGCAAGTCTGGTATAATATTTTAATGATTTACTTATTATGACTTAAGTGACATCAGCATATAAAATACTTGAAAAATGGTTCTCATTTCTCGCTATTGAAATTAAATTAAAATTTCTATAGACCCAATAGTCCATACATTGTTAGTGTGTTATTAACAGAAAGTGCATACATAAAAAAAAGACTATAAAAAAGAACAAGCATTGTCTTTGTTTTACTTTAGTCTCCTTGGTGATATGTAATTAGTCTTGCTCATGCATTAATTAAGTCCATTATCATTGTCACAATACTGTTAAACTGTCACACCCACTGGTATTGTTAAAAAATATTAAAAAGTAACTTACCTCGGTACATAATTGCATTGAAAATTACTATTGTAAGTTGTTAGTTTATACAAGGCCTCTGTATTAACTGTGAATGACCAAAATTTTAACCACTGTCCTGCAGTTTCTTGAAAAACAAAATATAATAGCTTAATTATAGCATTATACACTGTACATACAAAACTTGCAACTCATACATATGAGTTGCAAGTTTTGTATGTACAGTGTGCTACACCCAATTATATTTCAGTCAACATTTTTTACCTTTTTTTTTTTGTTTTTCAATATTTTTGTTTTTTTTTTGAAGGTTATATGCTATTGTGTTGAGTTTAAAGTGTTTATCATCTACAATACAATATTAGTAAGAGTTTAAGCTCTACCTAGAAAGGCCCAATATTTTGCTACTGCCACCAAAAATTTACCATCAGCTATAATCCTCCACAGAGATGCAGATGACGCTGTCCGCGCCCGCGACGGCTACGATTACGACGGCTACCGTCTCCGCGTGGAATTCCCGCGCGGCGGCGGCGGGGGCGGAGGGCGAGGCGGACGCGGAGGCCCCGAACGCTTTGGTGCCCGCACCGCGACACGCGGCCCGCCCGCGCGCCGTTCTGAGTACCGCGTACTGGTCACTGGCCTGCCTCCGTCTGGTTCCTGGCAAGACCTGAAGGATCACATGCGAGAGGCCGGCGACGTCTGCTTTGCTGACACCTTCAAAGATGGCACGGGCGTGGTGGAGTTCTTACGTCATGAGGACATGAAGTATGCTGTTAAGAAACTTGATGATTCGAGATTCAGGAGTCATGAGGTGAGTTATGTGGTAAAGTACATTTTGGGTACGATTTAGGAAAATGTTATATTTTTTGCAACAGCACCTTTAAAATCCGTGGTGTTGTAATGTTCAGACAAATAAATAAATGAAAATGTATCCGGTACGCGGTCACCACTCCAGAACATTGATTGCATCACTGCTTACCATCAGGTAGGATTGCAGTCAAGTGCTAGTTTATAAAATATTTAAAAAAAATAACATTTCGGTCTAACAGCTATCTGTTCTGCGAGCAATGTGCCCTGCCCATTGCCACTTATGTTTGGCGATTCTTCGGGCTATGTCAGTAACCTTGGTTCTCCTGCGGATATCTCGAGGTGGACCGATAAATTGGTGAGGTCCCGTTCGTCTGGCGAGACGAATTTCACGTTCATTGTGGCGCCATTTGGCAGAGACCTAGGCCTTGCCCATGAATGAATATCTTTCGCCTGAAATGATGAACATATCAAAAACTACTTCATAACTCCTTGTAAAAATGACTGTAGTAGTAAATCCGTACTACTAAATACGATGTTAAAGTGCTGTTTCACGCTCTTCCGCTCCTAATTCACCCCTGATAGCAACCATATAAAACAAACTTTCCTACTCCATTCGTGACCAAAACCGCGCTAGTTTCGATGATGTTATCAAAAACTTTTCGAAACCCATTTGGACAATAAATTCAGAAGTTCTTTGGTAGTTAAATGAAGATAGGAGTTGTAGACAGACATGCAATTATATTGATTAACATACCACCTCCATGCTGGGGTAGAGAGGCGTCAAGGCGATATACCTATGCTCCGTATTGATTTTGTTATCTATGGTGTCTGGTTACAATGTAGTTGTGTTGTGGATAGGGGAGAATGATATGCTAGCTATGTTGAGTCATTGAGGGGTTCAATGAACTTGTATGACTGATGAATGTGGAGTAAGGCGCCCATTACACGGTCATGCAAGCGTCAATAATTTCGATCAATCATGATGTATCATGAATGAAATTTGAGTGACTGTAGTCACCAAAGAAATGATAGAAATGATTGACCGTGTAATGAACGCATGATTAATATTTTGAATTTGTGATGTGGTTTGCTGTTGATTAAATCATTACACCTGCATGGCGTGATCCTAAGAGCCAAATTCACCAATAAACTAATCGCGATTCGCTCAAACAAAACTCAGTTTGAGCGACTAATCGAGATTATAGCTACATTTTGGTTGACTGGTAGAAAATGCCTAAGGCATTAAGTCCGCCTCTGTACATAATGTGCGAGAAGTTTAAATAAATAAATAAATTTTGCGTTTCACCGCGATGAATTGAACCTAGTTTACGCTAAACTCAGTTCCAATTATTTTGTTGTCGCCCATGTTTACGACACGGGTGTTTCAACTAGATTACGCTGAGCTCAGTTTAGTTGAACTAAGTTTTTATATTGAATGATGAAATCAGCCCTAAGATTAAGCAACGGATGCCTAGGTCTGTCTATGGATGGTTACCGAGATTTACCCGCGCTTCGCAAAGCACGCTAAGACCTCGATCTCGGCTATTATTTGTTGATATTTGACAGGCATTAGATATCCTGACACCAGTCCTTACCAAGGGGTATTGTGTCACCTAGTTACTGGGTTTTTTTTTTTTGGTGGGTTAAAATCTCCCGCCCTTGGTCGGAGCGAGAGATAGTGTCAGACTTTTACTGACTAAAAAACCCACCACGTTCCTTTTTTGCCTTAGTTCCAGGGCTCTTGTGTTCACTTTCACAATAACCATGGCCCCTGTAACTTAGTTACTGGGTGGTATACAATAATGACAGGCGTAAAATACTCATGATCTAGCGTGTAGTGAGTTTAGCCGACAGCTACTTGTTGGGAAATGTCTAGGCAGTTTGAATTGTTTGACGAGGTATGTTAGAATTGAGTTCAAAAATAAAATGATTAATGATACTAATGTTTATTTTGTAGCTTTCTGTTTGTTTCATTTCAGTCGTTCAAATGTTTTGTGAAACGAAAATACTTTAAGAGCGGTTTCGCACTACGTCCAATCCGAACCGACAAAAACCCGCTCTTATCACACCGCTTTTAGGTAGGCAATTGACAGTTTTCCGTTCCGTTTCTGCACTAGTGCAGAAAAGCTCGTGTTCGCCCCCGCAACTACTTTATTGTAATGAAGCGTCTAATACGGACCATACTTTCACGGGTTCGGTTCGGACGTAGTGCCCTTTTTTTTCACCTTTATTACAAAACACAGTTGTATTTGACAAACAAATAACCTTAAAATACCTTAAATAAGTATACTACAATAAATTAACTATACTTAATCTAACCGCCACTAAATAAACATCATTAACAAACATAAATATCAGTCAGAATTTTACGTAAAACTGAGAGATTACTAATAAGTTATTTCGGAAACGCAAATTCAAGTTAAAAAAATGGAATAAATAAATGTCTTTTTTTCACATGAGTAAAATCATACGTAATATGACTGGCTTTGTTTCCTCGTATTATTCGCTAATAATTATGTATATTTTGTTTGATTTCCTCGTTTTCCGACGTACCTATTAATACACAGTCGTTTTTTAAGCAGCTACATTCTTGTGACAGGTCACAGCACTTGCAGCCCCACCAGCCCAAGATACAATACAATATGATTGCTTATAATATTTTGGACTGGTGTCCGCAACTCCACGTGCAAAGTGCGGATTTTGCCTACGGGTGAGACCAATGTGTCATTCGACCCACCCCAGCTTCTCAAAGAAGACCAGCAGCACCTTAGTGTTACTGACCATATTGCGGAGGTTGTAACAGTGCACCTATCTGGTGTTCTCGAAGTACTTTGCTCTTTGACCTACCACAAATAAACCCACAATTTTTAGAAATCAATAATACCGCTTGTCAAGAGAGAACTGGCGAGTAGCACCCGTATGTTTACACGAAGCTTCACGTCAACTATTTTCCGACTAATTGGAATAAATTATTTGTTCGTGAGGAAACCAGCATGTCCTAGAACAAAAAATTCTAAGACATGTGACATCCACTAATCCGTACTGGGCCCGCGTAGTGGATTACGGCCCATTTTCTCTTCTAGAGAGGTGGCCTGAGTCCCAGCAGTAGGAACATTATAAGGCAATGCAATGCACTTTGATTGTTGAGTTGCTTAAGACATGACGTGGTTTGTTGGTGCAGGGCGAGGTGTCATACATCCGCGTGAAGGAGGACTACGGCGGCGGCGGCGGCGGCGGCGGCGGCGGTGGCGGCGCTGACAGGTACAGCGGTGACCGCGACAGGTCAGTTCACTACTGTTTATCGTTATACATATTTGTTCGTTTGTTATCTCTTCTATACTTTATGAAGAGAACATTAAAGCTTTAAAACCACTGACATTGTGGTATTTTTGTACGATAAACAGTAGTTTTTTTAGCATAATTAGTCTCTACCTATTTGTCTCTGAAGACTCGATTTACCATTTTATAGTAGAATCTTAACATAATCAGATGGTACCAAATTTTGATATAAACATTGTGTAATCAAGAGCAGGTGCAAGATTAAACTTTCTATCTTTTATCAGACTTGCTTTTATCTTAGCAAAACATGCAATGTAACAAAATTAGATGTATGTGCAACATTGAAAACTCGTGCATGGTGGGGGGAGGGGTTTTTACAGGACTGGGCTGCGAGATATTTCGAAAGAGTTACCGTGGCTTTGAAACATAAAGGGCAACTGAAGAACACCATCTCAAAAAATAAAAAAAATGGTTATCCAGGCATGCTATTCTCTAAGAAAAAAGCCTTGAGCGCAGCGATGCAATCCAATTATATAATAACTAGTTCACCCGGCAAACTTCGTACCGCCTAATCTAATAGTCGACTTTTTTATTAATTTTTCCGTATTTTCTCACCGATACTGCAGGGAAGGTTTAAAACCTTCCCTGCAGTATCAGGAATATTTCAAGACCTAAATTGGCCAAATTGGTGCAGCCGTTCTCGTGTTTTAGCGAGACTAACGAACAGCTATTCATTTATATATATAAGATAAATTATTTGAATATTAGATTGTTAATCCAATGAAAATTTGTATTCCGTCGATGCATTCAAGGCTTTTTTCTTAGAGAATAGCATGCCTGGACTGATACAAAAAGCGAATTTGTCCTCAGTCCCATCATCTGATATCACTGATGGATTCCAAAGACCCAAATCGACTACTTTCTAGTTCGGCGCAACGAATGATTGTGCGAAGAAGTTCACGGAGCGAGTGGTGGACAAAATGATAGAAATGGGAGATATGTATGATTGAAGTATAAATGAAAGCTGAAATGAGATGGCGGGGTGTATCAGGCATGCAGCAAGAGATGTTTTGGGGGAGACGAAAGGAAAAGGCACGATAGATAGGCATTTGTAGCCTTGTTTTCTTATTATTTGTTTTTTTTTTTATGCACCTGCCATGTTTTCTCTTCACTACCCTAGGTTGACTGGTAGAGAATGCCTAAGGCATTAAGTCCGCCTTTGTACCTTTGTGTTGCATGAAGTTTTAATAAATAAATAAATAGGAATACATGGTGGTGGTCGACGGAAGTTCAGAATGTATTGAAAGAAAGAAGAGAAAATTCAAGGAATGGCAGCATGTAGAGTCAGGAAATGCTATTTTAATAGCAGAAAAAAAGAGTGAGTGTGACGTTATATAGAAGAAAGCCAAAAAAGCCGTGGCCATTGCAAAATCAAAAGCACAGGGCAAACTATATGATACACTGGACAGTCCTGCAGGCCAAAAAGAGCTATACCGGCCTACTAGAATAAGAGAGAGAAAGGCGAGGGATGTTTGCCAGGTAAGATGTAAAAGAGATGAAACTGGAATGGTTCTATCGGATGATGAAAAAATCAAAAAGAGGTGGAAGAAATATTTTGAAAGACTGATGAATGAAGAAAATAATTGGAGTAGGGTGTTAGAGAATAAACCAGTAAATATCGGGTTAGTGAGAATGGTTAGTATTAATGAAGATAGAATTACAGTAAATGGAATGAAGAATGGTGAAGCCATTGGTCCAGATGGAATACCAGTTAAAATATGGAAGTTATTGCGAGTGGATGGACATGGTTAGCTTTATTCTTCAATAAATTGTTGCGGGAAGAAGCCATACCTGATGAGTGGTGTAACTCTTTGGTGCCCATTTTTAAGAATAAAGGTGATGTGCTTGAGTGCAACAATTATAGAGGAATAAAGCTGATGTCGCATACTATGAAAGCGTGGGAGAAAGTTATATTGAAAAACGATTGAGAGAAGAGAGTGAAATTTCACAGAACCAATTCGGTTTTATGGTCGGGTTACAGCTGATGCTATTTTTGCTATACGCCAGCTGTGCGAGAAATATAGATTTGCGCATAAAAACTTGCACATGGTATTCGTTGACCTCGAAAAGGCATACGACCGGGTACCTCGTGAGGTTCTGTGGTGGGCCCTTAAGGAGAAAGGTGTGCCTGGGAAGTATGTGCAGTTGATCCGAGCGATGTACAATCGATGCAGTACCCAAGTCCGGTCTACAGTGGGCAACACTAGCAACTTCAATGTGGCTGTCGGCTTACATCAAGGGACGGCTCTCAGCCTCCTCCTGATAATGGACGCTCTGACGTCGGACATTCAGGAAGAGGCTCCCTGGTGTATGCTGTTTGCCGATGACATTGTGCTAGTTGCCGAGAGTGGCCTAGAGGTCCAGAACAGATTGGAGGTGTAGTTGCACAGACGAGAGTGTTGGCCTGAAATTAAGTAGAATGAAAACGGAATACTTGTTCTGCGATTTCGGCGGTCTCTCCAATCCAGTGCCTTTGGCTCTCGCCGGAACGGCCATACCGATCTGCTCCGACTTTCGGTACCTCGGGTCGCTCATCCAAGGGGATGGTGAGGTAGACCGAGACGTAACGCACCGGATCAACGCAGGATGGACGACAAGTCACGGGAACAACTTGTGACCCACGGATGCGGCTTGGATAAGGCCGGTCATACTGTATGGATCAGAATGTTCGGCTATGAAAAAGACGGAAGATTAAAGATTGTACGTAGCGGAGATGAGAATGTTGAGATGGATGTGTGGTGTGACGAGAATGGATAAAGTGAGAAATGAGTACATGTATTAGGGGAAGTTTGAAAGTAGCGCCAGTGACTGAAAAGTTGAAAGAAAATCTTTTGTCTTGGTATGGTCATGTGAAGAGGAGGGATGAAACGCATGTTACCAAAAGAGTTATGAGTTTACATGTGGATGGATGGAGAGGGAGAGGGAGGCCGAAGAACAGATGGATGGATTGTGTGAGGAGTGATAAGAAAGAAAAGGGAGTTAGTGATAGCGTGACGAGTGACAAGACAGAATGAAAGAAAAAAACGTGTTGCGCCGACCCCAAATAAAACGGGACAAGGGCAAGAAGATGATGATGGATTCCACAACTGGCATGTAGTCAGATGCCAGAAAGTTTGACCATCAGTCTAGAAGTATTGTGTTGCCTAGTGACAGGGTTGGGGAGGTCTGATAGGCAGTGGTTGCATGTAAAACAGGTATTAAGACTCATCCGGTTAGACCTGCAGCTAGGGAGATGTAGAGATGGAAGTAGACAAGTACGTAACGGCAGCCCCCCGCAGGTCGCGCTCGTACTCGCCGCGGCGGCGCGGCTCGCCCACGTACTCGCCGGTGCGGCGCAGCTACTCGCGCTCGCGCAGCCGCTCGCGCTCGCACAACTACTGAGTGCTGCCCACCACCAGGTCGGTCAGCCTTACTCTACACATTCTTATTGCATATTTATAACTTTTACGTAGGAATTCTTGTTATCAAAGTGCCAATTCCCGTATTTTAAAAACATTCACACGCTATCTCAATTTACCAAAAAATCTACGAGTTCCCTTCGTTTTTGACTGACTTTTTAACTTCTTCCACACAGGTTTTAGATCCTGAATTCAAGATTTCGACTAGCTTTTGGGTGTTTTTAATTACGGGAATAAGCTAAATGTATCATGAACTCTATGCTAAAATTACAGCTTGATACATGATATTTTCTACACAATATAAAAGACATTAGCTTCTATAGAATCTATGCCTCCCAAAAAAAAAAACTGGCAATACTCACACAGACAATAATCTCAATCATAACTTCGAATAATAAGGTGTCCTCGAGAATAATTTGAACATGAATTTGTAATGAAACCCAGTTTTTTGTGTGATGCAAGCAAAAATTTAACTGGTTGATATGATCTAAGAATATTTAAACACTAGATTGGTTTTCAAAATACTTTGGGTTATTTCGTATCACGGCTCAATTTAAGTGAAGACCCAATAAAGTACATGTTCATGCATAATTATTTTTACATTTTTAGGTGTAGGGCTTTAGAATATTTTATCTAAATTTAATATATTTGTAATGAAATTAACTAAAATCCGTATTATCTATATTTTTACTGTCTTGGAAATATTTTTACATAAGCGACAGCTATATTTACAGTAAAGGAAGGATACACTGGATATAGCAGTTGACAGCTTATTGAACGTTACACTGGACTTCTAAGGACTTTTTCGAAATAATTGAAAATATCTCTGGACTAATAAGGATATGGATTTCATATGGATTTATCAGGTTTGCGGGAGACATACTTTGGCCATGATATCCTTGACAGCTTTTACAAATAATTATAATTTTTCGTTTGTTTGTTTTGCCTTGCATAATATGTTTGATCTTTGTGCTTAAAAATGAACTTCAAAATGCGTGCTCAATATTTAATTTTATAAATTTAAAGACATCTAAATGATGATTGATAATATTAAGATAATAAATACTATTTTTATCAATTTATAATCGTATAAGAGTACACCATAAAAACAAAAATATTGTACTAAATACATATTTAATTTCATTATCTTGTAACATTTAAATATTTCTTAAAGTCAATCCGGATTCGCTAAGATCACTCTGGATTCGGTAAGAAAACATGCGTGAACTCGCTGTTCCTCTTACTAGCAAACACAGAGTTATTAAGCACATGGAGTGCTCACTCGAAACCACTCCTAGAATATTTGCTCGCAAGTAGTTGGGTTTCTGGTGTGCAATACTCCATGTGGTTAGTTAGCTGTGGCCACAAGCTGATAGCGTGATGACAACTGAAGGTCTATATTTCGACAGCTGACGGAGCGGCGGGCGGCGGCGCGGCGAGGCAGCCACACTCGGCTAGAGCTAGACTTAAGAGAGCATATTAATGTATTAGTTCGTCAAGCGACGACACCCTGTTACCGGCCACAGGCGCGCACTGCAGCGCCGCGCGGCCTGCAGCGCGCGCCTGCGGCCGCACCTTAGGTTAGAGTCGGTGATGTAGTAACGTCTTGTCGGGAGCCGTGCGGGCCGCGCCGCAGTGCCGCGCCTTCGGCCGCCTCCACTGCGGCGCGCGCCACACTACGCATAACTTGACACGATGACTGTTTATAATTAAAAGCATTTTCTTTTGTTTCATCCACTGTGGATTGGGCTCGTTGGATGTGCTTGGCTGGAGGTGTGAGTCAGGATGCCGTAGAGGCCTCGCGTGTAGGATCGGATCGGATCTCGGCGGACATTTGAATATTTGTCGCGTGGATGTAATGTTCCCTTTCGGATGTTGGATTTCGTATCGGATGTGTATCGGAGCGGCTCGACGCACCTCCCGCGCTGGATCCGGATCAGGACCTTTGGGTATGAATATTCAAATTAATTGCAAAATAACTTATGTTGAGTGCACGCTCGGTACAGAGTATTAATGTTTGTTTGGATATCCTTAACTCACACTTTATTTGCTTCTCGATGTCTGCCGTTTATTTCCTAGACGTAGGATATCGGTTCAATGACGATATGAGAGAAATTTTTCTATTAGCTTTGCTCATTAGTGTGTTAGACCTAACAATTCAGTGTCATATATAAATAATTAGCATGCTTTACGAGCTTTCATACAACCTACCTGCGTGACAGAGATGCCAGGCGCGCGTGCCAGGGTGACCGAGAATGGATGTTGTTTTAAAATTGACATATTATGTAAGTAATTCAGATTGTAATTATGGATGTGATGTAGGATCACAAAGTTAATCACAAATGTATTGTAACGCGTCCCCGACGCTCGATATCATAGATGTAATGTGTGGACATTGTAATTTAGGTACTGGATCTGCATTCCAAAGACCAACACAGTTTGATGGACTTAATAAATTCCTTACAAAAGATTTTGTTTGCTTTTTCTCTTGACCTAATTCCTACCCTAACTAGGTACATCAGTAGGCGTTCGAGCAATTAAGGGCCAGCGCTCACTGACGGCGCGGCGCGGCTACTTCAAAACTCGTGCGCCATTGCGTCTCCGTGCCCCGCGCACCGACTGGACTGCGCCCCATTAACCGAAATACCGCTGCACAAGTTTCAACCTTATTTCAACTAGTTTAGAAATAATAATCCTCGACACAAAGTGAGCCATACGCCTCGCGGGATGCAGCAACCCGCGGAATGAAACGGCATGACACGTCATGGCACAGCATCACGCGGCATGTGCATCATCGTGGTATCGAAATAAAGTATTACGAATTCTAAAGTCATTGCAATAAGATCCAAAGAAACTTGACTAGTAATAAAATCCTTTGCCATGACGTGCCGTGCCGACAGTGAGCGCCGGCCCATAGTAATCTAAGCATTCGCTTATTCACAATGATCATATACGATGAACATTACTGATCACTAAACTTTTAATATAAGCAGTCTAATGTTATATAATAAATATTATCTAGAAGTTTCCGTGTTGGAAACTTCGAGTCAACGCTGCGCGGGTACCCATCGCGTGACTGCGCGTGGTCGTGCGGCGCTCCCTGTAGCGGAAACAGAATTATTACCTGCGCAATATCGCTAGTTAACTTTAACGCTGTGCATGTAGTCGTTTCGATGGAGAACTTGCGTGGTCGTGCGGCGCTCCCTGTAGCGGAAACAGAATTATTACCTGCGCAATATCGCTAGTTAACTTTAACGCTGTGCATGTAGTCGTTTCGATGGAGAACTTGCGTGGTCGTGCGGCGCTCCCTGTAGCGGAAACCGAATTATTACCTGCGCAATGTTGCTAGTTAACTTTAACGCTGTGCATGTAGTCGTTTCGATGGAGAACTTGCGTGGTCGTGCGGCGCTCCCTGTAGCGGAAACCGAATTATCACCTGCGCAATGTTGCTAGTTAACTTTAACGCTGTGCATGTAGTCGTTTCGATGGAGAACTTGCGTGGTCGTGCGGCGCTCCCTGTAGCGGAAACCGAATTATTACCTGCGCAATGTCGCTAGTTCAACTTTAACGCTGTGCATGTAGTCGTTTCGATGGAGAACTTTAATGTGTCCCGCAAAGAAGAAAGGAGAACCTGGTTCCAAAGATCGCAATAAAACAACACTGTATAAATAGAATCCCTATATTTATGTACACATAGACTACTTATATATCACACAACAATTTTATTAAGTCTTTCACTCAACACACTAAATCTTGAACCCTGAGTGTATGGCGCACGTTCCGAACGTGAGGTTTTCGTAAGTGACCTGTCTGAAGCCAGCGTCTTCGATCATCGATTTGAACTTTTCCTGAGGAAAGAAAAGATATGAGATAGGTAAGTAATGCTTTGACTTGACAGTAGTGCTTAAGATGATCAGGTTCAAATGAGTTTTCAGGGCACATTTTTTTTTATTATTATTTAATAAATAGTCTATTTTACATTTTTGGTTTCTTTTTGTACCATTAAACCAGAAATTTCTTTGTATTGGTACACAATATAGACATATTTTAGCTTGGTCTCTGGTCTTGACGCACCTGAAATGTTACAACAGGTGTCCAAAGACAACTGACCATGGGTTTTTGTAAACTAGTGCGTTTCATAATCAACGATAGATACTCCATCAGGTGGGATCGCAGTTAAGCACTAGTATATCGTTATTATCATCATCTTCCTGCCTTTTTCCCAAGTTATTTGGGGTCGGCGCAACACGGTTTCTTCTTCCATTTTGCCCTGTCACCCGTGATGCTATCACTAAACACTACTGCCAGAGAAATAAGAAGTAATTCCTGCTAGAAACGCACAGCATTGGCATAGCTTCATTACAAAGAAAAAACAAATACATTTTCAATACCTGATTGGGGAACTGTCTGATGCTTTCGACGAGGTACTGGTACGGCTTCCACTGGCCCGCGAACAGCTGGCCCAGCACCGGAATCACTTGAAATGAATACTGGTCGTATACCCTGTAGCAGAGATCGATCATCTAACACAAGCTAAGTGCAGATGCTCTGGTGCATGTACTATTGAATGCAAACGTCATCAAAATCGGTCCAGTAGTTTAACCGTGAAAGAGTAACATAAAGCTACTTTTACATTTTATAGTATTTTTTCTCGTAATAAGGTGGACATTGGCATTTTCCAATGCCAGTGAGTTAACGAGATCTTTGCTATAATCTTAGGTATTGTCAACCCATAACATGAACATTATTTTTATGGTAGGTAAAATCATCAAATGACAAATCCCACCTTTGGGTGAGGCGGGAAATAGTGTCAGACTCTTACTGACTAAAAACCTACCCTGTTCCATTCATTGCCTTTGTCCCACGGCCCCGAGTGACATTTTCACATAACCTTAGTTGACATGGCAAGTTACGACTGGACGTCGAGGTCGACCGCAGCGAACGTTTGTGGGTCTTTGGCCTGAGATTGCGCAAGAGGTATGGAAGGGAGGGCCTTTGACACAAGACCACCATTACATGTTAAAATTTTAGGCGTGCGAGCGAGAAATAGAGATACACCCTTAATAGGTCCAACCCTTTAACAGTTCAGTTTAGGTCGTCATATGGATCGCATTAACAGCACGTGGTAAGGCCTCATGAAAGAAAAATGTCGTCAAGATCACTCGTCAACACATTCGGAGGGTTTTCAAAGATAAAATACGCATAGCTACTGTGAAGACCATCTATAATAGGGGTATCATCATCACTGCCTGCCCTTTTCTAAAAATATTTGGTGTTGGCTCGGACCAACACAACAAGAGGTATTGGTGAAATCAGTATTTATGTTATCATATCAGCCGAAAGACGTCCACTGTTGGACATAGGCCTCCCCCAAGTGTCGCCACAATGAACGGTCCTGTGCATCTCTCATCCATCGGATTCCCGCAACTTTTGCAAGGTCATCGGTCCACCTTGTAGGAGGCCTTTCAACACTGCGTCTTCTGGTACGTGGTCGCCATTCCAGAACCTATCGGCCCCAACGGCCATCCGTTCTGCGAGCAATGTGCCCTGCCCACTGCCACTTAAGTTTGGCGATTCTACGTACTATGTCGGCAACCTTTGTTCTCTTGCGGATATCTTCATTCCT
The DNA here is from genome assembly GCA_958295575.1 of Leucania comma. Classification (NCBI taxonomy): domain Eukaryota; kingdom Metazoa; phylum Arthropoda; class Insecta; order Lepidoptera; family Noctuidae; genus Leucania; species Leucania comma. The sequence continues at coordinate 1,154,988 of OY282482.1, read as the reverse complement.
GATTCGATCGCGCAAGGAAACTCCGAGCATAGCCCTTTCCATTGCCCTTTGGGTGACTTTAAGTTTTCTTATGAGGCCCATTGTAAGCGACCACGTTTCAGAGCCATATGTCATCACTGGCAACACACACTGGTCATGTGATCATGATGATTTATGTTATGAGATCACGTAAAGAACGAAAATAAAATAAGCAGTAATATACTCACCACTGTAACGTACTGTTGGGCAGCTGGCTGAACTCGAGGCACATGAAGCGGCCGCCAGGTGTCAGCACTCGGTAAGCTTCCTCAAGAACCTGTTACCATAAATCTTAATTTCATAAAAACAGTCGTGATCAGACCAGCTTTGCTAATTAATAGGTATGCGTAGTGCTGCGATACAATATCGATATTGCCGTCTTGTGGGCCGTTTGGGACAGCCTGTCATTCCTCGATGAACTGGTTATCCAATATTATTATTACTATTTTTTAATTCTAACCAGTAGTCCTACGATTCATCATCATTTCAGTCGAAAGACGTCCATTGTTGGACATAGGCCTCCCCCAAACGGTCATCAGTCCTACGAAGTACCTTTATAGATATTGATCGATAGTAAGCTTTGCATTGATTAAGTGCATTCACACAAAAAGTAGGCACTGCAGTTTACAGTTTGTCAGTGGGAAACATTTCGTAATACCTACTACTAGATAATACAGGCCTCTGTAAACAAACTAGTTAAACACTTGCCATGGTAAGATTTAATATGTTTGATGTCGATTTACGTTAGAAAAACAGTACCAGCTACTAGCTGACGGCACGGTTGGCTTAATGGTTGAGCGAATGACTACAAACTTGCGTGTCTACAGATAACTTTTCTGAGTCTGGATATCTTATGCATGCGAATTTACCTACATGTTTGAGAACGCATTCACGATACAGGAGTAATTCCTAGTGTGGGGCAACAGGTTTGCCGTGCGTTCTTTGTTTCGAGGCGATCAATGATCTCCAGTCTCCACCACCGACACGAAGTTCCTGAGTAAATTACGAGCAGGTAGAGAACACATACATGTTCGATATGAGTACAGTTCCGGATGCCGAAGGCGATGGTGTAGGCGTCGAAGCTGTCGTCGGGCAGCGCCAGCTTCTCCGCGTCGCCGCACACCCAGGACAGCTCCACGCCGCAGCGCTCCGGGGTGTAGCCTAGTCTGCACAAGTGAGAGGGATTATTATATAACCGACTCATGGCCAATGATGCCCCAGGCGCGTCATAAGCAAAGATCACGGGAGGCCTGCATTGACGCACCTAGCGCGTCACATCGAAATTACTTAAAAAGAAATTGAGATGAGAGAACTAGGTACCACTTTACATCCTAAATTAAACATTGAAGTTGACAATACCCTTGGCGCTCTAGCTGCGCTGCGTCATCCTTGATGTTGGCTCATGAGACGCTCTTGGCGCTTCATCGTTCAGTGTTCGGGGCGTTGCTGATATATGCATGAAAATGATGATGGCAACGAGTCGGTTGAGGGAAGGTTTTACACTTTTGTTACTAGGTTGAAATAACGTGTGACAGAAAAATAAACCTAGCACCGGCTGATTTTCACGTGAGCGTAGTTCAAGCGTAAAAGTGTGGAATGTCTTAATTTCAGTTTAGCAGATATTTAGTGTATGACGTCCTGTAAATGTGTATGGTAAGTTCAGATTTGTGCATCCAGCCATTCAGCAGATATTCAACAAAAACTGTTTCCGCCAGGACTACGTATTCTGAGCGTAACTTTTTTTTTTCTATGGACATACAAGAAAACAAATACATACAATAATTAGTGTGTAACGAGATGTAAATGTGTATGTATAAATGAAATTTGTGTGTCTTATAATTACGAAGATATCCGAGTTTCCGCTGCGGTGACGTTTGCCAATTTGATGAAAATCATATAAAACGGTTTAGTAGAAAGTTATAATTTTTTATGCACGTTACTTTGGATTTGTGTGTAATGTGTGTAAAAGCAGAATTTGAAAAAAAACATACCGTTCAGAAGATATAAAAGTAAACGTAAAATAAGGTTATTAGGTCAAAGCTCTTAAAATAGGAACTCTAGAGTCTAACTTTTTACATGTATCTATAACTTGTAAGGCTCTACAATGTCCTGCAAAGTTTCATGTATGTGCGCTAAGTAATTAATGACCAATCGCATAATTACTACGACTGGACCACTATATTTTATGACATCCGATTATAGGACTTTTTAATGGAAAAAGCAAAATAAAATATATCCCAATCATTAGTGTATTAATGCAACTAATCCTATTTGAAGTTTCAGCTCATTACACTAAATAATTAAAGAGATATAATAAAAAGACCAGAACAACTACAAAACATGGATAAACCGACCAAGTTTGAATGGGTACGAAAAAGCGGCCGTGCAGTACTTAGACCTAACGTTCTAAAATTTCCAGTATAATGTTGTTATTGTGTTGAATGATTTCGTACAGGTGCGTACACAATTGTTTTGCAGGAAATAAAATAACTTTCTATTAATAAAAGTATTTATTAGGTAACGATTTAACTAAAACAAATAAACGACATTAATAAAAAATAATAAAATAGGAACTAACAGTAAGTATCTAAGTACGTGATTTATGATCTTACCTTGTTTATCTTCCAATCATTCTCACTACTGGCTCAATAAGTATCAATAAGTATGGTTCACAGTCACTTACACTAGCTACGTCAATATCCGAATCCAGTAAGTACCTACATAATATTACGTTGATGGCAAAATAAACAGTGCATACGCACGTTGTCCTTGACTGCACATTTGTGACTGTTACTAAACAAAACGGAACAGGAAGCGCGCGCTCAGAAGATACTTGCCTACTATTCAAACATGAAGTCGAAGCGAATGCCGCAAGCCGGTTTGCGCAGGATTACCGCCATTCTGTCTGTCAAACTCCAAGCGAATGCTAGAATTGCGGGATCCGCGTAGATTATAAAATATTGAGTGTTCTATTTGTAGGGTACCTACTTATCCAAGAACGTAAATAAGAAGTAGTAAAGTCTACAATGAAGTCTAGAAAATGTTAAGCATAAAAAACTGGGCAAGTGCGTGTCGGACTCGCACACTGAGGGTTCCGCACAAAACAAACTTACGTAAATGTGTGAGCCCGACTCGCACTTGCCCAGTTTTTGTCTATTTTTGTATTTGAGTTGATTGCTTGCCTGTGGAATTTTGAGGAGCACTTCGACGACGGCGGTGTGTTTTCGCCGTTGTCTGATGCGGTCGGGCTCCTTTCGCTAGCATTACTGCTTCGCAGAAGGAGGCGACCGCCTGCCACTCCTCCTCGCTCCGTGCGTAGACCGCAGGCGTTCCGCTGGGCCGCTGTAAAGGGCAATGGAAAGAACGATGCCTGCATAGAGCCTCCGGCAGGAGGCGTCAGAACCCTTAGGCAGGAGCGGCTTGAGAGCAGCCCCAGTCCTATTCAGTCTGGGAATTTTGGTGGAATTTTGACGCCCAGACGTCGAAAGTGCTCCTCAAAATTCCACAGGCAAGAATATCTTAGAGGTGAAGTAGTAAAACAGTATATAGTGAAAAAATATGATTACCCGCTTTCTTGATGTCCCCATTAAAGTTTCAGCTTTTCTCGAAATGCTACTCTCGGAATGCAACCAGCTATTTGTGTTTTAGTGTTTTATTAAGAAGATACTCGCCTATTTTTTATTATAAGTTAAATTTTTGAGTTTGAATCTATTAAGTCCTTGTGACATTTTCCATTTAAAATAAAGAATTCTTTTTATTTAAGATATTTCCTATTTCTTTTCGTTTTATCTGAGTATCAAGTGCACTATTTAACAAAGAAGTTTTACTTTCAAGTGGAGGTAGTAACAAAGGCAAATTGTAATCACCCTTCTAACAACTTACTACTGCAGTAGTAAGAAAGGAAATCAAATTAACAGTATTACTACTGGTAGTAACATTGGTAGTAACACGGGCAAGAAACCGTGCGGTCACAAAAAAATATTTTTTGAAACGTTTAAAAATGGAATACTTTCTTTTTTTAAATACTGTTCATTTTCCTTCTAAACCTCAATACACTTTATTTCTAGTAAAAAAAGTTGGCAACTCTACCTTCAAGGACCACTAGCGCCTTAATTGAAATTAAAACCGCCGCGCTGGTTTTGTTTTTAACGCACTTTTAGGCCGTGTTTACGGAGACTCGGCGCGTTGTGCGGCGCGTTGGGCGTTTCATCGTACATTGCAGCAGCGGGCCGCGTCATCGCTCGCGCAAACACAGACATATGGCAATGTACGATGGACCGCCCGACGCGCCGCATATCCGTAATCGAGCACTTGTATAGCACACACACAATATGCTATACAAATACTTTATTGCCTTTTCTAGCATTTTTACAAACCACATTTTGTATTATTTACGAGTTATGATTTTTTAAACTGGCGGCGCGGCGTTAGTAAATATGTACCTACTATATCAATTTTTTGTAAATATTACGTCTGCCAAATAAATGCATTTGTTAATAGGTTTTTTTTTATGGTAGGTAAAATCATCCAATGACAAATCCCGCCCTTGGGTGGAGCGGGAAGTAGTGTCAGACTCTTACTGACTAAAAACCTACCCCGTTCCATTCTTTGCCTTGGTCCCAGGGCCCCGGGTGCCATTTTCACATACCCTTTGACCCCAGTAGGCTTCGGCCCTATTGGGCCCCTACAGTTTGCTGACAACTCCTTGAGGCGCGCGGGAACAGTGCGCGCCGTAAACGACTTGAGCTCGGACCGGTATGTTACTGGACGGACGGACAGCGAGCTACTCATTGCCCGCCGTCCGCGAGCTCGCGCCTACGGTGGCCGAAAATCGGGATCGGAATCCCGGCGGCGGCGGCGGCGTGTACGCCGTAGCCTGATGCGGTCAGCCTCCTCCTTTGCTAGCATTACTGCTTCGCAGAAGGAGGCGACCGCCTGCCACTCCTCCTCGCTCCGGAGCATGGCTTGAACCAAACCCCGGCGCGAGAGATCGCTGCCGCCGATCGCCCCCACAAGGACAGGCGATGCTCTTCCCAAGCGAGGCACATTTGTTAATAGGTACAGATGCATTTATTAAATTGTAAATATTTCGTAAGTAAACGTCGTCAGTAAACAATCACGTAATCACTACTACAAATTTGTAGGTAGGTACTATTTTTTATCACAAATTCGTCAAGAATTATGTACGCATCTGTACGAAGCTATTACACTATATTACACTGGAAATTTTAGAACGTTAGGTCTAAGTACTGCACGGCCGCTTTTTCGTACCCATTCAAACTTGGTCGGTTTATCCATGTTTTGTAGTTGTTCTGGTCTTTTTTTTATTATATCTCTTTAATTATTTAGTGTAATGAGCTGAAACTTCAAATAGGATTAGTTGCATTAATACACTAATGATTGGGATATATTTTATTTTGCTTTTTCCATTAAAAAGTCCTATAATCGGATGTCATAAAATATAGTGGTCCAGTCGTAGTAATTATGCGATTGGTCATTAATTACTTAGCGCACATACATGAAACTTTGCAGGACATTGTAGAGCCTTACAAGTTATAGATACATGTAAAAAGTTAGACTCTAGAGTTCCTATTTTAAGAGCTTTGACCTAATAACCTTATTTTACGTTTACTTTTATATCTTCTGAACGGTATGTTTTTTTCAAATTCTGCTTTTACACACATTACACACAAATCCAAAGTAACGTGCATAAAAAATTATAACTTTCTACTAAACCGTTTTATATGATTTTCATCAAATTGGCAAACGTCACCGCAGCGGAAACTCGGATATCTTCGTAATTATAAGACACACAAATTTCATTTATACATACACATTTACATCTCGTTACACACTAATTATTGTATGTATTTGTTTTCTTGTATGTCCATAGAAAAAAAAAGTTACGCTCAGAATACGTAGTCCTGGCGGAAACAGTTTTTGTTGAATATCTGCTGAATGGCTGGATGCACAAATCTGAACTTACCATACACATTTACAGGACGTCATACACTAAATATCTGCTAAACTGAAATTAAGACATTCCACACTTTTACGCTTGAACTACGCTCACGATTTTCACTAGTCGTAGTTTGCAAACGAACATTCGTAACGTTAGAGCTCCAACCTAATTATTTGCAGTATTTAGAGTGGCTGAAGTAGTAAAAGTTAGTAGTTTTGCGTCATTCAACGTCAAGAGTTCATCCCCTTCGGATGAGCTCTTGTTTTCCTCGAAAACTACTAAGCTAATACTGCACTTTCTTCTCCATATACATATATCTATGCTTTGGAAGACGCATTTTAACTTCACTTTTTTTGACTGATCAACATTTTACCAGCTGAAAAGTGCCTGAAAATGGTCTGTTTGAAATTAACACAGAAAAGTTTTTCTTCCGATTTCTGACATGTTAAATATCCACTAATTATTGACTTGGTACATTGAGACTCTATTGGCGATAGTTCCGGACACAATAAATTATGAACAAGTGTCACACGTACTTGAGTGCCCTCTGCTTGCCCACGTCCAGCATGGCCTGGTTGATGTCACACACGGTGACGCTGCTGTTGGCCGTGTGCGCCTCGCCCAGGCTCTGCAGGTACTTTATGTATCTGAATGCTATGTCACCTGAAATGATAATTAAATTCCTAATAAAATACATGCATGGCAGGTAAAATTTAAATAAACAATCATTTAAATTATTTTAATTAATTAATACTTTTAAATACAGTATTTACCAAGGGGACATGTGATGGTCAATTAAAAAGAAGATTGTTCTATGTATTTATGTGAATAATAAATAAATAAAATAATACTAATATTGTAGAGAAGGACACTAACCGGTGCCACCAGCCATATCCAACAGTTTAGTCTCCTGCCTGGGGGCCAGTCTTTGTATGAAGATGTCCTTCCATACTCTATGGATGCCCATAGACATCACATCATTCATCAGGTCGTACTTCTCTGCTACAGTCTCAAATACTTCGTGAACTAGAAGATTTTGTATAAAAATATACATATATGGAAAAATAATCATTATCAATAAGAGAGGATGAGAAGAGATTAAGTCATTATTAGAAAAACTGGCCTCTTGTTTGCTTATTGCTAGAATGATGCTCTTGATTGTGATCAGAAAAAACGTAGTAATGATGGAGCGTATGTTTGTAAAGAAAATAAAAAGGTACCAACATTTTTAACACACCAAGTGAAGAAACAAAACAGTTACTGAAAACTAAAATCATAATAAAAATTAAAGGTCAAAAATTAAATCAGTCTCACTATAAGGAAAAAAGGAATTCTGAAGAATTTTTGGGTTATGTTTGATTTCTGATAAAACATGAATAAAATAATCGTAAATCTACATGTATTGGGATAAAACCCAATGGTTATACATGATACTATTATATTAAACTGACGTTAATTTATATTTTCTGTAGAAGCATTACCTTTTCTGGTTTTTTCGTCTTCATCTACAACTTGAAATCCAAAGTGTGTTTGCCCGGGCTTCATTGCTTCGGGTTGGACTTCATTGGAAGCTGTTTGCGTACTCATGGCGCGACGTCGTATGGCTTGTTGGAAAGCACATCTTATGTTGGACAATACTAATAACCCAGTTCTAAGCGACATCGCTTAGGTATTTCTGAAAAAAATCAGACTGCTAAACAAAAATTTAACCAAGATCGAGATCCCTATTTTTACGCACAGCTGACTGTCGGCACGCTGTCAGTGTCAATGTCAAAATTGTTTGTTGAAGAAGTTTTTTTTTTTTGACTAATTACGAGTCTTTTTGGTACCAGCTTACAGAAGAAACCCATTAGACACAAAGTACTTTCAATACTTTGTAATCCATTAATGAACCAAAAATGTTGTCACAACATTGGTTCTTCTTTACTTAATTTCTCACAAGATATTTAATCAATTTATTTTAATTGTTATATTACATTGTAATTGACGACCAAAACGTAATAAATGTAATAATTGTTAGTTTCAAACGCAGTTTTTGGCGGGATTTCTTTAAGTGAAGTTCAGTGGCTGTTTTAATTATTCGCGAATATTGATTTCTAGTGGTTTGGTGTGATTTAAAATTGGTGTAGTTTTGTATCTCAAGTGTCTGCGCAACAGGACAATATGTGGAATCATTGAAACAGGCGTGATCTCGGTACAATGGAGCAGAGAATTTTATTGTAGTGTTAATTACCTACCTCAGTGAAGTTTACCGAGAAGGCCACCTTGATATATTTGCTGCCAAACACTACAAAACAAAAAAACATTAGAATGTGTACATCCATATTCTAATGGTAAACCAAAGTTTTAACACGAAGACATGGCTTAAAGAATTTAGTATCCAAGCCAAAAATATTAACAAGGAAAAAATCAGTTTCAAACTGATGTCACCTCAAAAGTCACAACAAACTTTCAAAAAAGTGAGTCAATTTCTATGTAAACAGGAAAATGCTGATAAACAAGCAGAAGACTATTTGATTACCGGTTCGATATAAATGTTATTAGTTCGTAAGAACACTAGATCCAGCTTTAGCCAAGATGTTAGCTCTAAACGAAAGTAAGTTCTTTAAACTTTAGCAGTTTGTATGGTATTTCTTTCAAGTATTTTTCTTATCGGAATTGCCTGTGCTACAAGCAAATAATTACAAGGCAAGGCATTTAAACACTAGACCTAACCAGCTTAAAGTTTAAAATATAAAAAAAGAAATTTGGTACCCAAGGCAAGTTTTTCAGAGTACCGAGTTTGCCCGTGACGAATAAGTTTTAATGCTGAAAAAGTAATCCATTATTCGTTAAAATGTTAAACCTCAAGCAGACACCAGTGTCCGCACACCCATTGTCTTTCTATTGTGTCTCTAATTACGGTATTCAAAGGGTTAACGCAAGAAGTTTTAATGTAAAGTTTAATAAATTTGCTAGTATACTGCAGACTACCCTCTTTTGCATCCTAAGGTAGTCTGGTAGATATCGCTATCAGCTATAAGACCGCCATCATAGCCATAGATTTAAGTTTATTTGAGAGTTTTGTAACTATTATGATGTATAATAAAGTTTGTGCTATTCCTTTCATCTCTGCAGGATATGTAGAACACAATCTAGAACACTACCGGCAGTGCTTCAATTGGGACTGTGGAGTGTCCTGTGTGCTGATGCTGCTACCTCCAGAGCAGCGTGATGAGATGCTTGACAACTTTGAGCAAATCTGCCAGGAGGAGGGTTTCCATAAGTCTACATGGACTATAGATTTGTGCTATTTGTTGAAGAGGTAACAAAGCAAACCATATGCTAAAATAATATTATCAGCCATAATTTTCTTAATAATTGTTTTGGGCATAAACCATTTATACAATTTTATTTGGGACTCTTAATAAGTGACTAGCACTTTGGCAGCAACTTCATTCTTGAGATTATTATTAAAATATATATAATATATAACTACTGTATTTTGAGGGTAGTTTTAAAAATATAATAAAAACAGTAATATTCACTTTGATTATAATATGTGCCAAGTTTCATGTTTATTAACCCAAGGAACCCTTTTTATTTACTTGGATTACTATTTACGCTAAGCACATGGGCCCAAACAAACTAATATTCTGCTTTTCATCTCCTTAAACTGTTAAGAATCGAAAGGACGCCGGCGTCCACACTCCTATTGTCTTTCTATTGTGACTCTAATTACGGTATTCAAAAGGTTAAAGGTTGAATTTTTAAAAACTTCTTAGTGCTTGCCTTCACAAAAAGAAGCCTTGTGCAAAATTCCAAATTCCAGGGACCTAGTTTCAGCACCACATCAGTAGAAACTGGTGCTCTCAGGATCATCTAATCTTATGTTCTTTTGTGCAGGTTCGGCATCAGACACTGCATGTATACTACATTACTTGGTGTCAATGAAGACTACAGGAGACATGAGTACTATGACAGGATTATTAATATGGTATGGTTTGCTTTCTCTATTAGCATAATATAAAAATTATATTTCGAAATACACATTTGCTAATAAATATTTATTTGCATTCTAAGACTGAGAATTGACATTCATAGCTTTTTAACAGACAGGTAAAAGTTGTTGACTGTATCTGAACTAACCATAATCTTAGATTGTTCCAATAAGAGGTCACTTAGTTTCTATTTTTTTTGTACCACAATAATTGAGCAGTTCTACTAACTTTTTAGGACCGAGAACGCGTGAAACGTCGCTTTGATGAAGCCGCAGCTTGCGGCATAGATGTTCAGAAGCACTCGCTAACCCATGCGGAGTTACTGAGGCACCTGTCCACAACGGGCCCCGTTATAGCGCTGGTGGACGCCTCTATGCTGGTCTGTGATCTCTGCAAGCATAATAAATTGAAGGCTGAATTCAGGTAACCTACTACTACAGTTTTATCATGTTGAGAATTTGAAAGTGGTAACTGTTTGTGGTATCTTTGGTAGTTGTTTTGAATTGAGGCTGGATAGAGAAGCAGATCCTTACCTAAGGACACCAGATGATTTTTAGAACCTAGGAACATTGAGCTAGTGATGAGAAATAAAACACTAAAAAAGACATGTACTCGGGGCACTACATAGTGCTGGTGGGCTACAGCCGCGACAAGCTGCTGTACCGCGACCCCTTGTGAAGCCACACCCAACCTCTCTCCCCAGACGTTGTTTCGGCGGCACGAACTCGGGGCACTACATAGTGCTGGTGGGCTACAGCCGCGACAAGCTGCTGTACCGCGACCCCTTGTGAAGCCACACCCAACCTCTCTCCCCAGACGTTGTTTCGGCGGCACGTACTCGGGGCACTACATAGTGCTGGTGGGCTACAGCCGCGACAAGCTGCTGTACCGCGACCCCTTGTGAAGCCACACCCAACCTCTCTCCCCAGACGTTGTTTCGGCGGCACGTACTCGGGGCACTACATAGTGCTGGTGGGCTACAGCCGCGACAAGCTGCTGTACCGCGACCCCTTGTGAAGCCACACCCAACCTCTCTCCCCAGACGTTGTTTCGGCGGCACGTACTCGGGGCACTACATAGTGCTGGTGGGCTACAGCCGCGACAAGCTGCTGTACCGCGACCCCTTGTGAAGCCACACCCAACCTCTCTCCCCAGACGTTGTATCGGCGGCACGTACTCGGGGCACTACATAGTGCTGGTGGGCTACAGCCGCGACAAGCTGCTGTACCGCGACCCCTTGTGAAGCCACACCCAACCTCTCTCCCCAGACGTTGTTTCGGCGGCACGTACTCGGGGCACTACATAGTGCTGGTGGGCTACAGCCGCGACAAGCTGCTGTACCGCGACCCCTTGTGAAGCCACACCCAACCTCTCTCCCCAGACGTTGTTTCGGCGGCACGTACTCGGGGCACTACATAGTGCTGGTGGGCTACAGCCGCGACAAGCTGCTGTACCGCGACCCCTTGTGAAGCCACACCCAACCTCTCTCCCCAGACGTTGTTTCGGCGGCACGTACTCGGGGCACTACATAGTGCTGGTGGGCTACAGCCGCGACAAGCTGCTGTACCGCGACCCCTTGTGAAGCCACACCCAACCTCTCTCCCCAGACGTTGTTTCGGCGGCACGTACTCGGGGCACTACATAGTGCTGGTGGGCTACAGCCGCGACAAGCTGCTGTACCGCGACCCCTTGTGAAGCCACACCCAACCTCTCTCCCCAGACGTTGTTTCGGCGGCACGTACTCGGGGCACTACATAGTGCTGGTGGGCTACAGCCGCGACAAGCTGCTGTACCGCGACCCCTTGTGAAGCCACACCCAACCTCTCTCCCCAGACGTTGTTTCGGCGGCACGTACTCGGGGCACTACATAGTGCTGGTGGGCTACAGCCGCGACAAGCTGCTGTACCGCGACCCCTTGTGAAGCCACACCCAACCTCTCTCCCCAGACGTTGTTTCGGCGGCACGTACTCGGGGCACTACATAGTGCTGGTGGGCTACAGCCGCGACAAGCTGCTGTACCGCGACCCCTTGTGAAGCCACACCCAACCTCTCTCCCCAGACGTTGTTTCGGCGGCACGTACTCGGGGCACTACATAGTGCTGGTGGGCTACAGCCGCGACAAGCTGCTGTACCGCGACCCGGCGCTGCCCGCGCGGCTGTGCGCCGCGTCCCCCGCGCGCCTGCACCGCGCGCGCCGCGCCGTCGGCACCGACGAGGACGTTATACTGGTGTACAGGGACTATAGGTGATGAGCCAGGTAGGAGTAAGGGATGTCAATGTTAATAAGCTTTCGTGTGTAATTTTTTTCAGTAATGTGTAAATAAATATAGGACAAAAGATTAAAAATCTTAGTACGACTTACAAATTATAACTTGAATTCGAGGTAATTTCAATCCATTGCCACCAATACAAGAATAGACTTAACTTTTGTATATTTTAAGTTAGTTTTTAAGTGACAATTTATTTTAATAAAGCTCTCAATAATGGTGGCAATCGAATTGAACTTTATCTTGTATGACACAATTCGTTGTTCCAAAATTTGATAATTACCTAGTAGAAATCGAACTAGTTAATTATCAAATTTTGAAACAACTCGTTGATTTCAAATATAAATAGATTAAGGAGAAGCAGGGTAAAATTAAAGTTAGTGAAAATTCGAAATTACTAGGTCAATTACATCTATTCACGGTCTATTCAAACTTAAATAAGTCTGTGAAGTTGCTTTTCGCTGCGCAGTAGGTACCCCACCCCTCACCCCCGCTGTCACGTTAATTAACTATTGCGCAGCGACTCGGAGGTTGTTCCGAGTAATGATTTTATTGTACCTGTAACAAAAGTTAGGCAAAATTGTTGCAGCAAGAAATCTTTGTTTTGCTAAAAACAAACTGTAGCTGATCTCAATATCAAAAACAATCTAGAATAAAATATAGGTAACTATCTAAAAACATATTTTTTTTTTGTCATCGAACGCTATTGAAATTTTGCTAGACTTAGATGGTCGAAATGTGTTGGAATACCTAAACAATATTCCTGATTTTGAGTTTTATTTAGGGATTTTTTCTGAGCCCTACCCTAATCTTAATTTATATAAACGATAAACTATATAGCAGAATTGTTTTATATTCCGACGACACGGCCTTAAAATATAATACTAAAACTGTAGCGAATTGTACGAATACACTTAATTAGGTTTCAATACTGTGACTAATTGGCTTCAAAGCTATTTACAGACGTTAAATGCTGTCAAGACAAAACATTAGTAACTCTCTAGCTGTAGCCGGCATGTGTGGTTGTCCTTTTATTCTCAAGAAATGACAAAATAAATTACAATACACAAAACAATTATCTTTTTTCAGAAGACTCATTGAAAGTTTGGTTAAAAGAATGCGCAAATTAATCTAGGCGTTAATAAAATTGGGAAGTTGATCACACCGTTAATTTGACCTTATGTCGATCTGTAATCCGTGTGTGTAGGGGTAGAGCACTAACTTTTTAAAGAGCTCATAGAGCAATACTAAAATTAGCTATTTTTTTTCTTTTTCTCTATCTCACAGATCTGCTATACAAATATAATAATAGCGTACAGACTGTTCGCCAGCTTTTCATGATGAGCTTAGTATTAAAACAGCACATCATATTTTACTACTACTTCGAAAATACTAGGTAACAAGAGACAATGATATTGTATGCCATTCGAATGCACCCTCAAAATGTGTCTGTGTAAAAAGATTTTTTTACTATATCCATTTCTATAAATTAAATTACTGCAGCTGTAAGAAGATTTTCTGCTAGATTTGATAGATTGAGAGATATGTACAGTCACAAGCAATAAGATATATAAGTACATTGTCACATTTCCTATCTATTTTAACTACTACGATTCGAAAAATATGTGTACAACAATTGGTTCTAAATTACCTATTTGATGGTTAGGTAATTAAGAATCATAAAATGTGGCAGTCATCTTATTGCTTGTGACTGTACTTCTTGTCTGCGAGTAAAACATGCCGTATTATTTTTATAGTTTTAGTCATACCCTATATTAATTTAATATTTAGTTCCTATGCTCTTCCTAGCCTGAAGCATAAATTCACCCTATTTCAGGCAAATAAGCAACAGTGCTCTTTTTAATATTTAAGATAGTTTATTGTTAATATGTTCCTTTTTTTTTTAGTAAACCATATTATTGTTATGTAGACACATCAGTGTGAAATGTGCGACCTTATTTGGCCGTTTTTACAAAACAATATTATGTTACTGCCACAATGTTTTGTAACTTTTGTTTAATATAAATACGGGACTGTATTCATTGTGTTTTTAAGTATAACTTATTTCGTTGATTTTAAAGACCTCGAGTAAAGTGAACAACAAAAGTGTGAGAAAAAGTTATGAATGAATGAAAACTTGCTACTTTGTCACTAACATGTAATGAATTACAGGTTATACTCGTTAGGTACTTAACTAAACGTAAACAATCTTAATATTTCTTTTTATTTAAAAAAAAATCGTATAGTTAAAGACACACCACGATCATTAAAATTTAGTTCATCACCTAATATCGGTTTAGATAAATAACTAATTGTAAAACATTTTTAGATAAAAATCATTTTTTTTTAATAAAAGACATGTGAAGATTGGTTACATTTAGTTAAGTGCCTAAACAAATTAATTATAGTAACTTTATTGAAGAATACCTGGATACGTTATTATTATTAAATTATTATTATTTGTTCAAATAATTAATATCAAATATTGAAGTCCATTAGTTTCTATGGATTTTTGTAATTAAGTGTATAACAAACCCAAGAGGTTAAGCACTAATTCTTAATTTATTATGGTTCAAAGTTAAATGACAAGTGTGACAACAATGTGTCATTAGTTCATAACTTACTAACTTATAGTACAATAGATTATAAAATATATAGTCAATTAACTGTAATATATTGTTATGTTTAAATCAGTGATTCTCAATATTTTTTTTCCCGCAGACCACTTTTGTTTTTTTTTTGTTGTTTGTTAATTCTTGATTACTGGTCCAGAACAAAAATTAAAACAAAGTAACTTATATCATAATTTTAAAGTATAGGTGATACTTTAAAATCAGTAATTACCAGCATTGCCATAGAGAATACAATATTTTTAATAGAAACTTATCGCATGTTTATTAAAAAAAAATAAAAAAATGTAAGTAAATTAAAAAAAGAAATTTGAAACTAGAACCTTATTTTTGAAACATACGTTTTCATATTTTTATTACCCTCCTTTTGAATTAATCTCTTTATGATTGAAAATGCGTTATGATTATAATCTGATTTCAATAATATTACTTTTTAATTTGAAAGTTTGACATTTTTACAGCTATGGCAAATACACATTTTAGGTCTTGTGGACCACTGAACACACACTGTTGGGAACCACTGTTCTTCAGAGAATAACTCATATTATCAATATCCATTGTACGTGCCTTATTGACGCATAACTGTATAAAAGTTCTAATAACTTTGTTTAGCATCGCTAGCCATCCTATGTACATTTTAAGACATGTAGTTTGATATTTAAGTTTTAAGATAAAATTACCCATACCCTCTATCTTCCGACAAGGTGGACAGAAATGTGAATAGAGCTAGGAATAAAAAGGCCACCCTGATGCCATGTGTATCTTCTGTATTTTGTGTTTGTCACCTAAGTCCTGAACGACTAAACCGATTTGGATGAAATTTTGTGTATAAATTTGAGTGGGTCCCTGGATGTTTGAAAATACAATTGGATCTGGTAGGTAGCGCTGCGATCTGGTTCTCAATTGTTTTTTATAATGTGCCAGCTTTCAGACATAACATCTGTTGGGAGCCCTAGTACCTATACATATAACAATTGTAGACTCCTAAATTGCCAACAAAAACTCCTCGGGGTCTCCAGACTATGGCCCGTGGGCCAAATCTGGCCCCCCAGTGCCATCAATCCGGCCCGTGACAGCTTTAAGACTTGTGTAACGTTAGGTGTTACAAACAATACACAATAGTAACTGAAATGCAAAGAAAGCGTATATGTGTTCTTAGGTAGCGCGCATTGCGATTAGTACAGATAAATAGTTAAGGGCAGAAAAAATAAAACTGTTTTGGCCCTTGGAACATACAGAAAAAATCATTTTGACCCTTAGGCTTCAAAGTATGGAGACCCCTGCTCTAGACAATGATACCCAGTAGGTACATAATCTTTTCCTGTACGTATTAAGTAGTTGTAAATAAAATGTTTTGAGCTTGTGTTCAACTTTATCGTTTTTACCGTGAAGTGCTAAAGGATGCTGGTATTTGTATGGACACATTCATGTATTTCTCACTAGTAAACGAACTAGAACCGGGAATAAACATGATTTATTATTTTCTGACATTACATTTAGATAAATTGGGTTCCTGGAACTCGCTTTAGGATTTCTTGTGACGTGAGATCCAGGCTCCTACATGACTCCTACCATATCTTATAATATACTGGCGATGCAATGGTGATATTAAATATATTATGCATATAAACCTTCCTCTTGAATTACTCTATCTATTAAAAAACAATCGCATCAAAATCCGTTGCGTAGTTTTAAAGATCTAAACATACATAGGGACAGACAGGGGGAAGCGACTTGTTTTATACTATCTAGTGATGTATTTTTGTTAAAACTTCTTCCTTGAACTGAATGACAAAAAAAATAATAATTACTAAATATTATGATGACATGAGTCAAAATTTTTATTGAGGTAGGAAATAAGCAAATATCCTCTCCCGCTCCTGTCATACTGTATGGATCAGAATCTTGGGCTGTGAAAAAGACGGACGAAAAAAGATTGCACGTAGCGGAGATGAGAATGTTGAGATGGATGTGTGGTATGACAAAAAAGGATGAAGTGAGGAATGAGTATATTAGAGTAGATCTGAAAGTGGCGCTAGTGACCAAAAAGTTGAAGAGGAATCCTTTATCTTGGTAAGGTAATGTAAAGAGGAGATACGAAATGC
This sequence comes from Leucania comma, assembly GCA_958295575.1. Classification (NCBI taxonomy): domain Eukaryota; kingdom Metazoa; phylum Arthropoda; class Insecta; order Lepidoptera; family Noctuidae; genus Leucania; species Leucania comma. The sequence continues at coordinate 1,138,026 of OY282482.1, read as the reverse complement.
ATGTTATTAAGCTATGACTGTTATGAGTATACATGTGGATGGTTGGAGGAAGAGAGGGAGGCCAAAGAAAAGATGGATTGTGTGAAGAGGGATATGAAAGAAAAGGAAGTTAGTGATAGCCTGACAGTAGATAGGACAGAATGAAAGAAAAATATGTATTGCGCCGACAACAAACAACCAGGGGCAAGGACAGGAAGATGATGATGGTAAAGCTCTGGGGAGAACGAGGGGGAGTGTCAGACCTTTACTGACCAAAACACAGTTTTTCTTCAGTTGCCTGTCGCGTTCCAGGGCCGTAGTAACTATTCGACCAATCCCACAGCCCTCTGACTCACAATTCAGTGATTCAATTGTAAACAGGCATTATTTTACTTTACTTACGCATTTGACGCTCGCTATCAATTCAAAAAGCCATTCAATTCTTCCTCACTAATGTGTTCGTAAAAGGATGTGTACTAGGGGAAGAACGGTGAGAAAACATAGTGAGGAAACCCGCATTTTACGGTCGGCAATTGTAGTAATTATTCAACTTTATTTGTAAACTTACGGCAAAGTTGCAACAGCTTGTGAGCTGTTACAATGTTATATAGGTCTTGTGGGTTTTGCCATGAAGGATCGTCATTTCAGCCGAAAGATTTTCACTGTTAGACGCAGGTCTCCCCCAAAGTTTCAATGCTCGCTTCTTTTAAAAATCGTTATTTTGCCTTATATTACTAGCTGTTATAATATGAGACGTCGAAGTCAGGGAGAATCCGCAGATTTCCTACTGAAATAGTGCAAATGACCAGTATTAAGTTCTAACATTGCGAGTGCATGGCAATTACTTGGGACTCATATTCCCTATACTAACTAAAGTGTTTCCTGACTGACTGTCCTCAGCTCAGGGGGCCCCCAAAACCTAATTAACAAATCTCTTACAGAACTACTTCAAGAAATTTTTTCCACTATCGAAATCTAAATAAAAGAGGTTGCTACACTACTTTAATTATGATAACTCGTTTTAGTCAGTAAGAGTCTGACACTTCCTCCCGCTCTACTCAGGGCAGGAGATGTTATTTGATGATTTCACACTATAAATAGGGCCGTAGGTTTTTATGTCCTACGGCGGTTCGTCACCTAGCTACGCCCCTACTGAATGTAGACTTTTTCCTGCTTATGTGAGTATGCCACATCTTTATGGTGCTTACTAGACTAAACATAAAATGTAGAAACAATAGTAGCCATAACAAACAACAAAGGTCTGTACACGAAACCGTCTCTTTACGTTGATATCAAGCTATGAAACGTAGCCTTAATTGGTCTGAAACATGACTCCATGTTAATTCCATATAAGTAGGAGCCATATTTCCGTAGGTAGTGTTAAAGATAAATAGGGTTCGACGGTTTAACTCGGGTCTGAATGAGGTACAGAAACACTTAGATGAACCTAAGTTTATGTGGAGTCGATTGAGAAGCGAGCCAAGAAGACAAATGATGCACTTGTCGAGTCAAAACTCCAAAATCTTGAGCATCGATACCGAGTTGTTAGCCTGTCGGTTTTCTATCGTTTACATTTCGGGGAGTGTGCATTGTAATTGCACAATTTAATTTCGCCAAGCTCTTACCATCATCAGACCACAAGATGTACGGTGATGCGCCACCGGCATGTGGTGGACATCCCACCCGTTTACGTTCAAAGCGTTTCGGGAATACATTCATTATGCGTACAGCTGAGGAAGGAAGTGGATTCCCTTTCGGAGTCTGTGTTTCTTGATAGCTACAACCTGTTGTCTTTGAGTCAAGAGTCTTAGGCAAGCGTGCTGCATTTTTAGCCACATCATCACCAGGTCAAACGTGAGCCCAAACGTAATATAAAAAAAGTACCAAGTATTTGTGACTTACCTTGAATTTAGATAATCCACGATTTTACACTTATTGTATTTTCTTTTTTTTTATGATTTCACGTAAATGTTACAAAGAGCACTTGCACTCATATCGCATTGTTCACTAGCACACTTTCGTTGCACATACAAACAATAGACGCTACGCACGCACATAGGTTGCTTGCCCACATAAGGGCTGTTTGCCCAATAAAATTGAAACAAAATACTGCTCGTTTACTGAAGATATACGAAAACTTTCGATTCCTAAGCATTGTAGCACACTCCAGATTCACTTTGATCAGCTATCTTCAAACACTGGGTCCAATACATCTGTTGTACGGTGATCAAGAGGGTTAGGGACGTTGGCGCTATTCTACCGATGTTTTGACTATAATCTATGCCAAGGACACGAGCCCTACTAAAGCCTTGTTTACAATCACAAGTTCTCTGGTTTTATTTCTTGAAAATCTTAGCGTGTAGCAAAGGCTTTCTTAAAAAATATGTTTTTGTAATTGACTAATTTTCTATCTGACTAACTGGGTGTATTATTTGACTAAACACACAAATAGATTTGTTTAGTAAGAATTATATTAATTAATTATATAATGCAATAAGATTGATAGAATTATATCCCATGATTTGCATCTTCTTTATTTATAATTTATTAATTATTATTGATTTTATATAATTATTTTTACTCTGCAAGTATGATCACCCCCTTACCCGGGTAATCACAAACCATAGAGATGACTCCAACTCACAAATCTATGAAAAATTTACACTTTTTGTCTGTTGCTGGGGATTCACTAGCAAATTCCTGCCGGTGCTGCTACATTGGTTTTTATATTTAAGTTAATAAGATTTACTATTGCGTAAATAGGTGATTTAGTTAATGTTGTTCTTCTGATAGTTATCGATCATTGTTATTGCGTTACACCGTGTATCGTCGGAGGGCGACTCATAACCGTGACCCTGTTGATTGAAAATCAAATTTTCTAATCGCTTATTTACTATTGCAATAGGTAGAAATAAGACGCAATACTTAGCTATTACCTATTTTCCATTTGTCTAAATGGGAAGTCGTAGCTAAGTAATATCAGCCGGATGGCCGATCTTCACGGTTAAGCAACATCGAAATCGATCGGAGGATGGATGACCGAGAGTCTCGGTATGTAATGGGTTACTAACATACCAAGACAGTTTCTCAGAAATTCGAGCTCTTTGACAGTCGTTACGGATAGTCAGAAGCTAACAAATTTGACGCCAGTCGGGTACCTTGTCAGTTGTGGAGGTATGACAGACAGTCCATGTCTCCAAGCTAGCTCCACCGCTGGGCAGATCGATTGCCTAACATTACACCGGTAGGTTCTGTTTACTATTTCTGTCGCAATCTGTTTATTCTACGTCTGTTGTAATAAATAAACATGTTGCAGCAGTTATAGCTTTGCCTCACGATTTCGTAAACATCGCAGAATTCCCCGCGAGACAGAAAAAAATCATGTTTGTACAAGTGTTACTTACGACCTCATCATCAAACTCATCGCGTATCGATACTACATAGTTTTACAGACGACCTCGCAACCCTCATACCTAGAAAGGTGACTTGAACGATTTGCGACCTCATTCATCGACTGGGCGGAGCATCGCCGTGTCCTCGTGGGGGCGATCGGCGGCAGCGATCTCTCTCGCCGGGCCTTGGTTCAGGCCATGGTCCGTAGTGAGGAGGGATGGCAGGCGGTCGCCTCCTTCTGCGAAGCAGTAATGCTAGCAAAGGAGGAGGCCGACCGCATCAGGCAGAGGCAACGGGGCGCTCGCCCCAGCCGCCGCCGGGATTCCGATCCCGATTTCCGGCCACCGTAGGCGCGGGCTTGCGGACGGCGTGCAATGGGTAGCACGCTGTCCGATCGTCCGGTAACCGACCGGACCGAGCCCAAGTCGTCGACGGCGCGTTCTGTTCCCGCGCGCCTCAAGGAGCTGTCAGCACACCGAAGAGGCCCAGCCTGCTAACTGCAGGCAGGCAGGGTCGAAGCCTACTGGGGTCATGGGTTAGTTCCGAAAGGAATGCTCGACCCCGGCACGATAGGCTACGAAGGAATGGGGTAGGTTTTTAGTCAGTAAGAGTCTGACACTACTTCCCGCTCCGCCCAAGGGCGGGATTTGTCATTGGATGATTTTACCTACCATAAAAAAAAAAAAAAAAAAACCTCATTCATCGAGCATTACGCCTCGTGGATCTATGGTGCAGGGAATAAGATCTGTCAGTGTACCCCACTAAAACTGGATTAGTCGTGTTCACTCAATAAGGAGAACTAGGTCGCTTCAGCTTACCAATATTGTTCAATACAGAACTCCACTTGTCTATCGTGGAATAGTTGGGGGTCAATGTAAATAGACAGGAAACTAAACTGATCTAGACGATAAGCTATACCTACAGGCGTCAATAAAACTCAAATGCATTTATTATCAAATAGACCGTTTACAGGCACTTTTGAATAGTCAAAATGTCGGTCAGTCCAAAAAAAAGTGAAGCTAAACTGCATGTTCCAAAGTGTAGATCTCTATGGAGAAGAACGTGCAAGAAACTCCATGGACACTCTTTTAAAGTCTTATTATGTGTTACATTAATCTTCGTTACATATTTCTTGTCGCTTCTATTATGTGAGCACAATGTAAAAAAGTAAAATAGAAGCTGAATAAAGCCACTGGCAGCTAAGAGATGACCAGCCTCAACTGACGGCGCCCGTTCATGAGCACTTTCTGTCAAAGCAGGAAACGGGACACCGGAGCACCTGTCTGTCATAAGAGTTACAGACAGCTCTCTCTGCAGAGCCTACGTGGAGGAGGAAGATCATCTCCATCTAAGTGGCCCAATAGTCGCTGGATACTTACTGAATAGTCACGCTTTCCGCCACCTCCAAACACTCGCATTACTGTCCGGCAGAAGGAGGTGACTGGTTCCTATACCCTCTTGTTCCGTACCTGGAGCGGTATCCGCCGCCGATCGCCTCCACGAGGATGCAGTTGTGCTCTGCCCAACCGGCGTCTGACCTCCCAATGTCTCCCACCGATTCCGAAACAGTAATCATGCCCGATGAGGCCCAAGTGGCGCCTCGCTAATCGCCCTTCAAAGAAAAATCAAGCCTAGCTTAACAGGGAGATATCTTACATTGCACAAATGCTCAGACAGCAACAACTGTTAGATTATTCAAATTTATGTTACGTAGGGAACCAGCGATCCATGCTGCATAGCTAATCGGTTAGTTACTGTGAAGGCCACACAGCCTTCACTAAATTCAAGGTGTTACTCGATATCCGTGGTGTTACTCGTATTTGATACATAGAGAGTATTGATAGACCGAGCAGTTGTGGCCTCGTGGTAACAGTCCTGACTTACAAGTTGCAGGTTCAATCAAACCCAGTCAGGCGCATTACTTTGTGTAATTTATGTCATCACCACTGCCGTCCAAAACGGTGAAGGACATCAAAACGGACGGCGAAGGTAATGCAACCGTTTTACAATATTTCTTGAACACTTCGATATTTTTTTATTATAATTCAATCTTAAAAAAATTACCCTTGCAGAATAAAATCTCTAATTACGGTGAAAACCGCATAAGGTACGATAGGTACTTTATAATAAAAACGCAGTCACACAAACAGACACTACAATATATGAAAGGCGACTTTATTATAGAATGTAAACACACATAGTTGTAGAATAATATCAGAAAATGATGACTGAACCCGATACCAACTACCAGCCATCATAGACGTGGGCTTGCGGACAACGAGCAATGGTTAGGTCGCTGTCCAGCCGTCCGGTAATCGTCCGGAACGAGCCCGCCGAGTCGTCGACGCCGCGTAGCGTTGCACGCGCACCTCAATGAGATCTGGTTACTTCCATCATGGATGTTAGCAAAACTGTAGGAGGCAGGGGCCCAGGAGAGCTGAAGCTTTCTAGGGCCATTTCTGAATAGGCTACCTACCTGTCAGCCTAGAACGCAAAGGTGAACTGAAGGAACAAAGGTATAGTTTTAGTAAGTAAAAGTCTGACATGCCCTCTCGCTCCGCCCCAGGGTGGGAGAAGTCATAATTAGATAATTTACCAACTTAAAAAAAAATCTAACCTGAAGAATTCTTAATTTTAACTTTGAATATGCTTTAATAGTACTTACATTAAAGGAGAAAGAATAATTGTTCCTTTTGAATAAGATAATTTATGAGACCTATAACAGAGAAATAATAGTCAAGTAGGATCGTTCAAGTCATTGTACTAGTTCTGATGTCAGATTTGAATTTCTCAGAATTACAGAGGACTTTATTAGTAACAGGTAAGCAAGCGAAGTTTCCGATTTCACTATTATTTACCTGATTGCTACTATACAGGAAAATTACCCTAAATTCCCTGACTTACACACACTCTGTGTACGGCAAAGTTCTTGAAATACCCAGATGTGGCAATAGATCACACGCGTCACCTTTTAGGTAAAACAAATAAAATAACTCATTAATTTTAGCTGGTATAACAGAGTATGAGGTTTCAATAGCAAAAGAGGGATAGGAAACCTAATCTATTGCATATTTTCAAAATTGGTCCACTTGAGAACGTAAATAACGCAATGAATGTTGATGAGTTTTCAAAATGAGATTTTTTGTGATAATTTAGACGAGGCAATGGGCCTCACGCCCCAACCGCCGCCGGGATTCCGCTCCTGAATTCCGGCCACCGTAGGCGCGGCCCTGCGGACAGGCAGCAATGGGGCCATCCGACCATCCGGACCGAGCCCATGTCGTCAACGACGCGAATCGTTCTACGCGCACCTCGTGGAGTGTTCAGCAAACCCAGCAGCTCAGCAGGGTCGAAGCCTACTGGGACCAAGGGTCTGCTTCTGAAAAGAAAGCTCGGCCCTGGTATGAAAGGCAACGAAGGAACGGGTTGGGTTTTTTAGTCAGTAAAAGTCTGACACTATCTTCCGATCCGCCCAAGGGTGGGAGATGTCATTGGATGATATCCTCCACCGAAAAAAAAATCCGGTCTTCTTTACTTAGGTAGGTATATCGTAGCCTAAAAATTAAACATGTTTTGTTGGCACTCAATAAATAAAAAAGTAAGTATTGAAAACTTACACATAATAAATTAAATGAAACAACAACAATGTGTCTCAAGGCTGTTAAATTAGTTGCTGATTAATTAGGCTAGGTATTTTATTTTTAGTCAGGTCAATGTACTTAGTGTTTATTTTTAAAATTACATAAGTAAGTTAAAATAATAAATTTTATAAATATTTTTTAAATATTATTATTGAAATCTTTTTGTGAATTGTAGAAATAAACTAGTATTTCTATTTTTTTATTTATGAATAAGTTTAGCCCTTAAAGTACCCGTAAGTACCTACCTACCTACTTTAGGTGCCTATTTCCAACAAGAGGATTGCCTAATATTTGTCAATATTACATACCTATTGTACTGAAATAATCGAAACATGGGGAGTAAACCGACCAGAGACATTTTCAAAAACTTGTTTTTTTTTTAATAACTCATGCTGTAAACATCACGACGTCTTTATCTTCCGTATGAAACAAAAAGCTGGGTTGGAAAGAGAGGAATATATGATATTAAATCGACTTTGACTAAATATGAGTTAACATTTTCATTTAGATAGAATTGATAATTCGGCGAAACTCATTCCGTCTCTTTCGTATGAATGAGAAGCAGCTGATGTTAGAGAGAGACAATATATTATATCAAATTTTTGGGTCCTCCCAGTTTGACTGAAACACCCACATAATTACTTTCTTGGTACAATCAGCGTGAAAAATGAGTGATCTGTACGGCTCCCTAATGAGCCTATGGTGGATTTTCATCGATTTAATTTGACAATCGAGAGTGCTGTTCAGTGACTATCATGACAACCAGGATTAGCCGTAAAAAATATCTATTAAACTCTAGTTAATTTCTTAGTAGGTACTTCCATATCCTATGTGTAAAATTTACCTATATATGTTTAATATTTATTCATATACAAGTGATTTGTAATCTTTAAAAATAAATAAATTCAAACCATAAACCGTATATAAATATTATAATTAGATTCATATCGATTGACGCACACATCTCTCATTCAGTAAATAAAATAAATGTGAAGTGATTAGCAGTTTTTACGAATGGTAAGTACATTGCCCTTGCCAACTGTCCAAAGTTTTTGTGGGAGACTGACACCTCCCACTAAGAGCGGCCCAATCTCTAGCAGTTTAGTTACCTCATCAGACCGCGCTAGTACGAACGGCAACCGTTGAGAACTTGAAACTTTAGTCCGCCACAGCATTTTGTTTGTTTATCACACGTTTCTACGGAGGTAGGACATTTCTTCGAACAATAAAAAGTGTTTATCTTAGAGTACAAAGGTGGTCATTGACAGTTTGGCAGGAACTACCGTGACTGACTGTACAAAATGTTTGTGACGAACTGGCGCAGAGTCGTAGTAGTCCTTATTTAGTTGCAATAAGGATTAGATTCCTCTTTTTTATAATTAAAAAAAGAATCTAGTATAAAAGGAAGTGGAGCTTTGATATTTGTGCTTGTTTTGTGTTGATACTCTGCGGTGTGTGTGCATATGTGATACAGTGACGTGTTGGTGAGACTACGACGAGCAACGGCAGCGCCAACGAGGTTCCAGTCGTAAGTACAAATACTTTCGTGCTTTTTATGTTCGATTGTAACTTTGCTCATGTTCAAAGTGAAACTAAAAGTCTATTGGACCTTAAAAAGTTGGTGGGAAGTCATCAAATACCTTCTCTCGCCCTGGGGTGCAGAAAGATGAAGTATCAGACTGCTACTAACTAAATCCCACTGATGTAGGATCAAAAGCTCCGCGTTCCCGTGCCACGGTAACTCTTGAGCAATGGTATGAAACGCCCTTGATGACTTGTTGACTGGTCCATGGCTCAAACATCTTTACAACGCCATAACACAATAGGTTACCTATCCACGCTGCTATAGTTTGACTGGCGGTGGCTTCTGGTGGGGCTTCTTTCAAGCGGTTTATTCAGAAGACATCTTGCCCACTGGCTTAGTTACCTAATTAATTCTTAAGTCCCTTTGAATACCGTAATTAGAGACACAATAAAAAGACAATAGGTGTGCGGACACCGGTGTCCTCTTGGGGCGTGAGAGTTGAAGTAACGAAAAATTCTCCCACCTTCAAAATCTAAATAAAATAGGTTACAAGTTACAACACAAATTATGGTAACTCGTTTTAGTCAGTAAAAGTCAGACACTCCTTCCTGCTCCACCCACAGCCAAAAGAAATAATTCGATAATTTTCGCTACAAAATAAACGGGAGTTTTTTTTTTACCCCAGCCCTTTTGGTCATCTACCTACGCCACTGATCTTGCCTTTTGCATCTGTCATATGCAGGGCCCACTAAAGAAACTACAATAATTGATGATATAGTAGTCCCTCATGACGAGATCATCGTGAAAGCTGAGAAAGATAGGAGTCTTTAAGTCAAGAGTGAATAGGTTACTTCTAGGCAGACGTTTTTTTTTTTTTTAATGTAGGTAAAACCATCCAATGACATCCCCCGCCCTTGGGCGGAGCGGGAGATAGTGTCAGACTCTTACTGTCTAAAAAACCTACTCCGTTCCTCCTTTGCCTTGGTTCCAGGGCCCTGGTATGCATTTTCATACCTCCCCAAAGCCCCAGATTAGGCTTCGACCCTACTGGGCCCCTTCAGTTTGCTGACGACTCCTTAAGGCGCGCGGGAACAGTGCGCGCCGTAAACGACTTGGGCTCGGTCCGGACGGACGGACAGCGAGCTACCCATTGCCCGCCGTCCGCAAGCCCCCGCCTACGGTGGCCGGTAATCGGGATCGGAATTACGACGGCGGATGCGGTGTGAGCGCCGTTGCCTGATGCGGTCGGCCTCCTCCTTTGCTAGCACTCCGCAGAGGCGACCGCCTGCCACTCCTTCTTGCTCCGGACCATGGCCTGAACCAAGGCTCGGCGCGAGAGATCATCGGTACCGATTGCCCCCACGAGGACACGGCGATGCTCTTCCCAAGCGGGGCACACCTCTACAGTGTGCTCCACCGTGTCCTCCGGGTGGTTCTAGGCGGACGTACTCCATCGTCGACCACATCATCGTTTACCATCAAGCTAAGTAGTGGTCAAATGCGAGCCTATCGATAATAAAAAAAATATTAAACACTTGTTTTTAGGGTGCCGTAACTAAAAGGAAAAACGGAACCTTTGCTTTGTTGTCCGAGTGTATCACGTGAGATCAACAAATAGATGTGCGATTAACGCTTGTGCGACAAAACTGCACTGCGACTGCGACTCACCATAGTTCGCATGCACGCTAGTTCGACACACTGAAGGTCGACATTACTCTAGTGCGACAGTAGTTTGATACTACGATAGTTCGACACTACAGTAATGCGACCGTATGTTGGTACAGTATTACAATAATATAATTTGACACTATCCAAGCAGCTGGGGCTCTGGGGAGGTATGAAAATGCATACCAGGGCCCAGGATCCAAGGCAGGTAAGGAACAGGGTAGGTTTTTAGTCAGTAAGAGTCTGACACTATTTCCCGCTCCGCCCAAGGGCGGCATTTGTCATTGGATGATTTTAACCTACCATAAAAAAAAAAAAACTATCCGCGTGTGATTGAAGCCGAGCTCATATCATGAGTCATGCAGGTGTGGGACCTGTGCGTGGAGATGGTTCTGAAATTAATGTTTCGTAGGCACATAAGAGAAATATGCATCAAGTTTTTCGATAATCTTAGGTTTATCCTAAAGCAGTTCAAAGATTTTAAAAATATTGCAGTCATCAAAATTACCTAACAATGTGCTTGTACAGAGCCATCTCGAAACAAATGCTGCTATTTGGAAGCACCTATGAAGCTAAATACAGTCTACCTATGGTGGAAGCAGTACCTACGACATCTATCCTTTCGTCCCACCCATGTAACCGATTCTTTTCATAATAGGGATGTAGGTTACAGGGCTGGCGCGGTGCAGAGGTACGCTTTGTGTAGTTATGTATTTCGGGTGCTGCGTGGCTGGTTGCATCACCCCAAGCTGCTGGCGGAGCTGGGGCTTCGCGCGCCATCCGGGTACGGGTTAACGCGGCGCCCCACGCCCACGCTTCTAGAAACTTTTTAGAACAAACCTGAACAAGTTTGCCCCAATGGCACGCGCCATCAGATTGCTGAAGACTATTTCTACTAAGATAGATGTATTTCACTGACGTATAGGTACTTACTGACGTTCACTCAAGTAGTGTTTTACGTATTCAATGACCCTAGACAGATTTTATTGACCTTTATTTGATTTTTTATTGTTTTTAATTTGTATAAATTTTGTATTAGGTATTATGATTAATTTATGATGTAAATACGGAAGTACGGATGAGCATCGCATTGGCGTGAGCTGTTAAGGTGTCGTTACTGCAATTTTAAATAAATGATCAGCTTCATGATGACATCACCTCGCCTCAATACGAGTTCGCGATCCTGAAGTGCTGCGTGGTCAACTAGGTAGGTATGGTCAGTGGTCGCCGTGTGTATTGCTCACCGTGTCCCGCTTACGTCTTGTGAACGGCACCTTTGAGAGACGGTCAACTAAGTACGATGTGACGGACGACGGCCTAGCCGTTGCCTAACTAGTGACAACGAAGGTCCAATTCAGTGTGGTAGTGGAGCGCTGCTGCGGAGAAGTCACGCCATACATTTTGTATTTAGCATTTGGCGGGAACGCTAACAGGAAAGTCATTTTGTCTAACCTCCCTGAGGCCCTACCACGAGCTCTTAACGCGATCCATTTCATGTCCTAAACTGAACTCTTAATTAAAGAGATTCAGCTATACACCGTAAAATTTTAGTCGTTTTAATCCCGCGGAGAGTCGATTCGGTACATGAAATACATTTGTAAAGAAAAAATTAAAGTACTGTTTTTTCAAAAATTCGAATTAATTTATGCATAAACGAAATTAATTTCTTTAAGTAAACGAGTCAATGACCTTGTAGGTAGTTGTCGGTCGTAGCGTACTAACTACCTACAGTTCATTGGCCTCGCTCAGCTGACGTTTACTTAAAGAAATTAATTTCGTACATGCGTAAATTAATTCGAGTTTAAAAAAAAAGTACTTTATTTTTTTCATTTTCTCTTTTGAAATCGATAGTATTTCATGTACCGAATCGACCCTCCGCGGGATTAAAACGACCAAAATTTAACGGTGTATACCTATTGTTAAGGTGTGTATAGCTTGATCTCTCTTTTTGCTCGCACGCCTGTTATTTTAACACGTGATGGTAAGGTCCCTTCTCCACGTGCTTGCGTGAGGCCTCGCAGACGGCGAGGCGGTGACGAACTGGCGATACGTTGCCGTGTTGACAAGTGTGCCACCACCTTTACACACAAGGCGGAGTATATATAACACGTGTGTGTACGACAACTACTATTAGTTACTATTGTCATATCGTCACAATGGCGGCTGTGTTCCGTTTGCTCATGTTTTTGCTAGTGTTTGGTTTAACTTCCTTCTCTGAAGCGGTGAGTACATACCTAATCGTCGTTTGCTTTCTTTTAGCCCTGTTGGTCTGGTGGTCGTAAGTCTTGAGCAATTTCAGTACCTCTACCATGAGTTTTAAGCAATAGTATTCGTCGCTACTCGATATCGACGCCGTAAATATTTTGTATGGCAAATGTTGGTTCTGCAAGTGACCGCTAGAGGCGCTGCAAAATTTGCCATACAAAATATTTACGGCGTCGATATCGAGTAGCGACGAATACTATTGCTTAAAACTCATGGTAGAGGTACTGTTCGAGAGCCAGGACGGGAACGGGTTTTTGAGCGTTTCCATCTGTAACATATTATATCTACCTGAATTCTTAGGTAAGATAAACAGAAAAATAACTAAGTTGCGAATAAACGACCAAGAATAATAGAGAAGTCCAAATAGTCTAATATGTATAGGGCCAATGTTATTAATATTTTTCCTTCTACATTCATCATTTGCTATGTGCACTATGTATGATGCACTCTGGTCCATTGTCTACAAAATAATACCTATTCACTTAAGGGACTTGTACATTAGCAGGCCGAATCTAGATTACCTAGGTAAGACTGTAGATAAATCAACAAACGTAAGTAGGTAGGTATGGTCTCACTGTCAGACTTCCGAGGATCTTGGTAAACCCTCGGCACACCCCTCGGCATGCTCTGTACAGGCGCGATGATGATAAAGCATGGCTCACCTCAGTGGGAACTTGCGGAGAAACAGTATTTTAGTATAATAGATTATAGAGAACGCCTACATGACATAGAGTAGAATACTCTATTTTAGAGTACGGTTGGCAACCCTAGATGGAGCTGCGTAGGTCACGTAGGTGATGTTTACTACGTTTTACGCTTGTACTTTATGCGTAAAATGCAGTAGTAAACATCATCGATTGCAGTGTAGTGATGGGAATTGCGTATCGTACGCGTGCGTAGGTGTATGACATAGTAATGTAATGTGTGATAAATTCATAAGATGATGGTGATGAGGACAAATGATCTATTAAGGTAAGGTAGGTAGTAGGTACCACACAAGAAAACTAATAAATATCTAATTACGATAATAAACTAATAAAGTACAAAAAAAGCACAAAAACTATCAATATAACTTTAATTTCGGAAGTCGGTGTTTAAGAAGTTTAAGTTATTTTGATCATTTTACTGCTTTTTTGTTCAGTAAAGTCGGTTGAATTTTTGTAAAAAGTTTTTATTTCACACTTTTTAGTTGTGACAATTCTGCTAGGTTACATCGATTAATTACGGAGTTTCGGTGCCTATCTTTCGGCTCCATCATCATCATCAGGTCACTTTGATGATAGGTACCATTTAAAATTACTGTTCACAACCTTTTATTTATAGTATTGTCATAGTCTCTTAACCATCTTCATTGCGATATCTATGTGAGTATGAAGTTAGTCTTCTTCATCAGTTCCACTTCATCAAATGTTACTTTTGGACTATAAATGCTTAAGTTCTAAGTTCTCCATGAAAATAATTACCAAAATCACTGGTTGCCTATATATTTGAGGAGTTCCCTCGATTCCTCATGGATCCCATCATTAGAACGGGATTTTGAAAAAAAAAATGGTACCTACCAGTCTGGAAGCATATCCTATGGGGGATTTTTTTTTGCAAATCGCTCCATAAACGACAGAGTTCTTCAAACATAAAAAAATACAATGAATTGATAACCGCTTCTTTTTTTGAAGTTATAACTCCAAGTCAATCCGAAGTGATTATAGTTATTTTTTTTTTATTTATTTATTGAGTAGGCACCTCAACGACTTACCCACTAAGACATACACAAACAAAAACACATACAGTTTTAAGCATAGTGAATTCGTCACTTACAGAGGTGCACAGTATTGACAAAGAAAAAAAAAGAAAACATAGAAGACGTTAGCTTAAATATATACACAGTATATTCACAGGCGAGCTATTATCCAAAAACAGTGGAAAAATTTAATCTAAAGCAATGAATGAAAGAAGAAGACAAAAAATATAAAGAAATTTAAGTATACATCTACATTACACAGAAACATATACAGATAATTATAGAGGTAGTTCACGTTTAGCAATGGAATTGAGGCTCCGAGGTGGTTAAAAGCTTTGTACGGAATATGCGAAAAGAGTTTGAGAAGATGTCGATGCTATTGGATCGTATAGCGATTTTATTATAATTTCTCATTAGACGATTCAAGGGTGCGGTGCACCGAGATTAGTACGACTCACAGTTATGGCAAAGGTTGTGGTCTCGCGACTAGTTCTAATTGTTCTAGATCGTGGTACAGCTATACATAATTCCGTCAAGAGATCGGGAACATTGAGGACTCCATTAATAATTTTATAAAGTAGGATTTGGTCAGTTACGTTTCTCCGGTGTTCAAGGGAACATAAATTAAAATGACTAAGCCTTTGATCATAGGAAGAATCTCGTGGACAGTCAGAACTTCTAAAACGAAGATATCTGGTGAAGCTTCTTTGGATACGTTCAATCCAGTTCAAAGTGAACCGTTTTAAAAATCGCCATTGTCATTGGTAAAGACATCATGTATGTAGCATGGGCGTAGCTACCACTATATCTGCCGTATAAATTATACGGGGCCCCCACCCTACACTCCGACGTAGACAAAAATTCGGAACATATTATCCACAACCGCCGTATAGGGTAAACCAACCATTTGTAAAAAAAGCACCATTTGTTATATACGTGGCCCCTGTAGAAATTTAGATACGGGGCCCCCTAGGTTTACCTGTTACTGAACTTACTGGCCAACCAAACCCGATTTTAATAATAATAATAATTTTAGGATTAACTAGTTTCGCCCAGGCCAAACCCGTGATATTAGTCCAAGAGCATGCCAAAACCATGACATGAACGTGTAATGAAACCTGTCTTCAGTAAAGTGAACTATATGATTACGGAGTCAATCTATTTATGATTGAGACAACAATAAGTAAGGTATAAACTGAATTAATTAGTCGTCACTCGAGTTCACTTCGCCACCCACAATTTACTGGCCAAATGATAGATTAGGTTTGACCTAAGTTTTTTTTATTCAACTTTCCTCGCGATAACCGATGGAACTTATCTGTGCTTCGACGAAATAAAATGATTGCTTGTGAAGTGGTCTTCCCCTTGGGATACAAGATAAAATGCCCTTTTCCAAAGTTTCCGGATTCTCTCATGGCCTACGTCAATTATTACGGTTTTAACATACTCGTACAATGTGTAACAAACTGTTGCTATTTCTCATCCTTTTGAGTTTTGTTTTCGGTAATTCACTAAAATCATATTTTTGTTTCCGAGAATGGTGATGACATATTGACATCCCCCCATCCCTCATGCAAATGTTCTCCTAAGAGGTAACTACTTACTACCGAAAAACGAAGGAAGATAGTTGGTTGCGCCAATTTGCTATGATCCGCGATTTTGTTTTTTGTAATTTATTTTTTGGCCTAGCAATCCTATCCCTTCCGTTTCCCTTCCCCGCACGACCTCAAGAATTGGATTGACATTACGTGTTTGTGCATCGATTGTGAATGTGACCGCTCCGCTAACACCGCCCGCTCGAAATTACAAGAAAATTGACTATTTCGTGATCCAACCATTCAAAGACTCAACAATAGTGCAGTGTAGTGCAATACAGGACCTGGCAGTGATTGAAAGTACGAAGTCGGGGTTCGCCGGCCGGCGCCACGTGGAACCTTCGAGGTCAAAAGGTCAGTGTTCCTCCCTAATACATCCATCCCATGCCAGGCACAGTACCTGCATATTGTTAACAAACCTTAGATCGCTTTTTAAACATACAGTCCACAGCTTATTCGCGCAACCATTACTTTTTGGTCCTACGAGCAGGATCGTGAATCATTTTCTTGTAATTTCGCAATATAGTATTTGTTCCATAGGGAATAAACGCAACGCGCCTGTTTACCTAGATATAATAGTAGAAAACCCGCATCTAGGCATTTAGGCAACTAAACGTTATTTCGCTCGTATAGTTAAAGAGCCATTGATAATTACGGTACCTACGCCGTCAACCGCACCGCATAATTATAGTTAGCTACGTAAATATCAGCGTAGATATAAATCGATCGCATTCTTTTTCTTGACAAAATTCATTCGGAAGTCCTACAAATTGCATGTAGGTAGACGCATTTCAAAAATACCCGTTCATTGTTGAGTGAATATTTGTAGGAAACGGATAAACCATAGATTATATACGCATATGAACGACGTGAATGATTTAATCGAGAAATTGGGTAATATTCACTCATTGATTCAGGTTATTCCGTTCGTTCGCCGTTCACTTTGTTGTTTACAATATTACCATATTGTTATCTGATAATTATCGCTTACTTAATAATTCGTTAAGTGTTTGTTTGAGTGTATAGTGTGAATATATCAAAACAAGATGTCTCTTAAGGGAACCAAGGTTAGTACTGATTTAAAGGTTCAGTTAAAGCTTTTATACGCTGAAAGGGACTCACAGTTTTCACGTGTTCAATCAATTTGTGATAAATCTTTGCAAATCTCGGATCTGACGATTAGAGATGCTTTCTTGTGTTCGTTGGAAACTTTAGATAGTTTGCGCGCGGATTTTAAATCTACAATTAAGAATATAAACATTTTAGAGTTGGAGTTAAATCCTGATTACTGTGTGAGTTATCAGGCATTGTCGTCCTTTGATGACTTGTATTGTCGTATCAAACGTATTGCTAGGAGTTTAGAGACTCCCCCCCCCGCGAGTGGTTTATCCAACCCTCCTCGCGAACGCCCACGATTGCCGCCAATTCAAATACCTGAATTTAATGGTGACATTCGAAATTGGAATTTATTTATAGATAGTTTCGAAAATATAATACATAGGAACACATCGCTGACAGATCACGAGAGATTGCATTATCTCGTAGAAAAATTGACCGGTAAGGCAAAGGCTGTCTGTGCTGGAATTACGTTTAGCGCTGAAAATTACACTTTAGTTTTGAACACTTTAAAAACAAAATACGAAGATAAGCGATTAGTAGCCACCGCATATTTAGATCAATTATTCGATTTGAAAAGTTTTTCCGTTTGTAACGATCATAATTTAGAGAAGTTTTTAAATATTTTCGCATCATCTGTTCGTGCAGTAAAGAACCTAAAGGTCAATGACCTCTGTGACTTTTTGTTTTTGTATATCGGTTTAAAGAAATTAGATCCTGAAACTGTTCGTCTGTTTGAAACGACTCAGCGCGGTAACGAAATACCTAAGTTCGAAGATTTAGAATCTTTTATTCGCGACCATATTAAGGTATTGCAGCGCACGTCGGCACGTCATGAAGTCACGAATAGGACAGGTTCCGATCGCCGTATAGACGCGTCATCGAAGTTAGTCAAGACTGCACATACGCTAGTTAATACCGCCTCAACACCTGACTGTTCTCTGTGTAAGGGTAGCCATACACAGCTGTACAAGTGTTCAGAATTTCAGAGATTATCGCCTAGTGATCGTTACAAGTTTGTCCGCACTAATAATTTGTGTTTTAATTGTCTAAGTGACAAACATCTGGTTACGTCATGTAACAGTGGTGTTAGCTGTCGTAAATGTCTAGCTAGACATCATACCTTCTTACATTTTGAGAGTAGTAAGCTGCCATCGCAGCCGCAGCCTGCGCAGACGCGCGACGCTTGTGACGCGCGGCCTGCTGCAAGTGCAAACGACGTAACATTGTGTTCGCTTTCCGCCGCTGGTACTCAAATCACTACCGTTTTACTTGCGACCGCGCAAGTTGTCATTGTAGATGCCTTTGGCAAACCGCACACCGTTCGAGCGCTACTAGATGGCGCTTCCCAGAGTAATTTTATTACTCGGGATTGTTGTCAACGCCTTGGTTTTAGTTTTAATAATTGGTCATCCCGCTCAGAAGTGAAAGGTTTTGGAGGTTTAAAGGCAACCATTCACGGTTCCATTAAAATAATATTTAGTTCACGTTTTAATCGTAATATTTCGTTTGAAATGGATTCGCTAGTCGCAGATAAGATTACGGAACGGTTGCCCACGGTACCGGTTGACACGTCCATGCTGACGGAGTTTAAGAACTTGCAGTTAGCCGACGGAAATTACGCTTTCCCTGGAGATATCGATCTATTGATCGGTGCTTCGATTCTCCCGCATCTCCAGTTATCACGTAAAATTCAAGGTCTTCCGATGTACCCCGCTCCGCACGCACTGGAAACAGTTCTCGGGTTTGTTATAGTTGGTTCCGCACCCGCTTGTTTAGATAGTTACTCGACTGTGTCGCACTGTTGCACCGTCGAGCCGCCGCTTGAGTCTACCATCCGCAAGTTCTGGGAGATTGAAGAGGTCAATGTCCCGCCTATTCTCAGCCCTGAGGATCAGGTCACTGAGGAGATTTATACCCGCACGACTACTCGTGATAAAGATGGTCGTTATGTTGTCGCGCTCCCTTTCAAGGGTGATATTTTTTCGCTCGGTGGCTCCCGTGCCTCCGCAGAAAAACGCTTTCTATGCTTGGAACGTAAGATGCAGGCGTCTCCTAAGTTGAAGCAAGCCTATGATGATGTGCTGATCGAATATTTAGATAAAGGTTATATCTCATCAGCGCCTGCCGAGACTGAGGAGACACGTGATTACCCGTTTTACATCATCCCGCACCATGGAGTTGTTAGAGAAGACAAGCTTACAACTAAACTGCGTGTGGTTATGGATGGTAGCGCTAAAACTAGTACTGGCATATCGCTTAACGATATCTTGTGTTGTGGTCAGAACCTCCAGGGTAACTTATTTGAAATAATAGTAAATTTTCGCTTGTTTGCTATTGCGCTCTCTGCTGATATTCGGCAAATGTTTCTTAGTATTGGAATCAGGGAATGTGACCGTAGATTCCAACGCTTCTTGTATAGATTTTCTCCGCAGGAACCTTTGAAGGTTTACGAATTCAATCGTGTTTGTTTTGGGCTTAAGTCTAGTCCCTTTCACGCTCTTCGCACTATCAAGCAGTTGGCCGCTGACGAGGGTGATACGAGTACATACCCGAAAGCAAGGGCCACTATTGAAACCGGATTGTACATGGACGATTTTGTGTACAGTGTACCTAGTGAAGCAGAGGCTATAGAGACCGCTGCTCAAGTAATCAGCCTCATGAAGTCCGGTCAATTTGATCTGGTGAAATGGACAAGCAACTCGCAAGCTACATTAGAGTCGATTCCACCGTCACACCGGTTGACTTCGGTAAAGGAATTCGATGATAGTGATTCGCATAAGATCCTTGGTTTAAGTTGGTCACCCGCAACTGATATGTTCAGTCTTAAAATTAGCTCGACTCCGCCAACTTGTACCAAACGCGTTATCCTAGCATGTGTAGCTCGGATATGGGATATAATGGGTTTTGTAGCTCCTGTCGTTTTGTATGCAAAGCTGCTTATAAAAGAGCTTTGGCTTTCCAACTGTGATTGGGACGACACCGCTCCTGACAGTGTTGCTAAGTTGTGGGCTCGCTATAGGAAAGAGCTTCCAATGCTCGATCAGATACAGATTCCTCGCCATGTTGGTATAGTACCAGACACTGTTGTTAATGTGGTAGGTTTCGCAGACGCCAGTGAGAGGGCTTACGGGGGAGTGGTTTACTTTCAGGTCCAAAATGGCGATAACATTTCAGTTTTCCTCATTAGCGCAAAATCAAAGGTATCTCCTCGTAAGGTTGTCTCTCTTGCTCGTCTCGAACTCTGCGCTATTCTTATGTTGGTTCAATTGATTACATCTATAGTCAAAACTTGTCGTCCTCGCATTAATATAGAGAGAATTGTAGCGTTTTCAGACTCAACCGTTGCTCTATGTTGGGCCCACTCTTCACCCCATCGATGGGGCACGTTTGTCGCAAATAGGGTGGCTAAGATTCAAGCTGAATTGTCACCGGAAAATATATTCCATGTCGCTGGAACAGAAAACCCAGCTGATTGTCTCTCACGTGGTTTGCTTCCTGCGCAAATTTTAAATCATCCGCTTTGGTTTTGTGGCCCTCCCTGGCTTCATACCACTCCTAACGAGTGGCCAAATGCTCCATTTAACCCCGCTACTGTTTCAGAGCCACCCGAGGAGAAGAAACATACGCTTGTAGTATCAGTTCCGCGTGAAGAGTCAGTTGTTTTGTTGTTGTCTAATCGAGTCTCGTCTTGGTCGAGACTATTACGCTGTGTAGTTTACGTCCTAAGATTTTTGAGATTATTACCATCGCGTGGTTCTATAATCGCAGCTGATTTGGATAGAGCTGAATCAGTTGTACTTCGAGAGTTGCAGAAATTTTATTTTTCAATAGAATTTCGTAGTTTAGAATCACATAAACCTTGTAGTCACGCACTTCAACATTTGAAACCATTTTTGCAAGACGGACTCATTCGTGTCGGTGGCCGTCTGCGAAATGCTAAGTTAGAGTTTGAACAAATGCATCCAGTAGTTCTACCACGCAAGGATCACGTTTTGGATTTGTTGGTGGATTATCACCATAAGGTGAATTGTCACGCTGGTCCCGATTTATTAATGTCCATTCTTCGACAGAAGTACTGGATACTTTCCGCTCGCAATTTGATACGCGCTAGAGTGCACAGATGTGTGCCCTGCTTTAAGCTCCGCCCGCGTTTCAACGCGCCGGAAATGGCCGACCATCGTTCTTGTCGTGTTGTACAGACGGTGAAACCTTTCATACATACTGGGACGGACTATGCTGGACCGTTTAAAGTCACTATTGCCCGTGGTCGTGGTATACGTTCCACAAAGGCATACATTTGCCTATTCGTTTGTATGACAACTCGTGCAGTTCACATAGAGTTAACCAGTGATTTGAGTACGCAGGGTTTTATGTCTGCATTTAAACGATTTTTATCTCGCCGTGGTCCCGTTAAGCGCTTATACTCTGACAACGGCACAAATTATGTTGGAGCGCGACGCAATATTTCGGAATTACATACATTCTTACGCTCCAAGTACTACCAAAGTGAATTCGCCCATGTCTTAGCTGAGAATCGCATTGATTGGTGTTTTAATACGCCAGCGGCTAGTCATTTTGGTGGCAATTGGGAGGCGAATATTAAAAGCCTTAAGTCGCACCTGTTTCGGGTCATAGGCGAACAGATTCTCTCGTACGAGGAGTTGAGCACCGTACTCGCTCAGGTAGAGGCGTTGATGAATACGTGTCCGTTGTGTCGGACTTTGTCTAGTGATCCATCGGAGCCACTAGCGTTGACGCCGGCTCACTTCTTGACGACGACTCCTCTTAAATATTTGCCCGCTTTAGATGTCGAGACTGACAAACTGCAGCTTCACCCGCGTCACGCTCTGCTAGATAGCTTAGTTCAGTCCTTTTGGAAGCGATGGAGGACAGATTATCTGCATACGCTGCAGTCGCGTCAAAAGTGGAACACTCCTTCAGATCCAGTCACAGTCGGTACTGTGGTGATACTGAAGACTGAGAGTGCGCCTCCTCTGCACTGGCCTCTTGGTGTAGTGGAAGAAGTTTTTCCGGGTTCGAACGGAATAACGCGAGTCGTAAAGGTTAAAACCGCAACTGGATCGTACCTGCGTCCGGTTATTCGCCTCTGCCCTCTGCCTAATCAGTAGCAGTGGCATAGTTAGTTATAAGTTGCTTCGCTACCTAGTATTGATAGTTTAGATATAGTAATAGGGTTTAGTTTCGCTTTTGTTTTTTCCTTTTCTTTGAAGGTAACCCTTCAAACCCGGGGGGAATGGTTGCGCCAATTTGCTATGATCCGCGATTTTGTTTTTTGTAATTTATTTTTTGGCCTAGCAATCCTATCCCTTCCGTTTCCCTTCCCCGCACGACCTCAAGAATTGGATTGACATTACGTGTTTGTGCATCGATTGTGAATGTGACCGCTCCGCTAACACCGCCCGCTCGAAATTACAAGAAAATTGACTATTTCGTGATCCAACCATTCAAAGACTCAACAATAGTGCAGTGTAGTGCAATACAGGACCTGGCAGTGATTGAAAGTACGAAGTCGGGGTTCGCCGGCCGGCGCCACGTGGAACCTTCGAGGTCAAAAGGTCAGTGTTCCTCCCTAATACATCCATCCCATGCCAGGCACAGTACCTGCATATTGTTAACAAACCTTAGATCGCTTTTTAAACATACAGTCCACAGCTTATTCGCGCAACCAATAGTGATGGGTCATCATCACTACAGAAAAGGTTTTTCGGAAAAACCGATTGTGTTATTTTTTTGATGTACGATCATCATTCGATAATTTTTTTCTGCTTTGCTTGTCCCGACCATCGAATCTGGTATTAGGAAAGCGGGTTTTCCCTAAAAGAAACGAATTTAGGCCTTCATAGTTCGACAGACAAGTTCCGATTATGATGATCACGTCACCAGTTTGGAGGAACAGAGAGTAAAGTCACGCAAACCTCCACAAAAAAGGGAGTAACCTCCGCCTTGACGTTATGTTTGGTGTTATGTGTGGTGTGGGCAACTGCCCGATAGATGACTTTGGGCTGTCGTACCTCGTAATTTTTCAAATCGCGCGGAGAACTTTAATTGTACGATTTAGGATTTCGTAGTTCTTATGTAATGGGGTGGAGGGTGCGCTTTGCCGCTCTGTATCCCTCATACAGCACCGCCTCTATGGCCTCCGCACCCGGTGGACGGGTGCGGCGCCTGCGGTGTCTAGTATACCGGCGTCGCGCAGCATTGCACGCATCGCGCAGTGCCGCAATCTCTGGCGACCACCAGTGTACTTGGCGCCGGGCACGTCCTGGCCGGACTCGGGGCATGGCCGCGTCGCAGATTTGCGACATGGCCACCTGGAACCAGTCCGCCTCGACGTCGATGTCGACAGGCCTGTCCGGTGCTTGCACCCAGGCCTGTACTATCGCGGCTTCCTGGAGCAGGTCCCTGTCCAGCTGCCTCAGCGCCCAACGCGGACCACACGGGGTCTGTCGGACCGGCACGGTCGAGGTCTGGGCGGAGACGTCAAACCGGATGTACCGGTGGTCGGAGAACGTCTCCACCTCCTCTATGACGCGCCAGTCGACGACGCGCGGTGCGAGTGCAGGGCTGGCGAACGTAATGTCCACCACCGACTCGCCCTGCATCCGCACACACGTGGGGACAGAACCCCGGTTTTGTACGACTAGGCCCTGTCCTAGGGCCCATTCCTCCACCCTTCGACCTCGTTGGTTCGTGAACCGGGAACCCCAAGCCTCGTTCCAGGCGTTGAAGTCCCCGCAAACGACCACGGGGAGGCTGGAGTCAAACCCAGCAACGACGGCATCCAGCTCCAAAAGGGAGTTGTCCAGTTCGGCGAGAGATCTGTTCGGGGACAGGTAGACGCCTACCACCACTATGTCCCCGAACCGTGCTGCCACGCAACCCCGGCCTTTCTTGACGGCCTCGAGTGCCGGGGTACCGGCGGCGGCCGACGAAATGAGTGTCACCGAGCCGGTCAGGTCCTGAACCCAGTCGGCTCTGGGCAGGACAAAGTGCGGCTCGGAGACAACGGCGATGTTGATCGACCACTGCGCCATGCTCTGGAGCAACAGATCCTGAGCGGGGGCGCAGTGGTTGATATTCGCCTGGAGGAGACGCAATGGAGCCGTTATTGACAGTCCATTACAGTCTCCTCCCGGGCCCTCCGTGAGGGTCCTGCCGCGGTGGTAGCGGCGGCGGCGTCTGCGGAGGCGATGGCGGCGGCAGCCA
This sequence comes from Leucania comma, assembly GCA_958295575.1. Taxonomy (NCBI): domain Eukaryota; kingdom Metazoa; phylum Arthropoda; class Insecta; order Lepidoptera; family Noctuidae; genus Leucania; species Leucania comma. Next base: position 1,113,879 of record OY282482.1, on the reverse strand, counting down.
GCGGGGCAGCCGCGGCGGTGAGCATCCTCGCGGGGATGGGCCTAGGGACCTTGCCCTTGGCCTTGGCAGGAGGATCGCAGGTCCTGCTCCCAGCCCGGTGGTCGGCCGACTTGCCTGCCGCCGCACATGCGTAGCAGTGCGGCGCTGCGCTGCAAGTATCGGCCTTGTGGCCGGACTGACCACACTGGAAGCAGCTGTCGCTGCGATCTTCCTCCGCTGCGCAACAGACCCCCACGTGGTGGCCCACGTGGCAGCGGTAGCAGCGCAGCGGTCTGGGCTCCAGCAGCTTTACTCTTGCAGAGACCCAGCCCACCAAAAGCCGTTTACCCTCCCCGGTAATGCTCCTGGCCGCTGGCACGGGGCAGTTTACAGTAACCGCCCCCATGCCAGTGCCGTCAGCACGGATGGTGCCCGCCCGGACCTGATCGGCAGGGCAACCACCCGCCCTGGCGACAGCGGCCACGACCTCCTCGACCGTTACGGAATCGTCCAGGCCCATAATGCGCATGACGACGCATCTTGTGGGCCTGGACACCCGGGCCTCCTCCGCGTCAAAGATCGCCCTGATCTTTTCAGCCAGGGCGTCTGCGGTGGGGCCGCTGTTGGCTCCGGGGACCTCCAACATCAGGGCACCAGTTGCGGTATGCCGCATCTGGAAGCCCCCGGTGATCCCGAGGTCGGTGAGGTTCACCGTCTGCTTCGCCTTTCGGAGGACCTCGCCATAGGTCGCACCCTTTTTCACCGCTTCCGGCTGCAGCGTGATAACTACAGCCGTAGAGCGCGGGGTGCGAATCCTGGCCGCGAGGGCCGTCCGCTTCCGCAGCTTTTGCCGCTCTCGTCTCCTGGCGGCTCGAGCCGCCTTGCCAGCCTGCCTTTTGGCTCCGGCCACTTGCCATCCGGCTTCGGCCGGAGGATCTACAGGCTGGGGAGGCGGCCTAGGCTGCCTGCTTGCCGCCACAGCAGGGGCTCCCGCCGCCTTTGTGGCCGGTGCCGACTTGCCCTTCTTAGGGGCAGCAGCAGGGGTTGGCCTCACCTGCTGCTGTTTCTTGGCCTGTGGGGCCGCTCCGGCGGGGTTCGCGACCGTGGCCACGCGCCTGGTCTGCCCTGACGGGCCCGCCATGGGCGCAGCCGCCGAGGCCGCGGCGGCAGCGTATGACGCCGCCCTTCGCTGGCCGGAGGCCGCTAGTGGGGGGCGCAACACGATGCCCTCCAGCAGGGACAGCTGCTGCTGGATCCGCAGCTGGAACTGCTGCTGCTGTTCCTGCAGCTGCTTCTGCAGCTGCTGCTGGAAAGCAGCCAGCTCCCGCTGCACCAGTGTCAGCAGCTGGCTTCCCGACTCGGCCTGGGGCTGGGACTGGGGCCGAGGCTGGGGCTGAGGCTGGGGCTGGGGCCGACTTTGCCCCTGCCCTTGCTTGCACCCCCCTTCCACAGGCTTCTGGCTGCTGGCTCCGTGGACCCCTGCGAGCTCGGCCTGAAGCTCGGCTCGGAGCCCGGTTCGAAGCTCGGCCCGGAGCTTCGCCACGCTCTTTCGCAGGGCAACGTCGAAGGCCTCCTGCATAGAGGCGGCATGGCGGAGGACCGTCCTCTCCTTCGACGTTCGTTCGCGCTTGCGGCCCATATCCCGCAGCGCGGCGACCACGAGCTCGCCGAAGGTCCTGCGCGACTCCTCGGCGGAGTCTTCGCGCTCACTGCCAGATGGCCCCGAGGGGTCCATCGCAGCGTTGGCCGCAGCGGGGTGGCGCCCTTCCGCGGCGAGTCTCTCGGCTCGCTCAGCCGCTTCCTGGGAGGTGTCTCCCCGTCCTCTTCCCGGTGCTCGGCCCGCTCCCCGACCACTGGTAGGGATTTTTCGGGCCGAGCCCTTTCCACCGTCGGAGGACGACTTGTCCCTCGACAGGGAGCGTTTCCGGTGTCGCCTCCCGACTCCACCTCCTCTTCAACCTCCGAGCCTGAGCTCCTTCCGGATGCCGCGTCGGACTCCGACCGCGCATCGCTCTCCATAGGGTTTCTAAAAAATTTATTAACTTTATCCATATAGTTCCCACGAGTAAAAACTTCGGGTACTTGCTCAAAAACGTGGTCCGCACTAGGGACTAATTTAGCTACCCATTAGTCAAGCTAACAACCTCCCTCACGGTGCGCCGCCGCTTGGAGGTTTGGGGTAATTTTTTATAGAGGTTGTCTTCCTCGCGGCCCGGGCGGTTAAGCCAAGACCCTCGACCCCCATCAAAAGTCAGAAACATGACCTTGGACAATCTCTGGGGCTACGAGAACAACGGTGGCAGAAGGAGGAGAAAGCCTTCCTTCTGCCTGCCCGGTGGCAGGGTAAGTGCACGCCGAGCCCGCTCTTGCTTCGCCACTGTGCCCTCTGCTAAAGCAGAGGGACACGCGTTGAAGCGTACTCCCGACAGAACATTCGCAGACGGCCATCGAGGCCCCTTAGGCAGGAGTGCCCAAGGGGGTTGTTGGCCGCCTCCCAGGGTGCACCGTCCCGCAGACTAGCCTTCGCTCTGGACGTATCCGCAAGAGAACTATAGCCTGCGGGCACTCGTGGAGGTTTTCTGTCATGGCACCCCACCTTTGATATCTACTAGTGATATGTAATAGCTCAATAATATGCTGTAAGTATTCATAATTATGCCATAACGTCTGAATCGGTTTCACGCTCAAAGTACTTCACCTAACCTGTTTTCTTTCGAAATAAGGGGAGGGAAATAGAACTTATAGATTTTAAATTAATTTCGTGGGGGTACGATTACACGGCGGTGATTCTTTCAAGTGGGACACACCTCCACCGTATGCTCAAAAGTGTCGTACGGGCGGTCCTCACAATGATGATAGTGTTTCTTCCGCATGCATTAATTACAGAAATCTCCCGAACTTACTATGTCTAGTGAGGGCCTGCGTCATGCGGAAGATGAGGACGTCGTGACGTCTTTCCGGCCACTCCTAAAAAAGGGGACTTACCGCCATGATTGTAGCGTGCCCTTAGAGACAAGGTAAGAAACGTACGAAAATTTGAATTTCGCTAGCTTTCCTGGAGCATTCTTATCTTAAAAATTGTTCCAAGTATCATACCTGCCTAGTAGGTACCAAAAAAATCAAAAACCAATTGGCTTTTACTAATAGGTACTTACGGGAAAATTCTTTGGACGCTCTTGACTTTTACTCATACAATAATGTTATAAAATCGTGTATGACGAGCGCGACGCGTAATATTGCACAATTCGCGTTTTAGTATTAAACTTTACTTATAGCAGTTCTTCCGCATAATATAAAGTCCCGCGCTCGCGACCGTAGACCACAGTCTGGACGGGACTTTAGCGACATGTGGATTTCTGTGAACCAATTTCTATACACAATTTTTATTCCTTCCACCATGGGTTATGTGAGTATTAATTTTACTTATTTTTTTCGGAGTATATATATAAATTAAATAAAGTAAGGTGGCTTGTGTCCTCGAGAAAGAAAAATATAATATATATAATAATATAATATGATATTTCCACAACTATCACACAACACCGTCTAGTCCCAAGCTAAGCAGAGCTTGTGTTATGGGTACCAAACAGCTGATAAACATACTTATATATTTCTAAATACATACATATTATAGATAAATAACACCCAGACACAAATGTTAGGTTTCGATCTCTGGGTTGGGCGTAGTATTGTTAGCATAGATAGAGCAACAAAGATCAGCCTTTATACCTTTGTGTTGCATGAAATTTTTATAAATAAACACAACAGACAATTGCTCTATGGTTGTTTAGGTTTTTCTATTTAGAATTTCTCTTACTCTACTTTTGTTTGCTGATAGCAAATACTACTCCTATTGCACGGGATGACGGGACATAACTAGAGAGTTATGGGTGTAGGTACTACTTGCCTAAGGTCCATCACACCACGCCCACCAATAACAGACACCAGCGCACATCACCACCGCTACACTTCTGTCATACCCTGATGAAAGTGTAATTAATATTTATTATTATTCATAGGCTTTTTTAGGCTTTTTTTTATGGTATGTAAAATCATCCAATGACAAATCCCGCCCTTGGGCGGAGCGGGAAGTAGTGTCAGACTCTTACTGACTAAAAACCTACCCCGTTCCTTCGTAGCCTATCGTGCCGGGGCCGAGCATTCCTTTCGGAAATAAACCCATGACCCCAGTAGGCTTCGACCCTGCCTGCCTGCAGTTAGCAGGCTGGGCCTCTTCGGTGTGCTGACAGCTCCTTGAGGCGCGCGGGAACAGAACGCGCCGTCGACGACTTGGGCTCGGTCTGGTCGGTTACCGGACGATCGGACAGCGTGCTACCCATTGCACGCCGTCCGCAAGCCCGCGCCTACGGTGGCCGGAAATCGGGATCGGAATCCCGGCGGCGGCTGGGGCGAGCGCCCCGTTGCCTCTGCCTGATGCGGTCGGCCTCCTCCTTTGCTAGCATTACTGCTTCGCAGAAGGAGGCGGCCGCCTGCCATCCCTCCTCACTACGGACCATGGCCTGAACGCTGCCGCCGATCGCCCTCACGAGGACACGGCGATGCTCCGCCCAGGCGGGGCACACCTCTACAGTGTGCTCCACCGTGTCCTCCGGATGTTCCGCACAGTGGCGACACCCGGGCGAATCCTCCGCACGAATCCGGAACAGGTACTTAGCGAATTATTCATAGGCTCACGCTTGACCACTATCTCACCTGATTGTTAAACAATGATGTGGTCGACGATCTTTTTTTTTTGGTGGGAAATCTATTACTTCTTCCGCTCTAGGGTGGGTCAGACTTTTACTGACTAAAACATAAGCCTATGTTCCTTCTTTGCCTTCGTTCCAGAACCCCGGGGTTCTTTTTCGCACAACCCTTGCCCCAGTAGATTCCGATCCCGATTTCCGGCCACCGTAGGCGCGGGCTTGCGGACGAAGCTGGAAGAAAGGAAGTTGGTGATCTCTCCCTGGTCGTGTCGGATTGTTGTCCCATCGAACTATGAGACTAAAGGAACAGCGAGTGCACCTGTGTTTGCGCATGCACTAGTGCACTATAACACCTCCTGCGTACTTGGCTACTCTGTTGAGATTGGCCACCGTGATCGAAATTCATTCGGGAGGATTATATCGAGTTTCTGTTCTGATTTAAATATAGCTTCCTACGTTGGTCATGAGGCGAGGAAGCGGAGCCAGGAAGCTCATTGAATAGGTCGTTTACGTTTGTTTTATAGGTAGATGAATGTCACAATCATTACCTACAATTGTGCACTGCGATAGTTATCTCTGACGATATACTAAAGCAATCAATTGTAATATTTATTCGCCATCAGTCACGTTGCTATGACTTACAGCGCTGTATTCTTCATCTAAAAGCAATAAATAAAGTAACTGATGACATGCAGGTAGCTAAATTGAAGTTTAGGAACCATAGATCGTTCTGCGAGATTTTTCGAAAGAGTTCTCTCTCTCTAAAAATTCTGGGTGATCAGGACTTTCCACTCAGAAGAAAAAAATTATAGATAGTTGCAAAACCGCGCTTTTTTTTTCGGTGGTAAAACTATCCAATGAAATAGGTATCCCGCCCTAGGGCGGGAGACTTTATCTAGTATGTAGATTATTAGTTTATCCAACACTGCCTTGATTAGTGGTGTTTGAGCTAGCTGGTAGACACGGAATGTTAAACTTTGTGTGATAGAATTAGATTGAAGCGCAACTAGTATTAGATTTTGTAGTTAAGATTTGTTTACAAAAATTCATAGCTAAATTATTATGGCTTACTGGCTTGGTGGGTCCAAGCCAGGAAACCTCCTGTGAGAGTCGAGCCAGCGGCATCCGTGCAACTTGTCACGTCATAAAAAGTCAGCTGACTGTAAACATTCTAACACAACAGACTCTGACATTCAATACTTAAATTGTATAATTAATTCGATATAATTTTAATTCATCGCTACCAACTCAAATATCAACTTTAGAAGTATGTTTTTAAAGTTCATTTTTAAGTGACAATTTGTATTAAAAAGATCATAAATTATAAGAATATGAGTTACATGGAATTTTAACTTTGACTTGTTTAACATTGGGTTTGTTGTTCCAAAATTGGTGTTATCTCGAATTATAATTTCAAGTTGGTACACCTGTTTGATATCAGATAGTTGTTATCAACGCCGGCCGGCGACAGACGCGTTCTTTTAGTTGTTTGACAACCGGAGAGCATTAGGTATGTTATTTCCGTTGTTAATGTGTGTTGATTACGTTTTTTGCGGTCGGAAGTTATCAAAAAAGTCCTCCCGCTCTAAGATCCCTGTTAGAGCGTATTAGAGGGTTATTGACTATAAAACCCACTTGTATTCTTCCTGTTGCCTTTGCGGTCCAGGCTCGTGGTGAGTTTTGAACAGTTCCGCAGCAGGTAATCACAGTGTGTTGATTACCTACAGTGATCGTTTCATCTGTGATAGAATAGTGCTAAATAGAACATTGTATTAAGTAGATATTCGGCAGAACTCTCGCGCCGCCGCCGGGCTCTGGTACAGGCCATGGTCCGCAGTCAGAGGAAATGGGCAGCGGTCTCCTTTTGCGAAACAGTAATGCTGTTAGCGCAAGAAGCAACCGCACGCATGAGGAAACGGATGTCACACTCCAGTCCCCTGTCCCAACTCCGACCTCTGGTAGTAACCATAGGCGTGGGCTTGCGGACGGCGAGCGAAATGGGTTGCTCTTACTCTTACCGTCCAGACTGAGCCCGATATTACCGTGCCCGAGTCGTCGACGCAACTGTACGTAGTGTACCACGCGCGCCAATATCTACTGGGGCCATGAGTTGACTTCCGAAAGGCAAACTTGTGGTCGCAAAAGACCAAGAAGGGACAAGGTGTGATTCTAGTCACTAAAAGTTTGACAATCCTCTCGCTCCGTCCTATAGCGGTAGTAGACTTCTCAACATAAAAAAAGGCACCTGAAGTGGAAAGTGTTCTAGGACGAAGGCTGAATCATGAATGCTAGCTAGTGCTAGCTAGACTCGGTGTTTGTGATGTCCTAGTTAGATAAAGTTATCTCACTCTGTTGATGCAGATGAGACTTCGACAATTTTCGTCAACGGAAATAATCTAGACGAAGTGATGGGAATTAATAACTCTTCAAAGAAATTTAAAGAGATACTATAGAGCGGACAAAGACATCAGAAGAAATGTCTTAGAAAAACTTTCATTCTATGTCATCTAGCTTTCAATAGTAAGCATGCGAATTAAATTTGTAATTTATTTATGTTTTTACGCAATTTTTTCTAGAACTATTTGCGAAAACGATTAAAGATAAAATAAACTGAAGTTAGGTCTAGTCGTCCACACTAGACTGAGCGACTTACTACCTAGGTAACAAGTTTCGGATTACGATTTTGTTCGCTATGTCTTGTCTATTGGTAGTATATAATTTAATGTCTTTGTAACTCTTCAATCAACTTACATCTTTTAACTCTCGGGTCTTTCGTCGGTTTGGACCGACGAGTGTTTTTGCGTTCTATTCGCCAGGGTCATGTGTTAACGACTGGGTACCTACTCCATCTTGTTCAGCTTTGGGGATTGCCCAAAGGTGACAGAAGAGCTGACGGCATGAAGTGGTTGCAGATTCTCGACTCCGGCGGAATAAACGTGAGAGTGTTTGTCGGATGTATCCGCCGTTGGTGATTAAACACTTCACGTGACCTAAGAGCTAGCATTTGGTCAGAGATTATGTATTATCTACCATACAGCGTGGCGATGTCTCATCGCCATCGCCAGTCTTTTGGGCACACTTCCAGTCGACTGTGACACGGAGTAATTTTTGACGCCATATTTTAGTTAGGTGTTTTGGTCTTAAGTATAAATTGGTACCTATTATACTTAATACGATTGAGAAGTGCAGTCATTATCTTCCGAATATGTTTTCTGGCCGGCTTCAATGTTGCACGGGTATCTATGTATCTATTTATTATTTAAAAAAAGCTCCCGCTTTTACCATAGGTAGCGACTAGCGACCGATTTACCATAGGTACCTCTAGGCTCTTTTGTTTTTCATGTGGTAATTTGACGCAAGCTATACTTAGAATTTTGATGAGACGACGATGAGATGAGTCCTCATATTATTTGTTGCTAGAAACCGCAAAACCTGACCATCATTCCCAAAAATAGCAGCGTGGAAACTAATGATAATAAATGACTAAGTCATTCAATGATTTATGCCCCCTTGTTAGCAACGAACTTCATAATTTGCGTTTTTATTCTAAGATTGGCGGTTAAACGGTTAGCGCGGTAGTTAGGAGACAGGCTGCAGCATACCTAAAAATATTTTTTCCGACGGGAATCGAAATCGCGAGTCGGATTTCGATTCGATCGGGGCTTGAGTAACTACGATTTCTGTGGTATGGCCACGGGCACAGAAACTTTTATCTGTGGGCCACGGGTATGGCCTATAGATAGACAGATGTTCCGAGTCTGGGAGACTAGTGTATGCGGATTGATATGTTTACGAAAGCATCACCACGATACAGGAGTACCTAATTCCTAGTGCAATACGTCATGGCGGGTGGCCGTGAGGCCAATGCGGATTGATGGACACCATCTTCGAATTTTAGGTTCTAGGATATGCCGGTTTCCTCACGTTGTTTTCCTTCACCGTAGGTATTAAAAGCCGCGATGATGAAATAATTACAGAAATTAAACGCATCGCTGGGTTTGAACCCGCGACGTACAACTCGTAAGTCAGGGCCGCTATCACTGGATCACCACTGCTCCTGATTTCCTCCTCCTTGCGTCGTTTAACCTCAATGCTGAGGGAAAACCTCAACAAATAACTTTATTGTGGTCTATAAGTATTTTGCCATGTTGTCCTTCGGCGATGTGGAAGACGTCGCAGACTATGGTCTTGCAGCAAGGGCGTCGTATTGGCGAAGGGTCTATTAGAAGTATAGAGAATAGTAAAAAGTCTTTTTTTGTTTATAAAAATAAAAAAATATTTTCTTCCCAATATAACTCCTAATTGCTGGCCTTATATCTACGGTAACATATAGGATGGGCATTATATTGTGAGAGACTAGTGCCTAAAGTAGGCTCTAAAGCTGAAAAGCCTCTAGGGGTGGAGGGTGGGCGTAGCCTCCACCTGCCACACGTCCGAGTACCTACTTTAAACGTCATTCATTCGAGCCAGGTGACAGCCATGTTAATGCGCATGGGTTGTACCTACTCCATAATATTCTGAAGTCTCTAGCAAGTAATAAATATCTCGAACTGAAAAAAGAATACTCATCGCAAAAAAACTTATCAAAAAGCTTGTGAAAAATAGTGTTAGGTACCTACGGCAGTACGGCGGGTACCAGTCTATACTTAGCCTGCACTAGGCTCCAATAATGCGATGTGCAAGGCGATCTCCAGCATTGACCGATAAACAAAAACACTTCATTAAAATCTACATTATAAGGTTGTTTTTGCACCACCCTAAAGGTACGAATAGACTAAGACACTTTATATCACGGATATCATGCTTTATATGGTATACTCAGTGTAAACATCGAGTGTCTCTGTATGAACACGAGTGTACAATTAAAGACACTCAGAGACACTCAGTGTTTCTGATTGCACACTTCTGTTCATACAGAGACACTCTATGTATACACTGAGTGTATCGTATAAAGAAAATTGCCAAGACATAAGACCGCCTTTGTTGCGTGTTTTTCTTTCCTTAATACATAAAATTTAAATAAATAAATAGAATAGGTATTCTAGAATAAAATCAAATTAATTATAAATAACCTAATCAATTAAAACAGATTTAATTAGTCAAACGCTATCGGGGAGGGGCTCCTGATTGTGGCAGACAAACAAGCCAGCTGATAACATGCAGTAATCAGGCTCCCTTCGCTTTACATAATACTATACAATCAACTGCTGATTGTGGGGAATGTTTAGGTAAATAAACGACGATTGAAAATCTTAATTTTACAGAACGTACAGGGGGTTAGATAAATGACTTCAAGTCATATAATTGAAAACCTTTGTAGGTTCCTGGTTCAAACCGAGCTAGGCGCATTACTTTGTGTAATTGATTTCAGCACCACTGCTCTCAAAACGGTGGGGAAACCGGCATGTCCTAGAACCAAAAACTCGAAGACATGTGACATCCACCAACTCGCACTGGGCCCGCGTGGTGGATTACGGCCCATTCCCTCTCCTAGAAAGGAGGCCTGAACCCCAGTAGTGGGAACATTTTAAGGCTGATGCTATATACTAATTGAAAACACGCTCTTACCCTGCTTTTAGGCACGCAATTTCGCACTAGTGGGGAAAATTGCGTCAGCTTTCCCTGCCATGATTTGTTACATGTATCCTATTAGGCTGGGCACCGAGCAGCTCTCACCTCCCACTAGTCGCAGGTCAGCCCCAGTTTATTTATTTCTCCGTAAGTGTATTGAAAACCGTCGTTTGATTAGCGTGGGAATTTTTCACTGCAGCACTCGACTCCCAAACACCGAATTCCTCGGTCGCATTGACACAGTTTCTGAACTTATGTATCAATATGTACGATTTCTGTCACACACCCGCAAAGCGCTAAGTACAAAATGTATGGCAATGAACTTACCTGCGGAGAAGTCTCGACAGGGATGTTACCATCAGAAAAGTCTTTTGTCTAGGCCTGCAAGTCGCGTAACGTTAAGCAGCTGGCTAAAGATTTATGCTGAGGTGCTAATATCATGTGGGAAATAGTTGCAGGGTACTCCCACCATATCAAACACACATTTTGGTAGACTGTCATTGCGACGACTAAGGGCCAACTCACACCGAGACGCGAGCACGCGACGTGATAGCGATACAATATGGAACTTCTTGTACAACGCAAAAAGGTACAGATTTCAGTTAGAGAATTAAAACAAAAGAACACACTCTCCGCGTTGTCAAGCCACGTAGCGTAAATGCGTGATACAACTGGGCCTCTTCAAGCTCTCGCGTCGCATCACATCTCGATATGAGCTGACCCTATCGAGTGGAAAACTGGCATTGCAGCCAGTATTTTTAAACCAGATAATTCTTTATCCAAAATATTTTTTTATTATTTGTCTTCTTTTTTCTGAATTCTTTTTCCAAATACCTGTCAACGTCAATTTTATTCTACTAATCAAAGATATCCGTCAATCTATCATTGGATAATTCAGCAATTATATACCGTAAAATTTTGGTCGTTTTAATCCCGTGGAGGGTACATTCGGTACATGAAACACTATCGATTTGTAAAGATAAAATTAAAAAATAAAGTACTTGTTTTCTAAAACTCAAATTAATATACGCATGTACGAAATTAATTTCTTTAAGAAAAATGTAACCAAGATTTATGTAACTCATAATATGACTTTAAAAGAGTATCCATGGAGTTTCTTGCACGTTCTTCTCCATAGAGATCTACGCTTTGGAGCGTGCAATTTAGCTTCACTTTTTTGGACTGACCGACATTTTGACAATTCAAAAGTGCCTGTAATTGGTCTATTTGAAATAAACTATTCTGATTCTGACGGGATACATTAATCAAACGAAACTGTTTATGCCTAAGTCATATGACAAGAGTTTTGTAGCCAATCAGCTGCACCAGAAGGCGCTACGATTGGATAAAATCAGCAATAAGCCCCTGAGCTTACGTCAGCATTTACACTACAAACACACCTGTTTTTTTATTCAGGTCACCCATCATTGGAACCAGTAACTCGATGTACTTTCTCCGTCCACAGAGTCTACCCTCAACGCCTTACCTCAACATGTCGAAGCTCACCGGCTTCCCGACCACGACTTCGGGCCTGACCTACCGCGGCCTGGTGGAGAACATGTCCATCCCCGCGGAGCTGCACGAGCGGCCTGATGGCAAGCCATACGCCAGCTTCGGCTCCACTGTGCCTATCCATTCCTGTACGCCTGAACAGGTGAATATTTTCTTTTTTATAAGCGGTGAAAAAAAATTGCGTTAGGCTTCAATCGAATTATAATTTTTGGCTTCGTAACTGGCTTTAACCATCCACTTACAGAATAGGATAAACTCTATGAGGGTTTTAGGAAACTCTGTAAAGTCCGTGATTGCACGATGTTCCTTGAAAGTCAATGACGTCAAGTCGGTCTGTTTACCCTGCCACCCATAACTCTGTTACCAGAACAATACTGAAAAAAGACTTTTCTACAGGTGGAGAAGTTGGCTAAGACGACGCATCACTACTGCGACATCTTCACGGATCAGGTGCTGGCGCCACTGGGGGAGCTGGTATACGTCAGGATTGATGAGAACACGGCTGAGAAGGTCAGTACCTACCTGCATCATCATCATCATTATCATTTCAGCCGAAAGACGTCCACTGTTCCCTCGCCCCGGTCCTCGTACGTCTCAGTCTGTTCCATCACATTCCCGCCGAGTCTCAGTATCAATAGGTTATCGGTCTGCGTCTTCCGGTACGCGGTCGTCACTCCAGAACTACGAGCAATGTGCCCTGCAAACTTGGCGATTCTTCGGACCATGTCGGCGACCTTGGTTCTCCTGCGGATATCTTCATTCCTGATGCCAACATATATGATTATAATCCGTCGACACCGTAAAGCATCCTAATGATTTAAATAATGTTTAAATAAATTATGCATGTTAACATGTCGAATTTGTGCACTCTATCTGCATTACACCTTTTTTTTAAAGTAGAGCAATTTTAGATTATTCTCCTCCGATGCGGTCCCTTGGCAAAGCAACACAATAAAGAGAGAATTATCTCCTGTCCGCAGGTGTTCATCAATCGTATTAAGCGCCTCCTGCTGCACTCGAGCGACGGAACCCTCGCGCAGTGGCGGTTCGCGCCCACCTTCGAGTCCGCCAACACGTATATCGCCGGCACGCCCATCGTCAACCAGGCTGGCGAGCTGGTCTCCGTGGTCACCGCCAAGAAGGGAAACCACTACGCGGTCTCTACTTTTGAGGTACTTACTTATTTATAATACTATTTCTGCCATCGAGTGCAATGACCTGTAGGTAGTTGTCGGTCGTTGCAAAGGTACTAACTACCTACAGGTCATTGCACTCGATCAGCTATACCTTATTCCAAAACGCGAACTAAAATAGTTCCGGGACTATTACTAGTTTTAATCCCAATTAAACGCTATCTAAATGTAGTTTTCGGGATTATTACTTACCAATTAAAGCGATCTGAAACTGGCAATAGTCTCGGAACTATCTTACATCGCGTTTTGGAATAAGGCGGCTAATGTTTACTTAAAGAAAATAATTTCGTACATGCGTATTAATTCGAGTTTTAGAAAAAGTACTTTATTTTTTAATGTTATCTTTACAAATCGATAGTGTTTCATGTACGGGATCGCGCATGGGTTGGTTGACATAATCTAAAAATGAATTGACCTGGTCATCAGGGTCAAGTTATTTTGCTGTTATATACCTCTAGTTTCAAACTGTCCCAGGGGGTAATCTGTTTTATACCATCAGTCGATGATGACTGTAAGTCGAGTTCGCACGTTTTGCCCAAAATATAAAATCTAAGTGTGATTCTGTGCAAATGTAATAAACAAACTTTTTCATAATTCCAGGGCGAAGGCGGCTACTTCGAGACGACAGAGGCCTGGGAAGTAATCAACGTTCCCGAGGGTGCTACCATCTACGCAGACAAGACCTTCACCTCGCGCGATGAGCTGCGCGCCTACGTGGACTCTCTACCCCCCAACGGAGCCGGGCCCTATGGCCCCTCCCGTCCCATACTCTACCTAGGCCAGACGTCCAGGATCGTCCTCGTGGCCAAGAATGGCAGGCAAATCTCCCACCAGTACTTACATGGAGTTATCACGTCTCAAATTGATTATGTTTGAGTTAATGTGTCTGTACTGAGCATTTGTTTGGGAGCGTATAGTTTCCTTGTTTAGGACATACCAATAGGCTGCCAGCTGATTATAATGGTGAACGAATGCTTCAGTGTGAACACGTACACTCTTATCAGTAGTGGTTACTTTGCCACGATCGTCAATTGTGACAAAGTTGCTACTCATGTTGTACACCGTTAAATTTTGGTTGTTTTAATCCCGTGGAGGGTCGATTCGGTACATGAAACCCCATCGATTTGTAAAGATAAAAATGAAAAATAAAGTACTTTTATTTTAAACTCGCATTAATTCACGCATGTACGAAATTGATTTTTTTAAGTAAACGTCAGCTGATCGAGGCCAATGAGCTGTAGGTAGTTAGTACGCAAAGACCGACAACTAACTGCAAGGTCATTGACTCATTTACTTAAAACTAATTTCGTACATGCGTATATTAAATCGAGTTTTTGAAAAAAAGTACTTTATTTTTTAATTTTCTCTTTACAAATCGATAGTATTTGATGTACCGAATCGACCCTCCACGGGATTAAAACGACTAAAATTTAACGGTGTTTTTTGTTGGTAGCTGTTTTTAGTTTTGCAGTTTATTTAGCATTGTAGTTTAGTTAGCCTGAACAATTGTACAACTAGATTATGTAGGTAATAAGTGTTATAACATTTTGTACAAATTGGTATTATTATTATTAGATATACCTACTCGTATCTTGAAACGAAGGCTGTTAGAGGTAGCTACAAGTAAAGGTTATAAATAGCTAAAGTCTACTTATATTTTTAACAGTGTATGGACAAAAGTGTCAATGTAAGTGAGAAAAAGGAGGGAGACATAAGATATTATATATCTTTGACGCCTCTCTTTTTTTAATTTCTTTGCTCTTTTTCAACCGATGCAATGTGATTTGATGAAAACCAGCGGCTGATGATTGCCGCTTTCTAATTTTGTTATACTTGATTGTACGACTACTATTTGAAAATGGCCGTATAGCGTATTGTATGCTGATTAATCGATTGAAAAAAAAAAGATATTTTTCTATTCTTGCATAAAATCACGCTTGTATTTGCCGAGGGGTGGGGGAACAGCCAATACCTAACGTATGGTTGGTGCAGTGAGCGATTAGCTCCTGCGCTGCGTCTCGCTGGTTCATTCCCCGCACAAAACAAATATTTGTATAGCCTACGGATAGGTGTTCCTAGTGTAGATGTCTTGTGTATGTTACATGTTTGTGAACACATTCACGACACAGGAGTTATTCCAAGTGTGGGGCAAAGTTACAAAAAAAAAAGATACTGCCAATATTTGTTTATTTTTTTAGTAGGTAAAACCATCCAATGACATCCCCCGCCCTGGGTTGGAGCGGGAGATAATGTCAGACTCTTACTGACTTAAACCTACCCCGTTCCTCTTTTGCCTTGGTTTCAGGGCCCTGGTATGCATACTTTCCCAGAGCCCGCCAATATTTGGTTGGCAGTATTTTTTTACTAACATACAAAGCGGGACCCCGCCATACATATAGCTTCGTGCGCGTCGTGAGCAATGAGAGTCGTCTGCTGACGCGTACGTTTTTCTTTCGTCCCCAGCGCCGCGCGCCGCGTTGTGGCAACATGGCGCGCGCCGCTCGGGACGACAGAACTACATACGCTGCAATAGGGGAATCCCAATGCGCGTGACTTGTATTCCATATGTTACTTCTCAGCGCCTATGAATTAGGTGTTATTTCTCCGTAACGCTTAATTTTCTGCTAAGATTTATTGAGAAAATTATGTTTTGATACCATATTAACATACAAAACTTGTTACTTTAAAAAATAAATAAATTGAAAAACCAAGTATTTTTATGTATTTTATTTAAAAAATCAATAACAAATTGAGTATCCATAGGGTCCTTACATAGTAAGGCACTACAATAATAATATATTATCAATTTATTGCATTAAATTAGTATGTGTTTCCCACAAACATATTCATGATGAAAAAACATGCAATATTCAGCCTTAACTCTAAAGGAATAAAGCCTCAGTTACACAAGGGGACAAAATGTCCCAAACTTATGACGCTACAACTTTGCCCTGTGTCCCGCAACGCATAACGTATATGTAACGCATTCACGTGACACGAGACATGCTAAAGGACAATTCTACAGTATTGCGTCGAGGAACATTCCGACGCAACCCAAGAACCACCCAAGAACAAAATTGTATATATAATGTAAAATTGACGATTTACGGTATAAGATTTTAAAGTTCTGTTATTAAGGAATAAAAATACCTAAATTGCGTCTTTAGATAAGATTTTTTTCTTGGGACCCGTCGATTTCGTCCCACAGTGTATCTGTGGCATAATCATTATACCTTTAATGTCACCGGTTACGGATTCAATCTCGCAAATCCTCCCTCCCCCCAAACCTATGTTAAAAAATAAATAATACCGTAGTATAATATATTACTCCTTCCCCTAGTTAAAATAAAATTGTATTATTACTATGACAGTGTAGAATATAACTTAACGAGGTATTTTAAGGCATAATAATGATTGGAGACAATCTTTGCCTTTATCGTGTTTTGTAAGCCACATCGGAAAGTCGACAAAAAGTTATAAAAAAAGTTCATGTACTATTACAACAACTTATATTTACAGGCACTTTTGAATTGTTAAGAAGTAAATTGGTCGGAAAAATGATGCTAATTGCATATTTACAGATAATTGCTCTAATTAAATCTAGATCTGAATCACATTTGTAAAAATGAAAATTCAAGGTGCTTAAAGTTTTCATTGTCCAATTGAACAAATGTACTGGCCAGTTTTTTCGCAGCTGGCATTAATTATTTTAATAAGTGAATACATCGCAGGTACGCTATTATGCTATACACCAAACAGTCGTCTTACTGAAGGCTGTCGCAGACTAGGTGGACCGGACGCACCGTACACACTGCGCGTCACTTTCATGTGGCACATGAAATTTTTAACTGGTAACACTGAAATGTGTGTGACTATGTTCTAAAGTGAACGTCAAGTTCACTTGTGTGGTATCGATGGCACGTGTGGTTGAGGGAGCTGCACAGTGCGGCGCGCTAGTCTATGTAGAGGCGCACGAGCGAGTGCTCGGCGGCCGGGCAGCGCGACACGGGGCACGCGGCGTGCGCGCGCACGTGCCGCGAGATGCACACGTAGCAGAATATGTAGCTGGAAACAAAACACACAAGATTTAGTTTTCTGATAATACCACAAGAAAAAATTGTAATTAACCATCTAGCATCTACACTGCAGTAGTAAGAAAACAGATCAAACCCTTTTTAACAGCTTAGATCGGATTACCAGGGCCGTATATTTACGATAAATTACTCCGTCTTGTCAGCTCTTCTATCACCTACGAGAATTGAAGAGTTAAACGAGATAGAGTATTTAATTGTAAATATACGGCCCTGACAAAATAGACGCGACAATATTTGTCGGATTAATACGACTAATGCGGTTAAAGGATTAACAGTATGAACTACATTAGTAACAAGGACAAGAAAGGAAATTAATGTACTAATGCATTGAGTTTCTCTAAGCTCGGTTCAGCACCGAGAGTTGAACATTCCACTGTTCATTTTTAATTACGTCATAACCCTAATTATCTATTCAACAGACGTTATGGGTAGCAGTCTGAAAGTTACACAATCAGGCCTAAGGGGTACCGTGAATCCCAATAACTGCGCTATGGAGGTCGGATAGACTGTTGCTCCATGTGAAACACTGGTCTTCAACTTTATCTGCCTAGACTAGAAGCGTACGTAGGAGGATGATCATACAGTCAGATAGGATAGTGAGTTGTATCCTGTGCCCAAAACTATTAATTTTAATAATACTAATTGATAGTCAGTGTGCTATTTATATTGTAATAATAAACCGCGCACATAAAATTTACATCCCAGACCACGTGAGGTCTCTCGGACTCATACATTACTGTGAACAGGGACTGTGTAATTTGTCCTTTTTATTTTAAAATATCATTATTTGTCTATTTTAGGATAATCAGAAGAAATACCCAGAAAAATTCTCTCACTAGCCCTAGCCTAACAGCTAACTTGAGTCGGCTTCGAGTTTAACTGGATGGCTGCGGTTAACATTTTACATTTTAGAATACAAGAACAAAACACAGTAATCCTTTCCAAACAAAAACTTAAGTCATTTATTCCTGACATTCAGTATTTGGTTTTCCTTATTTCCTCTTGTCGCATTCTGAGCATAATAAATAACTGATTAAATTATTGTATTGTTTTATGCTGTATTTTAATTGCATGGCTTATTAATTGTATTTTACTATATTTGTTAATTTATTTTATTATTTTGTAAATTTTATGAATGGTATGAAAAAGCATTGGTATGATTGAATCTAATGGTACGAAATTATTAATGTAATTTATATTTCTGTCTACATTATCGCATTAGGTTGGTTTGTCTGTAATAATAGCTGTATGTATGTTTATTAAATAAACGTAAAATGTAATGTAATAAATCTACACAACTTCACTTATGTTATATTCAACAAAAATTCATCTATAGGTGACTATAGCCATAATTTTCGTTGAAGAATATGTTTTAATAAGTGCACAATCTATTATATTTCATTTTATACCCAGTAAAATGAATAAGTGGAAACAAAGACAAATATTGCCAGTTTTCTGCATTTTACAAAAAATAACTACTTTATTTTTCCGACGATGCGACACATTGCTACGCGTGGTCCATGGGATTTGACTTGCACTTTAACAACGTACATTTTCTGTGACGATGGCGTGAATACTAAAACAAGTATCGTGGGAGGATTCGCCCGGGTGTCGCCACTGTGCGGAACACCCGGAGGACACGGTGGAGCACACTGTAGAGGTGTGCCCCGCCTGGGCGGAGCATTGCCGTGCCCTCGTGGGGGCGATCGGCGGCAGCGATCTCTCTCGCCGGGCCTTGGTTCAGGCCATGGTCCGTAGTGAGGAGGGATGGCAGGCGGTCGCCTCCTTCTGCGAAGCAGTAATGCTAGCAAAGGAGGAGGCCGACCGCATCAGGCAGAGGCAACGGGGCGCTCGCCCCAGCCGCCGCCGGGATTCCGATCCCGATTTCCGGCCACCGTAGGCGCGGGCTTGCGGACGGCGTGCAATGGGTAGCACGCTGTCCGATCGTCCGGTAACCGACCGGACCGAGCCCAAGTCGTCGACGGCGCGTTCTCTTCCCGCGCGCCTCAAGGAGCTGTCAGCACACCGAAGAGGCCCAGCCTGCTCCCTGCAGGCAGGCAGGGTCGAAGCCTACTGGGGTCAAGGGCCGTTTTCTGAGAGGAAGGCTCAGCCCCGGCACTATAGGCAACGAAGGAACGGGGTAGGTTTTTAGTCAGTAAGAGTCTGACACTACATCCCGCTCCACCCAAGGGCGGGATTTGTCATTGGATTTTACCTACCATAAAAAAAAACCAGTATCGTCATCACAGAACAGTAGTAAAGTATCATCAAACAGTTTGACAAACTAGCTACTCAATGCATAGAAAAAGACACGCAAATTAACCTTTTCACTCGGCAAGTATATATATACCGGGTGTAATTGACAGGTTGGCAAAAACGAAAAGTATGAATTCAGACTGCTATTGTTAATATTTTGATAGTGAAATATTTTCCCGGAAATGATAGGTGAACGTTTTTCAATTTTATTTCGGCTACGCAATGTATAACGAACATTGCGATACGCGCGCGACCCTGTACCTCGCGCGTTGTCCTTTCATACTTCGGGACGTAGACCTTGTTTGGAATAAATACATAGTACACTACACACACAAACACACCTATCAAAAAATTTAAACACAAATTCAACACCTATCAAAAATTAAAATAGTCACTTACCTAAAGTCTCTCGGGTCGTTCACCCGTGAAACGAATTGGCGATTTAGCTGCTGCCGATGTATCAGCCATCTGCAGTACGCCAGTCTACGCGTTGAGTCACCAGGTACCAGAGCCTGCACTTTATGGATCCGATATGGACGTTGCTTGTCCTTTCGAAGGCCTTTGTGCACAGCACAGTAAATTTTCTAAAACACGCTGATATGCCCGTGTGATAGTACGACTATTAGCTGGATGTCGTTCATTTGGGTGTCTTTGAACATAGAGCCTTAATGCCAACGACGCGTTTCCTCTAGCTTCACCCAAGCACATTAACATCTGGCCATATTCGCGAGCACTAAACGTTTCATTACGCCGATTCATGACGATAAGTACCACACAACACAAAAACACACAACTCAACTGTCCCGAACTCTCGACAGTTGAAAGAAAACGAAATAGACGTCCAGATCGCACCATCAATCGCGGCAAACTAAAATGGCGGCTCAGCGCCTCAGCGGCTTCGTTTGTCGGCACGCCTTTGAGAGTGTGACACGTGTAGCAATTAGGGCTGCCCACATGGTATGAAATTAAACATTTTTATTTCGGTAATAGTAAGTACGTTAGTCGAGGTGCCCATGGCGCAGTAGTTACAGTGGTCGGCCTGCGATTGAGATAAAGATGAAGAACTAGGTATTGAAAAATAATCGTATCGTAATCGTATGATAAACATTGTTATTAACCGCTATCTTTTGTAACTTTTACTCATGGTTCTGCTTCCAAGTTTAAACCTAGTACCTGTCAATCCCCAAGCAGCACGCGCGCGATTTTTCACCATTTTCTAAACACTAAACAAACGTCGGCGTTCGCATAGATTATAAATTAAGTTTTTTTTTTATAGGGTATTTATTCAAGAACGTAAATAAGAAGTTTTTCTTATAGTATGTAAAAATCGAAAATAAGCAAAGATTTTCGTAACTACACGCGCGTACGCCGGCTTTCGCTCAGGGATTGACAGGTTAAAGAATGTGAATCTGGCAATATTAACACGATGTTTTTATGTTTTATGTACCACTAAATTGTCTAAAGCAAACAATTTACATTACTGTAATGCAACGCGTGTGTACAGTTCGGGCAGCTTCGTAATTGATACTGTAGATCATTAACGATTTAAAATAAGGTTTTTGGAATTAATAAATAATAAAGTAATCATACTCCTGAGTATCTAATTAATATTAAAGCATTTTACATAAAGAAAATAAAATTACAAGTATTAAATTCCGTACGCGGTACAACCCTAGTGTCGGCTCGTAAGCAAAGGCGTACCATACAAAAGGAGCGAGCGAGCGAGCGGTATGCTGTCTCTGTCTGTGTAGGTACTATGGAGGCCAGTAAACTTTTACAGCTAACAGCTGATTCCGCGCGGGTTGAATGAATTTTCTTTTACGATTACATTGCCGAATTTAAGTTTTTTGCTTTTTTTCACTAAAATTGTGTTTTTAGGGCTGGATTTTGTTGTAACAAATGAATAAAACACAAATCTAGTTGAAAAACGGTCGGAAAATTCGACAATTTTCCTGAAGAAAATTCCAACGTTTTTCAGTCATAATCATGGTCATGAAGCTACTGTTTCAGTTTTTGCCAACCTGTCAATTACACGGTGTATATTAATAAAAGATACGTATATTAATAAAAGTGTGCTCACCCAGATACTGGCAACACTGTAGGTATCTTCCAGGACTGTAGACACAGAGGACATTTGTTCTTCCATCTCAGAGCCCGCTCGTCTCTCTGAAAACATCGAAAATACGTTAGAGCATGTTGAGAGTGTAAAAAACTAAACATATTTCTTAAGGTAAAATCACATGTTTTATTTAGAAATTTGCTATAGGTTTACAGCAAACGTCAAAGCGGCATAATCTTCAGTTCACAAGTTGAACCATCCTAGTAGTTCGGGTCTCGGGTTCAACTTATTTGCCGTGTACTATAAGCGTTTTTTTAATTAAGTTTTTATTGCGGTCTAGTTTAGTATTGTGTAGCTATGATAATGACTAAAACATTGTATAGTACGCGGCATAAACCTGTTGTTATGTTTACGCGCAGCTTCGATTGAGACTCGAAAATCGGTTACTGCGCATTCATAGTCGACCGCCATGATTACAACGTATTTTGATTTCAGAGTCAAGCAAAATCGCCAAGTGTTATCTAAAAATGTACATAGCATATAAAAATAAGTCGTACAAGATACCTAATTGATATGTATTCTGTATCTTCGAATTATGATGATCTGAATTATGATAAACATGTAGTTACAAGGGATAAAACGTAAACAAATATACAATAAAAATGTGATAAAAACGTAGAAATATCATTATCGATGTAATCGCTGACAAAAGTTCTGTACGGTAATCATTTTAATATTTTTCATAATTATTGAAAACAGAACCCCTGCTAACGACTTCCAATGTGCCTTAACTCTAAAATTGTCTAAGGTTGTTTATTGTTTTTCACAGAAATCTAGTCTTTGAATTGCACAATTAGCTTCGCCTTTGATGTCTGCGGAATGGGCATGTGTTTTAGTAGGTATCTAGTATAAATTACAGCAGGTGGCGGTGGCGCCGGTAGCGTTTGCGCCGGCGAGGCCTGCGCGTCCCACCAGCGCAGGAACTGCACGCCGAACGCGCCGTACTCCACGCAGCGCAGCGCTAGCCCGCCCAGCATCGGGAACGTCACCACGGCGCTCCTACAACACAATCATGATGGATCACGTTAGCTTCTCTTAGGGCCCAGACTGCGTAGTGGTCGCCCGCGGCCGCGCGCTCCCTCACCGCAGCGCTCCGTCACGACTCGCCGCGCCCACTTTTTACTACGTAATACTACACACAAATCGCGTGAGTCCCATGATTGGGTTCCTGTCGTCGTGTCGACTACATGCACACCGTTAAAGTTGAACTAGCGACACTACGTAGGTTCGTTTTCCACAACGGGGACCCGAGTTCGGGACACACGACAGGTAGCCGACGCGGGCGCCCACTTAACACAATTTCGGCCCTTAGAAAACCAGTCAGTGATTATTGGCCCCTTAAAATACATATTTGGCTCACCCAATCTGGCCTGTAGCTACACTCCTAACAAGATCTCCCCAGGTGTGTTCTCCCTGGTCCCGCGGCGGCGCGTCCTTCAGCGTGAGGCCGAGCGCGACGAGCGCGGGCGCGTGCGCGTGCGCGCGGCCGGCCGCGTAGCGCGCCAGCTGCACCAGGCGCGCGCACCACCACACCGTGTGCGCCACCGAGTACACGCGGATGGCTGCACGACGAGCTGTGTCCGACCGCGACTGGGACGGTCACAACAAATTCAATATTACAAGACAAAATAGATAAAGTATGGTTTGGTTTATAGTCATTTCTGTCATCTCCGAATTTCGTTTGACGATTGATTTTAGGCATATTCAGGGAACAAAACATTTTGGAAAAAAAATCATTATACATACAGCTAAGGAGTGGAATTCCCTGCTGGAAACTATGTTAGCAGTGGGCGTTTCAATAACGAACAGTTTTCAGACCGTTTTATGTTCTGCAGCGAAACGACCGTTTTCTATCCTGCGACCAAACAGTCTTCGTGGCACAAACCGGTCTTTGAATAACTGTATTTTTATCTTACTTCTAAGAAAATAAGTTCGAGAATCCATTGATTCAACTATGACACTCGTCGCGTCGTCGTAATCGTTTCATTCTGCGACGCGACGGTGAAAACGTCATTCCGTCCTACAACCAAAAAGTCTTCGTTGCACTAACCAGTCTTTGAATTACTTTATGCGAATTATTATCTTAAAGTTAAAAAATTAGGTTGAGAATGCATTAATTCAACTATCGCACTCGTCGCGTCGTCGTTTCAGAACCAGTTATTACAATGAAAAATGAACTTTATAGCTATGAAATACAGCAAAACTTTAATTTCCACGCTTTAACCGTCCTCAAACTAGTTACGATAAAGACGACGAACGGCGACGACATTTAATGACGTTTTCTGCAACTACTTTACTCAACGATAGTTTCGTCTTCAAACCAGTCGCGACGAGGACCGTTTTTAATAACCGTTTCTATCGTCGCAAGACCGGTTACGTTTCGTCGGTCAAGAATTCGACAACGACCCACTACTAGTCTGTGTTTTCTGATAATGATTGATTCTGATATTGATGGTTTAAGTCAAGAATGAATAGATTACTTCTAGGCAAGTGTGCTTTAGCGTCGACATCATCGCTAGTGGTTAAGTCAACCTAATAAAAACATTTCCGTCATCTCCTTTCAACTATCAGACAACCCGATTTATCCGACGTACAGTGAGTATCCACTCTTACGTTGTTGAAATCTCTACGGTCCGGACTATGCGTTTCGCCTCGTCGTTTATACCGCGTATATCAAGGACTGCAACAATTTGCCTGCTGCAGTGTTCCCGTCCGGTTATAATTTAGGTGTCTTCAAGGCTAGAGTGAAAAGGCTTTTAATAAACTAGTTGAGTGGGGGAGTGGGGTTACTTCTTACGAATCAGAGAGACAATATCACCATCGAAGGCGAAAGTGGTGTGACTATGTAATAATTAAGATTTTAGGCCAAAAAAGGAAGACCTATTTTTTACTACTAGAAAAGATTGAAGTTTCCTGTCTGAAAATAGGTTCTGAATTTAACAAAACTCCACCAGCTTACCTTCCCCAGCCTGCCATCCTCATCAGCCTCCCTCCATCGATCCACAATCCTCTCGAGCCTATCCTTCAGGTAGGGCACTAACACCAGTAGGGCTAGCGAGGCTCGCTCCAGGTATACAGGTAGCTGCTGACCGTTGTTGAACTCACTGGTGGAGGAGGTCGGAACACGGATCAGTTCGTAGAAGCTCTCGGAGAATGATGCGGCTGGAATGTGGGATAGAGATTAGGAACTAGGAACAAGTAAATTACTTGCAACATGTTGCAACAAATATTGACTTACTGCAAGAATTTACAAAACAATAAATATGTTTATACTTGTTTGCTTTGGGATTTGATAACAACTTAGATATTGTAGTGATTTTTTCTCAAATTTAATTAAACTCGCCACATTTTTATTGTTGTTTGATTACCAACTAATCTAACCTTAAAGTACCGACGTTAAGTAGGTAGGAGGCCCCGGTAAGCACATGACTTGCTAGTTTAACTCTTTCCCCACGCAATACCGACCCCAGCTTTTCAGTAGCTGCAAGAACCGTGCCCATGTTGATTTTGGTGCAGGAAGTGGTGTCATCATGCTCGCATTTGGTAATTTTTTTTTTTTGTTGTCTTTTGTCCTGCAATCTGTCTCTTCGACATTGAGCTGAATTTTAAATATTTGTAATATAGGGCGTGAATGGCACAGTATCCAGTGATATGTCCAAAATTGGTGCTAACTCCTCATGCAATCAGGTCTTGAGGAGCACGTCTTTTCAGCCTTTTAAAGGTAGAGTTTGGCTCTATGCTCATCAGCTCTCTAGCCAGAAGGTTCGGGTGGTAATTTAGTCTTTCTGAGTACTTTTGTAGACAGAGTTTTATTTCTTCCTTGACAGACTCAACTTTCAAGTCTTTGTGGAGACACTTGTTTGTTATGAACCAGGGTGCTCCAGTTATCATACGCAGCGTCTTTGACTGGAACCGCTGCAAAATCTCTATGTTAGATGAACATGCTGTTCCCCACAGCTGAATGCCGTAGGTCCAAATAGGCTTTAAGATGCTTTTATAGAGAAGAAGCTTGTTTTCCAGACTAAGTTGTGACTTTCGACCCATGAGCCAATGCAGATTATGGAGTTTCAGATCGAGTGCTTTTCTTTTTGTTTGTATGTGCTTTCTCCATGTCAGTCTACGGTCAAGATATACGCCCAAGTATCGTACGTCATCAGCTTGTGGTATTTTGACATGATTTAGCTCGACTTCAGGACAAGTATCGCGCCGCAAACTAAATGTAACATGCACTGATTTAGTTTCGTTGGCTTTTATTCGCCAATCTTTTAGCCAGCTAGATAGCTCGTCTAGGTTTCTTTGAAGCTTGGCAGATGCTCCGGTAGCTGTTTCATCAACCGCTAACACCGCGGTATCGTCGGCATATGTCCCAGTCAGAACGTGTTCTGTATTCGGTAGGTCGGATGTATATATCAGGTAAAGTATTGGACCCATCACACTTCCCTGAGGGACCCCGGCCTTTATTTCATACAGTTTTGTGATGCTGTCACCATGTTTAACGTAGAAATGTCGATCATGGAGATAAGACTTTATAAAAAGGTAATAATTTAAAGGTAGGTTCTTCAGGATTTTAAATAAGAGTCCGTCGTGCCAAACCCGGTCGAAGGCCTGTGAGATGTCCAGGAAGGCAGCAGAGCACCACAACTTATTTTCAAATGTGTGGTTAATTTTTTCTACTATTCTGTGCACCTGTTCTATCGTGCTGTGAGAGGGTCTGAAGCCAAACTGGTGTTCTGGGATTAATTTGGCTTCTGTAATAACTGGGGCCAGGCGGTTCAGAAACAGGATTTCTAGTAGTTTGGATGTTGTTGGGAGAAGACTGATTGGCCGGTATGATTTAACATCAGCGGGGTCTTTGCCAGGTTTAGGAATCAGAATGATTTCGGCTACCTTCCGTTGTGGGGGTATAAAATTTCTCCAAAGGCAGGCATTGAACAGTTGAGTAAGATATTTGTATCCTGCATCTGGCAATTCTTTTAAGATTTTGGCCGTGATCAAGTCATATCCTGGAGCTTTGTGAATATCAAGTTTCTTGATGGCTTGAATTACTTCCCCTTTAGAGATCTTTTTAATGGGTGGGTCCATTTGATGAGTTTGGGTAAGCACATTTGAAACTTGGTTTAGCTTCGAGGATCCGCAGTCATTGTTTGGAGTAAATACTTTTGCTAGATGTTCCGCAAATATTTCAGCTTTGTCATTGTCACTTTTTGCCCAAGTACCATCTGGTTTTTTAATAGCCGACCGGTGAAATGTCGGCCTTTTTAATTTTTTTGTTGCTTTCCAAAGTGAATAGTCAGTAGCTGATGTGGCGTCGAGGTTTCTGAGGTAATTTTCTGTACTAATTTGCTTCTGCTCTGTTAGTAATTTTTTGAGCTTCTTAGCAAGTCCGTTAAATTTGGTTTTATGTTCAGGATATTTTGTGGCCTGCCAGAGTTTTCTGGCCTCTCGCTTTTCTTTCAACAAATCTAAAGTGGCTTTGGGATAAATGTTTGCATTTTGACTGGTCTCACTTTGGATGGGAGTTGCTGCCCATGCTGCTTCCTGAATCGTGTTGTTAAAATGTTCCACAGCATCAATCACATCCTCGTCTGATTTCAAGGGTATTCTATTTTTCAGATTGGTGTTAATGAGTTCCCGAAAATATGACCAGTTGGTTTTGTTATTATGCAGTCTACAGCACCTTTCTATATTTTCCACCGAAGAGTTAACTTGGGCTATTACTGGCGAATGATCAGAAGAGAGTTCAAAGCAAGAGCTGCATTTGATTGAAGAGGAGGGCAGTCCTTTGCTAATGAAGAAGTCCACAAGGTCTGGTTTCTTTTTTGTGTCAGTTGGCCAATATGTTGGTTCTCCAGTAGTGGTAACTATTAATCCAAGAGATTGCACTGATTTTAAAAGTTGTCTACCCTTGGGAGTAATAACTCGAGCACCCCAGTCTTTGTGTTTTGCGTTGAAGTCTCCACCGGCTATAAACCGGTGTCCCAAAGTGACAAAGAAGGCAGAGTAATCCTCATATTTCATGTTATGCTTAGGAGGGATATACAGTGCTGATAGTAACAGCGGGCCTTTCTCAGTTTCGACTATTATTTTTGTGGCTTGTATCTGCTCTGTTTGGTATGAGTTTATCGGATAATGACGTATTTTTTCTTTGATGAATATCGCTGAACCACCATGGGCAGTACCATCCGGGTGCATGGTGTGGTACATTTTGTATTTTGGAATGTTAAAATATGTTTTCTTTGTGAAATGCGTTTCTGATACTAAGAATATGTCAACTTCGTGGGTATCAATAAACATTTTGACTTCTAGGTAGTGTTGTGGTAAGCCATTGGCATTCCAAAGAACTATTTTGAGCTGGTTGAATTTTTACTCATAATAGTCATTAAGTTTGTTAAGAGGTTTGTCATTACACACATCTGGTTCATAATTTGATTGAACATTTCTAACAGCTGTTTCATTTCATTGTTTTGATTATGGTTATATTCACCATATTTTATAGGGGTCAGATCATTTTGGCGGGCTGTTTTTAGGGTGTCTGCATAGGTTCTTTTGGTACTCTGTTGGTCTATTTCTATGAGATTAGTTTTATCTTTTGGCTCGCTGATCACTTTTGTAGGTATAAAGGCAGTTTGTTGGTTCGGTTCGTAAGTTTTCTTGTTCCTAAGTGGCGGGTACTTTTGTTTTTGCAGCTCTTTATAGACAGAACACCCTTTGTAGTTTGCCGGGTGATTTCCGTTGCAGAGGATGCATTTAACGGAGTCTGAACGTTCTTTACGAGGGCAGTTGGCAGATGAGTGATTTCCAGCACATTTAATACACTTTGGAGTGCGATGGCAGTAAGATTTTGTATGGCCATATTGCTGGCAGTTTGCACACTGTGGTATGTTGCGTACTGGCCTTGGCGGTTCAAATTTTATGCGGTAATTTAGAAGACCTTTTATATCATATATTTTCTTGTTATTGCTTTTTGGTTGCAATTCCACGATAAACATATGTAGAGGTTTTTTCGTGACTCTCTGTTTTATGTTCCAAATATTAACCGTATCGTGTCCCATTTCTTTTAGGGCCAAGTGAATATCTTCTGTATCTGTAGACGGGTGTATGTATTTCAGTACTACTTTAAAAGAGCGTTCCTGTTTGGGTCGGTAAGTATAAAACTCTGTTTGTTTTCCCTCTAACTGTTTAACAATTTCTTTGTAGGATTCAGGTGTCTTAGCCTGAATTCTGACTCTATTGTCGTTCAAAACTTTTATTTCATAATTACCAGGAGCATGTATGTCCAGCAGCTGTTTTAGTGGTCGTATGTTCTCTACTTTATCCACGAAAATAGGAGGGGGTTTGGTAGGTTTATCTATTTTTCCTTGATCAGTTTCTGTGACTTCTTCAATATCTAGTTCTTCGAATCTGTTTGATGTACTTACAGGTTGACTAAGCCAATATGAGCTAAGTTTAGTTTGCTTTGGCGCTTGTCCGTTTTTGTGATCAGGACTCTCTAGGCGTCTCTTTCCACCTGTCACTTCAGTCCATGTATTGGAGGTCTGGTCGGTATTGTTATCCGAATCTGTGAGGTCGATTGAGCCAGAAACGCCAGGCCTCTGTTCTTTCGTTTCCGGTGTAGTCTGGTTAACATTATTACTTGAGTTCTTCAATAAAAGATCGTCACTAACTGAGTGAGATCGCGGCCTATTTAAGAAAAGGCTTTTATGAAATATTTGTTGCGTAAGTATCCTGTTTTGATTTTCACTTTTTTTAATTATATTATTTTCTAGTTCATCCATATGTATTCCCACGAGCAAGGTCGAAATATTCAGGTCGCTAGGAAGGTGACGCCTATTCTCCCTAGAAGGCTTCTTCAACGGCGTTTGCCAGGTCCGCCGAGGTTGGTCGCTAAAGACTGATCACCCACCAGCCATGCAGTCTCTTGGCGCGTATCCCACCGTAGACTTGGGGTGAATTTTTATAGAGGCTTTCTACCTCATGGTTCGGGCAATAAAGCCAAGACCATCGGTCCTGCGATGTTGCAGGGTTACGATTTGTGAGGGTCATTTCCTACCGACACGGGGAGCCAAGCTGGTTAGGCTGGCTGGGTCGGGTTTTTTAACCGCCGCCCGAGACTCGGCGTTTCTATCCATTTGGCACCACCCAGGGGACACGTGCAGGGTTGTTTAAGGTAGTTCCTGCGGACGCGGACAGCTTTATCCGGACAGCTTTATTTTGGTAAATAATTACAATTTAAAATTCAAACGCGGTCTCTCAGACCTCACGTCGGTACTTACGTAATTTTTTAAAATTTTTGTTCCTATTTGTAGTTATTATCCCCTGACGGAAAAGAGGGGTATTATAAGTTTGACGTGTCTGTCTGTGTGTCTGTCTGCGGCACCATAGCTTTTACACGAATGGACCGATTTTGATAGTTTTTTGTTTGAAAGGTTCTTAGCTTGAATTTATAAAGATTTGTACAGGTGTTCAAGGTCATTTGTTAACTGCGGTAGGGTTTTTAAAAACTTAGGGCTGATTTCATCATTCAATATAAAAACTTAGTTCAACTAAACTGAGCTCAGCATACAACAAAAGAATTGACACTGAGTTTAGCGTAAACTAGGTTCAATTGATAGCGGTGAAACGCAAAATGAAGTTATAATCTCGATTAGGCGCTCAAATTGCGTTTTGTTTGAACGAATCGCGATTAGTTTATTGGTGAATTTGGCTCTTAATGGGTATTTACTTTATTTTAAACATACATGTGACCTAATATTTGAAATACTCGTGAACGATCTGGTGCCATTGACCTGGTCTGCTAGAGCTCGAAGCTTTGGATTGCTTATTAACATAGTATAAAACTATCGAGTTTGGGCCCATTAGATTCGCCTTAACCAGTGCTATACATTTCTCATGATGACAAGGACCTAGTGGTAGAGCTGGGAGGTGGCTGATGGAGCTTTGGAATGCCTATTAATAAACCCATCAAGTTTGGGCTCATTAGATTCGTCTTGGCCAGTTCTATACATATCATATTGATGACTGGATTTCATATTGAGATAGGATACTGTCGGGGGTTTTTAATTTTATATTTATTTTTTAAAATATTGTTGACTATGGGTATACCAGGGACTTTAGGAAGTAAAACAAATAGTTCTGCGACAGATTTACAGCATTTAATTGATCAAGGATATGTATAAATGAATCGAATCCAAGTTTTGCGCAAGTGATTGGGATGAAGAATCTTGCAAACGAAACAAATCTTGCTTGATTTCCTCCAGAGCACAGTGAACATGATATGGATACTTGTACCAGATACCGATGTACTACTCTCAACTCTGGGCTTCAGGTTTTGTACATAAATTCCATCAAGTTTTATCTTTTACATGGTGTAAATGTGGGAAGACAAAATGATAAAGGAACCTCTATAAAAAAATTACTTCGACAGTTGGTATTTAGAGCACATGAATTGAAAAGTTTGACAAAAGCACTTGGTTCTGATTAGCCACTACCACACCTGAAGAAATAAAACATGAAAGACTTGTCTTTCATGTCAACCTAAACATAAAATGAACTTGACATATTCCATATTCGTGCAAAAAACATGTTTACGTACAATACAAACAAAATTGCAACGAAAAGAAAAATAATGCTAGAACTACACTACGCACACGTGTGCCACATACGCCGATCGGGGCGCGTCGGTATCCATACATTTTATATGGAAACTAGATTTGTAGAGCTATACTTGATCCACGCCATGCAATGTCGTTCTACGTACAAATCAGGCGGGTTACACGTGTGCGTCGGTCTAATGTAGTTCTAGCTTAATTCATGTACTCTCATGGAAAATATGACTGAGAAAACCCACTGCACTAAGTAGCTAGATTCTTTTAAAAAAGTGTAATGCTAAACAAAAGGAGTTATCCCAAACTAAGGGCATGAGTGAACTCACCATAGTGTTTAATGTAGTAGTATTGGAGACAACAGTCAAACAGCAGATACACCTCATCATACCAGTGGAGGCACCAGCCACACTTGCTGGGGTATGTCGCTGCCAGGAACTGGGAACAGAGTTTGTTCCAAAATTACAGTTGGATTATGGACAGAGGAGGTGATAATAGATTGATAAATAAAATTCAACTTACTATAAAAAATTTATTGTATTAATTTTTCAGTGAAATGATGTGTAAGGTATTGAAATCTAAACAATAAAGATAGAGTGAACAATTAATGAGATAACTATCCTCAATGCAAAGGAAATAATAGGTAAAGTACACACTTATCAATATAATCTATTGAATACTACTTTAAAGGCTTGCTAAATTAACACAGTTTCTCTGAGTAGTGTTAAAGCAAATACGTAGTTCTTAAATAACATGACCTTACCTCGGTGTTGTTTGCTTATTTACTTTAAAATATAAGCAAACAGGTGGTTAGAATATTCGTTTAGCAGCAATTATACAATATCTTTATAAGGCTACAACACACATAATGAAATGCCTGCATTCTTGAAGGGTTAGCCAGAGGTAAATGTACAACAACAATACAGTAACAGTAGCATACATAATTAATATTCAACTTACTGTTATGTTTCAACTTAAAAAGAAGGTCATTACAAGATTTACTTTAAAAATAAAGAACCAAAGAACAGATTGGGCAGTGGCTCCATACCGTGCAAGATTGCCAACCATTCCTAAAGGCTGGATGTCCTAGAACCGATTGCATTGAGGAGACAAAAACTGTCGTAAGTTAATGGCTTATCCACTGTATGTTCAACTTTGAGCACATAAAGAACAGAACGGCATCGCACTTCATCAAGTTAAAAATTTCTAGAATCGTGTAATAAAATGTTTACAAGTTTATTTACCTCTACAACTTTCCGTAGCGCGGGCTTCACTGTAGCTCCAAGAGCTTCTTGCGCAGTCACTTGGAAAATGGTTGGTGTGCCCTGCAGCGTCCTCGTCAAGTGGGCCGCGTACACCGCCATGCTTTATGCTATTTACCACTATTTGTTGCTAACCTAACTAATCAGTAATTAATCACAGATCCACAGTCCACGAGTCCAGAAGTTTGTTTATCATTTTTCGGATTATGCTATTATGGGAAAACATTGCTGTCAAGCATTGTCAATGTCAAAATTGGCAGACGTCAGTCCGCTGTCAAATGATTTGTCAGACCTCTCGTTCCAAATTACGTCAAAAGTGATTAGAGCGTGAATCCGACCAACGCGCAACGTCACAATTATTACCCAAAAGCCCTTATATTTTGTAACTATTAAATTTGGTCGGATTCGCGATAAAATCGATCATGACGCAATATGGACCGCGGGGAAAGATTTACCCCTCGTTCCGAATTGCGTCAAAAGTGATTATAGCGCGTTAAAAGTGGGAAAAAGGCCTTATATCCAAAGCTAGAGTAGTGTAAGGCGGAGGGTCGTTTCGACCTTTACTGAGTAAAACCACACCTATGGCCTTCAGAAACTCGTGTTTGTTTATGTGAAACACGAGTTTTTTTTTTTTTCAAAAAACTCTGGACCCCAGACGGCATCGGCTCTGCCCCTACGGTTTGCTGATCTCTCTCTCTCTCTTAGATGAGTGCGTGGAACACTACGCGCTGTCGACGATTTGGGCTCGGTCTGGACGTCTACCGGACGGTCAGACGACAAGCTACCCATTGCTCGCTGTCCGCAAGCCTTCACCTGCCGTAGCTTGCAGTTGGGGATTACATCGGAAAATAAGACGGTTTTTAATAAAGTATCGAATTTTTATTGCTATTAATTTGCATCTATGATACAATAATAATAGGTGTACTTATTTGTAGAAGTATCCGTAGATATAGCACTATATTACAATAGCAAATTCACATTATACACCGAACAGTTTGTAAACTTACTAGATAAATGCGTAACAAGATCCAAATAACAAGCTATAGTATCCGCAAATAAGTTGAAACATTTATTATGGTAACGCGCAACACCCAATTCTATTGAGATCCGAAAATGGTTATAATCCTCGTCATACAAGTTGACCCATCACGACGACCGACCTTGAATGCGCAGTAACCGAATTTCGGGTCTTAATCGATGTAGGGGGCTGCACAAAATCATAGCAAATGGTTTAACTTATTTGCCTCGTATTATATCACATTTGAATTGTTTTTTTATTTTTTTTTATTTTTAGCTAATGTCTACGTTTGTCTTGTCTCTCTAACTTATTTACTGAATTGAAACACTCAAATATACCTATATTTTTAAATAATTCCTTTTGTTGAAGTTAACAACACCTTTCACGTGAAGAGCCTGATATTTAGTGATAGCAACGAGCGACGATGCATCCTATTTTTGTTTAGTTTTATAAGTAGGCTAATTAGCTATAAGAAATGTCTTGTCATTCTTGTTAGCACCCTTGTCCTGTACACGCTAATATACAGTGCGCAGTAATCTCGTATTTTCTCCTGTTTTATTTTACACAAATCCCGGTCAGTCCCGCACATGGTCCTTTATCGAGCCTGATTGTCGTGTTCAGCAAGTAATTTGAAGAAATATAATTAAAAGACGGAAATAATTGATCTGGATTTGAGAGGTTATACGCCGACAGCGTGTCTTATGGATTGAGTACACATTATTTCTCACGGTGTTAAGTATATTGGATAATATTATCACCCAACACTCGTACAGGTTGTATCTAGCTTTATTTAAATTTACAAAAGGTTAGTGCATTTATTTTGTTAATTATGTTAATTGAGTACCGGTTTTCTTTTTGAATAGTTTCGGTATTTTGTATGTTACATGTACAATATTAGCGACAGTCGTTATTATATAATACTTTTAAAAGTATAGTAGGAATTAGAACTACATTTATATAATTTGTATTGTTGCATTTGAGCGATAACTATTCAGTTAAGTATCATAGTTAATGTGTAGGTATTCGTTAATCATAGTTTATTCTGGAAAGTGTTAGATATTATTTCAAACTATTGACTGTTAATCTCAGTTAACTTGCCCGTAGTGTACTTTAGTTTTGTGGTGTTTTATATAATAACTTATTAGATAAGTTATTGAGGAATTAATTTATAATAAAAGTTGTATCGTTACATTTGCAATCAGATTTATTTTTATACAGAAAGATTACCTACCTATTTACATTGTTAGACCTTATTAAATTCTACCTTACAACTCTGTACCTAAATTAATTTCGGATTAAGTATATTAAGATATTTATTTTGCGATTATATACATTCCAGGTCGACAACACTCGATTCCCAGCATGTCCGAGGAAAGGGAATTAGTAAAGAAGCGAGGAAGTTTTAAGGGTCGCTTAACTACATTTGTCAATTACTTGGACGCATTGGATGACGTAACATTAAGCGAATGCGATGTCATGGAATTACAGTTGCGCATGGGAAAACTGGAGTCGTTGTACGAACAATATGATGAGGTACAGTTGCGGTTAGAATGTATGGTTGACGATACGAAGGCCCAGTTGTCTGAACGTTCCGAGTTCGAGACATTATACTATAAGGCATTGTCGAGGGCTCAACAGTTAGTGAGTAAGAGTAACAAGCAAAATGGTTCAGTTAGTGGTAAGGGTAGTCGTGGTAGTGTTTATAAACCTATTAAGTTGCCTACTATACAATTGCCCAAGTTTAATGGTTCATATAGCAATTGGTTAGAGTTCCGTGACACCTTCACTAGCCTCATCCATCATAATGACGAGATCGACGAAATCAACAAGTTCCACTATTTACGTGCTTCTCTGGAGGGATCTGCTGCCGTGGTAATCCAATCTATTGAGTTTTCAGCGAACAACTATGATGTGGCTTGGAATTTAATTTGCGATCGATTTGACAATAAACGATTATTAGTGCAGAATCATGTGTCAGCATTATTTAACATTGAACTCATTACAAAAGAGTCTTCTATCGCTTTGAAAGGGTTAATTGATCTATTAAATAAAAACTTGCGAGCGTTAGAATCTTTAGGCGAACCAGTCAAGCAGTGGGACACGTTGCTGATATATTTAGTTACACGTAAGTTGGATCAGAAGTCCTACCGTGAATGGGAGGAGTTCAAAGGTCACACTGATAAGAATAGCAAAATTACGTTCGATACTTTCCTCCAATTCATTCGCGCACGCGCTGATCTAATTGAAACTTTAGAATTATCTAAACACAACATGTCAGGTAACCCTAAATCAAGTTCCGCGAGTAAAATCAAATCCATGGTGACGACACAAAATTCTAATATGGTGAGCACTGAACCTGCTTCGAAATCTTGTCCTAATTGCAAAGGTGACCATAGTTTAGTTAATTGTTCACAGTTCCTTGCATTGAGCAATGAAGCTCGACGCAAATTGATTCCTACTTTTAAATTATGTTATAACTGTTTTCGTACTGGTCACTTTTCTAACAATTGCAAAAAACCGGGTTGTAAGTTATGTAAGCGCAGGCATAACACTTTGATTCATACTTCGGAAACAAAAGGTAACGATAACACATCTGATTATGCAACTTTGTCTCCGTCAACGTCTGCAGCGCCCGCGCAGTCCGCTGACACTGACGCGACGAATAACGTGTCCTTGTCTGCGAACATTTCCCCTACTCATGGCGAGAGTAAGGAGCGCGGCGTCTTATTGTCAACCGCGTTAATTAAATTATATGATTACAAAAATCATGAGCATATTGTGCGAGCGACACTCGACAGCGGTAGTACATCGTGCTTCATGACGGAGCGATTATGTAAACGACTTAAGTTAAATACGAGTTCGATTGATAGTTCAATCTATGGCATAAATAACGCGTCCAGTCGCGTAGGCAATATGTGTCAGGTAAAAATGACGTCACTTAACAATAGTTATAATGCTAAGTTGTTATGTTTTGTATTGCCATTGATTACTAATGAGATGCCATGTCGTGAATTAGATTTATCTAACCTGAACATTCCAACTGATATTTGTCTGGCAGACCCTGCTTTTTACAAGCCCTCAGACGTAGATCTTTTAATTGGTGCTGATCTGTTCTGGGACCTGTTAGGTTCGCAAAGAATTAAGTTAGGAGTCGGAAAGCCGGTGTTATGTGAGACCAGGTTAGGATGGATCGTCTCTGGTCCCGTTATCTATAGTAATCACAGTAAATCAATAAATAACATTAGATGTAATTTTACTCAAACTAGTTCCTGTAATGATGCCGACTTGGATTTAATTCGTAATGATATTACGCGATTTTGGAATCTCGAAGAGATTAATTCGCAAAATTCTGATTATTTGCCTGAAGAAAGGTTGTGTGAGGAGCATTTTTGTAAAACTACGACTCGTTTGGAAGACGGTCGTTTTTGTGTGCGTCTACCTATGAAGCAGAATCCATCTGTTTTGGGTGAGTCATTTCATGGGGCTACAAAATGTTTATATTCCTTGGAACGCAGACTTAAGGCTAAACCTGATTTTAGTAAATTATATCACGAGTTCATGGCGGAATATGAGTCATTAGGTCATATGACAATAAACAAGGAACTAGATTTAAACTCGTATTTCATCCCTCATCACGGGGTCCTAAGGGAAGGTAGTACCACTACGAAGCTGCGTGTGGTGTTCAATGCTAGTTGTACCACGTCATCAGGTGTTTCCTTAAATGATTTACAGATGGTGGGTCCAACTGTTCAAGATGACCTTCTGTCTATACTTCTTCGGTTTCGACAGCATAAATACATCTTGTCAGCCGACGTTGAAAAGATGTATAGACAGATAGTAGTCCACCCATCTGATAGGCACTTGCAACAGGTAGTTTGGCGCGAAGACACATGCAGTCCAGTTAAGGTATTTAAATTAAACACCGTCACATACGGTACGGCGAGTGCGCCATTTCTTGCGACGCGCTGCCTCAAGCAATTAGGTAATGAGTGCACGAATGATAAGATTGCCACCATAATAAAGCATGATTTTTACGTTGATGATTTGCTCACCGGTGGCAATGATTTAGATGAAGTGTTGTTCATTCGCAATGAAGTCACAAATGCACTGGCATCAGCTTGCATGCCACTTCGAAAGTGGAAGTCGAATGAACCTATTTTAGTGTCAGGGACTCAGTCATCATTAGATTTAGGTGTAGGATCTAATAATCCCAATAAATTATTAGGACTTGACTGGTTCGCTGAATCTGATGAAATAGGTTTCTTAATTAGTTTTAAGTCACCTTCTAGAAGTTGCACTAAACGTGATTTGCTTTCAGCAATTGCACGTATTTTTGACCCTTTAGGTCTTTTATCTCCTTTTGTAGTCACCATGAAAATGCTATTACAAAAAATGTGGTTAGACAAACTTTCATGGGACGAACCGTTGACTCTGGAACTTAGCACAACTTGGAACGCTATTGTTAAAGCTCTCCCTCTTTTAACTACGTTACGTATCCCACGGTATGTTATGACGGACGGTTACCAGACGTTAGAACTGCACG
Source organism: Leucania comma (assembly GCA_958295575.1). NCBI lineage: Eukaryota > Metazoa > Arthropoda > Insecta > Lepidoptera > Noctuidae > Leucania > Leucania comma. The sequence continues at coordinate 1,076,024 of OY282482.1, read as the reverse complement.
TATTCACAGATGCATCTGAGCGCGCGTACGGTGCGTGTGCCTACATCCGTAGTGTTAATGCAAATGGTGAATGCATGGTTCGTTTACTTATCGGTAAAAGTCGTGTGGCGCCGATTAAACCTACTACTATTCCGAGGTTGGAACTGTGTGGTGCCGTCGTGGGAGCTCGCGTTTATGAGAAGGTGGTCAAATCACTTCGAGTAAAGTTTGATCGGGTTTACTGTTGGACAGACTCGACTATTGTATTGGGATGGTTGCAGATGTTGCCTTCTAAACTTCAGCCATTTGTGCGCAATCGCGTTGCTGAAGTTCTAGATAAGGCGGGTAACTGCACTTGGCGTCATGTCCCAACTGACAAGAACCCAGCAGACCTAATATCTCGTGGCGTGGATATTAGTGTTCTGCAAGGGCTGCAGTTGTGGTGGTGTGGCCCCGACTTCTTAAAGGAAGATCAGTCGAACTGGCCATCTCAGGTTAAAGGTTTAGAACTCGAGACTTTACCCGAAACTCGACCTCAAGTTTCATTGAGCGCTATTGTAACAAATAATGCTTGCAATACTTTAATAGATTTTAACCGTTTCTCAAACTACTTAAGACTTGTTCGTTCAATAGCGTATGTGTTAAGATTTGTTAGAACCTGTAGGAAACTTCCTGTCATTAATAAATTTATATCTGAAGATGAACTACAGGAAGCATTGAATGTTATTATTTTAAATTGTCAAATCGAGTCGTTTCCAGAGTACAAATTACTTTTAAATAAACAAAATATACCTTCGAAAAGTGTCCTCTTTAAATTTAATGTTTATTTTGATAAAAATAAAATCATGCGTGTCGGAGGGCGCTTAGAAAATTCTGATTTTTCATATAATAAAAAACATCCTATAATTTTACAGTCCGCTCACATTTTTACAAAATTATTATTTAATTTTGAGCATAAAAGATTGATGCATGCAGGCCCTCAGTTATTGTTAGCTTCAATTCGGGAATCGTACTGGCCTATAGGTGGCCGTAATCTAGCTAGGGCTTGCTATCGAAACTGTGTGCGCTGTTGTCGCATGAAGGGTAACGTAATTACCCCATTGATGGGAAATTTGCCGCAGCAGCGTGTCCAGCCAGGAGGTTATCCTTTCGACAATGTTGGTGTCGATTATGCTGGCCCTATCATGTGTGCCAGTCGGCAAGGTCGTGGCTGCAGGTTAGTGAAGGTGTACGTAGCCATATTTATTTGTTTTGCCACTAAAGCTGTACACCTGGAGCTAGTAGGCGATCTAACCAGTAATACCTACTTACTTGCCTTATATAGGTTTATCTCGCGACGGGGTAAGCCAACTAACATTTATTCCGATAACGGTACCTCATTCGTTGGCGCGTACAACGATTTATCGAAATTTCTAAAAACTTATTGCGATTCCTTAGGTGCAAGTTTGGCAAATGATGGTATTAAAATGCATTTTATTCCCGCATATACTCCTCATTTCGGCGGACTCTGGGAAGCGGGTGTTAAATCGACAAAGTATCATTTGAAACGAGTGTTGGGAAACTGTAACTTAACGTTCGAAGAACTTAACACCACGCTTATTCAAATCGAGGCCATCTTGAACTCTCGTCCATTGACGCCGCTATCTTCGGATCCTGCTGACCTTGCACCTCTGACGCCGGGACACTTCCTTGTGGGTCGACCGCTCACATCATTACCCCAACGGGACTATTTGGAACACTCCGTTCATCACTTGGCTCGATTTCAACGGGTTGAGCAACTCCGCCAACATTTCTGGGCCCGGTGGAGTAAGGAGTTTGTTTCTGAATTGCAGCAGAGAACGAAATGGCGTTCCTGCAAGGATGCACTGAAGCTGGACTCACTCGTGGTAATAAAGGAGGATCACTTACCCCCTCTTAAATGGAAGTTGGGAAGAATTGTTGCCGTCCACCCAGGATCAGACGGTATCGTTCGGGTGGCTGATATCCGGACTCCTGCTGGAGTAATTCGGCGCGCCTTCAATAGGATTTGCCCACTACCCGTCACTTGCTGATTTTGTTGAAAGACAATCTTTCAATGTCCGGGGGTATGTTGAAGTTAACAACACCTTTCACGTGAAGAGCCTGATATTTAGTGATAGCAACGAGCGACGATGCATCCTATTTTTGTTTAGTTTTATAAGTAGGCTAATTAGCTATAAGAAATGTCTTGTCATTCTTGTTAGCACCCTTGTCCTGTACACGCTAATATACAGTGCGCAGTAATCTCGTATTTTCTCCTGTTTTATTTTACACAAATCCCGGTCAGTCCCGCACACCTTTTGATTGTATTATTATACTTAATTAAACAAAATAAAACTAATAAAAATATCTATATTTTTTTTTAAAACGTTAACTATTTCTTAGAGGTACGTTTCTTATTCGAGTAAAACGAAGGTAGTTGAACATTTTTTAGCATGTATCATGAACTAGGAACTAGTTGGGATGTTTTTTGATGTGGAAAATTATCGAATAAAGATTTCTCACGCATGAGGACCGAGAGCCCCATGTTAGACTTTTACTGAATAATCTTAAGCCCACCCTATTTTTCTTCATTTGCCCTTTACGGTACCACCACCAATTTATTCTGGTATGATATTCGTGGTATTCTCTATATTACTTTACTCTTTGGTGGTATTCATCACGACAAGTTTCATAATAAAATTATATATATATAGGTAAACGTGTAATTTTTACTAATTTGTTCTGGCTAATTAAACTGCGATATCAATACTACTAATACTTTCTGGGCCCAAACAATTTAATAAATTTACCATCGATACGGAAAGAAGAAGAAGAATATTAAAATCAGCTACCAACAAAATATAACATGAGTGGCAACTTTGCCACAATTGACGATCGTGGCAAAGTTACCACCATTTTGATAAGTGTGTTAACATCAGTTTACCTACATTGAAGCATTTCGTTCGCCAATCGACTTATGATTACACTTAAGTGTTCAATACGAACACATCTGTCACACACATAACTCACACATAATCAATTTCAGACGTGATAACTCCCTGTACGTACTGGTGGGAGATTTGCCTGCCATTCTTAGCCACGAGGACAATCCTAGGCGTCTGTCCTTGGTAGAGTATGGGGGTAGGGGAGTTATAAGAGCCAGCGCCGAGCGGGGGCAAGGAGGCGACGTAGGCGCGTATTTCGTCTCGCGAGGCGAACGTCTTGTCTCCGTAGACGCTGGCGCCTTCGGGGATAGTATGGAGTTCCCAGGCCTCTGTCGTGCTGAAGTAGCCGCCTTCGCCCTGAAGTGGAGATATGGTATGTGTCATGAAATTGCCGTTTTTTAAGACACATTCTCTATCGAGTAAATTGGGGTTACTTTGGCCCTAACTTTAGCACAAGCAATAGAAACACAGTACCTAAACACAGTTTTTCATATTATTAGTATGTATTAGTTAATAAGCTTGAGCAAGGACCACTCTTTACGATACATATTATGTCCTTTAGAGAACAGCTAGTTACCTCAAAAGTAGATACAGCGTAGTGGTTCCCCTTCTTGGCGGTGACCACGGACACCAGCTCGCCAGCCTGGTTGACGATGGGCGTTCCGGCGATGTACACGTTGGCTGACTCGAAGGTGGGCGCGAACCGCCACTGCGCGAGGGTTCCGTCGCTCGAGAGCAGCAGGATGCGCTTAGTGCGGTTGATGAATACCTGTATGGAGGTAGGGGTCTTGAGGTGATAGGTGAATTTATATTGGTAGGCAGGAGAAGGCAACGCACTGAGTAGATAAAAAAAATGGCGGACACCTATCTATTAATGAAGTCAGAATATACAAATTAAAAGTAGTTTAGCGAGCGTCAATGGTTTGGAACTAAAGGTTCATGGGTTACTAATACAAGTCCACATGTCTTGAGTGTAAAAAAGTGAAAAATAATTTCTGGACCTTGATCTAATAACAATCTGATGGCATGAAAGTTAGCGAGCGACAATATAAGTAAGAATAGGATTGTTTTTTGCTGTGTTGTTCAAGAGGTAATTTCGTAATTTATTAATTTGAGACTTCCTATTATCTTTGAGATTGAATGCTTTGGTGTCGATCGATTATGTCATTTTTATTTTTATTTTGCAATTATTTTCATATATTTTGGTCTTTTTTTTGCTTTCCAACTAAACCTCGTATGCTTCAACTAGGTATTTTTGTAACTATTTTAATAAGGGATTTTAAGTGAAGGCTTGTAAAGGGTTCGGTGTGATCTATCCTGTCGTTATGTTTTGTTCTGTTGTTCTGTGTTAGCTGTAAGCCACACAAAAAAAATAGACAATCATATATGCAGGTGTGACCTTCTCAGCAGTGTTTTCGTCAATCCTGACGAACACCAGCTCCCCCAGTGGCGCCAGCAGCTGATCCGTGAAGATATCGCAGTAATAATGCGTCGTCTTCGCTAACTTCTCTACCTGCAATAACAATACAATTAATTATAATTTATTGTCCAATCATGGGGCTTTCGTACCGGGTTCAGTTTTACTTTCAGAGCACAATATGTCATTGTTAACAATTGCACTGCTATACAAGAAGTGAATGAAGAAGTCACGCAACGGTAGCGTGAATGCGGTGTACAGAGGACGATTACGGCCTCTTTTTTCATATAAAGTCGTGCTTACTTAGTAGCGACAAACATACTTTTATGAACCAAATAGAAAATGATATATCTGTTTCTCTCTCTTTTTCTCATCTGTTCAGGCGTACAGCAATGGATAGGCACAGTGGAGCCGAAGCTGGCGTATGGCTTGCCATCAGGCCTCTCGTGCAGCTCCGCGGGGATGGACATGTTCTCCACCAGGCCGCGGTACGTTAGGCCCGTGGGCGTGGTCGGGAAGCCGGTGCGCTTCGACATGATGAGGTAAGGCGTTGGTGGTGGACTCTGTGGAGAGAGGACGGTTGATTTAGTGGTTCCAACAACATATGTATTGAATTTGAAAAGGGTACGTAGGACAAAAACTTCGACCTATACTCCATCGGTTTAGGTACTTAACTAAATGTAAACAATCTTGATACTTATGTCTTTTTATTTAAAAAAAAATCGTATGTAAGACATACAAAGATCATTTAAATTTAATAAATTACTTAACATCGTTTTAGATAAATAGCAAATTGTAAACATTTTTAGACAACTTTTAGATAAAAGAAACGTGAAGATGACACCAACGACAGATTTCTTTTAAGTATATCGGGATTAAAATGTCACGTTTATTTTCAAGATTTATTTGGAAGCATTGCCACAAATTTTTCCTTAGTTAAAGATTTAGGTATTTTTATCTATCAATCAAAATATTTGTTTGTGTACTTATGGTGTACGAATTTTATTATAATAATTTTAGCTGCACTGGGTATTTGTATTGGGAAAGCCTAGCACAGGCAAGGCATCGTTGCCCAAAGCTGTGGGCATAGATTACTTAGGCTCTTGATCGTAATGCATAATAAATGTCAAGAATGTTTTAATGTCACAATATGCGTTGCAGCGGTATGTCAGCGGTGAGGGGCTAATGTGTCTGTCACCGTATAACGCAGCGGTGTGCGTTGATCAAGAGACCGAAGCTTCGCTGTGCGTCGCGTGTCTCGGTGTGAGCTGAGCTGACCTTTAGTCGTCCTACCAAATTGCGCCTTACCATTAGGGTTACCAACTATACTGTTATTGTGAGTCCCTAAAACCCTATCGACTAAATATTTGCATGCCATAACTAAATGGCGGAATGTGTCATTGTACCTACTTTCCCATAATAACATCTTTGTACCCACCACATTTTACGCAAATAAATGATATTATTATTATTATATTATTATTATTATAAAAACAGTATTATACTATTTTTCACTAAATTATACTTTTTACTGTTGAACAAAAATAAAGTATCAAAAATACTGTTTTCAGCATCAAAATGCTTAGTGTTAGACTTAAACACTCACACTTTTTTTTTTCAAATCACAATAAGTAATGGAGTTTCAGAATGAATCAGTCCGAACAAATGAGTGTTTTCTTGAAATCATAACTGGCTAAAAGTGGAACATTACCTTAGAAGAATTTAAAAATGTTACTAAAATTGTCTCATATCAACTTTCTGTTCCCGCCACCCCATCATTTACACTGAAAGAGTTTTTTTCAGTATAAAGTGTAAAATAAATAAAATACTGTTATTTTTTCTAAAATACTTTTTAAATTCTTCTCAGATAAAAAAAAAAAACTTTATTTCTTGTAAAAACAAGTTGGCAACCCTACTAACCATAGTGATAGCCTGTTCTGTGGTGATAGCCTTGCAATTGTTTTCAACATTTATAAAATTATAACCACAGAATAAAGTACACGTACACTTTCACGTTCTGTGGTAGAAATTTCGCGGCAAAGTAGTTGATAATTCCTATTGTCATAAATTCTTAATTTCAACAGTTCAGTTTAATTTTTTTGACTGGCCTGTTGGTCTAATAGTTGGTAGCCCTACTGTTATGCCGGAGGTCGAGGGTTCGATTCCCACCCAGGACCAATGTTTGTGTGATAAGCACGATAATTTGTTCTGTGTCTGGATGTAATTTATCTATAACTAGCGACCTGCCCCAGCTTCGCACGGGTGCAATGGTGATACTCGTATTAAATATATTATACATACCTACATATAAATCTTCCTCTTGAATCACTCTACCTATCTATTAAAAAAAAAACCGCATCAAAATCCTTTGCGTAGTTTTAAAGATCTAAGCATACATAGGGACAGACAGCGGGAAGCGACATTGTTTTATACTATGTAGTGATAGTATGTATTTAGAAATGTTTAGCAGTTGTCTAGTAATCATAACACAAGCTCTGCTTAGCTTGGGACTAGAAGACGTTGTATGATAGTTGTGGAATATTATTATATTATATAATTTTTTTATGTAAAGAGAATGGAGTCTGATTACCGCCTGTTATAGGATAGCTGTGTTCGTCACAAGCAGGATAACGATTCACTAATTAAGTACTTGCATGATAATTTTATTTAAGAGGGATGTGAACCAATAACTTTCGCGCTCTAACGTGGAGTGGGAGGACGTGTCCAACTTTTACTGACTACAATCCACTCCAATGTTCCTTCTTTGCCTAGCGTCCCAACTCCCAGCCTAGAACCCCGGGGTTATCGTCCAAAAGTGTGGGCCACAACCACGGATATCTATGGCCACAACACAACAATCACATGACTTCTGGCGCGTAGCTACCCTACTGTAGTTAGGCTGTAAGGCTACGTTTACATGTGTGCCCAGCCTCGGCCAATCACCATTGCATTAGCGGGGTCTCCCAGTTCATACGATAGCAAATGATCGAGGCTGGGCCCACATTAATTCTACTGGAGATTCTATTTCTTAAAAAATAAAAATTGGTAGGTAAGATATTATTATGTAGGAATGTTGAAATATGACTACTGCAGGCAGGAGACACGCAGTAAGTAGGTATCTACGATACAAGACAGCAAAGTCCTGCCATTGTACGAAAACGTCACTAATTCAACCGTTACATTATGGAGATCGTTGCAAGCAAAGAAGCATTAATCATTACAATACAGAGTATTATCTCATTACCATAATTTGCTATGCTGCTATATTTGGTGATGATGGTGTGATTCCAGCAGTACCTACCTACCTAACATGTGGACATGTCAACAAAATTAGCTTGCGCCGAATTACAAGAGAGCAGAGGAAATAATAATAATATTCCACAAGTTTCACGCAAAATCATATAGTCCCAAACTAAGCAGAGTTTGTGCTATGAGTACTAGACAATTGATAAACATACATAAATATTTATAAATACATACTTATTATACATAATTTACTACTCAGACACAAAACAATTGATTGTGCTCCTCACACAAGCCAGGGTGGGAATCGAACTCACAACCTTCGGCATAGCTGTCAGGTTCATTGACCATTAAAACAAAAAAAGAAAAGAAAAGCCGTAGTCACACGTTATTAAAGTGTCATGGTGGATATCTATATAACCTGTGACTGCAGCTTTATTTTTGTTCTGTTTTCGTTTCTCCAGTAACATTGTTTATTTCAGCATCCTGTAAAGCTGCCTGTCCACCGGAGCGGAGCAAAGGAGTTATGCAGAGAGAGTAGTGGACTGTGTCTGTCCACCAGAGCGGAGCGAGGCTACGGAGCGGAGTGAGAAAGTAATGCGGAGTGGAGTTGTAGACTTTTTTAGATATAGCTTGTTAAAGCGCCCGCACTCGTTTCTCCTCTCCGCTTCAAGGTTTTTTTTGGTTTAATTCGTGCTCCCTGTCCACTAAAGAGGTGCGGAGATTTTTTGCAATCCTATTGGTCAATATTTCTCCGTTCTCCGCTCCGGTGGCCAGGCAGCCCAAATCTTGTTTCATATTTTTCAGCGTCTTTTATTTTTGTCGTGATCGGGGATATCTCTGTAGTCGGGTCATAGTTTATTTATTAAAAATCAGTCAAGTGCGATTCAGACTCGCATTCCGAAGGTTCAAACGCGTAGTCTCAAAGATTTTTCCAAATACCTACTTTGTGATGTAACAACATATTTGCGGACCTTGCTTCTTGCCTTTCAGGATTCTATGTCAAGAGGAAATACAAAACCCGAGCGAGCGTCAAAATGCGCCATAAACAGGACATAAAAAGAAAGAAAGAAAGAAAATTCGTACCTCACACATACAATTGAAATAAAATAGATAAGAGAGAACATTAAAATCTGTGCAAGGCCAAAAAGGCGCCTAACTCAGCATATGCTGCGATACCTATAAATATTGCGGCGCTGGTATTCTGTTAGGGCCCGCGGTCCGGCCTTATCGTTATATTGTGTTGACAGGTGTTGTCACTGATAATTTGATAAATATATTTTGTGATTTCTGAGAAAAAGTGTCTTGCTTGACAGACTGGCAACAATGTGATCCTATAATCAAGGATTTTGTTTTTTCCATCAGAGCTACGGAACCCTAAAAAACAATCGTAAGCAGTCACATGTTTTATTTAATTTCAAAGTTCATGAAAAACCCTAGGCCTACATTGTATAGTTTTGTAATTATACCTATCGTATTCAGTTTTCAATCACAAGAAAGAATTCTAGGCCGATTCCGAACCAAGGCGCGGGTCCACAACACGATGAGCTAGCTATAATAGCTCGCAGTCTGATAAGTCCGCATCGTGTTCCACACGCGCCTTTCAAAGAGATGTAAACATATGTGCCTGATGAATGCCAGGGCTGCGGATTGCACGAAAGAGTATCCGAGGCCCTGGAACGCAACGGGTAACTGAAGAAATACGGGAGCATTTTAGTCAGTAAAGTAAACGCACTCGCTGTCGCTGAAGAACTTATTTGATGATTTCCTACTCCAAAAAGGTAAACATTTATTTATTTATTTATTTATTCCCAGCAATATCCTTACAGACTAATCCAAATCGATATTGAGGTTTCTTATTACTAAATTATAAACTAGATTTATTAAATTATCTTAACTGTAACAAATTTTAAAAAGTGCTATCTTAGTAAACGATAACAATAATATATGGTCATGCTTACCTGGATGCTGACAATGCAAACACACAAGCGTCCCTTATGACGCAAAGCAAAGCACTAGACCACAGAGTATTTTTTCTATCACTAGACCGAGTTAGAGCTACTCGTGCGCGTCAGGCGAATTTTCCCGATTGTTGGCGGAAACGACCGACTGCCGCCAATGGTTAAATCGACACTAGGAGTTACTTCAACAAGTTGAATGATGAACAAGGCGTGGAAAATGTAGATAAGTACATACCGACGTGCTACATTTATGCAGGCTAAAAACATATTGGGAAGATAATGGCTAAATGAGTAATCAGATCACATAACAAACATAAGATACCTACTTAATAAGTACCTGCCAAAGGTTAATTTGTAAATAAATAGTAGATTATGTGACTACTGTGCTACAGGGTCTTCAGACGCGGGCGGATGATAATATTGAATTCCGAACGAAACGTAGGTTGCTAAATTTCATCCCAAACGCAATGAGGTATTTATATAATTAGCTCCCAAGCACTGCGAGGGAGTTGAACCAGAATGAAGTGAGGGATTCTAGCCAAAAAATCATGCTATAAATGCATAGCAGAAAAATGAATGCAGTGGAAAACAAAACAATTGATTAACTAAACTACTTCTCTAAATTTTTACAAATAGGTATTTGTACAGTACAAAACTAGTACCTATGCATAATTTGAGTGCAAGAGAATAAGTCTATAGATATCGATATATGTAATTACATGCCATCTAAAAGACAAAGTATTGAAACAAATTATAGGTATATTAGAGAATTATAAGTGTTCTTTACTATCCCTCGACATAGTACGAGTATTTTGAGATTTGAAATAAATAAAAAAATATACTAATTAAAATTTAACTATAGTTTTAATTTTATGTAACGGGAAGCTTTTTCATTTTTTTTTAACAACTGAACTCAACAGCAACCACATTTTAGACACTATTTATTTTTTTAATTTTCTCACAATAGATGTGAAAAGTTGAGTACTCTCCTTGGGGATAAAGGTGCCTTCGTCTTGGGCTAGCTTGAGCTTGATTCCCTCACTACACTCGGGGTTAAGCCCCCAGAATACAAAAAATACAAAAAAAAAAAAATACAAAATCTTTACTCTGAACCATAAAGTTTACATTAGTAGGTGATTGGAGCCTCCTTTTAAGCATGTAATGCCTGTATTAGGAAACTCCGCTCTTCCACAGCAATATACAATATTTAATAACCTAGATTTAGAGCATGCTTGTGTGTTTGTTAGTATGATGGTGTGTTCCTGTGTGATGATGTGTGCTTGTGTGAGTGTATGAATGTGTGTGTGTGTGTGTGAATTCTTTTTGACATTCGGGTTTAATTACACTCGTAGCATAAATAAATATGGCGCTGCGTTATCGCCTTAGTGAATAATAATACTATTACTTCATGATTGCCGGACGAATGTTTACACTGTATCTCTAAACGTAACTAATTTAGCTATGTAGGGTTAATTGAGAGACTGGAGCTGATGGCCTGAGACCGGAACATTTGGCTATCTAATCGTATATTTTTTAATTCATTAGCAATGGCGTGGAAAACACTTATAATATAAATCTATTATTTTATTATCTGTTGAGCTTAATTTTTTACTTCTTTATATATTAATCGTAGAATATAAAAAGGTGTAATAAATATACGCATGTACGAAATTAATTTCTTTAAGTAAACGAGTCAACGACCTTGTAGGTAGTTGTCGATCGTTGCGTACTAACTAACTATACAGTTTATTGGCCTCGCTCAGCTGACGTTTACTTAAAGAAATTCATTTCACACAAGCGTACCTAAATTATTTCGAGGTTAAAAAAAGTACTTTATTTTTTTATTTTCTCTTTACAAATCGATAGTATTTCATTAATTTCATGTACCGAATCGACCCTCCGCGGGATTAAAACGACCAAAATTTAACGGTGTATAAAAATATAAAGATTTACAAAACAAAATTATTTTTTCTTAGAACAAAAAAATATACCCGAAACTGTTCTTCCGGTCGGGTCGGTTACTGGGCGGATTTTTTTAAACGTGTACACATTTTAAAATTGGTGGTCTGATTTTATTTTCTGTTTTTCGTATTTTTGTTTTTAGATTTTTACTGACTGATATTTAAAGTTTATAAAAATATTGAAGGTTTACTATAATATCATAAAGTTAATTAATGATAAACTATTAAAAATCATGTAGACGTTTTTTGGTTCCACTTAGTAACAATTTTAAAACCCGCTCTATTAATTTAAATAAAATAATTTACTGAAATATCACATTTTATTTTGCTATATGTATGCTAAATAAATGAAAAACGTGCAACAATATGATATAAAGTAACTAATAACTGCTCTAAACGTATTATTGTCTCATCTGACTAACATGGGACAAATTAGTTACCTATTTTTCTTAGCAACTATTTAAATTGACATTGAATGTTCTTTTACAAAACCATATGATGACTAACAAATTATGTTTTATGATATAAAATAATAATAATATCCAAATTAACGTGAAAACGAGCAATTAACCCTTATTTTCTTATTTTATAAGTGATGGACACTCACATCAGTGGAATGCTAAAATTACTAAGTGGAAAAGTAAGGCTCTGATTAAAATGCACACATTTTTAGGCAAAATTCTATAGAACTGTAACTGATCTAAGATCCGATAGAAGAAGTACCTTCCCTCATCTCATGGTACTAAGGGCTCAGAAATATGAGATGCTGGTGCGCAACTACTCTTCTTTTTTTCTTTTTGCCTGCGTTTTTGATTTTCCATTTTTCCCTTAATTTCTGTTTCTCAGTCTCAGAAAGATCAGCAACTTTTTTTGTTTTTTATTTAACAAGCGCTGCGTGCTTTTTTTTATGCTCTGCAAATTTTTCAGGGTCTTTTTTTAATTTTTCGCGGTATCTTTTTACTCTCTCAGCAGATGTAAGAGGCATATTTATCTACAAAAATAACATTACGATTGTAATCCACTCATTTGTACCTAAATAGTAATAATACAAAAATAGTAGGCTACTTTTTATCTCAATGCTTCCACGGCATCGGAACTTATGCGTTTTAACCCACGGGAGACAGTTAGTACATGTTACTATACCTCTATCATTTTATCACTTATAAATACAACAATATACTGCTTAAAAAAATCGAATTTAAAGTAAAAATAATTAGCATAATGTAATCATAATGTTTTTTACGTCGTATAATACGACTACACCTACCTACCTCAATTGGTAAAAAAATCGTAATATTGTTTAAAAAATAATAGAATCACGTGATGGACAAAATATTCACCGTGCATGCAGCTTTAGCGTTCCACTGACGTACTATTCATTCCACTGACTAACGTTTTTGCCAGAATTGGTCAGTGGAATGTAACGATTCCTTACCAACTACACTAGTTATTTATTTATTTACGTATTTTTACATTAAAAACAACAAAACATTGATACGACTTAGTAAAATATACATTGGTCGATTATATATTAAGTGTAATATACTTGAAATATTGTTAACTTACCCAAAAATCACCGTTGATCAATGGAAAATTTTTTTTCTCTCGGCAAATCGTCCACTTTCAATGATATTTCTATCGAGACTGATCCACTGTAGCTAGTGACGGATATGTTCCACAGAGTGCTCAATAATGTTTCAAACTAATGAAAAAACTACTATTGCGGTAGATTTAAAAAAAGCCGCGTAAAATTGCGTTTCTCAATGGAAATTCCACCCAGGTCAATAATTAAGACTTTTATTTAAAAAAGTATTAAAATTCAATCAGTTGCTTTACATTAATTATATTATTAATATGAATAAATATAATATTTAAGCTATCGAGTAATGGTTGTTTCGCAATCAATATATTTATATTTATCCTGTAATTTTAATTTGTTGGTTACAAAAAGACGGTAGGACAGGGTAAATAACGGCATGTACGTAACGGTATCACTCAAAAATTTTATGAATAAATTAAGAAATAAAGGAAATGAAGATGAGAAAATATAGTTAAATATATGTTTTAACTAACGACATCAAAAAAAAAATAAGTACTAAGATAGTTATCGTACAAAAAAAATCGAAAGTTGTGGGACATAGCAAAAATGCAATGTACATGTTTATATAAATCCGCTCTACTACATACCTATTTACAATGTTAATGACAATGTATGAAACTGTGGGTTTATGCGTAGATAGATATAGCGAGCGGTATGTTATTGTAGAGAATTATAGATAAGAATGAGTCATAAATAAATAAATGCAGAAGGAAATACATTAGTTTACTTATTAAAACTTCTATGCAACACGAAGGTGCAGCCTTAATATCCGGCTTGGTTTGGTAATAAACCATAAACACTATCTACCAGTAAACCACCAAAGGTTATGTGAGACTGTCACCAAAGGCCCCAGGATAAAGGCAAGGAATGGAAAGGTAGGTTTTTAGTCAGTAAAAGTCTGACACTGTTTCCCGCCCCACCCAAGGGCGGGATTCGTCATTGGATGACTTTACCTACGTTAAAAAAAAAAAAAAAAAAACCAGTAAACCAAGAGCGGTGCAGAGACAATGTGGCAGATGCATAAAAAAAGAAAATATTAATGAGAAAATATGGGAATAAAAGTGTTTATACACCCTTAAAGTTTTGGTCGTTTTAATCCCGCGGAGGCTCGATACGGTACATGAAATACTATTGATTTGTAAATTAAAAATTTAAGGCCTTTTTTTTAAACTCGTATTAATTTACACATGTACGAAATTAATTTCTTTAAGGAAACGTCAGCTGTGCGAGGCTAATGAACTGTAGGTAGTTAGTACGCAACGACCTACAAGTTCATTGACTCGTTTACTTAGAGAAATTAATTTCGTTTAAGCGTATATTAATTTGCGTTTTTGAAAAGAAGTACTTAATTTTTTAGTTTTCTCTTTACAAATCGATAGTATTTTATGTACCGAATCGACCCTCCGCAGGATTAAAACGACTAAAATTTAACGGTGTATAGTTAAAATTAATAGAATATGGTTTTTTAATCTCAATAACCTTTGGTTAGGTTAGGTTGAGTTCCGGGTTCAAGTGCCGGGTCTGGCCTTAGCTTAGCCCGAACTGGTAATTAATAATAATAATAATTGAACCCAGGTCACTCCTCACAGTGGCGCTTGCAACCATGAGACCAACGGGGATATAGAAAATAAACCAGGCAGGTGAATACCTGCCCTGAGAGTGGATACACTTACGTTATTCCGGTCCGGACTAAGCGTTTCGCCTCGTTATTTATACCGCGTAAATCGAAGGACTGGAACAATTTTCCTGCTGCGATCTTCCCATCAGATTATAATTTAGGTGTCTTCAAGGCTAGAGTGTATAGACTCTTAAAAAGCTAGTGCGCCTCGCCATCAAAGATTGCATCACTATTTACCATTAGGTGGGATCGCAATTCGCAGTCAAGCACTAGTTTGTATCAATAAAAAAAAAAACTGCCATTCGGTAGATATTTACTCACCACCTCAGAGAACGAAGTCAAGTGAAACACCGCCAAAAATATGATCGAACTGAACACAGCCATTGTGATGATGTTATAGTAAGTAATATAATCAATAGTAGAAGCTATTATGTGCATACGTATTATATACTTACTCCGCATGCTGCATTGCATTGCGTTAAGGTTGTCGCACACCTATCTACGCGACGCTACAACATATCGTCACCGCCTCACCTATCAATGCGGCGTCAGCCCGTCCCATACATACTCGTAAGGAAGGTTTGTTTATGATTTCTCCCTGTAGTGTGGTCTGATCATGATATTATTCCTACTTAGAAGTAGGAATGATACGACTGTCTGATTTCAAGGTTCAGTATATCGGGCGGCAGCGTGTCAGACTTTTACTGACTAAAACCCACTCCTATGACTGCGTTCGTGACTCTTTGCCTTCGTTCCAGGGTCCTAGGGTTCCCTTTCGGACTACCCATTAGGCGACCCCAGTAGGCTTCGGCATATTTTCCTTTTTCGGAAATTCCTGGTGGTTCTAACAGGACTATATTGTAAGTATGGATTTCATTATTTTAAAATCATTTTGCATCACTGCTTACCATCAGGTGAGATCGCAATCAAGCACTAATAGTGTAAAAAATGTTTACTTAGTTTTATTTAGTGCCCATGTATTTTGGAAAATACGTAAGTACTTACAAAATTTACCAATATCTAATAGCCTCAATTATTTATTGCGTGGTGCTGCGATGGCTTATAATTCAACATAGTTTCACGTGACGGGTGTGTAAGTGCCCTAATATTTCCTTTGATAGCTGGGTCATAATGGGCGGCCAACGACCTTACAGCCACTAGACGTGTAATAACAGGCGACGCATGTCTGTCAACACATCTGACGAATAGATCTGATGTGTGTGATGTACCAATTCTTATGACCGCCTTTGTTATCGATAAAGCTGAATACCTATTTACAAATAGTTAATATTATATACGATCATTTTATACTTACTACATTAAAATAGTTTATTGTTAATCAGTTTTTGATTTTAGGTTCCCGAAAGATTCTGATTTTTAAAATTAATGGATAATTGCAAACAAGTGATAAAAATGGTTTTTTGGATACTGTTTTTTACCGTTATAATAATTATATGTACCTATGTTACGTTTTTATAGATATAGAGGACTTTTTCATCTTTTTTTGTTTATTTAATTTGACGTTACCACTTAAAATTCATTAATAACATAAAGTATGTACATTTTATGTTAAAATAATAACAAGAACTAGGAAGGTAAAAAATACAATTAATAATTATACTTAATATTATAAAAAAATATCGATACTTTAGTCATTTATTTAAATCCATCCCATCCCTAGAGTGTCGTAATGACCTTGGTCGGACCAATCAGAACGCAGTACCCCGCTTCCCGCACCTCAGCTAATTGACAGAATTTTTTGGTGCGTTAGAGCAAGCATGCGGCGTCTAGGGGCTATATAGTCGATGTGGGCGGCTCATTAGGATTGATAAATTTATTATTAGGGCTCGTGTACACGATGCCGCCGCCGCGCCGCTCGAGTAGAGAGACTGACAGAACGCCTTAAATAAACTAAGTCTGCCGTGCAGCGAGCGAACCTGCGGGTGAGCATGCCCCCCCCCCCCCCCCCACCGCCAACTTGTACTTACTTAATATCAACCACATTGAGTACCAAGCCGTTAAGACATACCGGAGGCACACGGCGAGGCTGTGTTTAGGTGCTTTAAGCACTAAGAGCTGACTCTTCTTTGAGTTGTGTTTAAGGGCGATAGTAGCTCGAATCTCTCTCTGATTATGGCACTCGAAATCACAACTGACTCACTTTCATTCGGGAGCTTAGGGAAGTTTTAGATACAGACGTTTCAAGGCCACTCTAGAACAATTTCGTCGAATCGCAGGACAATGAATCAATCAAAAAAATGTAACAAAAATTATTTATACGAGTTTCGGATAAAATTCCATTATCAAGCTTTCAAATAATACTAAAAGCAGTACTTCCGTTATAAATAGTTGAAAATTCCCTAGAGCTTGGTTGTGCTTCGATTCGGGCACCTTCGGCGACCTTCGCTGAGCAATGCGTTGTAATTTTGATGCAACTCTTGATTCCGGCGAAGATATGGCGTAACAATACGAATAAAAGTTGAACCAAAATGTTGATCGACCTTGAATGCGCCATGGAATGCGCAGTAACAGATTTTTAGGTCTCAATCGAGGTACGGGAGCAGCGCGTAACCAAAGCAACGGGTTCAACTTATTTGCCGCGTACTATACGGTGTGTGTCCATTAAGTAATTCAAAAAGTTCCTGTCTTTAATTTAAGATTTCACTAACTCATCTCACTTCTACACACTATTGCCTTCATTTCTTCTCATCTCTCCTTTCGCAGGTCTGCAGGAAGAAATTTCACAATTTGTACATTTTTTTTCCCATAATACTTTTGTCCTTTACATTTATATGTGTGTACTTACATAAATTATAAAATAAATAAATAAATCAAATGTTTCCGATAAATATGTATTTGTAAGAATTATTTTAGTTGTTTTTACCATGGACTGATTTAAATAGTTTATTATTTCTATCGAGGTGGCGCGCTACAACCGTCCCCACTGTTCCTTTCTCTCAAGCAGAAACGGCGGAGTTCTGTTAGTCTCTGGGAGGCAGTCGGTTGGAGCAAAACAAGGCAATAAAAGCGATTAGTGTAAATAAACTTGGTGTTGTTGGAGTAATCCCCTAACACAGTTTTTGTAATGATTTAAAGTTATTTTTATTAACAGTAAAAGACTCAGACATTTCATTTTATAGAATTTCAGAAGCACACAGGCAAACCGTATATGTATTTTGTTTATTGTATGCTGTATCAAATAAATTCATATGTCCGGACTTTGTTATAATAAGAAACTCCCAAAGGAAATAAAAATAATTTGTAATAAAATATTTCATTTATTATTTAAATTTACATTTATAATACACAAAAATAGTACTTATCTACAAAAGCATCCATATAGCACCTATGATACAATTACGAAGCGCATATTACTGGCTGTGCATGTTACGTAAAGCTGTGATGCCTGTGATGTTTCTCACGAAATATATCTAAACAAGATTCACTGCAATACAGCTCTCTCTAATAGACACAACTTAATTTTACTCGCGATCTCAAATAATATCAATTAAACGGCAAACGAGTGGCTTCAAAAGTGGCGCCATTTTTTTAAAATAAACATTAAATTAATAATAATTCAGATATTCTCCAAAATTAACGCCTTAGCCTTTTGCCACTGCTTGGCCATCGACAAATAAACGCTCTTACAGTGTATTCACGAGTTCGGTCTTGCGATTGGTCGACGCCGCTCATGGCGGCCACAGCGGCGCGCGCTCGACCACTCACCTGCCGATCCCGCGCCGCTCGCCGCTAAGACCGAATTCGTGAATGCGCTCTTAACGCGGCCATCTTGAAAAAAAATAGCGCCAAAACTTGAGATCGCAAAAATATTTTCACCTTATTCATAACGTAAACTGCCGCTTATTCTAGTACAGTATTATTAAACATTTTGGTCGATTTATAAAATAACAAACACCGTTTAGGAGCGTTGCCTAGTTTCCTAAGTGACTCGCAATTATGGCTTGTACAATAGGAACGATTTACGTAATATGAAGCTCTACTCTCCTATTAAAATGCTTCTTACATTAGTAATTATCAACTTTGGCGACACTTAATTGTCCAGTTCTCACAACAAAACACGTTAAATTACTTGGAACCGTCAACTGCACGTCACTTTCTTTATTTATTGAAACTATGTACAGTAGTGGTACGTAGACGGACGTAATGCAACATGGCTTTATCTGCTAGTCTACCTTTGGGTTAAAACACTCCGTGGTAAATTTACACAATAAATAAATAATAATTGAAATATAAAGAAGTATCATTTACATTATGTACTTATAATAATAAAATACAGGTACATGTTAAAGTTCTATGATATATATATAAGTAAGAAAACTCAAAATATAATAAAACAAGAATAGAGGAGAATGATGACGTGCAGTTGACTGTACCTTAATTATTATCTATTTAATTCATTTAGTGAGCTTCAGTACGATCATGTTATTAGGCGTTACCTAAGACTGTATACATAGTTGTAATTAACACGAATATTATAAGTAAAATGTAACACTGTCAAACGATTCATCTTTTTCACCTATTTTTTGTTAAAACACTTTTCTCTTTTCCAGGCACATGCTTACGAGTTAAGGCTTACTACAAATATTTGGATTGCTACTTTGTCAGACTTCGGTTCATATAAAAAACCCGAAGCCTTGTTCAACCTCTTGCCAAGTTTTCATCAAACGAATAAAAATATATCAGAATAAAATAAATAATTAAATATCTATTTCACTTTTAGTTATTTCCACAGTAACTTTAAGAAACATGACATTCTCGAGCAATATTTTCATTTTGAGCAACAACACTGAAAATTATGTGAACAGAAACATTCAGATCAAATTAACAAATCTACTGAAACTGAGACTGAAAATATAAAAAATAAATTATAATAAATATTAAGTACAAGGAGACGTATAATATCAGAAAAGCGAAATAATTTAAGTCGAAGCTAAAACTTTGAAAAAAAAAAATACCATAGTCGCTGGGAACAGTAGCTCTTTTATTAAAGCTTGGATCTATTTGTCACTTACTATACGTTTGCCAGCTGTTATGCAATTGCAGGACAGAATAACTTGCCAAGTCATTCCGGACACCGAGTATCCGGCTCGAAGGACCAATCCCATACAGTTTCAGACCCGATAATATCACTAAGCAATTTTATTGCAATAAATTAGTCTCAATTTAAGAAATGAACTAATACAATGTCGATTATCAAATGTTGTAGAGAAACTATTCGAAATAGAAGTCAGCTTTTTTTTTTAACTTCATTTCGAAAAATACGGTAAAAAATGTTCTTAATTTTGCTGTTTAAATTTTGTTTGTTGCAGAGATTATTTTGTGAAAGTATGACTTTCTTACGCTCTAAAACATGTATTACCATGTGGTACTAGATTTATATTTATTGTTACAATTACAGGTATCGATAACCTATTAACAATCCTAAAAATGTCCAAAATATTTTCAAATCGTACTTGAAAATTCTATAAGACATTTTGTACGTTTAGTGGATATCTTTTATTCCAAATCCTATATACCTATATGCAATTATTGACAGAACGTTGTGGCAACATTACATAAAGATATGGTTGACTGTTATTTAGTTATATAAAAAGGTTTAATTACTTTGCACCAAAATTAATTGATTGTCAACCATCTTATTTTTCTACTTAATTATGGTTCTTCTCCGAAAGAACAACAAAGATTATAATTATCGTAAGTATCTTCTGAAAGAACACGCAGGCAGAAAAAAGTCGGTGCATACAAACCAACACTAGTCCCATTATTCATTAAAAACAAAACATATTATAAATATTTTATTTAAGGTCAAATACAATTAGCTACCGAAATTCCACAGATGTTGTGAGTATCGAATGAAAACTTATACTATATATCTTCATTACCTACAAGCGGCCTTTTTAGTTAGTTTTAATTTTTTTGTTTGTTTTATCCTCGTTGGCAACACATTTGCAGAATTTCTCTTGCTAAATAAATTTGATCTAGATTACCTCTTGCCGTTCATTAGATTAGCAACGTATTGAGGCCCTCGGGCCCACAGATCGTCTCTCACATCAGTCCACGATCCACTGCGCACTACACCGCAGGGAGCGCAGCGGCCACTAGCTGGCCGAGTTGTTGTACTGCGGCCTTCCCGCCAGCTCTAACAGATATCTGTCCGGATGCTCGATCCAGTCCGCTGCTGACAGTTTTACCTGAAGAGGGACATAACGTATCATTAATTAAAGATATTTGTGTATTTGTGTTAAGAAAATAGTGACTCGTCGTTGTCACATGTTAGCCACGCTCCCTGATCTATGAGATCATAGTAGATAAGAAACCCGTGTTGAAGAAAGTCCTTCGCCTTGAAATTAGAATTATTCGCAAAAATAAAAGTGAAATTTTGACAATTATACACATTTTAAATTAATTACTTAATTATGAGCTGACCAAAACTTATTTTTATCTGGCCAGCTAAATTATAACCCTAACAATCTATTGTACAATATAGTTATTTTTTAAAGTAAAAAAGCCAATGTTTGTGTTTTTTTTCTAAATTGAAAGACTGTAAAATACTTATAAACATACTGACTGGCTTGTTGGTCTAATGATTAGTCACCCTGACTGTTAAGCAAGAGGTCAGGGGTTCGATTTCCACCCAGGACAAATGTTTGTGTGCACACACGCCTGCACAGTGCAGTACTCACATGCCGCTGGCGCTCGGCCTCCTTCACCTGCCACTTCTTGATCTCCAGCTGCACCTCGCGCGACGCCTGGTCGCCGCAGCCCCACACCTGCACCGACACGAGAAAGGACAAATGTACAATATCCTTAAATAATATAAGGAATCAACAATAAAAAATACTGATAACTCGTCTTTTAAGGGTGGACCGCTCGGTTAAAAACTAGCATTCAAACCACGATCACCTAGGTTTGTGTTGCGGCTACAGGATGTAAACCACGCGCCACCACGTTCTTCGCAAGTCAGTCACTGTGGTGGGTTCAGCGCACCTCCCAAACCAGGGCGTTGAAGGTCATAGTTTACAACCGCTGTCTACACGGATTGAAAGTAGGTAGCTAGGGGGCTAGGTATTTCGGACGGAGAGTAAAGTCCCACATACTTCCGTTGAAAAGAGAGGATCCTCCGACTAGACGGGTGTAATGTCTGGTGGGCTACTGCCCGATACATGATTTCGGGCTGTTCTATATGTTCAAATCGCGCGGAGAATGTTACTTGCGCTATTAGTTAATTTGTGACGACATAGATGTCGCTACAGTCACCTCTGCAGGGACGTTGATTTGCAACCGTCTGGTCCATCCTTTACCAAATCGTTCCAGCACGTTACTAATTATCACTACTACAGTGATGTGCTGGATTGTTAAAAATGTATATCCGTGAAAATGGATAAGCACCTCAACTTTGTGAGGCAAATTTTTTTATACCTATAGTACCGGATACAGATCTTTCTTTATCTTCATCATATTCCTAGCCTTGTCCCGTTTTATTAGTGGTCAACGGAACAAAAGTTTTTCTTCCATTCGGTCCTGTCCGCACGCTATCACTAACTCCCTTTCTTTTCACATCACTCCTCACACAATCTATTCAATATTTTTATACTCATAAGTTTTAGCAACACGTGTTTCATTCCTCCACTTCATTCATGTCCGTACTAAGACAAACTATTCCCTTTCCTTTCCCTTAGATATTCGCAGACACGGCTATACCTAGCAGATTACTATAAACAATACGCTCGATGCCACATTCGATACAGATGATTTAGTTCCCTATAAAGAATCACGCGATGGACTGGTATCCATACCTCAATAGACTCGAGCGGGTACGGCACTCCCTGGAACTGGATGGAGTCGAAGTCCTCCGGGATGACGAGCAGCGGCTTGCGAGGGTCGCAGCCGGCCCGCAGCCCCTTCGGGTAGCCGCGGATGCTGGTGTTCAGGTACAGCATCTTTGGGCCTTTCTCGACTATCGAGAACCTGGATAAAACAGGGAGATCATTCAGTAGTACATTGATTTATCTGTGAGACGTATAAACGTAGTTATGTGTGCGTGCTTGAACTGCCACCATGTTAAATGTTGTTGCGACTAACCCCAGATACACACTTCCATACAATCTCTCATAGGTGGTTATTACCTAGGTTTGTATTGAAATCAAAACATTTTGTGTAAAACTAACCCAGGAAAGAGCTGCTATTTTGAGTGAACTTTGGCCCTTCATAGTGTAAAAAGTAAAGAAAAAATATATAAACATACTTATTACCAGGTTACAAGTGAATGACGGAATTACCGAATGTCAACAGAACGTTCAGTCGTACCCTCTTTTAGCAAACATAGCGTTGGATGAAATAGAAGACCAATAGCGTTGACGATAGACGGATCGGGAAGAGCCCTCTTATAGTTATTCACGAGGTAGTTGACTGCACACCATGATAATATTAACGGACGGCTCTCTTAAGTGGGCGCAAACATCAAACACACCAAAAAAATTGCTTAACACCCATCAAAATCAGCCAACACAAATAAGCATCCCCAAGCTTAGTAAACGTGTTAGATTATTAGACTATTATAGAATGGCAAACGTGGTGGACGAAGAGTTTATATGGCAGTTATTACTTTTGGATTAACCTAATTTTATTTTACGTTAAATCGAAATAATTTGTAAAGAAAAAGATGAAATTACAGATGATGGTGAAAGATCAAAATTCATAGAAATCAATTCGCCGCCCGCTTGCTCGCGTGTGATGTTGATTGCTACCAAGTTTTTGGATACATCGCCAATTGTTTGTCGAACATCCTTTGATTTGTCCAAAAAAACCGACACCGAAGCCGAACACTGGCGAACACAAACAAAATCAGGCAAATACAATAAAAAATGGCGTTCGCGGTTTGTCATTGTTTGCCAAGGGTGTGGAGCCCGCTTGACGTTGAATTTGATTTGTAATAAAAACGTCAAGTTCTATGTTTGCTTCGTGATTGTTGGAGAATGGTGAGATTTTGGTGGACACCAAATCAATGGTGGTTTTATTAACGATTAACACATTCAGTGCAAAGAATAAAGGCCACAGCTCATTAGAGCCACCCGGACCCCACTCCGCACCGCCTCACCTCTTGTGGTTAGTATTCTTTATATGGACTTGTAAGGGTTTGCGCCCACTACATCAACTTACGTCCGAGACGATCCGGTGATGCTACAGAGTGGATCTGGTGAGCGCATACCCATACAAGTCCATATAAAGAATATGCGGAGTGGTTACCGAGTGGCTCTAAGGAGCTGTGATCTTAATAATTTGTGTGCCCACAACCCGACTAGATAGTCGCTGCTATCCGCAACTATAATGGTAACTTGTATTCATGCGCAGTATTAGCAAGCACTACTAGCGAACACCAGCGAGTCCAATCCTTTAGGTATACACGCTACAAAATTGCTAGTTAAAATGTGCCAATTCTGTGCAAAAGTTTTGTGTTGTAGTTATTTATTACCCCATAATTTAATTAAATAAAACGAATATTTATCAAACGTATTTGAATAAAACATATTTCAAAATAATAAATTATTTTAATTGCTATGGCATTACACGGCCCTTGTCGTTTTTGAGTTAAAAGTTTTAATGATATAGTTACTCTGATAGAAATTTTGATTGTCATTGATATTTTTTGATAGTCACTCAAAATCAAACTCATTTATTTCAAATAGACCATTTACAGGCACTTTTGAATAGTCAAAAGGGCGGTCAGTCAAAAAAAGTGAAGCTAAATTGCACGTTCCAAAGCGTAGATCTCTATGGAGAAGAACGTGCAAGAAACTCCATGGACACTCTTATAAAATCATTTTAAGTGTTACAATAATTATCACTGGTAGTTAATGTTCGAAGGACCAAAAAGATGTACGGTTTGTTACCGCCCATTACAGCCCATTCCCTCTCTTAGAGAGGAGGCCTTTGTCCCAGCAGTGGGAAAATTAAGAGGCTGATGATGATGATGACGTGTATTGAGTCCACGACCTTAACTAACAATAAATGAGGTGTTGCTATGACGCGGTCCGAATGTGAACTGAAGTTGATGTAAATGTGTGTACTTGTATAGTAATTACAATTTGATTATGATGAGACAGCATTTACGCAATGTGCGGTTGCACCGTACCATATAATTGTGTGCGGGTGTGATAGTTACTCACGTGGGGTGTATCTGTAAGAGCGCGCACTCGGGTCCGCCCCAGTACTGGTGCGTCTCCTTCCACTCCTGGGACGCACATATCACCACCAGAAGTTCTTCTGCTTGTATCAGCACCAGTGTGGGACCTCTGCAACGTTACGTGGATGATGTCATACAACATTTCTCAGTCAGTGAAGATTGGTTTGAAGGAGTTTTATGTTTTCATCACTTTGCTAGGTCTTAACAATTACGATGAGCTTACAACTTTTTTTTTTTCATTTGTTTATTGGACGGGAATATTCCCTTTTTTTTCTCTATGCGTCGTGAATCTTAGTGAATCCGAAAATAAGAAAATTGACGCGTTGGAGATGTGGCGCTGGAGACGAATGCTAGGAGTATCATGAACAGAGTTTCGTAGAATGGGTTTCATCTTAAAAGAACTCGGCATCAGACAGCGTCTATCATCCATAGTGCAGTAGCGCGTTTTAACCTTTTTTGGCCATATATCTCGTCATGGTAATGTCTCTATAAAGCGTCTCGTAGTGCAGGGTAAAGTGGAGGGCACCAGGCCACGTCGTAGATCACATGGACAGACCAGATCAAGGCCGCAATTAAGTGCTCGGTTTACTAATGTACACGGAAAGCTGCTGTTCGCGATAAATGGCGCCGTATTATCAAGATGATCACTCATCGTGATTCACAGTGATGTTAAGAACTTTCTGACAAGAGTGTACCGATTGAGAAGAAGAACCTCTGCATAGGTTACAGTGACACCGACGTACCACTTGTTCCGCGATCCGAATTACGATAATTTCGATGTTAGTGCGCCAACAGTCGTTCCGAATTACCGTAAACCATACATCAGGCGATTCGGAACGCGAGGTTGTTACCATGTGTTCAGTAGATAATAATGAAGGAAAGTGCGACGGCACGGCGCACACGAGGCGCGCCAGCCCGCCGGCCCCTAGCGGGAGGGCAAGCCTTTACTTACTTGTAGGCGAGCGTGTGGTGCAGGAAGCGGTTGGCGCCCTGGCCGTGGTCGCGCGAGGCGTACAGCGGCACCCAGTGCGACGGCACGGCGCACACGAGGCGCGCCAGCCCGCCGGCCCCTAGCGGGAGGGCAAGCCTTTACTTACTTGTAGGCGAGCGTGTGGTGCAGGAAGCGGTTGGCGCCCTGGCCGTGGTCGCGCGAGGCGTACAGCGGCACCCAGTGCGACGGCACGGCGCACACGAGGCGCGCCAGCCCGCCGGCCCCTAGCGGGAGGGCAAGCCTTTACTTACTTGTAGGCGAGCGTGTGGTGCAGGAAGCGGTTGGCGCCCTGGCCGTGGTCGCGCGAGGCGTACAGCGGCACCCAGTGCGACGGCACGGCGCACACGAGGCGCGCCAGCCCGCCGGCCCCTAGCGGGAGGGCAAGCCTTTACTTACTTGTAGGCGAGCGTGTGGTGCAGGAAGCGGTTGGCGCCCTGGCCGTGGTCGCGCGAGGCGTACAGCGGCACCCAGTGCGACGGCACGGCGCACACGAGGCGCGCCAGCCCGCCGGCCCCTAGCGGGAGGGCAAGCCTTTACTTACTTGTAGGCGAGCGTGTGGTGCAGGAAGCGGTTGGCGCCCTGGCCGTGGTCGCGCGAGGCGTACAGCGGCACCCAGTGCGACGGCACGGCGCACACGAGGCGCGCCAGCCCGCCGGCCCCTAGCGGGAGGGCAAGCCTTTACTTACTTGTAGGCGAGCGTGTGGTGCAGGAAGCGGTTGGCGCCCTGGCCGTGGTCGCGCGAGGCGTACAGCGGCACCCAGTGCGACGGCACGGCGCACACGAGGCGCGCCAGCCCGCCGGCCCCTAGCGGGAGGGCAAGCCTTTACTTACTTGTAGGCGAGCGTGTGGTGCAGGAAGCGGTTGGCGCCCTGGCCGTGGTCGCGCGAGGCGTACAGCGGCACCCAGTGCGACGGCACGGCGCACACGAGGCGCGCCAGCCACGCCGTCGACGCCAGCCCGCCGCCACCTGACGACAAGCCAATCCTATACTTATAGACCACAGACATATTTTTTATACATTTCTAGCGACAAAATCAGTGCTTGGACATGATGTTTTGTTCTAGCCGGGGTGTGATAATTACCGTGCGGTTGCGGCGGCGGCTGCCCCGGGCGGGAGTACAGCGGAGGCGCCGTGCCGGCCAGCAGCCAGGCCACGGACACGGGCAGCAGGTGCGAGGCCGCCTGCCACGCGCCGCGCTCCAGCACGGGCGTGGCCAGCTCCAGGCCGGCGCCCGAGCCGCTGGATTCCACTGAAGATTCAATGTCGCGGTGACGCGTCGCCAGCATGTGCACACAGTATCTGCAGGACAGATATATGGAGATTGAAGATGTCCTCGTGGAACGATCTGGATTTTATTTGACATTTAACACATGGTAGTTGAGAACTTACCGATGTACCGGGAATATGAGTCGGTGACAGTGCTCCTCCAGCCAACGTACCACGAAGCCAATGCTGTGCATGTCCCTCTTGTTGAAGCACCCATTCACTACTGTCGACAGCGTCTTGTTGATCTGAAAACACAACATTCAGCCTTACAATCTGTAACCATGTGACTATTACCCACGAAGGACCAGCCTTAAAAGATCATTAGGTGGTCTAGTGGACAAGATGAGATACGAAAGAACGTTTTTTATAATAGTATTAAAGCCATAGAATCCTTTCTGTCTTTAGCAGATATCAGAAGTCTCAAAGTTTTAAGTGGAGTTTGCAAGTAAGAGATCGAAAAAATTTTTGGACTCTGGGATATAGCTTGCTTGGTGGAAACCAAGAATTTAATATTTTTTCAATGCCATAAAACGATGAATAAAACTTTTAGGAAAGTTACGTAGATAGTATTTTAAGAGAACCAGTTGACCTTGCAGTATACACTCACCATGAGACAGGTCTGCGGACCCTCCGGGTAGTGGTCCATGGAGAGCTTGTAGCTGGTGTAGAGCAGACTGCGTAAACCCTCCTGAGTCACCATGTTCTCGTCCGTCTCCGCGCCGAACATCCTGGTGTTGGAGCACAAGTTAAGCTGGCATCCTCTCATCTGCTAATGTTAGGCTCGCTGACTACCATTTTATATATAAGCTAGCTTACGCCAGCGGCTTCACTCGTGAAATCAGCAAATTATCCCAAGGCAACCATAAATCCAGGGATTGAAAGTATCGAGCTATTCCAGGACGTATTCTACCCATAAAATTTCTTCTAAATCCGTTAAGCCGTTTGAGTGTGACAGAGTAACAAACACACATATTTAAAAACTTTCGCAATAATCATATTAGTGTGATGGAGAGTCTACCTATCTGGCATAAAGGTAAGATGATACGAACGCCTTCGTAATATTCTGGGCAGACTTTTATGCTTGCTCCCTATGGCGTAAATATCACTAAGATTTGACCTAGCGAGCCTATTGCGCCAATTTTTTCTACCTGAGTCCCAACTTTTCTCATCGGGATGTTATCTCAACCTAGCGAAGTACGGTTCGTAATGTTACGCGCCGTGAAATTCCACACATTCGTCAATTTTTTCTATTTAACGAAAGTCATATTTTTTTAAATTAGTTTTATTCTAAAATTAGCCTTGTTCCAAAAACTATGCAACTAAAAATATGACATTAGGTCATTGCCCCTTGCCATGAAGGTCATTCAATTATAGGCTGTAATATCTCCATTGTACCGGTGTAGTGTGAAATACAGCACTTAAACAACGTTATTAGCAATCAATACGGACTAGCGAGCGTCCGATTATATAGATCTCATTGTCTTTATAATGAGTGGCAATTGTGGCAAAACACTGATCTACTTAGCTCACGTCAAACGGAAGGCAAGGTAAGTAACATGACGAATTTGACTGACATTGATTGGCAATAATCACTGCGGGCTGGCGGAAAACTTGTGGGTAGTTTGAGCGCTAGAGCAATAACAAATTTTAAAATCTTGTATCTTTCGATTTTTTTTATTTTTTTATTATTAAATGGACTTTTTGTGTATTGAAGGTGCAGCAATCTAGCTGACGATCCACCTAATTGGCTAGAGGATTCCACCTCTCATGGACTTCTGAAATAACAAAGGGAGCCAAGAACCTGTCTGGGCTATAGAAGTAATTTTGACGACTTCCCGCTATAAAAAAAAAAACGGCAAAAAATAACGTTTGTTGTAGTCCCCACTTTAATATTTATTTTATTCTGTTTTTAGTATATAAATACATAATCAGTGAAAATTTCAGCCATCTAGCTATAAAGGGGAGTCAAAGATACAAAGCTGAAATGTCTTATTTTGTGCACTGGTTCCTACTTTAAGGGAAGTAATACTATAAAGAGCATAATTATGTATAAGTTGCAAAGGTTATTAAGATATCCAAGGAACTAATGGGAAGGTGGGTTGTTAGTACACTGAAATATCTCGTCCCGTTTTCTCTCTCCTTACCTGACATAGGTTTCGATGATCATTGCGTCATCCAGCATGGCCAGGATCTTCTCGCAATGCTGCTTGAAGATGGACAGCGGAATGTGCTTGTTCTTGCACTTGCCCACGCGCAAGATGTACTTGAAAAACTGCCGCGCAAGATCCGGGTACATAGGGAACAGGTATTTCTGGAGACAGAGTTGTGGTGATGATTGTCAATTCGCTGATAAAGCTCGCTTGGAGATGATTTTAACTTACTGTGAATGATTTTTCTGTGACGCCATTGATTCCGTCTTCTTTTTGTGATCTCTGGACCAGCAACTGTAAAAAAATAATGTGTTATACTATTATGCTAACATCTGCGGCGATCCGGAGGTTATAGCACTGACTTGCAGCACCAGTGGTAGTATAGATATATGCGGAATAGCGTATCTTTGTAGATCTTTATCCCTTTCCAACAGAAGTTAGTGTTACTTTTAACGCAAACGAGAAACTATCCTAAAAACTGATGATAAACTGTTTCTATAAGCATTTTTTTTAAAACTACACCGGGCTACAAAAATACCGGGTCAATTATAAAAAGTGCGATTGTTTCGTAAACATAGTCAACTCGTAAAAATGTAGAACGTTGTAGATGACTGTTTAATACTTAAAAATATATTTATGTAATACGTTTTATACATTCTTTAATTTTAGTTACATACTAATGAACAGTTCTAACGTATGACATTGCAGTTTGTCTTAAAAGTAAATCACTTTTACAGTTTTTTATTTCTTCTGCGAGCTTGACGCTGAGATGCTGTGAACCAATTTTTGCAAAAAAGCCTGTAGGGTAGGGTTATTTATAAAAAAAGATGAATGGATTGTGTGATAAGTGATGTGAAAGAAAAAGGTGTTAGTGATAGCGTGACGGGTGACAGGACAGAATGGAAGAAAAAAAGACCATGATGACGAGGGTATTATTTATACGAGCGATTTATGTAGGTACATAACTTTTGGACATATCACCACCGTTTTTATATATAACCGTTATTTTTGCGGCCCAGTGTACAATGTGCCTTATGCATTGGTTCTGACGTGTCGTGAGTGTAATTGCATGCTCTAATTAACTCTAATATGTAACTCGACACAGCCGTCTGTGTATACTAAGTATTAGGCACCTAATTTGATAACGCGTGAATAAATAATTTGTATGGTGCTAAGAAGTTGAGGAGCAAACGTACAACATCCAAATCTATAAAAATATGTAACACCTGTTCCATCCGAATGACTGTTTTTTGTTTCTGTGTGTCATAAATACAACCTTATTTTTAGTATGTGCAAAAGGGGCCGTTCAAGTATTAAGTAAGCAGATTTTTTGTAAATATTAACCCGCCCCCCTCCCTCGCGACTGATGGGTTGTTTTGCTCCCAATGTGCGTTGGCACTTATGCTCACTATGACCTACCGTGACCTGTGTTAAACTTAGTGTCGATGGTGACCGATGTGCTGTATATAACATGGTGTAAAAAATATTGGAATCGATTCAGTTACTGATTCTGAACAAACTATATTCAGGTTTCGCATATTCTAAAAATGATGTTGTATATTTCATTAGAGACCTGGGGCCTAACCATCACGTGTTGAAATATCAAGCGTGCGAGCGAGAAAGAGAAAGTAGCGTGTATCCACACGCTACTATACATAAAGTTCCATCCCTTTAACAGTTGAGGTCGCCTAATCGTTCTCGTGAACAGCTCGTGGTAGGGCCTTAGGTCAGGATGTAAACATCATCAGCATAGTGGAACGCATTAACGCAACTAAAGGCACAAAGGCGAGTTTTAGGCGGTTAAAGTGTGACACGCCCTCTCGCTCCACCCAGAATAAGAGAAGATTTTTGATGATTTCCCAACAAAACAAAAAGGTGTGACTTTGGACGGTCAGATAACTAAATAGGTTGACAAATATTCTTCGGCAGCTTTGCTGTTATGGTAGAAGGGATTATGGTCTGCTTGCGGCGGAAAAAACGCCCTGCTGTCACTGTTTTGCGAACGCGGTGAAGCTTATGGTGGAGATATGCCCCGCTTGGGTGGAGCACCGCCTTGTTCTCGTGGGGACGACCAGTGGCGGCGACCTCTCGCGCAAGGCCTTGCTTCAGGCCATGGGACCCTCACTCAGAATACCAGTCATCGCAGACGTGAGCATGCGGACGACGAGTAATTGGTAGCTCGCCGTTCAGCCGTCCGGTAACGGACGGACCTCAAAGAGAAGCCAGCAAAATAGTAAAGGGCCCAGGAAGGCCGAAACTACGGGGGCCTTGGGTGGACTTCTGAAAGGAAAAAAACGTGTTCCTGGAACGCAATGGGCATACGAAGGAATAATATAGGTATGGTTTTAATCGGTAAAAGTCTGACATGCCCTCCCGCTCTGCCCCAGAGTGGAAGAAGTCATTAGAAAAAAATGGTTTGCTTGCAGAAAAGTTATTTAGCAAAAACTAACATAAATTATGAAAGAAACGCCGCCGCCGTTGAAAAAACAGCTGGTAGAACCATAAATAACCTTTTTTATTATTCTATTTTACAGATAACGCCATAATTCCAAAATCTGTTTATAATCTCGACGTATTAATAGCTTTACGGAGATCAGTGTCAAGTGTACGTTCGCGTAAAATCGGTTCACACTCTGTTTACTATAGATAACGGCGTGACGTCACGCCACACAATGGAAACTCGTTAGCCAGCTGATTACACCGTCATAGACTGGCGAATAGTTCGCCGCTTTGATAGAGAAATGCTTATTATTGAATGTTATAAGATATCCTGTTCTTAAGTTTTATAGGTTTCTTTTTTTTCGGAAAAACATCCAATGACATCTCTGCGCCCCTGGGCGGGGCGGGAGATAGTGTCAGACTTTTACTGACTAAAAACCAAATCCATGGCCCCAGTAGGCTTCGACCCTGCTGCGCTACGGTTTGCTGATAGGTCTTTGAGGCGCGCGTGGAACGATACGCGCCGTCGACGACTTCGGCTCGGTCCGGATAGTTACTAGACGGTTGGACAGCGAACTACCCATTGTTTGCCGTCCGCAAGCCCGCGCCTACGGTGGCTGGAAATCGGGATCGCAATCGCGGCGGCGGCTGGGGCGTGAGCACCGTTTCCTCCTTTGCTAGCATTACTGCTTCGCGAAGGAGGGTGTCCCCTGCCACTACCCACATCCCAGCAGTTGAAATATTTTTACTGGCTACGCAGCAAGAATTGAAGTTTCTTGCTTATGACATAAATCAGATAGGTGTCCTTGTCCGTCCGTATTTGTCTATGGCATCGTAGTTTCTAAACAAAGACCAATTTGATTGCTAATTGTTTTTCATTGTCATTTATTTTTAGCATTTACAGTACTTGGCCATATTATTAGGGACAGCACTCCGATTTTATTGTCTACTTTTGACTGAATTTTACAGGCAAGTGGTTGGATGTAGGTCCTGCTGATATTGTTTATTTAAAGGCTTTATTAATTGAGATTAAAAAACAAAAAAAATGAAAGCAATATAATATTTATATTTTTGAAAAAAATAACAGATACGTAATAAGATGGATGAATATTACTAGTATTTTGTGTCAGATTGCATTCCTCGTGGTATGCTCTCTATGCAGGTTCTGGCATTCTGTTGCAGATTTGTGTTATGATGCCACTCTTAGAGCTGTTATCAGCTGATGCTTAATAATAACAATAAATCATTTATTAGCTAAGTGGTGATCACTTACTACGCGACCGCCTGCTTGAAGAGCTCCCAAATGTTTTCAATAGGGTTCATGTCTAGTGAATTACTTGGCTATAGTAAAACTATTAATATTTTTTGAGCCAGGTATGCAGTAAAACTCCTAGCTTTATAGCACAGTGCAGATTCGTACATAAAAATGTACTCTTCATCATTGAGGAACCATTTTTCGAGCTGGGGCAGTAGTTCAGTTTCTACTACTCGTTTGTACTGGTCTTTCCACGTGGTTCCTTTCACGATATGTAGTATGTATGTAGGCGTTACATACCTTACTGGCCTGTTGGTCTAGTAGTTAGTGGCCCTGACTGCTATGCCGGAGGTCGTGGGTTCGATTCCCACCCAGGACAAATGTTTGTGTGATGAGCACGTCATTTGTTCTGTGTCTGGGTGTAATTTATCTATAATATGTATGTATTTAGAAATATATAAGTATGTTTATCAGTTGTCTAGTACCCATAACACAAGCTCTGCTTAGCTTGGGACTAGATAACGTTGTGTGATAGTTGTGGAATATTATATTATATTATATACCCTTGTATGAGATCAAAGACCACATCATGATAATAATTTGGTGTTTAGCCGTGTCCAAAAAGCAATCTGCATGGAACTGTTCTCCACGGTGTCGTCAGAAAAGAGCATTTATGAAAGGGCAAAAGAGCACTTGTCAACCAAAACCTGAAACGTCGATTCATCGGAGAAGCATAACTGAAAAATTTTACTACGTAATAAGATAATCACAGTAGTTTATTAACAATAAACTTTACTATTTCAAGTTATATTTTTAGCCGACTCCAGTCTGAAACAGTCATATTTTAGTGTTATTTAGTCCAGTGCATTCGTCTCTTTTTCATGGCCTTGATGATGCGTGGATTTTTGGTAGTCCGACCGACCTATCCACTTCTCACTGTCCAACCGTCGATGGAATGTCCGAAAGAACAATTCGTAAACTTCTGCGCCCTCGTCGTTTATAATTGTGGTAAGGTGGGAAACACTATTTTTACGAGATATACCTAGTTTTACGATCTGAAGAGTGGTAATCCTTTCCCTACCAAATTTTCGCTCACGGTCAGATTCCAAAGGTTTGTTCTGATCAGCTTTTCTTTTAATTTTGTTAACTACAGACTTTGAAACACCTGTAATAGCTGCTATATCTCTCTGGGAATGTTTGGAGTGCAACAATAATGTTATAATTTCAGTACATTTTCTTGGAGACGTGTCTGAAGCTTTGCCCAACCAACAAGAAGCAATTTTGAGAATATACCATTACCACAAAAAAAAAAATGTTTAAAGCCTTAAAATAGCAACACATTACTTACGTTTTGATTATTTTGTATAAGAAAAACTCGTAAAATCAAACTAAGAATATTTTTTTTTACGCGAATAAACGAATCGCAATTTTCAACAAATGTTGAAAAAAGTCAACAAAGTTAGGAAAAAGGCCATTTAAAAAAAAAAGCCGCGAGCTTACAGTGTTGCGACATATAAAAAATAATAATAATGATACCATTAATAATATTATATTCTATCTATTGATTTGCTTAAAAAGGGTGTTTCAATCAGAAATTACATATCTACGAAAACTGTCCCTAATAATTTGGCCAGGGATGGTCATTTTTGTCCTTCAAGTCTGGGTAACCTAGATTAAACAACACTGGGTTTTTTTCTCTGCCTCTTTTGTGATTACGACATCATAAAATAGCTTCTCCCGCTTTTGGTGGCCCGAGGAGGAGTATCATACTTTTGCTTCGTTGTCACTACTACCATCAAGAGTTCCATTTTAAAAGAACCAAGAAATTAACGAACTTATGTTGAATTTTATATACATTAGTTCCACATTATTTTTTTATTATTATTTTAGGTATTTGCGAACTTTTTGTAAGGGCGGAAAAACACGAGGCTAACTAATAAAACCCTTTCCGCCTTATTCCAAAACGCGATCTAAAATAGTTCCGGAACTATTACTTTAATAGGTTTAATTGGCATTCTAAATATAGATCGCGTTTTGGAATAAGGCAGTTTGCTTTCTAGTGACGTTGTGGTGACTCATTCTGCCGCACAATTTATAAACGCAGTAGAGACAATACCTTTCACATGTAATTTATTGCGTTTTAAATTGTGCGGCAGCATTCGAACTAATCCTAAACCCTGTCTAGACACGGGTCTAATTGCTAAGGATGTTATTCAGTTGAAGCTTATTCCATATCTGATGGTCATGACTCCAAACGAAAAATCTACTTTATCACAACTGCATACATGTGCAAAAAAATATACGTTATCATCAGTAATCAATAGCGATTACAAGCCATCAATCATACAGATTTGTTGATAACTACAATAATTACTGTGTCTTTGTGCAGAAATACACAGCAATAAGTATTGACCAGTTTTAAACTTGGTTTTTCAAACGGCTTCGTCGTAAACCAAGTTTAAACCAAGTACCTATTTCAAGGGAATTTACTTCCAGAATAAAAAGTATCCTGTGCTGTGCCAGGACATTGTCTACTCGTATGCTTAATTTCATCCAAATCCATTCAACCGTTTGACCGTGAAGTAGTGGCCTGCCAGTGGCTTCGCCTGCGTCAATGTAGAAAGTTGATCCAACGGAACATACTCCCGGAGTCCCGGAATAAAAATCACTAACATGATAAAAAACATCTGCATCTATATACATACATATATTAAAAGAAAGTCGTGTTAGAATTGGTGGGAAGATATCTTAGAACCAGAAAACGGACAAAGAATATTTTTTACCCCGTTAAAAAAAAAAAAGAATATATCGAAAACCTGCTCATTTATTGGTAGAGTCCCTACTCTACCAATAAATATGGTAAAGTAGGGTAGAATAGAGTAGGATGGAGTACGGTAGAGCGGGAGCGAAGCCTCGGGCAAAAGCTATCTATATATATGAATAACTCAAGAACGGCTAAACCGATTTGGCTGAAAATTGGTAGAAAGATAACTTAGAACTAGGTGACGGACATAGATTATTTTTATTTAAATAAAAAAATCAAAATCTGCTCATTTATTTGCCTCGAAGTTCATCGAAGCCTCGAAGGCGTTAATTTACGAGTATTTATGAACCATATATTTATTTGTATTGTCATAGTCGCTTAACTATCTTCATTGTGATATCTATGCGAGTATGAAGTTCCGTTGGCCATTTCTGGTCTTCTTCATCAGTTCCACTCCATCAAATGTTACTTTTTGACTGTAAATGCTTGAGTCCTCGATAAAAATACCAAAATCACTATATCCCATCATCAGTACCTCTACCATGAGTTTTAAGCAATAGTATTCGTCGCTACTCGATATCGACGCCGTAAATATTTTGTATGGCAAATTTTGCAGCGCCTCTAGCGGTCACTTGCAGAAAAATTTGCCATACAAAATATTTACGGCGTCGATATCGAGTAGCGACGAATACTATTGCTTAAAACTCATGGTAGAGGTACAGATCTGGATTTTGAAAAAAATGGGATCAATCTGGAAGTATACGCTTTAGAGGAAAAAAAGTTTTGCAAATCGGTCCATAAACGACGGAATTATCCGCGATCAAATATAAAAAAAAGCATATATACGGTCGAATTGAGAAACCTCCTTTTTTTTGAAGTCCGTTAAAAATGAATTCCTATTTCCCTTTGTCACGCCATCACGCGTGAACGGTTGGACCGATTTCGCTGATTCTTTTCTTTTTGTGTTTTTTATTGTCAGGAAGAGGTTCTTATTAAAGAAAAAAATAGGGTAGAGTGGGGTAGAGTAGCGTAGAGTAGGGTAGTCAGTTGACGGGAGCGAAGCCGGGGGTAAAAGCTGGTACATAATACAACACACACACACACTAACAACCTTTCGCCTTCATAATGTTGATGTGATGTGATTAGTGTGACTAGCACAAGAAAACTGCTGGAGTTTCTGCAGAATGACGTTCATGATGATGTCGCATCAAAACTTACGCACTTTGCAAGTAGGAGAAGCTGTCTTCTTCTTTTTAATCCTGCTCACTTGGATGCCCACAATAGAGAACCTCATGTTCTTCACCTTCCCCCTCAACCCTTCCATTGTTATACACTTTTTGACACGCACATAAAACTAGTCACTGGCCGTAAATAAAAAACATTGAGTGCTTTTATCATTCTTTGTTACTATTTTTGAGTACAAATATACAACCTCCTTATTTTTGAATTCGGTTAAAATGCCGAGGATTTGGAATTAGAACGTAATTGCAATGTGTATGTTTTCTATTATTTCCTCTGTATATCAGCGATAGTTTGCGTAATTTATTTTCGTAAACACATAAATATTTGTCGGCTGACACTGGCAGTCGACAGGGCGTAGAATCACGACGAACAATCAGAGCCAGAGATAAGATTGCTAACGAATGAATTACTCGAATTTAACAAACATTAAGATACTGTTCCCTAGTGATGATATTGATAACAACACCAATAATAATTCATTCATTCATATCGAGTAACTATCGATTTGTTTAGTGCTAAGATTAAAAGCTAGTAGTAGTCTTTCCGGGAAGGACAGATTCAAGACCACAGCCAACCAGCCAAGTTACAATCGTTTCGTTTAGCGTGAACGCTTGGAGTTGGCCACGCCCGCAATTCCATTGTTCTGACGTCATCTCAACGCTCAGTCACGTGGCCAGAACAAAGGAATTGGGGGCCCAACTCCAAGTTTTCACGCTAAACGAAACGATTGTAACTTGTCTAGGGGGGCAGGTGAAAGCATGACAAAAGTCAAGCAGGACCTGACGTTTTTTTAATGAGGTGGGAAATCACTCTATGACTTCACCCTCTTTGTTTTTTTTTTTTTTTTTTTTATATTGTATAAACTAGCACTTGACTGCAATCCTACCTGATGGTAAGCAGTGATGCAATCGTCGATGGTAAAGCGCACTAGTATCAGACTTTTACTGACTAAAACCACACCTGTGTCCTTCAGTTGCCCATCGCGTTGCCAAGTGTCTCCGATTTGGGCGGAACAGCTTTTTTTACAAATAAAACAATTTTTTATGAATTTTCGTTTTTTCTATTGCTTTTAGCAACGTTTTTTCATTGTTAAAAAAGCCAAAAGTTAAATAGAAAGCGATAATAATAACACTTGACTAAAAACAGTTCAAAATGTAGGTACTATACAGTTTTTTTAGCTTTCTTTTTGTCTCGCTTTGAAATGTTTACCCCGAATTTTTTCATTGAAATTACATGGTTGCTTTTATTGAAAATCGGTATTTTTTCTTTGAGGTGAGAAATCTTGAAATAACGTCTGCTACCACTCTGGTTCGAGAGCCCCTGGAACACAAGCCCAACTGTGTTTATTTGGGCTTTGCGTGGTCACTATATCGCACAGTCCCGCATAGGAACCCTAGTTGTGTTGACATCAAGGCAGAACGACAGTAACCTCTGTCCTCCGGAGCCGAGTTTTTTTTTTCTAGACGTTTCCTCCATTTTTTATGCTAGTGTTACAGTAACGGCACTAGGTTCTAGCGCTACAAGTTTGAGCAATCTCTAGACCATTAATTATGAGCCGGAAAATGGCAATGCGGAAATCGCTTAAACGATTTCAAAGCACAACAATCGATTAAAAAATTCGATTATTAAATCAATATCACATCGTATCTCCACAACTCCAGGCAGTGCACATCAATTAGTGCATCTCTATTTATTGTCAATGAAGCGTGTCGCCGCCTCATTCCTTCATTAGGCACGGTAAACGCGTCATATGACACGGTCACATGATGGACCAGCATGTGATAAGGCATGCGAACACACGGTGTGGACAGGTGAGATTTACCGTCATATTTTTGGGCTATAGGAAATTTCCGTGTAGGAGGATTGATGACCTAGAGAAGATTGAAAGAAATTAATTGGTGCGTTCACAACGAGTATAAGGGTCCGTTTCCACTGACGCGGAGTGGAGAAGAGCAGACCGTGAATTGGCCAAACACAGTGCTTTTTTTATAGTAGGTAAAATCATCCAATCACAAATCCCGCCCTTGGGCGGAGCGGGAAGTAGTGTCAGACTCTTACTGCATAAACCTACCCCGTTCCTTCGTTGCCTATCGTGCCGAGGCCGGGTATTCCTTTCGGAAGCTGACCCATAACCTCAGCAGGCTTCGACCCTGCCTGCCTGCAGCTAGCAGGCTGGGCCTCTACGGTTTGCTGACAGCTCCTTGAGGCGCGTGGGAACAGTACGCGCCGTTGACGACTTGGGCTCGGTCCGGTCGATTACCGGACGATCGGACAGCGTGCTACCCATTGCACGCCATCCGCAAGCCCGCACCTTCGGTGGCCAGTCACAGTGCTTGAAATTTTTACTCTGTATCAGTAGAAACAGTGTAAGTGGGGCGCAGTGAAGTTAAGTGTACTTTCAAATAAACAAAAGAACACTTGGCCCCGAACCGGACAAAACGGACTCGAGTGAAGAGCACGAAGCGGAGGGTAACTACATTAGACCGAAGCACACGTGGCCCACGCCTGATTTGTACGTACCTCTACCAGTTTAGTTGCCATATAAAATGTATGGGGACCGACGCGCCCAGATCACCGTACGTGGCCCACGTGTGCCCAATGTAATTCTACCTTTACTTCACTCCGCCCCGCTTCGCTTCGGCAATACACTGCCACTTTCCTCTGCTCTTTTCCGCTCCACCCCACCCAGCTTCGTGATGATGAGGATGAATGCTGATGACTACGTGAAATCTTTTGTCAAAATCGTGTTACAAAATGTTGCTCACAAAAAGTATCGATCGATGGACGATTAAATTGATGAAAACAGCGCAATAGCCGTCGTTTTGACGATGGAAGTGATGAGAGGCATATGACCAGTAGCAGGTATTTTCCGACTGCTGTGATACCATCTCTGTCTATTTGTGTACTTAAACAAGTTTATTGTTGGATTCATTAGGGCCAAATATGGCCGCAGTCATTTCCGTGACCGCATATTATGTCAGCGGATTGTCACTTTCCCATGGGCTGTCAGTCATGACTCCGTTGTGGGTTTATTAGAAGGTTTTTCCGTCATCTCGTGGGATCGTAGGTGTTGTTGGATCCTCTACTATAAGAGACAAAAAATTAAATGCAAAAGAATAGGTTACGTAAGGAGTTCGTACTATAGTTGTGGGATTGTTCGAAAAAGATACCGCGGCCCTGAAACGCGAAGGGCAACTGAACACAGAGAGTTTGTTTGACTCTGAAGTCTGACATTGCCTCTCGCTCCATCGTTAAATTATTTTTTTATAATCAATTTTTTTAAATTATTATAACAACCACATACTGGGCTCTTAGCACTAGTATTAAAGGAGGCAGGATTAAAACACTGTGAGAAATGGACACTGCACCAAATTAGGAATGAATCATCAAGTTGGATACATACAGGATGCTGCAGTTTATTTGAGAATGCAATAAATCCTTGTTCTTGTTTTACAGCTAGTCGACTAACGGAAGCAAAGCATATCATCTAGGTTAGGGCTGTATTTTAAACTGCTCTATAAGATTTACCTCTTGTTGAATCCTCGTTTATGTTAGAAGTTTATGTTTACATTTTTTTTTATGCCAATTGAGCTGGTTTGACTATTCTGCCAGTGTCACGTTGAATGTTTTTACTTTGAACTAGCCTTGGCTAGCTAAGCTGTCGAATATGACGGCCAACATTCTGAAAAAAGGTATTGCACTGCCAAAGTCAAAGATGTCCAATCTACTGATAAATTAATGTTGTTTTTTTTGTAATGTTTGACCGCTAACCCTAATATTAACAGAAACAGTTTGCATGTGAAGAATTTTGAGACTTCAACAAATGGTTTAAAAAATACTTCATCTAGTTTGGTCCAGTCATTCTCGGGTTTTGCGAGTTGCAAAGTACTCAGCCATTCAATTTATTTATATATATAAAATACTATGAGAAAAGATGGATAGCTAATAGCTTAGAATACATTTAAGATTTAAGCCGTGTTTATTTAGTGTTAGCGTAACGAGTGACAGGACAGAGTGGAAGAAAAAAACGTGTCCTGCCGACCCTAAATAAAACGGGACAAGGGCAGGTAGATGACGATGATGTTTTCCTATTTGCAATAATGTATAAAAATCAGTTTTTGGTTTTTATAATACCAGAGTCAATTTCAGAATTACATACTCACTGATATCTGTACATCGTAACATCAATCTTTATGTAGATATGCTCCGTGTACTGCAAATTATTGGAGCGCCAATTACCGAGTGCGACAAAACTATGATGTCATTGTGGAAATTGTGTTTTGAAATTAGTCAATTTAGTAGTACAGCATTCATTGAATTATTCTTAAAGTTTTGCTTACTTACTCGTATTTTTAACTACTATACATATTACGTAAATAAAACGGTTACCTATCATAAGTTCGAAATATATTTGACCGAATGTCATTTCACCTAAAACTTTTCAACTATTATCGTTTCGTTTTTTTTTATTTCGTATCAGTTGACCTATTCTCAATTCGAATTTTTTCGTTACTCCAACGTTTCATTTGGTCGAAAAACTTTTTACCATTGTTACACTCAGCCGATATAAAATTTGTTCGAAGTATTATGTTTCCGAACCTTCATTATATGGAAGGTCTTCTGTCATGGTTCCGGCACGCGAGCTTCACGTCGTAGATAGTTTCAACACTCACCACCGCAGCTTCGGCTTGCTGGCCGGTTTAGCCGGGCAACCTCAGCTGCGGCGGCGGGCCTTCAAATCACCTGCTCCTCCGCTCGCGGGTCGCTCTACCCCTCCTTGCCTACGCGGGTTTAAATTAAACTCTAGGGGTAGGGCAGACAAGACTGTGTGAAGTCGGATTTGCAGCGATTCGTTTCTGTCACTAAATTTGGTAGCACAAAATATTTACTTTTATGACACTATTTTAATTTAATATTGAAAATGCTACCAATTATAGTACGCAGTAAATAAGTTGAACCTGCCACCTTGAATGCACAGTAACCGATTTTCGGGTCCCAATCGAAGTTAAGGGTTGCGCGCAACCATAGCAAGTTATTTACCGCATACTATAACCATGTCACAAATATACATATGTATATTTGTGACCAAAATTCTTTTTTCAGAGTGATGAAAATATGGCAAATAAATCATTAGGCAAATGAAAAAAGTTCAAGAGAGGCTTTAACCAGTAGCAATTCGGTAAAATGATACCTATAACACATGATATTTCGATGATATAAAAATATGTCAAATAATGCATATAGCAAAAAAAAAGTCAGTCAATAGTTTTCGGTCACATGAAATTCGAACAAAAAATAATATATACTCTGATAAGTGATCGGTCCCCATATATAAAACAAATAAAAACGAGTAAAAAGTTTTTAATAACAAGTACAACTTTACCATTATTGCTTGCATTTTTGATAAAAGTAAATTATACTCATCGTTTAGCCGAAAGATATCCACTGTGGGACATAGGCTTCCCCCAAGTGTCACCATTACATTACCATTAATGTTAATGCAAAAAAAGACCAATGGTCTTGTGCGTCTTGCACGCATTAGATTCCTGCAACCTTCGCTAGGTCATCGGTCCACTTTGTGGGATAACTTCCAACCTACAGGAAGGCGCAGCATTGGAAAATCTCCCACAA
The DNA here is from genome assembly GCA_958295575.1 of Leucania comma. Taxonomy (NCBI): domain Eukaryota; kingdom Metazoa; phylum Arthropoda; class Insecta; order Lepidoptera; family Noctuidae; genus Leucania; species Leucania comma. The sequence continues at coordinate 1,033,357 of OY282482.1, read as the reverse complement.
ATTGCAGACTACATTGCAATGAGATTGGGAAATGTAACACATATTATTCAAACTCACAAACTCAAACTCATTTATTTAAAATACACCATTTACAGGCACTTTTGAATAGTCAAAATGTCAGTCAGTCAAAAAAAGTGAAGCTAAGTTGATGTATTATATTTGACTTTTACAAATGTGATACATATTTTGATTCATTAATTCCCAAGGGTATGCCAGCGTCCACACACCTATTGTCTTTCTATTGTGTCTCTAATTACGGTATTCAACAGGTTAAAGGTAGCTCAAAGTCAAAGTCAAAATGTTTTTATTTCATATAGGCCTACATGGGCACTTATAAAACGTCAGAAGCTAGTGCACTTAGCAAATATTGCTCTGCTATATAATTTATCAAAATTGGTGATGGCATTAGGAGGGTAGAAATAGCCTACAGCGCCGGGGCATACGTATGCAAAAATTCGCAACATGGTAATCACAACCATCTCATAGGGTAAATTAAATCAAGCATTTGTAAAACAGCACATTTTTTTATTACGGGGCCCCTGTGGGACTTGTCCTGGGCGAAAGTCTATTTAGTTACTAAATACCAAAGGATAGGTAGTTTTTTTTTTTTTTTAAGGTAGGTAGAACCATCTAATGACAAACCCCGCCCTTGGGCGGAGCGGGAAGTAGTGTCAGACTCTTACTGACTAAAAACCTACCCCGTTCCTTCGTTGCCCATCATGCCGGGGCTGAGTTTTCCTCTCAGAAAACGGCCCTTGACCCCAGCAGGCTTCGGCCGTGCATGCCTGCAGCTAGCAGGCTGGGCTTCTACAGTTCGCTGACAGCTCCTTGAAGAGCGCGGGAACAGAATGCGCACTTGGGAGAATGCACCGTCGACGACTTGGGGAGGATAGGTACTGTTTATAATATTGGGAGTACGGCACTTTTTGACATAATTTTCTGCTTTCACAAGTGTAAAGCCACTGGTAAAAACTAGTTTGTTTCTATACTTTAACTTCACTTATATATAATGATATACGTGCATTAAAAAAAAAAAACTATCTGTAAATTTAAGTCAGCAAAAAAAAATACAGCCAAACCTAGAACCTCCTTTTCGAAGTCGGTTAAAAAAAGGAGATAATTATAGAATAAAAAAATAAATTTTAGGGTTCAAATTATTTAAATAATGCATACAGAGTTGTTAGCTAGCCAGGACCAGAAAAAAAAAATTATTTATGATTTCACACACTTTAAATTAATCATTTGTACAGTGTAGACAACCTTGAGTGCTGAAGTCATTACAGAGACCTCTGGGAGGCCGATGACCAAGGTCAAGTTCAGCAAGAGTCTTTGATTAACTCAATACACTGTCTTACATTGTTTTTTTTTCTGTATTGCAGAAATTCATAGACAAGACTTAATTTCATTGTTTTCTTCATATTTTACAGCCTTGTACTGTTGTCAAGCATGCCAGTTTTTATAGCTCTATTAAGATTATAATTCTTAATTGTTTGTTTTAAAAAGCACAAGCTTTAGATATCAAAGATAAAGAATATACAGCAGATTCCTTGTGAATCATCTTTATCTAGCACTCATAAAATATCACTCGAGTTTTAAGATACGAAACGATTTTTACGCTCATATTACAATCATCAATCTATTTACAAATCTTTTGCAACTCAATTATTATTAGTCACACGTTTTCTAAAAACATTCCATGATTCAATCATTCGCGACCCATTCCGAATCTGTCAAACGTCGGAGATTTACCGATACGATCGTTATCAACGAGAATCAAAACAAACATCGAACAGGAAACGTCAATCTAACCCTGACGATGACCCTCGCTAATTAAATGGACATACAAGTATCCTCACCTTGCCGAGCTTCTCTACGGGCACCATCGATGGCGGGGGCTTCTCCTTAGACTCCGTCAAGCCTTGCAAGTCGCCACCAGAACCGGAACGAGAGCCAGCGCCTCGCTGGGACCCTCGCGGCGTGCTGGTACCACTGCCAGATTGCTCCCCCCCACCCTTTGTCTCATTACTATGGTTATTCCCCATCACTTCACCACACTGCTAACACCTTAATTACGTAGTTTTCGCTGGAGTGGATCCTACAATCACTGAATTTACGAGTTATTAGAATAGTAGCTGGTCTGGTGATCACACGAATAAACGTCAACTTCAACTTCAACTCTATTCGCGTGACAGACAACTGATGTCAGTTGTCATTGTCAATGTCAAATAGACACACGTTCGGATACACTCATCGTGAATATTGAAAGACGACCGAGACGAGTGAACAATAAACTCACGAAAATAGATTCTAATAAAAAAACTTCAAGTGTTCGATTATTACATCTGCAGAGTAAAGAGTGTTTATAATAAAATATTTCATACGTTACAAAATTATTTACTACCGGAACATAAAAGCTTTTTTATGAGATAACTGGATATTCGAAAGATAAATATTTAAGTATGGCGATTTTGTTTAGAGATGTTTATTATTATGTTATGAAATAATAATGAAACGCCTTTGAATACTTTTATAAATATTTAATTCATCTTTATTAATAATTACAAAAAGTATAGTGGTACGCGGCAAATAAGTTAAATCATTTGCTATGGATACGCACAGTCCACACTTCGATTGAGACCTAAAAATAGGTTACTGCGTATTCAAGGTCGACCGACCGTCATGATCACAGTCATGATAGTTCAACTTGTGTGACGAGGATTATAACCAACGAACGGACGAGTTGGGAGTTTGTGCATATTTATAGCAAATGGTTCAACTTATTTTCCGCGTACACAAATATCACAGACGAGATGGCCTTATTTTAAATTTTAAACTTAACAAAAATAGAAAAACACTACCCTCGTTCCATATGTTCCACATCAATTAATGTACACAATAAGTTAATCTAATTTATTAGTCTATCATATATTATGATTATAATTATTTATTGTTGCACACTTACCCTACAAAAGTGTATTCATTTTTAATCCAAAGGTGGATGAGAATGTCCTGTTGCATTAAGTCCGTCTACATGATATCTTCCGCTCGGCACAGTTAAAAAAATAGCGTTGCGTAAAAATAACATTAGACACAAGCATAAACAATGTGAAATAGGTAACATAATAAATCTCAAGAGCATTCTACGTGGTTAATGACTGAAGAAATCTCATCGCCGGTATTTCTACGAGTAAATGCAAAGGCAGCGCTGCCCAGTAGGTCAGGAATATTGTAGATAGCCAGTGTCCACCCTGCAAGAGAGAATATAAATTAGTAGGATAATGTAAGTAGGTACTGTACCTGGATAACTTTGCTGCCAACCGAAAAACCGAAAAACTCAAATGACGATGATGTTAGCTGAAAAATCAAATCGGTCAAGATCTGTCTTAATTAGCTTATGTGCCGGCCGAATATTAAGGTATGTACTACGATCCTTATCATGATCCATTTATCGACCTAAGCTGAACTGAGACATGGAGCTATACACCGATAAATTTTGATCGTTTTAATCCCGTGGTGGGTCGATCCGGTACATGAAACACTATCGATTTTTAAAGATAAAATAAAAAACATAATGTGCTTTTTTTTCTAAAAGACGAATTAATATACGCATGTACGAAATTAATTTCTTTATGTAAACGAGTTAATGACCGTGTAGGTTGTTGCCGGCCGTTGCGTACTAACTACCTACATGTCATTGAACTCGTCCAGCTGACGTTTACTTTAGTAATTAATTTCGTACATGCGTAAATTAATTAGAGTTTAAAAAAAAGTACTTTTTTCTTTTATTTAATCTTTACAAATCGATAGTGTTTCATTAACCGAACCGACCCTCCACGGGATTAAAACGATCAAAACAGTGTATAGTGTGTAAAGCTCCATGTCTCTTTAGCTCGCTTGCCAGACATTTTAACACGCTATGGCAAGGACTCTGGTCTATTAAAATTAAACAAGCATTCTCTGCAGATACGCAGGGCTGGCCTCTTGCACGCAACTCGTACCCTGCAGCAAACTTTTGAACTCGAGGCAATTTATAAGACAAAACTTCATTGATGTATTATAAGGGAATATATGAAACTCACACATCTACTCTACCTGTAGTCACGGAGCGAAATAGCGTTAGGGGCCGAATGTGTGTGATCGTCGCGACCGATCGTGTCAATTGGCACCATTTCAGCGGTCCATGCCCCAGTGGCGAGTCAGCTATCTTCCGCAGTTTTGATTTAATCTAAGCAAAGCTTACAATATCAAAGATGGCAGCCCTGTTGGTGTTGGTGCGCTGAGCCAGCAGCGTGAGGGAGAACAGCCAGTGGATGAGGTAGATGGACAGCGACATCCGGCCTAGAATCTCCCAGCCGCGCCATGACAGGAACTTCCACCATACAGCTGGGGAAAATAAAGAAAATTAGGTCAACCAATAATCTTATATTGTTTTACTTTAGATATATTATTTTAATTTTAATTTTTATTAACAGACAACTTGACATTGATCTGCAAAATGTAAAAAATCTCAATTTCTGAAAAAAAAAAAAAACATTCCAGAAAGTGTGGGTGGCTTTCCGTCAAAAAAATATTGACATACCCGATTGCAACGCCAATGGTTGCAAGTTCATACCATAAATAAACTAAAACCTCCGATACTCACAATCAATCCTATAGAAGAACCCGTACATAGCGAAGGCGGTGAGCGTTGTGAACACTGGCCGGTCCAGGGCAGCGTACAGCGTGACTAGCAGGGGGTGCGTGACGCCCTTCATCCAGTAGCCGCCCACTACCCACAGGAACATGCACGGCACTGACAACCGGTACAATACTCGCATGTACTGGAACAAGAAGATAAAATGAGATTTACAAAAATAGCAATTTAAAATATTTTTATTTCAAGTAGACCTACACGCACACTAGAAATCAGTGGTAGCGGCCCCGACTTACGAGTTGTAGGTTGCGGGTTCTAACCCAGCTAGGCGCATTACTTTGTGTAGGTAATTTATTGCATCACTATTGCTCTCAAAACGCTGAATAAAAACATCGTGAGGAAACTGGCTTGTCCTAGAACCAAAAATTCGAAGATATGTGACATCTACCAATCTGCATTGGGCTCGCGTGGTGGATTACAGCCCATTACCTCTCCTAGAGAGGAGACCCTCAGGTCTCCTCTCACTCATGGGAGCCATCCCAGCAGTGGGAACATTAAATCTGATGCTATGCTGCATGGAAACTTATAAAACGTCACAAGCCAGCGTATCATCAATGAAACACTTATATGGAATGTATAATTAAAGACCTAAAATAAATTCTTGCAAGTGAAGCTCAAAAGGAGACAATTATTTAATTCATTATTTAAAATTTAGACAATTTCTCAACTTCATTTTTAATTCTTCATCATTAACGGTATTTGTGGAAGAACTCAATTTTTCGTTAAAAGTCCATCGAAAGCTATTTTTAATTCTCTGATAAGGGGATGGAGCTATATAAGGTGTATTGTTCCATCCCTCTTCCTCGGTCGCATGTCTGACATTTCAACATGTCATGGTAAGGCCCTTGAATCAAAATTGCTGGAAATAATGGGGGGGGGGGGGGAGAACTATTTGCTTAGCTTTGGGATTATACTGCCATCTCCGTTCTACCATCGGACAACCTGACGTACGGTAAACTTCTACGGTCTGGACTAAGCGTTTTCCCTCGTCATTTATACCGCGTAAATCGAAGGCCTGGAACAGTTTGCCTTCTGCGGTCTATCCGTCCGATTATGATTTAGGTGTCTTCAAGGTCAGAGTGAATAGACTGTCTAGAGGGCCTCGAACGATTGCATCACTGCTTACCATCAGGTGGGATCGCAGTCAAGCACTTCGCCCGGGTGTCGCCACTGTGCGGAACATCCGGAGGACACGGTGGAGCATCGCCGTGTCCTCGTGGGGGCGATCGGCGGCAGCGATCTCTCTCGCCGGGCCTTGGTTCAGGCCATGGTCCGTAGTGAGGAGGGATGGCAGGCGGTCGCCTCCTTCTGCGAAGCAGTAATGCTAGCAAAGGAGGAGGCCGACCGCATCAGGCAGAGGCAACGGGGCGCTCGCCCCAGCCGCCGCCGGGATTCCGATCCCGATTTCCGGCCACCGTAGGCGCGGGCTTGCGGACGGCGTGCAATGGGTAGCACGCTGTCCGATCGTCCGGTAACCGACCGGACCGAGCCCAAGTCGTCAACGGCGCGTTCTGTTCCCGCGCGCCTCAAGGAGCTGTCAGCACACCGAAGAGGCCCAGCCTGCTAACTGCAGGCAGGCAGGGTCGAAGCCTACTGGGGTCATGGGTTAGTTCCGAAAGGAATGCTCGGCCCCGGCACGATAGGCTACGAAGGAACGGGGTAGGTTTTTAGTCAGTAAGAGTCTGACACTACTTCCCGCTCCGCCCAAGGGCGGGATTTGTCATTGGATGATTTTACCTACCATAAAAAAAAAAAAAAAATCGCAGTCAAGCACTAGTTTATATAAATTAAAAAAAATACAGGCTGAGAGTATGCAGTAGGCATGTCAAATTTATCATCGTAATTAAGGTCTTGAAATTAATCTTGGCTAAGACTTACCATGCTCTTCGCAGGACGGTATTCATCCACCTGATGCGAGCGGTACACGAAAGCAACCAGCAGACCAATGAGCGCTGATGGTAGACTGTCCCAGGGGGCAGAGTACAGCCAAGTGAAGGAACGCTCTCCAGGGAACTGTGTTCTCATCAACCTAGAGAAATACAAGCGGTAGTTATAGAAAAAGGTGCAAATGTACTCTTATATTTCGGCAGTAATGTTTTAGCTTCGTGAGATACTAGGCAAGACTGGGCGTAAGACGGTGGTGAGTGCAATATCTCACAAATCTAAGAACTGTTTAAATAGGAATGTATGATTGACCCTACGCATTCTCTAATCTAATTTACCATAAAACAGTTTTTTTAAAGCTTTTTAATTTTCCTACTTAATTTCAGGACATGGTTTCTTGGCTAGCTTTGCGCAATTTGAGAAATGAATATCTATTTTTTTTTCATTGCAAACAGAAAACACGTCTCTACTTAATTATGTTTTGTTTTCAGCAGCACTATGCACTTTGCCTTCTCTTTTAGCCAATACAAGCGTGATGTTACGTTGCCCACTTACTCAGGAATCATAAGCTGCACCATGGGCTTCAGCTGCCAGCTGTATATGATCGCAAAGTTGACCACCATCGAGCCCAGGACCATGGCTCCTAGCACCTTGACTGCGGTTCGAGGCCACCTGCCCAGCAGTAGAGTCAGGACTGTGCACACTACGTACAGCTGCATATCCACAGCCAAAAACCTAGGGATAAAGCAATAAGATTTACAATTTTAGAAATGGGAGTTCCTCTGGGCACTGTCTTGGATCCTTTCTTGACGTCAACGAAAAATATATTTTTTTTTATTATTATTGTCACAGAAATTCTGTGAGAATTGTTTTATTATCTGGTTTGAGATAGAACAGATAATTTATTCTAGAACAAAGCTACATGTCTTAAAAGGTATAAAAGTGAGAGGTTAAATACAAAGCGTCAAAGGGTTGTCAAGTTACCATATGTGGCTATATCTATAAATATTACATTTATAATTTGCAAAACTCAACATACTTAAGTAAACAGAATATATTATCATATTCAATTATCCAGAGGAGTCAAGAGTGACGGGGAATGCGCGATACAAAATGAAAGTAACAATATAATTAATTAGCTTGAAAGGATAATGCGGTAATAAACCAGAAGGAACTTTAATTCTCCACGGTTCTTACAGTCCATCTAAAGCTTGTCTACTACATGTAGGCATCGCTAACGATAAGACCCCATCTGTGCATTTAAAAGATGATGTTATTATTATAATGTGTATAAAGTTTATTCTATTTTAGGAAGAAACAAAAATTTTCCGTAGATGAAGGTTAATTGATTGGTACTTATTTTTATCTATTTTTTGTGAGGATGCAATTATAAAGTATGATCTAACATTAATTCTAATCCTTTTCCTCGTTTGGATCCTGAACTTTTTATACACAAAATGATTTTAATAACTTTAACGAAACATAAATTAAATGATTTGTTAAATGTGGTATTTGGCATTTCCAAAGACATTAAATATTACATACTACCAAGTATATATCTTTTTAAATCTTTTTGGGCATTTCATATGATAGGTAGGCTGTGTAGCTAGGTATGTATAATGTGTACCTACACATATGCCATTTATAATGTAATTTCCATATTTACAGCGAATTAACACTACGGTATTTTATGGATCTGCAAAACATTGCTTTGTATTTTCTAATAGTAAATCTGTGGTGAGGTAACTTGATTAATTACCTCTTCTTTGTTTTGTGCCTTCAGAATTACAGATTATTTTAATGGGTGTTGGCTGAGTGACATGTAAATGACATTGTGTCGGAGAACATGCATTGTGAACTAACAAGTGTAGATCATGATCAACTAACAAGTTTTCTTTTTTTTAGCAGGCGCCTCTAGCAGGTCAACCAATAAGGTAGTCGCCTGGCTAAAAGAGGCTTTAAGCCTTCAACTAGGCCTTATAAAATTTAAAAACTAAGTGTGACTAGGAAACGCTAAGGGAAGCCCCTGTGGTATACGAACCGCAACCGGACGGATATCAAGGATCGTGCTGGATCGAACCAGGTAACCACTTTTCCAAGGCTGGAATATTTATTTATTTAATCCTAAATTAGAAGATAAATGGGGACAGTTGATTTATAAACTCACCATGTATGTATTAGGCACTTATCATCTGGATGTACGAAGTTGTTGACGTAAAGAGCCTGCGTCCACCACTTGCGCCTGCAGCGGTCGGCCTCGGCCTCTACCATGGGGGCCCATAGGGGACCCTCGCCAGCGTGCGCCCACCAAGTCGTCGCCAGACCCAGGACGAACAGGTAGAGAGGAGTTATCCTGGCATTCAATAAACTTGCATAAGACGATGGGTAAAAATTTGGAGATCAGCATGTCAGCTGAGAGGATTTGAGTGTTGTACCTAGCAATCCTGTGCATCAGGCACTGAGGCAGCATTTTGATGCTGAGCTGTTTTTTAGGGTGGTCAGCGACATGGATGAGTAGGTTGTAGCCCAGCAGGAAGCTGGAGGCCATGATGAAGGTCTGCACGATGGAGGTGCCATTCTGCATGTACGTTGACAAGATGTGATGACTGCCCTGCGAGAATAGAATGGAAAGTTGTGACAGAAAACATGATACGGTCAAAGTTTGTTTGTTGTTTGGTGAGCAAATGGAGAGGCGTAAGTCTAGCACAGACTGATTGTCGTGATGATAATATTATTATTGAACTTTAGAACCAGGAAGTTACGGATGTATTACATCGAGATTAAAAAAAAAATGTTTTATTTTTTTAGTGTTCGCACGATAGCAGCAACTTGAGCACATTATCCATAGATAAGATACATAGATTTAAGTTTTTGTAAAATTGTTATAATTTTGGCGTAGGTCTACGTATCTACCATAAAGTTTATTATACTCTTACCTCACGCCTTATTAACCCTAATTAAGATTTGACTCTAAAGGTGTCTTACGTAGTACGGAAGTATTTATAAATAGCGGAACGAAAGTTACTTACTTTCTCAAAGAACTGTGGGTTGTAGATGTAAGTGAGGTGGTAAGCCAGCACCGAGTGAGCCATCATCACTAGCAGCAACGTTATAGCTCTGAAACGTACAGTTACATAATTATAAAACCCACGTAGCTTCCAAATACTTGTGAGATGCCATGCTATGATGGTTCTTACTTCATTCCCTGCACAGGTTTAAGAGCTGACAGCCTTGGGTCTCCTTCGCTGTGGTCTGCCGTCAAACGATGCCAGTTCGCCACCAAGGACCAGGCCACCAGATGTTTTAATGCTGCAAAGGACCAAAAAAATTGGTATAAAATATGAACGTGTGTTTATCAGAAATGATTCCATAGTAGTAAACCTGTATTTGTTATGTCATTTGTATTTTATTTATAACTGCGTTAATTAACTCTTTTACATTAATTGCCGTCTAATATTTTTTATGGAAAAAAATAATTTCTACAAAAACTGACCCCTTGCTCGATAGATGGCGTTGGGATCGAGTTAGATCGCGCTATGGTTTCGTTACCGCGGAAACATGACTACCGCGGCGGCGCGCTGCTCAAGTTGCCATCAGGAGGGTCTTAACTGACTCGACTGAACAGCGAATGATGATCTAGGAAATGATCCAAGTGATTATACTCCGCTCGTTCGTTTCTCAACTATCGCAGAGATTCGATTCGAATAACTGACGCTGTTTTTTGGCCCCTTATTGGACTATGAATGAGTGACTCCTGACTATTCCGCCAGGAGGCGCCACAAGAAAATGTAAACGTTTCAGATCTTTTATTTATTTATTTTTTTATTATATACTTTATTGTACACCTCATAATGTGGACAGGATAAATATTACAAAACTGAAGAAAAAAACACGGACGGACGACTTAAGCCCCAAGACCCAAAGCAAAACTGACACAGTACAACAAAAGTTGACACAAATTCTTAGGGGAAAATGAGATTCTAGAAAGAAAAAAAAAAATAGGAAGTGTATAAAAACTAAAACAAGCTGCTGAAAAAGTAGCACGTTTTGCGACTATTTAATATTAGGTATAGGTAGGTACTAACCAACTCAGTAAACGGTGTTCAAACTATAATTTGTAAAATAATAGCCTATGCTCAGACCTACCAAATAAATAATATACACAAAAAAAAAAAACATAAAAATTGGTCAAGCCGTTTCGGAGAAGTTCAATAACAAACACGCATGTTTTTATTTATTAGAATAAACGTCACAATAGTCTCATTACTTCCGGAATATGTTATTCAATCTAAATATAGAGTTGGTTGACGTTTTTATATTAAAACATAATGATAGTGACGTATCACATTTTGCGTCATTTATGTGTAATAATGTCGATTTGGACCGGTTATTTAGCGGTAGTTATATTAACCATAAGTTCGAGAACCTTTATTTGCGAGTTATGTACCTACGTACACATACTGATTCATTAAAAGGTATACAGTTGTTTACTTATTTACGAAAAAGTATTTTTAGAACTTCTCAAGGTAATTTCGTTGTTTAATTATAGATTGTGGACTTCGCCAACGGATCTAATATGGGGTTTAATCACTGTCGCGGATCCCTTATTAGCTGTTTTGGAAGTTTCCTCATTATTGTTGTGTAACAAGTCTTATGTAATATAGCTATTACCAATAGGTAGATATATCATCGTCAATGCGGTGTCTTAAATATTTATTACAAGCAGACCATAATATGTAGTTAATAGGTATTTGGTTTTGGTTGATATTGATTTTTTATTTGGTTAATATTTTAAAAGTTACATTTTTAGGTTTTGGACTGGATAAATAAATTAACAGATGTCATGAATATTATAGGTCATGCAGGGACCTAGCCCTTTCATACTTTTAGTTTATTATCTACATATGTTAACTTAAGCATATAGCCCAAAATCTGCATAGACAATAGCCCTACAAAAATCTTTGGTTAAAATATGTAACGAGTCTCTGTGGCCGCTGGTACCTGGTACCAATGATCCCGAACCTTAGGACCACAAGATTGAAGACAAATAAGAATACGTCATGATTCTTCAAAATAGCATTCACTCACGTTTCCCCTCCTTCCTCAGCACATCATACGCCGTGCCCAGCAGATTAACCCCTATGATGAGGGCAGCCACACACGCGAAGGCCAGGTCCCAGTCATCCACCGGCCTCCTGCCACCTCCAGCCTTGCAGTACTTCAGCTCCGTGAGGTTGGCTTCCAGCCCGTAGCGGGAGCGAGTCAGGTTGTTTACGCAGCGGCTGAAGCGAGCTCGCGGGGATGAGTCGCGGATGTGGCTGCATGAGGTGGATAGGCAGAGCCCTCGGTGGATCAGAGTGTGATTGAAGTGGTAACGGTCGGTTGAGAAGTGCTGCAAGGAAATGGGAAGGTTAGACTTGACTAATAAGATACGGTTCTATTGAGAGCAAAGGCATACAGAGAAGCAACGCCAATATTATGAAGCTAAAGATTTTGTTTGAACGCGATAATCTAAAGAACTTATTCTTCGGTTTGAATCGAAAAACTCTTTTACTATTGGAAATCCCATTTGTCGAGGGAGACCTCCTAATTATATAGGCTATATATAGTGTTTATAGGCTATACAACATCGCTTTACGAGATCAGAACAGTAACCAAAGATGCGGGTGGCGGGCAATGGGTAGCTCGCTGTCCGTCCGTCCGGTAACAGACCGGACCGAGCCCAAGTCGTTTACGGCGCGCACTGTTCCCGCGCGCCTCAAGGAGTCATCAGCAAACTGAAGCCTAATCTGAGGCACTGGGGAGGTATTAAAATGCATACTAGGGCCTTGGAACCAAGGCAAAGGAGGAACGGAGTAGGTTTTTAGTCAGTAAGTCTGACACTATCTCCCGCTCCGCCCAAGGGCGGAGGATGACATTGGATGATTTTAGCTACATAAAAAAAAAAACCAAAGATGCGAGCGATACCAAGAGGGTCAGCTAGTTTTCTCATACAGAGATGCTCGTAATAACATAGTTTTTAAAGGTTAGTTGGTGATTTTAGACTATACAGTCATTTGCTAACGTTTTTTCTTTCATCATTGACTGTGATGGGGACAAATAAAATGGATAATGTTGAGATAAATTAAGATACGAGAGAGCAGCGGTGGCCCAGTGGTAACGGCCACAACTTTCGAGTAGTTGGTGGGAGTGTAAACCCAGCCAAGCGCATTACTTTGTGTAATTTATTTCGTCAGCACTGCTCTCATAAAGGTAAAGGAAAACTTCCTGAGAAAACTGGCATGTCCAAGAACCAAAAATTCGAAGACATATGTCAAACAACAACCCATACCGGGCTTGGATTGAGGATTACGGCCCACTTCCTCTCTTGAAGAGAAGCTGTGAGTCGCAGCAGTGGACAGATTAAGAGGCTGACTATGCTTTGGCTTAAATTAATAAAATATATTACGATAAGTTAAGATGCATAAAACTGAATAAACTGCTCGGTTCCTTCCTGGGTTACCTAACAGAGGCCCTGATATCAGGATGTTAAGGAGGTACAATACCTCCATGACGCTGAAAAGGCGGTCGTTCCTGTGCGGCATGAGGTCGAAGGTGCCCATGCAGAACACCCCTCTCCGCGCCAGGCACTCCTCCCAGTCGTCCAGCTGGAACAGCTTCGGCATCTCATGGTAGTCCTCATCTGTAATCAACAACATAAAAAACCATGCATAAGCGTCAAAGACCTTTTGAATGAAAATGTGTCTACTTCATCGATTGAACACATATTCCTAGCCTACGTTGTGAACATGCAGAAAAGTTAAACAACTTGCATGAGGAGGCTGCAGTGAACGCGTGAACTTGAACATCTTGGTAAGTAGGCTTTTAATAAACTAGTGCGCCTCATCATCAACGATTGCATCACTGCCTACCATCAGGTGAGATCGCAGTCAAGCATTAGTTTATATTCAATTTTAAAAAAAAAGTAGGTACTCCAAACTGCGAACTACTTACTATCTTACTTTAGCTATGTATGGGATTCCAGTAATATAATTTAATGAAAATGTAGTATTTTGAGTAATATAATTTTTATTCGTCCATAATATATGAAGTACTCATACCCGTGTCGTAATTGCAAATAATATTTCACTGTAAGACAGGCTACTTATATTTTTATGTGCTCAAAACATGTCTTTATGAGATAGGTACTACGGCTACGTGAGCAAAACCGTGGGAAAAAGCTAATTATAAATATACGCACAAATTACTGATCGCTTTAAATAAATCCGGGGTCAAGTCACTGTAAGATTCCGTGAACAAATATCATCAAGATATAATTATAAAGAACAAAAATATCCTTCATAATATTATTGATTGACAACTGAAGTTATTTATAGTGAAGCTGTGATTGGACGGAATATTATATTTTTAGAGAGACACCACCTTGTCACTGACCAATAAGGGTCGGCACCAGGGGAACGCTTTCACTTCTTTATTGACTCCAGCAAAGTTGACTTCCGTAAAAGAAACTTGTAGCAATTTAACTTCCGTACCGGAAGTTTTTCCGTACAGGAATTTGACAGGGTGCAAGTCATGCACTCTGTCGAAATTAATAATAATTTATTTCCTAAAAAACTTACTACGTAAGTACGTATTGCCTACCTCATAGTATTTCATTTGGCAATATTTTTATTAAATAAAAAATGAGTCGAGTATCTGTAACAGTACTAGACAATGCCTGTGTTTCAATGATCAGGGCCAAATCATCTCGTTTTAGAGTAGACAACTGTATAAAAGAGGAATAATTGTAATATGATACAAAGCATTTTAAATTAAAATTGTAGATTTTGCCCCTTTTCTTGCTCGTACTTCATCCAGAGTCGGATTAAGCCAGCGCAGGGCTTGTAGCAAATTCAAGCAATTTTTTAATCAAATGCAACCGACCGCAGGCCCCTCGCCTACGGCGGCTTTTTGTCGCGTTGACATCTTTTCTAGCGTGTTGCAAATGCGTTTAACGCGCGTTTGCGCTGCTGTCACGCGCTTACGAAACGCGCGACAGTATCGCTACAAAAAGTCGCCGTGAGCGAGGGGCCTTTAGTAGCGATAGACTCATTGCAGTTGCTTATATTGTCTTTACAGATATTCCGGAATTACTTAGATAACATACGGTACAAGAGGTATCTTGACTGGTTTTTGTATGTCCGGCCGGGGCTTGCTACGAGGCTAATCCGGCCCTGACTTCATCACATAGATATACTTTATGGAACGTTCAAATATTCAACTTTTTAACTAACTGACGGACATGTTAACAATTTAAAATTGCATGTGAATGATTTAGTTGACGTAAATGCAATTTTTAGTTTACCATTTCATTTTGTTATCTTTTTTATTTAGGATTATATTTTTTTCGTTCTTGCAAACTGAAAAAAAAAACATGTTTCTTCTGCTTTTGTTTTTATGGATAACTAGGCTGTAACAAAATTGTATAGGTACTGAATAAAACTATATCATTACCGTAAATAAAATTTTTAACCATGGGTTAGCTTCCGAAAGGGAAGGCCTGAAGCAAAGAAGGAACATAGAAGTGGGTCTTAGTCAGTAAAAGTATGACAACCCTCGCACTTTGCCCTAGAGCGGGAAAAATCTTCGAATGATTTTTGCTAGCCTAAAAATATCGTAAAAAAAAACTAAAATGTTTTCTTTTTTTTTTAAAAAAAAACCGTGCTTGTATCGAGAGCGCCTAACCTGTAAACATATTACAAAAGTCACCCTTATCCGGAACAACTATCTATTTGCCGTACAAATATTAGTACCGTTCGGGAATCGAATCCGCGGCACGCGGCGCTGCAGAGAGCACTAGCCGCATGTTCGACAAGTCATTGATACCGTTCCTGTAGTATCCAACACTCAGGAAATATCTCCGAGTACGTTTGTGGAGCTAATGAACGCCACTGACGTTGTGAATTATATAATATAATATATAATTGTCACACACAACGCCGTCTAGTCCCAAGCTAAGCAGAGCTTGTGTTACGGGTACTAGACAACAGATAAACATACTTATACATTTCTAAATACATATATATTATAGATAAATTACACACAGACACAGAACAAATTATAAATTTGTCCTGGGTGGGAATCAAACCCACGACCTCCGACATAGCAGTCAGAGCCACTAACTACTAGACCAATAGGCCAGGCAAATTGTGAATTGTGATACCTTTTTGTTTATTTTTGAGGTGGGTAATCATCAATATCATACACCTTCCCGCTTTGGGTCCAGCAAAAGGGAATGCCTTTTATTGACTAAAACCCAACTGTGTTCCAACAGTTGCCCTTTGCATGCCACGGCCTCGGTAATACTTTCGATACAAAATATCTTCAAAAAAATAAAATTCTTTCAATAATTCTGTACTTCCAGATTGGTTCCATTTTTTTTCAAAATTCAGTTCTGATGTTGGGATCCATTAGGAATTGAGGGAACTCCTCAAATATTATAGGAAACCATATAGTGATTTTATCGATGACTTAAGCATTTACAGTCAAAAAGTAACATTTGATGGAGTGGAACTGATGAAGAAGACCAGAAATGGCCAACGGAACTTCATACTCGCATAGATATCACAATGAAGATAGTTAAGCGACTATGACAATACAAATAAATAAATGGTTCTGAGTAGTTATGTTGAAAATGGTATCATCAAAGTGACCTGATGATGATGGAGCCGGAAGATAGTCACCGGAACTCCGTAATGTATCAATGTATCCTAGCCGTGTTTGGGCTTGTTAGAATTGACATGGGATGCACTGGCTATAAGGTACTATTAAACTGATCTGATGATTGAGCCGGAAGGTGGAAGGTAGACACGAGAACTTCATAATAAAACAATGTATCCTAGCAGTGTCTGGGTTTATTGGAATTATCATGAGAAATGGGCACTCTGGTTATAAATGCATCGCAAATAAAAAGTGTGAAATAAAAAACTTTTTACAAAAAAAATAAATAACCGTCTCCATTAAAAAAAAAAACACTAATAGGATCAAAATAACTTTAATTTCGGAAGTCGGTGTGTCTCGTTTGTTTCTTATTTAACACCGACTTCCGAAATTAAAGTTCTTATTTTAATCCTTTTTGTGTTTTTTTTAACGAAACCGGTTATTTTTTTTTGTAAAAAGTTTTTTAATTTTACCGGTTGGCCATGGCTAATTATAATAAATAAAATATATTTATTTTTCTTAGTGTTCTTTTTTATATGTGGACTTTCAATGGTTCAAATAAATTCAAAATT
Source organism: Leucania comma (assembly GCA_958295575.1). Lineage (NCBI taxonomy): Eukaryota > Metazoa > Arthropoda > Insecta > Lepidoptera > Noctuidae > Leucania > Leucania comma. Next base: position 1,016,509 of record OY282482.1, on the reverse strand, counting down.
AGTACAACCATCACGCGCCACTTGAAAAATTTTGATTATAAGAAATCTTTTACCTAACTAAAATTTTATTTTTATTTATTTAGAACATTGAGGACTTACAGCTAAAAAAACTCGACAAAAAAAGAAAATATAAACATTAGAAAGCCAATTACAAGTCCTCACATTAAAATGTATGTTGTGAACACAAAAACAAAAACACTTTGCATTTTAGATAAGCGAGATACAGCATAATTCCTTTTTGCAAATTAAATGACTATTCGACTTAATTAATTAAAACTAATGCTACAAGACTCAGGACATCTAAAATGCCTCTTACTATCACCACCATATTAAAATTAAAATGTCCTGCCCATAAATTCGGGGTCACGATGACAATACAATAGTTCCTACATCAATGCATCGTTACAATAAGCCGTAATAGCAGTTAGGCCGCGGTTCCGTGCCGGAGCGCTGTGGGCCCGTGAGTCAGCCGCCGTAGTGGGTGGGTTGTGATGTTGATGAGTTTGATGACATAATCTGTACGGTAATCAGCCGGTCATTAGGAGTGATGGAGGTATATTTGCATGGGTAATTAGTGGTTGGTAATTGATTTTGAACTGCCACGTTGGTCTAATGGAAGCAAGCGCTATTTTTGGACATAAGGGGGTCAATTCCCGGATCAGGACACATGGACTTTTTCAGTTGTAGCTCAAATTGAAAGAAAGAAAATAGAAAAGAAAGAAAAACCTATGGAAATCCACAAATATAAAAGAGAACACCATGAAAATTTATTTTATTAAAATTGACTACATGGCCAAGAACCGGCCCTTAAGACTAGTTACAATATTCGTCATATCTGCGCCGAACTCTCATCATAAAGTCACCCCAAGCATTATGTATGGGGCCACCCCATGGATTCTGCTTTCAGCATGTGTAAATAGAGTTTTTTAAAAAAAGGAAAGGTACAGATAAAGTAATAAATGAAACGTAAAGAGGAAATAGGTGCATTTATATAAATAGTGAAAATTTAAAAAGGTTGTGGATGTGTTTCTGGCTGAGGGCACAGGCGCGCCACGCCCTGTAGGTTTAAACAGGTACTAGGGGGGCGCGGTACACCTCTGCTTTAACCCTTTCCAAAAATAAATCCGTGATGTTATTACGTTACAGTGAACAAGATTTTATGTTATTCGGTTTTCCATTAACTCACGACTTCGACATAATGATATTTATTTTGCAAATAGGTTTTAAAAAACACTTTTACACTTCAATATTTTTTTTCGTCAGGAGTTTAGTTAGTTTCCTAGCTCTGAGAAGAAATACAAAAACCAACTGATAATGTTTACTAAATAATGTTTCGTAAGCTAAAGTAAGACGATTGATGTAATTAAATGTTTTAACAGAAAAACATGTTAATATTTTAAGTAATGTTATATTTGTTAGTAGACTAATATACAGTTTAGTTTTAACTTTTAGTTTAGTTTATTGACAGCACCGTTGGCATAGTGGTTGTGCGATTGGCTGGCAACGCGTGTCGTGGGTTTGATTCATGGAACAAAAGTATCAGTATGGCCTACAGTTAGTGGTTTCAAGTGTCTTGAGTATATTTGTAAACGAACCAACGATAAAACAGTTATTCATATATTTAAAAGTTATTTTAAGTTTTCAAATCATAGGTTTTAATGGACGTTGGCGTTGACGAGAAAATTATTTAACTACGCAATGGAAAAATAGAGAATTAATTTCTGAAAGGGCTGGACCGTTTTTGACGCAACTTTACTGACGGATATCTTATAGGAATAAACCAATAAAGAGAGAAATGCCGAATCAGTCGTAGGTATTAAAGATGTGGAACCTCCGGCTAAAAGGGCTCCTCTTTGTGCAAAAATGCGTATAATGTAACAACTATACTTACTACGTATCTTTAAATAATTCTCATATTTGTTAGATAGTAACATAATTAATCAATAAATAGCTGGCATCACTCGTTCTAGCCTTCTCTCTTTTTCGACAGGGCCTTTTTTTCGGTGGGAAAATGGGCCTACACAACTGGTTCATTGACTCTTTTAATATTCGTAAATTGATTTTTACCCGACTGCGCCAGAAGGAGGGTTATGTTTTTCGAGAGTATGTATGTATGTATGTATAATTGTTTGGCACGCTCTGCAGCCTGAACGGCTCGATAGATTTTAGCTTGAGAGTTGTCGTTAGATTCGTATTTACTGTGAGAGTGACACTGAGTATATCAAAATAAATAAAAACGAAATGGCGGATTTTTGGCGTCAAATTCAAATGTTTGGTACACTCTGCGGCCTGAACGGCTCGATGGATTTTAGTTTGCGAGGTGTCGTTAGATTCGTAATTACTGTGAAAGTGATATCGTAATATATAAAACTAAAAAAAAAAAAAAATTAAAAACGGTAATTTTAATTATTCATGAAGAAGCCCTAAAACAAGAAAGTCGTTGTACCCAATTAGATAAATTGTAGCAGTCGGGACCCATTCTAGAAAATCAGCCGTCTAGTCAGTAGATTGGTGTAATCTGCAATGTAGGATGTGCTCTCAATTCACTAAGCCTCCATTTCTAGAATAGTTCCCGACTGCTACAATTCGTCAGTCGTGAATAGGCTCTTAATAAACTACAGCGCCTCATCATCAACGATTGCATCACTGCTTACCATCAGCTGGGATCGTAGTCAAGCACTAGTTTATATCAAATAAAAACAAAATTACCATTAATTTCAAAGCCAGCGACGGCCACCACCATTGCTGTGAAAACCAGCCACATTATGACCATCACTGTCACTTAATGTCAATAAACTGTCAAATTCACTGCACTATTAAACAAAATGATTTCAAAAGCTCATAGATAACGATTGACACCGTGATATAAAATTAATATGACTGCGAACGGTGGTTAAAGTTAGTCACCGGTGGCTATGCGGTGATAACGAAGTCTGTGTTAATGAATAGAGGTGACTCGCGCTCAGATTTATATAGAGAATAACGTACGATTCAAAGTTGAACTCAATATTCAGTACCGAGTGCAAGGACTTCGTTAAGAGGGTTCTACCCCTCTCGTCAATGTGAGCATGAAATAAAAGCTGGTTGTTTCATCCATCGCAATCCAACGCAATGTTTGATGAATTGGCAACGCGAAAAAAGAGAAATAACTCCTGAAAACTCTGTTGGCATTCGATAATGCCGCCATTCTCTCAAATACTTAATATTTCAGAAAACTTGTTCTAGGAAATAAGACGTGATTTCTTAAAAAAATTTAAAAAGTTTTTGGAAAATGCCATCATTCTGAGTATTGTTTAAATGTGGACCTTCCACATTAAACAATCCTATTGTTGTATTTTCTTTTTCTTTATGAGTACAGGGTAGTATGGGTTTTTTATGAGCCTTTTATGAACTTTCACGCAGAATAGCAGATTTTCAGAGGTCTCTACTGGTTTAGCCTTACACGAATTTAAGATTTGATCACTACAGAAAGCTAGATACTATTTATAAGATATCTTTGTTTCCAAAATATTTACAGAAAGATATGTAATTACGTAACAGCGGTTGTATGAAAATGTACCTCGGGATGGACGCCCTTAAGCTGTACTAAGAAGTGCCGATGCTGGATTGTTTTCGTATCCGTCTGGTATAGCTCCGTCTCTCTCCCTCACACAGTTTTGAAGACGTCATAGTACAGTCCGTGTACTAACCTGTCCTAGGTTTTCCCCGCTTATGCTCCTTTAGTTATTTTTTTGGAACGTCCTAAACGCCTGGATGATTTTCAACGAATACTAAATAAAAACAATTTTTCATAATATTTAGTTAAACCTCTTTTTTTTCAATTATGTTTTAGTTGAAATTGCATTAGGACTTTTAAATTCAATTATTGTCAATAATAAAAAAAAAAAAAACTATTTTTTGTATCTTTTTTATAAAAAAAGATGTTACTTAACATTCTTTTAAAGGAATGTTGCTTAACATTCCTTTAAAAAGTAAAATTAAAAAATATTCCATCTTTTGCTAGAGATCTCAAACTTGTTTTGATGTGTGTACGTTATTCTCTTGAGATTTTTTATTTTCTGTAATATTGTTGTATTTTTAACCTTAAAATTTTATAAATCTAAAAAACAAGCATTATTTTGAAATATGAGTTCTACCTTGGAACCAATGTGTCTCGCAATATTGATGACGTATTGGGACTTAGAACTGCTAATGAATGGGATGTGTATTTTAGTTTCAATCGTTATCACGTGGGAAATTATATTCCGCGAATAAAGAAAAAAAAAATCTTTCCTACGAGCGGCTACAGGACCAAATTTCCAAAACGAAAGCTTATTAAGTCACAGATGTTTGTTAGAAGAAATTTGTAGGTTTATGTGTGAATGGAATAAGCGAACCAGTCCATATTGCGAATGTGTTCAGGGAATATTTTAAGGTACGCTCCCCGCTGGGACCTTCAGCGGCATTTATTAGGTCTGAGCCCGGATGTAGTAGGGAGGAGACGCCTGTTATTTACGGCCAGTCAAGTAAGACGCGTTTTAAAGAAAATGACGGGCGGTAAATTACCCGGTCATGATGGACTTAGTGTGGAGCACCTACGGCATGCAGGGGTTCACCTGCCGAGGGTCCTAGCCATGTTTTTCACAATGTGTACGAGTCACTCCTACTTACCACATGACTTAATGAAAACCATCGTAGGGCCTATTGTGAAAAACAGGACTGGGGATATCTCGGATAGGGGGAACTACCGGCCCATATCCCTAGCAACGATAATTGCTAAGGTGCGGGACGGTATGCTTGATTCCTGCCTGGATAAATACATTAAATTACATGATGTGCAGTTTGGGTTTAGACCCGGACTTTCCATGGAAGCTGCTATCGTAGGCCTTAAGCATACTGTCCAGTACTACATGGGCCACAGGACGCCGGTATATGCGCGTTTTCTTGACCTCTCCAAGGCTTTTGATCATGTATCATATGATGTGCTCTGGAGAAAGTTGGGAGACGCGGGTGTACCGGTGGAGGTGCTCAATATGCTAAGGTATTGGTATTCTCACCAAACTAACTTTGTGAGGTGGAATAAAATACTCTGATGCATATACTATAGTGGGGTGAGACAGGGAGGTTTGACGTCACCAAACCTTTTCAACTTAATGTAAATGATCGTCGAGCTTAGCAGCAAGCGTGTCGGTTGCTCGATCGAGCTACGCAGATGACATGGTGCTGTTAAGCCCGACAGTGAGAGGTCTTGGAGAATTGTTAAGGGTGTGTGAGGCATATGCTGGTATACATGGTCTTGTATACAATGGCCAAAAAACCGAATATATGGCCTTTAGGGCCACTGGTGAATGCCCTGAGTATTCACACAATATTATCCTAAATGGCATGGTCGTAAATCGTGTGACGAAATTTAAATACCTAGGGCATTTAATTACCGAAGGTCTAGAAGACGACCAGGATATCGAGAGGGAGCGCAGGGCTCTGGCGGTCAGAGGTAACATGCTGGTCCGCGGATTTTCCCGCTGCTCTGAACACGTGAAGATTACGTTGTCTAGGGCGTATTGTCAAAGTTTCTATGCGGGGAATCTGTGGGTTAGTCACACCAAAAGATCGCTGGATGCCCAGCGCGTCCAGTATAATAACATCTGTGCGGACCGCCCGGTGGACACGGTGGAGCACACAGTCGAGGTGTGCCCCGCTTGGGAAGAGCATCGCCGTGTCCTCGTGGGGGCGATCGGCGGCGATCTCTCGCGCCGGGGCTTGGTTCAAGCCATGCTCCGGAGCGAGGAGGAGTGGCAGGCGGTCGCCTCCTTCTGCGAAGCAGTAATGCCAGCAAAGGAGGAGGCCGACCGCATTAGGCAAAGGCGCACACGCCGCCGCCGGGTTTCCGATCCCGATTTCCGGCCACCGTAGGCGTGGGCTCGCGGATTGTGGGCAATGGGTAGCTCGCTGTCCGTCCGTCCGGTAACAGACCGGTCCGAGCTCAGGTCGTCTACGGCGCGCACTGTTCCCGCGCGCCTCAAGGAGTTGTCAGCAAACTGTAGGGGTCCAGCAGGGCCGAAGCCTACTGGGGCCAAAGGTTATGCGAGAGTGTCACCACGGGCCCCGGGACAAAGGCAAGGAACGGAAAGGTAGGTTTTTAGTCAGTAAAAGTCTGACACTATTTCCCGCCCCACCCAAGGGCGGGATTTGTCATTGGATGATTTTACCTACCAAAAAAAAAAAAAAATTACCTAATAACATCTTCAGGATGATGTTGGGGCTGCCTCGCTTCTGTAGTGCGTCGGGGATGTTTGCGCTATATCGAACGGATGCCTTTCATGCCGTCATTCGCAAAAAAACTGTTTTCCTGATCTGCAGAATGCGTGGCAGCTGCAACCAAATTCTGAAGACTGTGGCTGACAGGGTCTCCTCGCCACTATGGAGAGCCTTTATTTAGCGTGTAATTTGAATTAGTTTGAATTGAATTTGTATTTTATTTTATTTATTTTAATTTAAATTGTAATGGTAATTGTGAATGATTTTGATTTAATTTTTAATTTTAATACTGATTTTAATATTTTGATTTTAATTTTGAATTGTGATTTAATTTTATTGTTTATTCAAATTGTGATTATGTTGGTAATATAATTTTAAGTTTTGTATTTTTGACTGTAACTATGGATCTAAGTCATCTGAATTAAATGAATTTTATTTATTTTTTAAATTTTAATTTTATGTGTCATTGATATTGCCCTTTGAAATGCATAGTTTCTAAGTTGAAAAACTGTAAAAACTTTTTTTTAGATTTCATGGTTATATGTACTGCGAAATTACAGAAAATACCAAAAATTAGTAAATAAATAATTCAAAATCAATCCGATAAGATATTAAAGTTCAAATTATGTAGAAGATAAAATATTCAAAAACCTACAAACAACAAATATGTTCCAAACTGACTTTTTGTATATTTTTAATTAATAATAGTCTTCGTTAGTGTAAATTCGCTTCGCAGCATATCTTTTATGAGTTTAATCGGGAATCAAAAAACGCACGTCGCCATAATTTCTGGACATCGATAAAAATTCGTTGATTACCGAAATTAGAGACACAATAGAAAGTGAATAGGTATGCGAACGCCGGCGTTCGCTTGGGGCTCGAGTAATTAAATTATATATGCAAGAAAACAAAGTACATAATAAATTATTCAAAAATATCGAACTGGTTATAAAACACCTCGTGAAGGCCTACAATTCGTTTTCGTAGGGGGGAACATCTGTATGTGTTAGTTTATAATTAAAAAAAAAAGATGAAAAATAAAAAAAACATCGTTAAAATAAAATACTATATTTTCTATGTATTATTACGATATAAGAAGCTTAAAATCGCTTGAACAATCAGTAATTTTGCTTAGAATTTTAATTCATGTCCAGTTTTTCTTTGATTTGAATTTATGAGCGCCGCTCCCACACTGCATGAACGTAAAATTCCACTAATGTCAGGTGCGCGAACTACAGTTCACCACGAAGTGAGTGCACGGCACGCGTAATCTAGTGCGTAGTACATATATATCGATGAATACAGATCATATGAAATTTTAAAAAGATAAAGTGAAACTTCATATTAACTACGTTATTCTCTTTTTGAAATTAAGTAATATTTACTGGTTTCTTTGGATTTTGTATTTTCTTTAATAATACTGTATATTAAACAATTAATTCTAAAAAAAAAGAATATCGTACGTTTAATATAAAGCAAGAATGATTCGATGCTATTAGGAATTGGAATCGCTGAAATAAACAGTCTATTTTATCCAGGAAGATCTTGAAACTGTAAGAGAGAACTAGTCTAGTTACCTAGCGACTGATCTCGAAAACCACGTAGGCCCCGAGCTGTAGGCCATAAACTGTTATTGACAATGTCTTTAGCCTTGAGTTTGTAAGGCGGATGTTTATTTTTCGGATATCAATTCTCATTTTCCCCAACCAATCAAATATAGCCGATATAAAGAACTTTCTAAATGCTGCAGACGATGACGCACAGTGGTTCTCGATCACTATGTGCGAGTATATCCTGTGTAATGAAGTTAACTGGCTCAATTGAACTTTGTTGTCTCTGTGAAGGATAGTTAAGGGAAAGATAATTTATTTATTATTTATTTATTTATTATATACTTTATTGTACATCATTACACATACAATAGGAAACTTAAAAACTAAAACACATACATACAATGGGCGGCCTTATCGCATTCAGCGATCTCTTCCAGGCAACCTGGAATGGACAGGATGGAATGGATAATATGGGGCGTTTTGGATCCAGAGCTGCATCAAGTCGTGCGACAATGCTACCAGCTTCTGCCAGCGGCTCCGCCCCCGTGAAAGTCACTTTACTCCCTTAGGGATGGAGTTTCGTAAAATTCTTAGCGGACGTCTACATCCTATAAGGAATCTACCAAATTTCTTGATTAATCAGCACGGGTGGTATTTCGCTTTTATATAGGGTGACTGGTAATTAGTGAACGATACTTAAACACGTGGTTACATTCAGTACGAGCCTGACTGCCTCCCATGACGCGGACGTGCATGAAGATTTTTTAATATAGGCTTAATCGCTTAAAAACTTAATTCTACTGGACCTTTCTGCCATCAAACAACCAATAAATCAAACAACCCGACGTGCTGATAATATCTCTACGGTACAAACTAAGCGTTTCGCCTCGTCGTTTATACCACGTAAATCGAAGGATGGGAACAATTTGCTTGTAGCGGTCTTCTCGTTCGATTTTAATATAAGTGTCTTCAAAGCTAGAGTGAATAGGCTCTTAATAAACTAGTGCGCCTCACCATCAACGATTTCATCACTGCTTACCGTCAGGCGGGACTGCAGTCAAGCACTAGTTGGCTGCCAAAAGTATATATTTCTTGATAAACTGGTTAGATAACAAAAATAGACTAGATAGTTCTTTCCAAACGTTTAGTTGATACTTCGCGTGACCCAAGGGCTGGCTTTTACCTCGGTCATGTAGATCCACAACTACCAAACTTGTTCATACAAAAGTAGACTCTAAACATCGGAATTAAGGCCTATAGTGGCGTGCATGTAAGAGGACACCGGCGTCCTCTCGAGCTAGGATAGGTTAAGCATTGCCATACAACGTGGCAATGCCGCCAGCCTTTTGGGCACACTTCCAGTCGATAGCGATGCGGAGGAGTTTTTTGACGCTATATTCTAGTTAGGAGTAGCCTTTAGTGGATATATTTATGTGTAATGTTTATAGTGATATTATTTAGCTTATTGATAGTAATAATACGGAAAATGTATATAAAAATTTTAGCACTAGTTTATATCAATTTAAAAAAAGGTGGTCATGGAAGTATAGAGAGTATAGTTCTGCTGAAAGCCAGTATGAGATTAAACTGGCTTTTTGTGTCACCCATGTAGTGATTCTATTGCAAATTTTTGCAATATTTACTAATGTAAAAAACTAACAATCGTTAATAGTAATAAAGTTATATTCTTTCTTTAGGTCGAAGCATTTCGGTATTAATTTCTGAACGTTTGTCTTGTTTTATTTTCATCATTACTAATCTTGGCTTATCGACCTCAATTAGGATTGTGGGCATGTTCATTGTGCCCACAACGCTGTACACGTCCTTAAGGTAGTCTACGCTCGAGGAGCCCAGCACGAGCCCATTTAATTTCTACTACTAACTTCCACCAACCCTACTTTACTCTTTATTAGCGAAATGGTATAACATATTATATTACATATTTTATTTTTCTATTGCTAATAAGGTAATTTGTATTAAAAATATATATATATGTTTACCTTTTTACTTTCACGACTGAATTAATTTTGGGACGATGGTATTCATCGACGTCTTACGGGCCGCGCTGCGGGTTAACAAAGGTCAGTTTAAATAATTATTACTGTTTATTTTGTGCTGACGTAGGTTGTGTTATAAAAACAAGACTAATGAAAATAACATCCGAGAAGCCTATAAATACTACACCCAGGAAGTAGATATTGTACATATTTTATTATACTACCATGAAGAAACAAAAAATGGGTAATATGTGTGTTTTTGATGTGTAAATCTATACTTATAATTAATCTGTAGAAGTAAAAATTCTGTACATTAAAATATCAAAAAAATAAATGGCAGGGGGTGTTACTAGACCGACACCGAACCCAAAATTGTGATTAAAAATTTTTTTGTCTGTCTGTCTGTCTGTCTATCTGTCTGTTTGTTCAGGTATCACGCAAAAACTTCCGGTTCGATTACGATGAAACTTGGTTTAATTATTCTTTAATATCCTGGGCACCACACTGGGTACTTTTTATCCCGGAAAAGTATATACAATAAAAAACAAACTTAATTTTGCGGTTCGATCCCTAAGCCCGATTACTGTACCAACCGCAAATAATAAGTTTGTCGCAAGCCCGCACCGGGACAGAAGTCATTGACAAAAAACTCATTGATAAGTTTCGTCGTCCACGCGAACGAAGTTGCGGGCACAGCTAGTATAAAATTGAAAATTTTATTACTAATCTTGGCTTATCGATCTCAATTAGGATTGAGGGCATGCCCATTGTGCCCACAACGCTGTATACGACCTTAAGGTAGTCTACACTCGAGGAGCCCAGCACGAGCCCATTTAATTTCTACTACTAACTTCCACCAACCCTACTTTACTCTTTATTAGCGAAATGGTATAACATATTATATTACATATTATATTTATTGTTATATATTTATATATATATCAATAAATAGTATAATACAAAGTCGCTTTCTGCGCATCGGATACGCAACGGATTTTGATGCGGTTTATTTTAATAGATAGAGTGATTCAAAAGAATTACGCTATCCCATCTCTTCCCGTGGGTGTCGTAAGAGGCGACTAAGGGACATACCAGAGAATGGGCAGCAGCATTCTCTGTGCATTTCAACAACCACACTGTGATCGCCAACCCGCTTGCCAAGCGTGGCGATTATGGCAACCTCCCCCCCAAGATATGAACAGCACAACAAAGAGATGGCCCCTAGTGCCCGGCAGGCTACCCTTGATTCCGGTAGCGGTCAAGGCCACGGCGAGGCAAGGGGTGCGAACAATCTCCGGATGGGATCCGGCTATCCATTTATGAAACGACTAGACCTGGCAACCTTTAACACACGTACACTGAGGTCTGAATTGAGCAGGTTAAGATGGAGTATTGTGGGATTATCTGAAGTCCGAAGACTGGGGGAGGACACGATAATTCTCAAATCCGGTAATATTTTCGAGAGGGTGACAAGCAGTCCTAGGATGGTGTCGGGTTTTTCGTCCACAAGTCCTTTGTCCTTTGAAGTCTTGTGGTGAAAATCGAGAGTGTGTCGACCAGGGTGGTGTACCTTATACTCAGAGTATCATCAAGATATTCGTTGAAGGTCATACAGGTTTGCGCCCCGACCTCGACACACACCGACGAGGAGGTAAAGATCATGTATGAGGATGTATCCAGAGCCATGCATGGTTATAAGACTCACTTGACCGAAGTCATGGGGGGCTTTAACACGAAACTGGGCAAACAAAGCGGTGACGAGCGGCGAGTGGGGCAATTTGGATTTGGACGTCGGAACCACCGGGGACACCTACTGGCTAGTTTTATGTAGAAGGAGGGCCTCTATATGATGAACTCCTTTTTCAGGAAACGTGAGCATAGGAAATGGACCTGGCAAAGTCCTAACGGTGCAACTAGAAATGAGATTGACTTTATCTTGTCGACGAAAAAGCAAATATTCAATGTTGTCTCTGTGATCAACGCGGTGAAAACTGGAAGTGATTACTGTGTAGTAAGAGGCACATTGAATATTAATATTAGGCTTAAAAGATCTCGCCTGATGAAGTCTACGCTCCGCCCAGCACAGATTCAGATCCAAAACCCCGAGAGCTTTAAGTTCGAACTTCACAATCGTTTCGAGTGCCTAGGAAGGTCTGTGGACGAATATAACGATAGGTTCGTGGAAATTGTCCATACGGTCGGGTCTAAGTTTTTCAAGACTCACCGTATACATAAGAACAAGAGGCTCTTTGATCCGACCTTCGAGCTAATGAAGAAGAGGCGTGAGATGATTCTGCAGTCTTCAGACGACGCATGCAAATACCGACAGCTCAATAGACAGATCTTGAAATCTCTGAAACGCAACCTTCGCCGCTTTTATACCGTAAGGATTAAAGATGCGATTCAGCGGAATAAGGGCTCTAAAGTGTTTGCACGGAATCTGTCTATGGGGCAAAGCCGGCTCACGAAACTGAAGACCAACGATGGCAGAGTCATATCCGCCAAATTGAAGCTTCTGAAAGAAATCGAGATTTTTTATTGACAGTTATTCACGTCTGTCACTAAACCCGCTTGGCTTTGGCCGCTTGGCCCAAGAGCTAGATTGACTCGACACTATACCGAAGATATTCCGGACGTCAGCCTGTACGAGATTAGGATGGCTCTGAAGCAGCTGAAAAACAACAAGGCGTCGGGTGAGGACGGAATTACGGCCGAACTCCTGAAGGTGGGTGGAAAACCGATCCTTAAGGCCCTTCAGAAGTTATTTAATTCCGTCATACTCGAGGGAAAAACTTCACAAGCATGGAGAAGAGGCGTGATGGTACTTTTTTTTAAGAAGGGCGTCAATGCCCTGCTTAAGAATTACAGGCCCATCTGACTTCTGAATCATGTCTACAAGCAGTTTTCCAGAGTCATCACGAATCGTCTCGCGCGCAGGTTTGAAGACTTCCACCCTCTCGAACAAGCCGGATTCCGAAAAGGCATCAGCACCGTGGACCACATACATACGCTGCGGCAGATTATACAAAAGACTGAGGAGTATAATCAGCCTCTCTGCTCAGCGTTTGTGGTCTACGAGAAAGCCTTAGATTCGATCGAGACTTGGGCTGTACTGCAGTCTCTCCGATGGTGCCAAATTGACTACAAGTATCGGTACATCGAAGTGCTAAAGTGTTTGTACAAAAACGCCACCATGTCAATCCGACTACAAGACCGGACCTCGAAACCTATCCTCCTGCAGAGGGGTGTGAGGCAGAGAGACGTTATTTCTCCAAAATTGTTTATGGCAGCAATGGAGGATGTCTTCAAGGTTCTGGAATGGAGGGCTAGGCATTAATGTCAATGGCGAGTACATAACTCACCTTCGGTTTGCCGATGACATAGTAGTCATGGCTGAGACTACGGAGGAGCTCAGTACAATGCTCGGTGACCTCAGTAGCGCTTTCGAAAGAGTGGGACTTAAAATGAACATGGACAAAATCAAAGTTATGATTTTTTTTTTTTCTATTTATTTAAGGAATTTTTATACATAAAGTACATGTCAATTCCATCGTAACCTAACTTAAACTAACCTACATCTACTTACTAGTTATGGATTACCTACGACTAAATAACATAAACAGCGCTTTAGCGGCTTCAGACAATGGAGAGGACAACGTCTCGTGGAGCATACCCACATTAGTTTTGCTTAAGTTGTAAGTTCTTAATAAGAGCTCTCGATCGGTATTGTAACGGACACATTCCACCAACAGGTGATGCACGTCTTCAATAACACCGCACACATCACAATTTGGAGAATCTGATTTTCTCATCATGTGTGCAAACTTGTTTAGTGGAACGTGACCAGATCTTAACCTGAGCGCTGTTACAATTAAAGACCTACTCAAACTTACATTAATGAACCATGGTATTCGAGGAGGCTCACTTTGTATTGTTTTGTACCAAATTCCTTTTACCCGAGATCTCTCATTAAAATATTCTGCCCAGTTATTATGACAGTACTTTTTGTATTTAGGCAACAACTCAGTGTAATTTGGCAAACTTAGAACCTCTTTTCCGTCTACTGCTGCTTTTCTCGCCAATACGTCAGCCTCCTCGTTACCTCTGATACCAATATGTGATGGAATCCATTGCAATCTCAACTGACTGCCCTTTAAATTGTTCTCGTAAATTTCAGAAAGGATGTCATAAGCTATCGATGCACCTCTGCCACCAGAGGCGCATCGAGCTATACGATATAAAGCGCTTCTACTATCGGAACAAATTAGCACTTTGTTCTTTTGAGCGAATACAAAAGCCCCTCTAAAATTGCTATAAGTTCCATCGACATAATAGAAAATTCGTAGGTAGATTTAAAACAATTATTGTAAGAAGAATGATTTGCTACATGAGGATCATAAAATACAGCACCGCGACCACTTGCGCTTAATGAGCCATCAGTAAATATAACATACCAACCGTCATATTTTTCTCTCAACTCGGACATAAAATTGTTTTTTTAAAATGTTGTAATCGTGTTTCTTTTTTGCGTGAACTAAACTGTCTAAGTGAAATTTTATTACATTATGGATATTGATGTTAGTCACCCATGTTTTAAGAGAAAACATTCTTAACGTTGATGACGATGACATAATCTCGTTTTTGATCAAATTATAAATATCTACAAGTTGAGGTGTTTTTTTCCTGACCCAATAGCTATTATTACAAAGGGAACTTAGTTCGGATAGTAAATTAATAGTAACATTGTCAGAACATGGACAAAATCAAAATTATGATAAACAGCCATGTAACACCCACTCTTATCAAGAAACATAGTCGTCTACAACTTCGAGTGTACAGTACACTCGAAGTTGTAGACGACTATGTTTACCTGGGACAGACGGTCCAGTTAGGTAGGTCTAACTTCGAGAAAGAGATCAATCGTCGAATCCAACTCGGTTGGGCAGCGTTCAGGAAGCTGCGCAGTATCTTCTCGTCCAATGTACCACAGTGTCTCAAGACTAAAGTTAGTGCCATCAGTCCACAGAAGGGATGGCCGATGGGGCCGGAAGGTTCTGGAATGGCGACCACGTACCGGAAGACGTTGCATTGAAAGGCTTCCTACAAGTTGGACCGATGACCTGGTAAAGGTTGCTGAAATCCGGTGGATGCAAGACGCACAGGACCGTTCATTGTGGTGACACTTAGGGGAGGCCTATCTCCAACAGTGGATGTCTTTCAGCTGAAATGATGATGACGATATATTAGTTTTTAATACACGGCAGAATATCCCCTGTATCATTTTATGTTTTTATGATCCATCCTAAGGTTGCCTGGCAGTAATCGCTGTCAGCGGTGAGACCACCATTGAACCAGTATTAGGTTGTGTTACTTTTTTGGTGTACAATGAAGTTTAGTCTATTCCATACTACTCTCAGAAGCGAAAACTGGGCTTAAAATTAACAAGCAAAAAACCCAGGGAATGCGTACAGGGGTGGAGAAATCTTCTCCGTTGCTAATCGGCACAGAGGCTGTAGAACGCGTCTACTTTACGTACCTCAGTAGCGTCGTGGCAGAAACTGTAGAAGACGTCACTTCTCCAATGGCCAAAGCCCGTAGTACATTCACACAGCTGAAACCTGCTTGGCAATCACGGAAAATAACCCGAAGGGTTAAATTCAAAATATTTGGTTCCAACCGCGAATCTGTGAAACGTGGAAGGCAACAACCCAACTAGCAAAATAATGTCATATAAATGGTACAACAACGTTTTTAATCTAACTATCAGCCATAGAATATGGTTTTATAACAGTTTTTTAAATATAAATATAACGCGGGTTATGGCGCAGATTATATAACTTTAATATAGGTTAAGAGTCGCTGGGAGGTCGCATCAACAACTATTACGTTGGGTCAAAGTCATATAGACGTTTTAAGTTTGACTAGTAAGTTTTGTAATCGTTTAAAATAAGTATAATAAATAGCCAATTTTTTTTAATTCATAAGTGCGGACACTTATTGTGACGGACAGGAAACTACGGAACCATACACTGAGCTTGGCCCGACACGCTCTTGGCCGGTTTTTTTTACTTCTAACCAACGCCCAGCAGCTACAGTTCTATTATTTATTTTTTTTATGTTTCACAACTATCACACAACGCCTTCTAGTCCCAAGCTAAGCAGAGCTTGTGTTATAAGTACTAGACGACTGATTAACATACTTACTTATTTCTAAATACATACATAGGTATTATAGATAAATTACACCCAGACACAGAACAAATGAATAGAATAGAATAGAATAGAATAAACTTTATTGTACACCAAAATAGTAACAAAAACTTTTAAACACACTTAAATCTATGGGTACAATGGCGGTCTTATCGCTGACAGCGATATCTACCAGACAACCTTGGGGTGGACTGTAAGAACATAAAATAGAATAAAAAGATCGTGCTCATCACACAAACATTTGTCCTAGGTGGGAATCGAACCCACGACCTCCGGCATAGCAGTCAGGGTCGCTAAGCACTAGACCAACACAGGCCAGTCATTATTAATATGTAATTTTCTGGACATATCGATTATTATTTAATTTGTTTTTGGGACCCAAAAAAGTAGCACAACAAAAATGAAAAAATTCGACAACTTTTCTATTTTGTCAATCACTAGCGTAAATGTGCTTTTGCACAGCACATCGATATTTAGCAGCGATAGGAGCAGGGGTGGCTGAGTGGTAATGGTCCTGACTTACCAGTTGTAATACGCGGGTTTAAACCCAGCCAGACGCATTACTTTGTGCGATTTATTTCATCACTACTGCTTTCCAAATAGTGAAGACAAACATCGTGAGGAAACCGGCATATCCTAGAACCAAAAATGCTATGCTATGCTATACTATCGATATTTATGTCTGCTTAAGTTAAACTTGTCATTATTCACGGGAATGTTTCCTGAGAAATTGAAAATGACGGTTATTAAACCCATTCATAAAAAAGGTAATAAAAAAAATATTCATAATTATAGACCGATAGCCTTATTGCCTATTTTATCGAAAATTTATGAAAAAGTTATGCATACGCGATTAATAAATTTTATAGATAAGTTCCGAATTTTAAAACATGAACAACATGGGTTTCAAAAAAAGAAATCGAAAACCATAGCGGCATTTAACTTAATTAACCTAGTTACTAATAATATTGACCAGAAAATCTCGACCACTGTTGTATTTTTTGACATGTTAAAAGCCTTTGACTTTGTATTTCATGACTTATTACTAAAAAAAATTACAAATATGGAATACACGGTAAAGCAAATGAATGGTTAAAAAGTTACCTTACAAGTAGATCTCAATTTGTAGAAATAACTATGGACAAACCAAATCAAAAAGGCGAAATGAAATTTAAGTACGAATTGTGTTAGTAGTAACACAATTAGAAACACCTGTAGAGGTACAGGCGTTCCACAGGGTAGTATTTTGGGACGCTCACTTTTCTTTTTATACATCAATGATCTGACAGAAGTAACTGACCATCCTTGCATACTCTTTGCAGACGATGTGTCCGTAATTATCCCTAAACACTAAAGAAAACTATAATGAAGAAATAAATAGTACCGTAAGCAAAATTTTGGATGGAAAAGAATGATCTTACACATAAAATAAATAAAACCAAATATTTACAATTCCTCAACAAAAACTGGAATAAAATTGACTTAAACATCACTTATAAAGACGAACAAATACAACAATCAGATAGTATGACTTTTCTTGAGATAGTTCTAGACGAGAAGTGTTCCTGGATTGGTCATATTGATAAAATATGATATGTGGATAACTCAGCAAGTTTGCTTATGTTCTATGGCGTCTATCTAACCTAACAAGTAGACAAGCCACATTACAGCCATATGTTGGTTCAACAATGCGTTATGGTATACTAGGATGGGGAAACTCGGTGCATCTTGCTATAGCTTTTATCGCATAAAAGAGGTGTATACGTGCGATTTGTAATGTAGACCCACTCACATCCTGTAAACCACTGTTCAAAAAACTTAAGATACTTAAATTGACAGATATTTACATTAAGGAAATATGTAAATTTACCAAATCTCATCCTGAGATGTTTAAAAACCTGGGAGATAAATGCAAATTCAAAACTAGATTTCCTTATAGGTTGATTAATCCTAAAATGAAAAAAAACTTTTTACAAAAAAAATACAACCGACTTCAAAAACCACCAAAAAATGCAAAATAACTTTCAATATCGGAAGTCGGTGTTTCTATAATAGTTTGGTGTCTTCGCTATTTAACACCGAAAAGTTTTTTATTTCACACTTTTTAGTAGTAGTACCCCTCAGCCAAACTTAAATAGATAGGTACCTTCCGCCATTCGCTTCCATCATCAAATCATCATGACAATTCTAATAATATCAAACACGGCTAAGATACACTGATTTATTACAAAGTTCCGGCTCTTACCTACCTTCCGTCTTCATCATCAGGTCAGTTCTATGTACCCCTCCCCTTTTTCCTTTAGTCAGCCACCGACTACATGTATAAACAAAGCAATTTTACTTGTTACGACAGTTCTGCTGAGGTTTTTTGAAGAATTCCGTTCTATGTCTTCGTAGTTCATCATCAGATCAAAACAATATTTTTATAAGACCAATTCGAGAGTATAATCTTTCAATCAAAACAAAAATTTTCAATATCGGTCCACAATTGACCGAGATATCGGCGAACAAACATATACAAACGACAGTTCTGCTATGATTTTTTGAAGAATTTCGTCCTATATCTTCGAAATTTATCATCAGATCAAAAAGATATTTTTATGGGACCAATTCGGAAGTATAATCTTTCAATTAAAACTAAAAAAAATTTTCGAAATCGGTCCACAATTGACCGAGATATCGGTGAACATACATAAAAAAAAAAAACATACAGCCGAACATAGAACCTCCTCCTTTTTTCGAAGTCGGTTAAAAACGGAACTGTATGGGCGAAGTTGTTACCAATGTGCATTAAAATATATAACAAGGTTCCAGATCGAAATAAGGAACTTCCGATGGTCCGTTTCAGAAGGGCTTTACGCAGGTGGTTGATTGAGAATCCCTTTTATAACACAAGAATTCCTCCAGTTCAAATTTAATTAATCTAATTTGTAATAATAAATAAATGGAATAGTAATTTATTTATTTCAAGTACCAAAGACTCATTTCAGTTACATATCTTAAACATAATACAGACAATACTAATTGAAATTATTAAAATTAAATTAAATGTCAATAGATTTTAATTATAATATTAGCCTGTCAAAAATTAATATTATAATGCATTGATTAAATTTCATAAAATTATATTCAACTAAATGTCATTTGAATGTTGTAATGTTGTTTGAGAGCAGTGGTGGCCGAGTGGTAACGGCCCCGACTTACGATTAGTAGATCGCCGGTGCAATGTAATATAGGTATGTGCTCTCAATTCTAGAATAGGTCCCGACTGCCAGTATTTAATATATTATAAATAGATAAGTGCAATCGGGTACAACGACTTTCTTGTTTTAGGGCTTTTTCATGAATGCTCAGAAAAGCAGTGGGGTTTTTTAGTTCTTTAAATTACCGTTTTTTTGTGTATTTGTTTGGTATGTATAGGGGCTTTGAAACTCCTTTTTCCTCAGAAGTAGTTTTCGGCTTGGAGATGTAGTCTGCTGCCCCCGGTGTGGCACTCCTTTTGTAAAGGCAATAGTCACGGACGTTTGGTTAGACGTATTTAGCGCAGCAGCTGATACGGCTGGGTGAATACAGGAGGGGACCGGAGGTGGTGTTGCGTTAGTTGGAGAATCTGGAGAAGGGTACATTGTCAGGGCGTTACGATACGTACAGTTGAATTCGGTCCTAATAAAGCGTATTTTCCCTAAGTTTCTTATAGGAAGGGCATTTTTTGGAAAGGGCCATGTGTTCTCCTGAACCATTTGGGCATTTCAACGTGCCTATGTCGCAATTTCCATGATCTCCACTACATTTTGTGCAAACTATCTTGCTGACACATCTTTTAGCGTTATGGCCTAGCATTGTGTCACTGGGAATACGTATTTATCTCTATTAATTTTGAGGTTGCCCACAAAAACGTATACAGTTTCACAAGGAATCCATCCCACGTCATTTTCGTCACGTCGGTTTAGACGTTTCAGGGAAACAGTTCCGCTGGACTAGGGCACGAGATATCGCTTAGTATCTGCTCGTCATTTAGATCAATATCTACATTTTTAATAATGCCTTAGAGGTAACCAACCTCCAAGGACTTAAATATACTCCAGCACATAGTTGCGAATTTCTCACTGGAAATAAATCTCTCAGCACTTAGGTAGGTCATTAAGAAATTCTACTCTTATACGGTATGGGTTATTGTATTTTATTTTTATTGTATCAGAAATGCCTTTCTCACGAAATAACTTGGCTAAGCTCAGCGGCATGCGTGTCGGTTGCCGTGTGCGGGGTGTTTGTGTGAACAACATCAGCTACGCGGACGATATGGTGCTGCTGGGTCCGACTGCGAGGTCAATTGGAGAGATGCTGAAGGTTTGCGAAGAATAAGCCGCATCACACGGTCTGGTATATAATGTGTAGAAAACCGAGTTCATGGTCTTTAAGGCCGCCGGCAAGTGCCATGACACCATTCCTTCAATTGGTTTGAACGATATAAACATCAAGCAGGTAACAACCTTAAAGACGATGACGACGTGGAGAGGGAGCGCAGGGCGTTGGCGGTTCGCGGGAACATGTTGGCGCGCAGATTTTTTCGTTGTTCAGATCAGGTCAAAATAACCTTGTTTAAAGCGTACTGCCAAGGCCTGTACACGGGAAGTCTGTGGTTCAGCTGTTCATGTAGGTCGCTGAGCGCCTTGCGAGTCCAATATAATAATGTTTTCTGGATGATGTTGAAACTCCCTCGTTTCTGTAGTGCCTTAGATGCCCCGTAAGTACATGACTCAATAGTGACCGAGGACATATTTAAGTTTTTACATCCAATAAGTAAGTTTGTTACTAATCCTAGTTTTTAAGTTTTAGCATGTAAGTTTTATACTAACAAAATGGTACCTTTGTTGTCCAAATTAAATAAAAAATATTATTAAACTGTTTGGGCAGCTTTTCTGTGCATGCATGTATACACCTCAATTTTATTACTATCTTCTTAAGCCTTTTTTCCGCTTCGGTAAACTACAGTCGATTCCATTTCGTCCGCGTTTACTAGGTATCAGAACTTCTAAATCATTACACTGTGCCTCAGTCGAGTTTTGTTCTAGTGCATTATTGTCTTGGGCTGTCCTTGTGACCATATTAATTTCTTCTAATTTCTTTCTTTATATATATATTCGTTTTATAATTATTTATTTATTTTCTTATTAGTACACCGCAGACTACCCCCTGTATTTATTTTAGTTCTTACGATCCATCCTAAGATTGTCTGGTAGAGATCGCTTTCAGCGATAAGACCGCCATTGTACCCATAGATTTAAGTTTAGTGTTGATTAATTAACTTTCTTGGTGTACAATAAAGTTATATTCTATTCTATTCTATTCTATTCTAATCGCTTGTACTACTATTTGGATCGCATTCCTGCCCTTCGTAGTTAGACATTATCATAAAAACAAATCATTCGTCGCATAATAACATAAAATGCAAGGAGCGCGTCATGCAGTGCGCGTGCTCTAGTTGTATAGTGATCGGTTCGTACGTATGACGCGCGTGTCACCTCTATAGAGACAGGTGACAACACTCAATGACGGCACAGCACAGCACAGCTGTTATGGAGAGCTAGGGATCCGTGCCAATTTTGAATAGCAGTACTTCATCATAGATACTATGATATAGGTATAGTTTCAACGTCAACGTGCTGAGTGGCTAATGAGGGGTGTCATTAGCCACTCAGCACGTTGACACGGATCCCTAGCTCTCCATAACAGCTGTGCAATCAAAGCGAGTTGTTTACCGTCATCGAGTGTTGTCTCCTGTCTCAATGACGGTAAACAACTCGCTTAGATTGCACAGCTGTTATGGAGAGCTAGGGATCCGTGCCAATTTTGAATAGCAGTACTTCATCATAGATACTATGATATAGGTATAGTTTCAACGTCAACATGCTGAGTGGCTAATGACACCCCTATAGAGACAGGTGACAACACTCAATGATGGTAAGCAACTCGCTTAGATTGCACAGCTGTCGCGGAGAGCTAGGGATCCGTGCGGTTTTAGGGTGAAAAAGATACCATTGGCTATTTTGTATTGAAGGGAGCACTTTTTTTATTATTCTGTTCTGTCCCGCTTCTGCGCAAAGGCTTTTCTCCTGCAGCTCCTATCTTCCGCGGGCCGAGCGACGAGCTTCCTCTATCTAGTTATGGCGACATCTGTCTAGTTCCGCCCGCCATCTCCAAGGGTGTTTTAATTTATTATTGATATTAATTATATATTATGGGGTTTGACTGCGATGATAGTAAGCAGTGATGCTGGGAAGCAGTGATGGTGAGGCGCACTAGTTTATTAAGAGCCTATATTGTGTAAACGGTGTACAATGTACTGTATCTTTAATTTCATTTAAATATAAATTATAACAGCCGAACAGGTCGGGCTTCAAGGTCCGTAGGTGGGAAACAATTCATTGTATACGTACGTCCAGTTAGACTGGAAGCCGACCCCAAACTAGGGGAAAAGTCAGGCGACACTCTGAAGACTAGCCTTTTCACAATTTGAATCAAGATCAAGGCTGAGTACTTCAGTGAGAAGTAATAGTGTCCTCCCCATTACCGGCTGAACTAAAAGAAGTCCAGGTCATAGCAGAAATACGACGGAACCCAAGCGATACCGACTGGTACTTGCCAGGGCTTTTCGGTATTATTTATCATGTGCCTATGCGGTTTCTTTCTTTCTTGACAAATGCTAATAATGTAAAGTAGTGAAGTTCAAAACAATATCAATATATTTGATAAGCATTATTATCAATAATATTGATATTATTTTGTACTTCAATTCACATTGGAATAGTGTATAGGTGTGTGACGAATCAGCGAGTATTGTCTGCCTGGCTGCTGTGCGGGTACTTAAGCCCAGCACCGCCGTCACCGCTACATTGCACATTCTGCATCCAGCGCTCCAACCACAGGAATAAACATGAAGTTTTTGCCCGTTTCCATTATACTGGTAAGCTTGAATTACTTTTATAAATACCCTTTTTTAGTAAGTTTTATATTAGAATACATGAGAGAACTTAAGAATTTAGTCAAATTCCTTAGCCTTCTCTTAAGCACCCATCGATGGATGTCGTCAGGCTGGGCAGACTAAAGGACTCTTCGCATTACTTATATTACCATCTTTTCTTCAATCGGTCCTAACATTGCTGGATACGTTAGGTCGCGCTGCTGTGCTCGCCATTCTTCCCTGTCTCGGGACTCTCGCATCCAAGTGGTTATGCTATTGTGTATCGACTTTTCGCCTGGTGCGAGACCGGTGCAGGTGTCCGGTGTACATTCCTGTAACGCCAGCGCTTCGCTTGCTGTCAGTTCACCGAAAATTGATTTACAAATTTTCATTTGACAACCAACGATTGGCAAAAACATGGTTCGCTATTTCATCATTATACAACAAGTTTTCCAAATAGTTTACTTTACAAACAAATCATCAAGTAAACTTTTGTTTAATAACGTGTCATTTGACAAACGATTCATTTTATATTCATTTTATCTCCTAAAACAACGTTTGGAACATATAACGTTTTGTATATTTCTAGTAGGCTACCCGGAACCAAGAGTTTTTTTTGGGAATCGATCACTTTTCCGATTTTTTTTTTGTTCGAATTTTGTTTTACTTATAACTATTATACATTTAATATTAAATATTATATTATTAATAAAATAACTTTTTGCTATTGCTCGAAGCCTTTTTCAAAAGTTTTTCATTTGCCATATTTTTACCACACCGAAACAACATTTTACGTATTTTTATATAGACGGTTACTTGGCAGCATTTTTAATGTTAAATTAAAATAGTGTAATAAAAAGCCAATATGTTGTGCTAAAAAATTTAGTGAAATAAACGAATCGCCGCAAAACCGACTTTACACAGTCTTGTCTGCCCTACCCCGAGAGTGTAATTCAAAATTGCGTAGGCGCGTAGGCGGAGGGGTAGGGCGGCCCGCGAGCTGAGGAGCATGTGGTTTGAAGGCCCGCCGCCGCGGCTGAGGCTGGCTCGTGAAACCGGCCAGCAAGCCGAAGCTACAGTGGTGAGGGTTAAAACCATATGCGACGATAAGCTCACGTGGGGCCACCCAAGTCCCGCAGCGCCGGAGCCGCGACAGAAACAATGCTTGCTGTGTGCCATGCCTGTTTGCATGATGCATGCCTGCTGCATGTTGCATGCTTGCTTACATGCTGCATGCCTGCTGCGTGTTGCATGCTTGCTTGCATGCTGCATGCCTGCTTGTATATTGCATGGCGGTTTCTATGCTGCATGCCTGCTTACAAGCTGAATGCCTTCTTGCATGCTGCATGTCGGCAACCCACCTCAGGTAGAAAAGAGGAAAGAGAAATGTTCTTTCCACCCATAAATCCACCTTGGAGAGCATGATTATTAAACAAAACACTATACTCTTTGATAACAGAATGATTTACATCACCTTAGTATGTCAATTCAATAATAGGTTTAAGGAGGTATTGCAGTAAAATTATGCAAAACAATGTCGTCGTGATCGGTTAGAAAATGTATTATAAAATAGTTAGATAAACGTAAGTTTTCCAAAAGAACCAAAATATTAAATAAATCATGTATAAATAATTAAATATCATCCGAACCATTTATCAAAAGAAGCATTTGCCAAAAAAGAGTTTATAAAGCGAGAGTTTGTAAAATGAAACGTTTGCAGAACGAATCGTTTGTGAAATAAACAGTATGCGAAACGTTGGTTGTAAACTAAATATTTGTTTGGAGTTTTGGTGAAACATTAGTGAATAAATCGTTCGTTCAAATAAAAATTAGTTTTTTCTTTGTGATCTATGGCCGCCATTTTAAGATGTGCGCGGTTTGTGGTGTGATTTTTTCGTGAAGTTCATTGGCTGTATTAATTAAATTAAATCAAATGCTAAAAAAACATTAGATAATGTTACATCCGTATTCTATCATCACTAAAAATGACGCTATCGCAAAAACTTTTCACGCAAGAAAACGAACAGTGACTAGGCAATTTGATCAAAAGACTATATAGCCACAACCTTCAGCTATGGATAAATTAAAAAAAAAAATTGGCGCCTATCGAAACAGATTTAATCTTTAGCACCACATTATGAAAAAATTTACTAGTTAAAACATCGTATGATAGACGTGAGTAATGTTTGGTTACAGTTCTTAGCTCTCTTAAGACCCTCGCCACGGCTCGGGTCTTAATACCGCCTCGACGGTAACCACTTACATTACACACTTGTATCACAATGTACCTACTATTTTACGGTTCCAATATTATCACACACATAATATACGTTTTGAACTGATAACCTCCATATTTGAAGTCGGTTTGTTAAAAATGTAATATCAAACAACAGCAAAAGTCAGCCTCGAATGTAAATGGTGGCCAATACAATCAGCGACTGATTGGTGACGTGACTGTAGCGTAGATGTAGCTTTATGAGATTATTTTACGTTATTTCTACTCTTCTAGGCTCACCAAACATTGCCACCAACCATAATATCGAATATTTGCAGGTGGTGGTGTTCGCGCTGCTGATGATGGACCTACGTGTGCATGCTGATTTATTGGGAACAGTGTCAACTATAGTGAGCGGATTAATTCCGCCTATTCCTATATCGTCCACAACAACAACCACACCGGCTCCGCCAGTGTAGTGTCGTTGACGACACGGCTTTCTTTGAAGAAAGCTGTCTCCCATCGAGCCGCGGTGGAAGCTTACAATAAATAATAAATTTGTGTGAAATATATTTAGAGTTTTATTCGTTTCCGTCAAACCAGCTGCCGTGACCAGCAGAGTCATGGAAGCTTACACAATCCATTATTTCATTTTTTTTTTCTCATTTTGTTAATTTATTTGGTGAAAAACACTTAGAGTAAATACAGAAACAGAAGAAAACTTAAATATTAACTATTTATACTTCACCTATGTACATAAAAACTAAACTCAGAATGCATACTAGACCTAACTACGTATATACAATACAAAAACACAAAATACACTCAGGCGTCGAAATACTCCTCCACATCGCCGTTATCCGAAACGTTTCCAGAAGACTGGCAGCATTGCCACGTTGAATGGCAATGCTGATTCTTTGGGCAAAGAAAGAGCCAGCCTTCTGGTTACGCAAAGTGTCGATCAAACGATGTGAAATTTCCTTGAAAAGGATACGCGCACTCGGACCCCATGATCCAAGCGTTTCGTCCCCAAACGGCTCAAAACTGTAATTACCAATAAGGTTACAGTATTTGCGCTGTTTGAGAGTCTCAGCAGCCGCAGCGGTGGCGCCGGCACAACCTGCCGAACTAGGAACATGGGATAGCGCAAGGGTGTCGACGCAGGTTGCGTCCCACACAGCCAACAGCAAGACAGGCCATGGTGTCCGAGGCTGCCGACAGCTTCGCCACATTGACACCGATGTAGAGCAAAACAAGGTGCGCCTAAGCGTAAACAAGTTGCGAGCCGAAACGAGGCGTCATCTATCATAGTGCCTGTGGTGGTGGACGAAAGTCAAATTCATATAGACGTTTTAAGTTTGACTACTAAGGTTTGTAATCGTTTAAAATAAGTATATTAAATAGCCAATTTTTTTAACTCATAAGTGCGGAGACTTATTGTGACGAACGGGAAACTACGGAACCATACACTGAGCGTGGCCCGACACTACACCCTACTTATTTTTTTATATTTCACAACTATCACGCAACGCCTTCTAGTCCCAAGCTAAGCAGAGCTTGTGTTATAAGTACCAGACGACTGATAAACATACTTACATATTTCTAAATACATAGGTATTATAGATCAATTACACCCAGACACAGAACAAAAATGAATAGAATAGAATAAACTTTATTGTACACCAAAATAGTAACAAAAACTTTTAAACAAACTTAAATCTATGGGTACAATGGCGGTCTTATCGCTGACAGCGATATCTACCAGACAACCTTGGGGTGGACTTTAAGAACATAAAATAGAATAAAAAGATCGTGCTCATCACACAAACATTTGTCCTAGGTGGGAATCGAACCCACGACCTCCGGCATAGCAGTCAGGGTCGCTAAGCACTAGACCAACACAGGCCAGTCATTATTAAAATGTAATTTTCTGGACATATCGATTATTATTTAATTTGTTTTTGGGACCCAAAAAAATAGCACAATAAAAATGAAAAAAATCGACAACTTTTCTATTTAGTCAATCACTAGCGTAAAGTGCTTTTGCACAGCAGACATATTTAGCAGCGATAGGAGCAGGGGTGGCTCAGTGGTAATGAACTTAAATGACTTACCAGTTGTAAGACGTGGGTTCAAACCCAGCCAGGCGCATTACTTTGTGTGATTTATTTCATCACCACTGCTTTCCAAATAGTGAAGACAAACATCGTGAGGAAACCGGCATGTCCTCGAAACAAAAATGCTATGCTTTGCTATGCTATCTATATTTTTATGTCTGCATAAGTTAAACTTGTCATTATTCACGGGAATGTTTCCTGAGAAATTGAAAATGACAGTTATTAAACCCATTTATAAAAAAGGTAATAAAAAAATTATTCATAATTATAGACCGATAGCCTTATTGCCTATTTTATCGAAAATTAATGAAAAAGTTATGCATACGCGATTAATAAATTTTATAGATAAGTTCCGAATTTTAAAACATGAACAACATGGGTTCTAAAAAAAGAAATCGAAAACCATAGCGGCGTTTAACTTAATTAACCTAGTTACTAAAACATATTGACCAGAAAATCTCAACCACTGTTGTATTTTTTGACATGTCAAAAACCTTTGACTTTGTATCTCATGAATTATTACTAAAAAAAATTACAAATATGGAATACACGGTAAAGCAAATGAATGGTTAAAAAGTTACCTTACAAGTAGATCTCAATTTGTAGAAATAACTATGGACAAACCAAATCAAAAAGGCGAAATGAAATTAAAGTCCGAATTGTGTTACAATTGTACAGGCGTTCCACAGGCGTATTTTGGGACGCCCACTTTTCCTTTTATATATCAGTGACCTGACAGAAGTAACTGACCATCCTTGCATACTCTTTGCAGACGATGTGTCCGTAATTATCCCTAAACACTAAAGAAAACTATAATGAAGAAATAAATAGTACCCTAAGCAAAATTATATTTTGGATGGAAAAGAATGATCTTAAACCTAACATAAATAAAACCAAATATGTACAATTCCTCAACAAAAACTGGAATAAAATTGACTTAAACATCACTTATAAAGACGAACAAATACAACGATCAGATAGTATGACTTTTCTTGAGATAGTTCTAGACGAGAAGTGTTCCTGGATTGGTCATATTGATATGATATGTGGAAAACTCAGTAAGTTTGCTTATGTTCTATGGCGTCTATCTAACCTAACAAGTAGACAAGCCACATTACAGCATTATCATGCATAAGTTGGTTCAATACTGCGTTATGGTATACTAGGATGGGGAAACTCGGTGCATCTCGCTAGAGCTTTTATCGCATAAAAAAGGTGTATACGTGCGATTTGTAATGTAGACCCACTCACATCCTGTAAACCATTGTTCAAAAAACTTAAGATACTTAAATTAACTGGTATTTATATTAAGGAAATATGTAAATTTACCAAATCTCATCCTGAGATCTTTGAAAAACTGGGAGATAAATGCAAATTCAAAACTAGATTTCCTTATAGGTTGATTAATCCTAAAATAAAAACGGAGCTGTATAGGCGAAGTTGTTACCAATGTGTATTAAAATTTACAACAAGGTTCCAGATCGAATTAAGGAACTTCCGATGGTCCGTTTCAAAAGGGCTTTACGCAGGTGGTTCATTGAGAATCCCTTTTATAATACACAAGAATTCCTCCAGTTCAAATTTAATTAATCTAATTTGTAATAATAAATAAATGGAATAGTAATTTATTTATTTCAAGTACCAAAGACTCATTTCAGTTACATATCTTAAACATAATACAGATAATACTAATTGAAATTATTAAAATTAAATTAAATGATTTTAAGATTTTAATTATAATATTAAAACATAAAATATAATGCGAAAAAATATTGTATGCCAGTATTAAAATATTGAATTTAATAATTTATGACGTATCGTAAGGCAATTTCTAAATGTAGTAAAAAGGGTATTTATTTTCATGTAAATCAAATACCTTTTTATTTGTATTTATTCATTTTATACAGGGTAATTGAAAAAAGAATGCTGAAATCCTCGCAATATTTTATTATTAAAATATTTTACATATTTGACTTAATGACCATATAAAACAATATTATGCAAAATCAAAGTCAATCATCAAAATCAAAATAATTTATTTGAAATATTAACGGGTACTTTTAAATGATCGAGTTAGTTCCCCGTTGAAGCGAGGAGGAGTGGCAGGCGGTCGCCTCCTTCTGCGAAGCAGTAATGCTAGCAAAGAAGGAGGCCGACCGCATCTGGCAACGGAGCACACGCCGCCGCCGCCGCCGGTATTCCGATCCCGATTTCCGGCCACCGTAGGCGTAGGCCTACGGTGGCCGGCTTGCGGACGGCGGGCAATGGGTAGCTCGCTGTCCGTCCGTCCGGTAACAGACCAAGTCGGCTACGGCGCACACTGTTCCCGCGCGCCTCAAGGAGCTGTCAGCAAACTGTAGGGGCCCAGTAGGGCCGAAGCCTGCTGGAGCCAAGGGTTAGGTGAAAATGAACCCCGGGGCCTTGGATCGAAGGCAACGAATGGAAAAGGGTAGGTTTTTATTCAGTAAGAGTTTGACACTATCTTCCACACCACCCAAGGGCGGGATTTGTCATTTGATGGTAGGTAAAATTACCTACCACTAAAAAAAAACGTACTTTGTAAAATGAAGGTATACCAGTGTGAACCTCACACTTCTGCGATACCTCTTCAGAGCGTACTGGCGTGATGTATAAAGATGATAGATGAATAAAGCTACTGTCCTTGAAGTAAGTCGTATTTACTAAGGACCTGCCGTTTAGATATATATATATAATATTAATATATTTTTAGAATGTGGCGAATTATCTTTATTGTAATAAATATCTTTATTATATTTCTTACATACATGTATATTTAAATACTTTTATTTTAAAAAGGCAATGTATTTATTTATTTCACAATTTATGTACACACAATATAACAAAAAAAGACAACACATAATAAATAATAGTACAAAGGTACTGCTTATTTCTAAAGAAATTTCTTCCAGCAGACCTGCTAAAGGAGAAATTATAAAAAATGTAGACAATAGTGTGTAGGAAACAAGAGAAGAAGAAAGTGTGAAATTTTAATCTAAGCTATCAAATAATACATAATATGTAGTTAAATATAAAATAAAATACTTATATGACTATACATAAACATAACATAAATATATATACAATATATATAACTATAACGGTTGAGAGGAGAGGTAGTGTTCTTTTACTCTTTTTTTAAAGAGTGAGATAGATTTTAAATCTCGAATGCTAGGCGGAAGTGAGTTCCACAACCTTACTGCGTGGATAGAGAAAGAAAAGGAGAAGTAACTAGATTTATGTGGATGGGATTTGAGAAGGGATCTAAGGTGTGATCTGCATGGCGCGTCAATAAGACGAGCGTAAGAAAAGCAGTCACGTAAGTAGGAGGGATAAGACGGGTTATGTAAAATGTTAAAAAGGAGACATAAAATCCTTGTGTTCCTGCGAAGACGGATAGGGAGCCACTTGAGTTCCTTGCGAAAGTGAGAGACGTGGTCATATTTTCGTAAACCAAAAATAAACCGAATACACAAGTTTTGTAGTCGCTCAAGCTTGTTCAATAGCTCCTCAGTAGCATCCAAGTAGCAGGCGTCGGCATAGTCTATAATCGGCTGAATAAGTGTTTGGGCTAAACAAATCTTAGTTTTCAAAGGCAATAGACCCTGGAGGCGCTTAAGCGAATGGAAAGAAAAATTAATTTTTCGACTGACTTCGTTGACCTGCGCACGCCATGAAAGATTTGAGTCAATAATAACACCCAAATCTTTGGCAGTTTCAGTGTGGTTAATACGAACTCCATCAAGAAATAAAGGCGGTAAAGAAGAAACTACAGCTCCACTGCGAACGAATCTACTACCTATGATCATGGCCTGTGATTTTGTTGGGTTGATCTGCAAACCAAATGACTTAGCCCAAGCGCTGACACAATCCAGGTCATAGTCATAGTAGTCATAGTACTTTATTGGTAAGGGATTTTTACACGTCATATACAGGTCATGATTCATAGCAGCGATAGCAGAATCTGCATCAGCAACAACAAAATGTCGATAAAGCTGCAAGTCATCTACGTAAAGATGGAAACAAGAAGATATTACTCTAGTTACGAAGTTAATGAAGATCGAAAAAAGAAGAGGAGAGAGAACGCTACCCTGAGGTACACCCTCAGTGAGATTACACCAATCAGAGAACGACTCTTCAAGGCGGACACACTGAGAGCGTCCCCCAAGATAAGAATGGAACCAGGCTAAAGCGGAGGAAGAGAAATTAATAGATTTAAGAATACCAAGTAAGATGTCAAAATCCACTGAGTTAAAGGCGCTACTAAAATCAAGCAATACAAGGACAGTGAGAGACCTGTTCTCACATCGTTAGTTACTTTTAAAAGCGCGGTAACAGTACTGTGACTTGGGCGAAAGCCTGATTGAAAATCAGATATAATCGAGTATGACGTTAAGAAAAGAGTTAGCTGTCTATGAACTATGTGTTCAAAAACTTTAGAAAGAAAAGGGAGAATAGAAATAGGTCTAAAGTGAGTTAATAGAGTTGGATTGTTAATTTTAGGTAAAGGAATAATATGAGCCTGTTTCCAGACAGACGGGAAGGAGCAGGAGGTAAAAGAGTGATTAAAGATATGAGTGAGAACAGGAAGTAATGAGGGAAGGATGAGAGTAATCATTCTAGAGCACAACTTATCATAACCAACTGCAGAAGACGTAATTGCAAGAACAGATTTCTTAACGTCATCCAAAGTAACATCTCTTAGGTTAAAATGAGGATATTGTGGCACCGGCAGACTAGAAAGATTCTCCAGTGTCGCAGCTTTGATACAAGGATCAAGAGAAAAGGGAAGATGAGAAAAATGCTTATTTAGATCATTGAGGTTCACGTCCTTACACTGGTTGATCGACGATTTACCTATACCTACAGACTTGAGAAATTTCCAAACTTCAGAAGTTGTCCGTGGAAATAGCATCTCTTAGCATCTTGACACAGACGCCTGCAGCAATTACGTAACGATATGAAATAAGAGAGATTCAGCTCGGAAGGTCTGCGCTTATATCTGCTCTTAGCTCTATCCCTACGGGCCATAAGGTCTTTAATTTGAAGCGTTATCCATGGAGCAGGGCTGTATTTTACTTTGACACGTCGTAAAGGGGCATGCTTGTCATATAATTCGAGAACGGTTGTGTTGAGGTAATTCACCTTTCCATCGATGTCATCGATTTCAACCAGAGGGGCCCAATCGAGATCACCGGCATCACGCTGCAATGCCTCCAGGTCAATGCCCTTGTAATTACGAAGATATAGAAGTTGAGACTTACGCTTGGGCACACGGATACGGTATGATAAGTAAATAAGGTCATGATACGGGACGGTAGACGTAACGTCACGTAAATGTTTGCTCCGGTATTTCAAATCTTCAATAAATAAACAAACAGTATTATAATGACAATAATAAGTTAAACAGTGAAAGGACGCACTGACCCATTGTGACAGTGTTATTAGGAAAAAATATTCTCAAACAGTGAAGTTATCAAGCTCAGAAAAACCGGTAAAAATATCAAAACTTTTTAAAAGATGATGTGTAAATATAAACTGAAATAAACAATTAGTGTATGATTTCTGACAAAACTCTAGGAAAAATAGTAACGAAAAATAAATTTACGATTCAAATTATAACAGTTAAGATCGAACGTTCGTCAAACAAAGAATCGGACTTTGGACTTTCCCATCATCAGACTTGAACATCGATATCAGCTCATAAAATCAAGTGCTAACCAGTCACCAAATTTCACCCTTACTCGTAAAGCCCGCTTGGTGTAGCGGTTTAAGAACACGCCTGATGCGAAGAAACGACTGGTCTCGAGTTCGAATCCCACGACGTTTGACCTGACTTTGTTTTTTCTAACTAATTATTGTTTATCATCTTCATAATGAATTTCTTTGAAAACATTACACTTCGAAGTCGCCGACGATCCGAGTCAGAAAAAGTAGATGTATGTAGTTCAACCAATTCGTCAATAGAGGGCGCCACAAATAATAGCGCACCAAACATTATAGATGACGAAAATGAAGAAATACAAGAACTCAAACGTCAAATCAATGAACTTACGTCACAGCTGCAGACGGCACACGAAGAAATAAATAACTTGTCTATAGAAAACTCAGAACTAAAGAAAGCTATGGATATTATGAATAACAAACATAAACTCGTGGAAAAAGTTACGAAGAAATTATCAAACGAAATAAGAACACCTACTAGAAAAGCAAAGTTATCTACACCTCTTCGAAAAACTTCGGATAGCTCAAGATATGCAACTCCGGAACTTTTCACCCCCACACAGACCAATTTGGTAGGATCTACTAAACAGATGACAGCTCAAGAAAACAGCAAACTGTCTACTAAACAGAAGATGACTCAAGAAAGGAACAACAAATTGTGTATTATAAGTAGAAATCGATATAACAAAATATTACCTATAGCTGAAAAAACTTTGCCCTCCCACCAAATATGTCACTACCTTCTATCAAACTCTGGTATAAAAATATTATTACGTGGTATTCACACAAAAGTAATTAATTATACAATGATGGATAACTGTATAATATTTATAGGTGAAGAAGACTTCCGTCAAGCTAACATTGACTACTACGACTTAATATTGAATATACGCAAAACTTTATCAGATATTAAACATACAAACATAATACTGTGTCTTCCAACATATAAATATGATTATTACGCAACAATGTATAACTTTAGAATTGAAATGTTTAATAATCTTCTCTACCAGGACATTCAGAATTACAATTATGCTACATTATTTGACACAAATTTAAACCTATCTTGTGACTATACCATGTTTCAAAGACATAGTGGACGAATCAGTAATTATGGAATTGCAAGTGTTTTTAATGATTTACAGCAATACATTTATAATTATGCGAAAACCATTAAAACTCTGAACGAAAATACTTTACTTTGCGATCTGTCTAGTTTATACGGTTCTAATGACATTAATGAAGATTTTTTTCGTCTATGACAGCTTATTAATTCTACACCATAATATCAATGGGCTGTTAGCAAAGGGTGACATAATAACAGAACATTTAGATACTCTCGCTAGCAATGGAAAACGTGTTCATATTCTCTGTTTCACGGAACACAATATGAAACAGAGTGACGTTGACTACTTAAACATTTCCAACTATACTTTGGCCACATATTTTACTAGACAAAAGCGAAATGGTGGCTCTTGTATACTAGTAAACATGCACATCAGTTTCTCAGAAATAGAAGTAGTAAAGAATGTCTGCATTCCCAACGTCTTTGAATGCTGCGCGGTAGAGTTAACAGACCATAAAGTTATAATCCTGTGCATATACAGAATTCCAAACCAAAATAATATAAATATCTTCTTTAATAATTTGACAAGTTTACTACAAAAGTTTTGCTATAAAAATAATCAGAAAATAATTATCTGCGGGGATTTTAATATTGACATTTTGCAAAAAACTAAAAATTCTATTTTATTAAAACATTTATTGGAAGAGTTTAATCTCAAAATAGAAATAAATGAACCGACGCGTCCCACTAGTGGCACGTGTTTAGATAAATTTTTTCATAACATACGAGGATGTAAGAGTGAGATATTGGAGCTTGGTGTGTCAGATCACACAGCACAATTTATGAAATTCCCAGTCCAACGAACATGTATTTTAAAATATTATTATGTAAAAAAACGCGATTACAGCAAGGATAACATTAATTTATTTAAAAAATGTATTAGCAGCCTTAGTTTTTCTGATACCTACGAAACAGATAATGGAAACAAAAGCTTTGATTCCTTTTATGAATTATTTAAGCTATTCTACGATCTTTGCTTCCCGATTATTAAACGTAAAATTACTACAGTAGCTAAACCACAATGGATCACAAAGGGAATAAAGCGGTGTAGTAAAAGGAGAAGAACTTTATTGTGGCAGTATAGACTAACACGAAATAGTGAGACAAAAACGGCTTTTAAAACATTCTCAAAAAGATATCAAAAAGTGATAAAATTAACACAAAAAGCTCAAAATAGCTATTTTATTAGAACTAGTACAAATAAGTCAAAAGCAACCTGGAAAATAATAAATAGAATGAAACCTAACATTCCTAAAGCAAATATAAATCTAATTAATGTAAATAACAAGAATATAACTAATCCTCAAATGATAGCTGAGCATTTTAATAACTATTTCATAGACTCAGTTCAACCTAATCCTAATAATTATAAAATAAATCAGAACCCTCAAACATCAGAATCGCTTAACTCTTTGTTTATGGAACCAACAATACCAAAAGATATATGTAACATAATATGAGCTATCTTAAAAATACAAAAAGTATGGGTTATGATGAAATTGACACAAGGGTAGTTAAATCAGTGGCTACGGTTATCGCAATATTGGTTATCGCAAAATCTAGATCGGGCTCGTGAAGAGCCCGGTAAAAGCGCCCGTGGAGCTCCTTGCCTTTCCATACTTCCTTGCGGTTCTCAGTAGTAAGTACCACAGGTTTGCGCCAGTTCTCTTTAGCCATGGACAACGGGGTGAGTCCCTTGTCCACTGCGACCACATCGCGGTGCACACCCACGTCGGTTTTGAGAAAATATTCTCTGAGGCTGCACACCTCGCGGTTGTGCAGGGTCTTCGCGTTTAAAAAACCTCGACCTCCACACTTCCGCGGGATGTACAGTCTCATCACCGACGACCGTGGGTGATGCATCCGGTTTGCGGTCAGTAGTGTACGGATCCTCCTATCCAGAGCGTCTAGTTCGGTCTGAGTCCATTTGAGTATGCCGAAAGAGTACATTAAGACCGGCATGACCCAACCGTTGAAGGCACGCACCTTATTTCCACCCGACAGAAGGCTGTTTAATACCTTCTTCAGGCGGCCAAAGAAGCGCTCCTTCAACAATTGCTTCATGTCAGCAACGTTTATTATTATTATTATATTCTCTTTATTAAATCAATT
This sequence comes from Leucania comma, assembly GCA_958295575.1. NCBI lineage: Eukaryota > Metazoa > Arthropoda > Insecta > Lepidoptera > Noctuidae > Leucania > Leucania comma. The sequence goes on along the minus strand of OY282482.1, from coordinate 980,239 downwards.
TACATATTAATTATATTTTTAAATATTTCTTAAAAAAAAAACACATTAAAAAAACATTTAAAAATATAAAAAATAGTATCCCACCGGTATCGGGAACAGGGTCCAGGGTTTTTATTATTATTATTATTATAATCCAAATGGGCTCATCGTCCCTCTGGATCGATCGACATCCTGGATAGCGAAGGACTGTGTTCCATTGTCCCATACATGACTCAAGGAAGTTGCGTAGAGTTGCATCTATTTTATACAACTCCAACACCCTCATGAGCCATGTATGTGGCACAGAGTCATAGGCCTTCTTATAATCTATCCAGCATGTTGACAAATCCTTACGGGATCGACGAACCTGTTGGCTTATGGTCATGTCTATGAGGAGTAGCTCCTTAGTACCACGAGACCCCTTCCTACATCCATTCTGAGAGACAGACATAATTGAGTTGCTATCAACGTGTTGGTTAATTTTTGTTCTCAGGATGGATGTAAGAAGTTTATAGACCGTCGAAAAACATGTTATCGGTCTATAGTTCTTGGGTTCCGCAGTACTACCTGTCTTATGGAGCAGATGGGTGACGCCAGTTGTTAGAAACTGAGGTAGCGACCCAGACTCTAAGGATGACTGGAACTGAGATGCTAGGAGCGCGTGTGAGCTGCTATACCATTTAAGCCAGAAGTTGTGCAGTCTGTCCGGTCCTGGAGACTTCCAATTCGGCAATGGACGGACTGCTCTGGCCACATCAGTTGGGCTAATATTTAATTTTTCCATTTCTGGTATAGCTTCACACACGCGCTCGACTTCACGCATCCAGCCATCCTCAGTGTGACTAACGGGCACCGACCAAATATTGCGCCAGAAAGCTTTCCTGGCAACAGGATCTGGGCGAGTCACGTCAGTCACATTTTGTGTAGGTCGCTCCCAAGCTCTATATACCCATCTCTCATCGCTCTGGAACATGCGATTCTGCGAGTACCGGTCGACTCGTCGCTTATACCGTCGAATACGGTTGGCCCATGCACAAACTTTCTGCTTCAGGAGGTCGATGCGCTCCGTGACACGAGATAAATATTCTCGAGGATTGATTCCAGTTCCCGAAAACGCTCGCCTCACGTAGCGCATCACACGTGGTCGTGTATTGCCCTCCCTGAAGCAGTATAGTTTACCAATGAGTACTCTGGCCCCATCAATACGCCTCTCAATCCTACATTGCCAGGCAGGAGCGGCAGGCTTTGGTCGAGTAGCTTCGTCACAACTTGGAAATTTTACATTATTTAAACGACATGCCGCAATAGCCCCGCAATAGAGGATCGAGTGCGTATCAGTGAGGTTTACGCTGCTCTCATTCATAGAGTGAGTCCATCTCATGCGCTGCACACAACCACCGGCAGCGGGGACCCGGCTCGGCAAACATGTGTATAGTACATAGGTGTTTTTTTATAACAGAGTCCTCCATATTTTGCCATCACATTGGTATGCAAATTTTTACATTTATTTTTAATTCAGTTGCAATTTAAAAATAATAATTATAAATTTATGTTAAAAATGTCAACGTAATAAAGGTCACGATTACAAAAAGTAAAATAAAACTATATAATGTCAAGCGGAAATAAAGTAAGTCAACCAGGATGAAAATAACAATGCCAAACGGAGATAAAATGTAAGTCAAAAAAGGATCAAAATAATAATGTCAAGCAGAGTATGTCAATCAATTAGTGAACCGTCATTAAGAACATCGTCAATCGTAAAATAAGTTTTCCTTATTAAAAAATCATTTAGCGCCCTTTTAAATTCTATTGTCGTCATATTTTTTTAAAGTTAGGAACTTTATTATATATGCGTGGGGCAATACCAAAAAAACTTTTTTGCATTAATGCGGTTCTACATTTAACTTGACATCATTGATTAATGCATTGACTCCGGATTGGATTTTTCTTGACCTCTGAAATTTCCTTAAATAGATGAAGGTTACATTTCACAAACAAAGCTGTTTTCAATATAATATAAACAAGGAAAAATAAAAAAAAAATGATTTAAAATAGGGGACACAGCTATCAGTCGTCTTCAGACCGCACATTGACTCGATGCATCGCTTTTGCATCCTAAATACCAGCTCTCTATCAGTAGACTGCCCCCAGAAAATAATGCCATAGCGCAAAACAAACGCAACTAATCCATGGTACGCTGTTAAAAGAGCCTGATTGTCTTTGACATTTGAAAAAGAGCATATGCGGCTTTACACTTTCTTACATAGTTCTTCTACATGAGGCTTCCATGTAAGTTGGCTGTCAATTATGATACCTAAGAACTTAGCCATAGTAGTTTGTTCAATATCACAGCCCTTGTAAGAAATACAAACGTCTCGTTGTTGATTAAAATGCATGACTTTTGTTTTTCTCAGGTTTATAACCAAATTATTATTATTATCTAAACAATTTACAATGTCACTTAAGCAGGTATTAATGTCAATATCATAATTACTTCCATTTGTAGATTTTATTATAGCTGTACTATAATCTGTAAAAAAGACCATTTTTAGTTGTTGCTTTCGGGTGATCATTTATATTACTAAAAAAAATGAACATGGGCAAAACCAAAGTCATGGTAAATAAACATTTAGCACCCACTCCGATTAAGATCGGAGACTCTACAATCGAAGTTGTAGACGATTACATTTACCTGGGACAGACAATCCAGTTAGGTAGGTCTAACTTTGAAAAAGAGGTCAATCGTCGAATCCGACTTGGCTGGGCAGCGTTCGGGAAGCTGCGCGGTATCTTCTCGTCCAACATACCACAGTGTCTCAAGACGAAGGTCTATGACCAGTGAGTGTTGCCATTGATGACATAATTATGGTACTGAAACATGGTCGCTCACAAAGGGCCTCATCAGAAGGCTTACAGTCACCCAAAGGGCAACGGAAAGGGCTGTGCTTGGGGTTTCCTTGTGTGATCGCATCAGGAATGAGGATATCCGCAAGAGAACCAAGGTTGCCGACATAGCCCGCAGAATCGCTTAACTAATGTGGGCAGGGAATATTACTCGTAGAATGGATGGCCGATGAGACCGAAAGGTTCTAGAGTGGCGACCGTGCACCGGAAAACGTAGTGTTGGAAGGCCTTCCACAAGGTGGACCGATGACCTGGTGAGAGTCACGGGAAAGCGGTGGATGCGAGACGCACAGGACCGTTCGTTGTGGTGGCACTTGGGGGAGGCCTATGTCCAGCAGTAGGCGTCCTTCGGCTGAAATAATGATGATGATGGCACAGCACATCGATATTTAGCAGCGATAGGAGCAATGGATTGCCGAGCTTTAACGGCCCCGACTTACGAGTTGTAGGTCGCGGGTTTAAACCCAGCCAGGCGTATTACTTTGTGTAATTATTTCATCACCACTGCTCTCCTAATGTTGAAAACAAACATCGTGAGGAGACCGTCATGTATTAGAACCAAAAATGCTATGCTATGCTATCGATATTTATGTGTGCGTAAGTTATACGGTGCATGGAAAATACACGCTGTGATTAGAGAAATAAGGTTTTTTTTTATGGTAGATAAAATTGTCCAATGACAAATCCCGCCCTTAGGCGAAATGGGAAATAGTGTCAGACTCTTACTGACTAAAAACCTACCCTGTTCCTTGCGTATCGTGCCGGGCCCAGGCTTTCCTTTCAGAAACTGACCCATGACTCAAGCAGGCTTCGACCCTGCCTGCCTGCAGCTATATAATTGACTGTGCAGTATGGTCTGATTTATAATTTGCAGGTGTGCGCGCGACTTTGCAATATTGCTGCATGTGTAGTGATGTCGGTGGTGGTAGGGACAACTGGAGACATCGTGTTCCGATACATTTTTCACTACGTAACAGATCTCTTCCTTTCTTATATGTATGCTGGCTATAAGTTCCACCACCGAGCTAATCCGATGATGGAAGGTAGGCACGAAAACTCCGTAATAAAACAATGTATCCTAGCCGTGGCTTGGCTTATAGAAAACATTGTCTGACAGTTCTGTCATGCAATATTTTAATGATTAAATTCTATTTGTACCTTACTATAGAACTTGCACACTTTTTAAGTTTGCCTGTGGAGTTCTTTTTAGCTGAGGTACCACAGCTAAAATGTATAAATTAAAATACTTTTTAACCGACTTCAAAAAAAGGAGGTTACTCAATTCGACCGAATATATGCTTTTTGTTTTTTTAACCGATTTAACTATCTTCATTGTGATATCTATGCGAGTATGAAGTTCCGTTGGCCATTTTGGTCTTCTTCATCAGTTCCACTCCATCAAATGTTACTTTTTGATATATCAATGAAGATAGTTAAGCGACTATGACAATACAAATAAATAAATGGTTCTGAATAGTTATGTTGAAAATGGTATCATCAAAGTGACCTGATGATGATGATGGAGCCGGAAGATAGGCACCGGAACTCCGTAATGTATCAATGTATCTTAGCCGTGTTTGGGCTTGTTAGAATTGTCATGGGATGCACTTTGGCTATAACGTACCATCAAACTGATCTGATGATTGAGCCGGAAGGTGGAAGGTAGACACGAGAACTTCATAATAAAACAATGTATCCTAGCAGTGTTTGGGTTTATTGGAATTATAATCAGAGATAGGCACTCTGGTTACAAGTGCAACGCAACTATAAAGTGTTAATTAAAAAACTTTTTACAAAAAAACACCGACTTCATTAAAAACACTAAAAGGATTAAAATAACTTTAATTTCGGAAGTCGGTGTGAAATAACAAACAATACCGAGAAACAAGTTTTTTTTAATAAAGTCGGTTATTTTTTTTTGTAAAAAGTTTTTTTTTTACAAAAAAATACAATCGAATTAAAAAAAAAAAAAAAATTAAAAAGGGGTAAAATAACTTTGATTTCGGATGATAACGCAGAGACAAAATATATATAGAAATTAAAGTTACTTTTCATTTTGACGTTTTTTTTTTTACATTGAAGTCGGTTGTATTTTTGTTGAGGTATATTTAATCAGACCGTTCATTGTGGCGACACTTGGGGAGGCCTATGTCCAACAGTGGATGTCTTTCGGCTGTAATGATTATAATGATGATTAAACGTAAACTAATTCATATTTAAAATAGTGGGTTGTGTAAGCTTCCATGACTCGACTACTGATCACGGCAGCTGTTTGACGGAAACGAATAAAACTCTGAATATATTTCACACAAATTTATTATTTATTGTAAGCTTCCACCGCGGCTCGATGGGAGACAGCTTTCTTCAAAGAAAGCCGTGTCGTTAACGACACTATACTGGCGGAACCGGTGTGATTGTTGTTGTTGTTGACGTTGTTGACGTTGTCGTTGTTGGCGTTGTCGTTGTCGTTGTTGGCGTTGTCGTTGTTGGCGTTGTCGTTGTTGGCGTTGTCGTTGTTGGCGTTGTCGTTGTTGGCGTTGTCGTTGTTGGCGTTGTCGTTGTTGTCAATGATGGTGCTGTTATTCCAAAAGGATTCACAATGGCTTTAATTATACCTGACAGTGATGGTAATGTATCAGCATGCACACGTGGGTCCACTATCAGCAGCCCGTACGCCACCACCTGCAAATATTCGATATTATAATTGGTGGCAATGTTTGGTGAGCCTAGAAAAGTAGAAATAAAGTATGTTAAACTCATAAAGCTACATCTACGCAAACGTCACGTCACCAATCAGTCGCTGATTGTATTGGCCACCATTTGGATTCGAAGCTGACTTTTGCTGTTGTTTGATATTACATTTTTAACAAACCGACTTCAAATATGGAGGTTATCAATTCAAAACTTAAAAACAAAAATAATGTGTGTGATAATATTGGAACCGTAATAAATTTAATAGTACATTGTGATACAAGTGTGTAATGTAAGTGGTTACCGTCGAGGCGGTATTAAGACACGAGCCGTGGCGAGGGTCTTAAGAGAGCCAAGAACGGTAACCATACATTACTCACGTGTCTAATACCACGTTTTTCAATACACTTGTAAAGAAAAATAATTTAGCTAATTATTATATTATTACAACAGCAAAAGTAGTAAAAATTTTCATAATGTGGCGGTAAAAATATAATCTGTTTTGATAGGCGCAATTTTTTTTTTTTAATTTATCCATAGCTGAAGTTTATGGTTATATAGTTTTTTGATCAAGTTGCCTAGTCGTTGTACGTTTTCTTGCGTGAAAAGTTTTTACGAGTGTCATTTTTAGTGATAATAGAATACGGATGTAACATTATCTAATGTTTTTTTAGTATTTGATTTAATTTAATTAATACAGCCAATGAACTTCACGAAAAAATCACACCAAAAAGCTCGCGCGCGGCCATAGGCTAACGATCTATATTAAATGTTTTGTTATTCTAAATAAATAGTTTTTACAAGTTAAAATGGCTGAAATTGCATGAAATAAGTAAGTAATATACTAATTTATACTATTGAACGCAATAATCAAATATGGTTATTTTTCGTATTCAAAATTCGATTTGCGAACAAAGAGGTTGAACAAAAAGGTTATAGCTACATTACAGCAGTAGTGCGTAATGGTAATCAAAATGTCACAGTTTTCTTGTTATACGAGATGCGGGGCTGCTGTTGAACTAGTTTGAGCCGTTGTTTGGTTCATGCCAATATTGCCAATCCCAAGCAAGGTGTCAAAAAATGTGGAAAAAACGTTATAAACACCGACTACGATGGTATTCTTGTAAAAATGTTGTTTATTTATGTAATTCAACACTTGTGTTATATTTTCAGATAGTTCAAAAGACCATCATCGCCGCACTGTGTTAAATTCAGTGATTGTATTCTAAAGTATCAAAGTAAATTGAAAAACGACTAAAAATTTTTTTTTTTATTTTCGTGCATAGCCAACAACTTAACAGCAATCATTTAAATCTTATATGTCTAACTGTTCCACTCCAATTAGGCCGTTAGCTTACACAGAACTGATTCACTCTGTTCCCTGTACTAGTTTATACTGAATTACGGTGGAACAGTTTTCGTCAGTTGCGGTAAGAATTATTTTATACATAAGTAGGCTAATGACAAAAAAAAGTAAGACACTACATTGAATATAGCGGGTATACACTAAATATTGCATCAGTTATTTATATAAAATTCGCAGGTACCTTTAAAAGTTCATATAGTTTAAGCAAGGCTTATAGATGCATCGTTGGTTAACATTATTGATAGGTACACGCTTTGTGGTAGATAAATGTTTTTGATTTTTGTGTTTGCAAATGATATTTGTTAAATCCAAGTTAAAAAGAAAACAGAATATTAACAAACTAAATTAACATAAAAAAACATATGTTGTGTGTGGAGGCTTAGCGAATTGAGAGCACATACCTATATTACATTGCAGATTACTCCAATCTACTGACTAGACGGCTGACTTTCTAGAATGGGTCCCGACAATTTATCTTGTATTTAAAATATTATATAGTTAAGTGCAATCGGGTACAACGACTTTCTTGTTTTAGAGCTTTTTCATGAATACTCAGGAAAGCAGTCGGGTTTTTTTAGTTTTTTAAATTACCGTTTTTTTCCTTCTTTTATTAATATAATCAGGTGTATTTTTATGTTGTGTTAGTATTATGTTTTTGATAAATGGTTGCCTCACTGTAAGAACTGATAATTCAGAATATAACAAAAAGGTGGGATATCCGAATCTTTTGTAACTCCTAACCTTGAGGATTGCACGTTGCGCTCTTTCTAAATTAATTAGGACTGACTTCGAGGCACCTCCCCATGTAGCAATGGCATAAGTTATAATGGACTGACACAAGGATAAATAAACTAATAAAATTATATTTGGCGGGCAAAAGGAACGAATATTTTTAAATATATAAATAAGTTTTCTAACTCTAGAAGTCAGCTTTGAAATATGTTCATGCCAATTTAAATGTTGATCAATGATTAAACCAAGGTATTTAATAGAAAAAGTTTTATGTAGTTACTCAAGCTCCAAGTGAACGCCGGCGTTCGCACACTTATTGTCTTTCTATTGTGTCTCTAATTACGGTATTCAAAAGATTAATTCATGACAAGTACATTTTCCAAACATATTACAAGTTTGAGCTTTTAGGTGAATGATTCCAGGTGGTGGTTGATTGCTTTTTGTGATGCTGAGAGGTATGTATTTAGTTTTAAGTGCATTTAATTTGCATTTAATTAATTAATTTTCATTTGCTATGGTTGTGCGCAACCCTCCACTTTAATTAGGGGCATAGGCTCACAGAATCAGACTCAGACTCAGACTCACAGATTGCCTCGGCTTTTGAAAACTTCTTTTCAGAGATCCTCATATCAAAAACAAAATCTCTGAACTCTTCACCTACTGTTGCAGAGTCTCTGCTTATAGAAAATGTTAAAGTTTGCGATTTCGATTTTAGTTTCGAACATGTAACTTGCGTAGATATTATTAAAACCTTTACCTCTTTGAATGTACAAAAGTCTGCAGATTTATGGGGTAATTCTGTGGACGTTGTAAAATCTGTAATCCACATTGTAGCTCCTTCTTAAGCTTTTATTTTCAATAATTTTATCGATCACGGTGAGTTTCCTGACCTAATAAAGAATAGTAAGATAATTCCATTATTCAAAACGGCTAGTACATCTGACCCCACGAATTACAAACCAATTTCAGTGCTACCCACCTTTCGTAAAACATTTGAAAAGCTTATTTTAGAGCAATTACATAGATTTTTTTAATAAACATAAGTAATTGCATACCAAACAGTTTGGTTTTACAAGGGGTCGTTCAACAACTCATACCGGTGTTAAACTTTTAGGACATATTTATGACGCATGATGCGATGATGATGAAAATGCGATGCCCTGGGCATTTTTAGTAATTTGTCTAAGGGCTTGTCCAGAAAGGGCGAATCACGCGCGAGTCGAGGGTCTGGCGTTATGCACGCGATTTACGCGCGTATTTTGAATTCGCGCGATACTTGTGGACGCGATGTATTCGTGCCTAGTATCTCAATAGCGCGCGAATGAATTCGCGCGAAACGTTTCGCGACGAATTCGCTTCTTCTGGACAAGGTCTAAGGCTTTCGATTGCGTTCACTATGAAAATTGTGCCATGAAGATTAATCAGGAAGCTACACCACTACGGTTCGACTGACTGTCGGTCTAGTGGTTAGTGGCCCTGACTGCTATGACGGAGGTCGTGGGTTCGATTCCCACCCAGAACAAATGATTGTGTGATGAGCACGATCATTTGTTCGGTGTCTGGGTGTAATTTATCTATAATATGTATGTATTTAGAAATATTTATGTATGTTTATCAGTTGTCTAGTACCCATAACACAAGCTCTGCTTAGCTTGGGACTAGACGACGTTGTGTAATTGTGTGATAGTGTACAAAAAAAATTTTTTTATATAAATTAGTGCATAAAGTTTTAAATAAATAATAAAATCGGTTACTGTGCATTCAAGGTCGACCGCCATGATGGTTCAACTTGTGTGGCGAGGATTATAACCGATTTCGGGTCTCAGTCGAGGAGGAGAGCGTACTATACTTGGTAGCATTTTCAATATTAAATTAAAATAGTGTCATAAAAGTCTATATGTTGAGCTACAAAATTTAGTAACAGAGACGAATCGATGCAAATCCGACTTCACACAGTCTTGTCTGTCCTACACCTAGAGTGTAATTTAAACCGCGTAGGTGCGGGTAGGGCGACCCGCGAGCTGACTAGCAGGTTATTTGAAGGCCCGTCGTCGCGGCTGAAGCTGGCCGTGACTTCAATAAAAAAAAAACGTAACGATAATAGTTGAAAAGTTTTAGGTGAAATGAACTTCGGTCAAATGTGTTTCTAACTTATGATAGGTAAGTAACCATTTAGAACACTAAAAGCAAAATAGTGGGTTACTTAAACAATACATTTCATTGATGAAGCATACGAGCGAGGAGCGAGAGAGGGAGAATGGGATGTGGTCGTCCCTTTTATCGAAGCAGTAATACTAGCAAAGGAGATGGCCGCATTAGTGAGCGATCAATCGAGCGATAGGTAGCTCGCCGTCCGGCTGTCTAGTAAGGACTAAGCCCAAAGTCATCGACGGCGCGTAGAGTTCCACGCGTACCTCAAAGAGATTCACCTCAAACAACAATTTTGAAAGAGATATCGTGGAGCAAGCGCAAAGAGCAGTTGAAAGAACATAAAAAACTGGCACGCACTCCAAAAAAGGGGGCAGTTGACGACGTAATCACTTTGCCACTTGCTATGGAAGTCTGAAGGTGCATTACAGCACAGTGGTTTATGTAATTTGACAGCGCCCAAACACGTATAAGCTCCTTAACTCAGATTGTAAGCTCTGTGGCTGTGACGGTTACTGTGTGGTCTCAGATGTTTTGGAACGGAAAAATGGCTGGAAATTATAGCGTTCAGCACGTGGAGCGCTGGCGTTACAGGGATGGACACTGGGCAGCTGCACCGAACTCGTGCCAGGCGAAAAGACGATATACACTAGCAGCAACCACTTGGATGCGAGAGTCCCGAGACAGGGAAGAATGACGTGCACAGCAGCGCGACCTAACGTATCCAGCATTGTTAGGACCGATTGAAGAAAAGATGGTAATATAAGTAATACGAAGAGTCCTTTAGTCTGCCCAGCCTGATGACATCCATCGATGGGAGTCTTAAGAGAAGACTAATGGCGGGTTTCTGAATTGAGTATTTTGAGTTAAGAACGACTCAAACCATACTTAAATGCCAAATTTTGACAGATTTGCAGGCTAAAGTAGAGTTTGAGTAATTCTCAACTTCAAATGCTTAAATCAGAAATCAGGGGGTATGGAATTTGACTAAATTCTTAAGTCCTCTCATGTATTTAAATATAAAATTTACTAAAAAAAGATTATTTAAAAAAGTAATTCAAGCTTACCAGTATAACAGAAACGGGCAAAGACTTCATGTTTATTCCTGTGGTTGGAGCGCTGGATGCAGAATGTGCAATGTAGCGGTGACGGCGGTGCTGGGCTTAAGTACCCGCACAGCAGCCAGGCAGACAATACTCGCTGATTCGTCACACGCCTATACACTATTCCAATGTGAATTGAAGTACAAAATAATATCAATATTATTGATAATGCTTATCAAAAATTTTGATATTGTTTTGAAGTTCACTACTTTACATTATTATCATTTGTCAAGAAAGAAAGAAACCGCATAGGCACATGATAAATAATACCGAAAAGCCCCGGCAAGTGCCAGTCGGTACCGCTTGGGTTCCGTCATATTTCTGCTATGGACTGGACTTCTTTCAGTTCAGCCGGTAATGAGGAGGACACTATTACTTCCCACTGAAGTACTCAGCCTTGATCTTGATTTAAATTGCGAAAAGGCTAGTCTTCAGTGTGTCGCCTGGCTTTTCCCCAATTTGTTTGGGGTCGGCTTCCAGTCTAACTGGACGTACGTATACAATGAATTGTTTCAAAGATACAGTACTTAATAAACTAGTGAGCCTCATCATCACTGCTTCCCAGCATCACTGTTTACCATTATCGCAGTCATGCACCAGTTTATATCAAATAATAAATTAGAACACCCTTGGAGATGGCGGGTAGAACTAGACAGATGTTGCCAGAAACAGATAGAGGAAGCTCGTCGCTCGGCCCGCGGAAGATACGAGCTGCAGGAGAAAAGCCTATGCGCAGAAGCGGGACAGAACAGAATAACAAAAAAAGTGCACCCTTCAATACAAAATAGCCAATGGTATCTTTTTCACCCTAAAACCGCACGGATCCCTAGCTCTCCGCGACAGCTGTGCAATCTAAGCGAGTTGTTTACCGTCATTGAGTGTTGTCACCTGTCTCTATAGGGGTATCATTAGCCCCTCAGCACGTTGACGTTATTTATGATGAAGTTCTGCTATTCAAAATTGGCACGGATCCCTAGCTCTCCATAACAGCTGTGCAACCAAAGCGAGTTGTTTACTGTTATTTATTTGTTTGCTGTGTGTTGTGTGTTGTCACCTGTCTCTATAGGGGTGTCATGTCGTGTCCTTAACGAACTAACCATATCCGCGCGTCATACGTACGAGCCGATCAAAACAACTAGCGAGCGCTCGCGCACTGCGTGACGCGCTCCTTGCATTTTATGCTATTAGGTGACGAATGATTTGCTTTTATAATAATAACGTAGAAGAAATTAACATGGTGACAAAGACAGCCCAACGCAATAATGCACAAGAACAAAACTCGAATGAAGCACCATGTAATGATTTAGAAGTTCTGATACCTAGTAAACGCGGGCGAGAAGAAGACAAAATGGCAGAGACTAGTTAATCGAAGCGGAAAAAAGCCCAAGACGACAGTAATAAAATCGAGGTCAGAAAAGGGTATGTATCAAGCACAGGAAAGCTGGCCAAACAGTTTCGCTTAGCCAAGTTATTTTGGGAGAAAGGCATTTCTGATACAATAAAAATTAAATACAATAACCCATACCGTATAAGAGTAGAATTTTATAATGACCTAAGTGCTGGGAGATTTATTTCCAGTGAGAAATTCGCAACTATGTGCTGGAGTATATTTATGTCCTTGGAGGTTGGTTACCTCTAAGGCATTATTAATGTAGATATTGATCTAAATGACGAGCAGATACTAAGCGATATCTCGTGCCCTAGTCCAGCGGAAGTGTTTCCCTGAAACGTCAAAACCGACGTGACGAAAATGGCGTGAGATGGATTCCTTGTGAAACTGTAAATTTTAGGGGTTTTTTTTACCAGTATACGTTTTTGTGGGTAACCTCAAAATTGCTAGGCCATAGCGCTAGAAGATGTGTTTACAAGATAGTTTGCCCATAATGTAGTGGAGATCATGGAAATTGCGACACAGGCACGTTGAAATGCCCAAATCGTTCAGGAGAACACATGGCGCTTTCCAAAGAATGCCCTTCCTATAAAAAACTAAGGAAAATACGCTTTATTATGGCCGAGTTCAACTGTACGTATCGTAACGCCCTAACAATATACCCTTCTCCAGATTCTCCAAGTATCACAACACCACCTCCGGTCCCCTCCTGTATGCACCCAGCCTTCACATCAGCTGCTAAGCTAAATAAGTCTAACCAAACGTCCGTGACTATTGGCTTTACAAAAGGCTTTACAATTTAATTTACAATTTAATTTAAATATATATACATACATAATTTTATAATAATGAACGTAATCTGACATAATTTACCAATACTTATAATTTGACATAATAAAATAATGACATGTATTCACAATTTACTTTAAATATCTGAAATTGAAATGTCTGACATAATTTACTTACACATAGACATGATAATAATATACGTATATAAATTAATTTCAATAATAACACAATTTAATAAAAATGACGACAAAAAATAATAAATATAATATTGGACATAATTTACTAATACTTTGACATAATAAAATATTTACACGTATTCACAATTTAATTTAAATCTATATATATACTGCCGTCGTAAGTAAAAAGGGCACAACTAACATTTTTTTAAGACATTAAGTTATATACATATTTGGGATCAGAAAAAAACACTGATTCCGAATATGTATTTAAAAAAAATCGGAAAAAAATGTTAGTTGTGCCCTTTTTAATTACGACGGCAGTATAATTCAACAATATGTAGCTTATATCATAAAACTAAAAAAAAATGGTAATTTAAAAAACTAAAAAACCCGACTGTTTTTCTGAGTATTCATGAAAAAGCCCTAAAACAAGAAAGTCGTTGTAGCAGTCGGGACCCATTACATCATAGATCTACTGACTAGACGGCTGACTTTCTAGAATGGGTCCCGACTGCTACAACGACTTTCTTGTTTTAGGGCTTTTTCATGAATACTCAGAAAAACAGTCGGGTTTTTTAGTTTTTTAAATTACCATTTTTTATTTTTTACTTTTTTAGTTTAGTTTTTTTACGATATCACTTTCACAGTAATTACAAATCTAATGACACCTCGCAAACTAAAATCCATCAAGCCGTTCAGGCCACAGAGCGTGCCAAATATTTGAATTTGGCGCCAAAAATCCGACATTTTGTTTTTTTTTTATTTTGATATACCCAGTGTCACTCTCACAGTAAATACGAATCTAACGACACCTCTCAAGCTGAAATCCATCCAGCCGTTCAGGCTGCAGAGCGTGCCAAACAATTATACATACATACATACATACATACATACATACTCTCGAAAAACATAACCCTCCTTCTGGCGCAGTCGGGTAAATAGACTACCATATTCTCCGATTTATGTAGTAGCAGGCACGGCTTGTTTATATTTGTCTATGTATATATTTATTTGTCTTCTAAATATTCGTTAATGCTATAATAAGCTTTTTGTAGTAAGAATTTGTGAAGTGTTTTTTTTTTTGAAAAAGTTTAGATCTTTAGAAGTTATTATAGATTTAGGTAGTTTATTATAATTATATTGTTAACACCATTCCTAAAAAAACTTTTTGATAAAAGGGCGGTTTGATGGGTTTTGGATTTAAGTACTCCTTGATGGCGTTTGGTGGATAGGGTTTCAAAAAAATTCTTGTTATTTTTGTTATACATGGCAACTTCATAAATGTATAATGACGGAAGTGCTAATATTTGCACATTAATATAGAATGGTTTGCAGCTATCAGTGTTTTTAATCTGGCATACTGCACGAAGACATTTTATTTGGGCTCTAAATGCCATATCGATATCTGTCGAGCTACCCCAGAATATTACGCCGTATCACAGTGTGGTGGAAACGTATGCATGATAAGCGGTAAGAACAGTACTGCGATTGGCAACTTTGCTTAAATTATGTAAAGCGTGACAACATTTATTAAGATATTTTTATCACATTTTCAGTGTGTGTCTTGCAAGTCATGTGCTGATCTAAGCAAAGCCCTAAGAAATTAACGTTTTCAATTTTTGAAACAATGTTTTGTTTAAACTAAATAAGAGGGTTAAGTAATAGGATTTTTAACTGAATTCGAAAAGGAGGCGGTTCTATGTTCGGCTGTATGTATTGTTTTTTTATTTTTTTTATGTATGTTCACCGATATCTCGGTCAATTGTGGACCGATTTCGAATTTTTTTGTTTTGATTGAAAGATTATACTTCCGAATTGGTGGAAAACATTAATTTCATAATAATCAAATCAGATTTACTGAGTTTACATCTGCATGAACTTGCTTGTAAGGTAGACCTTTTTTTATTAAGATAGAATAAATAAAATTCTATTATATATTCTTATTCTATACATTAAGCATTTTTTGTCACGATCAGGTGGCGCGGGGCCTCCGAATGTGCGGGGCCCGTAGCATTTGCTACTTTTGTTATATAGCTAATCCACCACTGGATGAAATACATCTACATATTCCAAATTACACGCTAGCAACACACTATGTTATGAACAGTCGAAGAGGAGGTTCATGTGTTATGGTACACAATAAACACAAGTACAAAATACTTATATTAAAAGAATACTGTAAGTTGTCCTAGTATTTTTGAAAGCTGTGCGATCGAATTAATCTACCACAATATAATTATTATATGTATTTATAGATCAACAAAATTAAAAATTGATACCTTAAACTTATTTTTCTATCAATTTGAAGGTATACTAAAAAAAAGTCTATAAAAATAGCAGAAATAAAATCATGATATGTGGCAACAATAATGAAAAATGATATTTATTTTGCAAATAGGTTTTATAAAACACTTTTACACGTCAATATTTTATTTCGTCAGTTTAATCTAGATGAGGCCGGTGTTTCCTAGCTGACTACCCTGAGAAGAAATACCGAAATAAACTCAGGGGTCATAGTCTCTTTTAAAGTCCACACAGTAAATTTGTAATGGTCAAATCACATGAGAACTGTTAGAATACATAGTGTTGCCTGTACAGTATATAGTTACATTCAACACTAATACTATAATATAATACTAATTAATACAACTACTAACTATACTTATTATTACTAATTATTGTATAATTACTTATTCTTCGGTATTTAACTCTTAAGTGGGGACACTTATTGTGACGGACAGTAAACTACGGAACCCTACATTGAGCGTGACCCGACACGCTGTTGGCTGGTTTTTTTATATTTTTATATCGGCGACTATAATATTTTCAGCGTATTTCAGCTTACGGCACCAACCCCTTCATGTTACATTTCATATTTATCTTACATGCTGCATTATATAACTAAAAATATCGTGTATGATAATTTACTATGATAATTATCTACAAATTCTGGCAATGGGTCAGTAAAAAGGTCTTGCATCAGCAAGACCTCATGCTAAGCTCAGATTTCAGTCTAACGGATGTAGCTGGAGTGAATGCATATCTGACCTACAGGAACCGATCACTTTTCCGAATGTTTTTTGTTTGAATTTCATTTGACCAAAAACTATTGACCGACGTCGTTTTTTGCTATATATGCATTATTTGGTATATTTTTAGATCATTGAAGTATCATGTATCATTGGCATTTTACCGCATTGCTAATAACCGAAGCCTCATTTAAACTTTTTTCGTTTGCCAAATGATTTATTTGCCATATTTTCACCACACCGAAACAAAATTTTACAGAATTTTGGTTACAAATATATAGAGTGACTGGTAATTAGTGAAAGATACTTAAATACGTGATTGTAGTCATGACAACAAATAACTTACTGCCCTCCAAAACCAAAATAGCTGATGTGGCTCAGAAGGCAGCTTGCTGCATGTTGCATGCTTGCTTGCTGCATGTTGCATGCCTGCTTGCTTGTTGCTTGCCTACTTGCATGCTGCATGCCAGCTTGTATGCTGCATGCCAGCTTGTATGCTGTATGCCTGCTTGCATGTTGCATGCTTGCTTGCATGCTGCTTTTTCAGTTTTTTAATTCTACCCCTTCATACTAAACATAATAAATAAATAAAAAATAAAATAAATAAATAAATAATATTATACTTCTCTCAGACGAGCAATTATGTGTTTATTTGTCTTGCTATTCAGTCTTATAAAGGCATTTTTATTCGGAATTGTATTAATCGGTATTTTAATAATAAAAATTCTTATTTTAGATGTTTCATATTATCATAAAGTTGGACTTTATGGTAATATGAAATATTCTGTTACAACTCGGTATTTTGAGAATAGTATTTATAAACGTTAGGAATATTGAAATTTAGGAATTATAAAAATAGAAGAAATGATAAGTCGGAGTTATTATTCGGAATTATGAAAATCGGTATTTTGAAATTCGTATTTGTGACTGACGGAATAAAGTTAGCACCCCAGTGGCAGACGTGACAGCGATGGAATAAAAAAAAAAACGAAACAATAATAGTTGAAAAGTTTTAGGTGAAATGAAATTCGGTCAAACATTTTTCGAACTTCTGAGAGGTAATATCAGCCCGTAATGATAAACGTCATAATGGCGGTACCAACTCTTGTCTTGGAATGATTCTACCACGTACATTTAGTACGCTTTAGTACTATTTGCACCTCACACGGTATAAACGGAATTATACGATAGCTAATATAATGGCGGGACCATGCTTGTACTCCAAAATTATAACGAATTTCATTATTCTGATCAAACTAGTATTTTGTACCTGATTTAGTACCTCCAAAAATCAACAGTCGATCGATAAGACGGTGATCTTAGTAGATTTTTTACAAAAATATATTTTAATTTATGACTTTTGCTACGCCTGAATAGTTTGACGAGCAAAAATACTTCAAGTAAAAAGTTGCAACTACATTTTATGCAGGCACTTTTTTATTAATAGTTTTATTATATAATATATTATTACTAGATTTTGCCCGCGGCTTCGCTCCCGTTGCACCCTACCCTAAGCTATCCTACTCTACCCTACTCTATCCTACTGTACCCTACTCACCCTACTCTACCCTACTTTACCCTACTGTACCCTACTGTACCCTACTGTACCCTACTCTACACTACTCTACTCTACTCTACTCTACTCTACCCTACTCTACTCTACTCTAATCTACCCTACTCTACCCTACACTAAAAATAAATGAGCAGATTATGACTTTTTTAAATTTATTTATTTAACGGGATAAAAATTATCCTATGTCCTTCTCCTGGTTATAAGATACCTTCCTACCAATTTTCAGCCAAAGCGGTTCAGCCATTGTTGAGTTATAAATAGTGTAACTAACACGACTTTCTTTTATATATATATAGATATAACACTATGTTATTAAATCATATTGAGTAGGTTACATAGAATAATATGTAATGCGTTTTTACAGACCACGAAGGAGATGGTGGGATGACGTGGACGTCTTGTCGTGGAGGGAGGCCTACCAGTACAATACAAAAACGAGTAAATGTTTATTTATTGGTATATTACATTATACTACTCTGTCAGGGAAGTACCGGAAAAAGGTCAATAACACACAAAATGATAGTTTTTCTTCCAAATTTATTTTATTGCTTTCAATTATGCTCATTCAAAAATTGTACACTGATTTTTTTAAGTAAACGAGTCAATGACCTTGTAGGTAGTTGTCGATCGTTGCGTACTAACTACCTACAGTTCATTGGCCTCGCTCAGCTGACGTTTACTTAGAGAAATTAATTTCGTACATGCGTAAATTTAAAAAAATGTAAATCGATATTGTTTCATGTACTTAATCGACCCTCCGCGGGATTAAAACGACCAAAATTTAACGGTGTATATATGAACTAGTGAATAAGTCGTCCATTGCATTGCATCAGCCTTATACTGTTCCCACTGCTGGGATTCAGGCCTCCTCTCTAGGTCAGGGAATGGGCCGAAATCCACCATACGTGCCCGGTGTGGATAAGCGAATGTCACATATGTTCGAATTGTTGGTACTAGGACATGCCGGTTTCCTCACGATGTTTTCCTTCACCGTTTTTGAGAGCAGTGTGGTGATGAAATAAATTACACAAGGTAATGCGCCTGGCTAGGTTTGAACCCGCGACTCTAGTTTCTGAACCATCTACATTAGTGATGTTAAACTGCCGAAGCCCCTAGTTTAACGATTGTACCAACTTCGATATTAATCTTATTTGGAAAAATGAATAGCTGTTCGTTAGTCTCGCTAAAACTCGAGATCGGTTGGACTGATTTGGCTAATTCTGATCTTGAAATATTCGTGATAGTCCAGGAAAGGTTTAAACGGTGTGAAAAAATAGAAAAATCCACGTAAAAAAAAGAAATCGAATACAACGCCATCTCTTGTGAAAATATGTAATTTTTAAATGAATTATGCTGGTTCTGTGATGGCGTTATCCTCATCAGGCACGTAGGCGATACGAAGTTTGCCGGGTCAGATAATAATAATATATTTGTGGTTAACTTTGATTATTATCGTCTGTTACTTCATTTAAAAATCGTTAAAAATGGAAATAAATATACGACATAATATTTTATTACCGTAATCAAAGAAAATGCTTTAGTAGATTTGATCTAAGACCAAAAGATTTTGGTTTGGTACAGTAAATTGTGTTCTTATTACAAAACTAAGACTATTCGAGCTTCTGGTTGTACTTCGACTATAGAGAGACTATAGTTTCAATAATATCCACAGATAAGAAGCAGAAATGGCATTCTTTCATTAATTCATTTGGAAGCAAACGTTCCGTTTTTTTAAATACTGTTGTAATAAATGATAAAAATAATTATTATAATAAAGTTTCTATATTTTTACATTTCCAGCGTGAAGTGGAACGACTTGCAAATGACAGTGACGCATCAATTTGATCAGATCAGATCATTGTTTATATTTTGCGTACTTTTTGATTAATAATTTATTATTTATTGTGACTGTTAAGTGTTACATGTTGGTTTGTTAACGCTTAAATTGCGTCTGTTGTTAACGCTTAAATTGTTGTTTATGAAAGTGTGAGTTACAGTAAAAAGTGGAAAAAATGAAAAATGTTATTGACTACGGCAGTGATGCTTTGGTAAATGAAATTCCTTATATAAAGCATTAAAAAAAATTAAAATTGATTGATTAATGCTTGAATTAAAATGCTTTGTAAAAGAATCACTGTTTTTTCTGCAAACGTTTCTTGAATCTATACTTACATGTAAAATCTTCGTTACTCAATTTCATCAGAATGCTCATGATAACAATGTCCGTAAGATCGCCGAGACGGTTCCAACATATTCATATCTTTGAGATCGATCAAATCAATATTAATATACATTTTTAACGATTTTTATATGAAATAACACACAATAAAAATCAAAGCTAACCACAAATATATTAGTATTGAAGTTGGTACTATAGGTTGGTACTCGGCTGTCAAGTTAGTTCAGAAACTAGTGATAAACTTAATTTTATAATAATGTTTTCATTAGTCATGGTACTAAACCCAGTAATAGTCCCTGAACTATGCTTAGATCGCGTTTTGGTATAAGAGGGTAAGAGTTCTGATTTATGAATTAGTTCAACTATTATAGGACTATTATTTGTGCTAGTTCGTTTTGATATACAAGGTCACTGATTAACTATGGCATTATACTTTAGACTGTGATGAAACGTTATAAAGGTGTTCTGTGGACACCCGGGATGATTCCTGGTCTAAAAATCTACTTTTCTTCTTCTTCCATATCTTATCCCTTCGTTCGAGGTCGGCTCTGTTCGTCTTTAGGTGCCAGGAGAGTCTATCCTAGGTTGCCTGTGTGTCCAGCTGAGTTCGTTTCAGGTCTTTGGATATAATTGTCCACGTACACCATCTTTCTCATCACATGTCCGAACTCTGTCTCTCTGACATCGCATCTTCTATGGGTGCAGCTATAAAGAAGTGAACAAGTGCCACAGAACAGCACGAAGTGAATTTAGTGGAAATGTGAAGTGCTACTAACATAGTTTTAAGTCTTATTTACTAACGATAAGTTGTATTTACTTTATATATGTTAGTCTGTGACAATAAATGATTTATTATTATTATTATTATTTAAAGAGCCTCTGAAGTTATCGTTGCGTACCTTATTAAGTAATTATGTTGTTTTGAGCACAATAAAGAATTAAACGATATCAACCCAATTCATATCACCATGTGTGATGTGGGTGTATCTATGTCTTGGTGGGAATCGAACCCATGACCTCCGGCATAGCAGTCAGGGTTACCAACCACTAGACAAACAGACCAGTCAAGATATGGGAAAAAAAAATAAGTGAAATACTATTTACAGTTTATATTTTTATTTTAGTTTTTGTACAAAAATAACTTAGAAATAAGTAAATAAACTGTACTGCGCGTGAGTGGCGCTCCGTTCCTCTCGTATTGAACAGAACCTGAACTTATATAATTTATCCTCATTTGCTAAAAAATAATTTACAACTTAATTCTATAATAGTCGGCTGCTTTTGCAAGCTACAAAAATAATTTTCCATATTTTATCCGATCACAAAAATGACATACCTAATAAAATCGGTACCCTTAATATTATACTCGTACTTACAACTTACTATATACAGTGGCTGTAATCTCATTAATGACAAAAAAAACTTACGATTCTTCATAAATTAATCATAATCAAGAGTTACTTTAGGTAGCAGGTACACGCAAGGTCAGTTGTGAATCTGTTACGTTCAAATTTATTTACAAATCTGACAAACATTCGCCACACAGGGTCAGACAACTACATCCCTGCCACTTGGAGGTCAGAAAAATACTATTCGCTATGTGGGGGTCAAAGAAACACTATTCGCTATTCGGGTGTCAGACGCTATAATATTCACCACGCGGGGATAAGAGAAACATTAGGGTAGAACTACGCTGCGCACACGTGTGCCACACATGACAGTCTCCATACATTTTATATGGCAACGAAACTTCGGCTACTCTACGGAAAAACAAAAAAAAAAAAAATGATTTTAAATTTTTGGTACTTTCAAAGCATAACGGATGTGGCTACATTTTCAGAACCATAAAAAAAGCTTCAGTTTCAGAGAAAAAACATAACGACAAACGGGCAAAACGTCAAAAAAATTACCGGAAATAAAAGCAAAACACAAGTAGCATGTCAATTACTTTGTTTTTAAATTGTGCAAACATTTTTACTAAACAAAAATCCCAGTAATTCATACTGGGATTTGTTTAGTAAAAATGATTTTAATTAAGACTACTATTTGTTTAAAAACAAAGGTAACAAAGCTACTTTCTACTATTTTATATATATAAAAAAAAAAATATTTACCGGAAAACACATTTTTTAAATTTAAAAGATATTATCCACAATTTTTCATAAAATTGTTACACAGTAGGTAGAGCAAACTATTTCACGCATTATTACATTTTAAAAATGATGAAACGATCAAACCCACGTTTTAAGTAAAGATTTTTCCTTTTTTTCCTTCTTCTGTAATTACTTTGTTTTTCCGTAGAGCAGCCGACTTGTAGAGTTCTAGCTTTACTCACCACACGGAGGTCAGAGAAACACCGTTTACTACGAGGGGGTCAGAGAAACACTATTCACTACACGGGGGTCAGAGAAACATTAAGTACTCACCCCGCAGGGAGGCAGAAAAACACTACTCTTCACGTGGGGGTTAGAGAAACGTAATTCACGTCGCGAGTCACTCGATTACGTGCAGATTATAGCTCTAAAGCTAGTTCAAAGTATGATACAATAATACAGATACAATACATTATAGTCAGTCAACGCGTGTAAAACCAATGTTATTCGATTAGGATTAGAGGTGAGCTGACTGTAGGCTGAGCCGACGAGCTACCGTTTAATTTGCCGACTGTTTACCGAATATGTACTTAGCCCAATCGAACGAATTATTTGTTTATCCGACAAGTGGTTAATCCCTAATTCATTAATATTTTTTTATTTAAAATATTAATATTTCGTTGATAACATTACAAATAATAATTTTGTGGTATCCTTGCTTTGTTGTAACGGTACTTAAATTTATTTCCTGATTTTTGTTTTCACATTAACATTTTTTATTGGCTTATCGCCGAATAAAATTCATCTTTAATTAAAAAGGACGTGTCTATGTCGTAGACAGTGACTGCAATTCGATTCATACTTAATGGCTACATATAGCTCAGACGACTCCGCGATGTGACAGTGCGGGGCTGGAGATGCTGCGCAGTGACTACTGAACTTCACAAACGTCATTAAGGTCTTCAGTTAGATGCAGTGCGGGAGGCTGCGGCTACGCCTGCTTGGTGTCCTTGTGCAGGAGCGCCGCGACGAGCCTGGTGGGCGGCATCTCCAGCATTAGCGTGAGCGGCACGGCCAGCAGGTACGAGCCGCAGCTCGTGGCCGTCCAGTCCACCACCTGCCCGCACGAGTACAATTTGTTACTACGCTAGCTGTACTAACTGTCTTTCCATTACGATACATCTGCTATGTTTTGTTTCAGCCTAAAGTCCACTGGCAGGAAACGCTGCTTTGTAAATTGTTGTTTTACTTGTGCATAAAGAGAGAATTTGAGAATAAAAAAAATCTTAGCGCAAAGGGGTCATATAGTATTCAAGAAGTTTTGAATAATTTATTACTAAAATTTTACTCAATTGATTAGACCGTAAGTAATACACTGATGAGTTTATTTCTATAAAATGTTTGTTTTAATTTTCACACAGGTACACTAAGCATAATAATGATGAATACGCTTCTATGAAGCTGCGCGTCCGTGGATATTGGGCCTAAATAAATTTTTATTTAGGATGCCAAAACCCTCCTTATACATTACATAGTGAATGTTCAAGAACGAAATCTAGTGCCCAACCACATAACGGATTCGATTCGATAGGTCAATAGTTCAGAAAGTTGGGGCAAGTTGACCTTTACACGGGCAAGGGGCACTCTGAACTAGGGTTGCCAACATTTCTTCGACGAAATATAGTATTTTTCAAACTAAGCTATAAAAAAAAACTTTTTACAAAAAAAATACAACCGACTTCAAAAACCACCAAAAAATGCAAAATAACTTTCAATTTCGGAAGTCGGTGTTTCTATAATAGTTTGGTCTCTTCGCTATTTAACACCGACTTCCGAAATTGAAAGTTATTTTGCATTTTTTGGTGGTTTTTGAAGTCGGTTGTATTTTTTTTGTAAAAAGTTTTTTATTTCACACTTTTTAGTAGTAGTGAGCGAGGAGGAGTGGCAGGCGGTCGCCTCCTTTTGCGAAGCAGTAATGCTAGCAAAGGAGGAGGCCGACCGCATTAGGCAAAGGCGCACACGCCGCCGCCGCCGCCGGGTTTCTGATCCCGATTTCCGGCCACCGTAGGCGCGGGCTCGCGGACGGTGGGCAATGGGTAGCTCGCTGTCCATCCGTCCGGTAACAGACCGGTCCGAGCTCAGGTCGTCTACGGCGCGCACTGTTCCCGCGCGCCTCAAGGAGTTGTCAGCAAACTGTAGGGGTCCAGCAGGGCCGAAGCCTACTGGGGCCAAAGGTTATGCGAGAGTGTCACCACGGGCCCCGGGACAAAGGCAAGGAACGGAAAGGTAGGTTTTTAGTCAGTAAAAGTCTGACACTATTTGCCGCCCCACCCAAGGGCGGGGTTTGTCATTGGACGATTTTACCTACCAAAAAAAAAAAAAAAACCCCTCAGCCAAACTTAAATAGATAGGTACCTTCCGCCATTCGGTTCCATCATCAAATCATCATGACAATTCTAATAATACCAAACACGGCTAAGATACACTGATTTATTACAAAGTTCCGGCTCTTACCTACCTTCCGTCTTCATCATCAGGTCAGTTCTATGTACCCCTCCCCTTTTTCCTTTAGTCAGCCACCAACTACATGTATAAACAAAGCAATTTTACTTGTTACGACAGTTCTGCTAAGGTTTTTTGAAGAATTCCGTTCTATGTCTTCGTAGTTCATCATCAGATCAAAACAATATTTTTATAAAACCAACTCGAGAGTATAATCTTTCAATCAAAACAAAAATTTTCAAAATCAGTCCACAATTGACCGAGATATCGGCGAACAAACATATACAAACGACAATCCTGCTATGATTTTTTGAAGAGTTTCGTCCTATATCTTCGAAGTTTATCATCAGATCAAAAAGATATTTTTATGGGACCAATTCGGAAGTATAATCTTTCAATCAAAACCAAAATTTTCGAAATCGGTCCACAATTGACCGAGATATCGGTGAACATACATAAAAAAAAAAAAAAAATACATACAGCCGAACATAGAACCTCCTCCTTTTTTCGAAGTCGGTTAAAAATATAGTACATTTTAAACCAAAAATTTATTTTTTTCTGGAAAAAGCAAAAAATGGAAAAAAACATTTGTTACTTATTTGCTTGTATAAAATAAAAATTATGTATTGGTTTGCATTTCTTGCTTATTTATGCTTAACAATGTTTTTATCTAAAATAAAAGTGTGTGTAACATTCAATTTTTAAAATAATATTAATCAAAATCTCTATATTTTTATTAAGGTTTATTTTTTTTAGAGTCTTTAGAATCTTTTTTCAATCGATGGTAGCGACCCACTTTCGTTATCGCTACTATTTTCCTTTTCTATAACTAATTTATTTGACGCAGTAAGATAATTATGTATATGTTGAAAATATAGTATTTTTGCGTACTATATATTTCTTCAACAGTATATAGTACACACTCAAAATATAGTAAAATACTATATTTATATATTATAGTACGGTTGGCAACCCTACCCTGAACTCACTTTAAAAATACAAGACAGCGATGTGTCACCGGTAAAAGGTGTTTATTTTTAATAATACAAACTAGTGATGCAATCGTTGACAGTGAGGCACATTAGTTTAATATACGAAATACGAAAATGAAAACCTTTTGGGAACACATTCATTGCACGTACAAATAGAATGAAATTTTCCGCCAGAGTCTGTGGTTCCTGGCAAACAACTGTGGGTTAAGAGTAAATAATGAAGTTATTAAAGGTTTAATCTCATACTGACCACACTGAACAGCGAAGTAGTGATAGGCTGCGGCCTGCTGGCGGCGAGGCTGAGGTTGAGGATCCAGTGCAGCATCAGCACCGACAGCGACATGCGGCCCATCGCCTGCCAGCCGCGCCACGCCATCAGCTGCTGCAGCCAGCCTGAACACACCATGTGGTCACTACCGCACCCTACCTGGCCTGACGTGCCAGCACTTTGCCTTTCTTACCACACTCATAGTAAAGGCTGGACATACAAACAGGCCATAACGCATCCAACTGCTGGGAAGCAAGCCTCCACTTTTTGACCAGGAGTGCAGCTCTGTAATGCATCTATGGTGCGTTGTTTTTAACCCTGGGCATACCTGTTTCTTTTAACTTATTAGCTCTATCTACCTATGTCTACATCTCTTTATTTACTTTCAATACTGTGATCTCCAAGTTGTAGAACAGCTCACCCTCCAGGCCATTGACCATGCCGAGCAGTATCCCTCCCGCCAGCAGACTGAGCACCGGCCGCTCCAGCGCGACGTACGCGGCCGTGAACCACGCCGCCTCGAACTGCCGCAAGTAGTTGCCCGCGAGGATCCACGACACTATCAGCAGCGGAGCCAACGCGTATGCACCGCGGAGCCACTGGGGAAGGAAGCATTTTAGACTTATCACAGGCACCAGACTCTCACAAAGTTGACTCCATGTTCGTGCTCCACTGTAACCCCGGCATTAAGTAACTTGTGTAGAAAAAATAAACGATTATTATATTAGCACTATTAATATTATGGATAGGAAGAAAGATGGGGTGGGGTAGATCTTTTGTGTACTGGTATATTAGAAAGAGGAAAGAGCCCAATATTGAGCCTTGTAGTACCCCTATGTTGACTGTTGAGTTTGCTGCTGAATATCATTTTAATAATGTTTTAATACGAGTATGTATTGGACAAGTTACAAAACATTCTTATGTCATTTACATCGACTCACTTTATACGAAGACACCTTGACTCCTGCCTCCTGCAGCTCGAAGTGCAGGAAGGCGAGCAGCAGGCCCATGAGGCAGGCCGGCAGGCTCCCCCACGGCGCCTGGTACAGCCAAGGGAACGACGGGATGCCGGAGTACATTGTCTTCAACGCGCTGAACAGAACAAATGGAAGGTAAAAAAACATGTGACTTGTAATCTTGATTATGTCAGTGAGCAGGCTAGACTGTGTATTTGAGGAACATTACTGAGTTTTAATTTAAAAAAAAATGTAAAATTTCAAAGAATAACTACTTATAATAAATACTTTTAATTAAAAATTAGTTTTAAGGCAGGTGAAGATTCATTGTATTAGGAAAAGAAAATCAATAATGGCTATTTTTATTTTTATTTTACTACTTTTGAGTGGCCCTGTGCCTTTACGAAAGAAAATTCACAAACTTTAACTAAAATAATTATTTAATTAAATTACCACTAACTTTTGTATTACATTAAACCTTATAGACATAGTAGACGTTGATTTTACCTCGGATATGCAAAGTACATGATAGACTTCCATTCGAAGGCATACGCCAGCACGCCATTGAGCACACACGACAGCAGCAGCAGCCACGCCAGCGTCGCGCGCGCGCGCCGCCGCCGCGCCAGCCGCAGCGCCAGCAGCGCCGCCGGCGCGTGCAGCTGCATGTCCACCGCGAGGAACCTGCCGTGCGGGGGCGGTGAGCGGCACATCTGGTTATATGCTTCTTGTCGCGCCATGTTTCATTTCGGCCATTAGTCAAATATCGACTAGCGACGTCTTCTATGCTTATGATTTTTGACAAAATGCCGCGTTGTTCAGTGGTTGTTTGCAAAAACAACAGCTGCATTGTAAATCACATAAAAGATGGCATCTCATTTCAAATTTAAGTACTAATATATTATGGTTTTTCTTAGTAAATTACTTCCTGTACCAAAAATCGCGATGATGTGCCAAATTAATTCTTTGAATTGAGAACAAATATCATTGCTTGCTTAGTATAGATTGAACAATTAATCAGCTGGCCTAGTTGCGCAATGGATAAGTAACAGATACTCTCACTCATACAGTACTTATATAGTTTCATGATGCGGCCGCTGTCGTCGTTTATTTGTTAAGGATGTGAAGCGATGTTTGTAGTTATCGATATTTTTCATGATCCTACCTAGTATAATATAAAAGATAATGTTACTGAATTATTTTTACATATTATTTTAGATCAGTTCCTCCACGCGTCTCTATGTCTGTCGATTCGTGATAAACTCAAAAAGTACTGAACGGGTTTTCATGTAGTTTGTCATTATTATGAGGGGAAAAATATTTTAAAGAAAAGCTAAAATTGTTCTTTTTGTTTGTATGTTCTTCCTCGATATTATCTCTTGTAGGTATTTTATCTCAGTAAATATCCCATATATTCGACGTCCTGGACTTTTTAATTTTATATAATATTTTTCCCACGGTCAGTAGGCTTGAAATAACATTTTTTTAAATATTAACAACAAATTATGTTAAAGACTAATCTTACGGTTAATTCACAATCTTTTTCCTATTGATTTCTCATACAGTCCTTTAAAAAATGGCCAAGCCTAGGCCATTTTTTAAAGGACTGTATGACTTTTGGCAATAAGAAAAATAAATTTATGCCAGCAATGTATGGCAAAAGTTTCATTCCCCTTTCGCTCGTATAGAGTTATGTTTATTTTTTTATTTATATGGAACACCAAATATTAACAAAATATTTTGCATGTGGGTAATTTTGCATGTACATCTCTTATCACATTTATAGTTTTTTTTCACAGTGAAGATATTTTTCAGGAGACGTTATAGGTGTTCCCTACCTGTGTGTGTGGGTCCCACGAAGGTGGTCTCGATCTTGAATGCGAGTGTAGACTCATGGACATTTTCCTGTGTAAGCGTCAGCTGTTTTCTTTGAACCAGTGTTCCGTGTTTAAGCTCACGGTATAAAAAGTCATCAAACATACAATACATCATTTTGTCTTAGTGAGATAGAACAATTGCAACTCTGAATTTAATCGATATTTTTTTCTTGGATCACTACTTAATAGAGATTGCAAACCGGGCCCGGCCGGGCCGGACCCGGCCGGGTCCGGTGCCCTTTTAGACATTACTTATTGGGTTCGGCCATTCATACCAGGCTAGTGACCGGGCCGGGTATGAATGGCTGGGCCGGTCACCGGGCCCGGTATGAATGGTCGGGCTCGGTGGATGTCAAAAAAGGGCACCGGGCCTTGCCGGGTTCGGCCCGGCCGGGTCCGGTTTGCAATCTCTACTACTTAACATCATTATTTACATAATTATATGTGTTTATACTGAGCCCGTAGATACAAGAAGATGCTCTACCGTCTTTTTGAATGTGTTTCATAAAAAAGTTTACTTGTGAAAGTATTAGTGTCTGTGTATAAGTGAGAGGCATGAGCTAGTGTGTCGTTCTTATAGTTTTTGATTTCGTGTTAGTGAAATAAGTGGGTGTAGTTTGGAGGCATTGGAACTCGAATAAATTTGTGTTGATAACATATCTCTACTGTTTGACATATCTGTGCTGCCGACCATACAACGACACTTGGTTTTAATTCTTCTAATTCATTGATCGGACACATTTTAATGTGTGTGACATTCTATTAGTGATATTTTCGCTGGTGTTTGTCAAAATAAAAAAAATATAAGTTATAGTTTTATAAAATCATCGATGGAATGGCACTGCGTATAGATTATGCGGTGATAGTCGCGGGATCCACTGGATTACTAAATTTTCGATCTATCTCTTCTGCTTTGCTAAGCCTCATCCTGTTAATGGCATTCTATTTACATTATATTTGAATTTACTTAGTCATCCCTTTGTGAAAGAGTCGACTCCTCAATAGAGTTTGCTGCAAATTTTTTGTCATTTTATAACATTTCTTGGATCACAAGCTTTCAGTGTATTGAGTTCCTAATGATGAGACAAGTTTTTTCTTTCAGAAAAAGAGCAAAGATTTTTAAGTGCCACTAGATTATGTTATTTTTGAATATGATTTCCACACTTAGTCCTATACGGAGAATTGTGCGTGGGCCATAGCGGCTAAAACCTTTCAAGGGCTTATTCCAACCAGCCAACCTTTTTCCAAAAACTGGTTAGGGCTCTCAGGTTTTTTAGGGCGTTTGTGAGGAAATTCGGGGATCCTAAGATTCGCGTACAATCAACGACATCTGTAAAGTCAAGGAGCACCTTGCCACCTGGTTATTTTTATCACCGTAATCTTACCTACATTGTAAGCTAAAGATTTTTGAAGGTATTATATGTTCTGGTTTTTTGCAACTCCTGCTTACCAGGTTTGCACGAGACAGATGTCCTCGGGATCCAGCAGGTTGTGCACGTAGAACACGTGGCTCCAGAACTTGCGGCGACACACGTCGCTCTCGGCGCCCACTGTTGGCGCCCACAGCGGGCCCGAGCTGCTGCGCGCCCACCACGTCGCCGCGTAGCCCGTCACCAGCAGGTACACCGGGGAGATCCTGTACCAGTCACACACAAACTACAGGACTTGCGGCGACACGCATCGCTCGACTACCTGCCACCGGCACCGTAGGCACGGCACTTGCGAACGACGAGCAGTAGGTAGCTCGCCGTCTAGTCGACCGGACCGAGTCCGAATCGTTGACAGCGCGTAGTGTTCCACGTGTTCCTCAAAGACATTACAACAAACCGTAGCGGCCCAGCAGGGCTAATGCCAGCAAGGGCCGCGAGGGTGTGAGGACAAAGGTTTAGCCAGTAAAAGTCTGACACACCCGCCAGCTCCATCCTAGAAAGAAATCACTGGGTGATTTCTCACCTTGAAAAAACCCAAACATGTTTCTGAATAACTGAGATTAGTTGCTAAAGAAAAGTTTAAATCGAGTAAAAGAGTTCAAGCTGTTATAATTTTCTTAAAGATGCGTTGTAATCCGCAATAAATTTATTTGATGTTTGAATTTTTATGTATTTTTTTTTATAATCTACTAAAAACGTTTTTAATCAATTTTTATTTGTTCATGAATATTTTTACTTTCCGCTCTCAAAAGTTACACGTCCCTCTTCTCGTTCATGTCATTCTGCGCAAAATCGCTTCCACTTTCCTCTCGTGATTCATACTTTTCATGTATACCTGGCAATCCTCTTGAGAGTGATGTAGGGAAGCAGCCTGAAAGAGATGACGTTGCTCTTAGTGTAGAGCAGCAGATTGTAGCCGAGCAGGAAGTTAGACAGCAACACGAAGATCTGCACCACCGACGTGCCGTTCAGGAAGATCATCAGCACCGGGTGCCGCGAGATCTGGAGGCACATTGTTCATATGGGGTGGAATACATCGTGGAGTACGTGCGCCAAAAGACAAAGTACGCATTGAGGGTGCAGCTGCTGGAGTCGCATCTTAACGTCAATTTCAAGGCGTTCGTGGTGCGAGTCCCGAACACTTTTCTGCCCCTCGTGTTGAAGGAAGACTTTTGGCCGCAGGGCGTGGTGTTCTGTCGCTTCCGCGGACCAGCACAAAGTGAATTTACTAACGATATGTTGTATTTACTTTATATATGTTAGTCTGTAAGGTATGTATCTATGGGCTAAGATGCCTGACAGTAAATGATTTAGTATTATTATTATTATTGCTGCCGCTCTTTGGGATAGTGAATTTTTACAAACTAACTTCCTATTAAGGTGGACAGTTTATATGCTAATGGCTGACCTGTTCGATCCACCTGGGGTTATATAGATACAGCATGTCGTGGATGCAGCCACTGTGCGTCGCCATGATCAGCATCATCAGCAGTACCCTGGAATGGAGAACAGTTTGATGTTGAGTATGTTGCCTAGAATTGATTGTATGTACCTGGGTCACTCAGAAAGTTTTGAGAAACTAAAAAACTTACTTCTATGGTAAAAAAAATATTTTTATTAAATCTTTTCAAAGAACTCTCCACCACCCTCTATACAAAGTTTCATGCGTCTGAATTAATAGAAACATTTTTGTCCAGTCCGCCGTAGACACCTCTTCCACGGCCTTCTCGAAAGCTGCTAGCGCGTCTTCTGGCTTTGAAAACTGTATCCCTTTCACCAGATTTTTTTTTAAGGAATAAAAAGAAGTCACATGGTGCCAGATCAGGACTGTGTGGAGGGTGCCCCAAGACTCTGACTAGTGTGGTGTCCAGGAAGTCCTTCGTTTTGAGTGCTGAGTGCGCGGGCCCGTTGTCATGGTGAAGCAGTACCCGGTGCAAGGTCGCTTGCTGCTCATTGCGGACAAAACTTCTGGCAGGCATGTTCTGGTATACCATACGGCGTTTGTGCTGCTTTGGTCTCGTAATGGAATGAAATTAAATACCCTGTAAAAGTGAAGAAACTAGTGATCAAAATTTTCCCTGCGCTTCTCGATCGCTTCACTTTCGTAGGCGTTGGTTCGTTTTAAAACAGCCAAACTATCGACTGACGCTTTGTTTCTGGATCATATTGATGATTCCAGGATTCGTCACCTGTCACAATGTCGTAAACGCGCCGAGACGAGCCTGCTTCAAATTTTTGAATCATATCACAGCTCCACTCTACACGGGCCTGCTTCTGAGCTTCGGTGAGGTTCTGCGGCACAAACTATCGTGCTCACGCGAAGGTGCTCGTGTAGAATCTTGTGAACGCTTCCCGAACCTCTTCGCATGTAATTCGCCTGTTTTCTTGAATTTTTTTTTTACTGCTGGCACACTTTCTTCCATGATAGCCGGCGTAGGACGACTACTTCTTTGTTCATCCCCCAAAGTAAGGCGACCGCGCTTGAACTCGATATACTGTCTACCATCTACTGCGATGGTTGCTTTCGGAAGTCCTTTATCTATAAAAGCAATTTGAAGTCGATCAAATGACTCATCAGGTTTTATTAAAATCTTAGAAAATCCTCCTTCTTCTTCCTCTTCCTACCCTTATCCCATATTTCTTGGGGTCAGCGCAATACGTTTTATCTTCCACTCTGTCCTGTCACCGAAATCGAAAATCCGAAATCGAAGAAAATCATCGCACGAAAATGTTTTCGATGCAGAACTATTTTTAAATGAGACACGATAATTTGATTTACCTTTCGAAAAAATGTGGAGGGAAATTCAAAGTTCGAACAATGGTATTTTAACTTTTAAATAACCAAAGTTTTCAGAAAGTTATCACAAGTGGCCTGTGCCTCATAAATAAAAACTTTTTTCGCCATACTTTCTGATGGGCCTGGTACAATATAGGAGATTGAAATAAGAATTAAAAGATGAAAAGAAAAGAAAAAAAAGGAAAAAATCCACGAGCTAATTAGTGATACTGTTTGTAATGAGGCATCGGTTGGCACTGACCGGACGCCCTGCACGGGGGTGAGCGCCGCGAGCCGCGGGTCGCCGTCCTCGTAGGACGCGGTCAGGCGCCGCCAGTTGCTGCGCACCGACCACGAGCTGATTAGAGGATTCTCTGCAATCAGTAGGTACCATTAAAGTAAATAAATAACTGATATTTTATCTAGATTACAGCATAACTCTGAATGATATAAGAAGTTGAAATACTTTGAGAGCCGTGATCCCCTCGACTGCTCATAGAAACACCTTCGGCGCCAGGTCTATGAACGCAGGACTTTCTGCCTGAGCATGGGTACTCATGTGTTGAGTTGAAATACCAAGGGACAGGTCACAGGACCAAATAACAAACGACTTACTCTTCGCATGGTCCCCAGTAGCAACGTCGTATACAGTCCCCAACACATTGAGCGCGATGATCCCCCCCACCACGTACAGGAACACCTTCTGCGCCAGATCCATCGGTGCAGGGCTGTGTGCCTGGGCGTACTCCTGCGCATGGGTCCGGCAGTAGCTGAGCTGGGAGAGGGTCGTGCGCAGCGCTAAGCGGCGCGCCCAGTGCGAGGCGCAGCGCTCGAAGCGCAGCGAAGCGTTGCGCTCCGAGATAGAGGGGCAGCGCGAGCTGACGCAGTAGCCGCGGTGCAGCTGCGTGCGGTTGAAGTGGTGACGGTCTGACGAGTACTCCTAGAATAAAATACTGTTATTGAAACAGTCATCGCGATATGAAACTCAGGCGATGGAGGGTCGATAAAGAATAATAATAATAATCTTAACTGGCATAAAATGATACATACATTTTATGAATTCCCCAGCTCCTGCGATAGTGTAAACTATATTACAGGAGCTAGCACAGATATAGATAGACATAGATAACGCAAGCATCACGATCTATATGAAAACCAAGCGTACCATTTTTTGACTACCTATTATGACGTCACAAGCACTATTTAGTGAAGACGCCGCCGCGTACGGCGTCCCCCTCGCTCCACCCCCACACCAACAGCACAATTAACCATTTTTATATTTTTAACTGCACCCGACTAGCGCTGTACTCCGATGCAGACTGAGCGCGAAAGTGACCACTTACGATTTTTGTATATAAGCTAGGCACGCGAAGTAGTTGCTCTTGCGTTATCTAGGTATATCTATATCTGTGGGAGCTAGTGTCTTCCCCTTATTACTAGATTTTAATAAATTAATTACTGGCATCAAAATATACAAAAAAAATGGAAAGAACAAAATTAAAAAAAAAACAAATCAAAAATAAAAATAAAATTAGTATGCAAAATTAAATCACAATTAAAATAAATACTAAATTAAAATCAAAATTAATATTAAAGTCTAAATAGATTAAAAAAAAAAACAAAAAAAAATGAATTAATTAAATTACAAAATACAAATCAAAGCAATAAAACTAACGGTAATTACGGATTTAAGCCATAATCATAATAATAAAAAAATTAAATTAAATATATAATGGTTCAGGAGCACGTTGCTAAGTAATGACATCCGCAAGGACTGATGCGCTTGCCAGATTCAGTCCATGGTGAACATCGTTATATGCCCAATCTCCTTTGTATCACGGAAAGCTCAATCTTTGACAGTTGTTGCAGTAGTCAGAAGCCAGTAATTCTGACACCAGGTCTAGCGGTAAGAGCAGATATCGTGTTACTTAGTTTCTGGGTTGTGGAGATCAAATAAGCAGTCGCTCCGTATAAAATACTAGTATTTAGCTGTGTCCAGTTCGACCGACTGACACTGATGGTGAATAAAAAGAACCAGGCAAGTAGGAGTTGGACTCGCGCACTGAGGGTTTCGTACAAACTTAAATAAGAAAACATTTCAATTCCCGAATTGAGTTACGAAGATTTTTCCGAATTGCATTTTTTTTTGTTACTTACCTACTAATTTACAGTTTTCAGATTTTTTTCCTACACTTGTGACCTTACTTCATGGTAAATTTCAGGATTCTAGTTCAACGGAAAGTATCCTATGAATTTTGATTCCTTGAGAGTGTCAAAATATACGTTTTTTGCAACATAAACGGCCATATCTTTTTTTTTTCATAAACTTAGCAGTTTGATTTTTTCACAGCTTGAAGGGACCGTAGGCGTTAAATATATTATGTTTCTAATTTCGACTCGATACATCCACGCGTTCCCGAGATTAAGGGTCTTGACAGACAGACAGATAGACAGAGAACAAAGTGATCCTATAAGGGTTCCGTTTTGTCCTTTGGAGGTACGGAATCCTAAAAAAGAAATTCCAAGACGTATCTCTATCTAGATTAACCTTCAATGCTGGTGAGCATCCAGCAGATGTTACTTGTGAAGAAGTCAGCTTCTTCCTGCCCATTCATTATAATAGACAGAGAAGTTAAGAAAACAAATATATTTATTAACAAATTGAAACAATTTTTGGAATCTAATAATATAATAATAATAATAATCATTTATTTGCGTGAAACATGGTGGTACAGATCTTCTTCGAAATACAACAAGTACATGGTTCTTCATGCTCCGCCTCTTAATCAGCATGCAAATTTGAATTCAGAATATGTATTTTGGAAACAATAATTAAATTCATAAAACAATCCAATTTATAATACTTATGTTTAATTAAATAAATGTCAATAAATTAAATTACAAATGTCAAACAAACAAAAAAAAAATCTAAATAAAATGTCAATAAATTAAATTATAAAATTCATCCAAAAAAAAAATAAAAAAAAAATAAAATGTCAATAAATTAAATTATAAATGTCCTCCAAAAAATAAAAATTCTAAATAAAATTTCAATAAATTAAATTATAAATGTCAACCAAAAAACAAAAATTCTAGAAAAAATGTCAAAAAATAAATTATAAATGTAAAAGAAAATCAAATGTAA
Source organism: Leucania comma (assembly GCA_958295575.1). NCBI lineage: Eukaryota > Metazoa > Arthropoda > Insecta > Lepidoptera > Noctuidae > Leucania > Leucania comma. The sequence goes on along the minus strand of OY282482.1, from coordinate 944,138 downwards.
AATAAAAAAAAAATAAAAGTAAAAATAAAAGAGAAAAAAAAAATATTACATACTATAACAATTCATTTGATAATTAAGGCATATTACCGAGTAGTATGCTTAAAGGAATTTTTAGAAGATAAATCGATTGCAAAATAAATTATTCTCGGTCTTATTCACCAAAGATTCTACTAAGATATTTATTAAATATACTTAATATAATTTAGTATGAAATCTAGAATTTTGACTAAAATATGAATTCCCGTATAAATAATAATGACGATAAAAAAAAAACCTGACATAATCCATTTTTACGCAGACATAATAACAATTAAAATGTCTGACATAATTTACTTATACATACATAGACATGATAATAATATGTGTATGTGTAAGTCACATCCTGGTGAATGTCATTAAATGCTAAATTATTAAGATACTGTTAAAATAACGTGTAGTAGGTAAATAAAACTAATTAGGTAAAGCCGTAAAGCTGTAATTAAAGCCAAAAGGGTCTCATAATATAATCAGTGATAAGGAATTTCCCTCGGTTACTTTCAAAAGTTAACATTTACGTCTAGGTTAAACATAATGTTATTTACAAAACGAAAAAAAAAAAAAACAGCAAAATATGTCAATTGATATTAATCTTAGCAATGACAGTACATGAGGAAATCTAAAGCTTTCCAGTACTAACATAACTACCCTTTAAAGGTGACTTAATAATTATGCACAGCAACCTTGGTACTTATTACGCAGTTTTAATACCTTTCGTGCGGAAATTTCCTTACGTATGGTATGTGGCTCTTAACTGGCCCTAATGGTCTGCTTTGTGATCAAAATACTACGTCAGTAGTGAACCTTTCCATGGCACGGTACCGGTCTATATTATCAAGACACAAGCGCAACAACCTGTATTATTTGCGTCGTATCCTCTCCATTTCGTGTTCACTTCTTTTTGAGTAAGACAAACATTTTGCTTTATATAGTAGGTAGTCTCTACGGCAGAAGCCTTCGCTTACCACCGTGTAAGCTGACCGTAAGCTTGTGTTACGTTAGGCTCACGCCTGTTTGACGGCGAGGTGAAAGGCAATAGACGGGTCTACACAGAGCGAACGCAATTGCCGCGTGAAGCAGCTCGGTTAGAGCCAGGTTCTACTCATTTTGAACTTTTTTAAATCTCTGGAAATCTATAAATATAGAAAAGAACACCATCAAAATTTGTTTTATTAAAATTGACTATACCTATGACCAAGCGCTCGGCAAAAATGAAAACATGATATAAATAAGTTGGCTCAATAAAAAAAAAAAAAACAAATCGTGAATCGGACCCTAATTTAAGATTTCAAACTACGAGATTACGTTACGGAAATATTTGAATGTTACAAAAAAAATAAAATAAAGCTTGTTATTTAAAAGCGCTTCGCCAAAACAAAAATTTTGAATAGTAATTGTTTTTTCTTTCATAAAAATAAAATTGCTGTTTTGGTGCCGCGAAGTCGACATAGTCCTGAGCGGAGTTCATACAAAAACAACAGTGACTATAAGCGGCCCTTAATGTGGACGTGCCTCGACCGAGGCCAGCGCGATTTTTTTTACTAGGCCTCGGCCGAGGCACGTCTACACTAACCGAGCTGATTCGCGCAGCAACTGCCTCGCGAAGCTGGTCGCTGTGTGGACCTGCCTGATGCCTGATAGGGTTGCGATCTGTACCTCTACCATGAGTTTTAAGCAATAGTATTCGTCGCTACTCGATACCGACGCCGTAAATATTTTGTATGACAAATTTTGGTTCTGCAAGTGACCGCTAGAGACGCTGCAAAATTTGCCATACAAAATATTTACGGCGTCGATATCGAGTAGCGACGAATACTATTGCTTAAAACTCATGGTAGAGGTACTGTTTCCGAGTTGTTATACGAGTATGTCCGCTGCGGTATGTGGCGCCAAAATCTTTGGAGCTTTGCCCGTTGGTGGATGGTTTATTAATTTACTCTATCTTGAAATATTCATTTGACATTATAAATGTCAAATGAATGTCAAAAGAAATTCACCAGCGACCACGGGTGCAATGGTGATATTAAACATATTATTTTTTGTATAGTATGTATCAAAACCCTGAGGTCCTGAACCTTTGGAAGCTGTACGAGGAGTCGAAACCAACTCACAGAGTCCCTTTAGATACTTTTAATGGAACGTGACGCCAACCGACGATTATCCCTGAACGCGCAATGCTAGTGCATCTAAGGACATTTCCCGGTTGGTGAAATTACTGTGACATGTGGAAAAATAAGACAATAGGGCTATGGTTTTTGGAGTTTTAAGTGGACTGGTTACTAGGAACTATGTGAAAACTCATCGATAAAAAGGCAGAGGGTGACTTGCACACTCAACAAATGGGCCCCCAAAAACGGCCGCTAGCACGGAGTGACGTAGTACCAAGAGGACAACATATCCTGAGGTGCTTGAGGAGTGGAGAGGTATACCACGACTATCAGGACAATCCCGGAAGTGCGGTCAAGATCCCTACCAGCACCTTACTGGATTATACATCCTTCTCCCGAGCACGTTTGCTTTTGCGAATTTCTACTCAAGTCAGCCAATAAAGGCAAGAGAGAGGTGGGAGCTCTGTTCCTCGTCAGTGTTCACTACGGCCGACCAATAAAGGCAAGCCGGAGAAGAAGAACGAGAATTCTCCCGGCAGATTGGGCCCGTGGGGTCGCTAATGCCCAACAGTTCGCCACAAAACTGCCCTGTGGATTGTATCTCTCTTAGTCTGGCCCCTCACCCTAGGCATGTTACGGCGAAGCAAACGCTACTGATACAGACCTAGGCTTTATTGGAGCGCGCAAGCGCCACCACGACGTCAACGTAGAGATACGGCGATGGGGTTATTTTTATTACATTTTTTTTCCACAACTATCACACAACGCCGTCTAGTCCCAAGATAAGCAGAGCTTGTGTTATTAGTACTAGACAAATGATAAACATACTTATAAATTTCTAAATACATACACATTATAGATAAATTACACCCAAACACAGAACAAGATTGAATGATCGTGCTCGTCAAACAAACATTTGTCCTGGGTGGGAATCGAACCTACGACCTCCGACATAGCAGTCAGGGTCACTAACTACTAGACCAACATGCCAGTCAAAGCTAAGACAAAGTTATGCATGTAATATATGTAGATAGAAATCTTCGTCTTGAATCACTCTATCTATTAAAAAAACGGGCGGTCCGTCGTACATTGCCATATGTTTGTGTTTGCGCGAGCGATGACGCGGCCCGCTGCTGCAATGTACGACGAAACGCCCAACGCGCCACGCAACGCACCGCGTCTCCGTGAACACAGCCTTTCTCTACAAAAACAGCGACAATTTCACACGTTCAGACCGGGACCTCAGGACTAGGTACTTGGTATCCGATGGCGCAAATCTTCATATGGCCACATCACCACCCCATGAACCAAAAGTCTTGCCGAGCGGCGTGCGCCACCGGTGGGCACGGACAGGATTAGACAGGAATTATGTTTTCTCTCTCTTTCTAATAAGCAAGTAATCGTAATATAAGGTATTTGAAATTGAAAGTATAGTGTGATGTGGCCACCGGTGGTACTCCCGGCCGTATTAGCAAATACTCGGTGCTCCACCGGTGGTACACGCCGATCTAAACGTGTTAAGTGTACGCATCGAATCTAAATAATGGTGGAGGCTTATTGAAATTTTATTCAAAATAGTAAAAGCGTAGATTCTCTAGCGCGTGGACGCCGGACGGCTGAAATCAGCTAGCCAAGTTACAATCGTTTCGTTTACCGTGAACGCTTGAAGTTGGCCACGCCCCCAATTCCTTTGTTTTGATCACTTGACTGAGCGTTAAGTCAAAGCTGAGCGTCGGAACAAAGAAATTGATTGAAGTTACTGTAAAGGAATGATTTACTTACTGTAAATGTTTTAGTGTAATGTTATTTAAAAGGCATCTAATTACAACAAATAAACACTATTTTTTACTTAATTCTGTTATTTTTCGAATAATGGAGGAATAAAGTATTTTTATCTAATTAGATACTTTGCGACTTATTTCTTCAAGTCGAGTTTATCATTCATGTAGACACGTTATTTAAGTGTTATAGTTCGTTCCCACGAGTATATATAACGTTTGCCTGTGTGACTAATGCTTTTCTTTTTGTTCTTTTCTTGTTTCTCCAGTAACTTGGCTTATTTCAGCATCCTGAAAATCTTGATTCATACTTTTTCAGCGTCGCTTTTTTTTGCAGTAGTCGGGCTTTAGTTTTTTCTACCTGCTTGTTCCACAAACGGTTAAAAAAGGTAGAAAACTAATAGATTCATAAATGACTGAGTTCTGAAATTCACATAATAAAATACAACCAAATTGAAAACATCCTTTCTCTCTTCAAGTTGATTAAAAGTGACAACTATGGGATTAATATAAGAGCGACTAATGTGATGGATGATGCAGACCTTCAGCATGTTGTAGAGGGGGTGAGGCTGCTTCAGCGGCGCGATGTGGAAGGATCCCAGGCAGTACAGCCCGTCCGTCTGCGAGAGACACGCGCTGTAGTCGTCCAGGTGGTACAGCCGCGGAAACCGCGCGTACTCCTCGTCTGGAAAGAAAGGGGAGGTGATCTTAGTGGCACTAACAAAACTGCGCTATGGTATGTATTTGTCGGCTGACATACTTTAGCGAGTCCATCTGGAGAGCTCGTAGGTAGCACATTGTACATGGTGCAAAAAACTAAGTATTTGGCGGGCAGCCCGACGTACGGCTATTATCCACACCCTTACGTTGTTGAAACATCTACGGTCCGAACTAGGCGTTTCACCTCGTCGCTAATACCGCGTACATTGAAGGACTGGTACAATTTGCCTGCTGCGGTCTTCCCATCCGATTATAATCTGAATGTCTTCGGCTAGACTGAATAGGATTTTAATAAACTAGTGCGCTTCACCATCAACGATTGTATCACTGCTTACCATCAGATGGGATCGAAGTCAAGCACTAGTTTTAAATAACAAAGAAAATAAAATTGAAGGCTTCTGGTATCCGGCCTCTGAAAGAGACCGGAATCAGAAACTAAGCTGTATTGGCATTAGTAGGCTTGCAGAGGTTACACAACAGCGTTGTTTCACGGTACGAATGGATAAACGACATAGATATACGGTATACGGTGTACTTAGCACCTACTTCCCTTTAACTTGCACGTCACAATTTCTTTGTTTTCGAGTGAATGTAAATAATGCGGCGTCGGTGTAATTAATAGTCACATACAAGGTCCACATGGATTATGTATGCCGCAGTGCAGGGCAGTTTCCGCAAATAGAAACACACGAATGACTCATTGAGATAATATGTTTTATTCATACGATGACATTTTGAAACGTTTTGCTTATTCACAAAACACACATGAATATAAGTTAACCTGTTATATACAGACAGATAATATCTAGGCAGTGTAAGATTAATGCCTTGATCACACGTACCAAGTAAAATGGCGAAACAATAAATGTTGCTCGGCCGTGATAGTGATGTAAACGAGTTGTAGAGGCAAGCGCTCGGCCGAGTACTCAGCGCTATGTTTATAGGTACCGAGTATTCGGCCGAGAGCACTGTCTCGCTGGTTTGCTTGGTACGTGTTTGAAGGCATAAGCAGTTTTTCTTACTATACTTTTAGGAAGGACTGCAAAAATTTGCCTGCTGCGGTCTTCCCGTTCGATTATAATTTAACGTCATCAAGATTAGCGTGAATACACCCTTAATAAACTAGAGCGCTTCACCATCGATGATTGAATCACTGCTTACCATCACGTGGGATTGCAGTCAAGTACTTTTTTATCATTTAAAAAAAGAACTGTCATTGACATTTTATTAAGATTCAGTAGGAGATTGTGAATACGGATGTTGGTGAATGTTACTTGTGCTATTACTCTGCTAACTCTTAAAAATATTACATTTTGATTCCAGTGCAGAAAGTTTGTCATTACGACCGATACGGAATTCGCACGAGCCGTAGGCGAGTCTGTTATGGAACCGAGGGCTGCAGTGGCAAAACACGAGTATCAAACGACGTTTTTTAGGGTTCCGTTGCCACATGGCAAGTCGTTTACGGCGAGCACTATTCTTGCGCGCCTCAAGGAATTGTCAACAAACTGTAGGGTCCTAGTAGGGCCGAAACCTACTGAGGCCAAGGGTTAAGTGAAAATGAACCCCTAGGCCCTGGATCGCAGGCAATGACTGGAATAGGGTAGGTTTTTAGTCAGTAAAAGTCTGACACTATCACCCGCCCCACCCAAAGGCAGGATTTGTCAATTGATGATTTTACCTACCATAAAAAAAAGCCTGACATTTAAACACGTCATGGTAAAGCTTGATATATTAGGTGTGTGACCCTATACAACCTTATTTTTAGTATTATATGTGAAACCCTGAAATTATTTTTAATGGTGCTGTCATCCCCATTAGTTCTAGCGTAAAAGATCTCGGTTTGCATATTGACTCGACCCTTGGCTGGCAAAGTCAGGTTTCCAGTGTCTGCCAAAGAGTCAACGGGACTCTGCGATGTCTGTATCGTCTGAGGAACTTTCTGCCTGCAAAGACGAAGACTATGCTTGTGCAAACTTTAATTTTCCCTGTAGTTTGACCTGAACGCAGTGCTGCTGGACAAACTAGACAGACTTCTTAACAACTGCATCAGGTTCATATTTAACTTGAGAAAATATGAACACATCTCGAGTTACAGATCCGAACTAAAATGGATGCCGATTCGCCAGAGAAGAAATCTGCGTGCACTGACTACCCTTTACTCTCTACTCAACTCACCCACTCCTCCTTCTTATCTCCCACTTTCACTTATTTCCCACTTTCAATATCTTTGTTCTTCTCATGCTAAGAATCTGCGTTCTTCTAACAATCTTCTACTACTTTGTCCTTCTCATACTTCTGATTTTCTTCATTCTTCTTTTCATATACAGTCCATACTTCTGTGGAATGTGCTTCCTCTCGAAATCAGGACGGCCACCAGTCATTATGCATTCAAGCAGAAGTTGCGGAATTATTTTCTTCACAGATAGCGAAGTCGTCTCATAAACAACTTTCTTTTACTTCATAAAAATATATGTATTTGTATATGTAGGTATATAAGGTGTTAAAAAATTAACTGCAAGAATTTTGTCCACTTACTTGCCATCGAAAAACTAACACATCAAAAAAAAAAAAAAATTTTTTTTGAGCGTTTTTATATTTTCACATAAATAAAATAATTTAGTATAATATTTTTTTGTGCGCTGTACCCAGGGCTGCGCTTGAGGCTTGGGCCGCCATCGTACCGCGCGCGAGCGGCTTGCTAGCGGTTCCCCCGCCGCCCGCTACTCTTCCCGCAGCTCTCTCTACCCCTCCCGACCCTTAGTTGTCCAAAATCCGTCGCGCGGTAAGGGTGTTTTCTTGTGTCATTACGGCGAATACGTGTGTTCGTGCAGTTTCGTGCTTTTAATAATGCCGTTTACGTATTCCAATCGAGAGTACTTAGATATGGTAGTGTCCTACATTACGACTGGTCAAAGTTTAGCTGCGGCACGTAACCGTTACCGTGAACTGTATGGTGAGCAACGACGAGTGCCTGCTGTCCAAACAATCCTAGGAGTCTACCAGTGCTTTTAATAGTCCTATAGGCATAATAAAATATGCTATTTGTAAGTAAGCTCGATAATTTGCCAGTCCAAAGTCTGAGAAATGTGATGAAAAAATTAGAATCAGCTGTTTACGAATTTGCGCCGTCGTGTGTCGTGTCACAGGGGTGAACGACTCACGCGTACCTACGGCGGGGCGGTCGCGCCGGCGCACGTGCGGTGTACAGTGCGCATATTCAATAATTTTGTGTGAAGTGAAAATATTGCATATCTCCGAAACGGGTTGTTATTTAAAAATCATTTTTTCGCCAATTTTTTTTATTTGTAATTCTAAACCAGTTCTTACTTTTCTTGCAGTTAATTTTTTAACACCTTATATATTATATTAAATATATATGTATGTAAATTTTATTTATATATATTTGAATCCTTGTTTTTCTTAATAATCTTTTTTTTTTTATGCACCTGCCATGTTTTCTCTTCACCACCCTTGGTTGACTGGTAGAGAATGCCTAAGGCATTAAGTCCGCCTGTGTACCTTTGTACTGCATAAAGTTTAAATAAATAAATAAACCCAATACACGTGTCTAGTATTTTTATGTAAAGAATTTATTTACAAAATTTTATAACTGTATCCTGAAAAATCGCAAAGTTAGCTAGTTATGTTACCTGGTTGTTCACACAAACACATGGTCACCGGGCCATCCAGGCGACTGAGGGGTTGTTTTATTCCCGCACCCAGCTGTGCACTGGCCCCTTATGCCCGCATTGACTTGCCGTGACCTGTGTTGTATTAGTGTATATGCTGTCAAACTTGTGACCTTTAAATATTTTTTGGAATAAATATAACATGGTGTAAAAAATATTGGAATCGATTCAGTTACTGATTCTGAACAAACTATATTTAGGTTTCGCATATACTAAAAATAATATTGTATAAAGGAAGGAGGGTACTTTATTTTTTAATTTTCTCTTTACAAATCGATAGTGTTTCATGTACCTAATCGACCCTCCGCGGGATTAAAACGACAAAATTTAACGGTGTATTATTAGATATTATTTATCCACCATTTATATGTACTGTTTATGTTAACTTGACATAACTTGATATGTAATTAAGAGTAATTTCTATCATAGTCCATCTTTTGATCTTACCTATAAGCTCGATTACTAGTTCGTCGGCAATTGTTTTTTATTTTTCATTAAAGAACACGTTGTCCCATTCTACAAATTACCTACTCTTGTCTCCTGGCGGCCTCCACAAACATGTAAACTCACATACACAAGACTCTTAGACCTGGAACAACATCTGTAGCCATACAAAAATACCTATTTATTCTGTGTGGGAGTCGAACCCGAGACACGCAGTGCAGCAGCCTCCACTTAACCACTGTGCCAATCCTGCCGTCAGTCATGAATTCTAAACTCAAACAAGAACAACACAAAGTTCTGTAAGAAACGGAGCGACTATACCTATCTCCTGCTCATCCGATAACCCAAAAAAGGTACAAAAACCAAAGGTGAGACAATAAAATAGTATCACCTTCATTTTATTTTATTTAAAAAAAATCTTAAACTAACTATATTGTAATAAAGTAAAATAAAAAAATAATAACAAAAACCCAACGCTAACTACGACTAATTATTATTATACATATAACATAATATTCCACAACTATCACACACCGCCCGCCGTCTAGTTTCAAGCTAAGCAGAGCTGTGTTTTGAGTACTAGACAACTGGTAAACATACTTATATATTTCTAAATACATACATATTATAGATAAATTACACCCAGATACAGAACAAATGATCATGCTCATCACAAAAATATTTGTCCTGGGTGGGAATCGAACCCACGACCTCTGGCATAGCAGTCAGGGTCACTAACTACTAGACCAACAGGCCAATCAAACTAAAATTATTATCCTCTGTCCGAGGTAAAAGCCAGCCCTTTTCGAAATTTTAAGACAGGCAGGATCTCTGTTACATCTAACTAAAGGATGCGTGGAAAAATAGCATAGATATAGCAATAACATCGCCCTAATTATCTCTATTTCACAAACTTAAAAAAAGGGTAAAAAACCTTCGTTTCACAACATTGAAGTAATAACTGACAATATTTTTAAACAGATTCGAAGAATAGATTGAAAACGAACAAAATGAAAGACAAAAATACAAGTAAGGTCCTATGACGTAGTCACTGACCCTAAGACTAAACCCTGGGAGACCGGATCCGCAGCAAAGAAACCACTATGTTAAAACGACGTAATAAAAGCTAGGAAATTTCCGCGCGCACCGCGAATGGAATCAGAAGCCTGGGTTTTAATGATCTGGTTCACAAAGATGACGCACACAGCTTCGGGTGGACCAGGTATTTTAAAACCTGCGACTCAATCAACTGGACATAATTATTGTGGAATACAAACTGTGATTGATTAAATATATGCAGTCAGTCATAAGGTGTAATTTATTTAGATTTTTCGCAAATCTTAGCACATATTTGTTTAATTAATTCAATGTTAGGAAATTGCCACGAAATGCATACATCAAATTTCGTAAATTCTTGGATAGTGTTGTATGAATTCATTGCCAAAAATAAGAATGTTCTTGAGTCCAGCGCACTTTCAGTCTCAAGGACCATACTACGTGTTGACGATTCATCTATGTGCGTTGTTTCTTCTTCTCACACATGCCCTGCACCTCTCAGCACCTCCTTTTAATGTATTAATGACACATTAAGAGCCAAAGGCAATGAAAAAAAAGAACTGAAGAGTTTGCTTATCTCAGGAACTACTTTTTGGTTCGAAAAAGTTGTTCTATTTTTTAATATACACCGTTAAATTTTAGTCGTTATAATCCCGTGGAGGGTCGATTCGGTACATGAAACACTATCGATTTGTAAAGAGAAAATTAAAAAACAAAGTACTTTTTTTAAACTCGAATTAATTTACGCATGTACGAAATTAATTTCTTTAAGTAAATGTCAGCTGAGCGAGGTCAATGAACTGTAGGTAGTTACTACGCAACGACCGACCACTCATTCAAGGTCATTGACTCGTTTACTAAAAAATTATAATTTCGTACATACTTATATTACCTAGACTTTTAGAAAAAAAAGTACTTTATTTTTTAATTTTATTTTTACAAATCGACAGTGTTTCATGTGCCGAATCGACCCTCCGCGGGATTAAAACGACCAAAATTTAACGGTGTATACAGAAACAAGATTTGTATTTTTTCAATACACTTGCTCAGAAAGTGGCTCTTATTCAATACACTTATGTATATAATGGCACCTGTTACCAAACTGTGACATTTTGATTACCATTACGCACTAGTGCTGTAATGTAGCTTCAAGGTCATTGACTCGTTTACTTAAAGAAATTAATTTCGTACGTGCGTATGTTACTTCGAGTTTTAGAAAAAAAGTACTTTATTATTTGATTTTATCTTTACAAATTGATAGTGTTTCATCGACCCTCGACGGGATTAAAACGACAAAATTAAAAGATCCTGGATGAGAACTCAGACTATAGGATCTTGTTATAGCACAAACCCTTTGAAACCGTCTAAAAGTGACCTCCATCAAATACCTCATGTTACGTATTACGTATCATTTCACCTAAAGAAAATCAAACTATCGTGGGATAGTTCACAAATTGCCCAAACTGGTTGAACCAGGTCAATGCCGCGCCGCCTTTGAGTATTAAACCAACGCGCCGCAGATCATTCATTATTTATGCTCTAAAGCTAAGCAGAGACATTATTATTGCAATTTTAAGCAAATTAAGCTCTTGGCTATTGAACTTTATCACTTGACCTAGTGTTTAACAGAATTACATTCACCTTTTCCAAAAAACATATTTTTTAAGTACAGACCTCAGAATAAATAAACCCTAGACGTAAGCACACATGACGCACGGCGGGGCATACGAATCATACTCGTTAGTGTTTATAGAGAATATTTTCAGAAAACTAAAAAGAAATCTTTTTCTGAAAACAGCATCAAAAATGGTATAAGAAACAGGAGGGGGTGCGATAGGAATCCCTCGCCGTCTTGTTTGTACACACGTAATGTAACCAACTCGGGGTGACGTCACACTTCAGTATGTGCATTCTTATTCTGTTATGGCAGTTTCGAGGTCTAATTTGAAATACTTATAATTTACTTAATAATCAACGAATTTTTAAAACTCTATTTGCGATGTTGAATAAGGTTACTTTTTGATACAAGTAATAAAAGAAAATTATTCAACTACCTACCCCATTTGTGATCTGAATAAGTCAACTTCTATTCAAAGGCAATTTGCTGAACAAGTATTGTCCTGACTGTATGTACATAAGGGGAACAAGCATTTGAAACGAGGTATTCCACTTTGGGCACACGCTAAAACGGCACCTGAGTTATTCCACTTTGGGCACCCGTTGATATTTTTCGCAGGTGCCCAAAGTGGAATACTTTATTATTTAAAATTTTATTCCACTTTGGGCACCTACGGATAAGTAGCTACTAGTGTTGGGACGTTGTTTTATTTATTATATTGTGGCAGAATTTTACAATGCGAATATGCTTCCCCTTGACATCAAAAAAGCTGAAAGTAAATTTTCCTTTAAGCGTAAAATTCGGAACTACTACTTGAAGTGCTCTCAACTTTAGTTCGGTCTTTGTCAGAATTGACATATTTTGATTTGGTATATATCATAGTATTTATTAGTTTATAATATTAGCATATATACGTATTTTATTATTATAAGTAACTAATTTTATTGATACTATATTATATTTGAAATTACTGTTATTTATTTATTGTGCACACCTACCACAGTTTTGTCTTTTTAACCCAAAGGTTGACTGGTAGAGAATGCCTTGTTGCATTAAGTCCGCCTATGTACCACTATTGTACATGAAGACTAAATAAATAAATAAATAAAAACTATATATACACTAAAACCTACAAACATTACACAAAAACATAAATATATACACTAAAGGCTACTCCTAACTAGAATATAGCGTCAAAAAACTCCTCCGCATCGCTGTCGACTGGAAGTGTGCCCAAAAGGCTGGCGGCATTGCCACGTTGTATGGCAATGCTTAATCTCTGACCGAGGTAAAAGCCAGCCCTTGGGTCACGCGAAGTGTCAACTAAACGTTTGGAAAGTTCTTTAAAAAGTGTATGTGCACTCGGACCCCACGGCCCAAGAGTTTCAACCCCAAAGGGCTCAAAAATATAACTGCCGACGAGGTTGTTATATTTCCGCCGCTTGAGGTTCTCTGCTGCCGCAGCGGCAGCACCAGCACAGCACGATGAGCTAGGAAGATGGGATGGCGCAAGAGTGTCGACACAGGTAGCGTCCCACACTAAAGGTCTACCCAACTTCCACGGAAATAAAGACATGCCATCCGGTCTCTTACCATCGTCGCGTGCCAGGCCATGAGGTTCCAAAACAGCCGGGACGCCGACGGTGACAAGGGCTCGTCGGATAATGTCGTTAATATTCGCGTGCCACGGTATGCGTCCCGCGCTTCGACAGCATGACAGGCCGTGGTGACCGAGGCTGTTGACAACTTCGCCACAGTGGCAGCGATGAGGAGAACAGCATGGAGCGCCAAGGCGTAGGGCAACAGCTAGGCGGAAAGTAGTATCGTCGAACAAGGTGCCAATATTCGACGACGGCAGTGCGTGAAGCCAAAGACCTGACTCCCAATTTCCCACAGCCAGCAGGCGCGCACGCTCCGCAGTAGTAGCAGATGTTACTATTAGGTGTTCCTGGACTACTTTGCAGAGTGGCTCATCTCACCGTCTCTGGGAAGCCGGGTTGTCGGGCGGATTAATATTCGGGCAAGCGATTTTCCAAGCATCTATAGCCTCGATGAAGCACGGCACATTGAAATTAATCAGTGAGGATGATAGGATATTCCTGATTAATTTCTCAGTGCTGTGAACCGAGGATATAAAAGCTGGTAAACTAATACTAGAAATTTTGCGGACGCCGAGGCCTCCCTACGAATGGGAAGGGTAGCTTGAGTCCAAGCTCGGTCATCCATGGCTACGTTTACAATTGATGTAAGGGTACGCCAGATAATTTGGTCCATTTTTTCCAGAAGATGGGGGTGTTTCCATAAAAGAGAAGCGCGGAGAAAATATGCTAATTTAGGGCCGAAACAGCAGTACCGAATTATGGTGATGGCCGAATGCATGTTAATTTCCAACAATCTTTCCGAAATATCATTAAAATTTTGAATTTTTTCCTCAACAAAATTGGGAAAGGAATCCTCGAAAATAGGAGACCCAAGGAGACGAAGTGAGCTTCTTTCTATAATTTTAATATCAGGGGCTATTAAGTTAAATTTGGAAAGAGTCAGTTGTCTGTCAGTACTGTCAGAAAAGAATAACTCACATTTAGAAAAGTTGAGTTCAAGTCCTATTGAGTGAAGTTCATTTTTTAAGAGATGTAAATCATTCAAAACTGTGTCAGCATCGCCTCCCAGGGTACCATCATCGTTGTTTTATTATTTTGTTTTTTTAGGGTGTAAAAATTGAATCTTCTATTAAAATCAGTACAGAGTCTAATAACATGATAACAAATAAAATAGTAGTATGATTATATCTATCTAATTCGTCCAATTGTCATCATGTCTCACGCTCGTATAAATTATATTTTCGGCACAATTTTATAATAACTTTATTAAAGTTCAACAATCTTCGATCGTGGCTAGTCAGAGAGAGATAGAGAGAGTCGGAAACAGATAAAAAATATTTTTTTTGGTTATGTCATTCAAAAACTAATTTTAAATGTTAACAAAATTTTGGAGGCCACGAAAGTGGTATTTTACTCAAACTTAATCAAAATGGAAATCGGTCATTGATACATCATTCAGAACGGTAATATCTTACATTATACTTACAAAACCCATTTTAACATTTACTACAATATCAATTGTTGGTCAAAATGTGTATAAATTTATCATTAGGTGGCTAGGTTTCTTGAAACTAAAAACTCAGTAGTATGATATGATAGGTACTCCTACTTCTTATCTTATATTTCACTTTCATTATCTTTGCTCTTCACACGCTAAGAATCTGCGTTCTTCTAACAGCCTGTTACTGCTTTGTCCTTCCCATACTTCTGAGTTTGTTTCCTCTTCCTTCTATATACAGGCTATCCTTCTGCGGAATTCACTTCCTCTCGATAGCAGGACGGCCACGAGTCAACATAAATTTAAGCGGAAGTTGCGGACTTATTTTCAAAACCCTTTTCCTTTACTTCATAAATATTTATAAAAGTATGTATAGCATTAATTCGTACGTATGTTTATTTTATTTGTATATACTTTTGTGACTTTGTTTTTTTATAATAATATGTACTTCTTTTTTTATGCACTTGCCATATGTCTCTCCACCAACCTAGGTTGACAGGTAGAGAATGCCTTAGGCGTTAAGTCTGCCTTTGTACCCTTAATTGCATAAAGATAATATATATTAAAAAAAAAGTTGGTCATAACGACCGAGGCGGAATTCGCACGAGCCGTAGGCGAGTGTTTTATGGAACGGAGGGCTGCAGTGACAAATTTGTACGTGTGTCAAACGCACGCCTAGCTTGATACGATAAACAATTTTATTGCAATAAAATTGTTTATCGTATCAAGCTAGGCGCACTAGTGTGGAAAACTGTCCACTTCGTGCCTAAACGCAGTGGAATAAGAGCCTGTTTTCAAGTAAGTGTATTGAAAAAGTATTATATCGAATTATTTTTTACGGTATTGTTGCTTCAGCCCGACTTTACATTAATAAATAATTTACTACTAATCTACTTATTTACTAAGGGTAGTCGGTATACCCGGCGTACTCTGCAAAAACTAATAATCACCCCCTTAGAGTTCACGGTATCCGAGACATACGACGCCATCAATAACGCAGAAATCCATGAAAAAATAGAAGAACAAGAAAACAAGAAATATGTGGAATGTAGGATTAATTTAATAGAAGAGCATAGATGTGGCTTAATTTCTCTTGGTCGCTGTGTGACAAAGCTGCGTTTTTAATAAAATAATCATTGACAATATTTGACGACAATTAAGTTGCGCTGACCTTCAAAAATATACCTGTGATGCATAATCTATTTGATTATTTAGTGCTTAAGATAATAATAATAATAATATGATAATGAGACTGTATATACCGCGGAAGTGTGGCGGTCGAGGCTTTTTAAATGCTAAGACCCTACACAACCGCAAGGTATGCAGTCTCAGGGAATATTTCCTAGCTGCCGACGTGGGTATGCATCGAAATGTAGTAGCAGTGGACAAGGGACTCATCCCGCTCTCCTTGGCTAACGAGAACTGGCGCAAACCGGTAGTGCTTGACACTGACGATCGCAGGGAAGTATGGCAGAGCAAGGAACTTCACGGACGCTTTTTCCGGGCCCTTCACAGGCCCGATGTAGACCAATTGGCGTCCGTAGCTTGGCTGCGTTTCGGTGACCTCTTTGGGGAAACCGAAGGTTTTATCTGTGCAATTATGGACGAAGTTATCATGACGAATAACTACCGGAGATTTATTGTGAAGGACGGCACGGTTGACATCTGTCGGGCATGTCACCGTCCGGGAGAATCAATTCGTCACATTATCTCCGGTTGTTCTCGTCTGGCTAACGGCGAGTATTTGCATAGGCACAACTTTGTAGCCAAGGTTAGCCATCAGCAACTTGCTTTGAAATACTCTCTTGTGGGATCGGAAGTGCCGTACTACCATCGCGTACTACAGGTATGAGCCCGACCCAGTTCTTGATAATGGTCATATCACGTTGTACTGGGATCGGTCCACTGACAGGACTATTGTAGCCAATAAGCATGATATAGTGGTGGTGGACCGAAACGAGAGGCGTGCAATGATTGTTGACATATCCGTTCCGCATGACGAGAACCTCGTGAAAGCCGAGAAAGATAAACAAATCAAGTATATTGACTTGGCTCGCGAGGTTGTCGACATGTGGGAAGTGGATTCGGCGATCATTGTACCGATAGTCGTGTCGGGTAATGGCTTAATAGCCAAGAGCCTCGACCAACACCTTAGGAGGCTCTCGTTAGGCGGCTGGATCAAGGGCTTGATTCAGAAAGCGGTACTCCTGGACACGGCTCGTATTGTTAGGAGGTTCCTTTCTCTGGAGCCCTGACCGCCGGTAGCTTGGACCCTGTTCCCGATACCGGTGGGACACTATTTTTTATATTTTTAAATGTTTTTTTTTTAATGTGTTTGTTTTAAAGAAATATTTAAAAATATAATTGATATGTATATTACTGAATAAAGAGAATAATAATATAATAATATTTCCACAACTATCACACAACACCGCCTAGTCCCAAGCTAAGTAGAGCTTGTGTTATAGGTACCACACAGCTGATAAACATACTTATATATTTCTAAATACATACATATTATAGATAAATTACACCCAGACACAGAACAAATGATCGTGCTCATCACACAAACATTTGTCCTGGGTGGGAATCGAACCTACGACCTCCGGCATAGCAGTCAGGGCCACTAACCACTAGACCAACAGGCCAGGCAAGATTTAACTTAAGACTGATTTTACATTAACAGTGTCAACTACTGATTATCAGATAAATATTCGTAAGCCCCTTTTTAGGTTTATTTACAAAAAGCTGATTAGGAAAAAATAAATTTGATTATTTTTCCCACCCAAATATCGACCAATAGAATTGCACCATTCGACGTCACGTGGTACAACCTACATGGTATTATACTGATAATTTTTTGAAAATTTTCTCGTTGTACCACGTGACGTCGAATGGTGCAATTCTATTGGCCGACATTTGGGACGGAAAAATAATCCCCCGAATACCACACGAGCTTCAAAATTATCTGGCATTTCCCTCAAGGTTCCCTGCAAACAAATAAAGTCGTCAAGTTTTTCAGGAAAAATCACTCGCGCCGCTCGTGATTTTTTAACCTGAAAAACTTGACTCCTTCATTTGTTTGCAACGAACCTATCGCGAAATATCCGATAATTTTGAAGCTCTTGTGGTATTATAAGTGAAAATTATATTTTCAAATTTATTTTTTCATTAAGGAAAACTGATTTTGATATTAAAATTATTAAAAACATAAAGAAGTTAGATATTAATAATGTTATAAAACTATTTATTGATATAAATCTTTGTATTTTAGTTTATTTGCACAAAGTGGAACATCTCTTTGAAACAATTATTAAAAATGACCAAAACTCAGTACCTACTGTGTGCATGCACGTTTACCGGCGCGCACGCATGGAGAACGCTATCGCAACATGTTGCTTAGTGCGCACATTACACGCGATCTCAAACAAATAGCAAACGGACGAATAAATAAATTTAGTAAAAAAATATATTGTTAATACAGTTAGTTATAAAAATAAAAGGCAAAACCTAATTTCA
Source organism: Leucania comma (assembly GCA_958295575.1). Lineage (NCBI taxonomy): Eukaryota > Metazoa > Arthropoda > Insecta > Lepidoptera > Noctuidae > Leucania > Leucania comma. The sequence goes on along the minus strand of OY282482.1, from coordinate 926,068 downwards.
GTTCGTATTGGTCCGCAGAGTATGTCCGAACTATGATAGCCAAATAAATCAAAACCGTAAGTTAAATCATTATCTATTAATAAATGCTCAACTTCAATAGTCTTCAGCAAATTGATAACTTCAAAAGCTATTGTCTAGGCTTGACTTGCAGACTAACTCCGGTGCTCTACCTCACACAAACTGAGCATTTCTGACAAAAGTAGGAAGCATGTGGCACACAGAGATTGAATTACACTTGCAGAAATAATAATATTACCCGATGTACACCAAATGGCGTCCGTAGCCTGACTGCGTTCCGGTGACATCCTTGGGGAAACCGAAGGTTTTGTTCGTGTAATTATGGGCGAAGTCAGGCACAACCTTGTAGCCAGGATTATTCGTCGACAACTTGCTGAAATACTCTCTTGTGGAATCGGAAGTGCCGTACTACAGGTATGAACCCGACCTAGTTCTTCATAATGGTCATATCACTTTGTATTGGGATCGGCCCATCATCACTGACATGATTATTTTATCTAATAAGCCTGATATAGTGGTGGCGGACCGAAGCGAGAGACATATCCAGGTCCAGGACCTCAGGTTTCTGAGATTTACTCTGGTACCTAAATAATAATAATATTATACTATTCCACAACTATCACACAACGTCGTCTAGTACCAAGCTAAGCAGAGCTTAGTACCCACGTTATGGGTACTAGACAAGTGATAGGTAAAAATACTTTTATATTTCTAAATCCATACATATTATTATTATTATAGATAAATTACACCCAGACACAGAAAAAATAATTTATCGTGCTCATCACACAAACCTTTATTCTGGGTGGGAATCGAACCTACGACCTATGCTATATCGGATAGCAGTCAGAGCCACTAACCACTAGACCAACAGGCCAGTCAAAACAACGTAACCTCTTAATTACATAAACAAGATGAAGAGAATATTTAGATTTGCTCATATAAAGAGGATAATTACGAAAAAATTGTGGGGGAGCCATGCCATGCATTCATGCCTGGGCGGAGCATCGCCGTATCCCCGTGGGGGCGATCGGCGGCAGCGATCTCTCTCGCCGGGCCTTGGTTCAGGCCATGGTCCGGAGTGATGAGGGATGGCAGGCGGTTGCCTCCTTCTGTGAAGCAGTAATGCTAGCAAAGGAGGAGGCCGACCGCATCAGGCAGAGGCAACGGGGCGCTCGCCATAGCCGCCGCCGGGATTCCGATCCCGATTTCCGGTCACCGTAGGCGCGAACTTGCGGACGGCGTGCAATGGGTAGCACGCTGTCCGATCGTCCGGTAACCGACCGGACCGAGCCCAAGTCATCGACGGCGCGTTCTGTTCCCGCGCGCCTCAAGGAGCTGTCAGGAAACCGTAAAGGCCCAGCCTGCTAGCTGCAGGCAGGCAGGGTCGAAGCCTGCTGGGGTCATGGGTCAGCTTCCGAAAGGAATACCCGGCCCCGGCACGATAGGCAACTAAGGTACGGGGTAGGTTTTTAGTCGGTAAGAGTCTGACACTACTTCCCGCTCCGCCCAAAAAAATAAAAAAAGCCCTAATTACGAAAAACTGGGCAAGTGTGAGTCGGACTCGCACACCGAGGGTTCGGTACAAACTAACACATTATGCACATTGTATAAATAATTTAATTCCTGAATCGAGTCTCGAAGATTATTCCGAATAGAAAATGTTTTTTTTGTGATGGTACTAGAAATGTACAGTTTTCAGATTTATTCCTATACTTTTTCTATGAGACTTTGCTGCAACGGGAAGTACCCTATGAATTTTAATTCCCTTAAGAGTGTCGAAATCCATTCCATTTCGACACTCTCACGGCCGTATCTTTTGCTGTTGTTAACTTAGAAATTTGATTTCACAGCTTTAAGGGACCATAGACTTGAGTATATGGTTTTAATTTCAACTCGATACCTTGACGCGTTCCCGAGATAGACAGTCGGATAACAAAGTAATCCTGAAAGGGTTCCGTTTTGTCCTTTTGAGGTACGGAACACTAACAAAGTTTTAATTCTAGACGAGAATGTAAATATAGGGAAAAAGTAACATATACGTACTCATACTAAACCAGGCTGTACTATTAATATCTACACTAGTCCCGTTTCCTATGAAAACCAAGCCTGGTCATCATACATTATTCCACATGCAAAATTAGTACACCTATATTTACTTGTACATCGGTAACATAACATGTGCACCCTCTAAACGCCTGGATGGCAGCAAGCAGGTTTTCCTCGAACGACTTACCAAAAGGAGTAAAAAAAAAAATAACCGACTCCACTAAAAAAAAAAACACTAAAAAGGATCAAAATAACTTTAATTTCGGAAGTCGGTGTTAAATAAGAAACAAACAATACCGAGGAACACCGACTTCCGAAATGAAAGTTATTTTGATCCTTTTAGTGAAGACAGTTGTTTTTTTTAATAGTTTTTTTTTTTTACTTTTACTGTATGCTTCGAAAGTACTCCTTATGGCAAGTCTTTCTGCTGCGGGAAAACAATTCTATGTCAGTTTGTATTTCTATTAAGTTGCACCACCCCTTTTTAAATCACCCAATGACATCTCCGCACCCTTAGGCGTGTCTGGAGATACTGTCAGACTTTTACTGACTAAAAACCCACTCCTGTTTCTTCCATGCCTTCATAACGAACCTTTCTATCAGAAAACGATCCTTGGCCCCAGTAGGCTTCGACACTGCTGGGCTAACGGTTTTGCTGACACCTCCTTAAGGTCGACTGGTAGAAAATACCCAAGGCATTAACTCTGCCTTTATAGAGTATTTTTTACTAGTGTATACATTTTTAATAATAAATTTCACGCCCGTATTACGAAATGGTTTTGGTTTAACTTTACAGGGTTGCTAAACTGTTCGAAGGAGTTGCTGCGGCCCTGAGACGCTCAGGGCAACTAGCTGGAGGGGCACAGGTCAGTTACAGGCTTGTCTAGTACGCGGCAAATGAGTCGAACCATTTGCTGTAGGTACACGCAGCCCCCCACTTCGATCGAGACCAGAAAATCGCATCGGTCGACCGACATGATTGTTCAACTTGTGTGACAAGGATTCTAACCAATTTTCGGGTTTCAATCGAAGGGCGCTAGCTGGCTGCGCATAACCATAGCAGCTAGTTCAACTTATTTGTCGCGTACTATAGGTACCTACTTATAGGTAAACTCATCAATTGATATAAAAGGTAGCAGCCTAATCCTTTACAGCCCATAGGTAGCAAACCAATCAAGTTCAAGACCTTGTCTCCCAATAAGGTAATATCATTTACGTAAGTAGTACAAATTCGTATCGAACATGGAACGACCGAGAATGTTAAGGCCGAGGACTTGCCGAAAGCAAACCGAATACGAGTCGAACGTAATCTTTTGCAATTCCGTATGTAAATATATAATTATAATCCCCACCAGGCGGCGGGAAGCTTAGAGCTAAAGTCATTGTAACAATGCTTGGGGAAAACATAAAATATTATTTAGTTTTTAAATTATAAGAAAACATGTTTATTTAGCACATGCACAGGCACACATAAAGAAGAAACAAAATAAAAAACAAACGATGAAAGAAAATCAGATAAAAAACAACAACATTGTGTGTAACAGCCCACAGCTGCGCCAGGGTCGGTTCAAAAAAACGTCCTACGTAGCGCTCGCTGTAGTCGACGTACCATTCTGAAAAAGTTTTGTTAGTTTCTGTACGGAATACTAGTCCGACTTATATATATATAAGGTTATTATATACATTAACGCTGTCACGCCATTTAAATCATGATAATAAATTGGTTCCGTTTTCTTATCTTTTCAACTTCCACGTTTATTTGTGGGAATGTATCCAGGTACAACAAGATTAATTCAATACTTAAACCTAAAATGACTTAGGTATTAAAATTATTTGCGGATAACATCTAGGCAGGGTTTTCAGCTCCGAGGCGAAACTTCGAGAAAGGCAAAAGAAAAGATTTTTGAGGCTGGCAAGAGTTATTATTGTTAATTTAGAAAGTCTTCTATGGAGGCAATGGATACATATCTGTGTTAAATAGATGCCCTCATGTCAAAGATTCAAAGATTCAAAAGCATTTTATTTCAAATAAACCATTTACAGGCACTTTTGAAAGATCAAGAAGTTGGTCTGTCAGAAAAAAAAAAGATTCTAATTGCACATTCCAAAGCATAGATCTCTATGGAGAAGAATGTGCAAGAAACTCCAATATTTCTGTGGGACCAACTCGGGAGTATAATCTTTCAATCAAAATAAAAAAATTCAAAATCGCTTTACAATTGACCGAGATATCGGTGAACATACATATAAAAACGATAGTCCCGCTATGATGTTTTTGTGCGGACATACACCTATTAGAACTTCCTTCTTTTCGAATTCGTTTAAAAAAAATACTTTCTTACTATTCGGAAAAATCTTTGAGACTCAATAGCAAGCTTGTCTCAATTTCGTTCAGTTCCTTTTCACTTATAGAACCTATAATTTTATCAGGAGCAGTGATCGGAAATACAGACCGTTTGCAACTGAAATAGTGCAGATACATTATACATATATATTTTATTATTATCGATCCAAACTAACCATCAATACAATAACAATACGTTAAGTCCAGATCACTTACACGATCATGAGTATTACCTGATATTTCGATATAAATCCTGTAAATATTGAAAACGTTAGTTCAAGAATCGTCGCGGAACATACCTGTAATATCTCTCGCTAGCGCCGGCGCCGCCAGCAGCAGCAAGCACCACAAATTTGCCATCACACACAGTCCGTAGCAAGTCTGTTCCTAGCCTAGTGTGGTACACTCTGCCTGAAGGCTCAACCTCTACTAAAAGGACAACTCGCGCACCGTGCAAGTTCAAATCTCTCTCGATATGGAGCACTGACTTTGCTTTTATGTTTTTCTAAATTTGAAAATGACATTGAGTGACAACGTTTTTGGCGCCAAATTATGCGTATATTATGGTCCACTGTTCAATGATAGTGTCGATATCAGCTTTTTTACACTTTCATAGTTACTATGTAATGTTTGATTTGTTTATGACCGCTGTGTACTTATTTAAAATATTTTTATCGAAATCTTTGAGTTTTGATGAAGCACGCACATGACACTCGGCCGCCACTTCGCAACATGTAGTACCTAACCGGAGGCGAAGGAAGCGGCGTCGTGCAATGCAACAGTCGCGCGATCAATGTCATTGTCATGGCAAGTGATCTTTCTCATTTTTACAAAATAAAAATAAAATGTTACGCCACTCACACTTCTAAATGTTAGCCACCAACTCCATGGAGTGCTGAGGTTTCCCTCTTTCTGATAATATCGGTATAATATCTAAACGAAGGAAGATGAGCATGCCCATCTTTTTTCTTCTTCGTTCCTGTAGTGTTTCTTAAATGAACTGCGAGTTTAACCGTAATGTACAGTACGATCAACAGTTCTTGACGCACCTAAAATTAGGCTCTGCGAACTTTAGCGCTCAAAATAACCGCGTCAAATAAATGATTTATAAAAATAAATGCCAAAACAGTTGTTAACAGCAATAACAACTGCTATTGGCATTTATTTTTTCAAACCATTTAGTTTTTTACGAGTGCACAAGCGCTAAAGTTTGCAGAGCCTAACTTCAGGCGCGCCAAGATCCGTCGATCGTACTGTAAGTACTCATCATTTACAGAAGGCTGCAAATAACTTGATTCGAGATATTATTATTATGTTTTGGGAGAAGCTCGCACCACCCATAATCCTATACATTTTGACATACTCGAGCTACGCCCATCAAGTTATTTTCCGCCTATTGTAACTTAATTACACATGCTACTTATAGTCCAGTCAAAATCGACATCAAACATGGCAAACTCGCATGTTACTACGATTTTTTACGTGTTAGGGACCTAACAGGTCTCTTGAGAGAAGTTCATCCGCAAGTTTGCAACCTTGAAAACCCTGTGCTACCCCCATGGTGCTCGAACTACTGCGAAATTTTGGCACATGTTTCAGTTTTTTCAAAAATACTACCCTAAGGAAGCGTTTTTCAGGTATGTTTGCTTATAATTTACAAAAGCTAACTAAATTTACCACAAGCCTAACCCCAGCACTCTAGGTCCATTAGTTGCAGAGATGCAGCAAGTCGAAGATGGGCGATTTGCCCGCAGTGCTCGGAAAGCTGTGAAACTCTGTCACTTGTTGAAAGGCAGTAGAGGAGGAACAAACGGCATCCAATATCCAGCAGCATTCATTTACATGTCAAGAAATGCAGCTTTCCACGCGGGATGGTTTTATTTTTTATGAATGACGTGAGCTCCATCTATCTCGCTTCGCAAAATGGCGACCAAACCAATAAGCGAAATTAAAAATTTTAAGTTTTCTCTTGAACTTTCGAGTGAAATGTGATTTGTTTTTTTTTTTATTTGAATAATTTATACAACGCATAAAAGGCTTACGAAGGCATTTTGATAACCTTTATCCCACTTAAAACAAAAAAAACTAGGTACTTACTTAATATTTTTGCGTAACACCCTCGTTTACCCTTGTCGAGTCTAGGCTTCAAAGTCTTGAGCATCGACGCCGAGCTGCTAGCCTGTCGGTTTTCTACCGGCTGCATTTCGGGGAGGGTGCGTCGGAATTGCATAACCTAATTCCGGCTAGCCCGCTCCATCATCGGACCACCAGGCGTACGGCGCGGCGGAGTTGCGCCACCCATACATGTTTTTTTTTTAAGGTAGGTAAAATCATCCAATGACGAATCCCGCCCTTGGGTAGGGCGGGAAATAGTGTCAGACTCTTACTGACTAAAAATCTACCCTACTCCATTCATTGCCTTTGTCCCAGGGCCCCGGGTGAAATTCTCACATAACCTTTGGCCCCTGTAGGCTTCGGCCCTGCTGGGCCCCTACAGTTTGCTGACAACTCCTTGAGGCGCGCGGGAACAGTGCGCGCCGTAAACGACTTGAGCTCGGACCGGTCTGTTACCGGACGGACGGACAGCGAGCTACCCATTTCCCGCCGTCCGCGAGCCACCCATACATGGTGGACATCCCACCTATACGTACGAAGCGTTTTGGGAACGCATTCATTGTGCGTACAGCTAAGGAATGGAGTTCCCTGCCGAAATCTGTGAATCTTTAAGTCAAGAGTGAATAGGTTACTCCTATCTTTCGCTGTTTTGATTATATCAATGCATTGTTGATATAAAATAAGGGAAGATACGCGCTAACATCGCCATCAGAAAACCTGCACTCGAAACTCTCACGTCAACTCTACCTGTAGTCACTGATAAACAAGGACGGAGATAAGAGCCGGCACTGTCGTGCGAGTGAAATAGCGCTAGCCGCCGAATGTATGTGATCGTCGCGACCGATGTGAAATCGTGATAATTGTCACAATTTCAGCGGTCCACGCGCTTGAGGCGAGTCACCTGTCTTCCCCTTGATGATCTAAAACACACATCATCGCAAGCATGTTTAGCTTAATTACTTTATATCACTGATATAATCAATATTAATGCCCTATATGCTATATTCTGTGATATTAATGCATTTCTCGTGGCGATTCGCTTATCGTTAATAATTTATTAATGTTGGCGAGGAAATAATAATCTTGCACTCAATTAACATACGGAAATGAATACGTAAATATGACAATCGTAGGCTATAATTAATTTGTGCAACAGTGCTAATTGTTACTAACGCATAATTAGCAGAAATGAGGAAGTCGACGAGATTTGAATATGTTGAGAACACGGCACTTACTCGTACGAGATTATGTGTACCTATTCAAAGGTAAAACAATGGTCTGGGTTTTTTTTTTGGTGGTGGGTAAAATCATCCCATGACATTTCCTACCCTTGGGTGGAGTGGGAGATAGTGTCAGACTCTTACTGACTAAAAACTCACCCCGTTCCTTCGTTGCCTTAGATATCAGGGCCGAGCTTTCCTTTCATCCTGCATCCAGTAGGCTTCGACCCTGCCTGCCTGCAGCTAGCAGGCTGGGTCTCTACGGTTTGCTGACAACTCCTTGAGGCGCGCGGGAATAGTGCACGCCGTCGACCACCTGGGCTTGGTCCGGATGTTTACCGGACGGTCGGACAGCGAGCTAACCATAGCTCGCCGTCCGCAAATCCGCGCCTACATTGGCTGGAAATCAGAACAATGTTCGGTGCGGGCGGCATGGCAGTGTCTACAGACTATCCAGTTAGGAAGAATTTAGGGTTTAACTCAACTAAGCTGGTAGGCACGAGCAGCCTGCTCAGTTTTCAGACTTTTACCTGTTTTTTTTTTTTTTTTTTTTTATGGTAGGTAAAATCATCCAATGACAAATCCCGCCCTTGGGCGGAGCGGGAAGTAGTGTGCTCTTACTGACTAAAAACCTACCCCGTTCCTTCGTTGCCTATAGTGCCGGGGCTGAGCCTTCCTCTCAGAAAACGGCCCTTGACCCCAGCAGGCTTCGACCCTGCCTGCCTGCAGTTAGCAGGCTGGGCCTCTTCGGAGACTTTTACCTGTAAGTACATGACAGATAGACCTTTTTTATGCCAAATTTTAGGATTCCAGATCAGCGGAAAGTACCCAGGTTTTGATTACCCAGATTTTCAAAATGGGTGGGACTATTTGACTGCGAAATTTGATGATTCGATTTTTTTTTTGTTTTATTTAAGTACCTATTTTTACAAATAATTACATCATAATAATTATGAATACTTAGTAGTACTATGTTCTTAAAAGATAGTCTTAATTATCTAATTATATAAAAAAAAACTTTTTACAAAAAAAATACAACTAAGTCTGTTGTATTTTTTTTCAATGTAAAAAAAAAGCAAAAAGAAGTGCAAAATAACTTTAATTTCGGAAGTCGGTGTTTCTATAACAGTTTGGTCTCTTCGTTATTTAACACCGACTTCCGAAATGAATCAATCAAAACAAAAAAAATCAAAATCTTAATTACAGTTCTGCTAATTTTTTGAAGAGTTTCGTTCTATATCTTCGAAGTTCATGATCAAATGAAAAAGATATTTTTATGGGACCAATTCGGAAATAAAATCTTTCAATCAACACAAAAGTTTTTGGAATCGGTCCACAATTGCCAGAGATATCGGTGAATAAACATAAAAAAAAATTACATACAGCCAAACATAGAACCTCCGCCTTTTCGAAGTCGGTTAAAAACTAGTTTAATTTACACATATTTATAATGTAATGACCTAAGAGTGGTATGTTTGTACTGCTATTTTGGCAGATTTTGGTTGATCTAGTTGTTCGATTCTTTTACTATTGCTTAGAGTAGTCGACTTGAGGATTTGATATTAATTTCAGGTTCATACCTCTACGCATTCCTGAGAAAAAGGGTCTGGACAGTCGGACAGACAAGCAGACAGACGGACAGCAAATTGATTCTATAAAATGAGACTACGAACCCGAAAAAGAAAACAAACTGAGGCATCGAGGCGAGGTACTCCTCCACGTCGCTGTCAATGAGTGTTTGGATGAATCCAGAAACATGCCCAAAAAACTGATACGAGGAATTGTAATTCTATATTTTTGGACAAAGAAAGACCTCGACCTTCTCAACCCTCGAACGAGCCTCCCAACCCTCTAACGAGTCGACGGCAAGCAGCTACCATCGAGTGTTAGGTAGTCAACAACAACAACAGGACAAATCCACACACTAAACGACCTTCGCAGTGTTCAAGGAACTCACGTGGAATAAACTGGAACACTACGGAAAACGAGTTTAACTCAAGTTCAGTAAACAAATAAATAAAAATCGTTCAAAATCTTGCCATTGGCGGCGCAATGTCACCTTTAAGTGCAACCTGCTTCCTCGTCTAGTGCCCAACAGAAGCGAGACCTTGGACACGTTCCATTGCGGGCTTACCTCTGTCACAGATGACCTTGACTGAGGTGGAACAGTAGTGTATGCGGGGTTTTTTATAAACGTCAACTATTATAACCGTTTTGAATGTCTCATACTTAATTGAATTGTGTTTACCATATTGTTTTGCCAAAGATTATATTTATAACGTTGCATTTTATTGAGTCCTAGCCACAGATTACTGATATGTAGCAAGCTAGCTATGGTCCTAGCTTCTGCCGTTGCTTCGTCCGCGTGAAAGTAGGTTTCCTGCCATTAGTGTTCGATTACGGAGACGCGGTACGTTGCGAGGCGCGTCGGGTGGTCCGTCGTACATTGCCTTATGTTTGTGTTTGCGCGAGCGATGACTGCTGCAATGTACGACGAAACGTCCAACGCGCCGCGTCTTCGTAAAAACGGCCTTAGGGGTTTTTTTTAAAACCGTTCTTAGCGGATGTGTACACTCTATAAGGATTATGTAATAGGTGTGTAGCGTATAAGGTTTCGTGTACGGGATAACACAAGTGAAACGCTCGAGAGTCAATTACCAACTGTATTCATAGTTCTACATTGTGGCACTTTGCTTATGCAGCTATGTGTTCCCACAGTATTCCCCCTTTTTACAAAATTTTACATTATAAAATTTAATCTGGTTTACATTGAAATAAATGGTTGTAAAATATACATGTTGTTTCATTTTATTACTATTCTCTTACATACTAATACATGTGTCGACATTGTTTATACTTAGTTCTAATAATACCTGGCGTTGAGTTTCATTGATACAGGCTGTTTTATTTTTGGTGAACATTTTTTTGAGCTGACATTATTTATGACTTATATACATGCTGTTGATTTTTAATAACATACTTATTTTATTTTTGGTACTATGGTTTTTTATATATATGGGGTACTTATTCTACGTTACAATATTTCACTACACTATGTGAACTTGTTGTGGGTGCGCTGTGGATTGTTGAGGCAACTGTAAATTGCTTGCACTATGCCACACTGTCAATTCTTTCCGTATAATTTTCTGAGCACCTTGTTTACACTTTTTATGCAATACGTACATGAGGTATATACCAATCGCTGCTGCTATGACAAGTATCACTATTCCATACTTTTCTGCGGTTCGCTCAAAATGCGAATTCGTTGCGTCGTTCGCTCCATTTTGAGCTATGATAACTTCTTCCGTTTTTTCCTCAACACTGTACGTTTTTCCCATTTTAATACAATACTGTATAGTCTACGAAGTTGGTGATCTATAAATGTACTTTATAACTGGTTCGCTTACGAGACGCGAGACCTAGTAGACGTGTACTTTGCATTTAATAATTATGTATTATTTGAAAACAACTTAAGTAGAACAATTAATACTATTAAATTATTTGCGGTGTCAGTTCAAAAGTAAAGTGTGTCGCGTGTGTGATTGTACTAGATTGTGCATGATGATCTAATTATTTTTTTAGTCGTAGTATATCTGTGTTAGTTATGTCTAACCAAGGAGCTAGCCCATTCGGGCGAAGCCAACTATTACGTCGAAGCCCTCCGCCGACTCCAACCCAACCAGAACCAGTTCAACCCCGGGTGCAAACACCACCTCGAGCTCCTTCCATGTCGGCTGGCGAGCTACCAGAAGAAGTAATTTCAACGTCAGAGGTCCAGAAATGGTTGGAGTCAACAAACACCATTCTCAAGGAGGTTTGCACCATAATTTCAGACGGGAAAATGAACAACGAGCAAAAGCTCCGTGTCAACGCTCTTTGTCACAAAGTTTCCAGTGGGTCATCTCAGATGGCCGTCCTCTACCAGGCGCTTAAGCAAAAAACTATACAGGCGCACAGCACAATACTGCACTTAAGGGAACAAATGGACCTCACGGAAACTGTGAAGGTGATCAAAGAGGCGGTAATTAATAAATTAACACCTTCTGACATTACCTCCTGTTCCTACGCTAGCATGGTGAAAAAGAGTTCCGAAACTTTCATCCGTCCAGCAAATTTGAGTTCTGTGACCATCTATCCCTGCGACAAGAATAAAACTAGCGAGGACACGAAGTCACTTGTGCAGCAAATAATATCCCCGGAAGAACTGAAACTTCATGTCCGTAGCCTAAAGAAAGTTAAAAACGGGGGTGTTCTTATTAGCACTGAAAGCAAAGGCGATATCGATAAGCTTAAGAATTCCACAAAGCTGGTATCGTCAGGCCTTACAGTAGAAGAAGCCCCTAAACGTCGACCTAGGATTGCTGTCGTTGGAGTTCCAGTAGCACTGACTGAAAAGGAAGTATTTGACTGCATTTATGAGCAGAACCTTGCAGATAAATTGGCGAACACTACTCGCGAGTCCTTCCTTGCTACTGTCAAATTGAGCCATAAGTCGGGTAAGAAGGGTCTTCCTACCTGCAATTATATTTTGGAACTACCCGCTACCGTTAGGAAAGTCCTAATTAACCAAGGCCGGATTTTTATAAATTGGACATCATGCCCCGTGAAAGATTTCACAATCGTTACAAGATGTTTCAATTGCCAGCAGTTCGGTCACGCAGCCAAGTTTTGCCGAGAAACCAGTCCTACTTGCAACCACTGTGGAGAGACTGGGCATTCCCACAAGGAGTGTAGCAGTAAATCTTCTCCGCCTCAATGTGCGACGTGTAAGCGTTTCAAGAGGAAGTGTGACCATCAGACTGGTGATGTAGACTGTCCGGCACGTAAATACGCCGAGATTAATTACATAAATTCAATAGACTATGAAGGCGCCTGAGAGCGCCCACAAATAGTTTATTTACTAGCACATAGCACTTAGTTATACTTACTTAGATTTAGTTTATCTTTTGTTACTTTAATTACTTGTTGTAATCGGAATACCACAAGGTAGTATTTTTGGGACCCACATTATTTTTAATTTCTATTAATGACCTTTGAAGTTCTCCGTAATGGACTAATATTATCATACGCGGATGACACGGCTTTATTGTTTTCCGCTGAATTCCGGGTTGACGCTTATGTACATGCCCAAAACGGCTTTAATATCGTGTCAAATTGGCTTCATCAAAATCTTCTATCATTAAACATAGATAAAACTAAATACATTCTATTCTCACTGAGAAACGTTAATCCACCGCTTACTAACCTAAACACATGTGCACATAATTGCAAGCATGCTATCTTTGCTTGTAGTTGCCCTACTTTACTTAAAGCTGATCACATAAAATACCTAGGTGTTACGATTGACACAAATCTAAATTTCCGTAAACATATCGAGTTACTGTGCACAAGAGTGCGTAAATTAAATTATATTTTTAAGAACTTACGTCACATAGCCGATTATAAGTTAATTAAACAGGTTTATTGGGCTCTGTGTCAATCTGTACTAACCTACTGTATTACTTCATGGGGTGGTACCGCAAAGACTATCTTACTTCCTCTAGAACGTGCTCAAAGAGCAATTCTAAAGGTTGCAACCTTCCGACCTTTTACATTTCCCACACACCAGCTATACACTTCATGTAAAATACTAACAGTACGTCAACTATATATATTGCACATCATACTTTATCAGCACTCTGAGCTTCCTTTTGACCCTGTACCTTCAGCCAGAAGGAGGAAAGATTTGGTTTGCAGAAAACCACAGACGAGACATGCATTTGCGCATAGATTTTAAACTATTTTTAGGACCTTTTTTGTACAACAATCTCAGCAAATTATTAGATAGCTTATGTTACATTAAATGTAGCACATTGGTATCAGAGTATTTATTGAAACTCAATTACACAGACACAGAGAACCTTTTGGAAGTTTTACTATGATTAAGGTTTAGTTTGTAAGTTGTTATTCTATAGTTCTGTATACATGCACCCATTATGATTAGTCTTGTTTAAGTGATGACCTGAAACACAGGTTTTTGTAAACCTAGCTCAGGAAAGTCGCTAATTATACATAACGTACGTTTTCGCAAGCTTTGAAGTCTTGATTATTTAGATAAACACAAAGTTATTTCTAGGGCATTAGCATAATTATTTATATAAGATTTATTTGTGGCTATTTTATGTAACTATGTGTAAAACAGATTAAATAAAGATTATTATTATTATTATTAGAATTGCCATAATGAGTTGATGAGGAAACCGAATGGTGGAAGGTGAGGGGTACTCCAACTAAAGGTCTATCACCACACATCCGTGCCTGATCAGTGACGGGGCAGCACAGTGCCCATGCCAACACCGAGCTTCCGTGCCCCATCAGTGTTTTCTGTTCACACACGTCAGATGACGTGACAGTGCCGTGAACCAGCCGACGCTTTCCCTTACTTCATTCTGTTTCCTTGTCCGAGTCTAAGTAGCATAAGTGTTGTGTGGTGAAATATATTACGAATTAGCAGTTTAATTTTCGTCCAATCTCATTCGTCCAATCTCATTTCTCATTATATAGAATATATATAGATTCATGTTTGTAGGTTTTATAAGTGCAAGGTAGTTACGAGTTATAGAGTCAGATATTTTGGCAAATGCCTTTTGTGATTAAGGTCGAAGACTTGGCTGCCGTGTTGGGCAAATCTATTATGTATGCGTTGTCGCTTGACCTCCTTTGACCATAAAGAAAACTTCAATTTGTAACGTGTGAAAGCCCTTAAAATCAAACGATTGATTGCATAACAAAATTCATTTTTTTTTTTTACAAAATACACATTTTGTAGGCCATACAATTTTTTCGCGCTGGATTCAAACTCATGACACGCAGCGCAGTAGCTCTTGGTGGTTAAGCGCTCACCGTGCCTTCAAATCATTCAAAATTAAATTTCAACAACGTCAAAACAATTGTAAATTTGTAATGTTTAAAAAGCTCTTAATATGTATGAGGTCTACCTGCCCAGGTTAATAAGCGGCTTTTAATACTATTCCCTGCAAACAGCTTTGGATTAATATATATTAAACTAGTGCGCCTTACCATCAACGATTGCATCACTTCCTTAGGAATCTTTGAATGAATCCACATCCTTAGGAATCTTTATAAACGTCTTTATGGCTATTATCCTTTTTTGTATCCTACGAAATTCTTGCTGGGTTGCTTGGGTTTCAATTCCTTAGAAACGAGACGGTCACGTGACCAGATGATTGTGGCATTCAAAATACTTAGGGAAATGATCGATGCTCCTGACCTACAAAACCTTATCTGTAGCTTGTATGTGCCAAATAACTACAGCCGTGGCAGGAAACATCGGCTCCTGGCAGTTCCGACGTGTCGTACAGTTGCGCACTCCAAATCACCCATACCGCGGACACTCTCTGCGCTTAATGCTCTCCTAGACCAGAACACAGATTTTGATATGTTTGGGGAAGAATGGAAGACGATACTATCGGAATGTGTGAAATTTTGTGAGGTGAATGTATGACTGTGTATTATATTTGTTAAGTAACTGACTTGTGAATTGTCTGTTATTTTCTTTTTTTTTTAACTTTTGTTTTTTTATATTTTATTGTTTTGATTTCTTTGTGTTTAAATGGTGTAATTGGCTTCGGCCGTTCTGTTTAAATTAAATTAAATAAATAAATAAATAAATAAAATAAATAAATAAATAAATCACTGCTTACCATCAGGTGGGATCGCAGTCAAGCACTAGTTTATATAAATTAGCATAGTATAGCATCAGATCAGCCTTACAATGTTCCTACTGCTGGGACTCAGGCCTCCTCTTTAGGGCCGTAATCCACCACGCGGGCATTTTTATTTATTTATTTATTTATTTAAACTTCATGTACAATAGCATGTCCTAGCATCAAAAATGCCCGCCACACTATGTTTTTCTTCACCGTTTTGAAAGCAGTGGTGATTGAATAAATTACACAAAGTAATGCGCCTGGCTGGGTTTGAACCCGCGACCTACAACTCGTAAGTCGGGGCCGGTACCAATTGACCACCACTGCTTTAAAATTTATCTGGCCTGGATGAGGGTATAGAATGGTTTTGATGTACCTGTGGTATAATTTCTTACTTTTGCGTGTAAAATGACTCAAAAAGTATTGTCAATATTATAGTTATTGCATTTTTTTTGTTAAGGATTTCCGCAAAGTAACGCCCTATTCCATAATGAATCAATTTATAGTTGACTTCTTCGTGGCATGTGAGACTATTGTGGCTCCACTGTGGTCGCCAGCAGTTCCTGCTGCGACTCGTGGTGCAACATACTTTACTCACTTACAGGATAATTTACTAGATTATATTATCTACTAGTTGTACCCAATGAGTTTTTTGTGTAAAGGGCTATTTATGTAGAACGTTATCTATCGAGCATACTGGTATTAAAACTTCTGTCCCGGCGCGGGCCCTTTGTGGCTAATTACAACAGAAAACCAATTGTGTCTCATTAGCGGTGATTAAGAGGGTATATGATATCTTTGCTCACGGCGTCGCTCGCGTTCTGTAAGCTTTTTGTAGTAGATTTCTACTTTGGTACCTGTTGAGCAGGATAACCGATAGCGAAGCTTACGTTCATTGCAACGAATGCTCACAAAGATAATGGTAACGACAGATAGTCACCGTACGACATCAATTGAGAGCTTCAGCATACACGACATTGTCAGTGAGCCTGTCCGGAATATGAAAATAAAGGACTTCCTTGGACTACTCACACGGGAAAGAACGACGTAAAGCTGACCATGTGAAAAACAACTCGCGTTATGATCGACGCCAGCAACGCCTAGAGTCTGACCTTGTGCCTACTTGTGCTACTGGAAACTGTACTCTCTTATACTGAAATGGGAAATTATTCGGAATTAAAGGAATTCTAGGAATCAAAACTCTTTCCTCGGCACCGGTAAAAATTTCTGCCTCAATTGTGTTAGGTTGTAAATTTATAGTAACCTTTTATCGAGTACCATTGCACAGTTTAGGAACACTTAAATTAATTGTATCTTATGGTAAATTATTATAGTATCTTAGCCGTGTGCAGCGCCCCTTAGTGAACTCCACTGCAGGTGACATAACCTACGACAAACTTATTATTTGCGATTGGTACAGTAATCGGGTGATCCCTAGGGATCGAACCGCAAAATTAAGTTTGTTTTTTATTGTATATACTTTTCCGGGATAAAAAGTACCCAGTGTGGTGCCCAGGATATTAAAGAATAATTATACTAAGTTTCATCGTAATCGAACTGGTAGTTTTTGCGTGATGCCTGAACAAACAGGCAGACAGACATTTTTGGGTTCGGTGTCGGTCTAGTAACACCCCCTGCCATTTATTTTTTTTGATATTTTCAATGTACAGAATTTTTACTTCTACAGATTTATGAAAGAAGAAAGAAAGAAAAACTTTTTATTTGTCGGATAAAGGCGCAGGTAACAGGTTTAAAAATGATACAATAATATTGTGAGAAGTATGCGCCACGTCCGCGCAAAACGGCCGAGCACTCAGCTTAATGTCGTGACCCTACGCAGAATGCGACGAGTCTAGATAAGCTTCTAGAAATATCCAGGAGTGGCGACTACGTGCTGGAATACGCGACATTGGGGAGCCTCCGATGGGGTGTTCAGCTGGATGCGAGAAGCACATGACGAGTCGACGTGGTGACACTCCAGTTTCATGTCCGGCAGTAAGTACACAACTTTCGGCGGCAATGATTATGATAATATAGTTAGAACGTGTGTCACCGACGCCTGGGAACATAAGTAGGAGAAGGAAGATGCTGGCGGCGCTTCAGCACGTAAAGTTTACCACGCGGGCCTCTTGCTTCCGTTTATTTCTTTTTTTCGTAGAATCGTGTGCTCTTGCGCAGTAGGCGCTAGGCACCTTCTCAGGCTTTTAATAATAATTTTATAAAATAATATTGAATTAAATGCGTATTACTAGTATTATTTACCATGCCCTAGTACCACCAGCTTCCTAGATAGGTTGTGCTTCCACGGCCCTCGGGGTGCGCCACCACCGGGTTCCCAGCTAACGGTAGGAGGGGTTCACATCAGCGTCGGGTCGACGATGAAGTACCTGGGACTCGTCCTCGACAGCTGGTGGAACTTCAAGGAGCACTTTCGACGTCTGGCTCCCAAACTGAATAGGACTGGGGCTGCTCTCGGGCGGCTCCTGCCTAACCTCAGGGGACCAGACGCCTCCTGCCAGAAGCTCTACGCAGGAATCGTTCGGTCCATGGCCCTCTACGGGGCTCCGGTGTGGGCACCGACGTTGACACAGCAACCGAGGGCCCAGCTGAATGCGTGCCAGAGGGTCATGGCAATACGCATGGTGCGAGGGTACCGAACGATCTCCCGCGAGGCGGCGACCCTCCTTGCTGGCCAACCGCCATGGGATCTGGAGGCAACAGTCCTTGCACACATGCACGACAAGCGCATGGAGATGCAACGCCGGGGCGAAATTCCGCTGCCACGACAAGTCGAGGCATGGCGGACAGAGCTCCGGCGGGATCTCATGGCGAAATGGCGTCAGCGACTATCGCAACCTCGTTCGGGGCGCGCCACAATTGGGGCGATAAGGCCCATCCTTGAGGCGTGGTTGGAAAGACCTCACGGCGTTCTCACCTTCCGCACGACGCAGGTGCTTACCGAACACGGAAAGTTTGCTAAGTACCTGTTCCGGATTCGTGCGGAGGATTCGCCCGGGTGTCGCCACTGTGCGGAACACCCGGAGGACACGGTGGAGCACACTGTAGGGGTGTGCCCCGCCTGGGTGCTTCCTAGATAGGTATATCAAATAATATGGAATACCATTTTAGTTTTGTGATACAAACAAAAGTTATTTATATGAAATCATTTATTTATAATTATAATTTGCCATACATTTGCGCTTAAATTAGTGACAGTCTTGTTAAATTAGTCACAAAATTAAAACGACAGAGAATTTGACATTTTATTAACAAATCCTACAAGCTATATTTGAATAGATATTAATTATCATAACAAAGTCTATATTTGTTTTCAAACTTGAAATTCAAAATAAACCAAAATAATGCGTCATTAAGCTTATCTAGTTCAAGGGTGGTATGCGCCCAGGACTGTCCAAAAGAAGCATTAAGGTCACAGGTCATTAAAACAACCCGGCCCCCACCCCGCACCGCCTAGTCGCACGGCGTCCACTCGTTGTCAACAGGTGGTCCACGGGTGGACGCCGCGTTATCACCAATAAACGTCGCGCGGTCAACCAGTGGACCCCGCGTGGTCAACCTGTGGACCCCGCATGGTCAACGAATGATTCCGCTTGGTCCACGTATTTTTGAGTAGTCTGTTAACAATTGGCACTAGGTCTACACGTGTGTTTCGTAATGTCAAATTTTACAATATCGTCAAGAATCGTCCTCGCTTGAATCATTCGCGGGCAGCGCGTGGTCTATTCGGGACCCGCGCGTTGGCAATACGCAGCCAACGCAAGGCGAGCATGCGGGCAGCGAGTCCACCGAGTGGTCCACCCGCTGTCCGCATGTGGAGGGCTTACGGCCGAGGCGATCCGGTAACGCGAGTTGTTGACGTATTTCTATCCAGCGGGGCCCTTCGAGTTATAGCAACAAAACCCATTGCTTTGCTTGTTCAATGTACTCGCGAATTTACTGATAAAATTCAATGTACCTCAACCATTTTGATAGAAATTACGATTAAGCGCCTTGTCTATCCGGCCTTGCCCATCCATTCAGGAAAAATAGCTACTTGTTTTGTTGACCTTACCTTATCAAGCGCCTTAGTGATTATTTTTTATGTAAAATAAAATGTAGAAAACTCGCATAAAACATAAATAATAGTGAAGAAATCGAAGGTACATTATTAGTACATGGGTGAATTTCCCAAATGACTTATTTTTTTGTCTTCGGTGAAATTAGTATTTGAAAAAAGGAATATTGTTCTGAATATTTTTTTTTAGAATTCAATAGGTAGTTATTGGGTTGAGGCAAAAATATAATTTGCCTAGGACTATTACAAAGGTAGATAAATAAATACATAAACGTCTATTTTATCAAATCGGTGCTGTCCCTCTACTTTTTTTACAAACAAAAAAGCTTATACACTAATAAAAATAAGTAAGTTAAGTATATAACTTATTCTATTTCATAGAATATTAGTTTTGCTATTAATATATAGCATATTTTATAACATAATTAACGATTATTATTACTGAGAGGCACAAACGTACTTGTCTTGCAACATGTCCTCATATCGCTGGACAAAAGTAATTTACACCTAACTTTACATAAACTAGTCTGACAGCGTCCCCACCCCAATTTTATTTCTCTCGTGAGTCTGTGCTAGTGCGCAGTCAGAACGGATTTGTGTCAAATCTCTGCATATTCCCGCCAATAACATAAGTACGCCATTTCAGTTGACCCCGGACAATTATTTTATATTATCGGTGGTTGCATTTTTCTAGTGTAATGAGTAGTTTTATTATTGTTGTTTGGTTCTAACAGAGGTAGTAAGTGAATTAGCTTCATTGACTGTTATTGAATTTATCCTAGATATTATACATTTTTTCTAATTTTCTAAAAAGTGTGTTATTTCTTATGTCGCTGTTCTCATATCGCTGTAATCGGTGGTTTTTATTACCACCGATGTGATGATTTACACCGAAATGATACGAAAAATTCAATCGGTGTCTTAAATCTAATATCGGTGTTTCGATTCATGATCAACGCACAGTTTTGTCACATTGGTGGATTGCTTTATCATATCGGTAGATCATTTTATCATCTCGGTGAGTCGTTTTATCACATCGGTAGATCCCGTGTCATTTCGTTAAGTATACAAAGAAACAATGGAACATACATACATTATATACATAAAAACATATATAACTACATACAAACATTCATACAGACATACTTACCTACATAGATTGCCAAAATCAATACCACGACACCACTGGGTAGTAGATGTGGCCTTCCCTAATGATACATTATACATCTTTTGATATGATGTATAACAATAATTATTGTTAAACCTAGACGGCTACAATGTTATAAGTGCACACACGGCAAAACAATTAGCTGAATCGTTCACAGTAATAAATGTGTGTTGTGCAATTTTAACCTACAATTTATTTTTGTTTTTTTTTTATACTTCATTTTAATAAAAACAATGATAATAAAAATAAACATTCTTTTTTTTATTCTAAGTACCTAAAGTAAAAAGGAAGAGAAGAAAGTAAATATAATAAAATAGGTATATAATTTAAAAAAAAAAAGTTAATTTAAAAAACTAAAAAGTCCGACTGCTTTTCTGAGTGAGTATTCATGTAAAAGCCCTAAAACAAGAAATTCGTTGTACCCGATTGCACTTAACTATATGATATTTTAAAGACAAGATAAATTGTAGCAGTCGGGACCCATTCTAGAAATGGAGGCTTAGTGTATTGAGAGTACATACCTATATTACATTGCAGATTACTCCAATCTACTGACTAGACGGCTGACTTTCTGTAATGGGTTTCGACTGCTACAATTTATCTTGTATTTAAAATATCATATAGTTAAGTGCAATTGGGTACAACGAATTTCTTGTTTTAGGGCTTTTTCATGAATACTCACTCAGAAAAGCAGTCGGGTTTTTTAGTTTTTTAAATTACCGTTTCTTTATTTTTTTTAGTTTTATTTTATTACGAAAGTGATATACTTTCGCAGTAATTAGAAATCTAACGACACCTCGCAAATTAAAATCCATCGAGCCGTTCAAGCCGCAGAGCGTGCCAAACAATTATACATACATACATACTTACATACGTACATACTCTCGAAAAACATAACCCTCTTTCTAGGGCAGTCGGGTAAAAATATATTTTAATTGGATTTCTTAGAACTCAGTTCTCTTTGGATGTGATCTACTTATATAAGACCCTCAGTTCAGGTCTACAGTTCTAAGTCACCCTTTTAAAAATATATAGGCACCTACTAACTATTTCCTTTTAGATGTAAAAAGGTGGATAGATTATCATATCGCTGGATATGTATATCATTTTGGTGGATAAAATTATCATATCGGTGTACAGAAAAAATAATAGGTGCCGGTTTGTTATATCGGTGGAAAACAGAATTCAAACTGAATTTTCTCCTTAGTCTTAAATGATACGTTGGTGATATTAAATTTGGGGATATTTAGTATCCTAAAGATTACATAAAACCTGAAAAACATACAAAAAATAAATAAATGAAAAAGTTCACCGATATGATAAAAAAAAACGGCATTTGTTGAAATTCACCCACATAGCAATAGTGTGCATTTTTTGCACGTATGAACTCGGATTACAAAGGGATAGACAACTTTTTCCTGCTGAATGTCTCCTGTCCTGTTAAAGATTCCTAGAAGTTAATACATGAATCGAGAGGTACATTGGTGAGTGTTACTTTTATGTACTTCAAGCAGGAACCAATCACTTTCCCGAATTTTTTTAGTTCGAATTTCATGTGACCGAAAACTATTGACCGACCGACGTCTTGTTTGCTATATGCACTATTTGACATATTTTTATATCATCGAAGTATCATGTGACATAGGTATAATTTTGCCGAATTCTTTTGACCGGAGCCTCTCTTGAACGTTTTTAACCGACTTCGAAAAAAGGAGGAGGTTCTATGTTCGGCTGTATGTATTTTTTTCACCGATATCTCGGTCAATTGTGGACCGATTTCGAAAATTTTTGTTTTGATTGAAAGATTATACTTCCGAATTGGTCCCATAAAAATATCTTTTTGATCTGATGATAAACTTCGAAGATATAGGACGAAACTCTTCAAGAAATCATAGCAAAACTGTCGTTTGTATATGTTTGTTCGCCGATATCTCGGTCAATTGCGAACCGATTTTGAAAATTTTAGTTTTGATTGAAAGATTATACTCTCGAGTTGGTCTTATAAAAATATTGTTTTGATCTGATGATGAACTACGAAGACATAGAACGGAATTCTTCAAAAAACCTTAGCAGAACTGTCGTAACAAGTAAAATTGCTTTGTTTATACATGTAGTTGGTGGCTGACTAAAGGAAAAAGGGGAGGGGTACATAGAACTGACCTGATTATGAAGACGGAAGGTAGGTAAGAGCCGGAACTTTGTAATAAATCAGTGTATCTTAGCCGTGTTTGGTATTATTAGAATTGTCATGATGATTTGATGTTGGAACCGAATGGCGGAAGGTACCTATCTATTTAAGTTTGGCTGAGGGCTACTACTACTAAAAAGTGTGAAATAAAAAACTTTTTACAAAAAAAATACAACCGACTTCAAAAACCACCAAAAAATGCAAAATAACTTTCAATTTCGGAAGTCGGTGTTTCTATAATAGTTTGGTCTCTTCGCTATTTAACACCGACTTCCGAAATTGAAAGTTATTTTGCATTTTTTGGTGGTTTTTGAAGTCGGTTGTATTTTTTTTGTAAAAAGATTTTTTTCATTTGCCAAATGATTTATTTGCCATATTTTCATCACACCGAAACAATAGTTTACAGAATTTTGGTCACAAATATATAGACGGTTACAGTACGCGGTAAATAACTTGAATCATTTGCTATGGTTGCGAGCAACCCTCCACTTTGATTGGGAAAATCGGTTACTGTGCATTCAAGGTCGACCGCCATGATGGTTCAACTTGTGTGTCCAGGATTATAACCGATTTCGGGTCTCAGTCCAGGGAGGGAGCTGAAGCCGTGGCAGATGGTTCAACTTATTTGCCGCGTACCATAATTGGTAGCATTTTCAATATTAAATTATAATAGTGTCATAAAAGTCAATATTTTGTGTTACAGTTAGTGACAGAAATGACTGGCTGCGAATCCGACTTCACACAGTCTTGTCTGCCCTACCCCTTGGAGTACACTGTAGAGGTGTGCCCCGCCTGGGCGGAGCATCGCCGTGTCCTCGTGGGGGCGATCGGCGGCAGCGATCTCTCTCGCCGGGCCTTGGTTCAGGCCATGGTCCGTAGTGAGGAGGGATGGCAGGCGGTCGCCTCCTTCTGCGAAGCAGTAATGCTAGCAAAGGAGGAGGCCGACCGCATCAGGCAGAGGCAACAGGGCGCTCGCCCCAGCCGCCGCCGGGATTCCGATCCCGATTTCCGGCCACCGTAGGCGCGGGCTTGCGGACGGCGTGCAATGGGTAGCACGCTGTCCGATCGTCCGGTAACTGACCGGACCGAGCCCAAGTCGTCGACGGCGCGTTCTGTTCCCGCGCGCCTCAAGGAGCTGTCAGCACACCGAAGAGGCCCAGCCTGCTAACTGCAGGCAGGCAGGGTCGAAGCCTACTGGGGCCATGGGTTTATTTCCGAAAGGAATGCTCGGCCCCGGCACGATAGGCTACGAAGGAACGGGGTAGGTTTTTAGTCAGTAAGAGTCTGACACTACTTCCCGCTCCGCCCAAGGGTGGGATTTGTCATTGGATGATTTAAACTACCACAAAAAAAAAAAAAAAAAAAAACCCCTAGAGTGTAATTTAAATCCGCGTAGGCGCGGAGGGATAGGGCGGCCCGCGAGCTGAGGAGCATGTGATTTGAAGCTGCGGTGTTGGCGTTGAAACCGTCTGCAACAATAAGCTCGCGTGGGACCGCCCAGACCCCGCAGCGCCGGAGCAGAGACAGAAAACCTTCCATGGTGGTATAATGAAGGTTCGGAAACATAATACTTCAAACAAATGATAGTTCCGCTAAATGTAACATCGGTGAAAAGTTTTTCGATCAAATGAAACGTTGGAGTAACAAAAATATTCTAATTGGGAATAGGTCAACTGAAACAGTGGCAGACGTGACTTCGATGAAATAAAAAAAAAAAACTAAACGATAATAGTTGAAAAGTTTTAGGTGAAATGGAATTCGGTCAAAAGTTTTTCGAACTTATGATAAGTAACCACTCCGAGCGTAATTTAACCGAGGGCCCCGCTAGATAGACAAGGCGCTTAATCGTAATTTCTAAAATGGTTGAGGTACATTGGATTCCATCAGTAAATTCGTGAGGTACATTGAACAAGCAAAGCAATGCCACTAGTTTTGTCGCTCTAACTCGAAGGGCCCCGCTGAATAGAAACACATGAGTGGTTGTAGTTAGTGCATATCCATACAAGTCCGTATAAAGAATACTAGCTGCAGGAGGCGAAGCGGTGCGGAGTTCCGGGTGGCTCTAATGAGCGGTAACCTTTATTGTTCACTGGTTGGGATTCTCAGTCTAACGTGGAGATGTATCCTTGTCAGTATCAACGACATTTTGGTGTTTCGATGTATTTGGAAAAGTGGATGTTTTTATTGGTGTTACGAGTTATATACTTAAGCTATTTATTTAACATAATTCCTATATAATATGGGTTTGGATCACCTAATTAAAGTAATTATTTCTAAAACCTTCCAGTTGTTTTAATTAAAGCAAACTTTCTACACTTTCTGCCAAAAATAATAAAAGACAATGTCCTAAATGGCCCTGTGCAATAAAGTGTATCAGAATACACGATAATTAATCGTCTATTTTATTATATATGTTGTAAATACTTCTGTATCACGGACAAGTTGTATGCCAAAATGTACATTTAATAGTATTTTACGCGACTAATAACATTAGTAGTCGCCATCTTCGCCTGATGTCATGACGTTTCGATAGTGAAATAGAGATGGCCAATCAATTATAATCGACCGTTTTAATTTTTAATCGATCGATTGTGATTTTTATTTCTAAAAACCTTATAATAAGAATACTTTATGAATGCGGTCATACCCGATTTTAAATAGGTAGTTAGAATAATATTATGCAGTGATCAATACCTATTTATTTCTATATAATCATTATTCAGGGATTTCTTAGATTATTTACGACTATAAAAAATTAATTCCTTTTGGGTTTCATTCATTAAAAAATACTTATTGTCTAAATACATTACAATTAATGTTTTATTAAAAAAAATTGCAAACTAGGTTCAGATGTTATTATAAAAGAGTGCTATAAGTAAAATAAGACATTATGATACTTGTAATGTTATGACTAAAGTTGATGTAACAGTTTGTAACGTATGACTATAGTAAATCTTAGAAAATATCGATTAATGATGTCGTATTTGCATCCCTAGTTTTGACGTGACCATAGTTACGTCATTACTCATTGTCAGAGTTACAGTCTTACCTGTGCTTTTATTGTGTTCGGTGTGTTTTGGTAACCTTCGGGGCTTATTGCTTCGTACGTCTTGGTTATTTTACTGGATTGCTTTCAAAAACGACTTACCTAGCTGTGATTTTATAACTGTGTACACAGAGCTAAGAAAAATCATTTCTAATATTCGTTGTTATGGTTAGATTATAACCTCAAAATCTGATACTTTTTTTGAAATACAGCTTTTCTGCAGCTAGTCCACTATTAAAACAAGATCGTATAGGAGTTTACTAATGATAGAGAATACATTACATAATTTTCTCTTGGCTCCAGGGCCAACAATGAACGGACGCAGAGCAATATCCTTTTCGAACATTTCTCAAGTTTTGGTTGATGATATAACTTTAACTTCTAAATGGCTATGTTTAAGCCACGGAACCAATGATTTCGAAAGAAAGGATGCGCCCAACTAAACATTTCTTATAAACTTTCATAATACAAGCAAAAATAGCGACATCTGTGATAACTCATTCGAATTACGTGACTACCGCACTGCATAGGTGTTCGACGTAACCTTGTTCGTGCGTATGCGTTTTTTTCGCATTTTAGCAGTCAGTATAATTAAATCAATTGCATGCCCATAAAGGTAGGTACAGTTCGGTCGACGGATAAGCCTAACCTCAGACTCACCAAGTGAGTCTGAAGTTAAGCTCTGCAAACTTTAGCGCGCAAATAAATGGTTTAAAAAAATGCCAAAATCAGTTGTTAACAGCAATAATAACAGCTGTTATAGGCATTTATTTTTTCAAGAATAAAATATTCAATTTCAATTAGGTAGGTATCGTTTCTAAGATTCTTACTTTTTTTAAATGTATTTTTGTTTTATCCTTATTAAATATAAAACACATTAGATACTAAAATTCAAAATTACAAGCACCAAGTACAACAATGAAATAAAAATTATGTCCGTACAAGTTTAATTCGTGCACTTCGCGCGTGTAGTACCGGCCACACAATGGCTGCCATTGTGGTATTCGGTAGTAAAATATTTATCCCTACAAAATGTGTTTATTTAATAACTTAATGGTAACAAAATTAATGTAAGGTTATTTACCGATGATACGATATCGCATGTTCCTTTTTAACCTTTGTATCATAATTTTTGCAGCCTTTTACCACACAACTAGGCATTTTTATGACAAGCAAATATTCGTTCACTCCCACTCACGGACCACTGTCAACTGAGACGCGTTGGCCCTAAACTGTAATTTTAGGGCCAGCGCGCTAGTGCCATTTAATCGCGCGGTTGGCCTGGTCCTTACGCTAGTAATATATATGTCAATGCACGGAACAAAATCAATTCGTCTTCTTTTAAAAAAGTCTTAACGGTCTTGAAACTTTTACCATATACACCGTTAAATTTTAGTCATTTTAATCATGAAAGTAAACGTCAGCTAATCGAGGTCAATGAACTGTAGGTAGTTAGTACACAACGACCAACAACTCCCTACAACGTCATTGACTCGTTTACTTAAAGAAATTAATTTCGTATATGCGTTTTCATTAATTCCCAAGAGGACGCCGGCGTCCGCACACCTATTGTCTTTCTATTGTGTCTTTAATTATGGTATTCAAAAGGTTTCGAGTTTTAGAAAAAAAGTACCTTATTGTTTTTTTCTTTACAAATCGATAGTATTTCATGTACCGAATCGACCTTCCACGGCATTAAAACGACAAAAATTTAACGGTGTATTGTGGCTTATGATTTTTTTTTCTTTTTGCCAAAAGTGAAACCTAGGCATATCTTAAAGATCTGCATGAGAAACCAGTAGCAAAAAAAGAATGACTACAAACCGTAAACAAGCGAAATTAGAGACTATTAAGTAGATTGGTTTTATCAGTTTTTTTTTTTAAATAAAATTGTCCCATGGCTAATATTTTAAGTTTCCCATTGTTAAATTTACTTCACGGCAACTCTAATGAGTTATTCTGCGTTCTTCGCTTCCGCATCGCAAAGCCGCGTGTTGTAGGGAGCGCCTAGTGTTGCAAACAACTGTACACGAAACGTCGTAACATATATTATAAGGAAAATAGGTAACGCCTTTTTTTGGTGGGGAAAATCATCCAATGCCATCTCCCGCCCTTGGGTGGAGCGGGAGATAGTGTCAGACTTTCTAAACTAACTGAGGAATGGGGTGGGTTTTTAGTACTGACTAAAAAAAGTAAATTATGGCAATAGTTTGCATTGGCTAATTCAGTTTATCAATAATATGTACAGAAATAGAATATTAACAGCGAAAATAACATCAAAACTGGTAGAAAAGTAAACGGTTTATAACAGTTTTAAATAAATATATCTGTGTTGTTCGTCAAAACGCCGTTTTCTGTGGCAGTCGTAAAGGCGTCAAGAATGTCGACGTCAAGACGCCGTTTTCTGTGGCGGTCGTAAAGGCGTCAAGAATGTCGACGTCAAGACGCCGTTTTCTGTGGCAGTCGTAAAGGCGTCAAGAATGTCGACGTCAAGACGCCGTTTTCTGTGGCGGTCGTAAAGGCGTCAAGAATGTTGACGTCAAAACGCCGTTTTCTGTGGCGGTCGTAAAGGCGTCAAGAATGTCGACGTCAAGACGCCGTTTTCTGTGGCGGTCGTAAAGGCGTCAAGAATGTCGACGTCAAGACGCCGTTTTCTGTGGCAGTCGTAAAGGCGTCAAGAATGTCGACGTCAAGACGCCGTTTTCTGTGGCGGTCGTAAAGGCGTCAAGAATGTCGACGTCAAGACGCCGTTTTCTGTGGCAGTCGTAAAGGCGTCAAGAATGTCGACGTCAAGACGCCGTTTTCTGTGGCGGTCGTAAAGGCGTCAAGAATGTCGACGTCAAGACGCCGTTTTCTGTGGAGGTCGTAAAGGCGTCAAGAATGTCGACGTCAAGACGCCGTTTTCTGTGGCAGTCGTAAAGGCGTCAAGAATGTCGACGTCAAGACGCCGTTTTCTGTGGCGGTCGTAAAGGCGTCAAGAATGTCGACGTCAAGACGCCGTAATCTGTGGCAGTCGTAAAGGCGTCAAGAATGTCGACGTCAAGACGCCGTTTTCTGTGGCGGTCGTAAAGGCGTCAAGAATGTCGACGTCAAGACGCCGTTTTCTGTGGCGGTCGTAAAGGCGTCAAGAATGTCGACGTCAAGACGCCGTTTTCTGTGGCGGTCGTAAAGGCGTCAAGAATGTCGACGTCAAGACGCCGTTTTCTGTGGCGGTCGTAAAGGCGTCAAGAATGTCGACGTCAAAACGCCGTTTTCTGTGGCAGTCGTAAAGGCGTCAAGAATGTCGACGTCAAAACGCCGTTTTCTGTGGCAGTCGTAAAGGCGTCAAGAATGTCGACGTCAAGACGCCGTTTTCTGTGGCGGTCGTATGGGCGTCAAGAATGTTGACGTCAAAGACGACGTTGGAGTTCTCTTCCTTACTATCAGTTTTGAAGCTCTATACATTCGTTGAAGATGATGATATTTTACCATCTATTCATGTTAGTTTATTAAAGATATATATATTTTTTTATTTAGCAAATAAAAAAAATGCATAAGTATGATATCAAAAATAACAGCTTCATAGCAAAGATTCTTCTTGAAGAGCTACCTCTCATAGTACTGGGCGCTGAAAGGTCCTTCACTTCAATGCTCAAAATTAGTTACCTGTTCAAATCATTCACTTTGGACGAATTAAATTATCAATCACGACAGGCGCTTTATGACCGTTAAATTAAAATCTTTACGAATAAATTCAATTCGAAGATTCCGATTTTAATGTCTAACTAACGACGGTTTACTAATGCATTTGTGAATTATCAAAAAGATTGTCCTGTTTGTTGATTGTGATTGGGCCTTTTATTTTGAGAAAATAATTACGTAAAAAAATCCATGAAATGGTGAAAACACCTAATTGATAAAAACGATTGAGCATCGACCTATATTCTTGCGCGATTGAGTAAAACTGTGTACGGCAACTGGGGCCCAAATATGCTATTTTTGTAAATTCGACATTCCAATACAATCCTATTGTCATTTTGGTACAATCTGCTAAATCATAATGGTCGATCATTGGTCGGTTATTGATCTAACGAATGGTGGTTGAATGACTTTGTCGTATTCAAACAAATCTAATGTTATGTAATAAATGGAACTGACAACATTTTAGCAGATTACCCATAAGTCAGAATTTCATTTGTCATTATGTACGAGATTACCATTTCTTTCAACGGTGTGTTAGTGATTGACTGTTGGAAAGTCATAGTGACGCCATTATATTAGTAGATTGCCAAACTTGTCAAAATCAACCATAATGAAATCAATGATAGACGATTCTGACACCATTATAATAGCAGACTTGAGGCCCTGTTTAAATGTCCGCGGACAAAGTAGCAGGAGCCAGCAGTCGTATTACTTTTCTATTTCTTTTACTTTTATTTCTTATACTAGGTATAATTCCAGTTCAACAAATACATACTGTATGTAAATTTCATAAAAAAATTAACTTCTAAAATAATTTATATCGATTGCGTCATAAGTATCAATTTAATATTCTTAAATATTTCTTGTAGTATCAATGAATAGTTTAATAAAATGGATCACAAATATATCTTGTTAAAAAAACACTTGTTTGTGGCCGGGTAGTACCGTATACGTTGCCGGCCACGTGTACGGTCAGGGGTCAAAAGTGCAGTTGCACTCTACCAATGCTTAAGTGGATGAAATTTATTTGTAAAAGAGGGCCAATGGGTCACAACTCGTTATTTAATTCTTAAGGTTCCTTCTATGAAACAAACGAACTGAGTGATGATCGATTGGTCCTCGTCTATTAAAAATTCTGGACACTTTAATATCGGTAGAGTGCAACTGCACTTTTGACCCCTGACTGTACCTATATTTTCTGGTAAGATGCTCTGAATGTTCTAAAATATAAACCAAATAAATGTTCCTTTTGTGTTCTTTGTTTTTTTCAATGAAATATACTAAGAGAAACACTTATACAAACAAAAAAATATTTCAAATAAGAATTTGCATTAAGCGCCTGTAGAACTGAAATAGCACGTCTGCTTATTTGTACAAATTTGCTAACGCATATCTTTCGGAACAATTCTCTAGAAAAAACGGACAATATTGTGTACCTAATGAAAATAATGCTCTGTTGTTTGTAAAACGTTTTTGTATTTTTCTCTATGATGTATTAGTTTCCCTTTTAAGATAAGAATAGGGCTTTGGGTGCCATTCGACTGGAGAGATTTTTACTAATATCTTAAAAAATCTGACTTGTTAAAAACTTTATTAAGTAGCATGAACCACTTTTCACGCTCCTTAATAAAGTTTTTTAGGTGTTCTTCATACTTTATAAATTCGATCTTCTGTTCTCCTAGAAACACAGATAAAACTTTTTCACGTTTTTTCGGTTTCATGTTCATGTTTTATAATTTTAATTAAATTGAACCACTAATCACACAGACAACTATCAGTTACACAAATCTAGATATCAATAAAAATATTTGACAGTGAGGGCAGAAAACAAATCATAGACACAACGCATAAACTAATATCAAAAAACATTTAACGTTTTTACTATAAACACAATTATGTACACCTAGATACATGTCAAATCTTAACAATTACTTTGTTTAAGTATAATAATAATACATCATAAAGGAAAATGGACCTCATCAGAAGGCTTACAGTCAACCAAGAGCAATGGAAAGGGCTATACTTGAAGTTTCCTTGCGTGAACGCATCAGGAATGAGAATATCCGCAGGAGAACCAAGGTCGCCGACATAACCCGAAGAATCGCTAAACTAAAGTGGCAATGGGTAGGGCACATTGCTCGCAGAACTGATGGCCGATGGGGCCAAAAGGTTCTAGAGTGGCGACCGTGCACTGGAAAACGTAGTGTTGGATTGGAATACCTCCCACAAGGTGGACCGATGATTTAGTGAGAGTCGCGGGGATACGGTGGATGCGAGACGCACAGGACCGTTCGTTGTGTTGGCAATTGGGGGAGGGCTGAATGATGACGATGATAGAGGAAAATACAAAATCATTTTACAAACAAAACGACATTATTTTCATTACACAATATTGTCCGTTTTTCCTAGAGAATTGCTCCGAAGATATAACGCATATCTTCTGAGCATTCTCTAGGAAAAACAAAGGGGTTTGAGTAACTTTGTAAGGACTAGTAGCGTCATTTTTTTTTCAGCGGTTGCCAATCATTTTTCAATACACTTACTCGAAAACTGCCTCTTATAGCACTACAAATAGGTTCGACATGGCACGTACCCGCGTGCTTTTTTCATTCCTACTTCGTCACGGTCAAGGGTGATTTTTTATTAAAAAAAAGAGGCGGATATTTTTAAGGTAGTATTTAATGAAAATTTTAATAGTGATTTTGAACAGAATATAATAAATAAACATGATTACTTACACAATACTTTGTTATTGCCAATAAATTAACATTTATCGGCGTTCCAAATTCAAAAATATTTGAATTTCTATTTTTAATAATATTAGGATGTATAACGGTTTATTACCTTTGCCTCTTTTTCAACCTGCAAAGAATAAACGCGGGAAAAAAGTCTATTCAAATACTATTATCTAACCTATTTATTTGTGTTATTTGTGAAAAAAATGTTGAATGCCGCCGCCAGATATTGTAATTAAGGTAAAAAAATACTTGTTCCCATCTAAATCAAAACTAAAAAAAAACTGTCCAAAATGAACATAAATGAGTTGTAATTTTCAGAGAAAGTATTTCGTCGTAAGTGTAGAGGTTTTTTTTTTATGATAGGTAAATCATCCAATGACAAATCCCGCCCTTGGGCGGAGCGGGAAGTAGTGTCAGACTCTTACTGACTAAAAACCTTCCCCGTTCTTTCGTAGCCTATCGTGCCGGGGCCGGGTATTCCTTTCGGAAGTTAACCCATGACCCCAGTAGGCTTTGACCCTGCCTGCCTGCAGCTAGCAGGCTGTGCCTCTTCGGTGTGCTGACAGCTCCTTGAGGCGTGCGGGAACAGAACGAGAGGTTGAATTTTCATGTGTTTCACGTGTAAATTCAACCTCGGTCGCAATGACAAACTTTCTGCATTTGTATCAAAATGTAGTATTTTATCACTTTATTGTGTTATGATAAGTACACATATTTATTTTATTTATTTACCTTTAAATCAGGCAGATTACCCATAAAAACGTTAGTATTACTTAACCTATGTTAGTAAAATCGACAATAAACTTAATTAATTTCGCCACCTTCCGGACACACCTGGCAACAATACATGCATTGCACGCAGGTGCCCCATCAGGTGGCCTTCAGCCTTACTAGCAACAATGCTCAGGAGAATGCTATCGCCGCCGCGCATCCGACGCAGCAGTGAAGCTGATCTTTTTCTTATGATCGCAAAGATCATCGTCATCTGTACGCGCTGCTGCGAACATAGGTACCTGACGCGCTACAGAAACGCGGCAGCGACATCATCAACCTAAAAGCATTGTTGTATTGCACACGCAGAGCATTGAACGTCTTCTGCGTGTATCTGGTCCACAGACTGCAGGTATAAAAAGCCTGGCAATATGCCCTAAATAGTGTTAACTTGACGTTATTGTCGCACTTTGCAAATCTGCGGGCCAGCATGTTGCATCGTACGGCCAATGCCCTGCGCTCCCTCTCAATATCACAGTTATCAGTGCCATCCTCTGTAACCCAAAGACCTAGGTATTTAAATTGCTTGACTCTGTTAAGAGTTACACCACATAGCGAAACTGGTGGCACAACATCATAAGCCTTGCTTTGTGCCATAAAAACTAACATGTCGCTCTTCTTGGCATTATATATGATCAATTTATTTTTGTCTTAAGTGATATCGAAGTTAAGATATTTGCATTTGAAGATTTAAAAAAGTCGTCATAGACGAGTACAGATACTTTAATTAGATCTTTCGTAAAGAAATCTTACTTTTATTTTTAGAAGGTTGTTATTAGAAATTGGTTTTACTGTTATACGACCGACTGTCGCTATGACGTTAGTATTGTGTATTGGGAAATAATAAAAACATTAATATGCTTTATTGGATTTTATTTTGGTGATAGACAAGCTCGTTCATGGAAACTATTTGTCAAAATATTGAAAAGTTAAAATAAAAGTACGCTGCAACGCTAAATTGGCAATATGTCGTCTAACAAAACTTTTAAAACTTACAGCGCTTAAATAGCTTAAAGAGAATACTTTTTCGCGACCAAAGCGTCTTAAGCGCCATGAATTTCATAGTACTCACGCGTTTCGTTCAACATAGTGTAATGACATGTCACCCATATAGATTATTATGCCGCAGAAGTGACACAGTTTCTTGCCTACAACTAGAGTTTGCAAAAATTCGATAGTTTTGATTTTCGAATATTCTAATATTTTTTCAGTGCTATTCGAATATTCGTATATTTTCAAAAAACAAAACCCTAAAATACAGCTTTTATTGCTTTAGGGACTATATTTTTATGCTGATAAGTAAACCTAGCACCATAATTATTAACTTATTAAACAAAATTTAAAACAATTAATACCTAATAATAATAAATTCTTTATTGTCCCGAAAAAAAAGGAAACATAAAATAATAAAATACACTACCCTCCACACTAGGATTCCCTGTGTCGTGGAGGGCAGTCTCTTTCGTCATAACATACGCTGTACAATAACCGGAACAATAAAGAGAAAAGCAAAACAAAAACCAATCAAGTGCGATTGGTACATGTGATGAGTGTGTGTGAGTGAGTTAGGTGTGCGTGTATGTATGAAAGGGTGTGTGTGCCTTTGTGTGTATGTGGGTGTGTACGCATGTGAGCAAATGAGCGAGGATGAGTGTGTGTGTCTATGTTTATGTTGTACTAATGCAGACAAAAGTGCATGGAGAGCCTTAGGTCGACTTTTGACTGTGAGGTTTTGCATTCCGTTTCGTGAGACGACTAGATGGCGCTGTTCAAAAATGAAAATAACACTGCAAAGCTTAAAAACCTTACTATGCAGAGTCCCATAATAAGGTTTATAATACCTAAAATAAGTAGTTACTAAGAAATAAACATAAATTATTTTATTTTCTTATTTCCGAGTACTTAATACAGCGCCATCTAAACCAAACCAAATAAACTAATTGGTATATAAGTTAATTCGACTACAGATGGCGTAGATCATAAATAATAAAGAATACCTACATTCACAAGTAGCTCTCATTTTCGCATTCTCTAATAGAGTTAGATCGGTAGCTCAGATGGATAAGCATGTCAGAATAACAAAGCTCGTTCCACAGGGCGCCGGTTCGATACCCAGTTCTCAGTCAACTTTTTTAAATTTAATTTATTATAATTTATATTCTATTTTTTATATTTTTAAAAGTTTTTTTATTTTATTTTTGTTATAAATAATATAAAAAATATGAGGTATAAGATGTATAAATGAATAAAGGCATAATATACAAGTATAAATAATAATATATATATATAACTATATATAATGTTATATATATAATTTCTATATATATATATACTTTCATATACTACTATAAATAATAATATATATATATAACTATATATAATGTTATATATATAATATTATATATATAATTTCTATATATATATATACTTTCATAATTGATGGTAAGTATTAAGTAAAAGAAACATTCATGTAAGATTACAGATTAAGATTTACTAAGTTTGTTTCTCGTAAAGGATAAGAAATAAAACTATTTTAGTGATATTATAGTTTAAGACATTTAATTCTCAAAGAATACAATTTATTTCTTTCTTATACAGTTTATAACCTAATCTAACAGCTTTACACCCAATTGACAATTATTTAATTCACTTGTTATGAGAAATACAAATAAAAAATGGAAAACATTAACAAAGTAAAACTGTTTAATAGATATTAATAAGCATTCTAAATCAAAACTGTGTTGTGCTATTCTTCTATTATTTAGTTTTATTTACACAATGTTGTATTACCTTTCACTATATATGCAACCTTAGTTCTGTAAATATTTTACTTAATCATAAATTATAAAAATATTACGTTTTGCATAATTATGGTTAGTGGGTATTGACTATAATGATTGATTTGTGCATTATGTTATGACTAAGGTTTATAGCTTAAGTATTCGTTCCAGAACGAGGAAGAAATTGAAGCTAAGCCTCAAAATATTATATAACAAATTAAAATCATTACTGTAATAACATTTTGTTGTTATATTCGTAAATTAGTGAATAAATTTATCCCACTACACCAAGTTTGAATAGTGTAATTTATCAAATAAATTATAGCTACCCCGGTCTATGTTATTAGTCAATCCAATAGTCAACACCTTATATATTTTTTTTAATAACTCGTGTATCCACCATTTTGATCGATTACAGCTTGCAAGCGCGAACCCATGGAGTTTATTAATTTTTCACATAAATTTTGACCCCGTATAGAATCCCATACCTGCATGCAGTGAGTACTCAGGGCCTCCTTAGTCCTTTCGTTCCTATTGTCCCACCTTTGAACCATAACGCCCCATAAATTTTCAATGGGGTTTAAATCTGGCGATCTCGCAGGCCAAGGAATTATCCGTATGTCCGATTGCTGGCTAAACCACTCTTGCACAATTATGGAACGGTGTATAGGACAATTGTCCTGCACGAACGTTATCACTGGCATGTCTTCTACAGGAAAAACATTCCGCACGGTGGGTAACATGACGTCATTCAGCACATCTATGTAGTTTACACTATTTGCACGACTGGGTATTACAGTAAGTTCTCCTGGTCCTGCAGCACTCATCCATCCCCACATGTTCACTGTTATACGAACGGATTCACAATTAGGCACAACGTGATCACTATCATAACGCGTATTATTCCTACGCTACAACATAACTCGGCCGTGCTGGCTAGACTTTTCATCAACAAGTCTTTTCATCACTGAAGATGACGTTGCTCCAGTCGAAATTTCTGTATTTCAAAGCGAACTCCAATCGTGCTCTTTTATTAGCTTCGGTTAGTAATGGCTTAATAGCATGTCGACGATAATGTAGACCTTCACTATGAAGAGCACGATACACCGTCCGTAAAGATGTATCAAACAACTCAGCGTAATATCTTGTTGGTGTAAAGCCATTTTCCTCATAACCTTGCACCATAAGTTGACGCTGGTCTGAGTCAATATGGCGTCTTCTGCCAGATCTACTACGGTGTTCCAACGAACCCTCTTCTTGAAACCGCTTTATCCATAAAGTGACAGTCTTTACCTGTAAGGGAAATATATTATTTATTATTTTCGTGTATTGATAACCATGGATAATAAAATAAAATTAACGAACACTGATTTTAAAACATTACTTACGTTTAAGCCAGTTTCTCTCGAAATTTCAGAATAATTTAAGCCTTGATTATGCAATGCTATTATTTGGATCCTCGTAGCGATATCAATATTTGAACGCGAACTCATGATAAAAATAAATATTAAAAAGGGTATAATTTAGACGGTCACCAAAAATATTTTTAAGACTCTAAGCCTAGGCACCAAATAAAATAAACAACACCAAAAAAAATCAATTGACCTTATTAAAAGGGCCCTAAAGTATATAATATTATGATCCAAAATAAATGAAATAACATCAGAAAAATCGCAAGCCTTGCATAAATATTATTTTTGGGTCCTAAAATGGATTAACGGTCGCCAAATTCTGTCTAACTCAAATATTAATATTACTACCAAAAATCTTACTCCAAAATAGTTTGACGTCACCCAATATACATTATTTGATCCCAGACTACTTTTATGTAAGACTAAAATTACAATTGCTTCCCTTTATTTCTTAACCCCGCACTCCGCACCCCGCACCCTGCAGAACCGCCAGCGGTGCGTGAGCCACAGGCCAATATTTAATTAACTTCATACAACAATAAGATTTTTTTTTTTTTAACGTAGGTAAAATCATCCAATGACGAATCCCGCCCTTGGGTGGGGCGGGAAACAATAAGGGTTGGCGTATGCTGAGAGGCAGGCGACGCAGGCCGCGCAGCGCAGAGCAGGGCAGTTACTGTGCACATCTGAGCCGAACGTGCCTGCGCTGCAGCATACGTAGCTCAATGATGTTCCATGCTTTACAAAATCTGCTCTGCTCCGCGCTGCGCGGCCTGCGTCGCCTGCCTCTCAGCATACGCCTAGCCTAAACAAATAACGTTTGTTTGGGAACCCCAGTATATTTAGTGAATTTTATATAACAATAAATAAGCGACGTACGTTTGGGAACCCCAGTATATTAATTGGTATTTGAGAAATATTCTAGAGATCGTTAGCTTTTTTAGCCTAGCAAAAATTACCAAATTAGAACTCATGGTATAACATAATTGGTCATATCTAAGTAGTGACAATATATAATATTTAATCTAAAGTGTATTTTAAAGGCGTCCATATATTTTTATGGCAAATAATAACACAAAAAAATGGATTTATTTCATAATATTTTAGGAGACGTAATTTGGTGACCATTTATCCATTTTGGTAACCGTTTAGAATTTTTTGGTAGTAAAATAGGTACTTTATTGGGCGGTGTTTAAACACAAGCCTATTAAAAACTTGTTAAACGCAATCGTAACTGAACTCACTCTAAAGGTAGAAAAGAACGTTATGATTGAACAAAAAGATTTAATTTTTATACAGTCAATATTAAACTACCCTCAATTCTTTTGAGATTTATGATACTGGTTAAAGTCGCTAAACAACTGCAATATATTAAAGAGTAGGATAATTTCAACTCATTGCGTAATGACGCAATGGTCCAGTGGCTAATGGTATCGGTAAATTTTATGCTACCGAGTTCGAATCCCAGTTATTACGTGCTTTGCTTTATAAGGTTTGTAATGTCGTAGGAGAATTTGTGTTAAAATTAAGTGATATTGTAACTAGCAAAAAGCAATATAATATTCTTTAACGAGAGATGTACATTTTCCAATCCAACTAATGCACTAGCGCCATCTATGTCATCCAAGACATATTATTAAGACGATAAAACCCTGCCAAACGATTTTGGTTTGGAACTCTCCATACACTTCAGTCTTCGTTCGTACATGAGTGGGTGTTCAAAAACCAGAAACAAATAAGTATATAATAATAGTAGTTTTTTTATGGTAGGTAAAATCATCCAATGACAAATCCCGCCCTTGGGTGGAGCGGGAAGTAGTGTCAGACTCTTACTGTCTAATGTTCTTTTTTTTTTTTTTTTTTGGTGGTGGGTAAAATCATCCAATGACATCTCCCGCCCTTGGGCGGAGCGGGAGATAGTGTCAGACTCTTACTGACTAAAAACCCACCCCGTTCCTTCGTGGCCTTAGATACCAGGGCCGGGCTTTCCTTCTTACTGTCTAATGTTGGATCACTAATTCAACATTACTGACTTTATCCACACAGCACTTTTAATTCCCTGATTTGTCCTTTCTAAAATTGACAACCGACTGATCTAGTAAGTGCGAACACCCGCTATTAATAATAGTGAGGACCGGATCTACCGCCATCTTGGCAGAAACAGTTAACTATTTATTCAAGTCAGTGAATGTATAAAGACAACCAGAAAAATTCTCACAGAAATATAAATATCTGAAACATTTGATTTAATTTCACATAAAGTTCAAGAATTATTTAATGCACCACTTTAAATGTAAAATCGTCATTTGACAAAACAAATAGACTATCCAAAGTCCTTGAACGCCTTATCCATACTCAACTTAGTGCTTTCCTGTGCAAAAACCGCCTCCTTAATCCCTTCCAATCCGGGTTTCGTCCAGGACATAGCACTACAACGGCTCTCGTTAGCATAACGGACGACATTAGACTTGGTATGGAGAATGGAAATCTGACTGTCCTTTCCTTATTAGACTTCAGCAATGCATTTAATACCGTCGACTTTGACATATTACTCGGAATACTTAGCTCTCTTAACATATCTCCAACGGCGATTGATTGGTTTCGTAGTTACCTGTGTGGCCGCCGGCAACGTATTTGTATCGAAGGTTCGTCCTCGTCGTGGTGCAATACTTCTGCCGGCGTACCGCAGGGGGGCGTTCTATCTCCTCTTCTTTTCGCTATCTTTATAAATTCTATTTCCAATGAACTTCTCTCATCCTACCATCTTTATGCTGACGATTTGCAAATATATTGGCAAGCTCCGGTAGATGAACTATCCGAAGCTGTTAAAATGATAAACAAAGATTTAGCTCGTATTGCCGTGTGGAGTGTGGCTCATGGTTTAAAGATCAATCCTACGAAGACCCAGGTCATTGTTGTCGGCAGCCCTAGGTTGCGCTCAAAAATCAACTGGACGCGGCTACCACCGATAATTTTTGATGGCTCAACTATTGCTTATAGTGATTCAGTAAAAGATCTTGGTATTTTTATTGACAAAGACTTTACATGGGGTCCTCAGTTGCAGGAGGTTAGTCGGAAGTTGTTTGCGTCTGCGGGGTCGTTGCGTAGACTGCGTAATTTTCTGCCAACTGCCACCAAAACTGCGCTCGCCCAATCCCTCCTTCTCCCAATCCTTGATTATGCCGATGTCAGTTATTTAGACCTAACTGAAGCGCAGCTAGATAAGCTTGAGCGACTTCAAAATTTTTGTATTAGGTTCATATTTGGTTTACGCAAGTATGACCATGTTTCTGAATTCCGTATTAAGCTCAAGTGGCTGCCAATCCGCCTTCGCCGGAATACCCATATCTTATCGTTACTTTACAGTGTCTTGTTTATTCCTACAACCCCCTCTTATCTCAAAGAACGTTTTAAGTTCCTTCATGACACACATAGTAGACATTTGAGATCATCGGAGAACTTGAAGCTTTTGATGCCCTCACATTCTTCTAAATTCTGTGACAAGTCATTCACGGTCCAGGCGGTGCGATTATGGAACGCGTTGCCGATGCCAGTTAGGCAAGCCCAATCGCTAGGTTCTTTTAAAAACCTTGTCAAAGAACACTACCTTTCTCTCTAATATGATTTTGCTTCTATCTAATTTAGTTTCTTCCATCACTACCCTTTATTCTTTTCTTGATTTTTCTTTGTTCGCTTCCATTTAATTGTGTAACACATAATTATATATATATTATATATTTATATTATATACATGTACTGATATATATATATTTTAAGCTTATGTATTATCTTTTGTAAAGGTATATTTTATCCATTTTTCGTATTTTTAGTTTTATGTTAGTTATATTTGCTAGTAGTACACCGCAGACTACCCCTCTTTTTAAAGTTCTTATAATCCATCCTAAGGTTGTCTGGTAGAAATCGCTGTCAGCGATAAGACCGCCTTTGTACCCATAGATTTAAGTTCCTGTAAATTGTTACTATATATTTTGGTGTACAATAAAGTTTATTGTATTGTATTGTATTGTAGATATCGAAACTAACGCCATCTAGACGACAGTTATTTCTAACTTTAAAATATCAGCTGTCTCACA
Organism: Leucania comma; assembly: GCA_958295575.1. Classification (NCBI taxonomy): domain Eukaryota; kingdom Metazoa; phylum Arthropoda; class Insecta; order Lepidoptera; family Noctuidae; genus Leucania; species Leucania comma. The sequence goes on along the minus strand of OY282482.1, from coordinate 884,660 downwards.
CGACAAGTGTCATTGTCATTTGAAAACCTTATCCAAACAATAAGACTCCAACATTCGGCCATCCGCATAACTTACGCGTCCCTGCGTAATTGCAAGAGTGTCTTTTACTTTAACGATCAAATTTTAAAGAAATGAAGGTAATGGTAGTTTGCGGGACTTCGTTCTTGTTTACTGTTCCGCATACCTCTAACCAACCTCTAGTGAACCTCGACTACGAACATTAACGCAGCCTTCATGCAGCTACCACATCGTGATGTCATATATCACTTCCTAAAACTCTCGAGCCATGCAGCCAGCACCTACGGCTTTAAAAGGTATCCTCACCACAAGCATGCCAACCTGATCACCATCTTAGCCCCATCAGTGACCTTGACTAAGCAGACTGTACTTTTGGCCAGCATGTGAAGAGACTTTCCTGGTTGACGACAGCAGTAAGACGTAATGGCTTGCATTGAGTTACACATCATCGCTCCGACCCTCTGGTACTTGCAGCACTTCTCCGACCAACTGAAACCTGCAGAATTATCTCGACTCAATGGGACATCACCACTATCTCACTGGGGCATCATCCCGAATCATTCGGACAGTACTACCCTGACTCACTGGAACATCACCACAGACAGCTCAGAATCACTGAGATCTATGCGGTATCCGGTTCTGACTCACTGGAACCAAACTTCCACTGATCTGGCGTGCATCACGCCGCCTCAAAGACTCGTATCAATCACCGATCTCTAGAAGGGACTTTTGTAGTGACGTTTATGTTGCCACATAACAAATTAACGACCAACAATTATAAATCCTACATTGCAGTTCAGAGTTCTCCGTGCGATCTAACCACATAAAAATCTGACATCAACCACCAGACAGCTGCCCGGATGAGACAACAACATCCATCTGTTCGGAGGATCCTTGGTTTTTGATGAAAGTTTACGGGGACCTGACACCCTGTCCCCATACCTGTAAATTACAATTGCATAAAAGGAATACTACCATTAATCGATAACAATCCGGTATATACAACTGTATGTACATGTAATATGGTATAATATATACTAAATACTTTACTTGTGGAACAAGGCGTTACTATCTGGAAACTTAAACAGCGGTGCAAGTCGCTACTACCTTGAAGCCGCCAACATACAACTGTACGTTATAAAACATGTATTCGGTCAATACGTGGCTCAAAAACTATCGAATCTTGTGAACCTCATTTTAAATCCTTAAAATTTATGACCAGCTATGTACATTTACGAAACTGCTTTGTTTGTTAGAATCAATTTATACCTGTTTCAAAAACTATCAGATTTTTTTTTTAAAAAAGGCTGCAGTGCGTCCTCAATGTATGAACAAAATGTGTGAAAATAAGTTTTTTTTTTCTGGCATCGAAAACCCAATAATTTAAAATTTAAGAAAAGTCTATCTCGCTATTAATGGATAAATGTTATTATATTTTTTTTTTTTTGACAATTTGTAATATTTCTCATTATGCAATACATATAAATAAATACATATTATGTAAACCTTCGAAGCAATTTTGAAAAATTATAATTTTAAAGACTGTTTTGAGATTTCTTTTAAGTTCGTTTTCAATAATACATTTTATAAAAATAACTAAATATAAAATAGTTCTTTTAGTCTATTGTAAGAGTTTAATTTTTTTTTTTAATATTATTATTGTCTTTGCTTTTTTTTATTTTTCTGATCCTGACTAATTACGTTACCAGTGGCACAAGTCGCTACTACCATGCCACTGGAGCAGTTCAAGTCGCTACTACCTTGAAACCACTGGGGCGGTACAAGTCGCTTCTACTTCGAAGCCGCCAAAATAAAACTGTTCGCTATATACTGTATTACTAGTGGTACTAGTCGCTACTACCTAGAAACCACAAGGGTGGTACAAGTCGCTACTACCTTGAAATCGTCAGAACTTGTATGTTCTAATAATTATGCTTTGCACACCTTATGCATTAATTGCGCTGTGCACTCAAACAACTATGCTTTGCACAGCTTGTGCATTCTAACAACTACGGTTTTGCACGGCTTGTGCATTCTAACAACTATGCTCTGCATACCTTGTGCAATCTAACAAGTATGCTTTGCACACCTTGTGCAATCTAACAAGTATGCTTTGCACACCTTGTGCATTCCAATACAGATTCATATTTGTTTATTTGCTCAAACAAATCAAACAAATTTATTTGCTCCAATAATTATGCTTTGCACACCTTGTACAATCTAACAACTATGCTTTGCACACCTTGTGCACTCAACAACTACATATTATTATGTTGTGCTCACCTTGTGCAATCTAACAAATATGCTGTGCACACTTTGTGTATTAAGCCTTTTAATACTCATGTAATCACTAACAATGACTGCTTAGTGGCTGTAAAAATTCAAATTTAACTAGATTACTAACTGTTTTCAAATAGAACCAAATAGTTGAAAACAATATGATGAACCCGTACATTCATATAATTATTGTAGGTTAAGCAACACAACACAACAGCAACATATTTCAAAGTTGTACCTACTTGTCTCATATTAAAGTTATGATTAGTCTGATACAAGATCATTTGTTAATTACTCAAGCCCCAAGCGAACGCCGGCGTTCGCACACCTATAGTACCTTTCTATTCTGTCTAATTACGGTATTCAAATGATTAAAATAAATCCACAAACGATATTGCCGTCCATGTTAAATTTATATCAATAAAACACCAGTAAAAATAAGAGTACTAGCCGTTGGTTTAAAACAAAAATCACTACATTTATACTCATTTCAATTAAAATACAATGAGGGTAACTTGTAAACCCACAGCTCGAGATAAAAACTTATCAGAAAAATATAAATAGGTACCCCTTGGTTTCTTCAAAAAATCGATATTGACCTTACTGGATCAGTGAATCTCCTCAATGATGAGGAAATTATGATCAAACTCAGTTTTTCTTTGAATATGTACCAAACAATTGTGTCAGTATAAAAATAAACAAACCTAATTGCGTTCACAAATGCTTCTAGCTGAATATTTAATACTGCAATACAGTGTAAGGTACTGAACCAACACAATCCGTTACAACAAACCCGATTTTAATTTATTTCATACTATTTGACAGTTATCTTTTAAATACAGGAACATTACAAAAAGGAAAAAAAAAACAGGTAGAAAATAAAATTAGTTTTCTTACCCTATGAAAGCGTCAAATCAGAACAACCAAACTTACGTATGTGGGCCTGGATATAATTGGCTGGTATAACCGACCAACTATTAATATCCCGCTTCTGAATTGTTGGATCACTAATTCAACATTACTGACTTTATCCACACAGCACTTTTAATTCCCTGATTTGTCCTTTCTAAAATTGACAACCGACTGATCTAGTAAGTGCGAACACCCGCTATTAATAATAGTGAGGACCGGATCTACCTGACCAATTAGGTGTATAACCTTTCTCAAACTGGTGTTTGTATTTACTGATCCGAACAAAATTACCCACTTTGAACTTAGGTTTTCTACAAATAGAGGAATGTTTGAATGATTTTCTTATATTTTCTGCTATAATGGACATATTAGCTTTATTCACTTCGATTGGCTTAACTCTAATTGTTCGATGTTTCGTATTGTTATATGTCTTTAATATATCTTGTAACGGTAAATCTAACCATTTATAGTTTCCGTTCAGACTAAAATATTTATATAATTTATTTTTAATAGTTTTAATTAGTCGCTCAACAATAGAAAATGATGTATATGTCTTTTTTGGTAGAAAATGATGAGTAATGGTTAATATTGTATGACTTCATAAGCATCTGAAATGAGTTGTTATAAAACTCTGTTCCCATATCTGTTTGTAAATTATCAGGTTTGCGTTTGCTATTAATTAATATTTTTTTGAATGCATGAGTAACATCAAGTTTATTTTTTGTTTTTAATGGCTCCGTCCAAGCATACTTTGAGAAGCAGTCAATCACTACTAAAATGTAATTGTAACCTTTATTATATTTCTTTAGGTTTTGCATGTCCATCAGATCAGCTTGCCATAAGTCATCGACTCCCTTTAGAATGACAGGACGCCTAAGAAAATTTCTTCGTGCTGCTTTGTGTATTTCATTTACAATTTGCTGCTTTGCCATTACGAAGGTTTTTGAAGTAATTTATCTACCTCTGCCTTAGTATAAAACTTATCTTGCAAATGAGTTAAAATCTCAGGTATCTTTGCTTTTAAAGTAGCCTGAACTGTACCCTTAGCGTCTTTCATGATTTGAGAACGCAATAAACCAATCATATTATTAAATTCTTTTAACATGTTAGCATTTAAATGATCCACATAATCCTTGTTCACAGCATCGTCTGATTCTACCGGATACCGAATTCCTCTCAGTCTTGATGTTTTTAAATCAAAATCTCCGTTTTCTAATTTTAACAATGCATTCTCATTAAACTCAATTAACTCCGAAAAACGCATTCTTTTGTGAATGTAGTGTCCGAATTTGTCTACGTTCATGTCTAGGTGTATTGTATCGAGAAGTTGGTAATAAAATAAACACATTTTAAAATATTTATTTATTTATAACTTTACTTTCACGCAATTCTTCAATGATAGATATAATTTCATTATCTAATCCTGTGTTACCAGCATCTCGAGATGCAATCAATAATAATTTTAATCTATCCACCAGTTCATTGGGATCGTCCCAATATACAAAATCTACGTCTTTCTTCCACATTTTTGTTAAGGGTAGTCCTTTTCCCTGCGATTGGTGCTCTTGAATTGTACTTCGTAGTTGGAATAGAGGCTTAATAATTTGCAAATATTTTTGTCCTTTATTACTTTTTATTGGTTTACCAGGCTCATAGTCTCGTCGATATGCATTTGTGTCTAGTAGCATCGACTTATAATGTTTCATATCACTCTCTGTAACCAAGCTTAAATCTACGTTCTTTTTCAACAGCAACTGTTTTGAACCAGGCGTATTTCGGTATTTGCGTCCAGCCACGATGATATACTCATCGCTGATCGTTATACGAGCAGAACCTAACATCAATTTGCCGCCCTCTACTCTAACACCAAACGGAATATCTGACAGTGCTTCTGAGGACACTGACCAGGACGACGTATCACATCCCTGCTTGTTTTCAACTAAGGATTTATACGAAGAGTCACTTTCGATATCAGATTCAAAATCGTCTTCATTGTTTCCTTTACTAATTGGAACTTCTTTTTGTAAAGTTTTATCGATAAATGGAACTTCGGTTTCTTCATTTTCTATATTATGCAGGAGAGGAGCCTGCTTACTGACATTAGCAATTAGGTTGAGTGGTTCTGTTACCGGCTTGAAAACTGATTCCAGCACTTGCTGATTGTTAATCTCAACATCTCTCATCTTTCGTACTTTCTTCTTAACAGCTTCTGCAGCCTCAACTATTTGTCTTTTCAGTGATTTTTCCATAATAACAAAAAAAGTTCGTGATTGATTATGCGTTGTCTGAAGAAGAATAATAATATAGCGAGGGTACAGGTCTTAAATATTAATATTTTTAATCAAAGACAACAAAAGTGTCAAATTTATTTCTGTAACATCCTTTATTTTTGGAGCAATCCTTATTAATTACTACATAATTGAAGGGTTCACTCCATATTTTTGAACAAATTTCACGAAATTCAATCCATGACATATCAGTGTTGACATGTTCTTCATAAATATGTCGTAAATTAATTTCATCTTGTTTAAAAAGTATGATTAAGTTCGCATTGTCTCTTACTAACTGCTTAGGGATTTTACTGTATGTTTGGTTTAGATAAAAACATTTGTGTCTTCCCATCGCAAAATAATCACGCATGTTACTTTGATTTTCACAAGCAACATCATCAAAAATAATCACGGAGTTGGGTTTTGCGTCCTGAACGCTTAGTACCTCCTCATTTCCCTGATATTTCTGGAGGGAAATACCAGGCACCCGTTGCAAAACTCTTTCTAAAAAAATGTACTTGGGTTGGTGCAGAGTTTTTGAATAAACATACACATTTTCAAATCTTAATCCGTTTTCGTGTATAAGAAGACCAATTAATAAATTGGTTTTTCCGCAGTTGGACGGACCGCAAATGATACATCGTACTGTGTTAGGCAATAATTCTCCATGACGAAAACTAGTCTTACAAATATCATCGCAGACTGTAGGTACTAACATGCAGCGATTGCGGTTGTTTTACAAATTTCATGATTACTGTCGGAAATGAACCGATTGAAAATGAGTGAATGTATATAGAACGTTAACATTTATAAACTTACCTCTTTTGGGTTCCTGGTCATTGATCGAGTCGATTGTTCATTATTGAGCATTCTGTACCACCCTTCAGAGCGATAGCGAGCTCGCAAGATCATTGGTCGTGTACAGTAATGCACTAGAGAGTAAGTAAACGGAGAATCGAGTTGATGGTTGATTTTTCATCGTGCTCCTAAACGCGGCATACTAGCCAGCCGTACGGAAGATAGTGGTAAGAAGCAGGTAACTAGTTATTGGTCGAGTTAATCGTTCCTAATACACGGTCCATCAAACTGTCTCGTTCGAGTGGAGAGTCGAGTCGATTGTCGATTATTGGGCATTCTATACCACTATCGGCAGCGAGGCGCACTCGCCCGAGCACTTGCCGATAGTGGAATAGAATGCCCAATAATACACTACTGCGGCACATACACAAAATCACAAAACTCAATAAATTAAGCTTAGAACAGGACAGTATCTCGCAGGTGTACGTAAGACGACTGAGTACCGAGTATTGAGATTGTTTCTAAATTCACGAAAGTAAAGAAAAATCTAGGAAGTTCCCTTAGCTTGCTCAATCCACAATATTAAACTCTATTATCTACGAGTTAGATCAAATACTTGCGAAACACTTATAAACTTTGATTGTGTTACGTACCGAACTATCCACAACCAGCGGGGATTCCCTTTGTTTCCCGATTGGTCAACAATGAACTCTATTCTGTACGACTAAGAAATAAAATCTTGCGGACTCAAATTGGAAGTTATAAAATAAACCCCGGGAATTCGGGGATACCCACAGAAAAGGTTTTGATGTTGTCATAATGTAAGTCGTAGGTTAACCTAAATTAAGGTAAATTGTAAATACACAGATGAACCCATGCCTTTTTCCCATGGAGTAGGCAGAAACTATAGAACTAAATAAATGGGTAACTAATTAATTAATATTATCCTATTGTTACGTTATTACGGACTTCAACTCTTCAGTTACGTATTTGTGAGATTTCTAAAATCTGTCCGTAATTACGTAATTACGTAATGGAAGCCCTAGTCGCGACGCTCCGCGTGATTTAATCAACTCTGTAGAACTCGATTTAACTCGACGATACGAATCGCGAATTCGCGACGCTAACCTTACCAAACGGGAAATATTTAGAGAAAGTTAAATTTTAATAAAATAATCTTATTACTTTATTTATAAATTTCACATGAATATGTAACCAAATAGCAAGCAAAGTACTAGTTTAACATAAAAAGATTGAAAACATAAATTTCATTTCGAATTAAAAACGTTAAGTAACATATGTTGCATTAAGTTCCGTCTAAATCCAGTTGATCTGATTCAACAAGTGTTTGATCGACACTCATTACTTGGCTATCGGACTGATTCAGCGGACCGAGTTGACTCGGCGGAACAAGTTGAATCGGCGAATCGAATTGACTCTGAGTAACGAGTTGAATCGGCGCGGCGGTTCGAGACGACAGAGTTGACTCAGCGGAACGAGTTGAGTTGGCGAACTGTTGATTCGAATTGCAATTCAAATCAGCCGCCATTCCAATTCGATTAACTCGAGTAGTCAAAAATGCGAGTTGGCCCATCGCTACTTTACAAATAAATAACAACGCGTTTTGTAAGTGTTAAAATGGCGTCAAGTCAAACCTAGAGTAGTAACTTTTTTGGTAATATTCGAATATTTGAATATTTATTTATTTGTTATTCGAATATAAATTTGGAAAGATTATTCGAAAACTCGAATATTCGATTACAACCCCTTCACACATACAATAATACTCTATTTCAAAAAATGTAATAATAGTCTTCGTTAGTGTAAATTCGCTTCGCTGACATTTCTTGATGAGTTTTATCGGGTATCAAAAGACGCACGTCGTCATAATTTCTAAACTTCGATAAAAATTCGTTGGTATATTATTAGCGGCCCGTTCCGGCTTCGCACGTGTGGACATGAGTTTTTTTAATATGTTTACCTTTCATTTATATTTTTTTGTTTAATAATATGTTAATCAAAACAATGTAAAAAATATATTATGTATATACAATATACATTACACAAAAACATAAATATAATTATACACTAAAGGCTACTCCTAACTAATATTTTTTTTGTTGTTTCATATCTATATTTTTTTAAACGCGTATCACATTATCTATATTTAATTACAATCCGAATTTGTTCATCGTTTTTTATTTGTTCATTACTTAGATGTGGCCTCTCTCCCGCACCGCTGCAATGCCTGGCTAGCCACGACAAGGCGCGGCGCAGCGGTGCTTTTTCTGTATCTATGACTTTTGAAATTCTATCTATTGAATGGAATAGCCGATTCGTTGCGATGATTGTTTCAATTTATGTAGATTACTTTTTGTATTGACAAAAGTAATCTACATAAATTGAAACAATCTTGAAAACAATAATATGATTTATTTGGATAAGGATTTAAAAAGAAGTATGAATAACATGGTCTAATTATGGTCGGTATTTGTATCAACTTTTAAAATGTAAAAAGTGGTTATTGTGACATAACTGTAAGTTGGACATTAGAGTATCGCGAAGTTTTTTGTAGTAATTGATATGTTATTTAATATTGTAAAACATATTTTTGTTCTATCATCAATAGTTTTAAAAAACAAGCTTTTTTTTTGTAACTTTCAAATATTTATGTCACGTAATTCCGTAGATAAATACGTTTGAAATCGTAAATTAGGGTCAGATTCGCGATTTTTTTTATCGAGCCAACTAATTTATATCGTCTTTTCATTTTTAATAATAATAATAAATCTTTAATTCGAGCATAACTCATTAGTGTTAGTAACAATAATCTTAAAAACTAAGTGATAGTAACAAAAATTATGACACGGCACATGTAATCACTACAGCAGTGAACCAAGTATGGACAGTCCACTCTGTCAGCTATCATCTTCAGAACCCTGTTGGGGCTAGCCATGACTCGTGCTACCAGCGATGCCGCACGCTTGCGCATTGTAGCATAAAAACAGTCTACGTGCGCAGCCGCAAACATTCCTGATGCACTGCAACGCCATGGCAACCCCATCAGTTTTCTGAAAGCGTTGTTAAACTGCACCCGAACGGCTCCATACGATGCCTGCGAATACTTCTCCCACAAGCTACACGTGTAGAAGAGAGAAGTATCGCTCTAAAGAGCGATACCTTTACGTCAGCAGTACAACGCGCAAATCTGCGGGCGATCATATTCGCACGCACGGACAGAGCCCTCTTCTCCCTTTCTATGTCGGCATTGTCCCTAAGATCGGTGATGACCAAATGACCCAGGTATTTAAACTGTTCGACTCGCTCTAGAGGAACGCCATTAAGTGGTATAGAGGGCACGTTAAGGTGGTATTTGTACCCCGCCTCATAAACAATGTAATATGCGGTCCAAATGAGAATAGGATCGATTGCCATGTTGTGACGTCACGTCGAACTGTCAAATTGAAGAAATTGGGTACAGTGAACAAAAAAGGAAATTTTTAAAATTTAATATTTATTTATGAATCATGAACGTAAAAAGTTTAATCAGAATCCAGTTTTTCAATTTTGCTCATTTCTGCGTCACTATTCGAGTGCTATCTTTGTCACTGCTGCTTTCCCCTATAAATTAAAACATGGATTAATATAGGTTTGTAATATTTATTTCACCAACTGTTGTTTTATATGAGAATAAGCATGATTACCTGAATTTATGACAAAAAATCAATCTGAATATAACTCTTCAATGCCGCTCATCTCGGCATAAGTCTCTGTATAGTCTTCGTCATCTTCATTGCTGCTCTCCCCAACAAAATAAAACATGGATAATAGGTTTGTAATACATATTTAACTAACTGTTGTTTTAAATGAAAACACCTGTATTTATGACCAAAATTCAATCTGAATCTAGCTCTTCAATACCACTCATCTCGGCATAATTATCTGAATAGACTTCGTCGTCTTCATCTTCACTGCTGCTCTCCCCTATAAAATAAAACATGCACATAATATTTTATATCAGCAACTGCTATTTATAATAAAAATAGGCGTTATGTTACCTGTATTTATAATAAATCTAAAATTATCGTGATCTTCAAAAATCTCACGTTGCCAGTAGTCGTGTTCTATTCTTTTGACGTGGTTTACTTCTTTAATCCAGTCTTCTTTTGTAATTGAAGCAATAGCTTCTAATGTTAAATTCTCTATCTCACTCTCCAGTTGCATAACATTTTTATCTGCCACCCTACATTTAATTAAATGCCAAATGTATTCAATGGGATTTAGGTCGCAATTGTAGGGTGGCAGCCTTAAAACTTCAAATCCGTGTGAATTCAATATATTATCAATAATATAGTCTTTAGGCGGTTTGTGCCTTTTTATTATTTGGTACAACTCGGCTTTAGTAAAACATTCGTCGTAGGGAATATTTTTTTCGCATAGCCATGATTCCATTTCAGATTTTTTTGAATTCATATTGGGAGCTTTAGATGCTTCCATGCTGTTGTAAGGAGCATTATGCATGATGACTAATGCGTTTTTTGGGAGATTGGGTATTAACCTTTCATTTATCCATTTAGTGAAATTTGCGCCATTCATCTCATCATGGTAATCACCGCTTTTTAGTTTCGATTTAAACATAAGTAGTGCCCCGTCTATGAAACCGTTTTCCCCACTAGCATGAGTAATGATCCATCGACGTCCTGCACTGTCATTTTTTTTTACGCCAGTTATGGTGCTTGATTGCCAACATTTTTTGACTGTGTAGTGGGCGTGTATCCAAGTCTCATCTAAGTATATAACGGGCTTTTTATTTGAACCCAATGCATCATTTTGACGAATGCGTCTTAGGTATTTTGCTCGCCAGGCTTTAATATTAGGCCTTTGAATGAGAGTCAATCTGTTGCTTTGACACTTTTTAAATCTGTATCCTAGTGACTCTACTAGGATTCGCCTCAAAGCTGTTTTGCTTCCCAGAAACTCTAATTGCTCCTTTGCTGCAGCAAAAACTTTTTTTAACGTAGGAATTTCTTTCCTCACCGTGTAAATAGAATTTATAATATTGTGCAGAGCGGTAATTTCAAAATTATCACAAACTACAGATTTGCTTCTTGGTTTCTTTTTTGGTGTCGTTACCTTACTGCAACTAGCTTGCGCGTCTCTCTGTTCGCGTCGGATACGAGTCAAAGTATTTTTATTAATACCAGTAGCGGAATGCACTCGCTCGGCCACTCTACTTGTGTCTTGCAGGGTTTGCAAAATTATTCCGTACATTTCACGAGTCAACGTTATATTCCCATCTAGTTCTGGGAGAACGCTTGCTGCCTTCAATTGTTGTATCACTTTTAAATGACGCTGTTTCTCACTCTCAAAATACTGGTCTACATTGCAGACAATTTCCCGAGCCCGCCCATGTAAAATTGTACCTCGTTTACTCATTTTCGAGCAATCACAGATAACAACAATAACAAATAAACACAATAGCAAATAACAACAAAAACAAATGAGAACACTAACAATTAACAACAATAACAAATAACAACAAATTTAACAGGAAACAACCACGTAACAAACAGAATTAACGAAACAGTATCAGTCCACGAGTACTCACACCCACAACAATAATAATGGCGGCTAGAATCTTCTTTACTCTTTGTTGAAATGTAGCCAATAGTGAAAAAAAAAAGAATAATTTGTTAAAAAATAATTATGGCTAATTTTTTAATGTATTTTTTTACTTTGATTTAACTAAAGCTCAGTTAAACAAAACAAAACCATTGATACGCAAATAAGCTTTTTTTGCAAACCGTACTTTTCAATCAAATTTTGACAGATCGAGTTTATTGGCTTTCCTATTCTCATTTGGAACGCATAGTACTGACTTTTTTTAACGTTATACAGCAACCCGTGTTCTGCTGCATAACGTTCGCAGGTGGCCAACAGAGACGCGCTTAGCAGCACCATGTCGTACCACCAGGCCTTGGCCATATAGTCAATTTTAATAAAATAGGTGTTCTCTTTTATATTTTTGGATTTCCAGAGGTTTAAAAAAGGTCAAAATGAGTAATACCTGGCCTTAAATGAAATATTATCTTTTCTATTATAATATAACGATATTAGAAGCTATTCAATGGCCCAGGCCCAGCAATACAACCAGTAGTTTTAGTTCTTTAAATACCTACATAATTAGTATTTATGTCCAGGTTTACTTTAATTCTTATTTATTAGCACCGCAGCCATACTGCATGAACGTTAAAATTGCACTAATGTCAGGTAGTGCGGACTGCAGTTCACCTGAATTGAAAGAAGTGAATGTACGACACGCGTCATCTAATGCGTAGTACATATAAATCGATGGATTTTATTAAATAACTAGCTTCTGCCCGCGACTTCGTCCGCGGAAAATTACTTGTTTTAACTTAAGTTTACACTCGACATTACTGTACCTTCCCATTAGTAAAATAATTTTTGGAATCGGATCAGTAATTTCGAAGATTACCGAAGTTCTCTTGTCTGCTCAAGGCAAATTATCCCTTAGTCGCCTTTTACGGCACCCTCGGGTTGAAATGGTACGATGACAACATATATTTTTAATCCATCATAACACAAATACTAATAAAATTATATGCTATAGCTACTATATAAAAATATAAACCATCAACGTCCGCACAAAGCATGATAGATCTAGAGCTCTACGAATGAAAGTTGTGCTAGTGGCATTTTGCGTTTTAGTAATTTTATATTATCTCCGAAACTATATGACCAATTGACATACTGTAAATGGCAAATCTTATCTGTATGATGTCCTTGTGATACTAATTTATTGTGACAAGAATTAATATTTCATTGCTCAAATAATCAACCAAACGTAAGTATGCCGAAAAAATACTTTTTTAATGCAAATAAAGAAGTATAAAAGACAACATATAAAAGATAGAAATATGGCATCGCGGACTTTTTTGTAGATACAATTAAGACGAATCAGGTTGCCATACATTGTTTTTAATTTTTAGCAACTCTCTAGGCAGCGCACGCAAATAATTCTGTTTTATGAGGTATTTTTTTCCGACTTGCAAGACAAAAATTGTGATAGCTCGGTTAATGTACATGTTATAAAAATAATTTATAGCCTATAGCACTCAGGAATAATGTAGCTTTCTACCAGTGTAAAAATTTTTAGAATTGGATCATGAGTTCCAGAGATTACCCCCTACATACAAACTTACAAATTTTACCTCTTTATAATATTAGTATAGAAGTGTAGATAAATAAAAACACATTTTTTAACTTTCTTCATGCTTCATCTTCAATATCATGTAGAATATTTGTTTCTAAAAATTGTGCCACCGGAGTCAGATTATTTTAAATCTGCGCTGTCCAGGGGGGGGGGGGGGGGTCACAGAGACCACAATCGTACTTGTCAAATTGAAAAATCTTCTAAAAATGCATCAGATGCTTTTAAAGATACGGTGGACGTTTTGCTACGTAAACGAAAAAATGCTGAAGATTAAAACTATTTTTCAACACACAAGCGCTAAGCAAGGAAATAACGAGGAATATTGTCGGAGGCCTGTTTATATTTCACTGCAGGATAGTATAATGACTGACCTACTGGACTGACTTTCTGCGGATACAATGAACCTGTTTGGATTAGGCATTTTTATGTCAAAGTCTGAATATGCCTACTGAAGAAGATCTTCGATGGTGGTCATTTCTTTGAGGAGATGTCAGCAAACCGTAGAGGACTAGCAACTCGTCGTCAACAGCCGGTAGAATTTTGAGCGCTTCCGACGACTGGCTAAAATACTGGATCGGACTAAGGCTGCCATTAAGCGGGGAGGGTAGGGGGCCCAGACGCCTCCTGCCGGAGGCTCTATTTGAGTATCGTTCGGTCAATGGCCCTTTACTGGGCGCCGGTATGGACGCCGTCACTGCAAAAGCGACCGGCGACTAAGCTAAACGCATGCCAGAGGATGTCATCCGGATGGTGTGGCGAAACCGCACAGTTTCCCGCGAAGTGGCAACCCTCTTTGGTAACCTCCTACCATGGGATCTGGAGGTAACAGTCCTTGCATGTGTTATATAATAGTATGTATGACTAATTAAATTACGAATTTTAACTATTTCACTGTTGTTGTTTGTTGTATTTTATACATTGGTAACATTTGTGAAGTTCAAATCAAATATAAAAGTACCTACCAAGGTTAATATTGTTATGTGTGTACAAATACAAAACTCGAAATTTATAAAAAGATGTGTTGATGATAATCCTCTAAATTATTACGTAATTATTAATGATCGTTAAGCTATAACTTGCAAGTTATATTGCTACTCTCTTGTAATAAATTGTTACGTCGATTAATAGAGTATTGTCAGTTGGTATTATATTCTTTACAAATCAAGTGTTGTAAAATTGTTCAAATGATCTTATTTAGTTCTAAAGCTGTTGTGTTGTGTGTGTGTTTTGTGTTTGTAACAATTGTAATTAAACACCTATGAAATAAGGTAAATTATGATACTTTTGTTGGTTTGTTGAAAATGGCGAGATATTATTATTTGACGATTGAGTGAAGTGTCAATCCACCGGTTGATATTTTACTATAGAAAGGGTCTCTGCTCTTTATACCTGCACTTTTGATCCAGCCGTAAACCACCACCAAAGTGCACGTAAGTTATTTAATATGATATTTTGATGTTGCCTATAGTTGTGTTGATTCTGTGTGTATTATATTGTGGCTTATGTTTTCCAATTATGTTATACAGTATTAGAGAATACTTATTCACATTCTGTCGTCAATTACGCTTCAATGACGAATATCTGATTAGCCTAGGTACGATAACATTGTAATCTATCGACCGCTGTATTACGTAAACTGATTTTTACTGAATAACCATTACTGAATTCATCATCGCAATGATATCGGGGGTGTTACCCCCCAAAGTGGCCTCCAACCTCCCCGTACAGCCACCCCGAGCCTCACAACTGAGAACTGGTCTGATTTAGTATCATTTCTGAATCTTATCGCTGTTAGAACAATACACACACAATATTGGAAAACAATATGGGCACAATGAATATTGGTCAATCTGGATAAATACACATGCACTGGGAAATAACAAGATCGCTCACCGATATACTGCTAGCTCCGACCCTCAGGTCAAGTGGGCTGGTAAGCGCACTCGCTGACCACCACGGCGCTCTATCCCCTCTTCTCCCACATCACGCCATGTCCTAGCTAATCATTATCTGAGGGTACCTATAGCACGGCCTCTACGCTATATGACTACCCACCGAATCGACACATATGCGGCCAAACACTACACAAACACTAAATTGTGTTGCACCTGCATTCTAATGGTAAACTAATGAACTATTCATACATGGCTTAAAGGGCAAAAAAACATTAACAAAAAATATACGACTTCGCATTCGCGACACTCCCGCCCAAGGAAGAAGATAATTGAGAATATAACAAAATGACAGGTTATCACTGAGTTCTGATTATCAGGATAAATGAATACAACTATCGGCGTACTTCGAAACTTTCGTCTTCTAACTCTGGACTTCTGACCCTGAATCTAACTTCTGACCCTGAATCTGACTTCTGACCCTGAATCTGACTTCTGACCCTGAATCTGACTTCTGACCCTGAATCTGACTTCTGACCTTGAATCTGACTTCTGACCCTGAATCTGACTTCTGACCCTGAATCTGACTTCTGACCCTGAATCTGACTTCTGACCCTGAATCTGACTTCTGACCCTGAATCTAACTTCTGACCCTGAATCTAACTTCTGACCCTGAATTTAACTTCTGACCCTGAATCTGACTTCTGACTCTGAATCTCTGACTCTGAATCTCTGACTCTGAATCTCTGACTCTAAATCTCTGACTCTGAATCTCTGACTCTGAATCTCTGACTCTGAATCAAAATCAAAATCAAAATCAACTCTTTTATTTCAAATAGACCATTTACAGGCACTTTTGAATAGTCAAAATGTCGGTCAGTCAAAAAAAAAGTGAAGCTAAATTGCACGTTCCAAAGCGTAGATCTCTATGGAGAAGAACGTGCAAGAAACTCCATGGACACTCTTTTAAAATCATTTTAAGTGTTACAATAATCTTGGTTACATATTTCTTGTCGCTACAATTATGTGAGCACCATGTAGAAAAGTAGTGAGAAAAAAAAAACTAACTAAAAATAGAAATTGAATTAAGCCACTGGCAGCAAAGAGATGACCAGTCTCAACTGACGGCGCCCGTTCACGAGCATGACGCGTGCCTCAACCCCACTCTGCTCAACCATTATGAAGGGAACAGAATAACTCAATAACACGCGCCACCATCAGCAAGACATTTGAGTGAGAATGACAAACTCTCAACTGCCATGCTCATTTAAGTCAAACAAATTGTAACCTAGTAAAAATGCTCCATGGGACTTCACATTCACAAAAATTTGATAAAAGTGCTTCTACATTATACAATGCTAATGGTTCCAAATAAGAAAAATAAACAAAATAAGAGCATTAAAAGGTCATAAGTTTCATTAAAGCAATATCATACCATTTCGAAAAAAACAACATACGGAAAGGGTAATAGCATCTCTTCCAATATTTATAAAAATATAAAAAAAAAAAACAAAAAACGTGGCAAAAGTGTTAGTGGAGCAGGACCAGCATTTAGCCAAGCATTTTTATCGAGGATATAATCTTCCACTTTATAATATGCTTGTCTACATAGTGTGCGTTTAATGCATGTTTTAAATTTGGATTCATTCAATTGAATAATCTCAAGTGGTATCTTATTATAAAATTTTACACAGCACCCCATAAAAGAATTATATACTTTAGCCAATCTGAATCGAGGTTGATCTAGTTTGTGCCTATTCCTAGTATTAAAATTGTGCCTGTCACTTATCTTAGTAAAAAGATGAATATTTTTCCGAACGTACATAATATTTTCATAAATGTATTGACAAGGTACCGTCATGATGTTTATATCCTTAAACAGTTCCCTTAGAGAATCGCACCTTCGAAGATTGTATATGGCTCTGATAGCTCTTTTCTGCCGAATAAAAATAGACTCTATGTCTGCAGCCCGTCCCCAAAGCAAAATACCGTAAGACATGATACTATGAAAGTAGCTAAAATAGACCAGCCTCGCGGTATGTACATCAGTAAATTGACGGATTTTTCTGACAGCATATGCTGCTGAACTAAGCCGTCCAGCTAGTGATGCTAAATGAGGACCCCATTGTAGCCTCGAGTCGAGCGTGATTCCCAAGAAAACTGTGTTTTCGACAAATTCAAGTTTCTCTTTGTTCAATACTATTTCCAAGTCATTAATTCTAACATTCGGTAACGCAAATCTTATGCACTTGGTTTTTTTCTGACTCTGACTTCTTACTCTAGGATAAACGACCATAACTGATTCTGATTCTAATGAATAACTTAGATATAGGCTCCTTTTGATTATATTACCAATTTGTGTATCTGAATCTACCTTTATATTTAATGATTCCTTTTTCTTAGTCTTAGTGATCTCGATAACTTGCTTGTGACATACTCTCAACTTCTCTATAAAACTATTAAGCCTGAATGTCTATTACTTTACTCTTTTTTTTTGTCGTCTGAATCATCTGCTATCATCTGTCATCGGTGTTGGTATGTTTTGACTTGGCTGTTATCATCTAAAAGTGTTGTATTCGAAAGACCCTCCCCAGCGAATAAAAGTTGAGTATCTATATTATAATGAACCACTGATTTGAGTTACTCGTTAAAAAGTCAACACCTATAGGCCATCTATTGTAACGGTCTACCCGTTCAGTCCTAGTGCCTACAACAAATGCATTTAATTCAGTTAGCACATTCTGATTTGTACAGTCTTGTTCTGTTTTATTTCATTGATTCTACGTACCGTAAATTGCCAGTAATTTATCTGGTTTGAATCAGCTTATAACTATTTCACTATTAGTCCACAAAATCTGTGTTTTGATTTTTAATCGTAAAAGTTTTATTACACAATCTACAAGACTACATCTGATAAGTACTTCTAGCAATTCTAATTGCGGGTCTGTAAGTCGTTTTTGTTCTCTTACGGTGTTTGTATAGACTTGCCAATAAAAAGACTGACCATATTTATGGTGCAAAGTACTGTTTAAATGAATCATTACTGCATAAGCATGCAATCAATGAACAAATCCGTAAAACTATGTATTTCATATTCAATTTTTTCCACAACTTGACTTCAAATTAAACCTTGCACAAATTAACGATTAACCTGAATGTTCTTTAACATCAATCTATAGGTTTGTTGCAACATCTATGTCAACACATAAGAACTAAATATATGAATTCCTGAATCGCGCAATTAGCTCTCCACGCGATTTAAATTTTAAACAACAGCCCGAAATCATCGATCGGGCAGTTGCCCGGATCAGATGCACAGCTCCCGTCTGGTCGGGGAATTATCTCCCTTCAACAGTGTGGGACTTCACACTTTGTTCTGTTTTTCTCTAAATGTTCTTCAAACACAAAAAAAAACTTTTTTTTTATTCTTTGTGTACACTCAATTTGACACGCCATTTAACATTTCCTCCAAAAAACATAAAATTAAGATATTTTATAAGAACGTGGCTACCATCTTAGATCTGACTAGATTCTACTGATCTAATTCTATAAAGTGCTATCTGCTTATTTAATTCTATAGTATTTGTCGGTTGTCCAACCCATCATTTGTCGGTTTCGCGTCACCTTCAAAAACCAAGTGAAGGTACAACAGTTTACCGACATCATTAAATGTTTATCAACGTTCGCTGAAAACTGATCTCATTACTGGTACCACTTTAGAATATCACTTTTAAACTTGTTTATCTCCATTTTTGGTAAGTTACTAATTGTGGTGTGGCATTGTCGTTATTATGTAAGTAAACAAGTGTGGGGTTAAGAATACTCGATTCTGTTTAATATTCTCATCCTTTTCTGCTACCTGAATCTGTGTAGACGCGTACTGACTAATTTCCTCAACGTTGCGGCCTGAATCTGTGTGGGCGCATACTGACTAATTTCCTCAACCTTACGGCCTGAATCTGTATTAACGCATACTACCTAAATTCCTCAACGTTACGGCCTGAATCTGTGTAAACGCATACTGACTAATTTTCTCAACGTTGCAGCCTGAATCTGTGTGGACGCATACTGACTAATTTCCTCAACGTTGCGTATTCATTTGTCGTATTCATTCGGGATGCTTTAAAACATATTACCTACACTAATGTCATAATCTGTGTTCCCACTTTTAAACTTGGAATCTACAACAACATGCATAATTGGAGAATCGAAACTTTTAATAATCTATTGTATTTGGACTTATTGACTCATGAACATGCATATTCTTTTGACTCTAATTATAGTTTGGCATATGATCACTCAATGTTTAACTTATCGACAGGCCGCATAAATAACTATGGCATACGTAATATGTTTGAAAGTTTGATGTATTTAATTGATGAGATTATTGCAAGCACCATGCCTACCTCTATAGAAAATATTGTAAATACCACAGAAGAAACAACTTCATTGTTTTTTCGACTATAAATATCTCAACGTTTTGCATCAGAATATAGCGGGACTTCTAAACAAATCTGACCAACTTTTAGTTAATATTGAAGTGCTCAAAGATAAGAAAATACACGTTGATGTAATATGTATCACTGAACATTTTATGTCAGTAGGCTATGAACAACATCTGAACATACCTAATTACAAACTAGCGGCATGTTTTAGTCGCACATGTAATAAACGAGGTGGAGCATGTATCCTAGTTAATAAGGCACATAACTACAAAGAACTTGCTAACATTAGTAAACTGTCCATAAGTAATGTAATAGAATGTTGTGCTGTGGAGTTAACTGATTTCAAAATCATAATAGTTTGTATATACCGTGTACCAGGACAGAGCAGTCTCAATTTGTTTTACGATAGGCTTGCCAATATTTTGAATTGTATTTCCAAAAAGAATAATTATAATAGCTGGTGACTTTAACATAGATGTCATGAAGTGCAATAATGCCACATTAGACTTCGAGTGTTTATTGTTGAATTTTAATCTCAAATTAGCACTAAACCAACCCACAAGACTATCGAGTAAGACGTGTATAGACAACTTTGCACATGACTTTAAAAAAAAGTGTAAGACTGAAGTGTTAGAATTAGGCTTATCGGACCATACTGCCCAACTAATAAAACTTCCAGTGAAAAAAATATTTAAATTAAAGTATTGGCATAAAATGAATCGTGACTTTGGCCCGGAAAATATTCATAAATTTAAAAAACTCATAAATAACCTCTCTTTTTATGAAATATATAATACTAGTGATCCAACATATCGCTCATTTATAGAAACATTTAAATTATTTTATGATCTGTGTTTTCCGCTGACCAAAAGAACTATTCAAGTTAATACCAAGCCAAGATGGATATCACGTGGAATAAAAGTCTGTTGCAAAAATAAAAGACAGTTACTTTGGAATTTCAGACTCAGACCAACATTAAATAACAAACAAAAATACTCAACATATTCAAAACTTCTAAAAAGAATAATAAACCTTACTAAACGAGCTCAAAACAATTACAAAATAAAAATGTCGACTAATAAAAGTAAAGCAGCATGGCAAATAATAAATAAAAATAAATTAAATATTCCAAAAGAATCTATAACCGAACTACAAATTAATGAAAAATTAACAACAGATCCGACAGAAATTGCTAATGCATTTAATAATTATTTCATTGAAAAAATTAATCCTATTCCAGGTGCGGGTAAAAAATCCACAGCCTTAATAAATGCACAACCAAACTCAATGTTTTTATCACCGTGCTTACCTTGTCACATGCAGAGAATCATAAGAAATCTTAAAAATACGGATAGTGTGGGGTATGACGGTATTTCGACTAAAATTGTCAAAGCAGTCAATGAAGACATCTCACATCACTTATGCCATATTTTAAATCTTTGCATAGAAACTGGGACATTTCCAAAAGATCTCAAAATGACCATTATTAAACCAATATTTAAAAAGGATAATAAACTCTTAAGGGAGAACTATAGACCTATAGCACTTATTTCAGTATTCTCAAAAATATTTGAAAAATATATTTACGGTGAATTAAACAGTTACCTAAACCATAATAAAATTCTATGTGATGAGCAAAAGGGCTTTAGGAAAAATAGAAACATCAACATGGCGGTTTATGACTTTTTATACGTAGTTTCTTCACAAGTTGACAAATCTTTACCTGTTTGTTCTATTTATTGTGATATGTCGCAGGCATTCGACTATGTGGATCATAATATTCTCCTAAAAAAATTGGAAGCTTATGGTTTAAGAGGGAATGTCTTAAAATTGATAAAATCGTATCTCTCAGACCGCCAGCAAATAACACAAACAACAAAATTTAACATCAAAACAAAAAGTGAACAGATTTTCTCATCTGACAAGCGTTACATCTCATTTGGTGTTCCCCAGGGTAGTATATTGGGCCCTCCTTTGTTCCTTCTATACGTGAATGACCTACCAGATGCAACCAAAGAACACATGTCACTATTTGCTGATGATAGTACTGTAACCATAGAACCTCAAAATATTTTGAACTACCACGCTGATTCCAATGAGGCATTGAGTTGTATAATAAAATGGCTTAATGTAAATAATTTAAAAATTAATCTCAGCAAAACAAACATAATGCATTTTAAACAGCGAGATAATTTACGCAATGCATCAAAATTTGACTTAGAATATCAAGATACTATAATACAAGAAGTTGAAACGACCAGATATCTAGGATTAATCATAGACAAGCAATTAAATTGGAAAGCTCATATTACTGAACTTTGTAAAAAAGTTAGTGCTTCATCTTATGCTCTTTATAAATTAGCACCAACTGTCAACTTAGACACTTTGCTTACGGCGTATTACGGTCTTGCTGAATCAATATTAAGATTTGGAATAATTTTCTGGGGCAATTCAACTCTGAAGGACACTGCGTTCAAAGCACAGAAACGTTGTTTACGGTCTATGTTTGGGTTGCAAACTACCGACAGTTGCAAACCAATGTTTATAAAGCACAGAATTCTGACACTTCCGTCTCTTTACATATTGGAAATATCGGTATTTGTAAAATCTAATCCGCATTTGTTTCCCCTCATGAATAATAATACAGGTAGACACAGACGTGAGAAGTACAGATTTTGGGTGCAATCATTCCCCGCCAAAACTGTATTCCTAAGAAAAAGTGTAATATGTATGGCTCCATTAATTTACAATAAAATTCCCAATTCCATTAAAATAATGAATATCAAGTCGTTTAAGAGTGAACTAAAAAAATTGCTACTTAGTAAGTGTTACTATAGTGTTGCGGAGTTTTTAAATGAGAAATTTTGAATGTATCCCATTATTTATTTTAATTTTATTATACCAATTTTTATTTATATTCTGTATTGACTGTTATTCTGAATTGATTGAATTTTGACTATTTTTATACGAGTATATTGACTGTAATTGAATTGATTGATTTTTTGACATGATTGTATTTTGACTATTTTCTGTATTGACTATAATTGAATTGACTGAATTTTGACTATTTTCTAACTAAATAATTATATGTGAATAATTTTGTACGCTGATTACGGCAAAACATGTTGAACTATATTGATCAGCTCTCCATCTTAACATACACATGTTTATACAAATAAATGACTTATCTTATCTTATCTTATCTTATCTTATGTTTTTCTCAATGTTGCGGCCTGAATGTGTGGACGTATACCGACTAATTTCTTTTACCAATCTTGTATAAAGCCTTTAATTTAACAACAACAAATACTGCATATCGACATTTCTTTAATAATTCTGTTTAGACCACACCCAGCAGGGTTACTTGGCTTCAATTTCTTTGACTGACCACCATTCTGACAACTCAAAGCGTCCGTTTGAAAGAAGGTATTTGATTTTTGATTATCTTTAATTGAAAGCATTAGTAAATAATTTTTAAACGAGTCTTCCATTATGAATACAGTGCCAGCTAAATATTATCAAAGTCATGCATCGTTCTCTTAGTAATAAAACAATATAACTTGGATGAGATTCAAGATATCCAACATACCAACAAACTGCACACAACTGCAAACCAATCGAACAACATTGTCAGTTTATGTTCAATGAAAGACTATCTATTATCATTTTGATTATTTGCACTAAATAGTGGCCGCCTCATTTTCTAATGTAGGAAAGAAAATGCCTCGCTGATGAGCCTTCGCCCACGTCTGAACTAGTCCACGCTACGCCTCTGAACATATATTACTCTATTACAAGCCTTACTTCAAAATACAACGCTCCAGTCCAACATAAGTGTATATTATCATTAACTTCATAATAACATGGAACTAAATTACTCACAACAGCTTGGGACATTGTAGGATGGTTTTATTGCAGATAATTTTATGAAACCAATTCTGTTCTATTTTTGAATTTATTTCATGAGTATAGGCCACCATTCGAACACTTCTATGAATCTGACTGACCTAGTTCTTTGAGTGTTTATCACAATTAATTTCGATCTACCCGCTGTGATTGTATTGTTAGAATTAGATCAAAAATATTTTTAAACTATAAAAATGAGATCCCAGCATCTCCACCATGTCGTCAATTACGCTTCAATGACGAATATCTGATTAGCCTAGGTACGATAACATTGTAATCTATCGACCGCTGTATTACGTAAACTGATTTTTACTGAATAACCGTTACTGAATTCATCATCGCAATGATATCGGGGGTGTTACCCCCCAAAGTGGCCTCCAACCTCCCCTTACAGCCACCCCGAGCCTCACAACTGAGAACTGGTCTGATTTAGTATCATTTCTGAATCTTATCGCTGTTAGAACAATACACACACAATATTGGAAAACCATATAGGCACAATGAATATTGGTCAATCTGGATAAATACACATGCACTGGGAAATAACAAGATCGCTCACCGATATACTGCTAGCTCCGACCCTCAGGTCAAGTGGGCTGGTAAGCGCACTCGCTGACCACCACGGCGCGCTATCCCCTCTTCTCCCACATCACGCCATGTCCTAGCTAATCATTATCTAAGGGTACCTATAGCACGGCCTCTACGCTATATGACTACCCACCGAATCGACACATATGCGGCCAAACACTACAAAAACACTAAATTGTGTTGCACCTGCATTCTAATGGTAAACTAATGAACTATTCATACATGGCTTAAAGGGCAAAAAAACATTAACAAAAAATATACGACTTCGCATTCGCGACACATTCTTTACCTTACAATTATGAAATGGCCCATGACATAGAACATAGAATCACTTGTAGCTATTATTGTGACAAGTTATAATTAATGATATTGTAAGATGTGTCTGTAAAATACAACAATTGAAGCTACCACAGGTTTTCTTGCTTGTTCTTTCCTGTGACGAACTAGTTTTGGAACAAGCTACTAGTTTTTCGATAAATTGACAAGCCTATTTGAAATAACGTAGTTGTAATAAAGCGCGTAATAAAGTAGGTGCCTAGCACGGTCGAAGATGTCAGCAAACAGTAAGTGCCTAGCA
Source organism: Leucania comma (assembly GCA_958295575.1). NCBI lineage: Eukaryota > Metazoa > Arthropoda > Insecta > Lepidoptera > Noctuidae > Leucania > Leucania comma. The sequence goes on along the minus strand of OY282482.1, from coordinate 859,743 downwards.
CAGTCGAAGATGTCAGCAAACAGTAAGTGCCTAGCACGGTCGAAGGTGTCAGCAAACAGTAGGTGCCTAGCACGGTCGAAGATGTCAGCAAACAGTAGGTGCCTAGCACGGTCGAAGATGTCAGCAAACAGTAGGTGCCTAGCACGGTCGAAGATGTCAGCAAACAGTAGGTGCCTAGCACGGTCGAAGATGTCAGCAAACAGTAGGTGCCTAGCACGGTCGAAGATGTCAGCAAACAGTAGGTGCCTAGCACGGTCGAAGATGTCAGCAAACAGTAAGTGCCTAGCATGGTCGAAGATGTCAGCAAACAGTAGGTGCCTAGCACGGTCGAAGATGTCAGCAAACAGTAGGTGCCTAGCACGGTCGAAGATGTCAGCAAACAGTAAGTGCCTAGCACGGTCGAAGGTGTCAGCAAACAGTAGGTGCCTAGCACGGTCGAAGATGTCAGCAAACAGTAGGTACCTAGCACGGTCGAAGATGTCAGCAAACAGGTGCCTAGCACGGTCGAAGATGTCAGCAAACAGTAGGTGCCTAGCACGGTCGAAGATGTCAGCAAGCAGTAGGTGCCTAGCACCGTCGAAGATGTCAGCAAACAGTAGGTGCCTAGCACGGTCGAAGATGTCAGCAAACAGTAGGTGCCTAGCACGGTCGAAGATGTCAGCAAACAGTAGGTGCCTAGCACGGTCGAAGATGTCAGCAAACAGTAGGTGCCTAGCACGGTCGAAGATGTCAGCAAACAGTAGGTGCCTAGCACGGTCGAAGATGTCAGCAAACAGTAGGTTCCTAGCACGGTACAGTATGGTTCTTTCTTCATAAGGCCATTTCAGACAAATCTGCATGGTCCTCATGTGATTTGACCATAATGTAAATAACACTACGCAGTAGAATTATATAGATTTTAATATTATAAAATCTATTGACAATACAACTCGTTTAAGGTGTGACAGACACTTTTTATTTCTTTTAGTCTATGTGACCCAGAGACATATTGAATTACCTCTTTTCAACACCCCCACTTAATCCAATATGCTTAACACAGAACATTTGTTTTGCGCCGCCTAGACCTTTGGTTAACATATCTGCAGGCATAGCCTTTGTATCACAATATTCAATACATTTTCTTTATTATTAGCTAACTCACGAACAAAGTGGTACCTAATGTTTATATGTTTAGACCTTCTACCAATTGATGGACTATAAACTAATTTATTGGCACTTTGACTGTCGCTATATATAACTATAGGCTTATCAATGTTTCCTATCAAATCGGCCAGTAAACCCTTTACAGAAATTACCTCCTTGGCAGCCTCACAAATAGCAACATATTCTGCTTCCGCAGTACTAAGCGCAACACAACGCTGTTTGCGAGCTTGCCAAGCCACAGCAGCACCACCAAAAAACAAAGCATAACCAGTAAATGAATGACCATCACTATTACTACCCCAATCAGCATCAGCGTAGGCCGTTATAGATTTACCAGTTCTCTTGTAACATAGTGCATATTCAGATGTACCTTTAAGATATCTCAGAACCCTTTTCAAAGCACTAAAGTGTGTGCTATTATTGTAGGCATTAAATTGGCTCAGATAACTGACTGTAAATGAAATGTCGGGTCTCGTAGCACAAGCTAGATACATCAAGGAGCCTATTATTTCTTGATATTTTCTATCATCTTGTTTATCTCCTTTCTCTAACCTCAAGTTACACTCTATTGGAGTTCCAACAGCATTACAATCTTGCATGCCATATTTTTCCAGAATCCTTTTAATGTAATTACTCTGCTTCAAATAAATTTCACTCTTTGACCTGTCTCTCGTTACAGTAATTCCCAAACAATCTCTCACTTCACCTAAGTCCTTAATCTTAAAACGTTTCCCAATTTTTGTTTTAAGTTCGTCAGCTTTTGCAATAACATCTGTGAATATATAGAAGTCATCCACATAAAGAGCAATAGCCAAGAAATGTTTGGTATTTTTAGTCATGTATACACATTGGTCATATTTTGATTGAACCAAACCTATTTCCAAAAGGTAAGTGTGTATTTTTTCGTTACAGCAACGAGGTGACTGTTTTAAACCACATAATGATTTGATTAACTAGCAGACTTTTCCTTCTTCCCCCCTTTTAACAAACATTTCAGGCTGTTCCATATACAACTCCTCTTCTAGGTCTCCATTTAAGAAGGCAGTTGTCACGTCTATATGGTGAACTTCTAAGTTCCTTTCCGCAGCCAAACCAAGTAAAAGCCGGATAGAAGATAGCTTGACTACTGGAGCGAAAGTTTCAAAATAATCTTCTCCATAAATTTGAGAATAACCTTTCGCAACTAGTCGCGCTTTATAACGTTGTACAGATCCATCTGCTCCCCTCTTCAGTTTAAAAACCCATTTGCTTTTCACAACATTTTTGTCTGGACGATTTACAAGTTGCCACGTTCTATTTTCAATCAATGAATTATATTCATCTTGCATTGCTATCATCCATAAGTTTTTGTCACTTCGAGTCATAGCATCTTTTACTGAAACAGGATCTGCATAGTCCGTCATGTTAAAATTGTAAACAAAGTTCTCATCTATCTTTGTTTTTCTGTTTCTCAATGGATAGCGTCGCTCCACTGATGAAGATGCACCATCCATATCTAGAGGCACATTCATCGAGTCGATACTATCGTGGAATTGATCCTCTATTTCAGGTGTCAGCACTTCACGATCACTTGAAGAAGCCAACTCTTCAGGTTCGGGGCATCCTTTCATCAAAATCTGATTGACCTGATCTAAGGCGGATCAACTCATCAACGCCTGCTGATTCCTGAATAGTTTCAGCCGATAATGGGACTCCCACTACAGTCGACTGCTTAGTAGTGGTAACATTGTTATCAAGTACTAATACATCCGAGTTATCTTTTATAGGACTACTTGATGCTACCATCGTTTCATTAAAAACCGCATCTCGTGCGACTATAATCCTGCGTGTATCATTTAAATTCACAAAACGATAACCTTTTTGATTCTCACTATAGCCAACCATAATTAGTCCGACCGACTTAGAATCAAACTTTTTTCTACCTCTTTTAATAAGTACTTCAGTTTTGCTTCCAAATATTTTGAAATGAGAGACATCAACCTTCTTTCGTGACCACACTTCCTCAGGCACCTTATTTGTAAGAGCCATAGTAGGTGATCTATTTTTCAAATAAATCGCACAATTCATGGCTTCACCCCAAAACCTTTTATTGAGACCACTATCCTGAAGCATACATCTTGCTTTCTCGGTTATTGTGCGTATCGTCCGTTCTGACACCCCATTCTGTTGTGGTGTATATGCAACAGACGTTTGATGTCGTATTCCATGCTGACGTAGAAAATTTTGAAAATCTTTATTGACATATTCAGTGCCATTATCGCTCCTGAAGCATTTGATTTTCCTACTAGTTTGATTTTCCACTAGGGCTTTAAATTCTTTAAATTTAGCTAAAACCTCTGTCTTAGATTTCAGCATGTACCCAAAAGTTTTCCTACTGAAATCATCAACGAAAATCAAACAATATTTATTGCCTCCCCAAGTATCTACCTCCATGGGTCCAGCTAAATCACTATGCACCAGCTCTAATAATCCCTTTGCCCTCTTATTTTTGCGTTTGGGAAACTTTTTCACGCACATTTTCCCTTTACTACAAGGAACACAAGGATAATTCTCAATCTTTTTATCATAGTGTAGGCCCATGACAATCTTTTTCAAAATCTCCATTTGAGGAGCAGATAGGTGGCCCAACCTACGGTGCCACAGTTCGAAACTTTCCGAACCCTTACCTTCTAAAAAGACCGCCGCCCCATCACTATCCGAATCTACAACATAAAGACCGTTTTTTCGTGGTGCGCAAATTAAAGGTTTACCATTTACAAGTACATTTGAATCGAAAATTTTACAATAATCTTTATCAAAAATGCAAACTTTACCTTGATCTGCAAGCTTACTTACGGACATCAAATTGGTTATTAATTCAAGAATTACTAAAGTATCATCTAACTTTATTCCCAACTTACGACCCTCATGACGCACGCTCAGTTTAACAGTACCTTCTGAAATCGAAACTATCTTTTGATTATTTGCGCATATTATTATTTTAGAACACGATTTAGCCGGAACCAAAAGTGTACGATTAGGCGTCATGTGAGACGTAGCGCCAGAATCAATAATCCAACTTCTGCTGCTACATGAAGCAGATAAAAAGGTTAAAAAGTCCGACTTAACACTATCACTGGCTAACATATTTGCGTTTTTGTCTTGCCGCTCCATCTTAAACAGCTTACATTGCCACTTGAAGTGTCCTTTTTTCTTGCAGAAGTGACAAATAATAGCCTTATTCCGGCTACTGCTCGGTTTCGAGATCATTGCTGAATCATTTGCATCTGTTGACGTTACCACCTTTCGTTGTCCTTCTTTAAGTAAGGCTGATATAACAATATCAGAAGTTAACTTAATATTTGAGTGCTCCAAGGCCATTACTAAGGGATTGTAAGCATCTGGCAACCCGGCCAACATAATAATCGCAACAAATTCATCGTCTAAACCCGCCTTAATAGATTGTAAAGCTTGATGAGTAGATTGAATCTCAGTAACATAAAGTTGGACATCCGCAAAATTTTCTAATTTAAAACTAAACAGGTTCCTCAATAGTGTAAGGCGCCTGAGTAGCCCTCCATCTGCGTAAGCTTTTTGTAGTGCATCCCACGTTTCTTTTGCAGTTTTGGCATTGACTACTAACGGAAATATATTTTCCGCACACATGAGGCATATTTTAGACCTCGCTTTAGCATCCCTTTTCTTAGCAGCTTCGGTGTCCAATTTATAGCTTAATGTAAATAACACTACGCAGTAGAATTATATAGATTTTAATATTATAAAATCTATTGACAATACAACTCGTTTAAGGTGTGACAGACACTTTTTATTTCTTTTAGTCTATGTGACCCAGAGACATATTGAATTACCTCTTTTCAACAGACCAATACATATTTACTGTATGAACTTTAAAAGAGACTTTGACCCCTGAGTTTGTTTTGGTGTTTCTTCTCAGGGTAGTCAGCTAGAAACACCGGCCTCATCTAGATTAAAATGACAAAAAAAATTTGACGTGTAAAAGTGTTTTTAAAAAACTGCTTACAAAATAAATATCATTTATCTAGCACGGTCGAAGATGTCAGCAAACAGTAGGTGCCTAGCACGGTCGAAGATGTCAGCAAACAGTAGGTGCCTAGCACGGTCGAAGATGTCAGCAATCAGTAGGTGCCAAGCACGGTCGAAGATGTTAGCAAACAGTAGGTGCCAAGCACGGTCGAAGATGTCAGCAAACAGTAGGTGCCTAGCACGGTCGAAGATGTCAGCAAACAGTAGGTGCCTAGCACGGTTGAAGATGTCAGCATACAGTAGGTGCCTAGCACGGTCGAAGATGTCAGCAAACAGTAAGTGCCTAGCACGGTCGAAGATGTCACCAAACAGTAAGTACCTAGCACGGTCGAAGATGTCAGCAAACAGTAAGTGCCTAGCACGGTCGAAGATGTCAGCAAACAGTAAGTGCCTAGCACGGTCGAAGATGTCAGCAAACAGTAGGTGCCTAGCACGGTCGAAGATGTCAGCAAACAGTGGGTGCCTAGCACGGTCGAAGATGTCAGCAAACAGTAAGTGCTTAGCATGGTCGAAGATGTCAGCAAACAGTAGGTGCCTAGCACGGTCAAAGATGTCAGCAAACAGTAAGTGCCTAGCACGGTCGAAGATGTCAGCAAACAGTAAGTACCTAGCACGGTCGAAGATGTCAGCAAACAGTAAGTGCCTAGCACGGTCGAAGATGTCAGCAAACAGTAAGTGCCTAGCACGGTCGAAGATGTCAGCAAACAGTAGGTGCCTAGCACGGTCGAAGATGTCAGCAAACAGTAGGTGCCTAGCACGGTCGAAGATGTCAGCAAACAGTAGGTGCCTAGCACGGTCGAAGATGTCAGCAAACAGTAGGTGCCTAGCACGGTCGAAGATGTCAGCAAACAGTAAGTGCCTAGCACGGTCGAAGATGTCAGCAAACAGTAAGTGCCTAGCACGGTCGAAGATGTCAGCAAACAGTATTAATACAAAGACAATGCTCTTTAATAATATCCAAGTTTCATTAATGGCCGCTCAACCTCAAAACGACGCCAAGTTTACTTAAACCCTATTGTACAAATAAGCAGACGTGCTAATATAATTGTACAGGCGCTTAGTACAAATTCTCATTTGAAATATTTTTTTGATTGTGTAAGCCTTTCTCTTGGTATATTATTAAATACGTGCTGAATTGTCGCGATTCTTAAGCAGATTTATCATGATTAAGGAACAAAACTTAGTAATTCGAATACCTTTCCTATTGATATCGATGTAGATGAATTTTTTGAGGCCCAATAAGTTCTTTTTCTACCCGTTTGTACATATTTATTTTGTATATATTTTGTATATATACCTATTAAGTTTTAATATTTATTTGTTTAAAACAGGTGTAAAATTTTATTAAATAAATTAGGAACTGTCCTAATTATGGCTTTGATATATCCACCTGCGCGCCCAACCCCTCCCCGCAGCTCGAGCAGGTGGATATACAATATCATCAGAAAATGTAACCGATTGAAAAACCACGATGTCTGAGATAGCCATCATTTCTTTTGTAAACTTAATGAACAATCCATAATTATTTGCGGTCAGAAGGCATCTAATCAAGGAAAAAAAAACATCTTTTAAGTGATGGTATCTAGGTAAGTGATGGTATCAATTTCTGTACAATCAATATATGTACAGTACATTCAATAACCTTCGTTTTAAGAGTTCAAAGTTCAGTGGAAATCGTGTGTCGTCGCCGGGCTTCACTGACTTTATTAATGGATTTCATCAAATCTGATTTTTCAGTATGAATTTGATAGCTTATTTTTAATGAATAGATACGCAGCAGTCACCGCCATGTGAAAAATTATTGAAAACCAATCAAGAAATAAATTGCTTTTGATTATTTTCGACGATTGATCATAAAAATGGCTGATTGTATATATTCCTATGCCTTCAAGGTGGTGGTGGTGGCCACGCTGATGACGTGCATTATCGGGTCTGCCTCCTGTATACACCCCTTTACCTGGGCAGCGAAGTGTCTGGTTCCAGTCTCCGCGCTGGGCGAGCACTACTGTGTGACTGTTAAGGCGGCTTTGCAATATTTATGCAGGCTTTTTATTTCATTGTTAAAGTTTGCTGATAACCAGAGGCTTTCCTTGTTCGGACTCACTAACAATAATATATAACTTCTTATATATTAAGATTTGAGATGTGATATATTATGAGATTACAAACTAGGAGCTATTAATCTCACTCGAGCCTGCGTTGCAAAGTACCTACCTAATGCGAATCACACTGTAAGCGGCAACCACAATGTTTCATATAGGGAATGCAATCCCGACTCGAGATCGTAAATTCGAGATCCTGCGGGATTAGAAATATCAATCCCACGGGATCCCGAAATTTCCGGGATCTCGTCTAGTTTTAAAAAAAATCACATGACTGAATACGACGAAAACTGCTTGTTTGTGATAGTGAGGTTAATTAAAACAAAATATTATTTGAAAGAAAATAATAGCCTTTATCGTTTAATATTACTTTAACTAAATAATTTACAGTTTTACTAACATGAAAATAATAAAAACCAAAAGTACGTATAGCTCAAGGAGATTAAAAAGTAGTTACGGGTGATTTTGAAAGTAACTTCTTAAAAAACAAAGTGTATCAAGGGCATCTAATGTCTGTTGCTATGTACCCAGCTGCTGAGAAAGTCCTGTCCGACTCACATTGGTTGTCAACAGCGTAACTAAGCAATTATATGTAAACTGAAAAAACCCCCCCCCTTGTTCCTGCAAACTCAAATAAATCCATTTCTTTTTTAGGGTTCCGTAGTCAACTAGGAACCCTTACAGTTCGCCAGGTCTGTCTGTCCGTCCATCCGTCCGTCTGCGGATAATCTCAGTCACTGTTAGCACTAGACAGCTGAAATTTGGTATCAATATGTATATCAATCACGCCGACAAAGTGGTAAAATAATAAGTGGAAAAAAAATGTTTTATTAGGGTACCCCCTCTACACTTAAAATGAGGAGTTGTTTTTTTCCCTTTCGGCCCTAATATGTGATATATTATTGGATAGGCATTTAAAAATTAATAGGGGTTTAATGAAATAATTTTTTGATAATGTTAATATTTTCAGAAATAATCGCACAAAAAGTAAAAAAGAAATGTGTCCCCCTTTCTAACTTTTGAACCATAAGTTTAGAAAATATAAAAAAAAAAACTCAAAAGTAGAACTTTATAAAAACTTATTTTGAATTTGACAGCATGTTCTTTAATCATTGCCGCCCAATCCCGTCAATCTCGAACGGGATCTCATCATATTACGCTTCGGGATTGATCCCGAAAAATTACACGGGATCTCGCGAGATCGAGATCCCGCGAGATCGGGATTGCATTCCCTAGTTTCATAGCTAAAATTTTGTTATAACTTTTTAGCAGCAGATGCAGTAGCGGCGTTAGGGTAGGGCGCGGTCGGCCGCCCAGGAGCGCCTTCATACCCGGCTTGTTAATTGAACAAGTCTTACTTACTTAAATTACCTAAATCTAGATCTAAAGTCGTTATGATGGCGACACTAGAATGAAATGCAGAGTTGGATTGGCACACAGCGTTGGTGGTCTACCAATGCTGTATTCCAACCGAACTCTGCAAAACAAATTATCCATCACTTTTTAACATTTTTCTTATAAAAGAGTTGGTGTTATTTTTGACAAAGAAGAACACAATGAGCTTAATGAGCTGATTGTGTTCTTCACTTCACTTAAGATATATCACTTAACACTTAAGATTTGGTAAGTCACCTCTTTGAGGAGTGGCTGCAAAGACTTCATTGTGTCCTCACTTTCTGCTTGACGCAGTTCCTCATCGGACATGGTAAGTTCGGGAAGTTCCTGCACCGGATCCGTGCATAAGTAACGCCCGGGTGTCACTTTTGTGTGCACCACCCGGGGGAAATAGTGGAGCATACGGTAGAGGTGTGTCCCGCTTGTGCAGAGCACCAACGTACCATCGTGCCAACGACCTCTCGCGCCGGGCCTTGGTAAAGGCTATGGTTTGGAGTGAGAAGGTATGGCATGCAGTCGCCTCCTTCTGCGTAGCAGTAATGCTAGCAAAGGCCACCTCCTTCTGCGAAGCAGTAATGCTAGTAAAGGCCACCTCCTTCTGCGTAGCAGTAATGCTAGCAAAGGCCGCCTCCTTCTGCGTAGCAGTTATGCTAGCAAAAGTCACCTCCTTCTGCATAGCAGTAATGCTAGCAAAGGCCACCTCCTTCTGCGAAGCAGTAATGCTAGCAAAGGCCACCTCCTTCTGCGTAGCAGTAATGCTAGCAAAGGCCACCTCCTTCTGCGTAGCAGTAATGCTAGCAAAGGCCACCTCCTTCTGCGTAGCAGTAATGCTAGCAAAGGCCACCTCCTTCTGCGTAGCAGTAATGCCAGCAAAAGTCGCCTCCTTCCGCACAGAACGCGCAAGGGAACGGGTCTCACGCCCCAGCCGCTGGGATCCCGACCCCGGTTTTCAACCACCGTAGGCGTAGGCTTGCAGACGACGGGCGAACAACTGAGCAATCGTCCAGACCGAGCTCAAGTCGTCGCATAATGATACTAAAAATTTTTCCACCTATTTGCATTTGAAATTGTAATATATTAAGGATACTAAATGGTACTACTACGTACGTCTGCGATTCTTTTTCAGCGAAATATCAGCAATAACATGTTTGTCACCGTTTCAATGGCGCGGCCATGGGGATTTTGTTCTATAGCTGCGAAAATATGCCTGAGACTTTCTTCTATATTTTTACAATTTTTTTACAAATTCTAAGTATGTGTTATTTACCTAAATTTCAGGTCTTTGCAACACTTAGTTTTAAAGATGTCCGCGGTCGCGCGTGTCAATGGCGCGGCCACATTCGAACTCATAATACTTTTTAACCATAACTTTGATTGGGTTTTGGGATCAACATTTACAATTTTTTACAAAATCTAGGTATAGTTTTTTTAATCGTCATGGCCGCGCGGTTGAAATGCATACTATTATTTGAAACCCGGCACTGAGCTGCTGCATGCCTCTGTTGATGGCCGTATCAAGCTACTGTTGAAACGAAAGTGGAACTTTGTCTGGTAACACCATTTATATTCCTGGATTCACATTTAGCGAACTTATAATTACGGTTACGGTTAAAGATGTTTATTTTCTCAGAAGAATTACGAATTCACTTAAAGAAAAAAACACAAGTTGATTAAAAACAACGTTAAATGCCAGAAGGCGTAGATAAATAAACAAGAATGAAAACACATACGCTGCAACGCGTGCAATAAATCGGCCCACACCTAACAACACGATCGATATAAAATAGATAAAGACGGAAAGTTTCACTGCACGTGTTTTAAGTTTTTTGATTTATTGATTTTACAGACTTAAGCAAAAACCAGCCAGAATAGCTCACATTTTTACAGGAACAAATTTAAGGTTTTGATTTATTCAAAACCTTCAATTTTTATAAAGCAATAAATTGTTAGGGGGAGTCCGGGAGAGTATATCAGCCGTCCACTAAAATGCTCATAAATCTATATACTTACAAATCGCTATTTTCTGTAAATTGTATCTTAAACTGCTTTATTTAGCTATATTTTCTCCTAAGAAAGTTTAACGTATCATTATCAATTTATGAGTAATTAAAGATTTCCACCAAAGTGACTTTCTGCTAATATCTCTGTTATAGATTAAATATTAATTACATTTAATCTATAAGAGAGATTCATTTAATATCTATGTTATAGAGTAAAAGGCCATTCATTTATTATTTACTAGCTGTGCCCGCAACTTTGTTCGCGTGAACGACGAAACTTATCAATGAGTTTTTGTGTAAAGTGCTATTTGTGTAGAATTTTATCTATCGAGCATACCGGTATTAATACTTCTGTCTCGGCGCGTGCCCTTTGTGGCTAATTACCATAGATATGGGTGACGTAACCTACGACAAACTTATTATGTGCTGTTGGTACAGTAATCGGGTCTAGGAATCGAACCGCAAAATTAAGTTTGTTTTCTATTGTATATACTTTTCCGGGATAAAAAGTACCCAGTGTGGTGCCCAAGATATTAAAGAATAATTATATCAAGTTTCATCGTAATCGAACCGGTAGTTTTTGCGTGATGCCTGAACAAACCGACAGACAGACAAAATTTTTTTTAATCATGTTTTTGGGTTCGGTTTCGGTCTAGTAACACCCCCTGCCATTTATTTTTTTGATATTTTCAATATACAGATTGCCATTATTATTGGATTGCCATTTTTTGAAAAAAATAATGATGACATAAACAAATAACAATAAATAATATTATCTTATTAAATCCAATTTTACTATTTAGTAAACTTCAAGAGTATATCGCAAGCAATTAAGAAGGCTACATGAACGGTGAAAATAATCCATAGTTTTAAATATTATAAATACGAAAAGAATTGAGAAGTGAGAACATTACCAGTCAACAGCGATGTGGATGAGTAATTCGGTGCCATACATTTGATTGCTTTTCAGTATTGTTTGGGGCTCTCTTAACGTATTTTTTTTTCCACAATTTTTCACGTAACGTCATTTAGTTCCTCCAAGAAATGGAGGAAAAATTACATTTACGAGTGTGTAAACAGTTATTCTTTTGGTGCGGTGCTTTTGCAGTCTAGATTCTGGTACGAGTATTATAATAAAACATTTCTGCCGTTTATTGTGCGATACGACGCTCGCACACGTTACCCAGGCAACGTGTTCAAAGGATGCGCCCCTGCGCCCTGTGCGCGCGGCGGGCGCCCTGTTCCCGTAGAGCGACTGCGCCGCGGACGTCACGTCACGGCCCGTCAGATAATTTTGACTTTTCGTTTTTACATATTATATTTATTAAGTGTTATTGTGATATATACAGTGTTTATAATTTTTATTTTCTTGTATAGGTGAGTGTAATATCTTGTTCTATGTTAAACGCTGGTAGTAGCGATGCTGGAATCTGTAGCAGTCAACCTGCCACATCACTCGAAACTCAATTAGTGAGATGCCCCCATTGCTCCCAAGCACGTTATTTTAAAGGCGAACGGGGGCTGAAGATTCACTATGGTAAGGTTCACAAACCACATAGTGTACCTTTGTGCCCCCCCGCCACATCCCAAACATCCACATATTCGGAATCACTCTGGAAAACCCTATCAAAATTAAAAAATTCAACACCCATCCTGAAGAGAGTTCCCCGGGGCGCGAGGCGGTCCGTTGCGCTGAGTCTAGCGCGATGCGTCCGTCTTGCAACCCAGGAGAATACACTAAGTGCTTGGGAGGAACTGCTTACCTTCCCTTATAGGATTCTGCATGTTCAAAAGAATTTGGCCACAAAAAAATCGTTAACGACCCAGATTAAAGACAACTGCAACAATTCGACTAGCATTTTAGATTCAAATTTACCTGCTTTCAATAACATTTCTCAGAAAGGTTTATGCTCACATGTGGAATCCAAATTAGGTGAAGGTGATATTAGAGGTGCGGCTAGGTTACTGTTCAGCAATGATGTGGTGGCGCCTTACTCTCCAGATACACTTTCAGCCCTGGAGAGTAAACACCCAGCGCCTGCGGATGACCTCACCTTCCCTGACCCTCCTGACAACCCTAATCCAGATTCGTCTTTTTTCCAAATTTCAGCCCCCCAGTTACTTGCAGCTATAAGCTCTTTCAGAAGCGGTTCCGCCGGTGGCCTCGATGGCCTGACTCCTCAACACTTAAAGGACCTTTTAAGTTCAGGCGCCGGGGAAGCTGGTGAGTCGCTTTTGAAGGAACTTCTGGCTCTTGTCAAACTTATGCTCTCCGGTGGCGTGAACGATGCCGTCGTCGATGTCTTGTACGGGGCCAATCTATGTGCCCTGCGCAAGAGAGACGGTGGCATTCGTCCCATTGCCGTCGGGTGCACCTACAGGCGTATGGCAACCAAAATTTGTTGCAAAATATACGGTCAGTCATTGACCAACAAATTCCAGCCCCTACAGCTTGGCTTTGGCTCGAGAGGGGGCTGTGAGGCTGCCGTGCATGCCCTTGCCACCTTCCTGAATTCTGGTAAGGGTGAGGTCATTCTCAAGGTTGACGTTAAAAACGCCTTTAATTCTGTTAACAGGGACACTTTGCTGGCTGAAGCAAAAAAAGAACTTCCAGAAATTTTCGGCTTTTTGTGGCAATGCTATAGGCACCCATCCAAATTATTATACAAAGACAAGGTTTTGGAATCTGCCGTTGGATGCCAACAAGGTGATCCGCTCGGGCTTGTCATTTTCAGCTTAGCTATCCATCCAATAATACAACAACTAAATTCCAAATTTAACCTATGGTATTTAGATGATGGAACACTGGGAGGTGATGCTGATACAGTTTTAAAAGATTTCCAATTCCTGACAGAGCAATTTCGATCCATCGGCCTCGAACTAAACTATTCGAAATGTGAAATTTTTGTTTCTGACAACACTGACAGACAATCGACTCTACAGAAATTTAATGCAATAGCCCCAGATATTAAAATTTTAGAGAAATGTTCACTGCACCTCCTAGGCTCTCCAATTTTTGAAGACAGTTTTTCCTTATTCATTGACGATAAAATAAAATCATTCAACGATATTTCGGACAGACTATCAAAAATTAACTTACATTCCGCTTTCACCCTCATTAGATATTGCTGTTTTGCACCAAACTTTATGTATTTTCTCCGCTCTTCCCCTTTATGGAAACAACCACATCTCTTAGACAAAATTGACGAAACCATTCGATACACTCTAACGTCCATCTTAAATGTGGCTTTGGATGACCGAGCATGGCTGCAAGCCACACTACCCATTCGCTTTGGTGGGCTCGGCATCCGCAAAATTTCTAGTTTCAGTCTACCGGCGTTCCTGTCTTCGGTCCACAGCACTCAACAGTTAATCAAAAGAATCTTAACTCCATCACTGGTTGACTGGGAGGTGCCGTGCTTGACCGATGCCGTGAATGTCTGGAAAGTGGCTTGCCCGGACAAGGCGTTACCCGAAAATCCATCTTCCCAGAGACAGTGGGATGAGCCGCTCTGCAGGTTGGTACGGAATAATCTCATTAATACGTCCACCAATACTGCTGAGCGTGCCCGCCTACTGGCTGTGGGGGAATGGGAGTCGGGTCTTTGGCTACAGGCTCTACCGTCACCCAACATAGGTACCATGCTGAGTGACACCACCTTCCGGATCGCTACATGCTTGCGTTTGGGTGCTTCTAGTGGAGCTCCTCATCGATGTCAATGCGGTGAAGCAGTCGACCGCCTCGGACACCATGGCCTGTCTTGCAGTAGAAGCGCTGGTCGGATAGCACGGCATGCCAGCATTAATGACATCATCCGCCGAGCTCTCGTCATCGCCGGGGTGCCAGCTGTTTTAGAACCTATCGGCTTGGCACGTGACGATGGAAAGAGGCCAGACGGGATGACCATAATGCCCTGGAAGTTGGGTAGGCCTCTGGTGTGGGATGCAACTTGTGTCGACACTCTTGCGCCATCCCATCTTCTGAGTACGGCAGGCTGTGCTGGGGCGGCTGCTGCAGGTGCAGAAAACCTCAAACGGCGTAAATACAATAACCTTATCGGTAGTTACATGTTTGAGCCGTTTGGGGTTGAAACACTAGGGCCATGGGGTCCGAGCGCTCATCGAGTTGTTCGTGACATCAGCAAACAGCTGGTCGACTCTTCGCGTGACCAGAGGGCTGGGCTTTTCTTCGGTCAACGAATCAGCATTGCCATCCAACGAGGCAATGCTGCCAGCGTTCTGGGCACTTTTCCCATTGATATCGATGTGGATGAATTTTTCGATGCCCAATAAGTTCTTTTTCTACCCGTTTGTACATATTATTATTTTTAACTACTACTAGATAATGATATAATTATTATTCGATAAGATTTTACATTTACAAGTGCAATTTATAGATAGAAAGATAGAGGACTATTCTACATTTAAAATTTTTCCTAAAATAAATATATACAGAATTTTTACTTTTACAGATTTATTTTAAGTATAGATTATTATGCAATACTGTTTGGTAGACGTAATATAGTAGTAGTCGTGTAACCTTTCGAAAAGATTTTATGAGCAGTGGTATTGTCTGTACCTGTACCTGCTAGCCTGTCCCGGACTCCCCCTATATAAAAAAAAAAAAAAATCAACAATTTCCTTTGTAACCTTGTATTGCTTTTATTGCAGCTTCCATCCTCATTTACATCGACCTTATTAAGGTTTTTTTTTCCGGTGGGCTCGCGCTCTTGGGCGGGGCGTAAGATAGTGGCACTCTTTTACTGGCTTAAAACCCACTCCTGTTCCTTTGTTGCCTTTCATATCAGGGCCGAACCTTCCTTTGAGAAATAGATCCTTGGTCCCAGTAGGCTTCGACCCTGCTGGGCGCGTGGAACACTGCGCGCCGTTGACGACTTGGGTTCTGTCCGAACGGTTACCGGACGATCGAATAGCGAGCTACCCATTACTCGCCGTCCGCAAGCCCGCGCCTACGGTGGCCGGAAATCGAGATCGAAAGCATTACTACTTCGCAGAAGGAGGCCACCGCCCGGGCGCCAGGCCCAGGCGGTGGCCTCCTCCTACTCCTCCTCGTTTCGGACCATGGCCTGTACCAAGGCCCGGTGCGAAAGATCGCTGCCACCGATCACCCCCACAAGGACGGCGGTGCTTTGCCCAAGCGGGGCACTCCTCTACCGTATGCTCCACCGTGTCCTCCAGGCCCTTATTAAGGTTATGATGAATTCTTGCGTTATGCCTTCGCAGTCCTCTTGAGTAGCCTCCTTCAACTCCTGGACATCTTCTGCGGGCTGAGTCTTGGATTTAATTGTCTCTTGAGTTCATCCTAAAGATGTACAACAGCACTAGTGTTGTTGTTGTTGGCCACTTCATAACTGGGATTCCAAGCTTGAGCAAAGCCAATACTAGGAAACTAGTGCAGCAGTATGTGGCCGTGCATTATCCTGCATAGGCATGAAGTCTTCGTCCACGACACCAGCGTATGACCTGACATGCTGTTCCAGTAGCCCCTGGAGGTGGTTTTCGGTAGTCAGAATGCCTAAATAAGGCCCGAATACGAACTCAAAATCTGTTTTTCGATCCAAAAAAATGTCACCCTAAATATTCCAAGAACCTTTGCCAAATGCCACTCGTACCTCACAAAAAAAAAGGAATGGAGAGCAATTGCTCTAAATTCCTTTTGTACACTTTTCTGCGTTCGTCGTTTACTTGAAGATTAATTTTTTACTCATCCGAGATCAGTACAAGCTTCCATTGTTCGAGCGACCAAGGGCCCTAGTCTCATAAATTCGTCATTTCAACACGATCCCATTGTCATTTTGCTAAAAGTTCGTAATCTGTTAATTCATAATGGCCGATCATTGGTCGATCAGTGGTCCCGTTATAGCGTTGTGGTACGAGCTGTCTTGTAAAGAATTAAAAGCAATAACTGCACAATGACGTTCTATTGTTAGGTCACTGATCAAAGGAACTGTCAAAATTTTAGCAATTACCACATACGTAAAATATTCATTTGTCATTATGTACGAGATTACCAGAAGGATCTTATATATCATGATTACCATTCTATGCCATTTCTGTAAATGAAGTGTCAGTGGTTGAGTTGGTCATAATGACGCCATTATATTAGTTGATTACCAAACTTGTCAAAATCAACAATTATGAAATCAATGATACATTTTGAAACTATTGTAATAGCAGACTTGAGGCCCTGTCAACGTGAGCACGAGCAAATTGAAACCGCGTTAAGCGATGCGCCGGAGTTCATTTTATTTATTTAAGTATCACCAACGAGTGTTACAAATTAAAAACTAAAACATAAAAATTGGTACATTATATGTACCAATTTTTATGTTTTAGTAGGCCTAGGCTTAGGCCTATAATGCACACTCAATTATAGGCAACCACAGCTTATGCATGAATTTGTGAACATGGCTGCAGGCATGGGAAAAAAAATAAACAATATTAAAACAAAATGAAAATAATGTCAAAATTAAAATTAAATTACACGCATGTCAAACGAATTACAATAACATTTGAATACAAATTATAAATGAATATAATAATAATAATATAATAATATATTCCACAACTATCACACAACACCGTCTAGTCCCAAGCTAAGCAGAGCTTGAGTTATGTGTACCAGACAGCTGATAAACATACTTATTTATTTCTAAATACATGCATATTACAGATAAATAACACCCAGACACAGAAAAAATGATCGTGCTCATCACACAAACATTTGTCTTGGGTGGGAATCGAACCCACGACCTCTGGCATAGCAGTCAGGGCTACTAACCACTAGACCAACAGGCCAGTCAATAAAATAAAATAAAAATAAATCAAGAATAAAATAAAAATAAAAGTAAATGTCCAGAATGAAATCACACTAAATAAATTCAAAATTAAAATCCTAGATTAAATTAATTTAGGTACATAAAATAAAAAGCGATTATATAAAATAAAAAAATAATAAAAAAAAAATACAACAAAAAAAATGCTGTCATGTAGTTTGCACCCTTCACCTACACGCTGTATCACAACTTTAAAGAAGAAAGCATTCTTCAAAATATTTAGTAATCTGTGGGTATCAATGTCATTTTTTGAAAGTACTCGTATATATCACATAAATTCTTTACACAGCTATCGAATGGGACAAGATTATGTACGGGCACAGACAGAAGTGCATGGAGAATTCCAAACCAAAATCGTTTGGCAGGGTTTCATCGCCTTAATAATATGTCTGGGATGACATAGATGGCGCTAGTACAGTAGTTGGATTGGAAAATGTACATCTCTCGTTAAAGAATATTATCTTGTTTTTTGCTAGTTACAGTATTACTTAATTTTAACACAAATTCTCCTACGACATTACAAACCTTATAAAGCAAAGCACGTAATAACTAGGATTCGAACTCGGTAGCATAAAATTTACCGATACCATTAGCCACTGGACCATTGCGTCATTACGCAATGAGTTGAAATTATCCTACTCTTTAATATATTGCAGTTGTTTAGCGACTTTAACCCGTATCATAAATCTCAAAAGAATTGAGGGTAGTTTAATATTGACTGTATAAAAATTAAATCTTTTTGTTCAATCATAACGTTCTTTTCTACCTTTAGAGTGAGTTCAGTTACGATTGCGTTTAACAAGTTTTTAATAGGCTTGTGTTTAAACACCGCCCAATAAAGTACCTATTTTACTACCAAAAAATTCTAAACGGTTACCAAAATGGATAAATGGTCACCAAATTACGTCTCCTAAAATATTATGAAATAAATCCATTTTTTTGTGTTATTATTTGCCAACCCGTATCATAAATCAAAAAAGAATTGAGGGTAGTTTAATATTGACTGTATAAAAATTAAATCTTTTTGTTCAATCATAACGTTCTTTACTACCTTTAGAGTGAGTTCAGTTACGATTGCGTTTAACAAGTTTTTAATATTTATTTTTATCATGAGTTCGCGTTCAAATATTGATATCGCTACGAGGGCCCAAATAATAGCATTGCATAATCAAGGCTTAAATTATTCTGAAATTTCGAGAGAAACTGGCTTAAACGTAAGTAATGTTTCAAAATCAGTGTTCGTTATTAATTTTATTATCCATTGTTATCAATACACGAAAATAATAAATAATATATTTCCCTAAAGACTGTCACTTTATGGATAAAGCGGTTTCAAGAAGAGAGTTCGTTGGAACACCGTAGTAGATCTAGCAGAAGACGCCATATTGACTCAGACCAGCGTCAACTTATGGTTTGCACCATAAGTTGACGCTGGTCTGAGGTTATGAGGAAAATGGCTTTACACCAACAAGATATTACGCTGAGTTGTTTGATACATCTTTGCGGATGGTGTATCGTGCTCTTCATAGTGAGGGTCTGCATTATCGTCGACATGCTATTAAGCCATTGCTTACCGAAGCTAATAAAAGAGCACGATTGGAGTTCGCTTTGAAATACAGAAAGTTCGACTGGAGCAACGTCATCTTCAGTGATGAAAAGACTTTCAAGTCTAGCCAGCACGGGCGAGTTATGTTGTGGCGTAGGAATAATACGCGTTATGATAGTGATCACGTTGTGCCTAATTGTGAATCCGGTCGTATAACAGTGAACATGTGGGGATGGATGAGTGCTGCAGGACCAGGAGAACTTACTGTAATACCCAGTCGTGCAAATAGTGTAAACTACATAGATGTGCTGAATGACGTCATGTTGCCCACCGTGCGGAATGTTTTTCCTGTAGAAGACGTGCCAGTGATAACGTTCGTGCAGGACAATTGTCCTATACACCGTTCCATAATTGTGCAAGAGTGGTTTAGCCAGCAATCGGACATACGGATTATTCCTTGGCCTGCGAGATCGCCAGATTTAAACCCCATTGAAAATTTATGGGGCGTTATGGTTCAAAGGTGGGACAATAGGAACGAAAGGACTAAGGAGAAACTGAGTACTCACTGCATGCAGGTATGGGATTCTAAACGGGGTCAAAATTTATGTGAAAAATTAATAAACTCTATGGGTTCGCGCTTGCAAGCTGTAATCGATCAAAATGGTGGATACACGAGTTATTAAAAAAAAAATATAAGGTGTTGACTATTGGATTGACTAATAACATAGACCGGGGTAGCTATAATTTATTTGATAAATTACAGTGTTCAAACTTGGTGTAGTGGGATAAATTTATTCACTAATTTACGAGTATAACAACAAAATGTTATTACACTAATGATTTTAATTTCTTATATAATATTTTGAGGTATAGCTTCAATTTCTTCCTCGTTCTGGAACGAATACTTAAGCTATGAACCTTAGTCATAACATAATGCACAAATCATTCAATAAAGTCAATACCCACTAACCATAATTATGCAAAACGTAATATTTTTATAATTTATGATTAAGTAAAATATTTACAGAACTAAGGTTGCATCTATAGAAATAAAACTAAATAATAGAAGAATAGCACAACACAGTTTTGATTTAGAATACTTATTAATATCTATTAAACAGTTTTACTTTGTTAATGTCTTCCATTTTGTAATGTTTAAGTTATAAATTTTATTTGTATTTCTCATAACAAGTGAATTAAATAATTGTCAATTGGGTGTAAAGCTGTTAGATTAGGTTATACACTGTATAAGAAAGAAATAAATTGTATTCTTTGAGAATTAAAAGTCTTAAACTATAATATCACTAAAATAGTTTTATTTCTTATCCTTTACGAGAAACAAACTTAGTAAATCTTAATCTGTAAGAAAAATATATCTAGATCTTCTTACATTAATGTTTCTTTTACCTAATACTTACCAACAATTATGAAAGTATATATATATAGAAATTATATATAGTTATATATATATATATAATGTTATTTATAGTAGTATAAGTATATTTGTATATTATGCCTTTATTCATTTATACATCTTATACCTCATATTTTTTATATTATTTATAACAAAAAATAAAATAAAAAACGTTTAAAAATATAAAAAATATAGAATATAAATTATATTAAATTAAATTTAAAAAAGTTGACTGAGAACTGGGTATCGAACCGGCGCCCTGTGGAACGAACTATGTTATTCTGATATGCTTATCCATTTGAGCTACCGATCTAACTATTAGAGAATGCGAAAATGAGAGCTACTTGTGAATGTAGGGATTCTTACTTATTTATGATATACGCCATCTGTAGTCGAATTAACTTATATACCGGTTTATTTGGTTTGGTTTAGATGGCGCTGTATTAAGTACTCGGAAATAAGAAAATAAAATAATTTATGTTTATTTCTTAGTAACTACTTATTTGAGGTATTATAAACCTTATTATGGGACTCTGCATAATAAGGTTTTTAAGCTTTGCAGTGTTATTTTCATTTTTGAACAGCGCCATCTAGCCGTCTCACGAAATGTAATGCAAAACCTCACAGTCAAAAGTCGACCTAAGGCTCTCCATGCACTTTTGTCTTCATTAGTACCTAAGAATCTGGGAAGGCTTGGGATGTAATGAGTACGAGATTACTTCACAAAATTGAGGATCGGACGTCACTAGGTAAGTTACTCCGATCTGTTTAATTATGTTCATAATCTCGTCCTCGTTATGTACTATATGTAGATGTTTAAAGATTAAAGTTGTGTTAAGAATCCTAACTAATTATTTTGTAGCGACATCTATGTCGTTACAAAGGAACCATCCTGCATCGCGCAACTAAAATTCTCTGAACGATTTGAACAGATACAACCGCCCGAAATCACCCATCCGGAGTTACCTTACATTTTACTGCATGCAAGTTCAACATTATAATATTGAGATGTTTATTAACATTTTTATAAATATGAGTAGGGGAACATGTGCAACAGTGGATCACGGGGAACAGTGAATCAAATGTTAAAACTCTGTATCTATTGTACTCACACAATCACGCGTCGGCTTCGTTAACGTTATCCCCTACCCCGCTCCACCCGACCAGTCGCCGTCACTGAGTCACAACGGGAGGACGTGCGACAGCGCGTCGGTCAGTAGGAGAGTACGAAAAAAATAATTTACGTAATGTTTGAAGTTACTCTGGTTTAAAGTTATTTAGATATTTTAAAGTGTTTGCATATTTTTCTTTAGTATGTGTGTCTAATTGTATAAAACTGTAGTAAGCAGTGTGATATAACCGATTGATATTTTGCTAAAAATATTATTTCCGTTATTAGTAAATGGGTTACAGTGAATCAAGTGGTAATGGGGTTCGTTGCATCATGATCCATTGTTCCTCAAAAAGGTTAAAGTTTCAAAGTAAGTTCTATTACTACTTGTTTACAGCTCAACATGCCACGTGATAGACAAAGGAAAACAGAGATTGGTGTTCATAGATTGGTAATGCATTTCAGGCTACGGGATTTTTTCCATTTAACGGAGATATTTTTATTGTCCTTGACTTCGCAACCAAGCGAAGTTATTGGCAGGCTATATAAGCCAAACCCAGGCGAAACAGAACAAGAAATTAATTTCTGCAACGACGAGAATGATGACAAGAACAGAACAAGGAGTCAATCACCATATATATTGCCACCTTTAAAGACACCATCTGGAATCGAAAATAACCTAATCCTCATTATTAACCTTCAAAATACACCATCTAACAATCCATCCCTTGAAAACTGCTTTCAACTCCCTATTTAATTTCTAAATGACACTCGGCCAGTACTATCCATATCTTCTATTGCGTCTCAAGCCCATGTGACCTTGCACACCAGTAAAATTATTCCATTCTGTTCCAGATCTTAATACATTACCTGTAAACCCATCTTTTGCTTCATGCTGCGACCAAACGCTAATGCCTTCAACATTTGGAGGCCTAAATATGCAAACCAGAACATTTATTATTCCATTAGAGTTTCGTGGTTTACCAAAAGCTGCCCCTAGAAAAGGTGGACGAAAAGCTAGACGAAAAGGTAAAATCATGCTTGCGACAGATACACCAGAAAAGGCCGAAATTAAAAGAAGAGTCGAAGAATTAAAGCAGAAAAAGGCTAAGATACAGATTAAGGCTGCTATCAAAAGAAAGGTCTAAATATAGTGACAGTTCCAGAAAAGACGAAGACCGAAAAAGAGTAGAAGTTTCGGATTTTGTTGGTTTCATAATTTGCTATATTATTAATCTAACAAGTATATTGTAATTTTGCAACGAAGATTGATTAAAGCAATGACTGATAATTATATTTAATTTGTAATAAATGAATCATAAATGTTTTTCTTTTATTTTAAACACTTATGATTCATAGTACCCCATTCGATCCACTGTGACTCAAACTCTGATTCATTGTGACCCATTCATGGGCCACAATGGATCAATTCCCTGTTTGTGAAAAAAAAAAACTTATAAAATAAACCAAACTGTAAAACAAGCATTTGAAAAAAAACCTGATTTATTAAACATGCTTTCATATATTGAATTAAAAACCTCAGTCAATAAATCAAAAATGTAACCGAAAATGCCTTTAGAAAAAAAAGTGATCCATTGAGCCCCAGTTCCCCTACTAGGTATATAATATTGATGTTTAACGAAGGAAGTCTTATGTTGGATACTTGGTGGAAGGTAAGTGTGTTTATTTAGAATAGGAGGTGGAAGACTTGCGTGCTTCCTGAGAGTGGATTTAAGAACATACAGTAAGTACTTTACAGTCAGAGAACAGTTCAGTTGTTGGATACCTATAGTGCTTTCTCGTCATGACTTTAAGTATGGCTTTTTGAGCTTTCTCCACCCTCAAAAAGCTAGACTTTGTGACACCGCCCCACGCAACTATACAATAGTTAATCACTGATTGGCATAGTGCATGGTACACCATACTAAGAATCCTTAAGTTGGCGGATGCTCTAAGAGACTTAAATACATATATAAGCCGTAATGTTCTGGTGGCGACGGATTCAATTTGCTGGTTCCATCTCAGGCCGTCGTCTATCTGCACCCCCGCTTTCAAGATCCGAAATTGTATTTGACAATTTCGGATCTTGAAAGCGGAGGACAAGGGCAGTGGGTGGTCGAGTTGGTGCAGGAATGAGCAGTTATGTTAAAAGAAGAAGGTGGTTTAGCGTTTCGTCGAATAGCAAAAGGAATATAAGTAGTTTTTGGGAGGTTTAACGTGAGACAGTTCGAGTTCAACCACATCATCACTTTGGCCATGGCAGTCTCCGCTTTTTTTTTTCACAATATCCCAAGTGATGCCGTCTGTAAGAATTGCGGCGTCATCTGCGTAAGCATAAATTCTTACGTTTGGGAGACTCAGTCTACAGAGGTCATTTACGTAGATCTGAAATAGTGTTGGAGAAAGTATCCCTCCTTGGGGAACACCATAAGAGACGTGAAATTCGTCACTTAACTGGGTATAAATTTTAATACATTGCCTACGATTTTTAAGATAATCTTTAAAGATTTCCAGAGGTATGCTACGTACACCGATATTTTCCAGCTTCATGATAAATTTGGGAACAGAGACCGTGTCAAAAGCCTTCGAAAGGACTAGGAATATACCTAGGCATTTCGATTTACTATTTAGATTCGAAGCAACTTGTTGCGTGAAATCCAGAACTGCATCTTCTATAGATAGATTAGTCCGAAAACCGTATTGGTTATTAGCAATAAGTTGGTGTTTGTCAAGAAATTTTCGTTGAGAGTTATTGAGATTTTTTTCAGAACTTTAGAGAGTGCAGGTAGGACCGAAATCGGTCTGTAGATATTAACACAGTCTCTGTTCCCTCCCTTATATATAGGATGGACTACAGCTTTTTTAAAAGCCTCCGGAAAATCACCCTCCTGTAGGCAACAATTCAAAAGGTAAGTGATTGGGGGAACCAAAACATGTCGACAATTTCTCAATATTAGCAATGATATGCCATCCCAGCCGACTGCACAATCTGAACGTAATTGTAGGACTAGGGACTCAACATCAGCTTCGTCTACTTCCAGGATGGTAAGGGAGTTCGCAGGTGAGACCCGTTTGTCCGTAGGGGAGGGTGATGGACTACCGGCTAGTGATAATGCTGTGTCATTCATTATTTTAGTAGCCAAGTTTTTTTCCGACGTTAGCAAAAAATCGACCTACCTCATTTATTGAGGATTTTTGGCTGCTACGTATTGTGAGTAGTTCTGTTGAGGTAGATTTCACTTTGTGGGCATTACTTATATGTTTAATAGTTTTCCACAATGCTTTGGGATTATTATTGGCTTTTTCAAGTTGACTCATTTTACTTAACCCTTGGTACAATACAGTCTTTTAAATTACTTTACCATCTTTTATTCTATTCCGTCCACATCATTTAAAAGTAGTGTGTGATCTAGCAAGAGATCATACATAGTTTTGATGATTCTCTTTTGCCTAGGAATTATGACTTGTTTTGAAAGACTTGAAATTACTGATTTTACTATACTTATGAACTTATATACTGCAGCGTTAATGTTTTCAACCTCATATATTACTGTGAAGTCCACACTTTCTAACTTCTCTGTGATAGCTTTGTGGTTTAGGGTGGTTGTTTTATAAAATTTATGTGAAGAATTTGCATTATTTATACTTAAAAGAAGTGGTTTGTGGTCCGTTAGGTGTGCCTCTAAAACTAATGTAGTAGAAATAAGATTAGTTTATAGAAATAAATGATCCAAACAGTTTTCATCTCAAGTAGGGAATAAGTGTGGCATAAACCCATAAGATGCGTTTAGCGTAAGGTAGTCCAAGGTTCGTTCGTTCATATTGTTTGGGTTTATATCAATGTTTAGGTCACCCACAAGTGCAATGGTAGGGCGTGCAGTCTTAACATTGTCGTAAACATTTATCAGACTATTTGAGAAATTGTCATAATTTTCCCTCGAATTGAATGACGGAGAGCGATAGATCGCTAACACAGATAGTTTTTTGTTTAAGTGACACACTAGGCAATTACCACCCGTAAAGTTTGGCTCCCATATTGTTGTTTGCAAGCTTGATTTTGTATAAATAATTATTCCATAATTTTGGTTACAATTTATATTCGTGCAGTGCGAGCCAAAACCATCGAATACTGGTATATTGTTGATTTTACTGAGCCAACACTCGGTTAGAACAATAATGTCAATATTAATAACAATCAATTCAATTATGTCAATTTTAATTGTTAACTAATAATAAGGAATGATCAATTTTAACGAATTAATTTCAATTTTTAATTTAATTTTTTATCAAATACTTCTAATCCAATGACAATCAATTTATTTATTTTTTATGATGAATTTATTATTATTTATATTTTTACTATTATTTAATGAATGTTAATGAAATAATTAATTCCGAAAACTCAATTCTTGTAATTTTATATTATTGATAAAGTATTTTATTTATTTAATGAATTAATTTTAATTGTAGAAATTGTATACGCAACTCAGATTTCATTTCATTTAATTATAAAACAATTGTGACTTGTAAATGTAAATTTTACCAATAAATATGTTTATCTGTTTATTTATATTTAATACGGATGTTTATATGTAGTAAATTTATATTATTTTCACATATACCTATATAATCTAGGCACTCTTCTGGATTGCAAACAAAGGATTTCCCCTGGCTTATTTGTTCAAGGTCGTAATTGACATTAATTGAGTTAGCCATTACAGGAAGGAAAATATGAGCAAAAAAGTAACTACCATAAACCAATAGAAGTACCAGGGGTACAAGGGTCATGTTGGGTTTCACTAATTAAAATTATACTAATGGGAGCTTTATGTGGTAACACGTGTATGTGTGAGTGATTATGCGAGTGTTTGGTATGCTATTTACGACAGAGTATTGGTGTACGTTGTTTTTTTGTAAAAGGAGGATGTGTGTGTATGTAAAGAAATACACGTAGATAACTAAGGCCCGTATTACAGAACTACAATCAAGACTCAAGCATTACTTAAAACTAGTCTCAGTTGGAGTTTTAATTTTAGAACTTGAGCAGAGAAACTACAATCAATAATCACCTGAGCAATGTCACTTTAAAATGACATTTTTTACGTATTATAGAACAGTGCTTGAGGCTTGACTGAGCTCCACTCAATGTGTCCTTATTTTAAAAGCACAATCAGCTCAGAATCTCTACTTGAGGCGAGATGTGATCTTTGTTTTCGCAAGTGTAGTCGAGACCACGCTTGAGCATAAATTCTCATTTTTTTTTTTTGTGGATTTGGAATGAATCGAGTACCTACCTAATCAAAATGGATATATATTTGCAGAAGTAGATAATACAAATCAAACGTTTAACTTAAATGTTCCTCTGAGATATTTACGAGATACGCAGGACCCTTATAATTTTGAAAATTTTAAGAAGTACCTACAGGTTTTCAAAAGATGTCGTGAAACATTAAATTTTACTGATGATTGATCACGATTTAAGAAAATCACATAACTGTGGCCATCCGATAGCCCCAGAATTGCAAATTCATGTGTGTTTACGTGTTTATTTTTTGACTTGGTAACTGAGACCTTCTTATTTTCATTTCTATCTTTTTTGAGTTTCATAAGAATCACCCGCACTCTTCATTCAACACATTCAATTATTTATTTTTTTGCAGTATTTAGCAGTAAACGTAACGAGTCAGCCTTCTCGCAAACTTCGCTGTGGTAGTCAATACCAATAAAATTCTCAGCTCCATTTTACCGAATAATTTTCAATGACCACCCACATATTGTCCAGTTGTGCAGACACTTGAGATCGTCCGCCTCGTCATCCGGTTTTAATCCAGTTTAATCATGCGAAAAAAAAAAAGATTTGCAATAGAAAACAAACTATTATTCAAGGTTACCACAATGATAGCTTACTCACGTAATCAGAGATCAAAATCTCTACTCAAGCGTAGTTTAGTTTGATTTGAGTTTGAGGATAGTTCTAAAATATACTGAACGCTTGAGTCGAGATTCTTTCAAGCAGTAATCGGTTGAACGCAGTTTAAGTAGTACTTGAGTAAGGTTCTGTAATACGGGCCTAAGTGTAAAATTTTTAAAGAACATTTTTGTTTACAAGACATAATTATGAATTTTTGTAGTCAGATATTCACATTAGAAATATTGATATTAAGATCTTGAAGACATTTGTCTGAGTGGATCAAGACTTGCTTGTCCCCCACTTGCTTGCGTAGGAAATATTTCCGTTGCTAATCCAGCAGAAGACATAGGTATTGATTATTCTTTGCAAATTGTCGCGCCGAATAAAACAGCTTTTTCGCACTGGCGGACACTCGCTCTTCGACATAGACAGCCTGGCATTTGCCTGGGACACCAATAGATTCTGTGTTAAGTTTGTTTTCCTTTGAAGTTTTAGTTTTATTGTATGACCGGATAGCCATCAGTAGATTTTGTTTGGTTTGTACTGTAGTGAACTCTGTTACGACAGGGGTGGTTTTATTTGGGTGGGTTTTCCGGGCTGACGATACACATCACGGATTTCAGGCTGAGATATTGGTATCCCAAGAAGCTGGCCAATATTACAGATAGTTTCTGATAATTTGGCTGTAGTTTTATTTTCTAATTGAGGAATATTTCTAACTTCGACACATGATGAGCGCGTGTTATACTGCAAGTCTCTTATTTTATTTTCAAGTATTTCTATGTAGTATCTCTGTTCCTTCTTTTCTTTCTTTAAATCTTCCACCTCTTTTTTAATTTCTTCAAATTTTTGGTTGAAGTGTTGCATCGACTTTTCAATTCCGGCACTAGTCTTACGAATCTCAGTGTTCGATTTTTGGATATCGGCATTTTGCGCCTTAATCTCTATTACGTCCTCCATTAACTTTTGTATCAAAATTGTTTGTGATTCCAGCATCTTAGTCACACGAGAATCCTGATCATTTCTCCACGAACTGAGCAAATCTGTTAGTTCCTGTTTAGTTAAGGCAGGTGTAGCTCCTTGAGGGTTTTCTTTTCTTGGTTGCTTGTTACCTCTATTTGATACATGTTCGCTCATGTCTATTGCCGCATTTATATCAGATTCAGATTGGGTCTGGCTTAGACTTTGCAATTTTGATGGTGGAGTGCGCTGAACAACCGCCATTTCTCAAATTAATTGAAATTACTTCAAGTATTCACCGTAGTGGTATAGTTTGGCGTTACTTGCAAAGTATGACAAGCTATTGAAAATTGGATACGTATAAATAAATAACACTTGCCGCGTTGTAATATTTCGGAGTCGTACTCGTAGCACTTGTAGCACTCGCAGTCACCGCCGCCGCCCGTAGCTGGCCCTGATGACGTCAGCCTCGCGTAGCGCACCGGTATTTCGTTGCTCGCAGCTACTTGCTCGATGGCGCGGTGGTTAAGAGCCATTTCACGTTTTCGCGCGTAAATCTAAGATTTTAGTCGCCTAATTTACCATATTACGTAATACTCCGGCATTGTTGAATATATGTAAAAAATAGACTTTAATGTTGACACTTCATGTAACACATTTCCAAAAACTAATTTGTTGACTTTGTGCTAATTAATCTCAGAATTTCGATGATTAATAACATTAATTAGTAAAAAAATAAAATATTAAGTCAATTTTTACGTTCTATGTCGCTGTTTTATCGCGATTTTTGGTTTGAACAAAACGTAATTACATTTAAAAAACTATGTAAATATAAACAATGTTCATAGATTAAACTAATTCCAACATTTCAGTAAAATCCATTCATATATTTAGACATAATATCGTTTTTAAAATCACTCTAAATTAGAATATAATACGAAGCCTAAGCGGGCAGCGATTAGTACGGCTCGAACGCCCGCCGACGCAGGACCTGTGCCGTTTTTTCCCGCGTCCCGATTATCGAGCACGCGTATCGTGAACGCATTATTATACTACGACTACAACATTTTGATTCTATTCGTATTTTTTTTTTTCATAAGGAAAGATTTTCATTAATTTATTAAACAAAGTATTATTATAGTAGTTTGTAGAATTTGTTGAATAATCATGTTTTTGTTTTATTAGTTTTTGCAATGGGGCGGAAGGGTTCTGTTTACCATTGTGTCAAAAAAAGAAAAAATAGAAATATTGCAGCCTTAAAGAAAGCAACAGAAGCGACGTAGACATTCTTTTGATTTGTAATTCGTATACGCAGTTATTGATCACCTAACTACACATTGACATGGATTTTAATACTGTAATTACAATTTTAAGAATTTGTACCCACATAATAAAATACTAAAATAATCATTTTATTGAGTAAAAATATGATTTCTTTGTAGATATGGAAAGTATGGAAACTTTATTTTTTTGTATTTGTTCTAGAATGAGAATTCGTACGAATCGGGTAGAGGAGGATAGTGCATTTAGCCGAGAAGTACTGCCGGGTACAAGTAAAAAGCCAGATTTAATAACAGTAATTGTATGTTTTAGTTACAATTATATGTTGAAAATAGAAGTTTATTTAGTAGTAGGATTTTTTTTTTATTTTTAGGTGAGAAATCACCCAATGACTTCTCTTCTCTCTTAGACGGAGCGGGAGGGCGTGTCAGACTTTTACTGACTAAAACCCATTCCTATGTTCCTTTTTGCCTTCATTCCAGGGCCTCGAGGTTCTCTTTCACTCAACTTATGACCCCAGTAGACTTCGACCCTACTAGGCCCCTACGGTTTTGCTGAAATCTTCGACGACTTGGGCTCGGTCCGGATGTTACCGTATGGCCGAACGGCGAGCTACTCATTGCTCGTCGTCCGCAAGCCCACGCCTACTTGTCTGTGTAATATACCGAGCTGACACCGCCAGGGAGGTCGTCGCATTCAGTAGCGTACTACTACTCTACAAATTATACTTCTATAAATTAAAGAAATATTATTATACTACGTATAGTATAATAATATTTCTTTAATTTATAGAATAAAGAATTGTTGTATTAGGGCCTGGACTTGATGAACCAATGGAACTTTCAGAATCAATGGTAAATATGTTTTGTATACTGCATATTACCAGAAATCATAGACCCTACAAAAGTAAGATCTTTGCGACAAGTATTTATTTAAAATATGTTTTTTTTTTGTAGGTTAAATCATCCAATGACAAATCCCGCCCTTGGGTGGGGCGGGAAATAGTGTCAGACTCTTACTGACTAAAAACCTACCCTTCCATTCATTGCCTTTGTCCCGGGGCCCGTGGTGACATTCTCACATAACCTTTGGCCCCAGTATCCCGGAGCCCGTGGTGACATTCTCACATAACTTTTGGCCCCAGTAATTTAACATATGATAGTTATTATAACTAGAGAATAATTTGGTCACTGCTAATAATTCTAGTTCAAAATTTCTTGCAGGACGGTTTAGCTCAGCAGTTTTATATGATATTAAAAAAAAAAACCGCCAATTTACGGATGTTGATACTACTAGACTTGTCTATTTTAGTTATTTTCATAGTATCATGTCTATGGGCTGTAGATATCTACTCAATTTTTATACTACAGATAAGAGCCATCAGAGCCATTTACAATCTCCGCAGGTGCAAGTCTCTAAAGGAACTGTTTAAGCCTTTGATTTGTTGTCCTAATCCTGTGACGGTGCCTGGTCAATATATCTATGAAAACATCATGAAACTCAATGAAACCAAATTGAATTAATAATTAAATTTAACAATATTCTAAACTTGTGTTTAAAAGTTGGAGGATTATATTTAAGATAAAATGCTTGGCTCCATGCTGGTCAACCTTCACTACCACTACGGCGTACAAATTGATTACTTTTGGAAATATATTTGTTAATTCGAAAACTATTTTTTAATATAAATTGTATAATGTAGAAGAATTTTTTTTAAAGTTAAATGTGAGTGCCATGGAGCAATTTATGGTTTTAGGTTACTACTGGACTTGTTTGATATAAATGAGCATGGCGGTAAAGAGTTTGTCATCCTCACTCAAATGTCTCACTGATAGTAGCGCGTGTTGGATTATTTGTATCCGTGAACGTACGCTGTCAGTTAAGACTGGTCATTTCTTACCTGTCAGTGGCTTATTTTAATATCTATAAATTATTTTAATTTTTTTTTTATTTTTATTTTATTTACATTGTTCTCACATGACAGCAGCGACAAGAAACATGTAACCGAGATATTTGTAATACATAACATGATTGCAAAAAGTGTCATCATTTTTTCTGACTGACATACTTCTTGCAATTTTAAAAGTGCCTGTAAATGGTTTATTTAAAATAAAACATTTTGAATCTCTGGGTTGTTTCCCTGTCCATTTCTATTATATATTTTAGAAATACTTACATAACATGTTTTTTTATTAGTTCAGACAGCATTAATATCATAATCAATTAGTATTAATAGTGTTCATATTTAGTTTATGCAGCATGTTTATAATAAATAATTAAACTGTTCTTTTTGCCTACTCTGTAGGATACAGATCTCAAGTTGTAACATTAACTGTACAATTGTTTGTACTAACAAAAAACAACATGAAATAAATATGTAAATAATTAATAGACTGAATAAATAAAATCACTTATTTATAAATCTAACCAAAGTGCATTACGATTATAACAGCTCAAGATTGTTTAGTCCGTCTCATCACTAGCGCTACGCTGGTCGCGTTGTGTATGTGTGGATAGCTACGCACACATGAATAAAGCTGCCGTCTTTTACCTAAACTCGAGCGATCAAATTTTGTGAAATGGCTCTTAAGCGCACGGCTCGAAATTGCCCCACCTTGAGAGGTCGCAGGTAAACGATATTAGAGACGGCAATGTCAAAAAACTATATGTCTTTTTCAAGGACCACCCAGTAGGCATAAGGTCTGGATTAAAACAGTTAAGGAGTGACAAAAAATTGCAAAAGGCTTAGTGCGGCCAATCACAGAATTTAGCGACACAATTTCTGACCGATATTTGACACACGTCCACTCGATATAGAACGAAACTCTTCAAAAAATCATAGCAGAACTGTCGTAAAGTAAAATTGCTTTGTATAAACATGTAGTCGGTGACTGACTAAAACAAAAACTGTACCCTCAATTCTATGTATCCCCATACATAGAATTGATCTGATGATGAAGCCGGAAGGTGGATAAGAAATTCTGTAATAAATCAGTATAGATTTGCTAGCCCTGTTTGATATTATTAGGATTGTCGTGATGGTTTGATGATGGAACCGAATGGCGGAAAGTATCTATTTAAGTTTGGCTGAGGGGTACCTACTATAACAAAAAAGTGAGAATTAAAAAACTTTTACAAAAAAATACAACCGACTTCAAAAAAACACTAAAAAGTTCAAAATAACTTTAATTTCGGAAGTCGCCCATACAACCATTTTCGGTCGCAAAATTCTCAAATAGTCGCAAATTAGCAAGATAATGTAACAGTGTCGTAACTTTTACTAAACTTAATTACTGTGCGAATTTTGGTTACAGCGTGTAGGAACGATATCAACACTTTGTACTGAAAAATGTTACAGTAAATAAGTGTTGTATCCGTGTCGACAATTTACGACATAGTTTTTTCGTAATTCATTTACGACACATTGTGTTTACTTTGAGTTCCTGTGTAAATATTAAAATTAAATTGTCGACACATTGTCGAAACTAAATTACAGTATCTTTTGGAGTTACACAAATGTAGTAACGGTTACGACAATTTAGTGTTGGATTTGACCAAAAAAAAAAACAACAGGGGTTCTCAAAGTGTGCTATTGTATTTAATAAAAATGATTGACCTTTTATTTTATAACTATGAGTCATAAGAATCCAAAGCGTTTTCGTCTATCTTCGAACTGTTACATAAAAGTAAAGATGAGAACAAGTTCAGAAAATAGACAACCAGGTTAGAATTTTTCATTGATAAAATAATTATTCGTATGCATTCCACATCCTTTTTTGACAAGTCGTTTACTGTTCAAGCAGCTCGTCTGTGGAATGCATTACCCATTGAAGTAAGGCGCGCTCAAACGCTATCAGCCTTTAAAGCAATGGTAAAGGAACATTACCTCTCACTTTTAAAAAAAATATTCTCCTTTCTCGATTTTATATTTGTATATTATTAGTATATTAATTGATATTGTATATGTATATGTATTTAATATTATTTATGATTTTTGTACACTGATCGCCCCAAATCTATCTCCTCTTGTTTCAGTTCATCCTAAGGTTGTCTGTAAGAGATTGCCCTGTGCGATAAGACCGCCCATTGTACACTTAGTTTAATATTTAGTAGTAATATTTATCCTGTCCGCATTATGAGGTATACAATAAAGTATATAATAAATAATACAATGTATCAATATTCATTGTTGCGACACTTGGGGGAGGCCTATCTCCAACAGTGTATGACCTTCGGCTGAAATGACGATGATGATGAAACCTTTATCGTATTAGATAAAGGTACAGGGTTATTTGACAAACACTAATTACCTCGCAGGACTATATTTCTGACATCATAAACTACGACTTTTGAAAATTCAACAAAAAAAAATCGGCTGATCACACATTCTGTCGCGTTTTGTGAACAAAATCAGCAATATCGTCTAGCGAGGTTAGGTATTAGTGTTTTTCAAATAGCCCTGTGTAAAGAAACGTAGAATATTACTACCTCACACCCAAAAACTGGAAATATCAATCTTAAATTCACTGCACTGGATTTTATGACAATTCAGCGTAGTACCGCAGAACTATGTGACACGTCCAGACATTCGGCTACTGTAGTTGACAATTCACTGAGTGAAATAAACTCAAACTATGATGATAACGAATCATCAAATTCGGATATCGCTGATCTGGATGAAAATATAAAACTTTCTTTTAAATTTAATATAAAACATTGCACTCATACTTTCACAAAACGCAAGGGCGGGGGATGTCATTGGATGATTTTACCTAACATAAAAAAAAAAGAAAAAAATACACTCAAAAATATATTAAAATACAACTATACATTTAGGTATTACATACTACAGTAAATTAAAGAAAAGTAATAGGTATAGGCATAATAGTGTATAATAAATTAAACGAAGGTGGTGGTATGGTACATCCAATATGGGGTAGCTCATGTTGGATATACCATGACTAACCTAAAGTCCGTGTAAATAAATATAAAGGATTTTCTAAATAATTTTTCCTCAACTTTATAATGAATTAATAATAAAATATACAATTACAATTGTACAAACATTTACATTTCGTCATCTTCTATGCCTTAAAATTTAGAATATAAATCTTCTAAACGGGGAAATTCTTTAAATGAAGAAATATCACCTAATTTTATTCTGCGTTTTATTTATTTCCACGATTTGTCGGCTATGCTGTTTTGTTCACTTTTCAGCGATTCAATCTCACTTTTTTTAAATGATCGAGGCCAGTATAAGTATGTTCCCACCACCCATCCTTCCGGCACCGGAGTTACTCCTCACTAGTTCCATTTTTTGATAAAACTAACTTGTACGGCATGTTGAGAACCACTGCAAACATAAAATAATAAAACTCCATTTTGGTAAAACAGTCACACTGTAACGTAACTTAACACAATGCCGACACATGTAAATACAGTTACGAAACATTGTGTTAGGTTTCATCTCTCAAGTAGATACATAATTATCCATATAATTTTACACATAATTTTACACAATTTATATTATTATTATAGTATTCTAGAATATAATTAAGTTAAATACAAGTAAGCAAAAGATTTTATTGATAATAAAATCTTTTGCGTTGCTCGGAAATACGATGCGTTGTAAATTTTTATTGAAAACAACTACAATAACAAAAAATATTTTAAGTATTTTATTAAATCAGAAGGGCGCATCGGTTAATTTACTATCGTGACATCAAATTACACGATGCATTTAAAATCGCAAAGGATTTTCGATCGAGAAAGATGCAAGAATCACAGAGAATTATATTTAAATAGGTACTTACATTTTTTTCTGATGGCGGCGAAGACATCCACAAAAAAGAACGAATTACAATAAAAATTGACAAGTATAGAATGAACAAAACAAAAAATGAACGATTGAATGTGCGATAGAAGTGAGCGCATAAAAGTCACGACGTGTCGACACGGCGAAGTCACAATGCGACTGAAAGTTACTGTTAGTGTGTTACGATTATTCCCCTCTTTTCGACACGGTGTCGAAACACAAGTCGACACGGTGACGTTATGCTACGGAACAATGTTACAAATAAATTCCGTTACGACACAGTAAATGTCGACCTAAGTAGTAACCGCTACTTCATATGGCTGTATGGGCGGTGTTTAATAAAAAAAAACTAATAAAAAAAAACTTTTTATTTCAGACATTATTTGGTCCATACATTTTCAAATTTCATTATTATTATATTATATTATTAATTTATCATAGAAGTCAAAATCAGAGCTAAATAAATTCAGTTACAATAACGAAGACACCAAACTATTATAGAAACACCGACTTCCGAAATTAAAATAATTATTTTTTTTAAGTTTTTTTTTTGTTGTATATTTGATAATTTCATGAGTTCTAGTAATTTCCTAAAAGTATGTAGGTACATCTATTCATAATAAACTTACCAACGTAACAGCATGGTTATTACATTTGTGAGCGTAGTTCAAGCGTAAAAGTGTGGAATGTCTTAATTTCAGTTTAGCAGATATTTAGTGTATGACGTCCTGTAAATGTGTATGGTAAGTTCAGATTTGTGCATCCAGCCATTCAGCAGATATTCAACAAAAACTGTTTCCGCCAGGACTACGTATTCTCAGCGTAACTTTTTTTTTTTCTATGGACATACAAGAAAACAAATACATACAATAATTAGTGTGTAACAAGATGTAAATGTCTATGTATAAATGAAATTTGTGTGTCTTATATTTACGAAGATATCCAAGTTTCCGCTGCGGTGACGTTTGCCAATTTGATGAAAATCATATAAAACGGTTTAGTAGAAAGTTATAATTTTTCATGCACGTTACTTTGGATTTGTGTGTAATGTGTGTAAAAGCAGAATTTGAAAAAAACATACCGTTCAGAAGATATAAAAGATAACGTAAAATAAGGTTATTAGGTCAAAGCTCTTAAAATAGGAACTCTAGAGTCTAACTTTTTACATGTATCTATAACTTGTAAGGCTCTACAATGTCCTGCAAAGTTTCATGTATGTGCGCTAAGTAATTAATGAGCAATCGCATAATTACTACGACTGGACCACTATATTTTATGACATCCGATTATAGGACTTTTTAATGGAAAAAGCAAAATAAAATATATCCCAATCATTAGTGTATTAATGCAACTAATCCTATTTGAAATTTCAGCTCATTACACTAAATAATTAAAGAGATATAATAAAAAGACCAGAACAACTACAAAACATGGATAAACCGACCAAGTTTTAATGGGTACGAAAAAGCGGCCGTGCAGTACTTAGACCTAACGTTCTAAAATTTCCAGTATAATATTGTTATTGTGTTGAATGATTTCGTACAGGTGCGTACACAATTGTTTTGCAGGAAATAAAATAACTTTCTATTAATAAAAGTATTTATTAGGTAATGATTTAACTAAAACAAATAAACGACATTAATAAAAAATAATAAAATAGGAACTAACAGTAAGTCTCTAAGTACGTGATTTATGATCTTACCTTGTTTATCTTCCAATCATTCTCACTACTGGCTCAATAAATATCAATAAGTATGGCTCACAGTCACACTAGCTACGTCAATATCCGAATCCAATAAGTACCTACATAATATTACGTTGATGGCAAAATAAACAGTGCATACGCACGTTGTCCTTGACTGCACATTTGTGACTGCTACTAAACAAAACGGTACAGAAAGCGCGTGCTCAGAAGATACTTGCCTACTATTCAAACATGAAGTCGTCGAAGCGAATGCCGCATGCCGGTTTGCGCAGGATTCCCGCCATTCTGTCTGTCAAACTCCAAGCGAATGCTAGAATTGCGGGATCCGCGTAGATTATAAAATATTGAGTGTTCTATTTGTAGGGTACCTACTTATCCGAGAACGTAAATAAGAAGTAGTAAAGTCTACAATGAAGTCTAGAAAATGTTAAGCATAAAAAACTGGGCAAGTGCGTGTCGGACTCGCCCACTGAGGGTTCCGCACAAAACAAACTTACGTAAATGTGTAAGCCCGACTCGCACTTGCCCAGTTTTTGTCTGTTTTTGTATTTGAGTTGATTGAATGAAAGGTAAATTGCTGTTTACGATTTATGATGTGAAACGGCTTTGGCTTGGCTTGGCTTGGACGGGGCTGGACTCATGACGTGGTGTTACAGATGTATTAAAAAAAAAAACTAATTACTAGATCTCGTTCAACCCAATTTTCGGTGGAAGTTTGCATGGTTATGTATATCATATATTTTTTTTAGTTATATCTTTCTCTTATTTTAGAAGTTACATTTACATGTACATTTTACCACTTTGGAAATCTCTCGAGCAAATTATTCAGTTTAGAAAAAAAAAATATTAGAATACATCTACTTACCAAGTTTCAACAATATAATTCTTATAGTTTTGGAAAAAGTGGCTGTGACATTCGGACGGACAGACAAAAAGACATGACGAATCCCTAAGGGTTCCGTTTTTTGCCATTTGGTTACGAAACCCTTAAAACGCTTCATACTCGAGTAAATGATTCCATAATGTAGTGTTTTTCATAGTGTTATAATTTTTACTGTTGAACAAAAATAAAGTATACATAATTTTATTTTCAACGTATTATATATACCAGATCCGCATCATCCACATAGAAAAAAAAACAAAAAGTAAACGTAATTTGGAACATTAATTGTGCATAGGTACGTGCGGTCACAAAAAAATATTTTTTGAAACGTTTAAAAATGGAATACTTTCTTTTTTTAAATACTGTTTATTTTCCTTCTAAACCTCAATAAACTTTATTTCTAGTAAAAAAAAGTTGGTAACTCTACCTTCAAGGACCACTAGCGCCTTAATTGAAATTAAAACCGCCGCGCTGGTTTTGTTTTTAACGCACTTTTAGGCCGTGTTTACGGAGACGCGGCGCGTTGGGCGTTTCATCGTACATTGCAGCAGCGGGCCGCATCATCGCTCGCGCAAACACAAACATATGGCAATGTACGACGGACCGCCCGACGCGCCGCGTATCCGTAATCGAGCACTTAGATATACACAATGTGCTATACAAATACTTTATTGCCTTTTCTAGCATTTTTACAAACCACATTTTGTATTATTTACGAGTTATGATTTTTAAACTGGCGGCGTTAGTAAATATGTACCTACTATATCAATTTTTTGTAAATATTACGTCTGCCAAATAAATGCATTTGTTAATAGGTTTTTTTTATGGTAGGTAAAATCATCCAATGACAAATTCCGCCCTTGGGTGGAGCGGGAAGTAGTGTCAGACTCTTACTGACTAAAAACCTACCCCGTTCCATTCTTTACCTTGGTCCCAGGGCCCCGGGTGCCATTTTCACATACCCTTTGACCCCAGTA
The DNA here is from genome assembly GCA_958295575.1 of Leucania comma. Lineage (NCBI taxonomy): Eukaryota > Metazoa > Arthropoda > Insecta > Lepidoptera > Noctuidae > Leucania > Leucania comma. Next base: position 820,599 of record OY282482.1, on the reverse strand, counting down.
GGCTTCGGCCCTGTTGGGCCCCTACAGTTTGCTGACAACTCCTTGAGGCGCGCGGGAACAGTGCGCGCTGTAAACGACTTGAGCTCGGACCGGTATGTTACTGGACGGACGGACAGCGAGCTACCCATTGCCCGCCGTCCGCGAGCTCGCACCTACGGTGGCCGGAAATCGGGATCGGAATCCCGGCGGCGGCGGCGGCGTGTACGCCGTTGCCTGACGCGGTCAGCCTCCTCCTTTGCTAGCATTACTACTTCGCAGAAGGAGGCGACCGCTTGCCACTCCTCCTCGCTCCGGAGCATGGCTTGAACCAAACCCCGGCGCTAGAGATCGCTGCCGCCGATCGCCCCCTCAAGGACAGGCGATGCTCTTCCCAAGCGGGGCACATTTGTTAATAGGTACAGATGCATTTATTAAATTGTAATAATTTCGTAAGTCAACGTCGTCAGTAAACAATCACGTAATCACTACTACAAATTTGTAGGTACTATTTTTTATCACAAATTCGTCAAGAATTGTGTACGCATCTGTACGAAGCTATTACACTATATTACACTGGAAATTTTAGAACGTTAGGTCTAAGTACTGCACGGCCGCTTTTTCGTACCCATTAAAACTTGGTCGGTTTATCCATGTTTTGTAGTTGTTCTGGTCTTTTTATTATATCTCTTTAATTATTTAGTGTAATGAGCTGAAATTTCAAATAGGATTAGTTGCATTAATACACTAATGATTGGGATATATTTTATTTTGCTTTTTCCATTAAAAAGTCCTATAATCGGATGTCATAAAATATAGTGGTCCAGTCGTAGTAATTATGCGATTGCTCATTAATTACTTAGCGCACATACATGAAACTTTGCAGGACATTGTAGAGCCTTACAAGTTATAGATACATGTAAAAAGTTAGACTCTAGAGTTCCTATTTTAAGAGCTTTGACCTAATAACCTTATTTTACGTTTACTTTTATATCTTCTGAACGGTATGTTTTTTTCAAATTCTGCTTTTACACACATTACACACAAATCCAAAGTAACGTGCATGAAAAATTATAACTTTCTATTAAACCGTTTTATAAGATTTTCATCAAATTGGCAAACGTCACCGCAGCGGAAACTTGGATATCTTCGTAATTATAAGATACACAAATTTCATTTATACATACACATTTACATCTCGTTACACACTAATTATTGTATGTATTTGTTTTCTTGTATGTCCATAGAAAAAAAAAAGTTACGCTGAGAATACGTAGTCCTGGCGGAAACAGTTTTTGTTGAATATCTGCTGAATGGCTGGATGCACAAATCTGAACTTACCATACACATTTACAGGACGTCATACACTAGATATCTGCTAAACTGAAATTAAGACATTCCGCACTTTTACGCTTGAACTACGCTCACATTACATTTTTGTTTCTTTAATCGCTTTTTCAGTTTACACAAACGCTCGCTTGACTCGATCGTAGCCTCGTCTCGATTTTTAAGCTTGCTTTGTCCTATTTTGTTGATGAGAATTAATTTTAAGAAGATAAAGTTTGAAAGTATGTGCACAGCGCGCGGTACAAAAAAGTACAATGACATTGATACCCACAGTATGCAGGTACCCACAGATAAACCACAAATTACTAAATATTTTGAAGAATAATAATAACCCCATCGCTGTATCTCTACGTTGACGTCGTGGTGGGGCTTGCGCGCTCCAATAAACCCTAGGTCTATATCGGTAGAGTTTGCTTTGCCGTAATATGCCTAGGGTGGGGGGCCAGACTAAGAGAGATACAATCCGCAGGGCAGTTTTGTCGCGTACTTTTGGGCATTAGCGACCCCACGCACTCGATTTCCCGGGAGAATACTTGTTCTTCATCTCCGGCTTGCCTTTATTGGCTGACTTGAGTGGAGATTCGCAAGAGCAAACGTGCTCGGGAGATGGATGTATAATCCAGTAAGGTGCTGGTAGGGATCTTGACCGTACTTCCGGGATTGTCCTGATAGCCGTGGTATACCTCTCCACTCATCAAGCACCTCAGGATATAATAATAATAATAATAATAACTGGCAACACTCGCTGTCAACACATCGTATTTTCCGTCAAAGTAATTTTTAAATTAAAATAACAGTTTTGAATCTAATTATACGCGCATTTTGCAATAGAAGCTTCCAAGATACCTACAAAATAAATACTCAACAGAACTACAACAATCTAAAAGCAATAAAATGAAGAGAAAAAAGAACTTATACCCAGACCGGACAGGTGACATATGTCACCTATGAAAGAACCTAAATAAACGATGAAAAGATGAAAATACGATGATAACTAGAGCAGCTGCACGCCGTGCACGCCCATCACCTCCGGCCTCGTCGCTCAGCTCCGCCTCGCCGCCACCGGAAACCAGCCCCACGGTGTGTGCTGTGACACCGGCCGCGGCAGTTGCGTCGAGCTCCAGCGACGAGTTCTTCTCTCCGCCGACGACACCACCACCTGCGCGTCGACGAAGAGGACGCCGGCCGCCGAGCGGCTTAGGACCTCGAGGCCCACCGGTCTCTGATAGGGTCCCAGCTCCCGGCGGAAGTGTGCAGCGCATGCGATGGACGCAAACCATCAATGAAAACGTCATGCGCGCATACTATGGGGCTACAGAGGGAGGAAACAACCTGACCGCGTACCGTGCTCGGATGCTCTCTTTGTTTCAGGTGCTTGAGCCAGCTGTCAACGTTTCATCCCAACGACTGTCGGATCAGGTGCGGGTCATCCTGCGTAATCACATGTTGGATGATACTGTACTTGATCGCCTCCGAACGGAAACGAGTAACCGTGCCATTGCCCCACCGTCGCAGCCTGTGGTACCACTTGTGGCACCACAGTTCAGCTATATATTCCACCATGCTGACGAGGAGGGTACTGACACGGTTACTAACGTAAGTACCCAGTGCAATGATGAACTGAGGAGTGCTTTGGAGTGTGCGATTCGAGAATATCGCAACATATTACCCAAACTTAGGCCACGTTTACCTCGTTTGCCCATGCATAACAAGAATAGGGCGCTGGTGGCTGCTCTGGATTCGCAGTTGTCTCGCTATTTTGATGACTGCGAAGATCTCACCGATACACACTCGATAATGTACTGCGCGGCCGTAGCGGCATGTCGTGTAGCTCACGTCAAATTCCCAAACAGTGACGTAGCTACACGACCGAAATCAGCTGTACCGGCCTGGCAGTGCAGGATCGAGCGTCGTATTGGTGGGGCCAGAGTACTCATTGGCAAACTAATTTGCTTCAGGGAGGGCAACACTCGTCCTAGAGTGATGCGCTTTGTGAGACGGGCATTTTCGGGGACAGACATCAGTCCCCGAGACTACATGTCCCGTGTCACAGAGCGCATCGACTTCCTGAAGCAAAAGGTGTATGCATGGGCAAACCGTATCCGCAGGTATAAGCGGCGGGTGGAGCGATACACCCAGAATCGCACATTCCGGAGCAACGAAAGGTGGGTATATAGGGCTTGGGAGCGACCGGACCAAGGTGTGACTGACGCACGCCTTCCGGATGATGAAGCCATGAGTTCATTCTGGCGCAGCATCTGGTCGGCGCCTGTCAGTCACTCCGAGGGTGATTGGATTCGGGAGGTGGAGCGTGCGTGCGATCCAATACCACAGATGGGGGCAATTTACATCAGCCCCCAAGATGTAGCTCGTGCAGTCCGTCCGTTGCCTAACTGGAAATCTCCAGGGCCGGATGGACTGCACAATTTCTGGATAAAGTGGTTCACAAGATCGCACGCTCGTTTGGCATCTCAATTCCAGTCTGCCCTAGAGTCAGGGTCGCTACCCGAGTTTTTTACGACAGGAATAACCCACCTGCTCCATAAATCAGGCAGTACTGTGGAACCTAAAAATTATAGACCGATCACGTGTTTGCCGACGGTCTATAAAGTTCTTACATCCATACTGAGAAGCAAAATTAACACCCATATTGACAAAAATTTGATAATGTCACCTTCTCAGAATGGATGTAGGAATGGGTCCCGCGGTACTAAGGAGCTACTCCTCGTTGATATGACCATTAGCCAACAGGTTCGACGTTCCCGAAAGGATCTGTCGACATGTTGGATAGATTATAAGAAGGCCTATGACTCTGTTCCTCATACATGGCTCATGAGGGTGCTAGAGTTGTATAAAATTGATACAACACTACGCACCTTCCTGATGTCGTGTATGACGAAATGGAGTACGGTCCTTCGCTATCCAGGATGTCGACATAGCCAGAGGAATAGCGAACCTGTAAGGATCGAGCGAGGTATATTCCAGGGTGATAGTTTGAGTCCGCTTTGGTTTTGCCTAGCCTTGAATCCTCTAAGCACACTGCTGGAGAATTCAGGTCTAGGCTATCGGTTGAAGAGAGGTGGTCAGGTTATATCTCACCTTCTTTACATGGATGACTTGAAGCTTTTTGCCCCCAACAACCTGCAACTGATGGAGCTACTGAAGGTAACTGAAACCTTCAGTAGTGCCATCAGGATGGAGTTTGGTGTGGACAAATGTGCGGTCATGCATGTAAAGCGAGGGGAGGTTGTGGAATCTGTGGGCATTCAACTCACGGATTCCATAAACCTGAGATCTCTCTCTCCAACCGAAACCTATAAGTATTTGGGTATGTCGGAAGCCCTAGGCATCAATATCACTGACATGAAGCAATCGTTGAAGGAGCGTTTCTTTGGACGCCTGAAGAAGGTTTTCAATAGCCTTCTTTCAGGCGGAAACAAGGTGCGCGCCTTCAACGGTTGGGTCATGCCGGTATTGATGTACTCTTTCGGCGTACTCAGATGGACTCAAACGGAACTTGACGCCCTGGATAGGCGGGTTCGAACACTGCTGACTGCATACCGAATGCATCACCCACGATCGTCGGTGATGAGACTGTATATCCCGCGGAAGTGTGGCGGTCGAGGCTTTTTAAATGCTAAGACCCTACACAACCGCGAGGTATGCAGTCTCAGGGAATATTTCCTAGCTGCCGACGTGGGTATGCATCGAGATGTAGTGGCAGTGGACAAGGGACTCACCCCGCTCTCCTTGGCTAATGAGAACTGGCGCAAACCGGTAGTGCTTGACACTAACGATCGCAGGGAAGTATGGCAGAGCAAGGAACTTCACGGACGCTTTTTCCGGGCCCTTCACGGGCCCGATGTAGACCAATTGGCGTCCGTAGCTTGGCTGCGTTTCGGTGACCTCTTTGGGGAAACCGAAGGTTTTATCTGTGCAATTATGGACGAAGTTATCATGACGAATAACTACCGGAGATTTATTGTGAAGGACGGCACGGTTGACATCTGTCGGGCATGTCACCGTCCGGGAGAATCAATTCGTCACATTATCTCCGGTTGTTCTCGTCTGGCTAACGGCGAGTATTTGCATAGGCACAACCTTGTAGCCAAGATTATCCATCAGCAACTTGCTTTGAAATACTCTCTTGTGGGATCGGAAGTGCCGTACTACAGGTATGAGCCCGACCCAGTTCTTGATAATGGTCATATCACTTTGTACTGGGATCGTTCCATCATCACTGACAGGACTATTGTAGCCAATAAGCCTGATATAGTGGTGGTGGACCGAAACGAGAGGCGTGCAATGATTGTTGACATATCCGTTCCGCATGACGAGAACCTCGTGAAAGCCGAGAAAGATAAACAAATCAAGTATATTGACTTGGCTCGCGAGGTTGTCGACATGTGGGAAGTGGATTCGGCGATCATTGTACCGATAGTCGTGTCGGGTAATGGCTTAATAGCCAAGAGCCTCGACCAACACCTTAGGAGGCTCTCGTTAGGCGGCTGGATCAAGGGCTTGATTCAGAAAGCGGTACTCCTGGACACGGCTCGTATTGTTAGGAGGTTCCTTTCTCTGGAGCCCTGACCGCCGGTAGCTTGGACTCTGTTCCCGATACCGGTGGGACACTATTTTTTATATTTTTAAATGTTTTATTTTTTTATTTTTTGTAAGTTTTTTAAAAAAATATTTAAAAATGTAATTAATAAGTTTATATAATGAATAAAGGAAATAATAATAATAATAAAGCAAAGCCGAGAAAGATAAACAAATCAAGTATATTGACTTGGCTCGCGAGGTTGTCGACATGTGGGAAGTGGATTCGGCGATCATTGTACCGATAGTCGTGTCGGGTAATGGCTTAATAGCCAAGAGCCTCGACCAACACCTTAGGAGGCTCTCGTTAGGCGGCTGGATCAAGGGCTTGATTCAGAAAGCGGTACTCCTGGACACGGCTCGTATTGTTAGGAGGTTCCTTTCTCTGGAGCCCTGACCGCCGGTAGCTTGGACCCTGTTCCCGATACCGGTGGGACACTATTTTTTATATTTTTAAATGTTTTTTTTAATGTTTTATTTTTAAATGTATGTTAAAAATATTTAAAAATGTCAAAAATATGTGATAAAAGAAATAAAGGAAATAATAATAATAATCTTTATTGTTGCAAATACGTATACATATAATTGAAACCCTGACTCCTGAGCTAGGTTAGGTGCCTGTGTTTCAGGAGCCAGTGACTTCTTCCATTTTCTTTATAAAACTATTGAAATAATTTACAAAATAATTTATATAAAAACTTAAATAGAATTATGATACCAATCAATTAATTTTGAATAATAAATAGAACTTAAGTAGCAAATTAATATCCAATACAAAATAATAAATAAATCAATTAATTAATAACTTAAAACTAAAAATTTAATCAAATTAATAAAAAATCAAAATAAACGAATTTAATTATAAAATGAAATACAAAGTCTATGGATATGTTGCCTTCTTGTTGCTACGTCACTTCGTGCTAGCGGCCGTTTTCGGGGGCCCATTTATTGAGTGTACAAGTCACCCAATACCTTTTATCGATGGATATATAACATTGTTCAGGCAGGGGCCATAGTCTCAACATAGTTTCAGGTTGCCAGTCCACTTAAGACTCCGAAAACCATATCCATTATTATTATCTTTGTTTTCCATATGTTTCAATAGTTTTTCACTAACCGGGGGACAACCCCCGGTACCCCTGTACGCACTAGTGCACCCAAGGACAACCTTGGGTGCACTAGCATAGCGCGTACAGGGGTAATCGTCGGTTGGTATCACGAATTTTTGGTATTATTCCATTGAATTGTTTAAAGGGCCTCTGCGAGTTGGCTATGGCCCCTCATACGCCTCCCAAAGGCCCAGGACCTCAGGGTCCTGAGATATATACTCGTAAACGCATAATAATAACCAGAACTAGAACCTCATGAAAGCCGAAAAAAACAAACAGATTAAGTACATTGACTTGGCTCGCGAGGTTGTCGACATAAGGGAAGTGGATTCGGCGATCATTGTACCGATAGTCGTTTGAGCCAATGGTTTAATAGCCAAGAGCCTCGACCAACACCTTAGGAGGCTCTCGTTAGGTGGCTAGATCAAGGGCTTGATACAGAAAGCGGTACTCCTGGACACGTCTCGTATTGTTAGGAGGTATTTTTTCTCTGGAGCCCTGACCGCCGGTAACTTGGACCCTGTTCCGGATGCGTATTTACAAAGACTATACTATTTGAGTCACGAGTCAGACTCTAATAGAAGAGCTTTTGTTTGTGCATATTACTCGACAATACCTAATCTATTTCAGTAAAAAAATTGACTCAAATGGATTAGCTTTTTGCCTTGATATTTTCAAAGAAAATACACGGACAAAACCTAGTCGAGTAGAGGCTCACTGCCACATTTGTTTATCGTGAACGCGATTGATCGCCGTTCGTTCATTTCTGTTATAATCATCAAAGAAATCAGTATAGAAAAAAATCAACCAAGTGCTAAAAAACATTAACGTAACTTAGACATTATTTAGGCTTACGTATAACTGCGCCATGGTTCTTCTGTCTTCCGATAACATTTTTGTAATCCTAACTTTACTAGCCATACGTTTGGTGTCATAATGATCATTGTCAACTTTAAAATTCGATATTCAAACACGTACTCATAAATTTGATAAAAGTGTCTACTTGTGTTACTGCATTTCACGGCTTTTTTTCCTTCAGCAATCCTTTTACTTACGAGTATAGTATGTTTCATATCATGTGTTTTGTTGTGTTAAGTTAAGTGCCATACTTAAATAGGACTGACTGTTACTACGTTTAAATTGTAAAAATACTAAGCTAATCGTAAAATTGATAAAAATAATTATCTGCGTTTTGTATTTGACATTAGAGGTACGCAAGAAAAAATATTTTAGTTTTATTATTATTTGTACTCGCAACAAGTGTGTAGTATGTACCTGTTTCTTACCTAATAAAAGTTCGTTTGTTAATTCTTTTTATTTGTCAATCAAATACAGAATCGAAACGAATAATTAATTTAGTTTTAATATTAAAATAATAATAATTAATATTAAAAAAATAATTGCCATGTAACTATCAACCTATTATTGAAGCTAACGATCGGTATCAAATTGAATAGTATTTGTTGCTGCAATGTTAGAATGAATTAATCTAACAAAGTATACGCGATTTCAGTTAATTTCTGTACCATAATAGATTAGGGTTTGGTCAAGTTTTTGTCAAACAAAAGCTAAGCCAGTTCAGTTTGCACTTTCACTGTAATGGTTTGTAAATACGCGTTCCGGATACCGGTGGGACACAATTTTTTTTGTGCTGTTTTTTTAAAGAATATTTAATAATATAATTTATATGTATATTTAATTAATAAAGAAAATAATAATAACATCGTTGATGACGCGGCTATATCTGTGAGTACCCAATGCAATTTACGATTGAGGAGTTCTTTAGAGGACGCATTTCGAGAGTACCGCTCCACACCGCCAGAGCTTAGACCCCGTCTACCTCGTTTGCCCATGCACAAGAGAAATAGGACGCTGGTGTGTGCTCTAGATTCGCAACTATTAGATTTTTTTGATAGCAGCGAAGACCGAAGAGTTTAGTTCGCAATATACGCTCGCTACAAGTTGACGTCCTTTCATTTATTACTCCCGACACTTCAGTCTTAAATAATGCTTATCCTAAATCTATAAACTAAAATAAACAAAATATAAACCTTAACATTAACTATTTTATATCTTTCAACTGTTATAATGTTCTACAAACATAAATGATATAGGTACTTAGTCTTAATTAGCTACCAGTATAACTTAATTAAAATATAAGTGAATTTAGTATGAACGAAATATTTAACTATCACAATATTGGGGTTGCCTTTTTAAGCGACACGCCCGTACAGGACGGGGGCGGACTACCTCTTGAATAGTATCCTCGGATTGGGAAACTATCACCCGCTCCTCATAACTGGGTATATTACTGAGAGGTACTGATCCAGAAGCAGATGTAGACGGCAACTCAACGGTAGTCGCGGTTCGAACCGGACTGAACTCCCTCACGCTCCGAGGGCTCCGAGTCTCTCCGGGGACTGACGCTGGCTTCGTCACCTCGTCATTGTCGGGACGTTCCGCTTCAAGAGAACTCCATTCTGATATGCTAGTCGGACAAATCAATGAGCTTCGCGATCGCTGTCTTAACTGGTCAATGTGTCTATGACTTTCTTTGCCTGAACAGTCCATAACTTTATAATCTGTAGTACCCATTTTATCTACTACCTACCCCGGACTCCATTTTTCATTTCCCCTATATTGTCTCATCCATACTTCCTCTCCTATCTCTAAAGAACGTTTGACGTCCGTTCCTACTTTCTGTTGTCGTTCCTGAGCCTTCCTAACTTTATTTTCTATATTTGGTTTTAATGCATCTAATTTGGTACGTAAATTCCTACCTAGCATCAATGTGGCTGGACTTTCCCCTGTTGCACAGTGCTCCGTATTACGGTAATGCAAAAGAAAGGTATTTAAAAATAAATTAATGTTTTCTTTTTATTTAAAAGCTTTTTTATAATTCTTTTAACCGTTCGCACTGCATTTTCTGCAGCCCCATTCGATGCTGGGTGGTACGGAGCGGAAAAAACGTGATCTACACCCTGACTAGCCAAAAAGTCTGCCATTTCCTTGCTCGTGAACGGTGGTCCGTTATCTGAGACTATTTGTCTCGGTAAACCCCATCTAGAAAAAACTTCGATAAGCTTTTCAATCGTAGAACTAGCCGCCGTACTAGGCACAGGAAATACTTCTAACCATTTAGTTCTTGCGTCAACCATAATTAAATACATTTTTCCGAAAATAGGCCCTAAAAAATCAAGATGCACCCTCGCCCACGGTCTAGAAGGCCAGGGCCATGGCGTGACCGCGTGCCGCTGCGGCGCGTCCGCCTCCCCCGCGCACACCGCACACTCCCTGCACGTAGCCTCAATTGCCTCGTCTATGCCCGGCCACCAAACATAACTCCTAGCTGACGCCTTCGTCTTAACTATGCCCATATGAGGTTCATGTAATTCCTGTAGTACCTACCCTGGCTCGAACACTTGCAGGAATCACTACCCTGTGCCCCCACATCACGCAGCCTAGCTCCTCGTACAGTTCCTTACGACGGTTAAAATACGGCTGTAATTCTCGAATATCATTATCTATTGGCCACATATCACGAATATAATTTAAAACCCTACCTAACATTGGATCTACCATAGTTTGTTGTTTAATTGTATTATAATCTAATAAAAATGCATTCTGTGCGAAATGCAAATACGTTTGCTCGGGGACCCGCAGTGACTCATCGCTACTGCACGGAACCGGCAGTCTCGACAGCACGTCCGCACCGTTTTGTTTAGCGTTTACATATTCAATATCGTAAGTATACGCAGATAAAATAATTGCCCAGCGTTGTAATCTACTCGCGGCCATCGCTGGTACACCGTGTTTTGGTCCAAATATACTTACTAACGGTTTGTGATCGGTTCGCAAGACAAAACATCGACCATAAACATACTGATGTAATTTTTGTAAACAAAATACAATAGCTATTTGTGAATAATGTTTCTCGGCGTTATTCAACGCGCGTGACACGTACACTACCGGGCGGTCGCGACCGTCGGCGCCCGGCTGTGTGAGTACACCGCCTATGCCCCGCGCGCTCGCATCGCATGTCAACACTAACTGCTTATTTGGATCATAATGAGCTAATACCTCTGCGCCTACTAATATTTTTTTAACTTTTGCAAACGCCCTTACGCACTCCGCACTCTATCTCCAATTGACCTCTTTTTTTAAAAGTTCATATAGTGGTGACAAAATAGTACTCAAGTTCTTAACAAATTTTGCATAAAAATTAACTAGACCTAAAAAGGAACGCAACTCCGAAATATCTCTTGGCCTGGGAATTTTTATTATTGCTTTTATTTTATCTGAATCCACTTTAACCCCATCTTTTGATATGACATAACCTAAGTATTTGACTTCATTAACCATAAATAAACATTTACTCCTTTTTAGCTTCATACCGTGACTATGTAACCGCTGGAACACCTTTTCTAACGTTTCTAAGTGATTATCCTATGTTCCCGCCGTTCCGATGATGATGTTATCTAAAAATACTTCCCTCCGGAATATCACTAAGTAAATTATCCAATTTAATCTGGTTATAAGCAAGGGACAAATCAATTTTTGAGAAATGTGTAGCACCGTTTAAGCTCACTAACAAATCATCTATCTTGGGTAGCGGATATCTATCGACCAGTAAGACAGGATTTAAAGTTATTGTGTAATCAGCACAGATACGGAGTCCTCCGTCCGCTTTACGTACCGGTACCAATGGCGTCGCCCAGTCCGAGCACTCGACGGGCTCGATGATGCCCGCGCGCAACATGGCGTCCAGCTCCGCGTCGACCTGACCCCTCAGAGCGTAAGGCAGCGGCCGCGCGCGGCAAAACACCGGCATCGCGCCCTCCCGCAACCGGAGCGTTGCCTTGCCGCCTGTGTACCGCCCCAGTCCCTCGCTGAACAATTCTTTATACCTGTTCAACAAACAATCGACAGTATCAGACATTTTGTGTACACTATGTTTAATCTCTTGTTGAAATGGAAGTATTTTAATACCCAATTCTATTAACCATTGCCTACCCAGTAAGGAAGTTGTACCCCCGTCTATCACAAACAGTTCTAGATATTTTATTTTATCTTTGTATTGAACTTTCGGTCTTATAACCCCTAGTGGTCTTATATTACTACCATCATAAAATTTTAACACCAAATTAAATGGCTTAATTACACTATTGTTAAAAAGTTTATCATATGTTTTCTTACTTATACATGAAATTGCCGAGCCTGTGTCTAGCTCCATTTTTAATGTTTTATCATCAATCAGTAATGATAAACTCACCGGGTTGTAACCGCTCAAACATAGTTGATGAAGTTCTTCCTCAAGCTCATCCGAACTGGAGTCTCCCGCTCCTGCCCTCGGATGGTCGCTCGTGGTGGCATCCACGTGGTTCACTCCGCGCCTCTTCCCTCTGTCACTGTTTGCCTCCGTCCGCGGACAAACACGCCTCAAATGTCCGCTTTGTTTGCATTTGCTACAAACAAAATGCTTATAGCGGCACTCCTCCTTGCTGTGTCCGCGCCAGCCGCACGCCGTGCAGCCCCCGGCGCCCTTATCGGTGTCCCGCGCCGCACGCCCGTGGTTCGTTCGTTGGTCCGCTGCACGGTCCGCAAACTGACCGCGCCCACGCTTTGCCCGCAATGTGTTCACGATTGCCGATGCATCCGCCGTCGCTTTCTGTTCCACGACTGCCGCATCCCGCTCGGCCGCCTCTAGCCCAACCGCCAATTTGACTGCTCCTGAGTACGTCAAATTGTCTTCCGCAAACAACCTTTGTCTGATGACGTCACTCTTCACTCCGCATACGTACTGGTCACGCAAATTCTCCTCCAAATTTGCACCAAACTCACAAGTTTTCGAGAGTTTCTTTAACTCGGTCAGATATTGTGTTACACTTTCGTCGTCTTTGTCTTCTTTGTCTGAACCGATACCGTTCCGCCATGACCGCCGGTTTCGGTTGTAGGTGATTTTTCAAAATTGTAACGGCCTCTTCGTACGTTATATCCACCGGTTTCCTTGGATTGCACAGCGTGCTCAGCAATTCGTACGTCTCATCACCCACGCCCGTGATCAGCATAGGCAGCCACATGTCCTTCTCGACCTGATTGACCTTGAAAAACATCTGCAACCTCGTACAAAGTCCAGTTGCCTAACTTCAGATCAAAATCGCGAATCTTTCCGACTCCGCCGACCGACATTTTCCTCGAATAATTGCAGACGAACTTTGATGATCCCTATAACGCACAAATAGTAATCCTCGTCGCCACTGAAGTGTCGGGAGTAATAAATGAAAGGTCGTCAACTTGTAGCGAGCGTATATTGCGAACTAAACGTTACAATGATGTAGGCTTATATATACGTGATCTTACTTACTAATTTACTTATGTGGTTAAACCCAAATATATTACAGGAACCATGCTTGTTCTACCAGATTTTTCCCGTGCCTTTGACTCCATAAATACCTCACTCCTCCTTTCGAAATTATCTTATTATGGATGTCAACCCGAGACTGTTCGGTGGTTCAAAAGTTATTTAACTAACCGTTCTCAGTTTGTCCAGGTCACTAGTGAAGGTGATGGCGCCATAAAGTCGTCTAGTCCGAGGTGCGTGGGGATGGGGTGTACCCCAGGGATCGATCTTGGGGCCACTCCTCTTCATTTTGTATAGTACCGACATCATCAACTGTCTACTCAATGCCAGGTATATGTCTTTTCTTCCTCACCAGACTGATGATACTGTAAAACTCGTTGAAACTCGTTGGTTTTGAACCCAGTCAAATCAAAATTTATAATCATGGGATCTAGAGTTTTTTTAAATAAAGTGGGTTATGGGGATTTGAATATAAGAATTGATGGGTGTTCCATTGAGAGGGTACACGAAGCGCGTAATCTTGTAGTAGTATTTGACGAGCACTTGCATTTTGAGTACCATATTACAGAAGCTGTGCGCAACTGCTTCTACCGTCTCAAGCTTCGATAACGTGTACGTCCCTATATAAGTGTGGATATGCGTATTATGCTTTGTGAGTCACTAGTTTTATCAAAGCTGAACTACGCTGACACTGTGTATGGGGCGTGCATTCTCGGTAGAAGTGCTAAGTTAATTCAGCGAGTTCAGAATGCTTGTGCGAGATTCTGTTTTAATATTTCTCCAAGATCTCACATAACCCCATATCTAAATAAGGGTGATTTGATGAGAATGTCGGATCGTAGAAAACTACATCTGGCCACCCTACTCTTTGGCATAATTCTCACAAATAGATAAAATCAAAACAAGAGCATCTGCCTAACTTTTGTTGACCCTGCCCCATAGAACGGCTGCTTTCCGTGGTAGTTTCAAGTACACTGCTTCTCATATTTGGAACAATCTGGATCCACCTTTACGTGCTTTAACAACAGTTGGTGCTTTTAGTAAAAAGTTTAAGCAATACCCAAAAGGAAACCACATGAACTTACCTTGGGTCTGCACGTAGTTTTTGTGATGATTTTTAATACTATTTCTATCCCTTTTTCTATTTTTTAATAATGAAAATTCGTTTTACTTATCGTATGATGCTGATATATCTTTATTTGTATTTTTTATCACTGATCACTTTGACAGCCGACCGTAGTAACCACAGACTATAACCTGTTCCTGCGCCCGCGCGTTCCATCGTTTGTCTGTGCTAGTGACAAATGTTATCGGAGCATCGGGCGATGGTGTATGGTTGGCACTTCTTAATTTTTTACTTTTTTACTCCTATATTATTATTATATAGAATCCTTATATTTTTAGTATATTTTATTTTATTCTTTTATCGATATATAATATATTATGTCTGTGTTCCGTGAGTGTGTCCGTGGCATCACCAGGCCCTATCAGAATACCAGCGCTGCGTTATTTTACCTTTAAGGCAACACTCGCCCTAGGGTGATGCGCTTTGTGAGGCGGGCGTTCTCGGGGACTGATATTAGTCCTCGAGATTATTTGCCCCGCGTCACAGAGCGTATCGGCCTCCTGAAGCAGAAGATCTATGCATGGGCAAACCGTATTCGTCAGTACAAGCGGCGAGTGGAGCGGTACACTCAGAATCGCACATTCCAAAGTAACGAAAGGTGGGTTTATATGGCTTGAGAGCGACCGGACCAAGATGTGACTGATGCACCTGCCGGATGATGACGCCATGTGTTCATTTTGGCGCAGCATCTGGTCGGCGCCTGTCAGTCACATCGAGGGTGATTGGATCCGAGAGGTCGAGCGAACATGTGATCTTTTACCAGAAATGGGGGCAATTACCATCAGCCCCCAAGATGTACCCCGTGAAGTCCGTCCGTTGCCTAATTGGAAATCTCCAGGAGATTTCCAGTTAGGCAACGGACGGCCTGCATAATTTCTGGATAAAATGGTTTCAAAGGTGGCATGCTCGCTTGGCAGCTCAGTTCCAGTCTGGCTTAGAGTCAGAGTCACTACCCCAGTTCCTAACAACAAGAATAACTTACCTGCTCCACAAAACAGGTAGTACTGCGGATCCTAAGAATTATAGACCGATCACGTGTTTGCCGACGGTCTATAAAGTTCTTACATCTATTCTGAAAGCTAAAATCAATAGTCATATTGAGACAAGTTCTATCATGTCAGCCTCTCAGAATTGATGTAGGAACGGATCCCGCGGTACTAAGGAGCTGCTCCTCATCAATATGGCCATAAACCAACAGGTCCGACGTTCTCGAAAGAATTTGTCGGCATGCTGGATAGATTATAAGAAGGCCTATGACTCTGTTTCTCATACATGGGTCATGAGGGTGCTAGAACTGTACAAAGTTGATACAACTCTGCGCACTTTCCTGTTGACGTATATGGGGCAGTGAAAAACAGTCCTTCGCTATCCGAGTGTCGACAGATTCGGGGGAACAGTAAACCTATAAGGATTGAGCGTGGCATATTCCAGGGTGACAGTCTGAGTCCACTGTGGTTTTGCCTAGCCTTGAACCTTCTCAGCACACTGCTGGAGGGTTCTAGGCTTCCGGTTAAAAAGAGGTGGTCAAGTCATATCTCACCTTCTTTACATGGATGATCTGAAACTCGACGACGAGCATCATTGCAACCAGCAGGTACTCTTGTATTATCAACAAGGTGTAAATGATCGCGTAGTTCAAAAAATCGATCCCTGGACATATTTTCTGAGAACAAGGAAATGCTGATGGTTGTTTCCCAGAAATTTTTTAAGCAAGGGTAGCCAAATATACCAGTGGCTAAATGTAAGCCAAATAAAGTTTCCAATTCTTCCGCGGAGTTAGGTTTGAACCTAAGCTTATTTGAAAAAGTTGCGTATAAGTTCGTCATTTCCGCCATGGTTTCAAATAACTTGTTTTGGCACATACCTGTAACAATAATCCACTGGGGCTTCTACTTTAGGGTCAACTGATATTGGTGGAAACCGATCTGATCTAATCGTGTTTACTAGCTCCCTGTATCTCCATCTAATGTTCTGCTTGGGCGTAACATTCCGTACAATATTTTCATAAGAGGTGTCTAGTTCAATGGTCGGTGTTACTCCGGGTACTACCTCATTGTAGGTGTCAGGAA
This sequence comes from Leucania comma, assembly GCA_958295575.1. Lineage (NCBI taxonomy): Eukaryota > Metazoa > Arthropoda > Insecta > Lepidoptera > Noctuidae > Leucania > Leucania comma. The sequence continues at coordinate 804,012 of OY282482.1, read as the reverse complement.
CATCTAGTTCCTAGTCAATCAATCCGACCCAGGATGAGCTAGGTTCTTCATCATCGTCCGAGTCAGGTGGGAATACCTCGCGTTGGTTGTGGTTTATGACATCTGCACCAACTCGAACAGTCCGCAACTCCCTTTCAGACGTAAATCCCAACCCATAGATATCCGGAGATACGCCTTCATTGCAAAATAATAAGAAATCCTTGCGCAACCGCTTATCTCCCACCAAAATAATTACAACATTCACAAATAGCGTATTTACGACACACACTCAAAATTTGTACACGCACACTAAGAAGAAAGCAGCAACACTAAATCAATTTCTAATAGCACACATAAATAGAATGGGCGGGGCATTCGCTTGTAAGCACGGAAACATTCAATGCACACGCATGCAATTAGAGAATCGAACCGATTGTCGATAATTGTTATCGATATTTAATTTCAGCATATTCCTGTAATATAACTACTTCGTCTAATTTTCTTTAAATAATTTATTTTTTATATATCTACTTATCCGAAAAGAGAGTAATAATTATAAAATAAAATAGGAATAAGTTTTTTTATATCGTATTACCGGTTAAAGGGAACGTTCTCTGTTAAATATCATGCTGTATTATTATACAATATATTACTTAATCTTAACTATATGATTTTAATCTTATGTGACTACCTACATTCAGAGTTGGTATAAACATTTAGGTAAATTTTATACACGTATTCAAACTCGCTAGCGTTAACATAAATTTCTATAGAATCAAAATAGCGTCATCTAGCAAACTCGTTTTAATTTTAAACAAATTGTAGGTAGTTGATGCGGACAGGATCGAATTCGTTAGGATGAAATAACTCACACTAACCACTCAAAATAAATACATTTAACAAAAAAAATACTGGTCAAGTGTGAATCCGACTCGCGCACCGAGGATTCCGTACAAATTTACCTATGTAAATGGTTCAATTCCAAAATTTCTCAAAGACATTTCCGAATCGCAAAAAAAGATATTTTTGTCATCACAAATCTTTGCTGGAAGTGAGTCACAGTCGTACTGCATAAAAACAGAAGGAGTTGGAATAGAAATTATATTATTATAAGTTGGAGACTTATATTCAAGATAAAAATGCTTGGATCAATGCTGGTCCAGATCCACTACAACTAGGGCCTTCGAAAACACCAAATATCCAGATTTAAAAAAATAATAATTTAATAGTTTTGTATAGCGAACACAAAATATTGTAACTTTTGACCAAAAATAAATAACTGTATAAAATTATACTTGTTTATCATGCTACTTATCATATTGTACTATAATTTTTGATCATCTCAATCTTTAGATATAATGTCAATTTAAGTTCACGAGTATTGAAATAACAATACCTTAATTTCGTTCAAACAACATACATTCAATAACTAATTTAACTCTTACTATACATGTAATACGATAATATTCATAGAAATGTAAAAAAATATATTGAACTGCGAATAATACGCATATCGATAAAATCAGCCTCACGCACTCGATTGCACCTCTCTAAATCTTGAACGGTCATTGCGGTCATTGCGTTCGGGAAGATTCGGGCTAGTTCGGTCTAGTTCGTGTCGTTCCGAACTTGAGTTCGTGAAATATTTAAAAATTGATTTAAAATATAAAACAGTGACTTAATTGTTTAATTACCGGTGGCAGGATACGCCATTTGTCTTCAGGTTGATGGTATGTGACCTATTTTTGCATATAATTACTGCACAACTCGGCATTTTGGTTTTTTACGCATCAGTAGTACCCTGTACGCAATTGCAAAGCGAATGAATGAAGCGTACAGCTGCTGTTCGATTATAAGGGTCGTTTGCCCAAATCGAGGCGCCACGTGCCACGCCCCCAAGGCATATCCCTCGATATCCGTGTCCCAACCGGTTTTCATCATCAGATGATAATTCGAAATCAGAGAGATCTCCTTCATGTAGCGCTCTCAAAGCGTCTGGGGTAAACATATTGATGTTTTTTTATCTGAAAATATAAATTAAGGTTTTACACCAATTTATAGGATCAAATTACATCAAAATAGTATCTTCAATTATCATTCATAATAGGTTTTTGTAATATCGTTACAATAGTTGGACAAACCGTAAATAAGTACATCGTTTACGCCTGATGTGTTAAAAATAAAATCCAATTATAAAAAATGAGTTATTGGGAACAAAAAAAGAATAAAACACTCAAAATATAGCTTACATTTCACTATTGTAATATAACACATCAATTAACATTTTGCAATACGTATATTTCGCGATATTCTATTTTTTTTTTTTATAAAATAATGAGCTTACCTACTCAGCTCCAACTTCGGTCACCCACTAGTCGAAACTTGTCGAAAAAAAGACAAAATATGCTAAGAGATGGCGTTAGTTGTATCGTATTTTGTACTTTATAATGTGAACTTTTGCATACAATCGTCCTCAATTGCACTTCATGCGAAATTAATACTTAAATATTTTTTTACATTTAATGTGTACATTTATGTACGCCAGGTCTTAAAGGATAATCATTATTTTACAATCATACAATAATCAGTCACAATAATAGCATAAAACAATAAAATATATGTTCGATATATTTAATCAATAGCTCGGTCATTCAAAACCAACAAAAAACTCAAAAGAAACTCTTTAAGCCTGAACCTGAAAATACAATCGTGTGGAATCAGAAGTACCGTACTATAGTTATGTACCCGACCCAGTCCTCGAGAATGGCAATATCACATTGTATTGTGTTCGATCTATCATCACTGACAGGAGTATTGTTGCCAATAAGCCCGACATAGTGGTGATAGACCGACTAGAGCGTCGCACAATGATTGTTGATATAGCGGTCCCTCATGACGAGAACCTCGTGAAAGCTGAGAAAGATAAACAAACTAAATATTTTGACTTGGCTCGCGAGGTTGTCGACATGTGGGAAGTGTCGGCCAATGGCTTAATAGCCAAGAGCTTCGACCAACAAATGAGGAGGCATGTTAGGAAGTTCGATCAAGGGCCTGATTCAGAAGGCACGGCGCGCATTGTCCGGAGGTTTCTCTCTCAGGAGCCCTGATCACCGGCAGCTTGGACCCAGTTCCCGATGCCGGTGGGCTACTATTTTTTTATTTGTTTAAATATTTAATTATAATGATTTTGTAAAAAAATATTTAAAAATGTGTAAAATATGTAAGTTTAATGTACATAAATAGAAAAATAATAATATTCCACAACTATCACACAACGTCGTCTAGTCCCAAGCTAAGCAGAGCTTGTGTTATGGGTACTAGGCAACTGATAAACATACTTATATATTTCTAAATACATACACATTATAGATAAATTACACCCAGACACAGAACAAGTGATCGTGTTCATCACAAACATTTTTCCTGGGTGGGAATCCAACGCACGACCTCCAGCTTAGCAGTCAGAGCCACTTACTACTAGACCAACAGCTCAGTCATCAGGTCAGAAAGCTTTCTTCTTTAAAATTGTGATACAACGTGTAGGTGCAGGGTGCAAACTTCATGTAGTACATAATGAGGACAAGATTACGAACATAATCTTGAAATTTTAAACAAATCTGCAACACAATATTTGGAAAAAATGCTGTGTTTTAGACTAGCAAGAGCTGCCCATATGTTGGGGCGATAGACTCCTCCATCTATGGAGGGGTCTATCAGACTCTTACTGACTAAAAAACCCAGGTGTTTTTGGGTCGAGGGCTGCAGGTTTTTTTTTATGGTAGATAAAATCATCCCATGACAAATCCCGCCCTTGGCTGGGGCGGGAAATAGTGTCAGACTCTTACTGACTAAAAATCTACCCTTCTATTCATTGGCTTTGTGCCAGGGCCCGTAGTGACATTCTCACATAACCTTTGGCCCCAGTAGGCTTCGGCTCTGCTGGACCCCTAGTTTGCTGACAACTCCTTGAGGCGCGCGAGAACAGTGCGCGCCGTAGACGACTTGAGCTCGAACCGGTCTGTCTGGACGGACGGACAGCGAGCTACCCATTGCCCACCGTCCGCGAGGCTGCGCCTACGGTGGCCGGAAATCCCGACGGCGGCGACGGCGTGTGCGCCTTTGCCTAATGCGGTCGGCCTCCTCCTTTGCTAGCATTACTACGAGGATACGGCGATGCTCTTCCCAAGCGGGGCACACCTCGACTGTGTGCTCTACCGTGTCCTCCGGGCGGTCCGCACACTGGCGATACCTTGGCGTCGTCTCCGCACGAATCTTGTACAGGTACGGCCCGAACTTGCCGTTTTTGGTTAGTACCTGCGCCAAACGGAAGGTGACGACGCCGTGAGGCCTTTCCAGCCACGCCTCAAAGAGGGGCCTTACCGCCTCGATCGTGGCGTGCCCAGCACGGAGTTGCAACAGTCGCTCTCGCCATTTTACCATGAGATCCCGCTGGAACTCTGTCCGCCATAAACTAGATGAGGCCGGTGTTTCCTAGCTGACTACCCTGAGAAGAAACGCCGAAACAAACTCAGGGGTCAAAGTCTCTTTTAAAGTCCATACAGTAAAATGGTCAAATAATATGATAATCATGCAGATTAGTGTCTGAGATGGTCTTTTGAAGAAAGAACCACACAGATTTGAGTGGACCTGTCCAGTCAGTGCAAGCATTTGTCAGTATTTGTGTAGATCAAACTTAGGACTACTAAGGAGCTCAAAGATTTGACGAACAATACCAAAGAAAGGACATTTAGGTAGGCCGCATCAAATACTCAAAACTGCCAGACATCATTGTCACGGTAATATTATCTATACAGTATTGTAACTCGGCCGTATCTTTGAAATAAATATATATATATATATATATATTATAGAAAAGAAAAGTAATCCACATAGTCCCTATATTCAAAATAATAAATAAAATTTACAAAAATGTAACGCTTTACTAAGCAGCTTATTGCAAGCCATAAAATAAATTTAAAAAAAAATAAATTTCAAATGGTAAAATACATTAAAGAACCAAAGTTCAAAGTTAAGTTCTAAGTCAAATTTTAAAATAAAATTAAAAAAAAGGGATGAATAAAATTATCCAAGTCAAAAAATAAAATAAAAATAATCAGCAATGACAAATTCGAGAAATAAAGAAACACAAAAATAAAAAGGAGAATTTGACAATAAATATTACAGTTATAGTCGGTACTGGAGTAGGTCAATCCCAAGCCGTTTTGTTTTCAAGATACTCCTTTACAGTATAAAAAGCCTTTTGGCAAAGTTTTCGCTTCACAAATAATTTGAATTTATTCAGGCTAAGTTTTATTCAAAAACTTAGCCTGAATAAATTCAAATTATGTGACTGGGACGTCAATTATAAAAGTCTTATTATTAAATTGGCATCTAAATGAGCCCCCTATTTTTTTGAGCCTGGTTGCAGGAAACAGAACTGTATGTTTATTCTTAGTATTGACGTTATGGATATCACTGTATTTTTTAAACATGATTTTGTTTTTATGAACATATAAAATATTATCATAGATATACTGAGTAGGTACAGTCAATATATTAATGTTTTTAAATTTATCTCTGAGTGAGTATCTGGGACTTAATTTATACATTGAACACTAATACAATAACCTCTGTACGGGTCAACCGCCGTACAGTACGTTTACCTGGGTCATCATTATTGCGCCACCTGCTCAGTATGTTTCCATCATTTATATTATTGCACTTACACCGCAATAAGACAGTACGTAGTTCGGCGACATACCGTGCGTGTGACTCATAATCTCATATCGATCACCATCCATCCTAGTATAAATTAATCTTAATCCTATATTTGTGGAAACAGATAATACAGTAAATTTATTAATCCTAAACTGACTTTCATCTCTTATCTCTATCTTATCCCAACCCCGAACATTGGTCCTTCGAGCACGTTAGCGGGACCGAAACGCGTGTGCAAAACTTTGTGCTTTGTTCTTTGTGTATGTGTTTTACCGGTTCCGTTATACGGAATTAGCAACCTTGGAAAGTACAGTGTATGTGCTACCTCAACTCGTGATCCTGCGCATCTTGGTGGCTGGGAAGCGGCCACTTTGTGATCCTGTCAAATCCCGGTGCCTAGGAAGGCGCCACTTTGTCTCATCTCGTAATCATCTTCAATCCCGGTGCCTAAGAGGGCACCAGACATCTCATCTTGCAATCCTGTCCGACCAAGAACAAACCCACAAGTAAGGTATCTTTCTTCTTACTTTTACTATTGCTACAATGGAAGACATTTTAGCTACTCAACAGCAAAGCATAGAAGGCATAGATAGACTTTACTCCAATTTCAAGAAAGATGGAGCAGAGCGGAAGGCCCCCGACTATCTACGTCGACGATTGGAAAGCCTAGAGAAATATTTTACGGAGCTTCATAACAATCATATGAATTTTTTATCTTTTGGTGATCGATCTCATGCGTATTTTACTACTGATCAGTATGATCAAATGAAGGTGAAATATAGCAATAACCCTATTTTGAAATCCCCTACTTTTCAACCATCTTCAACATCTCCAACTTCGAACCTTTCATCTCAAAATAATCTTCCTAAGGATAGTGCAAATATAAAAGACCTCTTAAAGAAACAAGCTACTAATTTCAGAGGATTCTCTAGAGAAGCTGCTGACATTGATCTTAATCTTATCTCTGAAAAGTGGGAGTTTGAAGACATCCTAAAAACTTTAAAAACTCGTTGGACAGCTATTGACACTCTACACTGGGAACTGGACAACGAGCTTAACGGCTCCAACGCACAGTACGACGAGCAATTTTCGACCTATGAGAAATATTATAAAACCCTGAAAAAAGATATTAATCGAAAGATGTGGTCGGTGGCTCATATTGAGAAATCGACCCCAAAAATGGAAATAGCTACCTTTGAAGGAAGCTATACGTCGTGGATCTCATTCAAAGATCTTTTTACAGAAACTGTACATAATAATCCCTCTTTATCAAGCGCTCAGAAAATGCAGGTCCTGAAAAGTAAAGTCAAGGGCGAGCCGGAGAAATTAATCCAACATCTTCAAATAAGTTCCGACAACTACCCTGTTTGTTGGAATATCCTAACGCATCGCTATGACAATAAGCGTCGTATCTTTATATCTCATCTTAAAAACGTCTTAAATATCCCGACATCTCAACAAAAATCAGTGCATCACCTCAAACGGATCCACGATACAACGTACGAAAGCGTGAACGCTCGGAGTGAAGTAAAAAATCTCGGAGTGGATGTATCTACATGGGATCCTTTCCTAGCGGAGAAATTAGACTCCGAAACCAACGATGACTATATAGATTCGTTGAAATCTTCCAAGGATTTGCCAGTATTGGAAGAATTTCTTTAATTTTTGGAAAATAAGTTCACGTTGCTGGAAACTTCACGGAAGAAACAAGAACCCTTCACTCAAAAGTCATCCCAACACGCATCTTCATCTTCTAAAAGTTTTCTTAACCACCAACAATCTAATTCAAAAGGATTTAATCCTCGATTCAAGAAAAATAATAACACCTTTAATTATACCTATTTGACAAACCAGGTCATTTCGCAACCGTCAAAGTCCAATTGGAAAAATAACGAAAGACGTAAACATTGTGGTATTTGCAATGCAAGCGATCATCGCATACAAAATTGACAAAAGCTAGCAAAAATGCAACCAACAGTCCGTAGAAACGCAATTGCAAATTTGAACCTTTGCATCAACTGTTTGCACTATCACGAAGGTACAAAATGCCTTTCGGAAATGAAGTGTAAAGAGTGCAATAAAGACCACAATACTACATCAGACGCGTCGCGATCGGGGCCGAACACGGCCACCATTACGAAATCCCCACATCAGCAACAAGATATGAACACCTTAGTATCTATGCAAAATGATCCTACAGAAATACTCCTCGCGACAGCAATTATAAAGGTTCAAGCAACAGACGGATCTTACGAAAGAATGAGAGTTCTTTTAGATCAGGAATCTCAGACCTCAATCATTACTGAACGAGCCGCACAGCTTCTAAAGCTGCGTCGGCAAAAATGTTCTGGACTTATCTCTGGAATTAGAAACAATGAAAATAGCTGTAAGGGCATAATAAGTGTATGTCATTAATTAACGACTTCACTTTCGAATCCAACGTATTTATAATGAAAAGATTAGTCAAAAATTTGCCTAGTCATACCTTCGCTAAACCCAACTGGCCAACTCTAAACCAAATAACCCTAGCTGATCCTGAATTTTATAAAAGTAGGCCAGTTGACATTATATTAGTTATACTATTCGGCGCTGATGTTTATTCCCTAACCCTACTGGATGGTATCTGCCGTTCCAAGGGAATGTTACCTATTGCTCAGCAGACACAGTTGGGTTGGATCTTAAGCGGTAACTGTAAAACATTTCAGTGCATTGTGATCCTAAATAATCTCACCGATATCCAACAGTTTTGGGAAATGGAGGATATTCGTGAACCCTTATCAATATCTCTAGAAGATCAAGCTTGCATTGACTTCTCCCAATCCTCAACCACAAGGCGCGAAGACGGCAGCTATGTCGTAAAAATACCTTTTAAAGAAAATTTTGAGGAAAATTTAGGCGAATCTAAAAATAAATTCATTGCGCAATTCTTTCAAATAGAAAGGAAATTAATTCAGCAACCCGACCTGTATTATTGTAAAGCCTTTGACAGCATCATACACTCTGCAATTTTCTATTCCCTTAGAAAACAAGAAATAGATTCCACTTACATACAGCTACTGCAAAACATATATACCCATAGTACAGCTGCCATCAAGTTACAGAGATGAGGTCCTATGTTTGAAATTCTTAAGGGAGTCAAACAGGGCGACCCGTTGTCCCCAAAGTTGTTCACCAGTACCCTGGAAGAAGTCTTTCAGACATTGGCAGTCAATAATAATAATAATAACCCCATCGCTGTATCTCTACGTTGACGTCGTGATGGGGCTTGCGTGCTCCAATAAACCCTAGGTTGTAACTTGCCTAGGGTGAGGGGCCAGACTAAGAGAGATACAATCCGCAGGGCAGTTTTGTGGCGAACTGTTGGGCATTAGCGAGCCCACGGAACCGATCTCCCGGGAGAATTCTCGTTCTTCATCTCCGGCTTGCCTTTATTGGCCGGCCGTAGTGAACACTGACGAGGAACAGAGCTCCCACCTCTCTCTTGCCTTTATTGGTTGGTTTGAGTGGAGATTCGCAAGAGCAATCGTGCTCGGGAGAAGGATGTATAATCCAGTAAGGTGCTGGTAGGGATCTTGACCGCACTTCCGGGATTGTCCTGATAGCCGTGGTATGCCTCTCCACTCCTCAAGCACCTCAGGATATGTTGCCCTCTTGTTGCTACGTCACCTCGTGCTAGCGGCCGTTTTTGGGGGCCATTTATTGAGTGTGCAAGTCACCCCCTGCCTGTTTACCGATGGATATTAATAACATTGTTTAGGCAGGGGCCATAGTTTTCACATAGTTCTTGGTAACCAGTCCACTTAAGACTCCAAAAACCATAGCCGTATTGTCTTTATTTTCCATATGTCACAATAGTTTTCACCAACCGGGGGTTGTCCTTGGATGCACTAGTATTGCGCGTACAGGGACAATCGTCGGTTGGCATCACGTTCCATTAAAAGTACCTAAAGGGCCTCTGCGAGTTGGTTTCGGCTCCTCGTACGCCTTCCAAAGGTCCAGGACCTCAGGGTCCTGAGATAAATAAATTAAAATATAAATAATAATAAATGTTTTTTTTTGTTTTATATGTATGTTAAAAATATTTAAAAATGTAAAAAAATATGAGAAATAAGGAAATAATAATACATGCGAACCGTCAGCGGTGAGGAGTTGAGCAGGCGGACTCCTACCGATAAAGATGCTACAGCCGAAATCACTGACGATGGTGACAGACTCACGGACAGGACAAACACCCCTGCCGAACCGTATAGTCCTAGCACAGTATCATACACGCCTTCGAGTAGATCATCACCGTCCATACCATCGTGACCACTCCAACCACGGATGTTGCGCGGGGTGTATCTACCTTCTTACCCGCGTCCACCAAGGCTGGCAAACCAAGAGTTCGCATGAGATGGAGCAAAGAAGTTAACATATTTATCATGCGAACCTACTTATTCATTACTAAATTAGAGACAGACATGACCACCTACAGACCACAATTGCATGCAATTTTTACGCGACAGTATCCCGAAATTACGGTTTCTGAACAAAGGATCTCGGATCAAAGAAGGGCCATAGTTAGGAATAAACTTATATCTAAAATAGAAATAGATCAATTAAAAGAAGAAGTTCGAATACAATTGATACAGGAAGAAGGTCACGGGGGCATTAGCAATATCACACAAAACACACCGTCAGAGCGACAACAATCACTCACTCAATCACAACTGCTTGTAGAATCTCAATCACACATCTCGCAAACATCACATACTTCCACACAAACTGAATCCATAACCCTAACGCTAGAAAATGATATTGAGACTGTTGCTGTGGATCCAAACCCATTAACAGATACATATGTTCAAGAAATACTTGACAAATTTAGAACTGCACTAACACAATATTCTGGTATGGATCCAGCAGCTCGACCAAAACTACCGAAACTCAAGTATAGCCCCAACCTCTTCCGTTTGGTTAATTTGTTTAATGAAAACATATTAAACCAGTTTATATCTGATGATATACAATTGATAGACTTACACACCCTCATTTATTGCACGGCGGTTGTTATTGCTGAAGAACTCAATTTTAGAATCTCTGAACGCACGAGAAGTACTAGATCTAGAGACCATGGCAAACCACCATGGCAACTTAGACTAGAAAAAGATATTGAAAAATTACGAGCGGATTGTGGCAGGCTTACACAATACATCAGGGGCTGTAGATCACAAAAAATAGTTAGAAGAGTTTATTTTATTTTATTTATTTATTTTATTTATTTAGGTTAACCAACAATTGTTTACACAATATACAATGCTGACTTAATGACTAGAGAAACATTTGTAAGTGCAACAATTAATTAAAGGTTAACACCACATGCACGAAAAACGGCTTTATAATTACTTATTGAAAATTAAAAATTTTACATACAAAAAAAGAGATTAAAAATAATAATGAAGAAAAATTATCAAAGAGTTGAAACCATATTTAAAATTAATTCCACTCACACAAGACATGAAAACAACAATAAAAAACCTGAAGAATATTTAGATACGTTAAAGCAAAAATTAGCGCTGAAAGTTCATAGGCTTAGGAGATACGTAAAAGCACAACAGCGAAAAACTGATAATGCTACATTCGCTATGAATGAAAAAATATTCTACAGGAACATACAAAAACCACCCAGGGACACGATAATAGACAACAATACAGAAATACCTTCGAATGAACACCTCGAATCATTTTGGTCTAGTATATGGGAAGAACGAGTGCAGCACAATGATAAAGCTATTTGGATAACAGAGGAAGAAACTAAATGGGGAGCAATAGATGAAATGGAATTCGAAGAGATAACTGAGTCTGATATCACAAATATAACAGTTAGATTACATAATTGGAAGTCACCGGCTATAAACAAAATTCAAAATTTTCGGTACAAAAAACTAACGATATTTCATAAGTACATAGCAAAAAACTTAACAAATATAATATTAGGGCAACAAAACATACCTGAATTCATTGCGACAGGAATAACATACATGCTCCCTAAAATCAATCACACAACACAACCTTCCCAGTATAGACCAATTACATGTCTACCCACTATTTATAAAATGTTAACATCAGCGATAACAATAAAAATCAACGCTCATATCGAACGTCACAATATAATAGCAGAAGAACAGAAGGGTTGCAGGCGAGGTCATATGGGATGCAAGGAACAGTTAATTATTGACTCCACCATTCATAAACATGCAACTTCCAAGAATAGAAACCTTCATTGCACCTATATAGATTACCAAAAAGCGTTCGATAGTATACCACATTCCTGGTTAGTAAAAATTTTAGAGATTTACAAAATAAATCCAAAAATTATAGATTTTTTGCGTACTATAATGCCATATTGGAAAACTACACTTCACTTAAATAGTAGCCACAGTAATATTACAACACGACAGATATCTATAAGAAAAGGCATCTATCAAGGAGATTCCTTGAGTCCTCTATGGTTTTGTCTCGCTCTTAACCCCCTGTCTCATTTGCTAAACTGTTGTCAGGTTGGGTACAACCTAAAACATAACACCGAAGACACTGTTATCTCACATCTCATATATATGGATGATATTAAATTATATTCAAGAACAGAAAGAGAAATGAAAAAGCTTATAGAAATCACAACAAAGTTTAGTCAAGATATAAATATGAGATTTGGGTTAGATAAGTGTAAAACATTGCATATTATAAGAGGGAAAATAAAATCAGGCAACTACACAGTTAACGACACCGACACAATAACAGCCATGGAACCAACAGATCTATACAAATATTTAGGATACAAACAACTAAAAGGACTCGATCATACTGCAATTAAACAGACCCTTAATATAGAATATCGAAGGAGAGTTAACGCAGTCTGTAAAACACAATTATCTGGTAGGCACCTAATAAAAGCCTTAAATACGTTTGCGATACCGATATTGACCTACTCATTTGGAGTAATAAAATGGTGTAAAACCGATATCGAGCAACTAGAGAGAACCACACGCACGACACTCACAAAACACAACAACTTACACCCTAAATCTGCGACCGAGCGACTCACTATCAAAAGGCAGAACGGAGGGAGAGGCCTGATCGACATCGGTCACCTTTGGCAGAAACAAATAAGTAGGCTCAAAACATTTTTCTTTACAAAATCTCGCACTAGTGTCATACACAAAGCTTTTAGTCTAAATGATTTCAATTACACTCCTCTTAATTTAAATGATCAAAATATACAAGACACAATCAGCACTGACCCATAAAACCGAAAAATTGAAAATTGGAAAAAGAAAGTACTCCATGGCAGGCACCCTCATGATTTAGATCAACCCCATGTTCACAAAGAAGCTTCGAACAAATGGCTTAAGATAGGTAACCTATTCCCTGAAACTGAAGGATTTATGATTGCAATACAAGATCAAATAATAAATACTAAAAACTATAGAAAATATATAATCAAAGATCCCTCAGTTTCAGACGATAAATGTCGAAGGTGCCATATGCAGCCAGAAACAATTCAGCACATCACTGGAGCCTGCACAACTCTTACCCAAACAGACTACACTCACAGACATAATCAAGTAAGCAAACGTACTTCATCAAAAATTAGCAATTAAATATGCACTAATACAGGACACAAACACCCCTTATTACAATTACACACCACAAACTGTTTTAGAAAATGACACTCATAAGCTGTATTATGACCGAGCTATTCTCACCGACAGGACAATCCACTATAATAGACTGGATATCGTGCTACTGGATAAAATAAATAAAATAACCTACCTAATAGATATTGCTATCCCTAACACACATAACGTACAGAAGACAATAACTGGAAAAATTAATAAATACGTAGAACTAAAGGAGGAAATAACCAGAATATGGCGACAAGAAAAGGTTTATGTGGTTCCTATCGTCCTTTCCACAACTGGTGTCATCCCTCATCATCTCCTCCATAGTTTAAAGTTACTGAAACTAAAAGATACCCTTTATATATCTTTACAAAAAGCCGCCATCTTAAATACATGTCGCATTGTCCGAAAGTTCTTGCAAATAGACGAACACGAAATAGGTCCAATTCATAACGCATCCTCCACATAATTCACCACATGCTATATTTACTTGGCTTGTCCCGTAAATGTAGTTAAACACCAGTTTAAGAGCTGAGAAAAAAGAAAACAAAAACAAATAATAATAATAATCATTTATTTGCTTAGAAAGTAGGTATAAAATAAGGTGTTACAAAAAAGTTGTGATCCTGGTACAGTCTACCTTAAATTAGGCATGCAAATATTGTCAAAGATTTGAATTGATACCAAATTAATAAATATAATGAATTCCCTAGTGACGATCATAATAAAGAAATACATAATGACAAAAAAATTAAATCTATATAATATCATCATTAGAAATAATCATTAATTGAATAATAATGTTATTTATAGTGGTCATAAAACAATACACAATGTCATAATAAAAAAATAAAAAAAATACACAATGTCAAAACTAATTCTATACATAATAATATAATAGCGTCATTTGAAATAATCATATTAATTGAAAAAATTAAGTAAAGGACATTATAAGGAAATTCATAATAAACAAATGTAATGTCAAAAACTAAATCTAAATAGCAGTGTCATTTAAAAAATTACTAATTGAATAATAACATTTGTCAAGTAATAGGGTTGTCAGTTTTAAACATTGTATTTTAAACATTGGTAATGGATAATTTTTTATAGCGTCAGGTATTTTATTATTATATGGTAGAACCCATAACGAAAATACTTTTCTTAAGTAAAGCTGTCTTTTAGGTTACATTTTGTAACTTCTAACAGTTAATTATTGTCCCAACCGTAGACCAACTAGCCCTGACCTGGTGCTGTCTCTGAATGTAAACCCCATTAGTGAGATAGAAACGATAATAGCCTTGTCGTCTAACCATTATCCCCTATTCTTTACCATTGGTGGTACATTGTGTCGTAAGGCAAAAACTCGATACTACAAGTTTAACTGCGCTAATTAACCTCAATAAGAAAATTATGCTTAGTTCTGAAACATTTAAAACCCAAAAAGAAATTGATGATGCCATTATTCATCTGCAACAAAGCATTATTGAGGCTAGAAACTCTTCTATACCGTCTACGACTACTGTATTTAGCAATACCCCTACAAAACTACCTCGGTTTATCAAAGGCCTAATTCGCTATAAAAACTATCTACGTCGTACTGAACTCAAGCTACCCAATGGTTACCTTAGAAGGCTTAATCGTAGTAATATAAATATCCTTCAAAAATACATAAATTTATGTATACAAAATAATCTTGATAATTTATGGAATGCTAAACTGGCTAAAGTCGATAACCCCAGTCAAGATATTTGGCGTCTAACTAAATCTCTCAAGCCTAGATCATCTAGCATACCCCCTCTTAAACTACCGGATGGGTCCCTAACGGCTAGCACAACTGAGCAATGTAACGCCTTAGCGAATGCGTTTAGTAAGAATATGAGCCTTACCACAAACTGGACTTGCGACCTTAAACTCCAGGACGAGGTATCTAACTCCATGTCAGTAATAAACGAATTTAACGTCACGCCAGGTCTTATAAAGCCTGTGAGGCCTTCCGAAATTCGTGAAAGACTGACAAAGCTGAAATCCCGTAAATCTCCTAGTCATGATGAGATCCATAATTTACTTCTTATTTTGCCACAGAGGGCGATAGTTTATATGACTAAAATTTTCAATGGTTGTCTTGGTCTAGGCTATTTCCCAAATATCTGGAAAAAAGCTAAAATAATACAGCTTAAGAAACCTGGGAAAGACAATACCTTGCCTGCAAATTATCGCCCGATAAGCTTGTTACCTGCGGTTGGGAAACTGTTTGAGTCTGTAATTTACACAAGACTATTAGGTGCCACTGAACAGTTTCTGATCCATGAGCAATTTGGGTTTCGTGCCACACATTCAACTACTCAACAGCTTGCTAGGGTGTCGGAACATATATCCCACCACCTAAACCTCAGACAATCTACGGGCATGTTCCTGCTAGATATTGAAAAAGCTTTTGATACCGTGTGGCACGAAGGCCTGCTACACAAATTACTTACTCTGGGAGTACCCATGTCTCTCATCAAGCTTGTCCAGTCTTACCTTGCAGATCGAAAATTCTTAGTGTACATCGATGGGGCCACCTCATTACCCCATAAAATCCCAGCGGGCGTTCCGCAAGGTTCGATAGTTGGACCTTTTTTATTGATCCTGTTTCTAAATGATATCCCCATTCAACCTCGTACCTATTTAGCTTGTTTTGCTGACGATACTGCTTCATATACCTCCTCGGATGACACGAATCTGATCATAGGCCGACTGCAATACTCCATCGATTTACTCCTTGACTATTTCAAGAAATGGAAGTTAAAAATAAATGAGGATAAGACGGAAGCTATATTTTTCTCTCGCGCTAGGCATTCTCCTCTAAAAACTTTAAAAATTTCAGGTCATTCAGTACCTTGGAAAAACTGTGTGCGGTACTTTGGAATTAATATGGACAGTAGACTAAATTGGTCCCAGCATATTTCTTATTTACGCGTAAAGGGCGCACAAGCGCTCGGTGCATTAAACCCCATTCTTAATCGGAAATGCAAATTAAGTAACAGTACTAAACTGAGGATTTATACTACACTTGTCCGTCCATGTATAACGTACGCTTGCCCGGTGTGGAGTAGCACGTGTCTCTCAAATCATCAAATTTTACAAATAATTCAAAATAAAGCAGTAAAAATATCATATAAAACTAAATTTAAAACAAATCTTAAGAAATTGCACAAACAAATTAAACTTCCCTTACTATTTGATTACATAGTTAAAATATCGTCAAAATTTTATAAAAAGAATAAAATAAACACTACTAACCCCTTAATCTCAAACTTATGTTTATCAACGTTGGGCAAATTACCATATATCGATAGTTACGGCACTTACCGCCTACCGCATCACTATATCTTGTTCCCACCAACTGAGGTGTTAGCGACCAGTGACTTGACCTCCGAGAGGCTCGCTGCCGACCCCGGCTTGGTCGCCGTAGCAAGGGAGCGCGGGCGACAGGGAGGCTCCAGCCGCTGATCTATTGACTGGTCGCACGGCTGCTAGTTTGTACAGTATACCGTGCGATCAGTTAAATCCATTTATGATATAGAATAGAATAGAATAGAATAGAATATAACTTTATTGTACACCAAGAAAGTTAATTAATCAATACTAAACTTAAATCTATGGGTACAATGGCGGTCTTATCGCTGAAAGCGATCTCAACCAGACAACCTTAGGATGGATCGTAAGAACTAAAATAAATACAGGGGGTAGTCTGCGGTGTACTAATAAGAAAATAAATAAATAATTATAAAACGAATATATATATATATACATACATATTATAAAATGTTACACAATTTCATAAAAACACACCCACAAGTAATCAGCAAAATTATATTACTAAATAATTTGCATCTAATTTCATTGCTATATTTAATAAGCAATGAAATTAGTTATATTATGTTGTCATCAGTGTTTAAAACCATCTCAAAAACTTTGAAAGGTGAATTTATTAGCCTAATAAAGTGTTTAGTTATAAGTGTTAATGTATCTTAGGGTAAGTACATTTTTTGCAAACTTTTCAGCTTAATAAAGATATTTGAAAATGAAAATGACTTTTAAGGACTTAAACATAGGAACACAACTGTCGGTCATTTTTAAGCCACACATTGCCCGTATGCAACGTTTCTGGGCCTTGAATACTTGTTCTCTCATGCTACAATTACCCCAGAATATGATTTTAAAACGCAGTATCGATGCCACCAATCCATGGTAAGCCACTAATGTTGTGGCTGTACTCACTTTTTTATTTAGGTTGAATAGCATGTATGCAGCAGTGCTTAATTTTTTACATACCTCTTCGGCTTGGAGTTTCCAGGTTAACTGGCTGTCTATCAATATTCCTAAAAATTTTGCCACTGTTACTTTGTTAATTTCTTGCCCGTTGTATTCTATAGTCATTTGTTGGTCTGGTAAACGTTGATAAAAGTGCATTATATTGGTTTTTGATAAATTAATAATTAAATTGTTAATGTCAAGCCAATTTACTATGTCCTTAAGGGTATTATTTATGTCATGTTCATAAGTATTTACGTCAGTGCATTTCATCAATATAGTGCTATTATCAGCAAATAACACCATTGGGTGTTGAATATGGCGTGGCAAGTCATTTATGTAGACTATGAACATTGGAGGACCTAGCACACTGCCTTGTGGCACACCACACCTGATAACTCTACATTCAGATAAATATTTATTTTCTCTTCTGGTTTTTACGCAAATTTTTGATATTTCCGTGTATTGCTTTCTGTCACTGAGGTACGATTTTATGAGATTCAGAATGTTGCCTCTGATACCATAAGCATTGAGTTTATTTAATAATGTTTCGTAATGGACACAGTCAAAGGCTTTGGTCATATCAGTAAAAATTGCGCATGTAGGTACTTTATTGTCGACGTTTTTCATGACATTGGTCAGTAATTTGTATACTGCCGTATTTATACTAGTTTTTTCTAAAACCCATTTGTTCGTCACACAAAATACATTTAAAAAAACATTTAATGATTCTGAAATAATCTTTTCTATGACTTTAGAGAAAACAGGAATTAAAGCTATCGGTCTGTAGTTGGCTAAATCTTGGTTACTGTCCTTTTTTTTAAAAGCGGCTTGACTATAACTGTTTTTAAGGCTTTTGGGAAAACACCTGAGCAGACGCACAAGTTTATAATGTGGCTTAGGTGTACTGCAATGCAATCAGACACAAATTTAACAACTTTAGTTGATATGCCATCGTACCCGACACTGTTTTTATTTTTTAAAGATTTAATTGCTCTCAACACATCTTGTGGTAAAACTGGAGGCATAAACATTGAGTGAGGATTGTTAGCCAACCCAGAAGTTGCAGGAGAGATCTTATTGTTATTTTTTATTTGGTCAACAAAATAATTATTGAAAGCATTAGCAATTTCACTTGGGTCTTTAATTAGTTTTGTCTTGTATACAGATTTTAGATATAGGTTCAGGAGAACGAGTTTTATTATTTATGATCTGCGTGATGCCTTTGACTTATTATTTGCGGTTTTAATATAATGATTATTTTGTGCTTTCTGGGTTAACTTGACAATTCTTCGAAACCTCAGTGAGTAACTTTTAAAGTTGTTTTTATTTTCGGTCGATGGACTATGTCTATATTTCCATAATAAATGTCGTTGCTTTTTACTGCATACACGTATACCGCGTGAAACCCATTTAACTTTTTTATTTGCCTTTATTGTAACTAGTTTGATGGGGAAGCAGAGGTCGTATAATAAACGGAAGTTTTCAATAAAGTGGTCGTAAGCAACGTTAGCATCTTCAGTATTATATATATCGGAAAAACATAGACATTGAAGATGCTTTTTGAACTTTGTTAGGTTATCTCGCTTTTCAATGCGCCAAGATCTGATTCTACAAGTTCGATTTACCTTGACTTCTAATATCTGCGCGGTGTGGTCAGACAGTGCTAAGTCAATCACCTCACATGTATATTTTAAACGAGAGCTACAGGCAAAGTTATCTAAACAGCTATTAATACTTAACCGGGTAGGTTGAAATAATTTTAATTTAAGATTGTAGCCCAAGAGAAAATATTCGAAGTCAAGAGTCATATTATTTCTTTTCAGTGTGTCTATGTTGAAGTCCCCACATACAATTACTTTCTTATTTAACTTGCAACACAACATTTTTAAAATCATGTTCAAATTTTCATAAAATACATTCAAATTGTTTCAATTTGGTGGTCTATAAATACATATAATAATTAGTTGCTGATTAACCAATTCTATACCGCAACATTCGATAGTATTTGTTATTGAATACTGTGAAATGTTTAAAAGTTCTTTGTGTTCAAGATCGTTTTTAATCAGAATGCACGCACCTCCACGTTTTTTCGCTCTTCTCGCATAGCAGGCGGCCAACTTGTAGTTAGGCAACCTCAAAAGGTGTTCATGACCACGCATCATAAAGTGTTCAGTTATACAAACTACGTCAATGTCTCTGTCTTTCTTGGATAGCTCTTGGAGATGTACAGTTAGTAAGTCCGACTTATTTAAAAGACCGGCAATGTTTTGATGAACAATATTAATGTTGCTATACACGAAAAAGATCTGTATTTTCTACGGAATTTTTGTCATGGATATCATCCCGTTGAATGTCATTAGTAATCATATTACCTTGGCTTAAACCATAAAAATATTCATCCACTAGCCATTTTAAATTTTGGTAAATATTTCTCATTCCGTTGTTATTCAGACGACCAGTACGCCTAGAGAACATAGTGCAATCATAATTCAAATCCAAATTGGAGTCAAGAATTTCAACATAATTATGAGTTTGATTGTCTAAGTACAACATATTATTGAAGGTTTCGACCCTCCAATTGAATATCGCTGCGTAGTCCTTATAAGTAGGCAGACACAATATTATGTTCGTGTGACGTATTTTATTTAACGCTTCTCTTACTTGAATGATAAGATCATAATAATTTTTTGTTTTACGAAAATCTTCTTCGACAAAAATAAATCAGAAATCTTCTTGTGTGAAGTTCGTTAGTTTT
Source organism: Leucania comma (assembly GCA_958295575.1). Lineage (NCBI taxonomy): Eukaryota > Metazoa > Arthropoda > Insecta > Lepidoptera > Noctuidae > Leucania > Leucania comma. The sequence goes on along the minus strand of OY282482.1, from coordinate 783,600 downwards.
GTGTCTATATTTTCAATTAATTTCAGTGTTCCGCTATTTGGTATAAGATAATGACAAATTTGGTAATTGTTGAAAAAGTCTATAATAATAATAATAATAAACACTCGCCCAAGAGTGATGCGCTTTGTGAGACGGGCATTTTCGGGGACTGATATCAATCCCCGAGACTATATGTCACGAGTCACAGAGCGCATCGACTTCCTGAAGCAGAAGGTGTATGCATGGGCAAACCGTATCCGTAGGTATAAGCGGCGGGTGGAGCGATACACCCAGAATCGCACATTCCGAAGTAACGAAAAGTGGGTGTATAGGACTTGGGAGCGACCGGAACAAAGTGTGACTGATACGCGCCTCCCAGATGATGACGCCATGACTTCATTTTGGCGCAACATCTGGTCGGTGCCTGTCAGTCATACTGAAGGTGGTTGGATTCGAGAGGTCGAGCGAGCGTGCGAATCAATACCAGAAATGGGGGCAGTCACAATCAGCCCCCAAGATGTAGCCCGTGCAGTCCGTCCGTTGCCTAATTGGAAGTCTCCAGGGCCGGACGGACTGCACAACTTTTGGATAAAGTGGCTCACTAGGTCGCACGCTCGTTTGGCATCTCAATATCAGACCGCCTTGGAGTCTGGTTTGCTACCCGAGTTTTTTACAACAGGAGTTACCCACTTGCTCCACAAATCTGGTAGCACCGCGGAACCCAAAAACTATCGGCCAATTACATGTTTGCCGACTGTTTATAAAGTTCTTACATCCATTTTGAGAGGTAAGATCAACTGCCACGTAGACAATAACGCTATTATGTCTGCCTCTCAGAATGGATGTAGGAATGGGTCCCGCGGTACTAAGGAGCTACTCCTCATCGATATGGCCATTAGCCAACAGGTTCGGCGTTCCCGAAAGGATCTGTAGACATGTTGGATAGACTATAAGAAGGCCTACGACTCAGTTCCTCATACATGGCTCATGAGGGTGCTAGAATTGTACAAAATTGATGCAATACTACGCACCTTCCTGATGTCATGTATGAGGCAATGGAGGACGGTCCTTCGCTATCCAGGATGTCGACATATTCGAAGGAATAACGAACCGGTAAGGATCGAGCGAGGTATATTCCAGGGTGACAGTTTGAGTCCGCTTTGGTTTTGCCTAGCCTTGAATCCTCTGAGCACACTGCTGGAGAATTCAGGTCTAGGCTACCGGTTGAAGAGAGGTGGTCAGGTTATATCTCACCTCCTTTACATGGATGACTTGAAGCTTTTTGCCCCCAACAATCTGCAACTGATGGAGCTACTGAAGGTAACTGAAACCTTCAGTAGTGCCATCAGGATGGAGTTTGGTGTGGACAAATGTGCAGTCATGCATGTAAAGAGAGGGGAGGTTGTGGAATCCGTGGGTATTCAACTCACGGATTCCATTGGCCTGAGATCCCTCTCTCCAACCGAAACTTATAAGTATTTGGGTATGTCGGAAGCCCTAGGCATCAATATCACTGACATGAAGCAATCGTTGAAGGAGCGCTTCTTTGGACGCCTGAAGAAGGTTTTCAATAGCTTTCTTTCAGGCGGAAACAAGGTGCGCGCCTTCAACGGTTGGGTCATGCCGGTATTGATGTACTCTTTCGGCGTACTCAAATGGACTCAAACGGAACTTGACGCCCTGGATAGGCGGGTCCGAACACTGCTGACTGCATACCGAATGCATCACCCACGATCGTCGGTGATGAGACTGTATATCCCGCGGAAGTGTGGCGGTCGAGGTTTTTTAAATGCCAACCGCGAGGTATGCAGTCTCAGGGAGTATTTCCTAGCTGCCGACGTGGGTATGCATCGAGATGTAGTGGCAGTGGACAAGGGACTCACCCCGCTCTCCTTGGCTAAGGAGAACTGGCGCAAACCGGTAGTGCTTGACACTAACGATCGCAGGGAAGTATGGCAGAGCAAGGAACTTCACGGACGCTTTTTCCGGGCCCTTCACGGGCCCGATGTAGACCAATTGGCGTCCGTAGCTTGGCTGCGTTTCGGTGACCTCTTTGGGGAAACCGAAGGTTTTGTCTGTGCAATTATGGACGAAGTTATCATGACGAATAACTACCGGAGATTTATTGTGAAGGACGGCACGGTTGACATCTGTCGGGCGTGTCACCGTCCGGGAGAATCAATTCGTCACATTATCTCCGGTTGTTCTCGTCTGGCTAACGGCGAGTATTTGCATAGGCACAACCTTGTAGCCAAGATTATCCATCAGCAACTTGCTTTGAAATACTCTCTTGTGGGATCGGAAGTGCCGTACTACAGGTATGAGCCCGACCCAGTTCTTGATAATGGTCATATCACGTTGTACTGGGATCGGTCCATCATCACTGACAGAACTATTGTAGCCAATAAGCCTGATATAGTGGTGGTGGACCGAAACGAGAGGCGTGCAATGATTGTTGACATATCCGTCCCGCATGACGAGAACCTCGTGAAAGTCGAGAAAGATAAACAAATCAAGTATATTGACTTGGCTCGCGAGGTTGTCGACATGTGGGAAGTGGATTCGGCGATCATTGTACCGATAGTCGTGTCGGGTAATGGCTTAATAGCCAAGAGCCTCGACCAACACCTTAGGAGGCTCTCGTTACGCGGCTGGATCAAGGGCTTGATTCAGAAAGCGGTACTCCTGGACACGGCTCGTATTGTTAGGAGGTTCCTTTCTCTGGAGCCCTGACCGCCGGTAGCTTGGACCCTGTTCCCGATACCGGTGGGACACTATTTTTTATATTTTTAAATGTTTTTTTTTTTTATGTATGTTAAAAATATTTAAAAATTTTAAAAAAAATATGTGATTCAATAAATAAAGGGAATAATAATAAAATATTTATTTGTGAACATAGGGTATGGTTAAAGATGTTGTACAAAAAATATAATGTCCCAACAATGTCCCGCCTTATGGCATACAAATATTATCAATATTGTAATGATTCTAATTTCTAATATTTATAAATTGCAAAATGATAATTAAAATACAATAATTAATCATTAAAAAAGAACATAGAAAAATATAAAATGTCAACAATTAAAATAAAGTCACAGTTTAATCAACCACTAATTGCAAGTCACATTCGGATAAAAAAAAAAAAATGTAGTAATAATCAGTCAAAAGAGCAAACAATGTCAATATATAAAATGATAAATTAAAAAGTCAAAGATTTTAAAATTTGTCATTAAGAAATTCATTAACGGAATAATATACTTTGTCATTTAATAATTTAAAAAGATTTCTTTTGAAGTCATTTACGTTTTTGCTGCTTATCACTTGCTTAGGTAACTTATTATATAACTTAGGCGCCATTGCAAATATGCTTTTGTGAAATAATTTTGTTTTAGTCTGAATCAGGTGCAATTTATGTGATCGTCGTTGACTCTGAACAGGTTTAAATAAATACATATTATTTTTAACAAAAATACAGGCTTCATAAACATACAGTGATGGTACAGTCAATATTTTCAAATTTTGAAAATGTGATTTACACGAATCCGTTCGCTTTATTTTACATATTGCTCTAATACATTTTTTCTGTGCTATTAATACCTCTTGAACTTTTGCCGCATTGCCCCAGAATAGAATGCCATATCTTAAAGCTGATCCGACATAACCGTGATACGCAGCTAGGAGTGCGGTTTTATTCGCAATTTTACCCAACATATAGAGAGCATAAGAAAACTTACTAAGCTTTGCACACACATTTTCAATTTGAGTCTTCCATGACATATCGTTGTCAATGTGTAGTCCAAGAAACTTTGTTGTATTTGTTTCAAATATTTGGTCTCCTTTATAGTTTATGTGCAAGTTTGATAGTATATTTTGTCTTATTTTAAAATTCATCATTTTAGTTTTAGCAAGATTAATTTGAAGGTTATTAGCTTTAAGCCAGTCAATAATTGTGATAAGGCTAGTATTTATGTCATCTACTATATCTTTACTACTACCACTGTTATATATAACTGTGCTGTCGTCGGCAAATAAAGACATTTGGTGGCTGATTACATTAGGGAACTCATTAATGTAACAGATAAAAAGCAAGGGCCCTAACACTGAGCCCTGTGGAACACCGTAACAAAGTATTCTTGAGCTAGACGAGTATATTATCTCAGTCTTGGACCTCATGTCTACTTTACTTATCTGAGTAATTTGTTGTCTGTCCTCTAAATAAGATTGAATAAGATTAAGAACGTTACCTCTTATACCATATCTGTATAGCTTAGTTAATAGTACTTTATGGTCGACATAATCGAATGCTCTGGTCATATCCATATACATCGCCATTACTGGTTTTCGATTGTCCATGTTATTATATATTTTTTCTAGAAAGTTATAAATAGCCATATTAATCGTTCTATTCTTTCTGAAACCCATCTGTTCCTTGCAAAAAATCTTTTGTTTTTCTAGAAAATTATATATATTATTATAAATTACTTTTTCAAATATTTTAGAGAATATTGGTATTAGTGCTACTGGTCTATAGTTACTGACTTTGGTGTTATCGTCTTTTTTATGGAGGGGTTTGATAATAGATACTTTTAACTTTTGGGGAAAAGTACCATTTACAACACATTTATTTATAATGTCACTTAATATCGGTGCGATAACCGTAGCCACTGATTTAACTACCCTTGTGTCAATTTCATCATAACCCGTACTTTTTGTATTTTTAAGATTGCTTATTATGTTACATATATCTTTTGGTATTGTTGGTTCCGTAAACAAAGAGTTAAGCGATTCTGATGTTTGAGGGTTCTGATTTATTTTATAATTATTAGGATTAGGTTGAACTGAGTCTATGAAATAGTTATTAAAATGCTCAGCTATCATTTGAGGATTAGTTATATTCTTGTTATTTACATTAATTAGATTTATATTTGCTTTAGGAATGTTAGGTTTCATTCTATTTATTATTTTCCAGGTTGCTTTTGACTTATTTGTACTAGTTCTAATAAAATAGCTATTTTGAGCTTTTTGTGTTAATTTTATCACTTTTTGATATCTTTTTGAGAATGTTTTAAAAGCCGTTTTTGTCTCACTATTTCGTGTTAGTCTATACTGCCACAATAAAGTTCTTCTCCTTTTACTACACCGCTTTATTCCCTTTGTGATCCATTGTGGTTTAGCTACTGTAGTAATTTTACGTTTAATAATCGGGAAGCAAAGATCGTAGAATAGCTTAAATAATTCATAAAAGGAATCAAAGCTTTTGTTTCCATTATCTGTTTCGTAGGTATCAGAAAAACTAAGGCTGCTAATACATTTTTTAAATAAATTAATGTTATCCTTGCTGTAATCGCGTTTTTTTACATAGTAATATTTTAAAATACATGTTCGTTGGACTGGGAATTTCATAAATTGTGCTGTGTGATCTGACACACCAAGCTCCAATATCTCACTCTTACATCCTCGTATGTTAAAAAATTATCTAAACACGTGCCACTAGTGGGACGCGTCGGTTCATTTATTTCTATTTTGAGATTAAACTCTTCCAATAAATGTTTTAATAAAATAGAATTTTTAGTTTTTTGCAAAATGTCAATATTAAAATCCCCGCAGATAATTATTTTCTGATTATTTTTATAGCAAAACTTTTGTAGTAAACTTGTCAAATTATTAAAGAAGATATTTATATTATTTTGGTTTGGAATTCTGTATATGCACAGGATTATAACTTTATGGTCTGTTAACTCTACCGCGCAGCATTCAAAGACGTTGGGAATGCAGACATTCTTTACTACTTCTATTTCTGAGAAACTGATGTGATTGTTTACTAGTATACAAGAGCCACCATTTCGCTTTTGTCTAGTAAAATATGTGGCCAAAGTATAGTTGGGAATGTTTAAGTAGTCAACGTCACTCTGTTTCATATTGTGTTCCGTGAAACAGAGAATATGAACACGTTTTCCATTGCTAGCGAGAGTATCTAAATGTTCTGTTATTATGTCACCCTTTGCTAACAGCCCATTGATATTTTGGTGTAGAATGAATAAGCTGCATTGATATTTTGATGTAGAATGAATAAGTCTTCTGCTATTTGGACCATTTTATTGTTTTTGTTACTGCTTAAAATGCATATTTTCCTCTTTTGTGTTGTGGCTATATTTTTTGTTGGAGATTTTGAAGTCGTTGCGTTCTCAACTCTATTATAAGTCTTTGGTGTCAAATCAGGAACAGAGTTTTCGTAGACATTTTAGCTGATTTAGGTGGTTGGGATTTTAATGGTGTTTTTTTAGATTTCTTTTTAGGACTGTCAATAATTTGGGATGAAATTTTATTTGCAGCTTTTTTCATCATATTATAGCATTTAAGTCGTCGTAATTCTGTTTTAACTCCATGTTTATTAATGTTAAACTATTAATTTCCTCGTGAGCTGCGCATAGTTGTTCTTTAAGTTGTTCAATTTCATTTTTTAGTTCAAGTATGTCTGCATTGCACTCATCTTCGGATATGTTAGGTAAGCTGCTAGTAGTGCCATCTAGCGGCGAAGTACTTGAATTATGAGCGCTCTGATCGCCTAAATTGTCTGACGACACAGCTCGAGATTTCATTCGAAACGTTTTTTTTTTATTTTTTTTATCTAAATTAGGGAGCTTGGTCACTATAATGACTATGACGCTCCATCAAAGCCAGACTTTGAATTTTGACTTATTTAAAATGATTATAATATATTTTATATAAAATTATTGCCTCGTCTGACGTAGGTTTCGATAGAATACTGTTGCAGATACCGATATCTAACAATTTTAAAGTACTGAACAAATTTCAAACGTTATGTTTTCAAAGAAATCCATCTCTTTATTTTATAAATAGTAAGGAACAATTAGAAAAAGTCCTTTCGATGTGTGGCTGGGGTTTGAACTCGCAACCTATAGCGTACACTTCGTCGCGTAAAAAAAGCAGCGCGTGTGACCACTAGACCACAAAGTCTGTTGACGACGCACTCGAAATAGATGTTCGTGTTGTAACTTAATTTTTTTTTAATTTAGTTGACGGTTATTTTTCTTACTACTTGCTAATTTGATGGTTCACGTTTATATTAGTTAAAGTCACTTTAGTTCAACTGTACACTATATTTATACTGTATAAAAGTTGGTGTTCGTATTTATCACTAGGTTTAAATGTTAGTAACTTATTTTATTACACAATATTGTTTATAAACATTCACTTCGTCACTGTTCTTATATCATGGTTTTATTTACCGATCACATTTAATAATCCTTTGCAGACACTGGACGCTGATCATTATAATATTATACGACCGATATATCATAAAACTAGACTTAAAAACGATTATTTACTATTTTTTCACAATAATTTTAATACGGAGCTGATGTTGACATGACAACTAGCGCCACCGCCCGACGCGCCCGACGACGTCAAATGGGAGGAGAAGGGCATTGTCATTGGCGAAGCGAGGTTAACTAATCTGCGTTTCGCTGATGATATTGTCCTTTTCTCTCCCACAGCCACAGGACTAGAGCAAATACTACAAGACCTTAGCGATGCTTGCCTTGAGGTTGGACTGAAGATGAACATGTCAAAGACCAAAGTCATGACTAACAGCTCCAAAAGGAACATACACGTAGGCGGGGAGAATATACAATACGTCCAAGAATATCTTTACTTAGGCCAAGTAGTCTCTTTCCAGGCAAGGCAAGACAAAGAAATAACGCGCCGAATAGAAAATGCCTGGAAGAGCTTCTGGTCCATGAAGAAACTATTTAAGGGCACTTTGCCCATGTCACTGAAGCGTAAGCTGATGGACATGTGTATTCTCCCCATTTTGACCTATGGTGCACAGACTTGGTCTTTGACTAACATCCAAAAGTCCAAACTCAAGGTCTGCCAGCGTGCTATGGAGCGCAGCATACTGTGTGTTAAATTAACAGACCACGTTCGAAACACTACACTGCGCTCCAAAATACAAATCGTTGATGTGGCTCAAAAGGCTGCCCAACTTAAATGGGACTGGGCAGGACATGTCTGCCGCATGTCTAACGAGCTGTGGGCCCGTAAAACACAGGATTGGTGCCCGGACACAGTTACTCGGGGCCGCGGCAGACCACGAAGGAGATAGCGGGACGAACTGGATGTCTTCCTTAAGAATTGGAACGAGAAAGCAAGTAACCGTGATACTTGGAAAGAATGGAAGGAGGCCTTTGCCCAGCAGTGGGACAGTGCAGGCTAAATATAATAACCCGACCTGGCACGTGACTATAAATTGTTTAATCCGAGTACTTAGACATCGGACATATGATCCCCGTTGCGACAAACGTCAACGTAACCCCGGATTGCTACCTTTCGCATCATTGCGTACTTCGAGCGGAGTCATCAACTACAAAATTACGGGTTGTTTTTAATGCCTCTGCAAAAACCTCAACGGATCACAGCCTCAACGACCTCATGTGCAGAGGACCAAACCTGCAGCAAGACCTTTTAAGTCCCATCCTAAAATGGAGACAGTTTCAATACGCATTTACGGCTGACATCGAAAAGATGTTCCGTAACATTTGGCTACATCCTGATCATCAAAAGTTCCACAAAATTATTTGGAGAAATCATCAATCCCAACGTTTGCAAGAATATCAGCTATCGACTGTCACCTACGGTACAAAAGCCGCACCTTTCCTGGCCATGATGACCCTAAAACAACTTTCCATGGATGAAAGACCAAATTATCCCAATAGCAGCGCTCCTGATATTTTAGAAACCTCTTTTTACATGGATGACCTCATGCATGGATCTCATACCGTGACAGCTGCTAAACATCTCAAAACAGAGATGACAAACCTTCTTAAGTCAGGCGGCCTCAATCTTAGAAAATGGCGCTCGAACTTGCCTGAATTTTTAGATGATCAAATTAATCCTCAAGACGAAGAATTTCATTTTAAACAGCCTGAATCTACAAAAGCCTTAGGTCTTCGCTGGAACCCAAAAGAAGATTATTTTATCTTTCATCCGATAGAAAATACCTCAGAACCGCCCGTTCCATCATCGGACTACCAGACGTACGACGTTACGCCACCGGTACATAGTGGACATCCCACCTATTCGCACAAAGTGTTTTGGGAGCTTCATGGTTTCTGTGATGCTAGCACTAAGGCCTATGCCTGTGTTGTTTATTGCAAAATTACAAGAAATCACAAATCGTACGTAACCCTTGTTGCAGGAAAATCTAAAGTGGTACCTCTGAAAAAATTTCAATCTACACCTCGCTTGGAACTTAGTGGAGCTCTTTTATTATCAAAACTTATTGCCAAAATAATCTCATTCCTATCTGATCTCAAAATCCAAGCTTATTGCTGGGTAAATTCCATGGCAGTACTAGGATGGATAAACGGTGAACCGAAAACTCGAAATCATTTTTACTCGATTGGCAACAAAGGGTGGAAACCCTTTGTTGCCAATCGAGTAAAAATGATTTGCGAAACTATCCCAAAGAATAGGTGGCGGTATGTGAAATCCCAAGAAAATCCCGCAGATTGAGCTAGCCGTAGTCTGACTGCATCCCATCTAGCAAAAAATTCACTTTGGTGGCATGGACTTTTCTGGATTGTATTGAGGTAATCAATACAATCCAGAAAAGAACCCTGAACCTATCTTATACAAAACAACTGAAGATATCAGAAAGATAAAGCTAGTAAACACAATTACTGCTGACTCTAGCAATTCAGTTATAAAACAATTAATAGAGAAATACAGTAACAAGAAAATCATTCGAGTTTTAGCCTATGTCAATAAATTCATCGACATCTTGATTTACAAGAAGAAGCGTGAAAACAATCATACCTTTCATGACCTCAAACGAGTAACGGAAATGTTAATAAAACATGGGCAACAAGAATACTTTTTCAAGGAAATATCTCAACTTGAAAAAGGTGAACCTTTAGGTAAAAAAAGCCAGATCTTGAATCTCAATCCTATCTTAGACAGCCATGGAGTGCTCCGTGTTGGTGGACGACTAAAACATTCGACTTTAGACCCCGAAATGAAGCATTCTATTATCATCCCAAATCAAACTAAACTAGCTGATCTTATAATAGATGAATCCCATAAATTAGTTTTCCATGGTGGAGTGAAAATGACGACTGGATTTATAAGACAAAATATTGGATAGAGGAAGAGAGGAGAAGAGGGAGCGTGTTGTCGGTGAGCAAAAACTCACATAAGAAGAGTAAAGCACCCTCCTATTTCAACTCGAGGGTTGTCTAAACTCTCGACCACTTTGTCCTTTGAAGGAGGATCCCGAGGACGTAGACTTTTTAACCCTGGCACACTTTCTTGCTAGTGGGCCTACCTTAACGATCTTTGAAACAGAAAATAATCTTAAAACCCGGTGGAACTTGGTACAAAAAATCTATAGAGATATTTGGGTCTAGTGTAGAAACGAATATCTCTCACAGTTATCTATTAGAGCTAAATGGAGACAATCTCAAAGGAATCTCAGTCTCAATGATATTGTTATCATCAAAGATGAAAACCTCCCACCTGGAAAATGGGCTCTAGGGCGTGTAGTAGAACTGCATCCTGGTTCTGACGGACATGTCAGAGTCGTTACCCTTAAAACCAAAAATGGTTTCCTGAAACAGCCTGTTGTTAAGCTATCTTTATTACCAGTGAACAGAGACAATAATCCTCCTAGTGACACAAAGGTTAAGGATGAAGCACCAAGGAAAAAAAATCCAAAGCGTATCTCATTCTTGACTATAGCTTTGTCAGTAACGCTATTCTTATTGTCACTAATAAATTTATCTCAAGCATCTTATAGTTTTAGCCCTTTGAGCAACAACAGCGTTTATTTCGATAAAATCTCCAACATGCATCTTATTTGAGACGATTGGCGTTTAATTGTTTATTATGACACATATTCCTACAAAGAAGGCGCATCGGCACTCGAGAAGTATATCAAATATCCTGAAACATTATGCTCCACCATTAAAGAACACACACCCTGCGACGGCATTATCTTACAACTCGGGCACGAGTTCGAAGAAATTAAATATTATGATAGTATGTTAACAATGAATGAATCATTTGTAACTGGAGACGAGCGGCGGCGCCGGCGTCGCGGCCTAATAGATGGAGTAGGCTATGTTGCAAACAGCTTGTTTGGCGTGTTAGATCAGCGTTTTGCGGAGAAATACGCACAAGACATAGCCTTTACCGGTTAACCTCAGAAAGGACTCATACGTAACCCTCACTGACGCTGATCTCCAGTCTTGTGTAAGACAAAATCCAAGGATGATTATAATATGTCATACAAAAAATCCCATAAATATCTTAAAAGATGATCACAGATTGTGTGAAACGATCCCACACACAAGAACCTGTGAAACTATTAGAACCCCTTGCAAAAATATTTGGAAAGAATTAATAGCGGATAATAAATATTATTATTTTTGTTGCAATGAATGCAACTTTAAACTTCTCTGTGACGGTGAAATTACTGCCGTTAAATTGATGAATGCAGGTCTGTTTAATGTGGAGGAAGGCTGTATGATAAAGACGGACAATTTAGTTGTCCATTCCAGTAAAAGGCTGTCTAGCAAAATGAATATTGGTGCAAGAATTATTCCACCACAAATATAACCTATTAATCATATGTTCAACATATCTATCCCTGAAACTCTGGAAACTACTCCTAATAATTCTGAAATATTGCATCAATTTGAAGATATACAGAAAAAAAAACGGTAATTTAAAAAACTAAAAAACCCGACTGCTTTTCTGAGTAGAAAATGCCCTAAACAAGAAAGTCGTTGTACCCAATTGCACTTAACTATATAATATTTTAAATACAAGATAAATTGTAGCAGTCGGGACCAAATATACATCTCTATAGCGTCCTGTATCCTCTAATCTTTGGAATCCTGATAACTGCGGTGGTTTACGTCTGTTGGCGGCGTCACAGGCGGACAACACGTCGAGAATCGTCGATACCTGATGAAGAGGCATCTACAGCGATCTCTTCACATCCCGGGAATGAGACTATCATTAGTGAGTGTAGTGCGGTTAGGGAAAAAAGGCAATCTTTAGTCAAAAAAAAAACTTTTTACAAAAAAAATACAACCGACTTCAAAAACCACCAAAAGTGCAAAATAACTTTCAATTTCGGAAGTCGGTGTTTCCGTAATAGTTTGGTCTCTTCGCTATTTAACACCGACTTCCGAAATTGAAAGTTATTTTGCACTTTTTGGTGGTTTTTGAAGTCGGTTGTATTTTTTTTTTGTAAAAAGTTTTTTATTTCACACTTTTTAGTAGTAGTACCCCTCAGCCAAACTTAAATAGATAAGTACCTTCCGCCATTCGGTTCCATCATCAAATCATCATGACAATTCTAATAATACCAAATACGGCTAGGATACACTGATTTATTACAAAGTTCCGGGTCTTACCTACCTTCCGTCTTCATCTTCAGGTCAGTTCTATGTACCCCCTCCCCTTTTTCTTTTAGTCAGCCACCGACTACATGTATAACAAAGCTCTAAGGTTTTTTGAAGAGTTCTGTTCTATATCTTCGTAGTTCATCATCAGATCAAAACAATATTTCTATGGAACCAACTCGAGAGTATAATCTTTCAATCAAAACAAAATTTTTTAATATGGGTCCACAATTGACCGAGATATCGGCGAACAAACATATACAAACGACAGTTCTGCTATGATTTTTTGAAGAGTTTCGTCCTACATCTTCAAAGTTTATCATCAGATCAAAAAAATATTTTTATGGGACCAATTCGAAAGTATAATCTTTCAATCAAAACGAAAATTTTCGAAATCGGTCCACAATTGACCGAGATATCGGTGAATACAAAAAAAAAAAATACATACAGCCGAACATAGAACCTCCTCCTTTTCGAAGTTGGTTAAAAAGTGCAGTGAGTGAGTGTTGTGATCTTAGGGAAAAAGGAAAATTTAGTCAATCCGTGAAAAGTGATCCCAAAAATCTTATTAAATCTAGCGCGTGTTTGCAAACAGAAGACAGGGCCTCGTCCCCTGTGTTCCGAGTATTTTCCCTTCCTGATCTAAGCTCTGGTAACTATTTGTAATCGTTCGAAATATTGTTAATCACTCATTACTAATCCTTATCCTTGTCATATAGCTGATAAGTTAAATATGGTTTATTATCTTGTAAATCTCATTTCCATCTTTATCCTACTAACCCCTATATTTGCCCCCGGGAGCATGTACGGGTCAACCGCCGTACAGTACGTTTACCTGGGTCATCATTATTGCGCCACCTGCTCAGTATGTTTCCATCATTTATATTATTGCACTTACACCGCAATAAGACAGTACGTAGTTCGGCGACATACCGTGTGTGTGACTCATAATCTCATATCGATCACCATCCATCCTAGTATAAATTAATCTTAATCCTATATTTGTGGAAACAGATAATACAGTAAATTTATTAATCCTAACCTGAATTTCATCTCTTATCTCTATCTTATCCCAACCCAACAACCTCTTACTTAATGTTTTGAAGTTATTCATGCTGTGTTTTGTTCTATAATTTGGTCTTAGTTTGTAAAAGTAACTGTGTTCTTAGGAACCAGAAGTGCTAAAACAAGCCGAAAATATTTCCGAGTGGAGTTCAGTCTCGTAGTAACGGTAATAAAAAAAAGGCAGAACATGATGTTTTTTCTATTTCGATAGGAGCATTCTGATAAGGCCACTGCTTTATCTACATTAGAAAACAAATATACATAAAACAGTGTCACTAAACATTGAACTAATTTTCGAATATAAAAAAGATATACTCTAAAGTCAATAAAATTTACTGATGTTGATACATAGCAGCATCATCAATATCTTAGCGCCCCATCTGGACAATGTTGATACCTAACGAAATAGATATGCAATAAAGCTTCCTAAGAAATACAAAACCTCCTCCTTATTTTAATCAATTAAAAAAATCTATTGAATTTTTTATCAAGACTTTTTCAATTTGTTTTTCCATTAAGGTGCAATGGACCGGAGCTCAGTTATGGTTTTATCCGCAATATAATTATATCCGTATATTTATGTACGGGCTGTCCGTAGATATTCATTTTAAACGTTTGCCACATACAGACCGAAGCCGAACATGTGTTTTTTATATATAATCTTTTTCATACAATTACGAGTATCATGTGGTCTAGAAACAGGAGAGGTAAGTTTCAAACATGAGATATCGTAAAAATAAATCGTTGCCGTTAAATAAACATGATCGTCTTGCTTTTTCCAGAAATATTTGGGCTCAGGGCTGCAAGTCTTTTATTAGTTGTATTTTTTGTGAGGTGGGAAATTATTCAATGACTTGTCCCGCTCGAATGTTCCTTCTTTACCGTTCGTTCCAGGGCCCGTAGCCCCAATAGGTTTCGACCCTGCTGGGGCACCTACAGTTTTGCTGACATCTCTTTGAGGCGCGCGTGGAACACTACACGCCTCCGACGACTTGGGCTCGGTCGGGACAGTTACTAGGCGGCCGGACGGCGAGCTACCCATTGCTCATCATCGCAAGCCCCACGCCTACGGTGGTTGGAAATCAGATTTGGGACCCCGACGGCTAGAGTGTAAGAGCCATGCGTGCGGTCGCCTCCTTTGCTAGCATTTGATCATTGCCGCCGATCACCTCCACGAGGTTACAGCAATGTTCCGCCCAAGCGGGGTACACCTCTACCGTAGACTCTATCGTGTTCTATGGGCGATCCAAATACTGGTGATATTATGGTGGGCGTATCTTCCGGAGGAATCAGATGCAGGAACCTCCCGAACTTGCCATGTCCGGTAAGGATCTGCGTCATGCGGGAGGTGAGGATGCCGTGACGTCTTTCCAACCACTCCTCAAAGAGAGAATTTACTGGCATAATTATGATGTGCCCAGCACTGGGTTACGACAGTCGCAGTCGCCATTTCGCCATGAGATCCCGGCGGCAGTCTGTTCGTCATGCCGTGACTTGTCGCGGCAGCGAAGTTTTGCCCCGACGTTCATGTCCAGGCGCAAATCGTGCATGCATGTAAGAACTGATCCCCGCACTATCCGGATAGCCATGATCTTCTACCAAGTGCAAGCTTGACCGCCGGTCGCTTTCGCAGCAACGGCGTCCACAATAGCGGCCCTCAAAGGGCCATGGACTGAACGAACTGCGCGTAAAGCCTCCGGCAGGAGATGTCTGGAGCCGCTTTAAGGCAGCCGCAGGGCGTTCCAGGTTGGGATTTGGGAGCCAGACGTCAGAAGTGCTCCTCGAAAGTCCACCGGCTATCGAAAACCAAGTCCCAAGTACTTCATCGTCGACCCAACGTCAATGTGAACCCCTACTACCGTTATTTGGGAAAACCTGTTGAAGCGAGTTCCAAGGGCTATGAAATCACATGGTCTCGGACGTGTGCAGTGCCGCCTCGAGTTCCAATTGCTCCATGACTGTCGACACTCCGTATGTCGCTAATTTGGCCGCCCACCTGGTACAACTCTCCCTAAGCCAGGATCAGCATGACGTCTGCATTGCAGACTATGCTGACTCCATTGGGGAGGTCACCACGCAACACGTAATTGAACGGCAGTCCTAGTACCAATTCCTGTAGAACACCACACAACATCTCTCGCCGTTTCCACTCCTTCTGATGACTGGATTGGATGATAAACCTATCTGTCAGATAGGCTTCGATCACATGACAAAGGTGGGCGGCGGGAACCTGGTGATACGTTGTGCCCTCCCAATACTACTCCAGGACAGGCAGTTGAATGCGTCGGCGCTGTCCAAAGACACCGCCAAGATGATCCTGCCCCGGGATACTGCGCCCCTCGTCGTGACGACTCGCGCGCACATGTTGCGGCAGTCTCTTTGTTTTTATTTATCAAAAATTTATGATATTTTATTTTTATCTTTTTGCAATTTGCACCATTCCGGCGTCCTTTTGTTAGCACTGGCCAACGCTGAAAACCAGCGCTGTGTGTTCATCACATTGTGCATGAGGGCACAGCTTTATGCTGAGCGTTCGGCCGTTTTGCACGGATGTAGCGCATATCTTTCCTTTAAAATGTTACGTTTGTCTAGTTTTTAGTTGCGTCATTCCGTGTAAATAAACTGTTTTTCTTTCTTTCTTTTTTCTTTCTTTCATGGGCTGGCATGCATCGTGGAGGCCGTCACCCTTACTAGATGCGTGACGAGGCGCTCTGCAATTACTCTTTCAAAGAGCTTGCCCACCTCGTCGAACAGCACGATGGGCCGGTACGTGGACAGCGAGTCCGCAAGGCGCCCCGGTTTCATGCTCAGGACCAGTTTCCCGAAGTAGGAACTGGCCCCTCTCCATGCATACGCTGAAGAGCCCTCTTAGTCGAGGCCCGAGAGCCTCTATGGCCAGGACCCAGATTAGGCTTTCCCATGTATGCCGTCAGGTCCTGGGGCAGTATTCTGGGCACTTAGCCTTCGTACCACCACTCTCATCTCTATCTTGGTCACTGAGCATTGTCGTTGTCGTCACTGTCGTGATCCGCGTCGGACACCGCAGACGGCAGAGCCATGGGCGAGGGAGAGTGTTCCCCTCGCTCAGGTAACAGAGTTCTCACAACACCCTCAACAAGCTGGGGCCGTGGGGAAGGACTCTGAGTCAGTGGGGAAGCCCAGGGGTGGAACTTATCCTACACCACTTGGTAGGGGCTCACGGGTCTCCGTTCACAGTCCCCAGCCACATATTGCGGGCTTCCGACTTGGCCTGCTTTATCTCCGCTCGGAGGGTGCGCTTTGCCATTCTGTATTCATCGTACAGCTCCACCTCTCTGGCCTCCATATCCGGCGGGTGAATGCGGCGCCTACGGTGTCTGGCATACCGGCGCTGCGCGGCATTGTACGTGTTGCGCAGTGCCACAATCTCCGGCAACCAGTACACCTGTCGCCGGGCACGTCTTGGATAAACTCGGGGCATTACGACGATGCAGAATTACGACATGGCCCCCTGGAACCACTCTGCCTCGAAGTTGATGTATGAGGATCCCAGTGAAAATCTCGGAAATCTGATCAATGCGAGACGGACAGAACTGGTCATTATGGCAACACTTGTGAGAGGCCTACGTCCAACAGTGGACGTCTTGATGTGACGATGATATGGAGGGGGGGGGGGGTAGAGTTCTGTTCAAATGGATTTTCGCAATCGTAACATAATCTATTTACTTATAAAAATATACACCGATCAATAAAATGGTAGATCTCCATCACGCTTATAATATTCAAACGATATAGTTTCGAAAAACGAATAACAACCATAAAGATTCGTCGAGTTGTGATGCACATGATTTTGTGCGCTTTTGAAGTAGTTTTAAGAGTCAACAAAATAAACAGTGAGTTGTCTTTATTTTGGGACAATGATACCAGGTCATGGGTCATGCTGCAGCATCAGATAAAGGTTACTTGAACCAATCCAGACCTGTGGCAGTTGCTCACACATCCATTCATTTCGAATGTATAGCAGAATGGCATGACTTGTACTCCTTGGGTTAATGCGAGTTATCAATCTTTTGTTTTGCAGATTTTCATTCCGAATGTGACGTGTATTTCGGTTCCTGCTCAAGAATCAAAACAGGTATTACTAGGAACATACTAGCAAGACTATATTATTATATTATAATTCGCAATATATTATTATATTATAAGCAAGTTCGATCGTGTATGGAGTACCTACTGTTCTAATCTGTGGGACGGATCTGCCCGGTACCAGCTTGATGCACTCGAGACAATTGAGAGGCGAATGTCCATCGGGTCGAATGTCGCCTGGTCGCCAACCAGCACGATGGTGCATTCCGAGATTTTTCATCAGTTGACAATAAGTATATATGTAAATATTGAAAAGTAATTGTCAGCAATAAGTGAAAGTGTTATCTCATAAAATTACTCATAAATACAATGATTTAGTGCTATATTCAATCGAATAGTGAATTATGTCAAAACAACACTAATTCTGCGTTTTGGTGAGCTAAAATTAGTCTAAAATTTAAAATAATACAGTGGACACATATAAAATTAAGTGTCATAAAACATTTTTAACAAAAAAAAACCAAAACAAAAAGTGAAAAATAAATCTGTCAAATGTTTGAATATACAATCCATGAGTTATTATAACGAATATTTCTCAATTTCATACGGCAAGAAACAGACACATAATTTTGACACAACGTAACGGATACCTAACAGCTCTATACGTAGACGTGCTGACTTCTACGCAAGTGGATACTGGTTCGAATCTCATTAACTACATCGTCTTTTCGTAAATTGTTAAATTGTCTTTATCAGTTTTCTAACGAATCTGCTCGGCCAGAGTGAGGTTAACACTACAAATACGAGTCGAAAATGAATTTTCTTCGAAAATATCACTTTGCGTCGCACGCGTACTAAATCAGATTCAAATACCGTCATCAACGATTCACAAAATGATACTTTCAAGAATACCCTAGTCTCCCTGATCTATCAAGTGATAATAACAATGACGCACATAAACAAATAGTAAAATTAAAAGAATTAACAAGCTTGAGTTAGAACTAAACAGTGCACATCAGGAAATCGAGTCACTGACTTTAGAGATCAATGACCTTAAGCAATTAAATACTTCAATCAAGAAATGTTCTAACAACAGTAAACAAACACAAACAGATTCTACATTTTTAACCAACCAGCAAAAAGTTATGATGAAAACTAGTTCCAAACAAAATAAAAACGGCATTGATAAGACAACTTCAAAACAAATCCCCCAACAACATAAAAATGAGAGTAAAATATGTGTTCTGAGCATTAAAAACAATAGTACCTACATTGTTATCCTAGGGGTTTTTTTTTTTTTTGGGTAGGTAAAATCATCCAATGACAAATCCCGCCCTTGGGTGGGGCGGGAAATAGTGTCAGACTTTTACTGACTAAAAACCTACCTTTCCATTCCTTGCCTTTATCCCCGGGCCCGTGGTGACAGTCGCACATAACCTTTGGCCCCAGTAGGCTTCGGCCCTGCTGGACCCCTACAGTTTGCTGACAACTCCTTGAGGCGCGCGGGAACGGTGCGCGCCGTAGACGACCTGAGCTCGGACCGGTCTGTTACCGGACGGACGGACAGCGAGCTACCCATTGCCCACCGTCCGCGAGCCCGCGCCTACGGTGGCCGGAAATCGGGATCGGAAACCCGGCGGCGGCGGCGGCGTGTGCGCCTTTGCCTAATGCGGTCGGCCTCCTCCTTTGCTAGCATTACTGCTTCGCAAAAGGAGGCGACCGCCTGCCACTCCTCCTCGCTGCGGAGCATGGCTTGAACCAAGCCCCGGCGCGAGAGATCGCCGCCGATCGCCCCCACGAGGACACGGCGATGCTCTTCCCAAGCGGGGCACACCTCGACTGTGTGCTCCACCGTGTCCACCGGGCGGTCCGCACAGTGGCGACACCCGGGCGTCGTCTCCGCACGAATCTTGTACAGGTACGGACCGAACTTGCCGTGTTCGCTCAGCACCTGCGCCAAACGGAAGGTGACGACGCCGTGGGGCCTTTCCAGCCACGCCTCAAAGAGGGGCCTTACCGCCTCGATCGTGGCGTGCCCAGCACGAAGTTGCGACAGTCGCTCTCGCCATTTCACCATGAGATCCCGCCGGAGCTCTGTCCGCCATGCCGCGACTTGTCGCGGCAGCGGA
The DNA here is from genome assembly GCA_958295575.1 of Leucania comma. Taxonomy (NCBI): domain Eukaryota; kingdom Metazoa; phylum Arthropoda; class Insecta; order Lepidoptera; family Noctuidae; genus Leucania; species Leucania comma. The sequence goes on along the minus strand of OY282482.1, from coordinate 763,928 downwards.
GTTTCGCCCCGACGTTGCATCTCCACGCGTAAATCATGCATGTGTGCAAGGACTGTTGCCTCCAAATCCCACGGTGGTAGGCCAGCAAGGAGGCTCGCCGCTTCACAGGACACCGTACGGTATCCGCGGATCATCCGGATGGCCATGACCCTCTGGCAGGCGGTTAGCCGGGCCGCCACTCGCTTTCGTAGCGATGGCGCCCACACCGGCGCACCGTAAAGGGCCATGGACCGAACGATGCCTGCGTAGAGCCTCCGGCAGGAGGCGTCTGGACCCCCCAGGTTCGGCAGGAGCCGCTTGAGCGCAGCCCCAGTCGCATTCAATCTGGGAGCCAGACGTCGGAAATGCTCCTTGAAGTTCCACCGGCTGTCGAGGACGAGTCCCAGGTACTTCATCGTCGACCCGACGCCGATGTGAACTCCTCCTACCGTTAATTGGGAGCCCGGAGGTGGCGCGCTCCGAGGGCCGTGAAAACACATGGCCTCCGACTTGTGCAATGCCACCTCGAGTCCCAACTGCTCTATCCTCTCCACGACTGTCGCAACCCCGCGCGTCGCTAGTTCGACCGCCGCCTGGTACGACCGTCCCCGCGCCAGGACCAGCGTGTCGTCTGCGTAACAGACCACGCTGACCCCGTCGGGGAGGTCGGCGCGCAGCACGTAGTCGTACCCGATGTTCCACAAGGGCGGTCCTAGTACCGATCCCTGCGGAACACCGCACGACATCTCTCGCCGTTTCAACTCCCCCTGATGACCGGGGTAGATGATGAACCTGTCCGACAGGTAGGCCTCGATCACCCGACAGAGGTAGTCGGGCACCCGGTGGTACCGGAGTGCCCTACCAATGCAACTCCAGGGCAGGGAGTTGAAGGCGTTGGCGATGTCCAGAGACACCGCCAAGACACACCTGCCCCGGGACACCGCATCCCCCGTCGTGAGGGCTCGCACGCGCATGATGGCGTCCACAGTGGAGCGCCTCCTGCGAAATCCGAACTGGCCGTCCGCAAGATCCGGCCCCTTCCGTGCCAGATGCACGACGAGGCGGTCTGCAATTACTCTTTCAAAGAGCTTGCCCACCTCGTCGAGCAGCACAATGGGCCGATACGCGGACGGAGAGTCCGCGGGGCGCCCCGGCTTCGCGATAAGGACCAGTTTCCCGGTCTTCCAGCGAAGCGGGAACTGGCCCCTCTCCATGCATGCGCTGAAGAGCCCTCTCAGTCGAGACCCGAGTTCCTCCATGGCCAGGACCCAGGCTTTCCCAGGCAAGCCATCGGGTCCTGGGGCGGTGTTCTTGGCACTCAGCCTTCGCACCGCCACTCTCATCTCCACCTCGGTCACCTCTGGAGCATTGTTGCCATCGTTGCCGTCGTGGTCCGCATCGGACACCGCTGGTGGTGGCGGAGCCATAGGCAGGGGAGTATGCTCCCCTCGCGTAGGGAACAGAGCGCTCACCACACCCTCCACGAGCTGGGGCCGGAGACTCTGAGTCAGCGGGGGAGCCCATGGGCAGAGTTTCTCCAACACCATTTTGTATGGGCGTCCCCACGGATCGACGTTCAGAGACTCCAGCCACACGTTGCGGGCCTCGAGTTTGGCCCGCTTTATCTCCGCTCGGAGGGTGCGCTTTGCCGCTCTGTATCCCTCATACAGCTCCGCCTCTATGGCCTCCGCACCCGGTGGACGGGTGCGGCGCCTGCGGTGTCTAGTATACCGGCGTCGCGCAGCATTGCACGCATCGCGCAGTGCCGCAATCTCTGGCGACCACCAGTGTACTTGGCGCCGGGCACGTCCTGGCCGGACTCGGGGCATGGCCGCGTCGCAGATTTGCGACATGGCCACCTGGAACCAGTCCGCCTCGACGTCGATGTCGACAGGCCTGTCCGGTGCTTGCACCCAGGCCTGTACTATCGCGGCTTCCTGGAGCAGGTCCCTGTCCAGCTGACTCAGCGCCCAACGCAGACCACACGGGGTCTGTCGGACCGGCAAAGTCGAGGTCTGGGCGGAGACGTCAAACCGGATGTACCGGTGGTCGGAGAACATCTCCACCTCCTCTATGACGCGCGGTGCCAGTGCAGGGCTGGCGAACGTAACGTCCACCACCGACTCGCCCTGCATCCGCACACACGTGGGGACAGAACCCCGGTTTTGTACGACTAGGCCCTGTCCTAGGGCCCATTCCTCCACCCTTCGACCTCGTTGGTTCGTGAACCGGGAACCCCAAGCCTCGTTCCAGGCATTGAAGTCCCCGCAAACGACCACGGGGAGGCTGGAGTCAAACCCAGCAACGACGGCATCCAGCTCCAAAAGGGAGTTGTCTAGTTCGGCGAGAGATCTGTTCGGGGACAGGTAGACACCTACCACCACTATGTCCCCGAACCATGCTGCCTGCCACGCAACCCCGGCCTTTCTTGACGGCCTCGAGTGCCGGGGTACCGGCGGCGGCCGACGAAATGAGTGTCACCGAGCCGCTCAGGTCCTGAACCCAGTCGGCTCTGGGCAGGACAAAGTGCAGCTCGGAGACAACGGCGATGTTGATCGACCACTGCGCCATGCTCTGGAGCAACAGATCCTGAGCGGGGGCGCAGTGCAGCAAACTTCGATCCATGGTTGCCCCGCTAACCGTGCCAATGCACAGAACTGCAGCTTTCAGGGGGAGTTTCAGGTTTGCAGCTACGCTGTGCTGGAATGATCTCCAGCCCCCAATAAGAAGCCTAAAAACATTACACAGCTTTAAGTATAAATATAAGAAAGTACTTATGAGTCAACAACTATCTTCATAAGTTTTAGTTGTACAGATTTATTTCTTTTTTCTGTTTGTACCTCTAGGTTTTTCGGCTTTAAAGCATGGGCGGGGCTCGTTTTCCTCCTGTTTGTATTGATGGTTTGTCGGCTCTATTACTTACTTCCTTGACGCTATTGGTCTCTTTTTTATATATTTATAATATTGTATCTGTAAATAACAAAATATTTGATTAAGTTATGCATTATTCTACTTTCATTTGTAGTTCCCATTGTTTTAATCCCATATTTATAAGTTTAACCCTAGCCATCCTTACCTTTACTCGTATATGAGCTGCTGATATTCCTTTTGTGGCTTGCCGACCTCGTCTTTCCCTATTTGTCGTCTAAATGCATCTAAAAACACTCACTTAACACTTCTCAAAACGATACAATTAACAACACGATCACGTAAACAAATTGATTGCGTAGGTTGCGTGGGTCAGGAATCTGGTTTTTTGCATAATTATTGCGAATTATAATCTTTTGTCATTGTCACAGATTACAGAGAGATACTACGCAAAGAGAATATAAGCACGACGTTTATACTACGTATGTCATTGTGAACCTTGTGAACCATCGACCTGCCATTTTTACCATTTCTTTTTTTTTTTTTCTTCTTACCACAGACGCAAAATATGTTTTTGTGCCAGCAAATCTCTTTTTAGTTTTTATAATAATCGACTAAAACAATCGATTAATTTATAGATTATTTGATTACTGCGTTTTGTTTTGTTTTGTTTTTATATGTTTTAGTTGTGTTATATGATTTACGTATATATTCTATTAATTTTATAAATAATAACAGTTTTTCCTCTTAAACCTATTTGTTTATGGTTGCGCCGATCAGCGTCTCACTGTCAACGACGGCTAGCGCTGAAAATCAGCGCTGTGGCTCTGTCCTGCACACGAGCTCCAGCATTTTGCTGAGCACTGGCCGTTTTGTGCGGATGTGACGCATATCTTTTTATGTACTTTTTTATTTTTTTTATTTTATTATATAGAGTCAGTGTGTGTAGCTGTTATTTTAAGATATGCGCCATGATTTGATACAAATAAACTTTTTTCTTTCTTTCTTTCTTTCTTTCTTTCTTCAGTGGTTGATATTCGCCTGGAGGAGACGTAATGGAGCCGTTATTGGCAGTCCATTACAGTCTCCTCCCGGGCCCTCCGTGAGGGTCCTGCCGCGGTGGTAGCGGCGGCGGCGTCTGCGGAGGCGATGGCGCGGCAGCCAAAGGGGCAGCAGCGGCGGTGAGCACCTTCGCGGGGATGGGCCTTGGGACCTTGCCCTTGGCCTTGGCAGGGGGATCGCAGGTCCTGCTCCCAGCCCGGTGGTCGGCCGACTTGCCTGCCGCCGCACATGCGTAGCAGTGCGGCGCTGCGCTGCAAGTATCGGCCTTGTGGCCGGGCTGACTGCACTGGAAGCAGCGGTCGCTGCGATCTTCCTCCGCTGCGCAACAGACCCCCACGTGGTGGCCCACGTGGCAGCGATAGCAACGCAGCGGTCTGGGCTCCAGCAGCTTGACTCGCGCGGAGACCCAGCCCACCAGAAGTCGCTTACCCTCCCCGGTGATGCTCCTGGCCGCTGACACGGTGCAGTTCACTTTAACCGCCCCCATGCCAGTGCCGTCAACACGGATGGTGCCTGCCCGGACCTGATCGGTAGGGCACCCACCCGTCCTGGCGACAGCGGCCACGACCTCCTCGACCGTTACGGAATCGTCCAGACCCATAATGCGCATGTCGACGCATCTTGTGGGCCTGGACACCCGGGCCTCCTCCGCATCCAAGGTCGCCCTGATCTTTTCAGCCAGGGCGTCTGCGGTGGGGCCGCTGTTGGCTCCAGGGACCTCCAACATCAGGGCACCAGTTGCGGTATGCCGCATCTGGAAGCCCCCGGTGATCCCAAGGTCGGTGAGGTTCTCCGCCTGCTTCGCCTTACAGAGGACCTCGCCATAGGTCGCACCCTTTTTCGCCGCTTCCGGCTGCAGCGTAATTACTACAGCCGTAGAGCGCGGGGTGCGAATCCTGGCCGCGAGGGCCATCCGCTTTCGCAGCTTTTGCCGCTCACGCCTCCTGGCAGCCCGAGCCGCCTTGCCAGCCTGTTTTTTGGCTCCGGCCACTTGCCATCCGGCTTCGGCCGGAGGATCTGCAGGTTGGGGAGGCGGCCTCGGCCGCCTGCTTGCCGCCACAGCAGGGGCTCCCGCCGCCTTAGGGGCCGGTGCCGCCTTGCCCTTCTTGGGGGGAGCCGCAGGGGTTGGCTTCCCCTGCTGCTGTTTTTTGCCCTGCGGGGCCGACACAGCGGGGTTCGACACCGCGGCCCCGCGCCTAGTCTGCCCTGACGGGCCCGCCATAGGCCCAGCCGCCGAGGCTGCGGCAGCGGCGTAAGACGCCGCCTTTCGCTGGCCGGAGGCCGCTAGTGGGGGGCGCAACACTATGCCCTCCAGCAGGGACAGCTGCTGCTGGATCCGCAGCTGGAACTGCTGCTGCTGCTCCTGCAGCTGCTTTTGCAGCTGCTGCTGAAAAGCAGCCAGTTCCCGCTGCACCAGCGTCAGCAGCTGGCTTCCCGACTCGGCCTGGGGCTGGGGCTGGGGCCGAGGCTGGGGCTGAGGCTGGGGCTAAGGGACTAAATAAGTCTTTAACCCGAGGTAAACACTGTGCTTTTCCTTACGAATAAAAGGAAAATAAAAACCTGAGTCGTCGTCAAAGGTCGTCGTAAGATATTAATATGTTTCTTTTGATTTAGGCGGTAAAAGGTTTTCCACTACTTGCAACTTTTGCCTCTTCTCGGAATCAGGTGTTAAATTCTTAACTGAATCAGATGCACTTACAATGTTATTACAAAATCTCTTAAGAGATTCAGTAAAGTAGGTATACCTAAACAAAACTGTAGAACTCAAAAACTCAAGATCGGATCGCCATTTTCCCGCCTATTTTGATTTTTTTTTCTGTGGTCAACTATTCAGCCGTCATTTTTATTTTTAATAGAGAAAATAATAAATATTTCTTATATCTATCAGTTTTAAAGAAATGATTGAAAGTAAACCACAATTAAATCATTTTAAAAAATATGTAGGTATTTATCTTTCATTTATTACAATTTTACACCGCGCTTTAATAACTGGCTGTGTAGAAAGTTGGGACATAGTTCAATAGAAATGCAAAGATAGAACTAGTTTTTTTTTAATAATTTGACAGCTGTCAGCTGAAAGTGGTTCTCCCTAGGAATGAAAAGTATTACTTTCAACCCGCTCCTCAGGCAACTTCAGACCTACTTTCAGACTATGAGTAATGAAAAAATAATATATTGAATATTGCCAAAAATACTCTTCACAAACATTCAGAAAATTTATGCCATTATATAAGGACAAACTGTAAAACAGAACAACTAATATGCGATATAGAAACTATAATATAAGTATAATTATGACAAAAATATGTATAATTGGAAATTAGAACATTTCAATAATTTACTGTACCTTGATATACTGTCTCATCAACATGCGTATCTCTTGGACTCAAACAAAAATCTAGCAAAGGATTATACGATGTTTACCAAACAAACAGGACTTTTAAACAATTTTGGCATGTATGGTGTTCACTAAATCACTATTTAGGGATTTGGATTTATAAATTAAACAACAAAATTACCAGTAGGTAGGTACAGCTCGAAGATGACGTGTGGTCGGCCTCGGGTGTCGATCAGGAGTGCTCACGACGTCACACTCCAGTTGGTCTACATTTAATAAGTATACCACATCTCTTCCTTTTTATGAAATGATTTAGATTTCAAGATATTTAGCACTCGGATGATAATTTACAATATTCAGTAGTTTGGTTTTCAAGTTCACTTACAGTATTTATATTTTTGATGTATATGCCACATGCCTTCCTTTTTTTTTTAATTATCAAGATTTTAAGTTAAAATACAATATTTAGCATTTAGACGCTAATTGGGTATTGAAGTGCAATGACAGCATTTAAATTTTAGAAATTAAATGCGTTTTACATAAATTTTACTATGTTTTGTATTAAAATATTCTTTAAGTTTTAAATTACAATATACTATGTTTTGCAGTTAAACATTCGAGTTTTTAAGAACAATTTACTATGTTTTGCAGTTAAACATTCGTCGAGTTTTAAAGTACAATTAACTATGTTTTGCAGTAAAACATTCGTCGAGTTTTAAAGTACAATAATCTTATTTTAGATTTATAAATAAAAAATTAATACGTTTAAGTAGCATTAAAGTAATAATGTCAATATTTAAATGATACTATGTTTTTTTGCAAATAACGTTTTTTTAAAAACACTTTAACACGTTATTATTATTTTTTTAATTTTAAATTATATGAGGCCTGTGTTTCCTAGCTGACTACTCTGAGAAGAAACACAGAGGTCAAAGTCCTTTTAAAATCCACAGGAAACATGTAACGGTCAAATCATTTATGAGAACCTGCAGATTAGTGTTTGAGATATTAAACTTTAATATATATGACGGCGCCAGGAATGGCTGAGCGATATAGCCGTCATCATCTTGGTTCAGTGGTACTGGATTTAATACCGAACGGATTTTAAATAACTACGCACTTGATTTTCAATTAATTATAATGTCTCTTTCACAGTTCACAAGTAGTGTTCTAAATAGAAACATAGGTAGCAATGCTAAGTAATAACGAATGTATGGGCAACTGACAGTTTCGTATCAGAGAGGTGTTACACCCGCGCCCGCGCAGACCTTAATGCCTTGCGTTCCCGGGGTTCCAGTCCTCCAAATGCGACTCTGACCACTTGACGCCATAATAAGTGACGTCACGGCGTCACCCTACTCACTTACTGCTTAGTACTACAGTAAAAACAACATTAAGACTTAGTAACTAGATTTCGTTTTCCACGACATGGCCAACCTGACAAATTACACGTCCTCGTGTGCGCCTGTAACCAAAATTCAAATTTGGAGTAACAATACATCCTCGGCCAACCTGACCAAGAACAAGTACAATAGCAATCGATAATTTAACGTCAACATTTGATAGAACCTTTTATCAGAGTATCAAAAGGTACCTCTAAGTCCTAAAAATATCAAAAAGATAACAATTAAACACAATAACCAAACTTAATCAGATCACATACAACGCTCATGGCCCAGCTGTCTCAACAGCATGTGACAAACCTTGTCACTTCTCTAGAGTTCACGACTCCCAGGCCATCACATGACCAACAAAAAATAGTTTCCGCAGAAACCCAGGCCCCCGCCACACCACTTACTGCTCATCGCACCCTGAACAACTCGCCATTGAATTGCAGTCACAACTACAGATAAGTGCGTGCAGTGCGACCAAACTCAGGTCGTCACATGACCAACACAAAAATAGTTTCCTCAGAAACCCAGGCCCCCGCCACATCACCAACTGCCCACTGCGCCCTGAACAACTCACAGTTTATTGCAGTTACGGCTACAGATTGGTGCATGCAGTGCGACCAAATAGCCATGGTATGTGTCTATTTTTCTGTGGAGGTATAATCCTCTTCATCTTCTACATCAAATAAATCTAGCTCATCATGAGCACTACTTAGAGGCATCTTTCGTATACAGTTGTGAGCATACTCATACGTTCGTTTACTAATCAAAGGCTTCAAAGATAACAATCGACATCAAGTAACTCTAATAATTTGAAAGATCCTATGTATTTAGGATCCAATTTAGTCTGTTTTCTCTCTTTATTTTAGAATCAAAACTAAATCACCAATATCAAATTTAAATAAGTAAGCTTTATCCTTATTAAATTTAAATTTTCGTACTTACCGCTTAATTTTTTTTTTCATATTCTTTGCCGTTTTCTCTTCTCATGCAAACATTTATGTTTCGTTTCACGATCAGTTACAAGATTTAGGGCCATGTTCACCGAAACAAATTTAAACATTGATTTCGTAATCGGCCTGTTAATATTTAAACAGTGGTTAAACAAGAAGCGGTTTTTTTGTGTTCACCATCACTTTTCGGTGTTCGATTACTTAACCGGGACATAACGGAACGTTTTTGAATGAATGAGTGAGCATTGCAATACTACCAAATAAAATGTAAGGTTACATCTTGAAATCTCGTTCGCCCTAATAACTTTTCAATATGGCCAGATAATAGGTTATGCCATAAACTGTGAAAGTTGCTGTTCTTTGTTTCTTTGGCTTTACGAGAAACACATTTTACGTTAGATGGTTTATTAGCGCGCTCTTGTCTGTCAGTGTGGTTCATTTTGATTCTCTAGTGAAGTTTTATGATATTTTTGTTTTAAATTTGTAATATTGAAAACAAAACGACGGATTCCAAGAACAAAAGTGTATATGTAAAAAATATCGAATTACATGCGATATATGTGTGTCATATGATGTTTTGAAGTTCTGTGTAAATAATAAGATTGATATTGAGAAGTGGTGGAGTGTTCGATTGGTTATTTCCAAAAAGTAAAACGATATTAGATAAAAAATAATAGGGCCATATAGTTTTGTCTGTACGAAACGAATATGTAATAAAATACTTTTCGTCTTATTTTTCCAGAAGATTTTGTTCTTGGGACCCGTCGAAAAGGAACAGTTTATTACAAATTTACTAGCATAGCTTGTTATAAAGTACAAGTATATTGACGAAAATTCTTCATAATAGAAATGATGCTTTTGAAAGATGGGTCTTTTTGTCGTCCTTTCTAACTCATCCAAATAATCTGACATATCGAGATTTTATTCATCATTCATTAAAAAATTTAAAGCCACTATTTTTCACAGATAAATAGGTACTTCGTTGGTAAATCGAACAATATAACCTACAAAAGTTCTGCCAAATTACTCTAACCAACGTTTAAACAACCTCTTGCAGTCCGGTTAAGATAATCATCCGGTTAACGTCAATAACCGATGTTTAGGATGTGGTGAACACGAAAAATTGCTTAAACAACCGTTTTAATATTTTAACGGTCGGTTTAGTGTTGGTGAACACCGGCCTTAACGGTCTAGTTACACGTCTTATCAACAGTTCAAGGGCCTTGTCCCTGTTTGAGTTTATAAGACTTTAAAACACTACTATTTTTTTAATAATCCGTTAAGATAAAAGAATCTAATAATCTATTCTAACTGGCATAAAAGTCCAATAAGATAACTGCAAGCATCAGCCTGCTATAATTCTATTCCAACTGGCATACATGTCCAGTAAGATACTTACAAGCATTAGCCTGGTAAAATTCTATTTTAACTGGCATATAAGTCCAATAAGGTAACTGCAAGTGTTATCCTGCTAAAATTCTATTCTAACTGGCACATAAGTCCAACAAGATAAATGCAGGTGCTAACTGCTATAACTTCCTAACTTCTCATAGGAGCATGTTGTGTTAATACACAACCACTGATACTATTTTACCATAGAGGAATTTTAAGTTAAAGCACCCTTGACACATTATAAAATTAAATTAAAAGGCAAGAATGTTTATACTCTAGCCCCACATGCCATTATAAAGCAAGATTAACATCCAAAGTAACAATTCGATATCAGAAGTATGACTGATGAATTTAAATAATGTGAAACTTTGCATTGTAATAAAACAAATACAGAGTCCTATAGAGCCATACCCTTCCAGTATGATACAAGAATCCAATCATTATAATAATTCCAGTAAGATGGGACGCCGGCTATATTTATTTCTGTAAGATAGGATGTCGGCTATGATTTGACAATGTGTAGCTAGAACAACCGCAGGTTGTTCCACAACTGCTAAACCTATTTCAACCTATAGTCCATCAAAATTACTAAGTTTTCACTCTATCATAACTCTTGGCTTCGGTCGGCCTGTTTAAATTAAATAAATTCAGTGTGCTGTTTGCTCTCGTGGTCTATTATCAACACTTTTTCGCGTAGTTCCACTTAAAATCTTAAACTGAGCAATCATGTGCTCAGCTTCATTGGCCACTTAAGTTTAGGAAACTTTAAAGCACCCCTTTTTTTTCTATTACGCAATTAATTCTCCACTGTCGTAAAGGGTCGACCACGTTTAGCTAACCAAATGTTTTTTTTTTTTTGCCTCCTTTTTTTGTTTTGCTGCACTGAAGTGCATTACACTCCGATATCCTGAATTTGTTTTACATAATTTGTTGGACGATATGACATGTCTATTGACGTAAATTATTGCTTTTTACTGAGTGTTGCTTCACACAAAACATGGACCAAATGTGTTTCTAAGAGGTTTCTAGAGTTAAGAATAAGAATAAGAAATTTTATTTGCTCAAACATGTGTATGCATACAGAATTAAAACAATACATGCATGCAAGATCTTAAATAAGAATGGCTCACGACATGCCTGCCATTTTTCATGACGTGCAAATATGTTAGGTTCAATAAATTATATAAATCCATGAATTAATTCTTTTTAAAATGTCACATTTATATTAAACATTGGTTAATTAAACAAATTTCTGATATTCAATTATTTACATTATCAAATTATATTATTTTCCTTGTCAAGCATTACAGATTATAATTTTCACTATGAAGATTGGCATCATTTTAATAAGTATACAATTGTAGTAAAATTATTAATATAGACATCTTTAAATCCTCCACTGCTATTTATTTATTTACAATATTCACAGAGTCGTTTAAAAATTCAGTAATACTGTAATATGCTTTCTGTACCAAAAACGATTTCATTGTTTGTTTAAGTTTAGATGAAGTTTGTTCTTTCCAACTTTTGGGCAATTTATTATAAATAATTGGTGCCATGCAAAAAACACTCTTGCGCATAAATGCAGTTCTTGACGTAGGTACACATAGTTTGCTATCATCACGTCTATTCTTGGGAATCTGTCTGCCATACGAGAAAACAAATGTGGATTGGTTTTTACAAACATTGTTATTTCTAATATATAAAGTGAAGGTAAAGTTAATATACGATATTTAATATAATAATTTTTACAACTATCAGTAGTTTTGAGATTAAACATGGACCTTAAGCAGTACTTTTGTCTTTTAAAAATGATATCCCTAGCGGTTGAGTTACCCCAGAAGATAACACCATATCTAATGACAGACTCAACCAAACCATAGTAGGCTGTTAATAGTGCTTCTATATTTAGAGTACAAGATAATTTATATAGCGCATATGCACTACTGCTTAATCTTTTGGCTAGAATCTCAATATGTGCTTTCCAATTTAAGTTTCTGTCGATTGTTAGACCTAAAAATTTTGTAGTATTAGCTGTCAGTATTCAAAAGTATTCAAAGTCAAAGTCAAAGTCAAATCTTTATTGCTGAACACAATAATATAAATTAATACATTTCTGGATGTCATGTGAATGCGCAGTTCATTGTATTCTACCAACTTAGGCATGCAATATTGTAGTACAAATTTAAATACATTGTTATAGTTGATAATGAGTAAGATGTCGGAAATAAATACAGTCAAAAGATACAATATCAAAACAAAACCAAACATAATTAAAATAAATGCTAAATAATGAGTAAGATGTCAGAAATTAATATTGTCAAATGATACAATGTCAACACAAAACAAAAACATAATATATAAAATAGATATAATAAATAAATTCAGTAAAATAAATCGGACTTAGAAAGAAATGACATCATTGTATGGATAAATTTCTGTCCGACAGGTACTCATTCACTGTATAGTACGTCTTATTTATAAGTAAATTGTATAGTCTTTTTTTAAATACATTAAAGTCGTTACATTCTAACAAAGATTTAGGCAGTTTATTATATATCTGTGGAGCCATTCCCAAGAAACTCTTATGAAATATGGCTTTTTTATGTGGTCTACCGCTTATCTTATGTCTATGTCGCGCGCTGTTGTGAGTTCCAAACAGATGAAGGTTATTTTTTACAAATATAGCCACCTCATATATATACAAACATGGTAATGTTAATATGCGAAGATTCACAAAGAACGGTTTGCAGCTTTCCGTGCTTTGAATACCACATATTGCCCTAACACACCTTTTTTGAACTCTAAATACTAAGTCCATATTTGTGGAGTTTCCCCAATATATGATTCCATAGCGTAATGTTGATGTGACATGTGCATGATACGCCGTAACCAAAGCTTTTAGATTTACCTCCTTTGCAAGATTACGTAGAGCATACGAATGTTGACTCAGGCGTTTACATATACTGTCACTGTGAGTCTTCCAAGACATGTCTCTATCCAATTGAAGTCCTAAAAATTTTGTATTTTGCGTTTCTGAAATTATTTTATTTTTGTATTTAATGTCAGGTTTTATATGATTTGTCCTTTGCTCAAATGTCATTATTTTAGTCTTGTCAATGTTAATTTTTAAATTATTCGCGCTCATCCATTCTATTAATACTTGGAGACAGTGGTTTATCTCCCTCTCAAGTGAGGCCGCATCATTAATGCCACTAAAAACGACCGTGCTATCATCTGCAAACAACACCATTGGATGCTGTATTTCTCTGGGCATGTCATTAATGTAGATTATGAACAATAAAGAGCCTACAATACTCCCTTGAGGTACACCATAATTATTATCTCTCTGGCTTGACAGATACGTATGTTCGGTTTTTGACGTAATACTGACCTTATCTATCTTCGTAACCTGCTTTCTGTTTGACAAGTACGATTTTAAAAGTTTGAGAGCATTACCTCTAACCCCATATCTTTCCAATTTTTTCAGTAGTATTTTGCGATCCACAAAATCGAATGCCTTGCTCATGTCCATGAATAAAGCTGCTACCGGGGTTCTGTTATCAATACCAGTTATAATTTTTTCAAAAAGATTAAAAATTGCCATGTTTATGTTCTTTTTTCTTCTAAAACCATACTGTTCATCGGCAAAAAGTTTGTTATGTTCAAAGAATGAGTAGAGTGAATTATATATTACTTTGTCTATTATTTTAGAGAATATAGGTAGTAAGGCAATGGGCCGGTAGTTGGCTGGGTCATGTTTATTACCTTTCTTATGCAGTGGTTTTATAACTGCCACTTTTAGCCTATCCGGAAACACACCCGATTCTAAGCACAGATTTATTATATAACTAAGAATTGGCGCGATTATATTTGATACAGATTTAATTACTTTAGTTGTGATGTCATCATATCCATAGCTATTTGTATTATGTAATGAATTAATCAAATTTATAATGTCAGGGGGAACTGTTTGTCTTAAAAATAACGAGTCACGATTTATGTCAAAATTTAAAGTTTTATTACTATTATTATGAATGTCAGATTCGGTTTCAATTTCGTCAATAAAGAAGTCATTGAAAGTTTGGGAGATAGCTTTTGGGTCAGTTATGTCTTTATTATTTATTGTAAGCCGTGGTATTCCTTCGACCGGCTTATTATTTTTGCATTTATTTATTATTTGCCATGTAGCTTTACTTTTATTAGACGCGTTATTGATATAATTTATATTTTGTGATTTTTTAGTTAGACGAATTATAGTTTTTAACCGTTTCGTATAAGTTTTAAACATAGTTTTAGTTTTAGAATTGGGGTCTTTTCGAAATTGCCATAACATTTCACGCTTACGTTTACAGCATAATTTTATACCCTTACTTATCCACTTAGGTTTATGTGTAGCATACCTTATCAGTTTTTTAAGTGGAAAACACATATCGTAAAACAGTTTAAATGTGTCGTGAAACTTGTTGAACGCGTCATTGGGATCTTTGCAGGAATAAATGTCATTAAATGTCAAATTTTGTAGGCAACTTTTGAATTTCAACATATTGTCCTTACAGTAGCTACGTCTATATATATACCAGTATGGGAGTACGCAAGTTTTTTTGACAGGACATTGTAATAGTTGCGCTGTGTGGTCTGACATTGCCAATTCGACAGTTACGCATTTACTTCCCTTTATATTGTCAATAATATTGTCGATGCAGGTACCGCTACAAAGACGTGTAGGTGTGAGCACACCTGGTTTCAAATTAAAACTTTGCAATAGGTTTTTAAAACTGACAGAGGCATAGTTATCCTTCAAAATATCTATATTAAAGTCTCCACATAATATAACCTTTTTCTTACGCTTAAAACAAATGTCATTAAGAATCATATCTAAATTAAAAAGGAATGTGTTTACTGAGGTCTTATCTGTCTTAGGAGGTCTGTATATACATAAAATGATTACAGGGTGTTTCTGCAACTCAACTGCGCAACCTTCTACAAGACTCGGTTTACACCATTTACTTATATCTAATTTTTGTCCATTTAAAGTATTTTTCATTAATATACACGAGCCCCCATTTCTATTGTCTCGTGCGTAATATGTGAAGAGTGTATAATTGGGCACATGAAGATGCATATGATCATCCTTTTTCATGTTTGTTTCTGTTATGCATACTATATCTACTGGTTTACCCTCCTGTATAAAATTGTTTAGGTGTACACTTAATAAGTCCGACTTATTTATCAGTCCATTAATATTTTGATGCAATATAACAATATGATCATACACGAAAAAGATTATCACAAACAGAATCCGAAATCAGTTTAGAGTCCGATCGTCCTACATTTTTAGTTGCCATTTTCGTGTTATTATTGTAAGTTTTTGGCTTAAAATAATCTAAAATTGTCCTCTGCCGTGACCACATTATATTATTAATTCCAGTATATCTTTTTTGATTGCGAAGGGTGATATTTTTTAAAAGAAATTCTTGTGTGTATTTTAAGTAGTCAATTTCAATATTTAATTTAGAACTAAGTTGATTCAAATAAATGCGATTATTTTGTTTTATATAAAAGTAACGCTTATAATTAGAAAATTCATTTAAGTCAATATATTTACAGTTTGAGAAGTTATGCGTTAAAAGTTTCATGCTTTGATTTAACATATTTGTATTCAAGTAATAATTACACTGTACGCCTAGCAAATAGATTTGTTGGCACATTTTAAAGTTATTTAGTGCTATACATACTTCTTTCAGTAGATGTGATGGATTATTATCATTTGTGCCTACCGAAATTATAACAATGTCTTGTTCGGTCAACGACTTACACAAATCTAAAGTTGTACATAAGATTTCAGAGCATGTTGCACCAGGTTTGACCAAAGCTGATACTGCGTAGCAGTCATTCCACTCGTTTGTCCTTTTATTTATTAGTACCTGTGAAAGTCCTCGAACTTGTTCATCTCCTAGAATTATTATTTTAGGTTTTTCAACTAACTGTCCTTTAACTGTTTTCTCTCGCAAAAACAATTCTTGATTGGAGCTACTAAGCACGTTACTAGTATTCTCATAGCGTTTGTGTCTTTGTGGTGTTTTTGATCTATTTTCGCTGGTCCCATCCTTGAGACCAGTGTCACTGTCATCTTCTTTTTCGAAATCGAGGGTTTTTCTACACCTCTTTTTTATTTTTTTCTTACGGGCCACGTTAGTACTTTGAGGCGTACTTGTACATATAGTTTTTAAATACGCAATTTGTTTTTGTTGTTCTTGTGTGATTTTGGTAAGTGAGCCATTCTCAAGTAATAGTTCGTCAATTTGTTCGTGAGCGCTATCGAGTTGCTCGGTCAGAGATTTTATTTTTTCTCTTAAGTTTTTGGTGAGGTCATCCTCATAGTTATTTTGTTCGGGTAAACTGTCCGCTAATGACTTCTCGGACGATGATGGACTAGTTAAACATATCCTTTCACATGACGTAGATGATATTTTGTTTTGCTGACGTATAGTTACGTTTTTATTAACATCAGAATTCATTTTAAAGTGTCGATAAGAATCCAAAAAGTTACTGCTTGGCTGAGATTTGAACTCGTGTACAATTGATCATGACATCGGAAGGTAGGAAGTTTCACCCCTCGACTATCGAGTTATTACGTTGTCAAGCCAAATTCGTCGATCGCTTTGTCTCCTCATTAATTTTTAGGTGCTCTGATTTATCGACATTACTTTTCGTAATAACTTAATACGATCCTTACTATACAGATGGCGTTGTCCTTAGTATCTAACATAATGACTGTACTAATATTCAAAATATTACCGTTGTAATAATGATGACCGTTGGCTAAAATGCATAATCAAAGTTTTATTTATATTAATTTTCAAATTATTGTTATTGAGCCACGTAACCGCTTCAGTTAATGTATTTTTTATGTCCGTTTCATATGTATTCTTATTACGGCATGGTATAGTTATCGTACTGTCATCTGCAAATAGCGTCATGGGATATTTAATAGATTTAGGGAAGTCATTTATGTAGACTGTAAACAAAGGTGGTCCAAGTACACTGCCTTGTGGAACTCCATGCGGAACGGTACGCTCACAGGACGTGAAAAACTCTTCACGTTTAGAATTCCTATTTATTCGACTAATTTGAGTTACTTGTTTCCTGTCATGTAGGTATGATTGTATCAGATTCAATATATTTCCCCTTATACCATATGCTTCAAGTTTATCTAGTAATATATTATGTTGTACGTAGTCGAAAGCTTGTGTCATGTCGCAGAAAATAGCACTGACTGGTGTGTTTTTATCCATGTTTGTCATAACAGTAAGTAAGAAGTCGTATATGGCCAAGTTAATAGTTTTTTTCTCTCTAAATCCTTTTTGTTCATCACAGAGTATATGATTTTTTTCAAAGTAGTTATTAAGTTCCTTGTAGATATATTTTTCAATAATTTTTGAGATTATTGGTATTAAAGAAATTGGCCTGTAAAATTCTATTAGCTCCCTATCTTGTTTCTTAAACAGTGGTTTAACAATAGATTTTTTTAGCGCATTCGGAAATATTCCTTCACTGATGCTTAAATTAATAATATAACTTATGGGGCTACTGATTTCATGTGCTACCGACTTAATAATTTTTGTACATATTCCGTCATATCCTACACTGTTTGTATTTTTTAAGGCCGCAATAATTTTTAATACATCATATGAGTGGCATGGGGTCATGAACATTGAGTCTTTTCTAGCTAAAATATGTTTAGTGACTGGGGTTCCCGAGATAGTCATAGGTTCAATTTTATCTATAAAGTAATCGTTAAATATATTTGCAATGATTTTGGGGTCAGTTACAGTTTCATTATTATATTGAATTTTATCTATAGTGTTTTTTGGTATGTTTAGTTTTGTTTGATTTATTATTTCCCATGTAGTCTTAGATCTATTATTTGACGTTTTAATTTTATGTATATTTTGTGCTCGTTGAGTTAAATAAATGATTTTTTTAAGTAATTTTGAATAACTTTTAAATTTGTTTTTATTCATATCGGTAGGTTTCTGTCTATATTGCCATAGTAACTGGCGTTTCCTTTTGCTACATATTTTAATACCATTGGAGACCCAACTAGGCCTTCTTCTCACGTTTACAGAGACAAGAGTTTCAGGAAAGCATTGAGTATACAAAAAAGAAAACATTTCTGAAAAGGCATTGTAAGCAATGTTTGGGTCTTCCGCTTCATATACCTCAGCAAACGATAGGCTATTGAGGTAGGACCTAAATTTGTCCACATTCTCTTTACTATAGTCTCGTCTCATGATTCGCCATTGATTCCTAGTGCTTGTAGTGCTAATTGGGCAATTGAGTAGTTGTGCCGTGTGGTCAGACAAAGCCAGTTCCAAAACAATAGCTTTACGAGACGAATTAAAATTATGCGCAAAATTGTCAATGCATGACTTGCTCTTTAGACGGGTAGGTTGACGTATAGACAACTTTAAATTAAAATTTAATAATAGATTTTCAAATTCTAGGGCCTGTTTGTTTTTTTTTCAATATATCTATATTAAAATCGCCCGCCAGTACAATATTTTTAAAAGATTTTCTAATAAGAATACGTAATAATATCTCTAGTCTACTCATAAATTCATCAAAATTAGTTGGATTTGGAATCCTATATATACATACAATTACAATTTTATAATTTAAAAGTTCTATAGCGCAACATTCAAAAATACTCGTTATAGATAATTTAGCAATTTTCGGTAATTCTCTCCATTGATGACCATTTTTTATGAGTATGCAAGCACCTCCTCTTTTACTTTCCTTGCGACTAAAGCATGCAGCTAAACAGTAATTAGGTATATTGAGATGGACTTCATATCCTTCCATCATGAAATGCTCCGTAATACACAGTACGTCCACTTGTATACTTTTTTCTAATAATTCATGAAGACACACTGACTGAGTTTTTTTTTTTGTTGTTCTTTAAACTCAATGACAGGCTGTGACATCGTAAAATACACATTTAACGCACCTTTTGGTGACTCAATGTTGCTGGCTGAGTTATTACGAAAAGTTTAAATTTAATAGAGCATCAATAAAAACTATGGCGTATTAGCATCGTTTATGGCACTGATAATGCTCCTTATGTCAACATGAACAGATTTGCCAATGAATACTTAGGACTCGGGTTGGGTTCCGATTGTATACGACCAGAATTAGACTTAAGTACTATATAGGTCATACATCCATCAACGAACTTATGTCTCTCTTCAACTTCCTATTCCTTACCAGGTTTTCATCTGATAAGAAATGATCGTGCGTCTGGCGGTGGAGGTGGTGTTGCCATATACCTCCGTCCGCAAATTCCATTTTCAATTGTTGATATGTCTGCACAGCCTCCCCCGCAAAACGCAGGCGAGCATCTCTTTGTAGAAGTAAACCTGAACCATGTGAAAGTACTTCTAGGTATTTATTACAGCCCTTCGTCACGGGTAAATTTCTTTTCTTCCTTTGATAAGATCCTAGAAAATCAAACACCTTCTTACAGTCATACGATCATCATGGGGGATTTCAATACTTGTTTACTGAAAAATGATTCTCGCTCCTCCTTACTTCTATCAATAGTTCAGTCGTCAAACTTGTCCATTCTTCCATCAAGTGCCACACACCACTTCCCGAACTGTAATCCCTCACTTTTGGACCTAGCCATTATCTCCTCTCCCCAACATGTCAGCAAGCATGGCCAATGTGTAGCTGACATGTTTTCCTACCATGACTTAATATTCCTGTCTTACAAAATTCGTCCACCTAAACTCAAGCCTAAAACTCTCCTGCTTCGCAATTTTAGTGGTATGAATATTGACAATCTCCGTAGGGATGCCAGCAGCATTGATTGGAGTCCTCTTATTACTACAGTCTACTACAGTCGATCGATGAAAAGGTAAACATACTTACGGACAAACTGGTACAACTTTACGACGTTCATGCTCCCATGCGTGCAGTAAAGCTCAGACACCTTCCCGCGCCTTGGCTTACAGATGACGTAAGGGCTGTCATGCATAAGAAGGCAATTTCTAAAACCAAATTTAAATGCCAGCCCACATCAGCAAACCGTGACCTTTACATCAAAGCACGCAATCACAGCAATAGGGTTTGTAGGGATGCACTGCGCCACCATGTTCATGATTCTGTTGAAAACGGTGATCCTGATCCTGAAGTCTGGAAATTTCTTAAATCTGTGGGAGTTGGAAAATCACGCCAAGACTCGATTCCTAAAGACTTAGACTTAGATCTTCTTAATCAACATTTCTCATCTTCGTCCTTCTATAATGGGACCACGAAGGCAGCAACATTAAACCATCTTTCAAACTTTCCAACTCCGGATTATTCGCCATTTAATTTTAGTCAATTATCTGATTGTGATGTTAAGAAAAGCATAGATTCAATCGCGTCTAACGCAGTTGGTAGTGATTGTGTCAGTCGGAAAATGATACTCCCTGTCCTCGACGAGATCCTTCCTATCCTGTGTCATATCCTTAACTATTCCATTTCCAAAGGTGTCTTTCCATCAATATAGAAAGAGGCCAAAATTATTCCTTTTCCCAAAAAATCTAATCCTACTTCCTTTTCAGAATATCGACCAATCTCCATCCTGCCTTTCCTCTCTAAAGTCCTAGAACGCCTTGTCCACAATCAGCTTAGTGCTTTTCTTTGCAAGAATAGTTTGCTGAATCCATTCCAATCTGGTTTTCGTCCAGGTCATAGTACCACTACAGCCCTAATAAACGTCTCTGATGACATACGGCTAGGTATGGATTGTGGAAATATGACGGTTCTCCGCCTATCTAGATTTTAGCAACGCTTTCAATACCGTCGATTTCGACATCCTGCTCGCCATACTTCGCTCTCTTAACATATCTCCAACGGTGATTGACTGGTTTCGTGGTTACCTGTATGGCCGCCGGCAACGTATTTCCATAGATGAGTCTTGTTCTTCTTGGTGTTATACGTCTGCCGGTGTACCTCAGGGTGGTGTCTTATCTCCTTTACTCTTCGCAATATTCATAAATTCTATCTCCAAAAATCTTCTTTCTTCCTACCACCTCTATGCTGATGATTTGCAAGTTTATAGTCAATCTCCTCACACGAATTTGGATGCCGCTATTAACATAATTAACCAGGACTTGGCTTCAATCTGTGAGTGGAGTGAGGCACACGGTCTGCAGGTTAATCCATCGAAGACTCAAGTCATTGTTGTTGGCAGTTCTAGGTTGATGCCCAAGGTAAACTGGTCCCAGCTTCCTCAGGTTCTATTCAACGGCACTGTTATTCCAATAAGTGAGAAGGTTAAGAACTTAGGGGTTTGGATAGACAAACATCTTTCTTGGGGTCCCCAACTACAAGAGGTAAGTCGCAAAATATTTGCTTCTTCAAAGTCCCTGAGACGGTTGCGTAACTTTCTGCCAACTGCCACTAAAATTGCACTTGCTCAGTCCCTTTTACTCCCCATCCTTGATTACGCTGATGTCAGTTATCTCGATCTCACTGAGGCACAGCTGGATAAACTTGAGCGCCTTCAAAATGTTTGCATACGATTTATATTTGGCTTGAGCAAATATGATCACATATCAGATTTTCGTACGAAACTCAAGTGGCTTCCAATACGTCTTCGCCGGAATGCACACATCTTGTCCCTGCTCTACAGTGTTCTGTTCAATCCTAAAACCCCCGCTTATCTTAAAGAACGTTTCAAGTTCCTTCATGACACACATACTAGATATCTTAGGTCATCGGAAAACTTGAGGCTGGAGATGCCAAGCCACTCCACTAATTTTTATGACAAGTCGTTTACAGTTCAAGCAGTGCGGCTCTGGAATGCTTTGCCCGTGTCGGTAAGGCAAGCACAAACACAAACAATCTTTAAAAATATGGTTAAGGATCACTACCTTTCCTCTTGAACGTCATTATGTATATTAGTTCTCTGCTTTCTTATATACATATATATATATATTTAAATATATATATTATTTATTGCTTGTATTATATGTATTTTATTAGTTATGTATTGTATATATGTAAATAGTACACCATAAACTACCTGCGTATCTTTTTCTTCTTCTTCTCTGTCAAATCCATCCAAAGGTTGTCTGTAAGAGATCGCTTTTAGCGATAAGACCGCCCATTGTGACACCCTATTAATTTTAAGTTCTTAATGTAATTTTACTTTTTGGTGTACAATAAAGAATACATCTATCTATCTTATGGACCAGCGCTGCCAGATGTACGATTTAAATCGTACTTGTACGACTCCTTGGCATTTTCACTCACGTACGATCGCCAGACCAAAATCGTACGGAAAATGTACGATTTTTTTTATACCTTACAAGTCTGGCTACATTTCATAACAAACGAATGTGCTCCACTGGCAAGTATGAGTTTAAGGAACTCTCCAACAATCCAACGCATACCTAGATCTTTTACTTGCATGAAGATTCTTTTCATAGTCATTTAAAGGCTGCATTTGCTTGCATTTTTACGTACCTAACTTATTATTTTTTTACTTCGGTAATATTTGTGACTTGTCAAACACCTGTTTTTCCCGTCAGTCTCGTTTCTTATCTATACTAATATTATAAAGAGGTAAAATTTGTAAGTTTGTATGTAGGGGGTAATCTCTGGAACTCATGATCCAATTCTAAAAAATTTTACACTGGTAGAAAGCTACATTATTCCTGAGTGCTATAGGCTATACATTATTTTTATAACATATACATTAACCGAGCTATCACAATTTTTGTCTTGCAAGTCGGAAAAAAAATACCTCATAAAACAGAATTATTTGCGTGCGCTGCCTAGAGAGTTGCTTAAAATTAAAAACAATGTATGGCAACCTGATTCGTCTTAATTATATCTACAAAAAAGTCCGCGATACCATATTTCTATCTTTTATATGTTATCTTTTATACTTCTTTATTTGCATTAAAAAGTATTTTTTCGGCATACTTACGTTTGGTTGATTATTTGAGCAACGAAATATTAATTCTTGTCACAATAAATTATTTCAGTATCAAAAGGACATCATACAGATAAAATTTGACATTTACAGTATGTCAATAATTGGTGATATAGTTTCGGAGATAATATAAAATTACTAAAACGCAAAATGCCACTAGCACAACTTTCATTCGCTCTAGATCTATCATACTTTGTGCGGACGTTTTATCCATTTGCCCATAGATGGCGTTCTGTAAATACCTACGTCATTTTTCTGAATCGCGGTGTTAAGATTTTCCGTGGATTGATGACCCTCTCGAATTATTGTGCCCACGTTGTCTTTAGTTGGTGTTCAAATTGTTGCATGTCAGTCTGTTGCTTATTGGTTTCGGTTGTTTCGTTCGTTTGGTTGTCCGTTGATTCGTACTCCTAATCGTAATAATCGGATATATCGTAATTTCGATTTATTTCGTTGTATGTTCGTACTTCGTTCTATCGTAATATTCGTAATTTCGTTGTACGAATTATAACGATAATACGATATTACGATTGTTTTGTTATAAAGGTGGACGTGTGTCGAGTCCCTGATCGCTCTCCCTTTGTTCATAATTGTTTTTGTCTGTATAGTTTGTTCATTTGTTGACTAAGAGCATGCCTAAAAGGAAATCGCAACTGTCCCGGCAGACATCACAGACAAGAGCAGCTCGAGTACGCCGTACGGAAGAATCTGCCCTTGAAAATGAGCAGCACCCCTCGAGAAATAGAGAATATATTTCGCAAGCACGCGCTAGAGAATCTAGCTCCGAGCGCTTACAGCGGCTCGCTAGCCAAAATGTGAGAACGTCGCAGGCCCGTGCTCGAGAAACTAGCGCTGAACGTGCGTAGCTTCTATCTGACTTAAGGCAGCATGTTTCTGAAACAAGGGATAGGGAAACTAGCGCTGAGAGCTCGCAGCGGCTCGCTAACCAAAATGTCATAACATCGCAGGCCCGTGCTCGGGAATCTAGCGCTGAACGTGCGCAGCGTCTATCTGACTTAAGGCAGCATGATTCTGAAACAAGGGATAGGGAGACTAGCGCTGAGCGCTCACAGCGGCTCGCTAACCAAAATGTCATAACATCGCAGGCCCGTGCTCGGGAATCTAGCGCTGAACGTGCGCAGCGTCTATCTGACTTAAGGCAGCATGATTCTGAAACAAGGGATAGGGAGACTAGCGCTGAGCGCTCGCAGCGCCTAGCAACAGAAAGACAGCGAGCAGTACTAATGGGAAGGTACAGTAATATCGAGTGTAAACTTATGTTAAAACAAGAAATTTTCCGCGGACGAAGTCGCGGGCAGAAGCTAGTCTTTAAATAAATTTTATCAAAACAAAACTTAGAATCGGTTCATCAGATGAAACACCGAAGTTACCTTACTAGCCAAACAATAGAAAAAACGAAAACTCCACGAAGTTTAAGCCAATAAATCTTTTTTTTAAACAATCTGACCACAGAAAAATTGCATAAACGCAAAAATAGCTTTACAGCATTTCTCCCCAATATTGAACAAATTTTAGTTATTTAAAAAAAAAAAAAAACTTTGTACTTCTTAATTCTACAATCTTTTTATTTCAAAATTTCCTTGGCATACGATTTTTTTGAAGTTCATAACTTTTTTGGACCCGGCAGCCCTGTTATGGACTTATTAAGCTACATGTTCGAAACAATAACTAATGGCCGTATACCTTTTCAAGAGCCTTTTCTTTCACTCAAATTTCATTAGTGACTCATGCACATGGTTAATTATGGACCACGAGTCTTGAAGTCTGATTTAAAACTCACCGGACTTAACTCGAGAATACAATGTATTAGAATTAGAATTTTGTTATGAAATAATCAAAGAAGAATAAGTCTTTTGTGTATTATGAAATCTTTAAAGATTTTATGCTCAATCATCACACCATATTTCAAACAATCGTCTGGCACCACTTGAAATATGCCATAAGCAGTGCCTATGAATAAAAACGTCACCTAAGATTTTTCTACGATTTATGATAACCGACCGATCGACACTGTTAATATAAACAATCGCGTATTTACGTTGCCCCTCGAAATTAGGACTGATAGACTGCTTAACAAAAGACCATTCAGCTCAGGATACAAAATAAAAATTGAACGACTGACCAGATTGCTCCAACTGTCCGCATATACCACCATATTTGACCACCATTGATGCGTCGCTTTGCTCTGTAACCGCGAAGCCTGCACCTGCGCTGCTGTAGAACACGCTTCTTCGACACCGTGCTTCCCGTACTCGTCCTGCAGTAACAGCCAGCTTGCTGCTATTTGAACACCCGTGAAATACGTCACGAGTATGCGCCCACGTCATGCCCACTTTTGATATTTGTAACAACCATGATGCAGCACTGTCTTTCAGGGTTCGTTTAGACCGATAACCCTGTCACTGTAGCACACAAAGCGCGCAGTTCAGAATCAGGCTGTTCTGGGTTGATTTCTGGTAGCGTAATTTCAAACGCACCAACATCGGCGTTCTTATGGTTTCAATTAGTTGCATCATATTTCTCTGTCACACCTCAAAAATTGCGCGCCAGTGGGAGGAGATCCAGATCCCACTTCTGATGACGGCGCCAGGAATGGCTGAGCGATATAGCCGTCATCATCTTAGTTCAGTGGTACTGGGTTTAATACCGAACGGATTTTAAATAACTACGCATTTGATTTTCAATTAATTATAATGTCTCTTTCACAGTTCACAAGTAGTGTTCTAAATAGAAACACAGGTAGCAATGCTAAGTAATAACGAATGTATGGGCAACCGACAGTTTCGTATCAGAGAGGTGTTACACCCGCGCCCGCGCAGACCTTAATGCCTTGCGCTCCCGGGGTTCCAGCCCTCCAAATGCGACTCTGACCACTTGACGCCATAATAAGTGACGTCACGGCGTCACCCTACTCACTTACTACTTAGTACTACAGTAAAAACAACATTAAGACTTAGTAACTAGAGTTCGTTTTCCACGACATATATATAATAAGCGTTTCCATTTGTTTTCAACCTTCTTCGTGCCTGAAATTGAAGGTGTTGGTGGCTCGGTGGTCTTCTTTAGCTGTCTGAGGTTCCTCTTGTTGTTTTGTTCAGTTTTGATATCTGGTTTCCTTTACGAGTGACTATTATAACGAAAGATACCCTCTTTGTTGTTTGGGGTTTTTGTGTCTATCTTCTTATTTTGAAGCACGCACAATGGTATTTTCGATGGGTTGCTAGATACGAATTTTCTTGTTTATTTATTTATGTTTTGGTTTTACTTTCTGTCTAACTTCTTATTTTTGAAGTATGCACAATGGTACATACTATAGCAATGAATTTTCTCGTTTATTTATTTATGTCTTGTTTTGTTTTGTTTTTTTTTTGTGTTTAACTTCTTATTTTTGAAGTATGCACAAAATGGTATTATGTTGATGAATTTCTGGATATGAATTTTCTTGTAGTTTCCATTAAACATCTCGCCCTGGATATTTCTTAACGTCTGATGTCCTGTTTCGTCATAATTAAAGCCATTTTTAGTCTATTTTTATTTTGTCTCTTTGATTCAGGATTCAAAATCCAGTATTGAAAAAGTTACTCCACGTTTAATACTGTGTGTATTGAATCCCTGAATTCAAATTTGTCTGCCCATATCAGGCGCATATCCCTTTTTTTTCTTTGCCCCACATAAGGAATTATTCGTATACCTATTGTGGATACAATCACAGACATGGAATTTACATACACAAAACACCCAGACTCAGAACACTATCTGTTGGCCAACTTAAGATTAGCACCTTTGAAATATGTATATATTTTAATCACTATTATTTTGTTCTATCTAGAAACAGTTACGCTCTTTTAGTGAGTTATGGGAATAAGCAATTGGTTTGTTTTAAACATGACACAATTATGTGGTTTGGTTTCGATTTTAGCCTAAATATAATATCCTGATGGACTTATGTTTGTGCTTGGTTTTATATAGTCCTTATGTTTATAAAAGCTACATTCTTAATTTTTTGATCAATGTCTTTGTTCCTGTGGTGAAGGAATCATTTTATGACCTATACTTTATTACAGGCACAATTATTTATTGGACATCCCACTATGTGTGTACTAGGTACCTTAATTATCATTTACTGGTTGGCCTTTGACTTGAATGTGCTCTGGCGGTTTGGAATGTCATGTTTTGCTTATGATGTGCTGGGTTATTCAGGTTCCTTCAGAAGCGTTGAACTGAATTGTTCTAGGGCACGAGTCATGTTCGTGAACTAATGCCATCAGTTGAGACTGGTAATCTCGCAACTACCATTTTGTTCCTTGACATTTCTTTTTTTTTTTTGATACAGACTTTTAAAATGTATGCATTATCATATAGTAGTTAGGTACATCTACTTATTGATCCGAGTATCGATAGAATTTCTTGCACGTACAACGTGCAAATTTGTATTGAATTCAATTCAACTCATGATACACTAAAACTTATGCCTCGTTTTTGTCTCTGAAGTCATTGTGCATGAGGTTTTTGATCGAGTACTGAATTAGCTTACGGAACTACCGTCAGCTCTACTTGAGTACGATCTTTTGTCATTATAGCCAAGGGCACTTTTTTTTTTAATTTTCAAAACCAACAGTTTGATTTTTTGGGTTGAAATTTGGAGTTTCCTTTTTCAATAAAATTGTTCCGGAAAACAGAGGATTTCTCCACTAGGTTCCATGGTGTGAAAGTCTAGATTGACTGTCTTATTTTTAACTAGTTTTAAAGGTACCTGATATGAAACTCGTTGCCTTAGCGGTCACAATTCTTAAGGGAAGACTATTTCAATTGGGAGGACTGTATTTAAAGACAAACTCAAACTGTTCACTTACTTTTATTAATTACATTAAGAACAAACAACTATGTGATACTTAATTATTACAGTACTCAAAGCTACTATTCCTATCGACTCCCCCAATCGTCCCTCCGGGAACGAATGCCCTTGCGCGCTCAAGTTCTTAGGCAAAAACCCCCGTGCATCCCGCTCTCTCATTGGCCCACGATATCAGGTGATCCCAGGGTCGTGGTCCAATCGTTAAGTCACTTATTACCCCGCCACTGATTCTACCGATCAATATTAGATCAAGGGTTAACATTCCCAAACAGCAGAAATAAATAACTTATATAATATAGCTTAGGTATTACTTAAAACATTATTGTTTATATAAAACAAGAATCCTTAAAATTTTAACTCATTTTAACAATTATCTTTAAAAACATAAGGCACTATTTATTATCAGGAACAAAACCTAACAATCGTCCGTCCTGACATCGTGTGCGGCCCTGCACACGGCTCCAGGTGGAAACCTAACAATCGGACTTTTAATTGGTTGTTGAATTTATAACAATAATAATTAGTATCTATTACTAGTTGTTTGAACTTAATACAATAATGTCAAAGTCAAAATGTTTTTATTTCATATAGGCCTACATGGGCACTTATAAAACGTCAGAAGCTAGTGCACGGTTCCAAATTGGTCGTTTCCTATGGAGAAGAACCGGCAAGAAACTCCATGGTTACTCTTTTAAAAAAAGGTTTATATTACAATATTTTCATATTACAGTATTCATTAATAAATTATGTTAGGACAATGTAGACCAGTCAATATTGTACCAGAAAGCACAACAAAAATAACAATATTATTAATAACTACTACTCTTGTTACAAATTAACTAGTTTTAATGAACTAATAACAAAGAAACAAAATAGTGAAGACAACATAGAATTACACAATGAACTTTAAACACTTTTATTTTAAGTATTTTTCGGTTTTATTACACAAATGTAAATAATGTGATATTAAATACACATTAACAAACATTTTTTTTTTAACTTACAATTTCAACCAGCAATCGATTTGCTGGATAAAAACAATTTGTACGAGCCACGCTGTACCTTGAACCAATACTCTCACTGTTGGGCATTATAACCCCAACACAAAGTGAACCCAAACGATCGATTAATTGGGTCACAAAACATCTAAGAGTAAGTTCACGACCGATCGATTTATGTCGTGAACAAACCAAATCCCTCAACGATCGATTAATCAGGATGCCACGCGGCGCCCGCACGAGCCGATCGATTTATGCTCGTGATGGCAGCCGGAAGGACTTGCTTTATCACTTTATTCATCACCTAACGACGCCCGCACGAGCCGATCGATTAATGCTCGAGATGGCAGCCGTAAGGGTTTGCCACTTTTTACATCAAGTCACGAACCGATCGATTCTCGCGTACTTGATCTGTAACAACGGATAAAATTCTGTAAATAATAAATGGTCTATTATGTTAAAACAAAACATTAAAAAAAAACACAACAACAAAACACAACATAACAAGTAAGGTACTCGTATTCTAACTCGAATTACTCCCGCATTATTATCGTCACTATTGAAACTATCATCTACGTCTTTTCTGTCGATGCGATCTCTAGAGCGGTTACGTGGAACCACGGCTTCATGCGATCTGCAGCAACCGTTGTCGAACGTCTACATTCTGTATCAACTAGCCCCGGTATTGGTGCCACAATACGGGTATAACAGTCCATATCTAGAAATTTGCTAACACGTTACGGTCCTACAAAGGAAGGCATAAGTTTTTTGCTGTTTCCGTCTTTTACTAAAACCAGTCTTTATTATTGTATTAAACCCTATTAATTTTAAGTTCTTTATGTAATTTTATTTTTGGTGTACAATAAAGAATACATCTATCTATCTAACATTCTTAACGATTATATACATTACACAAAAACATAAATACTAAACACTAAAGGCTACTCCTAATTAAAATATAGCGTCAAAAAACTCCTCCGCATCGCTGTCGACTGGAAGTGTGCCCAAAAGGCTGGCGGCATTGCCACGTTGTATGGCAATGCTCAATCTCTGACCGAGGTAAAAGCCAGCCCTTGGGTCACGCGAAGTGTCAACTAAACGTTTGGAAAGTTCTTTAAAAAGTGCATGTGCACTCGGACCCCACGGCCCAAGAGTTTCAACCCCAAACGGCTCAAAAATATAACTGCCGACGAGGTTGTTATATTTCCGCCGCTTGAGGTTCTCCGCTGCCGCAGCAGCAGCACCATTCTATCTAATGCTTAACGCTCTCAATGAATCGAGAATGGTGCGATTGTACCGCTCGACCTGACTGTTTGACCTGGAGCTGGCTACCGCATTTAAAACATGTTTTATGCCTTTGTTTAGGCCAAATCGCTTGTATGTATGCGAGGCAAAACAAATACCACAAGCGCTCATGAGACGTTCAGGGTTTCTAAACGTACTAAAGATGTCTTCTGGAATCCTAGTTACATTTTGGGTGTTCGTGTTTATAACGGGTCTTAGGAAGCAAAATGTTGTAAAACCGTCCACAACTACAAACAGGTTAGTAAAACCTTTATTTGGCTTCACAAAGGGTCAAGGTGGTCCACATGAAGCGTATGGAATGGAATCTCTACATTAGTGATGGGGTGCAGTAAATCTTCGCGAGTTTTGGTACAACCCATCTGATCTTCTCTAACTCACCATCCAAATAGCGAAGTAACCTAATGACATAATTTTGACTAATGTAGTGTAGGCCTTTTTCACCTAGTTAACTATTTTGAACGTCTGTTATCCTACGTAGCTTGGAGTCACGTAACTGTAGCGTATGAAGCCAACTTCACTACTAATTGTCATTATTACTGGAAACTGATCTTCGAGTGATTCTGACGATCTGACAAGATTTCGAGACAATGCACTAACATGACTCATTTTAGTTCTAGCTCTTTATTCGACAGTACAGTCGAATTCCTGTAATGTCAGCCACCACCGTGCTATCCTTGGTATCGAGTCCCGCTTTGAAAGTGTAGAACACAGAAAGCCGCAATCAGTGATAACTTTGAACTCATTTCATAATTAATACAATCTAAACTTATGAAGGTAGCAAACCATTGCTAGGGTTTCTAACTCATAATGGTGGAAATTCTTCCCTTCCGGAGAAGTCTGCCGACTATAGTATACAGAATGAAAATTCTCGAAGTCTTGCTTTCGTTGAAGAACAATCCCACTGATTCCTAACCTAATTGTATTTGTGCGTAATTCTATTTCAGCAGCAGGGTCATATGTCTATTGTATTAGCAGCAAAAACCTCAATAATCTATCACTGTCAACAACAAGTTCGGGACAAGGCAATTCATCTCTAATATTATACAATTGCAATTTACTTCTATCTTTGTAGACTGCTACGTAAGATTGCTCTGTGAATAATTGTACTATAAGCACAGGGACCTGTATTAGATATTTGGGCACTACTTAACAAGCAACTCTAGCCTCCACCTCATAGACAATCATGTCAAGAGTCAGATTTCCTAGCGACTGGACTACGTTGTTGCCAAATCCTTTCAATAGTGTAGATACATTATCGCGAGTTACTCCTAGTTGGCTGGCAATAGTTGCCCTATTCAGAGTAACGTCGCTCCTAAAATCTATAAAAGCTCTAACTATTACTTACTCGAACAACTATTTACTTTTACCTCTTTTATGAACTTAGAACCAGGATAATTGTCTATATGTGCGTTTTTTGTCTATACTATAATATATTATAAAGAGGTAAAATTTGTAAGTTTGTATGTAGGGGGTAATCTCTGGAACTCATGATCCAATTCTAAAAATTTTTACACTGGTAGAAAGCTACATTATTCCTGAGTGCTATAGGCTATACATTATTTTTATAACATATACATTAACCGAGCTATCACAATTTTTGTCTTGCAAGTCGGAAAAAAAATACCTCATAAAACAGAATTATTTGCGTGCGCTGCCTAGAGAGTTGCTTAAAATTAAAAACAATGTATGGCAACCTGATTCGTCTTAATTATATCTACAAAAAAGTCCGCGATACCATATTTCTATCTTTTATATGTTATCTTTTATACTTCTTTATTTGCATTAAAAAGTATTTTTTCGGCATACTTACGTTTGGTTGATTATTTGAGCAACGAAATATTAATTCTTGTCACAATAAATTATTTCAGTATCACAAGGACATCATACAGATAAAATTTGACATTTACAGTATGTCAATTGGTGATATAGTTTCGGAGATAATATAAAATTACTAAAACGCAAAATGCCACTAGCACAACTTTCATTCGTGGAGCTCTAGATCTATCATACTTTGTGCAGACGTTTTATCGGCCATTCTCCAATTCGGCGTTCTTTGCCTAATTACCGTGACCTTTTTTATTTTTCACTGATTTGACTTAAACACATTAAAATATGAAACAAATCAAAGATACGAATTCAATAATTAATGAGGCATGTAACAATGAATAGTGGTTTTCTAGTTAATACTAGAAAACCACTATTTATTAAAATAAGAAAGGTCACGGTAATTAGGCAAAGAACGCCGAATTGGAGAATGACCGTTATCCATTTGCCCATAGATGGCGTTCTGTAAATACCTACGTCATTTTTCTGAATCGCGGTGTTAAGATTTTCCGTGGATTGATGACCCTCTCGAATTATTGTGCCCACGTTGTCTTTAGTTGGTGTTCAAATTGTTGCATGTCAGTCTGTTGCTTATTGGTTTCGGTTGTTTCGTTCGTTTGGTTGTCCGTTGATTCGTACTCCTAATCGTAATAATCGGATATATCGTAATTTCGATTTATTTCGTTGTATGTTCGTACTTCGTTCTATCGTAATATTCGTAATTTCGTTGTACGAATTATAACGATAATACGATATTACGATTGTTTTGTTATAAAGGTGGACGTGTGTCGAGTCCCTGATCGCTCTCCCTTTGTTCATAATTGTTTTTGTCTGTATAGTTTGTTCATTTGTTGACTAAGAGCATGCCTAAAAGGAAATCGCAACTGTCCCGGCAGACATCACAGACAAGAGCAGCTCGAGTACGCCGTACGGAAGAATCTGCCCTTGAAAATGAGCAGCACCCCTCGAGAAATAGAGAATATATTTCGCAAGCACGCGCTAGAGAATCTAGCTCCGAGCGCTTACAGCGGCTCGCTAGCCAAAATGTGAGAACGTCGCAGGCCCGTGCTCGAGAAACTAGCGCTGAACGTGCGTAGCTTCTATCTGACTTAAGGCAGCATGTTTCTGAAACAAGGGATAGGGAAACTAGCGCTGAGAGCTCGCAGCGGCTCGCTAACCAAAATGTCATAACATCGCAGGCCCGTGCTCGGGAATCTAGCGCTGAACGTGCGCAGCGTCTATCTGACTTAAGGCAGCATGATTCTGAAACAAGGGATAGGGAGACTAGCGCTGAGCGCTCGCAGCGCCTAGCAACAGAAAGACAGCGAGCAGTACTAATGGGAAGGTACAGTAATATCGAGTGTAAACTTATGTTAAAACAAGAAATTTTCCGCGGACGAAGTCGCGGGCAGAAGCTAGTCGTTTATAAAATCGTTTTCTGCGCTGTACCACTAACGTTTGTCAATCTATCATCTGATTATCTGTAACATTTTTCCGCGATGTGGCCAATCTTATTGCAACGCGTACATTTCGTCAACGGCTTAGTACAGTCCAAGAAACTATGTCCCTTTTCCCCGCAATTGTAACATCCATTAGTGTGGCTTGGTCGGTTACCAGAACTACTGCTCGCTGTTTTGGAAAATTGAAGATTATCCAAATTTCTATTATTAGCGTAAAAACGGTCCCGACCAGATTGATTATAGTCCCTATTGCTGAGTAAATACTGTAACAGCTGATCGGGTTGGGTATGTAATGGCCCGAGCGGTGGCGTTGTCGATAGGTGTGTGGGAGACACTGATTGAGACACGTTTTGATTTACTGAACTTTACTTTTGTCGAACGAGAGTTACAAGTAATGTTTACTTATACACTTTTAAGAGCTTACTATAAGCTAGTGACTGAATGCTGAATGAAGACTGAAGACTGACTGATTGGAAAAGAGTTGTGGTGACTATTTATATGTAAAATCATTACTGGAAGGGGTAGATAAGTACCACGAGCCTTGTTCCTTCATTAATTATCTGAATAACAACATTAGCTAATTTGTGATACTTAATGCTATTTCTAATTGTATACAAACATCATCAGTTTACGAGAACAGTAAACAATTAATAACTAAGTGGTCATAAAGTCCTTTACATGTCCATTACAGGTATAACGCAGTGCTAAAGCTCCTGATTTGAGTGTTTTATCTGTTATGCCATGAATTATGCATTCTGCCGCGCGGGTACCTACTATATCGCATTGATTCACTAGACTAAGTTTTTCATAGTAATAAACCTCAATGGATCGTTATATCTGCTCTTTCTCTTAATCATATCTTCCAAGGTCTGACCGTAATTCTGTTCACACGGAAACGCGCTTAGTAACTTCTCTTGCCATTCTTGCCAAGTAAATAGGATGGTATGCAGACTTTCGTACCGCGTCTTGGCCAGACCTTGCAACTTTTGCATTGCAAAATGAGCGGTGGTGCTTTCATCCCAACCGTATACCGAAGCGCACTCATTCACTTTTCTTAACCACACGTCTATTCGCTGGTTTTTGGACGAGGGATCAAAGTTTGACAATATATTTTCGTGGTTAATTTTCTGTAGTGGTTGGGCTGCGCCTTGGTTTACAGGTGGAGATGTGAGAGCACTTCTCAAGTCCCTAATAATATTAACAAATCTCTTTTCGAAAAAGAATGACTACGTGACCTTTCAATCCGTTCCACGCGGTTGTGCTGCCGTGGTCCGCGCTCCGCACGTTGCTTTGCACGTGGCTCAGCATCCCGGCGCCGTATCGATGCCATGGAGATGCTGCGGGGACGGTGGTTCGCTCGGGGCTCGTCGCTGCGACGCGATGCGTGATGCAGGTCTTCGTTGGCGCGTACACGGTCGCACTCCTGCCGTACTTCGTTCTGTAGTCTGCGCTCCGCGCATTGCTCTACACGCGGCTCGGCGTCCCGGCGCCGTGTCGATGCCGTGGAGGTGCTACAGATACAGTTGTACACTCGCGGCTCGTCGCTGCGACGCGATGCGTGGTGCAGGTCTTCGGCGGCACGTACACGGTCGCGGTCCCGCCGTACTTCATTCTCCAGCATCCGAAGCCGCTCACGGCCCAGCTCGATGTCTGGCTCGGGGCTTCGACTTCGCAGCCGACTTCGGCTCTTGGTGGCCAAGTGCAGCTCTCCGCGACCCGGAGTCACGAGCCTTCGTTGACCCGTTGACTGTAGCATTGTCTGAAAACTCACGGTAAAGAAACTTGAGAGCCGTATAATGAAGTTGTGAATAAGAAGTTACTGATTGCCGATGGTCTGAAATTGTTTATCCTTTCTTTTAATACCATTGGAAAATTGAAAAGTTGAGCATGTGTGCTGAGCAAGTCGCCTTTATTTTCGGAATCAAGATTGGTATTTCTTAAATAAATAATGAAGTTTAATTCGTCCTATTCTAAAAATAGAACATAGGTACCTGTGTCCCAAATGTAAACGCTTAAGTCCAATAAGCGATAGATGCGGTATGCGGCGTCAAGTGCCTCATAAGTGCCTCGCTCGCCACGGTCGAACTTATCGTGGGAAGGGTCGGGTGACGCACTTGTTAGTAAAGCCGTTATAACCCAATATCAACCTTATTGTAAAAACTTAAAAAGTTCTCTAACGAAAAAATACAAAACACCTCTATCGTTGAATATTTTTAGCTTTATTTAGAAGGGTTTCTTGACACCCACCTCAATCATTCGATTTTAAGCTTGCGATTTGGTTACTAACGGAAATTCGAACATGGAGTTCCATTGTTTGCTAGCTAGTACGTCTTCCATAGTGAGAACTGAGATGTTTGAGAGAAATAATAAACGTATTGCTTGGTCCAGCGGTTTATTCAGAGAGAAAGACATCTTGCCCTGTCACAGATATGTACACTTTATATGCATGGCACACGTAAGTATCTAATACATTACACCCTCACCCTTAATTTGGAACCTTCCTAAGAACAAACTTCTACCAAATATATTTACACAAAACAAAAAGAACATAAAGTAGATATTCTAAAACTTATATCTAGCGGGTTTATTTATGTGGCATTGACGCACGGGACGAGACTGGGACGGTTCTGGAGAAGACAAGGCAGGTTGTGTTGGAATTGGTAACGGTTGTTCTTCGCAATCTTCGAAATGCTCTTGTTCCTCGTCTTCGCGATGT
The DNA here is from genome assembly GCA_958295575.1 of Leucania comma. NCBI lineage: Eukaryota > Metazoa > Arthropoda > Insecta > Lepidoptera > Noctuidae > Leucania > Leucania comma. The sequence goes on along the minus strand of OY282482.1, from coordinate 727,772 downwards.
GTATTTGCTGTAGTGGAGATCTGACCATCTGGACTGAGTGCACCTGTATCACGAGCTAACTCTGCTTCCTCCGACTTTTCGCTACCGCTAGAAGGACAGATTAATGAACTCCGTTTCCGATGTTTTAGTTGATCAACATGTTTGTGGCATTCCCTACCTAAAGCATCGACTACCTTATAGTCTGTAGTACCCATCTTTTCCGTTACTCTCCCTGATACCCATTTGTCAAGTCCTTTATATTGCCTTAACCACACATCATCCCCCGGATTTAATTGACGCGAACCGCTTGCGCCATATAATTGTTGTCGCTCCTGAGCGTTTTTAACTTTGTTATCAACATTCGGTATTAGCGCATCGAATTTTGTTCGCAACCTACGGCCAAACATGAGCGATGCCGGTGATTCGCCAGTTGTACAGTGTTCTGTATTTCTATAGTACAGCAAAAAATTATTTAAAAATAAATTTATATTTAAATTCTCCCTGATTGCCTTTTTAATTGCTCTTTTTACTGTACGTACTGCGTTTTCTGCAGCTCCGTTTGAAGCTGGGTGATAAGGAGCAGAAAATACGTGTTCAATGCCATTTGCATTGAGGAACCCAGAAAACTCGTAACTTGTAAACGGTGGCCCGTTATCGGAGACTATTTGTCTAGGTAAACCAAAACGTGCGAAAACATCACTCATAACACTGATAGTATGACTAGCCCCGGTACTAGGTACTTGACTAACTTCTAACCACTTTGTTCTGGCATCCACTATCACTAAATATAACCGTCCGGTGATAGGTCCTAGGAAATCAACATGAACACGAGCCCACGGTTTATCTGGCCATGGCCATGGACAGGGCATATGACGTGGTGGCGCGTCACTTTCTGCGGCACACACTCGACAACCCCGGCACATTTTTTTAATATCTTCATCCATCCCCGGCCACCAAACATAACTTCTAGCAAACGCTTTCGTTTTGACTATACCCATATGGGCTTCGTGTAAATCGGACAAAACTTTATTTCTACACATACTCGGTACAACTACCCTGTGGCCCCACATCACGCAGCCTAACTCTTCATACAGCTCCTTTTTACGATTGAAATATGGCTGAAGCGATGTTATTTCATTATCCACCGGCCATTCATCGCGTCAATATCTTAAGACACGTCCTAGTAATTGATCTCGTCCAGTGTGTTTTTTAATCTCGTTATGATCTAATAGCATCGCATTCTGTGCGAAGTGTAAATGTGTTTGTTCTGGACATTTAGCAGCTCGTTTGATTGCAGCTGTAGCTGGCAACCGCGACAACCCATCTGCCCCGTTCTGCTTAGAAGTAACATATTCGATATCATATGTATAGGCTGATAGCTTTATAGCCCACCTTTGTAACCGACTAGCAGCCATCGATGGTATACCTTGTTTAGGCCCAAAAATAGTAACTAAAGGCTTGTGGTCTGTGCGTAGTGTAAACCGTCGTCCGTATAAATACTGGTGTAACTTTTCTAAGCAAAACACAATAGCCAACGCCTCCCGCTCGATTTGTGAATAATGTTTTTCAGCCGCGTTAAGCGCGCGCGACACATACACTACTGGTCGCTCCCCGGTTTCGGCAGAACCACTGCTAGCTCGGTGCGACTCACCCATTTGACTCAGTACGCCACCTATACCCCTTGCGCTTGCATCACAAGTTAAAAACAAAGGTCGACTTGGTTCATAATGAGCAAGGACGTCCGCACTAATCAAAATAGATTTAATTTTTTTTAAAGCCATCTCACATGCCTTGTCTCACTTCCATGTCACTCCCTTCTTTAGCAAAGTATATAAAGGCGCCAGAATAGAGCTCAAATTATTAACAAATTTAGCATAGTAATTAATGGTACCCAAAAAGGCTCTTAAATCCGTGACTTTTCTAGGCGTGGTATATTTACTATCCCTTCCACCTTCTCAGGATCTACTTTAATTCCCTCGGCAGAGATAATATATCCTAAATATTTTACTTCACCGATCATAAATAAACATTTCTTTTCCTTTAGTTTCATTCCATTACTATGTAATCGCTCTAAAACTCTTTCTAGAGTAGCTAAATGCTGCTGTATATTGGGTGTTCCTATAATAATATCATCAAGAAATACTTCTACGTTTGAAATATCGTTAAGAAGATTTGCCATAATTCTTTGGAAGATACCTGGGCTTGAGGACAAGCCATAATCTAACCTTTTGTACTTAAACAGTCCTTTGTGCGTATTAATAACTGTGCAATTATCTGGGTCATCCAATTCGATCTGATTATATGCTTGGGTTAAATCGATTTTCGTAAATATCTTAGCCCCGTTTAACTTAACCAGCAGGTCGTTTATACGTGGTAAAGGGTATCTGTCCACTAAGAGAACCGGATTTAAAGTTATTTTATAATCAGCACAGATACGGAGTCCACCATCAGCCTTACGTACCGGCACAAGTGGAGTAGCCCAGTCCGCGCTGTCCACAGGCTCGATGACCCCCGCGCGCAGCATCCCCTCCAGCTCAGCCTCAACTCGCTCGCGAAGTGCGTACGGTACCGGTCGTGCGCGACAGAACACTGGTGACGCCACCTCTCGTATTCGCAACCGTGCCTTACCACCCGTGAATCGACCCAGTCCCTCCGAGAACAAATCTTTATACCTGCGAAGTAACAGTGTTAATTGTGTATTGGAGTTATCACAATTTTTTTTGTCGGTGTTTACCAATATGGTATTTTGATACAAAGGTATTTTAATGCCTAGTTCTGTTAGCCATTGTCTACCTAACAATGAGGTAGTGCCATCTTCTATTACAAATAATTCCAAATGTTTGGAATTATCTCCGAACTTAACTAATGGCTTAATAACTCCAACTGGTTTTATTACAGTACCATCATAAAATCGAAATACTAAATTTGAACTATACAATGGTCTATGGCTAAACAGTTTATAGTACATTTTCCTACTAATGCATGAAACTAATGACCCCGTATCGACTTCCATAGATAACGTGGTTTCATCTATCCATATGGTCAAACTCTCCGGTTTATAACTATTCAAACTGAGTTGCAGCAAATTTTCTGCTGCCTCCCAGTCTTCCTCGTCTTCATCTTCCCCTAATTGATCTCTGAGGTCAATGTCTGCTGATCCCAGATGTGTACCAATGTTATTGGTATCACTCTGACCTAACTTACCCCTCTGCATCTGACAAACTCGGCGTAGATGCCCTTTCTGTTTGCATCTACCACAGGTAAATCTTCGGTATCGACATTGTTCAGTCTGGTGGTCGGTAGCCCCACATGCGGAACAAATGTTTTTTGAATCACCGCTGGTGGCTTTTCCAGCGTTTTTCACTGCCAATACACGAAGGCCACCACGGCTACTAGGCCTGCGGATGCTCCTAATTGGCGTAGCCACCGCGTGCAACGCCCCCGTTGCGACGTCCCGGTCGCCGCCAGCCTCGCTGTTGTTCCCGACTCCGACTGTCTGTTCCACTGCCGCTGCATCTCTCTCCGCCGCTTCCATAGTACATGAAATTTTCACGGCGTTCGAATATTGCAAGTTTTCCTCAGTAAACAGTCGTTGTCTTATTGCTCACTTCGCAACCCGCATACAAGCTGATCTCGTAAATTTTCTTCTAATACGGCCTTAAAATCACAAAATTTTGACATCTTCTCCAGTTCCGAAATACATTCTAAAATTGATTCACCCACATTTTGCCTTCTCTGCCGGAAACGATACCACCGTGTAAGTCTTTGCACTAGGTTTTTCCGGACTTGTTAAGTTACTCAACAGTTCGTAAGCTTCGTCACCCATCGCCGCAATCAAGGAAGGTAACCAAAGTTCTTCCCTAATATTGTTCACTTGGAAAAACATTTCCATTCGCTCGACATACATGGTCCAATTCCCCGATCTTATATTGAATTCGGCCAACTTACCTATCGACTTGATTAATAAATTATAAAATTTATTTTGTGCTTTTTTTTATCCTCGTCGCCAGTGAGATGTTTGAGAGAAATAATAAACGTATTGCTTGGTCCAGCGGTTTATTCAGAGAGAAAGACATCTTGCCCTGTCACAGATAGAGTCTGTCTAACGAAAGCGCGACCTGAGAAAATGAGGTCAAATCAAAAAATATTGAATATGGTATTACTGTCATACTAGGAGAAAATTTTTTTGATACTTGAGTATTTTTTTGTATTTGCGACAATCGCATAATTCTTTTTGACGAACTAGATTCCTAATATGAGGAAACAAAATGTTTAGAAATAAATATACTCAACCAGTACGCTTTTAACAGCATCACACACTCAGAAATATTCAATTCCCTTACAAAACAATAATTAGAATTTATACATACTTCTTCCAGCAAGTTAGAGAGATTAGATCCTATGTTTCAAACAGAAATGAGTCAAACAGGGCGTCCCGTTGTCCCCAAAGATATTCTCCAATTCTTTCAGACGTTCGCAGTCGAATGGGAAAGAGAAGGGCATTGTCATCAGCGAAGCTAAGTTAAGTAATTTGCGTTTCTCTGATGATATTGTCCTGTTCTCTCCTACAGCCACAGGACTAGAGGAAATGCTGGTTGGTCTACATATAAAAATTTTGAAGGCCAAAATCATAACCAGCAGCTCCAAAAGGAACGTACACGTAGGCGGACAGAATATACAATACGTCTTAAAATATATTATTGTCTACTTGGGCCAAGTAATCTCTTTCTGGGCCAGGTAAGACAAAGAAATAACGTGTCGAACAGAAAATACCTGAAAAAGTTACTGGTCCATCAAGGAACTATTTAAGGGCACTTTGCCCATATCACTAAAACGTAAGCTTATGGACATGTGTAATCTCCTCATTTGACCTATGGTGTATACAGACTTGGTCTTTGACTAACATCCAAAAGTCTAAACTCAAGGTTTGCCAACCGACCTGGATGTCTTTCTTAAGAAATGGAATGTGAGTAAGGGACTGAGACCATTAGAAAGAGTGGATGACTTTTGCACAGCAGTAGAACAATACTGGATAGCTATAATAACCAATACAATACAAAAACGAGTAAAGATTTATTTATAGGTATAATTACTATTCTATCAAGAAAGTCACGGGAAAAGGTGAATAACACAAAATGTTGAATTTTATCATCCTCAAAGTATGCTATTTCATCACATCAATGTATAAAGTGCGGTAGTGAATATATTTCTTCTTAAAGCTTAGTTTTAAGTGTAAAGGTTTTTTCTCCAAATTCCTTAACGATTCAATGTTTTTTTATTTATTTCGCGCAGTCCTTGAATATCTTCAAGATTATCTATAAACATAAGAAAAAATATTATCATATCGTAAAATATATCTAATAGTCAGTCAACAATGATCAAGATTATAATGTCATACTAACTTAAAAACCCGAGATCAAAAACAACTACTTTCTCTTCTTGTTTTTCTTTAAACTTACTGATCGTAATATTTCACAGCTTTCCTACATAACTTTTTATTGTTTTACCTATGGTTGCGCGAATTTGCTTTGTGGACTGTAGATTTAAAAGCGATCTAAGGTTTGTTAACAATATGCAGGTACTGCGTCTAGCGTTTATTAATGGGATAAATGTATTAGAAGGACTGACCTTTAACCTCGAAAGTTCCACATGGCGCCGGCCGGCGAATCCCGAACTTCGTACTTTCAAGCACTGCCAGTTTCTGTATTGCACTACACTGTACTATTGTTGAGTCTCTGAATGATTGGAACACGAAATAGCCAATTTTCTTGTAATTTCGAGCGGGCGTGTTAGCGGTGCGGTCACATTCACAATCGATGCACACGTCAATGTCAAATCATTTCTCTCGAGGTCGTGCGGGAAGCGGATACGGTAGGGATAGGATTGCTAGACCAAAAAAATAAATTACAAAAAACAAAGTCGCGGAACATAGCAAATTGGCGCAACCATTCCCCCCGGGTTTGAAGGGTTACCTTCAAAGAAAAGAAAAAAAACAAAAGCGAAACTAAACCCTATTACTAATCTAAACTATCAATACTAGGTAGCGAAACAACTTATAACTAACTATGCCACTACTACTGATTAGGCAGAGGGCAGAGGCGAATAACCGGACGCAGGTACGATCCAGTTGCGGTTTTAACTTTTACGACTCGCGTTATTCCGTTCGAACCCGGAAAAACTTCTTCCACTACACCAAGAGGCCAGTGCAGAGGAGGCGCACTCTCAGTCTTCAGTATCACCACAGTACCGACTGTGACTGGATCTGAAGGAGTGTTCCACTTTTGACGCGACTGCAGCGTATGCAGATAATCTGTCCTCCATCGCTTCCAAAAGGACTGAACTAAGCTATCTAGCAGAGCGTGACGCGGGTGAAGCTGCAGTTTGTCAGTCTCGACATCTAAAGCGGGCAAATATTTAAGAGGAGTCGTCGTCAAGAAGTGAGCCGGCGTCAACGCTAGTGGCTCCGATGGATCACTAGACAAAGTCCGACACAACGGACGCGTATTCATCAACGCCTCTACCTGAGCGAGTACGGTGCTCAACTCCTCGTACGAGAGAATCTGTTCGCCTATGACCCGAAACAGGTGCGACTTAAGGCTTTTAATATTCGCCTCCCAATTGCCACCAAAATGACTAGCCGCTGGCGTATTAAAACACCAATCAATGCGATTCTCAGCTAAGACATGGGCGAATTCACTTTGGTAGTACTTGGAGCGTAAGAATGTATGTAATTCCGAAATATTGCGTCGCGCTCCAACATAATTTGTGCCGTTGTCAGAGTATAAGCGCTTAACGGGACCACGGCGAGATAAAAATCGTTTAAATGCAGACATAAAACCCTGCGTACTCAAATCACTGGTTAACTCTATGTGAACCGCACGAGTTGTCATACAAACGAATAGGCAAATGTATGCCTTTGTGGAACGTATACCACGACCACGGGCAATAGTGACTTTAAACGGTCCAGCATAGTCCGTCCCAGTATGTATGAAAGGTTTCACCGTCTGTACAACACGACAAGAACGATGGTCGGCCATTTCCGGCGCGTTGAAACGCGGGCGGAGCTTAAAGCAGGGCACACATCTGTGCACTCTAGCGCGTATCAAATTGCGAGCGGAAAGTATCCAGTACTTCTGTCGAAGAATGGACATTAATAAATCGGGACCAGCGTGACAATTCACCTTATGGTGATAGTCCACCAACAAATCCAAAACGTGATCCCTGCGTGGTAGAACTACTGGATGCATTTGTTCAAACTCTAACTTAGCATTTCGCAGACGGCCACCGACACGAATGAGTCCGTCTTGCAAAAATGGTTTCAAATGTTGAAGTGCGGGACTACAAGGTTTATGTGATTCTAAACTACGAAATTCTTTTGAAAAATAAAATTTCTGCAACTCTCGAAGTACAACTGATTCAGCTCTATCCAAATCAGCTGCGATTATAGAACCACGCGATGGTAATAATCTCAAAAATCTTAGGACGTAAACTACACAGCGTAATAGTCTCGACCAAGACGAGACTCGATTAGACAACAACAAAACAACTGACTCTTCACGCGGAACTGATACTACAAGCGTATGTTTCTTCTCCTCGGGTGGTTCTGAAACAGTAGCGGGGTTAAACGGAGCATTTGGCCACTCGTTAGGAGTGGTATGCAGCCAGGGAGGGCCACAAAACCAAAGCGGATGATTTAAAATTTGCGCGGGAAGCAAACCACGTGAGAGACAGTCAGCTGGGTTTTCTGTTCCAGCGACATGGAACATATTTTCCGGTGACAATTCAGCTTGAATCTTAGCCACCCTATTTGCGACAAACGTGCCCCATCGATGGGGTGAAGAGTGGGCCCAACATAGGGCAACGGTTGAGTCTGAAAACGCTACAATTCTCTCTATATTAATGCGAGGACGACAAGTTTTGACTATAGATGTAATCAATTGAACCAACATAAGAATAGCGCAGAGTTCGAGACGAGCAAGAGAGACAACCTTACTAGGAGATACCTTTGATTTTGCGCTAATGAGGAAAACTGAAATGTTATCGCCATTTTGGACCTGAAAGTAAACCACTCCCCCGTAAGCCCTCTCACTGGCGTCTGCGAAACCTACCACATTAACAACAGTGTCTGGTACTATACTAACATGGCGAGGAATCTGTATCTGATCGAGCATTGGAAGCTCTTTCCTATAGCGAGCCCACAACTTGGCAACACTTTCAGGAGCGGTGTCGTCCCAATCACAGTTGGAAAGCCAAAGCTCTTTTATAAGCAGCTTTGCATATAAAACGACAGGAGCTACAAAACCCATTATATCCCATATCCGAGCTACACATGCTAGGATAACGCGTTTGGTACAAGTTGGCGGAGTCGAGCTAATTTTAAGACTGAACATATCAGTTGCGGGTGACCAACTTAAACCAAGGATCTTATGCGAATCACTATCATCGAATTCCTTTACCGAAGTCAACCGGTGTGACGGTGGAATCGACTCTAATGTAGCTTGCGAGTTGCTTGTCCATTTCACCAGATCAAATTGACCGGACTTCATGAGGCTGATTACTTGAGCAGCGGTCTCTATAGCCTCTGCTTCACTAGGTACACTGTACACAAAATCGTCCATGTACAATCCGGTTTCAATAGTGGCCCTTGCTTTCGGGTATGTATCACCCTCGTCAGCGGCCAACTGCTTGATAGTGCGAAGAGCGTGAAAGGGACTAGACTTAAGCCCAAAACAAACACGATTGAATTCGTAAACCTTCAAAGGTTCCTGCGGAGAAAATCTATACAAGAAGCGTTGGAATCTACGGTCACATTCTCTGATTCCAATACTAAGAAACATTTGCCGAATATCGGCAGAGAGCGCAATAGCAAACAAGCGAAAATTTACTATTATTTCAAATAAGTTACCCTGGAGGTTCTGACCACAATACAAGATATCGTTAAGCGATATGCCAGTACTAGTCTTAGCGCTACCATCCATAACCACACGCAGTTTAGTTGTAAGTTTGTCTTCTCTAACAACTCCATGGTGCGGGATGATGTAAAACGGGTAATCACGTGTCTCCTCAGTCTCGGCAGGCGCTGATGAGATATAACCTTTATCTAAATATTCGATCAGCACATCATCATAGGCTTGCTTCAACTTAGGAGACGCCTGCATCTTACGTTCCAAGCATAGAAAGCGTTTTTCTGCGGAAGCACGGGAGCCACCGAGCGAAAAAATATCACCCTTGAAAGGGAGCGCGACAACATAACGACCATCTTTATCACGAGTAGTCGTGCGGGTATAAATCTCCTCAGTGACCTGATCCTCAGGGCTGAGAATAGGTGGGACATTGACCTCTTCAATCTCCCAGAACTTGCGGATGGTAGACTCAAGCGGCGGCTCGACGGTGCAACAGTGCGACACAGTCGAGTAACTATTTAAATAAGCGGGTGCGGAGCCAACTATAACAAACCCGAGAACTGTTTCCAGTGCGTGCGGAGCGGGGTACATCGGAAGACCTTGAATTTTACGTGATAACTGGAGATGCGGGAGAATCGAAGCACCGATCAATAGATCGATATCTCCAGGGAAAGCGTAATTTCCGTCGGCTAACTGCAAGTTCTTAAACTCCGTCAGCATGGACGTGTCAACCGGTACCGTGGGCAACCGTTCCGTAATCTTATCTGCGACTAGCGAATCCATTTCAAACGAAATATTACGATTAAAACGTGAACTAAATATTATTTTAATGGAACCGTGAATGGTTGCCTTTAAACCTCCAAAACCTTTCACTTCTGAGCGGGATGACCAATTATTAAAACTAAAACCAAGGCGTTGACAACAATCCCGAGTAATAAAATTACTCTGGGAAGCGCCATCTAGTAGCGCTCGAACGGTGTGCGGTTTGCCAAAGGCATCTACAATGACAACTTGCGCGGTCGCAAGTAAAACGGTAATGACTTGAGTACCAGCGGCGGAAAGCGAACACAATGTTACGTCGTTTGCACTTGCAGCAGGCCGCGCGTCACAAGCGTCGCGCGTCTGCGCAGGCTGCTGCTGCGATGGCAGCTTACTACTCTCAAAATGTAAGAAGGTATGATGTCTAGCTAGACATTTACGACAGCTACCACCACTGTTACATGACGTAACCAGATGTTTGTCACTTAGACAATTAAAACACAAATTATTAGTGCGGACAAACTTGTAACGATCACTAGGCGATAATCTCTGAAATTCCGAACACTTGTACAGCTGTGTATGGCTACCCTTACACAGAGAACAGTCAGGTGTTGAGGCGGTATTAACTAGCGTATGTGCAGTCTTGACTGACTTCGATGACGCGTCTATACGGCGATCGGAACCTGTCCTATTCGTGGCTTCATGACGTGCCGACGTGCGCTGCAACACCTTAATATGGTCGCGAATAAAAGATTCTAAATCTTCGAACTTAGGTATTTCTTTACCGCGCTGAGTCGTTTCAAACAGACGAACAGTTTCAGGATCTAATTTCTTTAAACCGATATACAAAAACAAAAAGTCACAGAGGTCATTGACCTTTAGGTTCTTTACTGCACGAACAGATGATGCGAAAATATTTAAAAACTTCTCTAAATTATGATCGTTACAAACGGAAAAACTTTTCAAATCGAATAATTGATCTAAATATGCGGTGGCTACTAATCGCTTATCTTCGTATTTTGTTTTTAAAGTGTTCAAAACTAAAGTGTAATTTTCAGCGCTAAACGTAATTCCAGCACAGACAGCCTTTGCCTTACCGGTCAATTTTTCTACGAGATAATGCAATCTCTCGTGATCTGTCAGCGATGTGTTCCTATGTATTATATTTTCGAAACTATCTATAAATAAATTCCAATTTCGAATGTCACCATCAAATTCAGGTATTTGAATTGGCGGCAATCGTGGGCGTTCGCGAGGAGGGTTGGATAAACCACTCGCGGGGGGGGGAGTCTCTAAACTCCTAGCAATACGTTTGATACGACAATACAAGTCATCAAAGGACGACAATGCCTGATAACTCACACAGTAATCAGGATTTAACTCCAACTCTAAAATGTTTATATCCTTAATTGTAGATTTAAAATCCGCGCGCAAACTATCTAAAGTTTCCAACGAACACAAGAAAGCATCTCTAATCGTCAGATCCGAGATTTGCAAAGATTTATCACAAATTGATTGAACACGTGAAAACTGTGAGTCCCTTTCAGCGTATAAAAGCTTTAACTGAACCTTTAAATCAGTACTAACCTTGGTTCCCTTAAGAGACATCTTGTTTTGATATATTCACACTATACACTCAAACAAACACTTAACGAATTATTAAGTAAACGATAATTATCAGATAACAATATGGTAATATTGTAAACAACAAAGTGAACGGCGAACGAACGGAATAACCTGAATCAATGAGTGAATATTACCCAATTTCTCGATTAAATCATTCACGTCGTTCATATGCGTATATAATCTATGGTTTATCCGTTTCCTACAAATATTCACTCAACAATGAACGGGTATTTTTGAAATGCGTCTACCTACATGCAATTTGTAGGACTTCCGAATGAATTTTGTCAAGAAAAAGAATGCGATCGATTTATATCTACGCTGATATTTACGTAGCTAACTATAATTATGCGGTGCGGTTGACGGCGTAGGTACCGTAATTATCAATGGCTCTTTAACTATACGAGCTAAATAACGTTTAGTTGCCTAAATGCCTAGATGCGGGTTTTCTACTATTATATCTAGGTAAACAGGCGCGTTGCGTTTATTCCCTATGGAACAAATACTATATTGCGAAATTACAAGAAAATGATTCACGATCCTGCTCGTATGGACCAAAAGTAATGGTTGCGCGAATTAGCTTGGTGGACTGTATATTTGAAAAGCGAACTAAGGTTTGTTAACAATATGCAGGTACTGCGTCTAGCGTTTATTAATGGGATAAATGTATTAGAAGGACTGACCTTTAACCTCGAAAGTTCCACATGGCGCCGGCCGGCGAATCCCGAACTTCGTACTTTCAAGCACTGCCAGTTTCTGTATTGCACTACACTGTACTATTGTTGAGTCTCTGAATGATTGGAACACGAAATAGCCAATTTTCTTGTAATTTCGAGCGGGCGTGTTAGCGGTGCGGTCACATTCACAATCGATGCACACGTCAATGTCAAATCATTTCTCTCGAGGTCGTGCGGGAAGCGGATACGGTAGGGATAGGATTGCTAGACCAAAAAAATAAATTACAAAAAACAAAGTCGCGGAACATAGCAAATTGGCGCAACCAACCTATGATAAACAATTATATTTTTAAAATCAATCTGTTACAAATTACTGACAATTGCAATCATAGACTTTGACGTGCTTTTGACGGCAACATAAAGTTGCCAATTTAATTAAAAAAAAAAACTCCAGGTCGCGCTTTCGTTTGACAGACTCTATGTACACTTTATATGCATGGCACACGTAAGTATCTAATACATTACGGAATAGTGTTAACGGGTAATCACTCGCTAAAATACTGTCATACAAAAATATTAAACAAAATGTGATTACAGCTTTTAGCAAGAAAACTTTCAACTTTGTACTATTACTTATTCTGTGCTAAATGATAGCAAGATTTAAAAACTAAATCCTATTGGTGCCTAATTAACACACTGTACGACTTATCTTAAGACTGACTCAGGTTAATTTAAGGCAATACCCGTAATTATAATCACATCAAAAAAAAAGAAAATATAAAATTTGGGCGCATACTTACGTTTTGGGTGCACTTGTCACTTCTGAAGTATAAAACTCGTTGCCTTAGCGGTCACAATTCTTAAGGGAAGACTATTTCAATTGGGAGGACTGTATAAAGACAAACTCAAACTGTTCACTTACTTTTATTAATTACATTAAGAACAAACAACTATTTGTGATACTTAATTATTACAGTACTCAAAGCTGCTATTCCTATCGACTCCCCCAATCGTCCCTCCGGGAACGAATGCCCTTGCGCGCTCAAGTTCTTAAATCCAAATATGAATGATCGTTTTATTTACAGTCCAAGTCCTATGAAGTATTTTTTGACTAGCTCGTCAGCTCGTCTTATCATCACTTTTTTTTGGCTATTATTTATCAGATAAGAAGCCGAACTAACTGATAGATTTGCTTTTTATCAATAGAGATCATTAAGTTAGCAATGAAATTCAGATCCAAATCTTATTATTGCGTTGTCGTCGACGCGACGTTTTTTTTTTTTTTTTTTTTTTTTTTTTTATGGTAGGTAAAATCATCCAATGACAAATCCCGCCCTTGGGCGGAGCGGGAAGTAGTGTCAGACTCTTACTGACTAAAAACCTACCCCGTTCCTTCGTTGCCTATAGTGCCGGGGCTGAGCCTTCCTCTCAGAAAACGGCCCTTGACCCCAGCAGGCTTCGACCCTGCCTGCCTGCAGTTAGCAGGCTGGGCCTCTTCGGTTTGCTGACAGTTCCTTGAGGCGCGCGGGAACAGAACGCGCCGTCGACGACTTGGGCTCGGTCCGGCTGGTTACCGGACGATCGGACAGCGTGCTACCCATTGCACGCCGTCCGCAAGCCCGCGCCTACGGTGGCCGGAAATCGGGATCGGAATCCCGGCGGCGGCTGGGGCGAGCGCCCCGTTGCCTCTGTCTGATGCGGTCGGCCTCCTCCTTTGCTAGCATTACTGCTTCGCAGAAGGAGGCGACCGCCTGCCATCCCTCCTCACTACGGACCATGGCCTGAACCAAGGCCCGGCGAGAGAGATCGCTGCCGCCGATCGCCCCCACGAGGACACGGCGATGCTCCGCCCAGGCGGGGCACACCTCTACAGTGTGCTCCACCGTGTCCTCCGGGTGTTCCGCGCAGTGGCGACACCCGGGCGAATCCTCCGCACGAATCCGGAACAGGTACTTAGCGAACTTTCCATGTTCGGTAAGCACCTGCGTCGTGCGGAAGTTGAGAGCGCCGTGAGGTCTTTCCAGCCACGCCTCAAAGATGGGCCTTATCGCCCCAATTGTGGCGCGCCCCGAACGAGGTTGCGATAGTCGCTGACGCCATTTCGCCATGAGATCCCGCCGGAGCTCTGTCCGCCATGCCTCGACTTGTTGTGGCAGCGGAATTTCGCCCCGGCGTTGCATCTCCATGCGCTTATCGTGCATGTGTGCAAGGACTGTTGCCTCCAGATCCCATGGCGGTTGGCCAGCAAGGAGGGTCGCCGCCTCGCGGGAAATCGTTCGGTACCCTCGCACCATGCGTATTGCCATGACCCTCTGGCACGCATTCAGCTGGGCCCTCGGTTGCTGTTGCAACGTCGGTGCCCACACCGGAGCCCCGTAAAGGGCCATGGACCGAACGATTCCCGCGTAGAGCTTCCGGCAGGAGGCGTCTGGTCCCCTGAGGTTGGGCAGGAGCCGCCCGAGAGCAGCCCCAGTCCGATTCAGTTTGGGAGCCAGACGTCGGAAGTGCTCCTTGAAGTTCCACCAGCTGTCGAGGACGAGTCCCAGGTACTTCATCGTCGACCCGACGCCGATGTGAACCCCTCCTACCGTTAGCTGGGAACCCGGTGGTGGCGCACCCCGAGGGCCGTGAAAGCACATGGCCTCGGACTTGTGCAGTGCCACCTCGAGTCCCAACTGCTGGATCCTTTCAACGACTATCGCAACCCCGCGTGTCGCTAGTTCGACCGCCGTCCGGTACGACTCTCCCCGCGCTAGGACCAACGTGTCGTCCGCGTAGCAGACCACGCTGACCCCGTCGGGGAAGTCGCCTCGCAGCACGTAGTCGTATCCGATGTTCCACAAGGGTGGCCCTAGTACCGATCCCTGCGGAACACCGCACGACATCTCTCGACGTTTCCACTCTCCCTGGTGACCGGGATAGATAATATACCTCTCCGAAAGGTAGGCCTCGATCACACGACAGAGGTAGTCGGGCACCCGGTGGTACCGGAGTGCCGTTCCAATGCTACTCCAGGGCAGGGAATTAAAGGCGTTGGCAATGTCCAAAGACACTGCCACGACACACCTGCCCTGGGACACCGCATCCCCCGTCGTGAGGGCTCGCACGCGCATGATGGCATCCACCGTGGAGCGCATCCTGCGAAAGCCGAACTGTCCGTCCGAAAGGTCCGGCCCCACCCGTGCTAGGCGCGCGACGAGGCGGTTTGCAATGACTCTTTCAAAGAGCTTGCCCACCTCGTCGAGCAGCACAATGGGCCAGTACGCGGACGGAGAGTCCGCAGGGCGCCCCGGCTTCGCTATGAGGACCAGTTTTCCCGTCTTCCAGCGAAGTGGGAACTGGCCCCTCTCCAAGCATGCGCTAAAGAGCCCCCTTAATCGAGGCCCGAGAGCCTCCATGGCCAGGACCCAGGCTTTTCCAGGCAAGCCGTCGGGTCCTGGGGCGGTATTCTTGGCACTCAGCCGTTGTACCGCCACTCTCATCTCTACCTCGGTCACCTCTGGAACATCGTCGTCGTCGTGGTCCGCGTCAGGTACTGCCGGTGGTGGCGGAGCCATGGGCGGGGGGGAGTGTACCCCCCGCGAAGGGAACAGAGTGCCGACCACAGCCTCCACGAGCTCGGGCCGGAGACTCTGAGTCAGCGGGGGAGCCCAAGGGCGGAGTTTCTCCCGCACCATCTTGTATGGGCGTCCCCACGGGTCTGCATTCAGAGACCCCAGCCAGACGTTGCGGGCCTCCAGTTTGGCCCGCTTAATCTCCGCTCGGAGGGTGCGCTTCGCCACCCTGTAACCCTCGTATAGCTCCGCCTCTATAGCATCCGCATCCGGCGGGCGGTTGCGGCGCTTGCAGTACCTGGCGTACCGGCGCCGCGCGTGATTGCATGCATTGCGCAATGCCGCAATCTCCGGCGACCACCAGTACACCTGGCGCTTGGCACGTCCTGGACGGACTCGGGGCATTGCCGCGTCGCAAATTTGCGACATGCCCTCCCGGAACCACTCTGCCTCGACGTCGATATCGACAGGCCTGTCCGGTGCTTGCACCCAGGCCTGTACCGTCGCGGCTTCCAGGAGGAACTCCCGGTCCATCTGCCTCAGCGACCACCGCGGACCACAAGGGCTCTGCCGGACCGGCGCGGTCGAGGTTTGGGCGGAGACGTCAAACCGGATGTACCGGTGGTCTGAGAACGTCTCCACCCCCTCCATAACGCGCCAGTCAACGACACGTGGCGCCAGATTGGGGCTGGCGAACGATAGGTCTACCACTGATTCGCCCCGCATCCGCACACACGTGGAGACAGAGCCCCGGTTTAGGACGACCAGGCCGGACTCCTCAGCCCAGGCCTCTACCGACCGACCCCGCCCGTTCGTGTAGCGGGAACCCCAAGCCTCGTTCCAGGCATTGAAGTCCCCGCAAACGACCACGGGGAGGTCCCTAAACCCAACGACGACGTTTTTCAGCTCCATCAGGGAGATTTCGAGATCGCCGAGAGATCTGTTCGGGGACAGGTAGACGCCTACCACTGCAATGTCCCCGAACCGTGCTGCCACGCAACCCCGGCCCCTCGTGACGCGCTCGAGGGGCGGGGTACCGGCGGCGGTCGACGAGATTAAAGTCACCGAGCCGTCCAGGTCCTGAACCCAGTCTCCACTGGGCAGGACGTAATACGGCTCGGAGACTACGGCGATGTTGATCGACCACTGCGCCATGCTCTGGAGCAACAGATCCTGAGCAGGGGCGCAGTGGTTGATGTTCGCCTGGAGGAGACGTAATGGTGCCGTTATTGACAGTCCATTACAGTCTCCTCCGGAGCCCTCCTTGGGGGCACTGCCGCGGCGGTTGAGGCGGCAATAGCGGCGGCGGCCACAGAGGTGGCTGCGACGGTGAGGACATTCCCGGGGATGGGCCGGACCCTGGCCTTGACCTTGGTGGGGGGGTCGCAGGATCTGCTCCCAGCCTGATGGTCAGCCGACTTGCCGGCCGCCGCACATGCGTAGCAATGCGGCTTTTCGCGGCATTCGACGGCCCTGTGCCCAGGCTGACCGCACTGGAAGCAGCGGTCACTGCGGTCCACCTCCGCGGCGCAACATGCCCCGGCGTGGTGTCCCACGCGGCAGCGGTAGCACCGCAGAGGTCTGGGCTCCAGCAGTTTTACCTGCGCGGAGACCCAGCCCACCAAAAGCCTTCGGCCCTCCCCCGTTATAGTTTTGGCCGCCGTCACGGGGCAGCTAACCGTAACGGCTTGCATGCCCGTGCCGTCAGTGCGGATGGTGCCTGCCCGGACCTGGTCGGTCGTGCACCCTCCCGCCCTAACGATGGCGGCCACTACTTCGTCCACCCCGACGGAGTCGTCCAAGCCCATGATGCGCATGTCTATGCACTTCGTGGGCCTGGACACTCGAGCCTCCTCCACGTCCAGGGACTCCCTGAGCCTCTTGGCCAGGGCGTCTGCCGCTGGGCCACTGGACGCGCCAGGGACCTCCAGCATTTGGGCACCGGTAACGGTGCGCCTCATGCGGAAGCCCTCGGTGGCTCCGAGCTCCTCGAGGTGGGGCAACACCGCCCGCCTCGCCTTGTCCATGACGGACTTATAGGTCACGCCCCTCTTTTCCGCTTCAGGCTGTAGTGTGATCACTACAGCCTCGGATTTAGGGGCGCGAAGCCTGGCCGCCATGGCGCGCTTCCTGCGCTCTCGCCGCCTCAAGTTCTTCTTGGCCGCCCTAGCCGCCCTGCCCGCCTTCTTCTTGGCGCCGACAACCGTCCAGTCGGCGCCAGCCGAAGGTTCTTCGGGCGCAGGCGGCAGGCGCGGCCTGTTCGCCGCCACTACAGGAGGTCCTGCTTGTTTAGCGGCATGAGCCGCCCTTCCCTTCGTGGAAGGAAGAGGAGCAATAGGAGCAGGAGCAGCCACTCCCCGCCGCCGCTGCTGCTTGGTTGCCGGAGCTGACCTCACAGGCCCTGACGCCGCGGCCACCCGCTCAGCTTGCCCCGACGGGCCCACCTTGGGCGCAGCAGCCGCGGCGGCGTAGGATGCCGTCTTGCGCTGGCCGGAGGCCGCGAGCGGGGGACGCAGCACGATCCCCTCCAGCACGGACAGCTGCTGCTGCATCCGTAGCTGAACCTGCTCCAGCTGCTCCTGTTGCTGCTGCCTGAAGGCAGCCAGCTCCTGCCGCACCACCATCAGCAGCTGGTTCTCCGGCTCGGGTTGGGGCTGGGGCCGCTCCTGCGTTTGACCCGGTGTGCCACTTTCTTTGGGCGCCTCCTCAACCCGTGGGTCGGGTTTTGGGGCACCGGTGAGCTCGGCCCGGAGCTTCTTGAAGCTGAGCTCGAAGGTGGCATCTATGGCCTCCAAAATTGAGGTCGCGAACTTCGCGATGCCCCTCTTTTTGGAGCCCTTCTCCCGTTTCCGGGTCATCGCCGTCAGGGCCTCCACAACCAACTCGCCGAGGCGCTTGCGCGACTCCTCGACGGAATCCGCTCCGACGTCTGGCTCACTGGCAGACGGCCGCGAGGCGCTCGCCACAGCGCTGTTTCCTCCAGGGTGGCGCTCCTCCGCAGCAAGCCTATCGGCTCGCTGAGCGGACTCCTGGGCAGTGAGCCCCCTCCCCTTTCCTAAGGCTCGGCCCCCACCGCGGCTGCTGGTGGGGATTTTTGGGGCCGAGCCCTTTCCTTCGTCGGAGGACGACCCGTCCCCCAATTTGGAGCGCTTCCGGAAGGTCCTCACGTTCCCTCCGGAGTCGCTCACAGTCTCCTCCATCTCCTCCGAGCCTGAGCTCCTTTCGGATGCAGCGTCGGACTCCGACCGCGCATCTCTCTCCACGGGTTTTTTAAAAAATTTATTTAGTGATTCCATTGCTGTTCCCACGAGTAATAAACTTTAATACTGGCTCAAATACTGTGGTTCGCACTAGAGACTAATTAAGCTACCCATTAGTCAAGCTAACAACCTCCCTCACGGTGCGCCGCCGCTTGGAGGTTTGGGGTAATTTTTTATAGAGGTTGTCTTCCTCGCGGCCCGGGCGGTTAAGCCAAGACCCTCGACCCCCATCGAAAGTCAGAAACATGACCTTGGACAATCTTTGGGGCTACGAGAACAACGGTGGCAGAAGGAGGAGCAAGTCTTCCCCCTGCCTAAGTGCACACCGGACCCGCTCTTACTTCGCCACTGTGCCCTCTGCTAAAGCAGAGGGCCACGCGTTGAAGCGGACTCCGGACAGGACATTCGCAGACGACCATCGAAACCCCCTAGGCAGGAATACCTAAGGGAAGTAGTTGGCCGCCTCCCAGGATGCACCGGCCCGCAGACTGGTCTTCGCTCCGGACGTATCCGCAAGAGAACTACAGCCTGCGGGCACTCGAGGAGGTTTCCTGTCATGGCATCCCGTCGACGCGACGTAGCAAATAAGTAGGTGTGAATCTACCTACCAGATAAGTACTAGACGTTTTCTTTAGTACTTTGTTTCTATTTATTTTTTAGCTTCATTTGTTGTCATTTGACGAGAGACAGACATATTATTTTCTCTTTCGTTGATCCTCATCTAGCATTATTTCAGCAAATAACGCTTAAAATGCCTCTTTATGTGATGTGCATTAATTATGGAGCATGATCTGAATTGTCATTAATTGCTCGAACTATAAGCACTTTTATGTTTAAGTACCACAATTTTCATGACATGCATGATAACAACCAATTCATTGTTGTGGTTTGACAAGAGGTTAGTACTCTTTTTATGCCATTTGCATTAATTATAGGGCATGAAATGAATTTTCATTAATTTCTTGTACTATAATCACTTTTGTGATTGCCAAAATTTTCATGACATGCATGATAACAACTAGTTCATTGTTGTTGTTTGACAAGAGATTTTGTACTTTTTTTTCTTATCGGTCCCTGTTTTGTAGTGTTTCTGGAAAACAAATTTGAAAACACCTTTTATGCAATTAGCAATAGTTTTATAGGAAAGGACCTTTTATCACGTTTGTGATTTTAATTGCTGAATCATCAACTCAGTTTTTATTCAAGTGTCTACTCCTCTAAGGCGGGTACTAATTTCACTTTGACTCTGGCTCTCGTGGACTAAGTAGTTCAATGCCGAGTTTTCTGTTACTTAAGGGTTTACTTAAGCAATAATTTCTCATTGTCATTGACAGATTCAATGTCATGAAGAATATGGAAGCTTATGCTTCCATATTCTTTAAGACATTGAATCTGCAACTATACTTACAATTCAAAATCAGTTACTTGAAATTGAAGCAAGAATTTACCATAATTCAAATTAGTTATTTTTATTCATTTTCATCTTGTTCATATTGTACTAAACTAAAATGAAAGAATCGAGTAGATGCACAACACATCGTTACTTTATTTATGACCCTGAATTGATTATAGCCAGTGCAAAATGTATTTTAGCAGCTATGATAAGACTCTAGCTAGCGAGGCGCACAAAGGCCCATTAATAGGTACCTGCGCCGGAGCGACATGCCACTCAGCAAAACGTCCACTTGAATTATGGGTTAAAAAACCATAAACATGGGCGTTATAACGCGTGTGACAAATTCTTTGTTTGATGAGTAAAGCCAGTGCAAAATGTATTTTATTTAATCAGCCATAAGGATTTTAGGACACTTATTTAGTTTTAATAATATAATTATACTCGTAGTAATACCTAATCAGGCATCACATAACTTCAAATTATTGAAGTGATACTTGCGTTAAAACTGGTACTTAACGATATTCACGTTGGTACTTTTCATTTTTAGATCTAATACTCGTAATATCATTCGATAAGATTAGCAGCTGTAAACGTATTATTTAAAATCGCTGGGACTTTTGATCGAATATTTTTCATTTTAATTCGATCCATTAACGATCTCTCGTTGGTACTTTTATTTCGATCCTTTCCTTTCCTTTTTTTTTCGATATTATGTATCTACAAACGAATTTGGTCAACAAGCATGGTATAAGTACTTCGACGTAGGTAATTTGTGTTTTTGTATTAATGTATGTACATAGTTAGGTCTAGTATACATGCTTAGTTTAGTTTTTATGTAAGTACTTATGTTTAGTATAAATAGTAAATATTTAAGTTTCTTCTGTTTCTGCATTTGCAAAAAATAAAAGCAATCAAATTTTGGAAATTATATCTATTATCAAAATGTAGGGTAGATTGTATGCCGTATTCACATTTAGATATTCGGTCCCGTTTGTGTATGATTTCATTGATTGATCTATACTGCGCATCTCTCAGCTAATCACCGACGCAGATCGCTCGTAGATCGGTAAATAACGACAGAAATATGGACATTTACTGAATTTGTTTTAGGTAACTGTCACTTTTTTTTCTTTTAAAACAGTTTATGTTGTTTATAAAATAATAATTTTGCTGACCCATATCCGTAAGTAGTACATATTTTAGTTTTGCCCACTTTACTTACTGCGCTTTTTTTACTCGTCGCCAATGTGGTGTTCACTAAATCACTATTTAGGGATTTAGATTTATAAATTAAACAACAAAATTATCAGTAAGTAGGTACAACTCGAAGATGACGTGTGGTCGACCTCGGGTGTCGATCAGGAGTGCTCACGACGTCACACTTCAGTTGGTCTACATTTAATAAGTATACCACAACATGCAAATGTAATGGCCCGAGCGGTGGCGTTGTCGATAGGTGTGTGGGAGACATTGATTGAGACACGTTTTGATTTACTGAACTTTACTTTTGTCGAACGAGAGTTACAAGTAATGTTTACTTATACACTTTTAAGAGCTTACTATAAGCTAGTGACTGAATGCTGAATGAAGACTGAAGACTGACTGATGACTGACTGATTGGAAAAGAGTTGTGGTGACTATTTATATGTAAAATCATTACTGGAAGGGGTAGATAAGTACCACGACCCTTGTTCCTTCATTAATTATCTGAATAACAACATTAGCTAATTTGTGATACTTAATGCTATTTCTAATTGTATACAAACATCATCAGTTTACGAGAACAGTAAACAATTAATAACTAAGTGGTGATATTCT
This sequence comes from Leucania comma, assembly GCA_958295575.1. Taxonomy (NCBI): domain Eukaryota; kingdom Metazoa; phylum Arthropoda; class Insecta; order Lepidoptera; family Noctuidae; genus Leucania; species Leucania comma. The sequence continues at coordinate 705,803 of OY282482.1, read as the reverse complement.
AATGACATACAAACAGAAAGGAATAATTTCCTTGAGAAAGGTAAACAAATCATAAAGTCCTTTACATGTCCATTACACCTCCCCTCTTAAAATGGGAATAATTTGAAAATTATTCACTTCAAAATTTACAATTGCTTAACTTTTTATTTAGTTTTTGTTTATTTTAACTTTTTATTTTATTCTTGATGAACGTCTCAAAGGAGTGCGTTCTGGAGTTTGTTCTGAAATTTGTTCTCGAATTTCTTCCATTTCAATGCCATTATTACCATTATTGGTATTTCTGTTTAAATTAAAAGTAATACAATTAGTTATTCTTCCACAACAATTTTTAGAATCTTCTATTGCTAACAATCTAGTTTGTGGTGTACAAAAGAACTTTCTTTTAAATAAGTATTTTCCTATCCTATAAAGTATATAAAAAGCTATGAACTTAACTATAGATAAAAATATGAATACAAAATAAGTATTATTCTTAACTCTATGGAATATATTGTCATTATTCATCTCATCCAATAAATCATTTATTTTGTCAATTTTGTGACTCGCTATATTCAGATCATTGAAATTCATACTAAATTTATTGAATGGAATAAAATCTAACTTATCTTCTACAGTATTATTTCTTAACTTATTACAACAATTATTATTAATAATATCGAAATCTGGAAGTACAGACAAATGGTTTGACATCATGTCTTGATTTGATGAATGCAATATAATATTAGGAGAATATAATTTACAATTCTTTTGTAATTTTAGAATACCTGTAGATTTTAATTCAAGATCGTAAGGTTCTTCGTTTTTACAAGAAATAGTTGAAATAACTTTACTAGGTATTACAAACAACCAACTATTTTCATTTTCTAATTTATACCATTGTTCTGTTTTTATTAAACCAATCCTTGTATCACAAGATGACGGAATTTGGTTTTTAGTACTTAAGAATAATGTTAATTCACAATTATCTTTAGCATATACTGAATATAAAGGTTTTTCACATTCACATATACGATTATTATTACTAGACAATTTCTTACAGCTATTAATATTTCCTATAGTAGTATAATGAATTTTGTTTTCAGAGATTAAAAAATATTTCTCTGTAGGTAATATAAAGACGTAAGTATTATTTTTATTCAGAATCGGTACAGGGACTAAATTATACACATCATAAGTCTGTTGAATAATCAATGGAGTCTTAATTATAAACACAATTTTTTCATTCATATAATATGAAATAATGCTAACTAACGATAGCAGTTCTGATGCGTTATCCATATTTAAATTCAAAGGATATTGTGTATGAGTCGGTACATGTGATACAGTTTTCTTTAATTCGTAGATATATTGTTCAGGGGTAATTATAATCGGATGTAGGTTCTTATTTTTAGCGAATAATATGGATAATTGTAAAACTTTTATGGGTCTGGATACCTGAATTAAATGAATATTATTATTATTATTATTAATAACCATAGATATTTCATTATTTACTTCGCTAGTAACTAATGTTAAAAAAGATAAATGTTCATCTATGTTTTGTTTCATATTAATATTGAAAGTTTTATTATTAGTATTTTTTGTATAATTAGCTAAAATTTCTAAATTTTTATTAAAAATGTTTTCGCTTTTCCTAAGATCAGTTATCGTATTATTAAAATTATGAATAGTAGTTTTCACAATTTGTGATTGTGATTTCAGTAATGTGATTAATTCATGTTCATTTTTGTCTAAATTATTGATAGCGTTGTCATAACGTTTTGCGTCTTCTACGTCTAATGTTCCAAATAAAACTTTAAATATTGTTCCTATGCCATCGATAACAGAACGTTTCGAACGATAATTAGCAAAAGAATGTCCGATTATTTCTTTAAGTACGATTTCTTGTTTCTTTAAATGAGGATATAATTGTTCTAAGATTATCATAGACGTCTGGCATAATGAAAATTTGTTAAATGTATCATGGCTACAAAGATTTTTAGTTTCAACTAGAGTGTTTTCGATAAGTTCTAATTTCTTGTGCCAGTTAGAAATATCAAGGTAAGTAACTAGATTCCATTCGCTATCAAATTGATTTGCTTTTCCTAAGTGTTCAAAATAAATTCCACCTTTATTTAATGGTGTTACATTATAAAGTTCACCTTGACTTGATGTGAAGGTAAACCTGGAACAATAAAATTACCTTATTATTTATTTCGCTGATTTTAAACGGTTTACATGCACCTTGACTTTCTTCCTCTTTATTAGTACTGTCACGTTTACTGGTGAATTTATTTCTATTATTTCATATGGACCGGTAAACTGTGGAGAAAGTTTCTTTGATCTTCCTGGTTTACTACTTTCATTTGTAATATATACCTTATCACCTAATTTGTAATTTTCAGTTTTACATTTTTTATCGTAATATTCCTTATTTCTATTTTTTGAATCAATTAAATTATTTCTTGCTAATTCTCTAGATTTTCTTAATTTTAATGTTAAATCATCGATATAATCATCATAAGAGTATTTAAATTCTGGTTGCGCGGTTATAGACGACGGTAAGCTTGGTTTATTTCCGAATAATAATTCATGTGGTGAAAATTTGGTTGATGTATGGATAGCAGTATTGTAAGAAAACATTGCGAAATCTATCCATTTATCCCAATCGTTTTGATCTTCTCTAATAAAATGTCTTAAATATTCTGCTAAAGTAGCATGGCTACGTTCTAGGCTGCCGTTAGTCTGCGGGTGATATGCAGTTGTAGTCAATTGTTTAATTTTAAACAATTTCGAAACTTCTTTTAAAAGTTTAGACGTAAAGTCGGCACCTTGATCTGTAAGAATACTTTTGGGAATACCAAATTTACCACGAACTCCCTGACAAAAATGTCGGCTATTGCTTCTGCAGTATGTTCGGGCAAAGCATATGCTTGTGAATACTTCGTTAAGTCGTCTTGAAGAGTCAAAATATATTTATTTCCGTTGAGAGTCAATGGAAAAGGTCCTACAATATCTAAACTAACTCTTTCAAATGCTTCGCTGGCCGTTGATGTTATTATCATAGGTTCTCTATGTTTTTTTCTTACAAGTTTGTTTTGTTGGCACGACTCACATTGTGATATAAAATCTTTTATGTCTTTTTTCATATTTTGCCATTTATAAATATTTTTTATTCTTTTGTAAGTTTTATGGAAACCTGCATGGCCTGCTATAAGACTACTATGCATTTCTTTTAAGATATCCGGAATTTCATTCGGCGAAGGAATAATTAATGTATTATTATATATATTTATCTTAATATTTGTTTTCATGAATATAAATCTCAACATCATTCTTGACTTTTTATAGTTAAATTTGTCATATTTGTCTCCGAGACGAGTTAAGTGTAATTCGTTTTCTTTTTCTTTTATTAAATATTCCTTAACTATATTTAATAAATCGAAATAAATTTCATAATTGGATTTATCCCAGTAGTTTTGTTTTGTACAAGCATAATAAAATGTTGACTCATTTTCGTTAAAAACAGCAATTTCTTTTATTTTAATATTACTCATTTTGTTTAAATGATCATACTTATTAACTAATTTATTTAAGCTTTCATCGTTAATTTGTTTGTCCGCTGATATAGATATAAAAATAATTTTCTTTATCACGCTTAATTCTTCATTAATTTCGCATAAATTGTTATTTATTATTACAGACCTTTGAGCTGTTTCTAAAAATGATTTGTAATTTTCGCGTATTTTTGACGTTGTTGTCATTACTTCTTTGTTTTCAACAGTTGGAACTATTCTGCTTAATGCGTCCGCGTTAGTATTTAATTTGCCTGGTTTATAAATTGGAGTATACTCATATTCTTCAAGAGATAATCGCCATCTGAAAATTCTAGCACCATCATTTTTTGAATTGAATAGGTATGTCAAGGGTTTATGATCTGTGATCATATTAAATTTACGGCCATATAAGTATGGACGAAAATGTTTGACACACCATATTATTGCTAAAAGTTCTTTTTCAGTGGTTGAATAATTTTGCTCGGCCTTATTTAATGTCCTACTGGCGTAAGCAATAGGCAAATCCTGCCCAATTGGCCCCTGCGATAGTACTCCTCCTATGGCATAATTACTAGCATCTGTGGTGAGATTAAAAGGTTGATTAAAATCTGGATATATTAAAATTGGAGATTCACAGAGTTTACTTTTAAGAGTTTCAAATGCATGTTGTTGTAGACTTGTCCAATTGAAGGGAACATCCTTCTTTAAGAGTTTAGTTAAAGGTTGTGACAAGCTACTGAAATCAGGTATAAACCTTCTGTAGTATCCTGCTAATCCTAGAAATCCTTTTACATCTTTTACATTTTTAGGTATGGGGTAATTTTTGATTGCGGAAATCTTATTTGGATCTGGTTTAACTCCATCTTCTGTGATCAAATGACCTAAATACATGACTTCGCGTTTTAAAAATTCGCACTTGTCAGGCTGCAATTTTAATTTATTGACGGAAAATCTTTCAAAAACTTCTTTTAACTTTCGATTGTGGTTTTCGAGATTATCGGCATGAATAACGACATCATCTAAATAAACAAAGCAACGATTTCCTTGTAATCCAGTTAAAACACTATTCATCAATCGTTGAAACGTTGCTGGAGCGTTTTTTAGTCCAAATGGCATTCTATTATACTCAAAATGTCCTTGAGGGACGGTGAACGCCGTTTTTGGTGAGTCCTTAGGATGTATTTTAATTTGATGAAACCCTGAGGCTAAATCTAGTGTAGTAAAATATTTCGAATGACCTAGTTGGTCTAATATTTCTGTTATTTGTGGCAAGGGATAGGAGTCCCCTATGCTGACCTCATTTAACTTCCTATAGTACAATTCGCCATTTCTTTTGACCCGAAGCGTCATTCTTTTTAGGGACCACCCAGATGGGTGAATTCCAAGGGCTATTTGACGGTTTTATGATGTCATCTTTTAGCATTTTATTAATTTGCTTATTGAATTCTCCCTTTAAGGCTTCTGGATACCTATAGCTTTTTGTATTAATGGGAGCTTCCGTTTTTGTATGTATCTCATGCATAACCACATCTGTGCAGCTTAATTTATCCCCATCTAAGTGAAATATGTGATTATACTCTTTACACAACTCAATTAAAGAATTCTTTTCTTCTGTATTTAAATGCTCTGTCCGCAGACAACTTTCAAGTTTTTCAAGTCGATTGCTTTCGTAGTTTTCATTAATAATCACGTTTTCTAAACCATTTTTATCTAATTGTAATATTTTTTTATCTAAAATAACTACATCTATTCTTTCTAAATTAACTTTAGGTATAGGGAAGGTCACATCCTCATCAGTAGAGTTAAGTACGGTCGTAATGCCTTTGTTATCATTTACTGTGATAATACTCGAGCATAAAAGTACTCCCGGGCTTAGTTCTGTGCGTGGAACAATCCCATGTTTAACCTCTTCATTATTGGTAATTATAATAGGAATAACACATTCGGTTCTTGCTTTGACCGTTAAAGTTGATTCCATGATTTTTTCATTAGATTCGACTTGATCATTCATGTTTTCATAACACAAACTGAATTGGTTTTCCGCGAGTTTTAAGGTTTTGGTGCTATAATCGATCATGCCTTTATATTTATTTAACATATCGCCTCCAATAATACCATTAGCACTAATAGGGAATTTATCATCTACGATATGGAGTATTAATTTTAAATTTCCTATGAACTCCAATTCGACATAACCTAGAGTCCTAGTAGGTTTGTGTACTTTATCGATCCCTTTTAAATCAGCTAAAATATCATAATGAATTTCAGCGTCCTTAGGTACAGCACTTTTCTTTATGAGGCTAATTGTTGCACCAGTGTCGATTAGAAAATCTATATTTCTTGTACCATCTTTTAATTCAAATGAAGCAAAATAACAATTATTATTGATCGCGGTAATGAGCCCCTCTACTAATCTATTACCCTTAGGTTGGCTCGCACCATTGGGATTTATTAGTTTTTTTTATTCGATGTAGAGTCTTTGTTTGAATGGTGGTTATTACTAGGTAACGAGTCAGTTTTATTAGATGATTTTTTATTCTTTAGATGATAGCATTCGTCTTTAGTATGACCCTTTTTTTTACAATAATTGCAAAATTTTGGGTTTTGAATTGGTCCCGAAAATGATCTAACTCTACAATTTACGACTGTATGGCCTGGTTTGTTGCATTTATAACAATGTTTGGTATTAGAAATATTTATATTTTGAAATTTAGAGATTTCGTTTTTGCTTTTGAGTTGTTGTTCTTCAACTACTGCCATTGAAATAGCATCTTCGAGTGTCTTTGGTTGAAGTGCTTTTAATATTAGATTTAAGTCTTTATTTAATCCGGTAATAAATACACTTAAAGCTTGCGATTTAAGTAACTCAACGCATGCTTGACGGGCTTCTTGAGTTTGATTAGTTGAATCTAAAGAATTGATTAATTTTACGTAGCAATTTTCGACTTTGTTAGCATATGCTAAATGATAAATGATAAATGATATATATTTTGTAAGTAGGTTTTTAAAAACACTTTTACACGTCAAAAAATTTTTTGTCATTTTTATCACTAGATGAGGCCGGTGTTTCCTAGCTGACTACCCTGAGAAGAAACACCGAAACAAACTCAGGGGTCAAAGTCTCTTTTAAAGTCCATACAGTAAATATGTATTGGTCAAATCACATGAGGACCATGCCGATTTGTCTGAAATGGCCTTTTGAAGAAAGAACCATACAGATTTGAGTGGACCTGTCCAGTCAGTGCAAGCATTTGTCAGTATTCGCAAAGCTCAACTCAGGACACTAAGGAGCTCAACGATTTGACGAACAATACCAAGGAAAGGACATTTGGGTAGGCCGCAGAAAATACTCAAATTGCCAGACATATGCTAAAAATTACTGAAAAGAGAGAAGAGAAAAAATAATAATAATAAAAACTAATCCACATTGTCCTCACGTTCACAATATTAAAAGAAAAAAAATATAGTTTACAAAATGTAATACTTAGCAAAGTATTTATGTCAAACATTATTTAAAACAATATATTTATATATATATACATCTAATTGTAAAATTAAAATAATCTACAATGTCAAATTGTAAAAGATGAACATAAATATCAAATGATAAAAAAAAAAAAAAAATATATATAATAATAATAAAAATGAAAATAATTGCACAAAAGAAAAAAACAAAAGAACTGCAGAGCGTACTGGAGCAGGTCAATCCCAAGCCTTTTCATCCTCAACGTAGTCCTTTACAGTGTAAAAAGCCTTTTCGCAAAGTTTTCGCTTTACAAATGATTTGAATTTATTTAGGCTTAGTTGTTGAATATGACTAGGAAGTTTATTATAGAAGTGTATACATTGGCATCTAAATGAGCCCCCTATTTTTTTGAGCCTGGTAGCAGGAACTACAAATTTATGTTTATTCCTAAAACACTTTCATTATGGTTTTGTTTGCAACTGCTTAATTCTAATTGCCATTGGCCAATCGTTCGTTTTTCGGTGTATGTATCTAAAAGATAGTTTTTTAAATCATCCCAGATTTGAAATTCGCGATTTCTTATCATTGACCTAGCATTATCTGTAATTTTTGTGATAATTATTTGGAGTAATATATTTTTAAGATTTGGATTAATTAAATTATTAACTGTGTCACAATTATCTAAAAACTCATGGATACGCGCCTTACTGCCATCAAATTTAGTTAACATTCTTTCAGCCATTTCTAATGAGATATAATTATTATATGTAGTGGTCGATGTAGATACACCAGGAATTGCGTCTTGAGGCATGATTAGTACACTTATACACTCGCTTTTCACAATTTAACACTTCAGATGACTGGCAGATGATTCCGTACAGGAAATATCCTTTATAACGGTGTTTAATAAAATATTGGCGGCGTACTCACAGTAATAAAATTACTTGAAGATATCCCGTTGGCATTGCAGATGACGTGATGAGTAGGAGACTGGGCGGCGTAAGCGATTGAATTCTAATCGGACCGCTGAGGGTACGTCTTGTCCAATTCCGTAGAACTCGTCCTCGTCGTGATGCTCAGATGCTCAGGAACGTTGTTTGTAGGAGAATCGGAAGTGATAGATTCCGACGAAGGTCTCGTACAATCGAAGAGATCTCAATCAATCCCAAACTCTGACACCAATTTGTAATGGCCCGAGCGGTGGCGTTGTCGATAGGTGTGTGGGAGACACTGATTGAGACACGTTTTGATTTACTGAACTTTACTTTTGTCGAACGAGAGTTACAAGTAATGTTTACTTATACACTTTTAAGAGCTTACTATAAGCTAGTGACTGAATGCTGAATGAAGACTGAAGACTGACTGATGACTGACTGATTGGAAAAGAGTTGTGGTGACTATTTATATGTAAAATCATTACTGGAAGGGGTAGATAAGTACCACGACCCTTGTTCCTTCATTAATTATCTGAATAACAACATTAGCTAATTTGTGATACTTAATGCTATTTCTAATTGTATACAAACATCATCAGTTTACGAGAACAGTAAACAATTAATAACTAAGTGGTGATATTCTAATGACATACAAACAGAAAGGAATAATTTCCTTGAGAAAGGTAAACAAATCATAAAGTCCTTTACATGTCCATTACACAAATAATCTTCAAGGATATTGATGAGTTTATCTCTGGAATAAAAAAATACGACCTATTAATGATGGACACTGAAACAATACCCAAAGACGAACATTTAGACAACCAGTTTTTTCTATGATAACTATATAAATATATTACATCAAAACATTGCAGGGTTGCTAAATATATCTGACGCACTTTGCGTTTGTCTAGAAGAACTTAGAATGAAAAACATTAACATTGATGTAATTTGTATAACCGAACATTTTATGATGGCTGGTTATGAACAATATTTGACAATTAATAACTACGATCTAGCTTCATATTTCAGCAGAAGAGACATCAATAGAGGTGGAGCATGTATCTTGATAAAAAGGACACCATTGAAAGGAAATTCCTGAAGTTAGGGACTTAGAAATAAGTAACACTTTTTAATGTTGTGCTATTGAAATAATCCATACTGCAAACATAATAGTTTTAATGTCGTTTTTACAACTACACTACCGGTATTTTTTAAAGCCTAAATTATTAAGATTATTATTGTAGGTAATGATGGAATATCTACCAAAATAATCAATTATGTCTCAGACACTATAAGTGGACATTTGAGCTTTGCCGAGGTAAACACTGTACTTTTCATTACGAATAAAAGGAAAATAAAAATAAAATCTGAGTCGTCGTCGAAGGTCGTCGTAATAAGTATGTTTCTTTTGATTTAGGCTGTAAAAGGTTTCCCACTACTGCTTCCCCCATCCTTAACTGAATCTGATAAACTTATTGTGTAATGACAAAACTTACAGCAGAGATTTATTAAAATATAAACCAAATTCTACAAATCGAAAAAGCCGATAAAAATCGGATCGCCGTTTTCCCGCCATTTTTTTTTTTTTTCTGTGGTTTACCGGCTATTCAGCCATCATTTTATTAGTGAAAAAAAAAAACGGTAAATTTATATTTTTCTCAAATCCATTTTAGTTTTAAAGAAAGAATTAAAATTATATTATAATTAGGTCATTAATAAAATCTTATCTTTATGTTATTTCAATTGTACATCACTGTAATTAAGTGGCTGTATAGAAAGTTTCGAAATGGTAAAATACTTAAATTCTCTTTGGTTCAATAGATATGTGAAAATAAAACAAGATTTTTTTAAAATAATTTGACAGCTGTCAGTTGAAAGTGATTCTCCCTAGGGATGAAAAGTATTACTTTCAACCCGCTTCTCAGGCAACTTCAGACCTACTTTCTGACCATGAGTAATGAAATAGTACATTGTTACCCTAGGGGTGAAAGTAATTTATTTAGTCTCGAGAAAAAGTTTGGCGTCCGAGCGAAGCGAGGTCGCTAATATTCGAGGGACTAAATAAGCCTTTAAACCGAGGTAAACACTGTGCTTTTCATAACGAATAAAAGGAAAATAAAAATAAAAACCTGAGTTGTCATCAAAGGTCGTCGTATGAGTTAAAGTATGTTTCTTTTGATTTAGGCTGTAAAAGGTTTCCGACTACTGCATTAACCTCTTCTCTTAAGAATCAGGCGTTGAATCCTTAACTGAATCTGATTATTGTGTTACTACAAAATCTCTTACAGCAGAGATTTAGTAAAGTATAAACAAAATTCTACAACAATTTTCCCGCCATTTTGTTTTTTTTTACTGTGGTCAATCGGCTATTCAGCCATCATTTTTCCTTTTTTATCAGTGAAAAATGGTAAATATTTCTCATATCTATGTTAGTTTTTGTAATGTCCTTGTACGCGGGGGTGGAAGGGGAGTGTCACAACGAAACAACTTGTTCATAACACGGTTTATTCCAAACTGACGACGCATACAAATCTTCCGCTACCCGCTAATACTTACTGTCTATTTATTATTTATATCTAAGTACCTACACTACATCCCTCCCACTTTATACGGTTTGAATTCATTTATTTCTAAAGATTAAAAATCACTTGTACAGAAGTAAATACTTAACATTATTAAAATACACTTTTGTTGTCCAGGAGTAGCAGGAATTTATAGTGTAAACATCCAATTGTTGCAACTTATTACATTTAAATTGCGATTTGTGAAGGTAATTGTAATAATCTTTGTATTGCCTACCGCCGTGCGACGCGGTGACGCGCTCGGCGCACGGTGGCTCGTTATCTTTGTTTTTAATGTTTGAAATCTAAGGGCACGTTTTTTTTTTTTTTTTTATGGTAGGTAAAATCATCCAATGACAAATCCCGCCCTTGGGCGGAGCAAGAAGTAGTGTCAGACTCTTACTGACTAAAAACCTACCCCGTTCCTTCGTAGCCTATCGTGCCGGGGTCGAGCATTCCTTTCGGAACTAACCCATGACCCCAGTAGGCTTCGACCCTGCCTGCCTGCAGTTAGCAGGCTGGGCCTCTTCGGTGTGCTGACAGCTCCTTGAGGCGCGCGGGAACAGAACGCGCCGTCGACGACTTGGGCTCGGTCCGGTCGGTTACCGGACGATCGGACAGCGTGCTACCCATTGCACGCCGTCCGCAAGCCCGCGCCTACGGTGGCCGGAAATCGGGATCGGAATCCCGGCGGCGGCTGGGGCGAGCGCCCCGTTGCCTCTGCCTGATGCGGTCGGCCTCCTCCTTTGCTAGCATTACTGCTTCGCAGAAGGAGGCGACCGCCTGCCATCCCTCCTCACTACGGACCATGGCCTTAACCAAGGCCCGGCGAGAGAGATCGCTGCCGCCGATCGCCCCCACGAGGACACGGCGATGCTCCGCCCAGGCGGGGCACACCTCTACAGTGTGCTCCACCGTGTCCTCCGGATGTTCCGCACAGTGGCGACACCCGGGCGAGTCCTCCGCACGAATCCGGAACAGGTACTTAGCGAACTTTCCGTGTTCGGTAAGCACCTGCGTCGTGCGGAAGTTGAGAACGCCGTGAGGTCTTTCCAGCCACGCCCCAAGGATGGGCCTTATCGCCCCAATTGTGGCGCGCCCCGAACGAGGTTGCGATAGTCGTTGACGCCATTTCGCCATGAGATCCCGCCGGAGCTCTGTCCGCCATGCCTCGACTTGTCGTGGCAGCGGAATTTCGCCCCGGCGTTGCATCTCCGTGCGCTTGTCGTGCATGTGTGCAAGGACTGTTGCCTCCAGATCCCACGGCGGTTGGCCAGCAAGGAGGGTCGCCGCCTCGCGGGAGATCGTTCGGTACCCTCGCACCATGCGTATTGCCATGACCCTCTGGCACGCATTCAGCTGGGTCCTCGGTTGCTGTTGCAACGTCGGTGCCCACACCGGAGCCCCGTAGAGAGCCATGGACCGAACGATTCCCGCGTAGAGCTTCCGGCAGGAGGCGTCTGGTCCCCTGAGGTTGGGCAGGAGCCGCCCGAGAGCAGCCCCAGTCCGATTCAGTTTGGGAGCCAGACGTCGGAAGTGCTCCTTGAAGTTCCACCAGCTGTCGAGGACGAGTCCCAGGTACTTCATCGTCGACCCGACGCTGATGTGAACCCCTCCTACCGTTAGCTGGGAACGCGGTGGTGGCGCACCCCGAGGGCCGTGGAAGCACATGGCCTCGGACTTGTGCAGTGCCACCTCGAGTCCCAACTGCTGGATCCTGTCAACGACCATCGCAACCCCGCGTGTCGCTAATTCGACCGCCGTCCGGTACGACTCTCCCCGCGCTAGGACCAACGTGTCGTCCGCGTAGCAGACCACGCTGACCCCGTCGGGGAAGTCGCCGCGCAGCACGTAGTCGTACCCGATGTTCCACAAGGGTGGTCCTAGTACCGATCCCTGCGGAACACCGCACGACATCTCTCGACGTTTCCACTCTCCCTGGTGACCGGGGTAGATGATATACCTCTCCGATAGGTAGGCCTCGATCACACGACAGAGGTAGTCGGGCACCCGGTGGTACCGGAGTGCCGTTCCAATGCAACTCCAGGGCAGGGAGTTGAAGGCGTTGGCAATGTCCAAGGACACTGCCACGACACACCTGCCCTGGGACACCGCATCCCCCGTCGTGAGGGCTCGCACGCGCATGATGGCGTCCACCGTGGAGCGCATCCTGCGAAAACCGAACTGTCCGTCCGACAGGTCCGGCCCCACCCTTGCAAGGCGCACGACGAGGCGGTTTGCAATTACTCTTTCAAAGAGCTTGCCCACCTCGTCGAGCAGCACAATGGGCCGGTACGCGGACGGAGAGTCCGCAGGGCGCCCCGGCTTCGCTATGAGGACCAGTTTCCCCGTCTTCCAGCGAAGTGGGAACTGGCCCCTCTCCAGACATGCGCTAAAGAGCCCCCTCAATCGAGGCCCGAAAGTCTCCATAGCCAGGACCCAGGCCCTCCCAGGCAGGCCGTCAGGTCCTGGGGCGGTATTCTTGGCACTCAGCCTTCGTACCGCCACTCTCATCTCTACCTCGGTCACCTCTGGAACATCGTCGTCGTCGTCGTGGTCCGCGTCAGGTACTGCCGGTGTTGGCGGAGCCATAGACGGGGGGGAGTGTACCCCCCGCGTAGGGAACAGAGTGCTGACCACACCCTCCACGAGCTCGGGCCGGAGACTCTGAGTCAGTGGGGGAGCCCATGGACGGAGTTTCTCCCGTACCATCTTGTATGGGCGTCCCCACGGGTCTGCATTCAGAGACCCCAGCCAGACGTTGCGGGCCTCCATTTTGGACCGCTTAATCTCCGCTCGGAGGGTGCGCTTCGCTACCCTGTAACCCTCGTACAGCTCCGCCTCAACAGCCTCCGCATCCGGCGGGCGGTTGCGGCGCTTGCAGTACCTGGCGTACCGGCGTCGCGCGTGGTTGCACGCATTGCGCAATGCCGCAATCTCCGGCGACCACCAGTACACCTGGCGCTTGGCACGTCCTGGACGGACTCGGGGCATTGACGCGTCGCAGATTTGCGACATGCCCTCCCGGAACCACTCTGCTTCGACGTCAATGTCGACAGGCCTGTCCGGTGCTTGCACCCAGGCCTGTACCGTCGCGGCTTCCAGGAGGAGCTCCCGGTCCATCTGCCTCAGCGCCCATCGCGGACCACAAGGGCTCCGCTGGACCGGCGCGGTCGAGGTTTGGGCGGAGACGTCAAACCGGATGTACCGGTGGTCTGAGAACGTCTCCACCCCCTCCATAACACGCCAGTCGACGACACGCGGTGCCAGATCGGGGCTGGCGAACGACAGGTCCACCACTGATTCGCCCCGCATCCGCACACACGTGGAAACAGAGCCCCGGTTTAGGAGGGCCAGGCCGGACTCCTCAGCCCAGGCCTCTACCGACCGACCCCGCCCGTTCGTATCTAAGGGCACGTTCACACTAGGAAGAAATACATTTTATTAGTTAATTTAATTAATTATTTTATGACTTTTTAAGATGTGGCATTTTATTAGTTTTTTAAATAGATATAGCGATTGTGTATTTTTAATATCTTTAGGTAGTGAGTTATAAAGTTTTGCTCCCTCATTTATTTATTTTTTTTTACACCTTGGTAGTTCTAGAGCTAGGTATGTGTAAGTCTTGTGCTCGCTTTAGAATACGTTTTTGCACCAGTACCTCTACCATGAGTTTTAAGCAATAGTATTCGTCGCTACTCGATATCGACGCCGTAAATATTTTGTATGGCAAATTTTGCAGCGCCTCTAGCAGAACCAAAATTTGTCATACAAAATATTTACGGCGTCGAAATCGAGTAGCGACGAATACTATTGCTTAAAACTCATGGTAGAGGTACTGTATGTTTTTCGTGAATGTGATTTGTGTGTGTAAGTCTTTGGAAAGAATTTTACGAACTAAAATACATGTGTTATAAAAATATATGTCAGAAATGTTAAAGAGCTTTGTATCTTTGTAAATTTTGTGTGTAGGGGTCAAATAGTGGTAGTGAAATAGGACTTTTATAATTATGTTTTTTGCTCTTTGTAGCTTTTCTAGGTTGATTTTGGCTGCTGAACCCCACAGTTCTATAAAATATTCAATGTGCGGTTTCACCAATGAATTATAAATAGTGTGGCGGACTTTTAAAGGAAAGCATCTGACAATTCGACGTAACGCCCCCGTTAGGCTCAGTATTTTAGATCAGTCGAGTTTTTTCTATATTTGTGGTTTCCATGTAAGTTTATTATCCAGAATAAGTCCGAGATATTTCTCTTCATTAACTTTGTTTAAATTGACTCCATTAATACTAAGGGATTTGTGATCTGAGTTTTTTTTTGTTTTTAGCTGCGAATATGATATAGTTGGTTTTGGATGTATTAATAGCTAACAGGTTATTTAGAAACCATTTTTCCAAGATGATGAGATCTTCTTGTGCGTCCTGAATTATTGAGTCGATTGAGTGACCAAAATAAAAAAGAAACAAATTGAGCCTTGGGGCACGCCGCAGTTTATTATCTTAGGCGCGCTAACATTGTCACCGATTTTAATAACCTGTCACCGCCCCTTAAGATGTGATTCAAAAATTTTGAGAGCATTTCCAGTTACACCGATTGAGGCAAGTTTATTCATTAACATGCTATGGCTAACAGTATCAAACGCCTTTTTTAGGTCAATGAATATTCCTAAATCAATATGTTTCTTGTCTATGTTGGTTTTAAGACTTGTGATTAAGTCTGTTGCTGCTGAAAGAGTATTGGACTTTGGTCTAAAGCCATACTGTCGTTGAGAAAGGTAGTTAAAAGAATTTAACTATAGAAGAAGTCGATTGTGCAATAGCTTTTAATAGCAATAAATTATAAATTACATTAATTACAAATAAAATCAATTACAAATCAAGTCATTTATGGATGCTTAATTCATATCTTACAGTGAAACTTGGTTCAGTGGGACCTTCTGAGCCGGAGCTCATGCTGAGGTCCCTATACTTTAGCACTGAATTACCTATGTTAGTGAGACAAAAGAAGTCCCTATATCTGGGATTTGTTCTCAATTTTATCATCAAAGTCACCTCTATAATTGAGACAGTGAGTGAATTTTACCTCTCTAGGATTCTATTTTAAAGAATACCTTTTCTAATTTGTTTTCTTTGAATTTTATAGGTGACTGAGGTAACACCAATTTTTCACCTGTCTAACTCGTACTATATGTTAAAAACTCATGTGTATTTTATATAAATGGATTATTACGTTCAATAGTCGCACATTTATAAACTAAAATAACCTTTTTTCCTCACTTCTATTAATAAGCTTTCCCCATTCGTATCCAACTCTTGCAGCCCTTAACTTTTGGAGTTCCTTAGGCTCTCCCCATTTGGACTCGGCTCGGCTCGTGTTGGTTCGGCTCGTTTAAGCTCGACTCGTCTCAGCTTGGCTCGGCTTGGCTCGGTTCGTCTCGGCTCGTCTCGTCTTGGTTCGCTCGTCCCGGCTTGGCTCGGCTCGTTTCGACTTGGCTCGGCTCGGCTCGTCTGGTCTCGTCTCGTCTCGGCTTGGCTCGGCTAGTCTCGGCTAGGCTCGTCCCGGCTTGACTCGGCTCATCTAGGTCATACTGACAAAGTGTATGACCTCATACACGTATCAGTGGTCTCAAGGCAATGTCCCGTAATATATTCGCACATTAAATTGTATCTTCAACCGATTGCACATGCAGTAAGTAACAAACTTTGAAAATGAGTATGTTGTATAGGGATTTATAAAACAAACAGAACATTTTTGTACGTATTTTGTTACGTCTATCCTTTACTTTTTACCATTTCTGCAAATCTAAACTTTTAAAAAAAATATTAAAAACAGAACAAAATAAACATTTTAGGAGGGCTCCCATACAGCAAAAGTGATTTTTTCGCATAAATATATACATATGTAGTATTTAATATTGTATAAATTAATTATGGTACAGAACCCTTCGTAAGTGAGTCCGACTCGCATTTTTTTGTAGAGTATTTGTAGTTTTTACTTTTCTTTCGGCCACTTCCTTCGCTACCATTATTGCTTTGCACGCGGAGGCGACTGCCTGGCATACCTCCTCTCTTCAGACCATGGGCAGAACCAGGGACCGGCGCGAGAGGCCGTTGGCACAGATCGCTCCCACGAGGACATGACAGTGCTCCCTCCAAAAAGGCCACACCTCCATTGTATGGTTCATCGTGTACTCCGAGTGGTCCACACAATGGTGCCGTTTCTTCCACATAAATCCGGTGCAGGAACCTTCCAAACTTACCATATCCGGTGAGGACCTGCGTCATACGGAAAGTGAAGACGCAGTGAAGTCTTTCCAAGCATTCCTCAATGAGAGACTTACCACCATAATTATGGCGTGCTCAGCAGTACTGCTGGACTTTTATTACTCCGTACTTTTATTTTTTATTGTGTGGATGCCAGACAATAAGAAGTATTAATAATACTTCCTTTACTTTCGAGTAAAACAATATCTTTTTTCTTATTTATCTTCTTCCTAATTTATAATCTTTTTAATAATATTGTATTGATGTAGGTATTTTATGTGTTTTAACTTCAGAAAATACTTTTCATTCAGTAAAACTATTTACGCGTGCTACATAACCTATTTTTAGTAATGTCTGAATAACACGACATTAGCATAAATATTTTTGAAATGAATGTTGAGATATAAAAAATTGGCAGGTATTATTACGTAATACCTTTTTATCTACAAAAAAAGATAAACTATTAGACGTTCACTTCGAGGGGCCTGATGCCTCTCATCACGCTTCCCCACTTCGCATCTAAAATCAGACCTTAGGACCTTAGGCCCTACCACGTATATTGGGTTTGTAGCCCCATCTCGCTCGATTTTAACACGTCATGGTGCCTCACCCTGTTTGGTTTGGTAGCAAACTTGCATTTGTCTCGCAATGTTGTTGTTTTGTTGTGATGTTGTTATGTACGACGATGGTCTCAAATAAACTTTTTCGAATAAACGGTTGGTAATTAATTTAAACTTGAAGTCGTGGACGACTACTTTTCCCTCGGACAGACGGTCCAGTTGGATAGGTCTAGCTTCGAAATACAGCTGAATTGTCGAATCCAACTCGGCCCGGCAGGGTTCGGGAAGCTGCGCAGTATCTTCTCGGCCAATATACCAAAGTGTCTCAAGATGACAGTCAATGACCAGTGTGTGTTGTCAGTAATGACATATGGCTCCAATATGGGCAATAGAAAAGGCAAAGCTCGAAGTTTCCTTGCGTGATCACATCAGAAATGAAGATTATCCGCAGGAGAACCAAGGTTACCGACATAGCTCGAAGAATTTGACTGGTCTAGTGGTTAGTGGCCCTGATTGCTATGCCAGTGGTCGTAGGTTCGATTCCCACCCAAGACAAATGTTTGTGTGACGAGCACGATCATTTTGTGTGGATGTAATTAATATATAATATAAATGTATGCATATATTTATAAATATACGAGTGCGTTTATCAGTTGTCTAGTACTCATAGCACAAGCTCTGCTTAGCTTGGGACTAGATAGTGCTGTGTAAAAGTTGTGTAATATTATATTATAATCGCCAATATTAAGTGACTGTGGACAGGGTACATCTCGAAATGAAGACCAAAGGTTCTCGACTAATATAACAACAGTGGACGTCTTTCAGCTGAAAAGATGACAATTATGATGATAAGGAATCATTTTATTGTTATCTAGTTTTATTTACGAACCTTAACAATCGCGAAGTTATAGAACACTAGCAGCCCGTCCCGGCTTCGCACGTGTGGACATGATTTTTATTATATTTTTACCTTTCATTTATATTTTGTTGTTTCATTTCTATACTTTTTAAATGCAGTATCTCATTCATTTAAAAAAAAAACCTATGTTTAATTACAATCCGAATTTGTACATCGTTTTTTTTATATAAGTAACTTATGTACTCTTAAGTGAGACAATTATATTACTTAGATGTGCCCGTCCCTCTCCCGCACCGCTGCAATGCCTGGCTAGCAACGACACGGCGGCGGTGCGGCGGCGCCTTTTCTGTATCTATGACTGTTTAAATTCGTAATATCTATTGAATGGATTAGCTGATTTGAACAATTCAAAAAGTAATCTACATGAATTGAAAAAGTCTTGAAAACAATATGATTAATTTGGATAAGGATTTAAACAGAAGTATGAATAACATGGTCTAATTTTGGTCGATTTTTCTATCAACTTTTAAAATGTAAAAAGTGGTTATTGTGACATAACGATAATAGTTAGACATATAGTATCGCGAAGTTTTTTGTAGTAATTGATATGTTCTTTAATATTGTAGAACATACTTTTTTTCTATCACCAATAGTTTCCGCAGCGCATGCGACGAAACATTTTTTATGGCATTTTTTTCACCTTGGGTTACGTTACTAGCAATAAATATAGCCTATGTTACTCAGAGTGAATGTAGCTTTCTAATGATGAAAGAATTTTTTAAGTCGGCTCAGCAGTTTTTGAGTTTATTCATTACAACACACACACAGAAAAATACAAATCTTTCCTCTTTATAATAATAGTGTAGATGAACGCCCTGGCGCGCGCGTCTTTCTTCCGTAGCATTCGATTGAGTTCAACACGCGACTGACTGAGAGACATCTTTTGACTAGAACGTAGTCAAGTATGATCCTGACTGCAGCGAAATTCAGTAGCCTTGTTTGAATTTCTAATTATAATGCAGTAACAGTGACTTATACAGTGACGGTTCCCGACTAAAACACAGTAAAGTGTGATCTAAACGCACTAAAAATTAGTAGCCTAGCTCGAGATACCAATTAAAATGCAGTAATATTGACTTATACTGCAATTTAAGTAGAATTTCGTATTTTTTTAGGTTTATACCTGCCGACTATAATGCAGTAAATAATAAACTTACTGCGATTTAGTTGGTTTTGCTAAGTAATTCTACTTGACTAACACTAAATAAAGTACCACATCTACGCATTTGCTGCATTTTAATCTGTAAACTGTATTTAATAAATCAGTGATCGACCATGCAGTATTAACATTTTTGGTACAAAAACTGCTTACTGCGTTTTAATTTATATGCCTCAATATTTTTTTAGGTGCAGTTTACAAATTTTATGAGGTAATAGAGCTATTTACTGCGTTTTATTTGGTGAAGCGATGGTTCGATTTAGACGTAACTGCATTAACTGCATTTTAGTTTGTATAACAATGAATTTCGGCATACGATGTTGAAAGAAAAGAAAGAAAGAAAGAAAAATATTTTATTTGACACAATATGAAAAAAATGAATGAAAAATGAAAATGAAAAATAGTTTATTCACACAACATATTTAACACATAAATATTACCTCTGCCAAACTGCAAAGCAGTTTGTTGGCAAATGTAGCTCATTTTTTCTAGCACGAACAAACAAACAGTAAACATTTTGACAATTCAAAGTGCCTGTAATTGGTCTATTTGAAATAAAATATTCTGATTCTGCTTCTAAATATCCTCAACATTGAGGGTTTGAAAAAATTCATTAAGGAGGTACTTGTGTATTTTATTTTTATAAGACGTTTTTGTGATACAGCTGTTTATATCGACTGGTAGGTTATTAAAAATGGTTGGAACTAAAAACTTTCTACATCTTCGACCATAATAGTTATTATAATTGGGTACAACAAACCTTTTCATATTATTTGTCCTCTGAGATCTCGTACGTACAATAATATTTTTATATATATCACTATTATACTGCTCTAAAGCTATTGCTAACACCACTCTCTCATGAGCCGGCAGTATATTACATTCCAAAAATAAATTTTCATACTCACCAATTTTATAACGCTTTTTTGTATTTTTATCTACTAATAGTTTCATGAATCTAATCTGTAGTTTTTTATAGACACACACAATGCAGAAACAACATGTAGACACTTAAGATAAAAAAAGGATGAAACAAACGTTGTGTGTCTCACGGTTGCGACAAATAGGTCCAGTTCAGCAAAAATGCCAGACAGCTACGTGGTAGTTGCCTGACGCTGGTTTTCAACTGAACCTTATTTAGAGTGATTGGTTGAAAATTGATTTATTTACCCAGTTAACAATGTAAGGTGTAGGGTAATTAAAAAATTACGTACCTATTTTATAAGTTTGTGAGGTAAATAATAAATAAAAAATATGTGTTCAGTGTAAAAAATACATCAAATTTAACAAAAATAATAATAACAATAATAAGCCAATCTAATTGTGCTTTATTCCACGCGCACGACAAAAAACCGGTTTTAAAAACGACACAACCCCAACACGTCGCCATCTTTGCGCGCGGTGCAACGATACTATGCTTAGGGCAGCTAAGCGCAACGGACGAATTTTAAACAGCGCGTAATAATGTTGAGTTACTGCATTCGTAAATTTGTTTTTTCTGCCAAGTAAATCATCGAATCAAAACCTCGGTTACACTAATGTGTTCCTTATGATATGCCCGTTAAGAATCAATATATAACTCAAAAACGTAAAAAAGCGTACTGCGTTTTAGTGCCTGCACGGCAGAGTCAATATTGAAATCTGTGCTGTATTTTACTATATTTGATATCTTTTCTACCTTTAATATTTATACCTTCTCTAATTTGTCGTTGTTCTACAGTCTCATATTCATGAATGGGCTTGGCCATGTTACTCAAAAGAACGAAGATATAAATACTTAGCATTGTAAGAACATCTAGATTTCTAAAATTCTGTTGGCAACTCTCTGTTTATGGTATTCGTACTATAGTCGGATTGCGCGTTTTTGTAACACGAAAACTCTTTCACTAATATAGTCATAGCTGTTTCCCCAAAGAAGTACACTTTATCTAATTTTGGATTCTACTAACGCAAAATAAAATATTTTCAGTTGTTCTATTATACTAATAACACTTTTTAAGGCACTCAGAGCACAGCATACAGATGATACCGACGCATCAATTGCCTTCAATTCTGGTTTCCAATTTAGTCGTTTGTCTATATGAATACATAAAATTTTACTTCACTTACGAACTCGATTCTCTCATTGTTCAAAGTTATATCTAAATTTTACTTATTACTGGATGTCTTTCTAAATAACATTAATCTGGATTTTTGAAGTATTCATTATTAATGTATTCATAGCAAATCACATATGGAAGGCTTGCAATGCAACATTAAATAAATTAGTCAATTTAGCTAGGTATATCATATCAGAAAACAATCTATTGTCACAAAAAAAAAATACTATTTCAATGTCAGGTACAATTGAATTTATATAATTAATCAAATCATTTATAAATATAATAAATAGAATAGGTCCAAGTATAGATTCCTGTGGGACTCCCGTGGTCAAGTTTACGATTCGTGATCTATTAGACTTTTTGTAGCCAATTTGAATTTTGTCAATTTCTACAAACATATTCCTGATGTTTTCATTATTTTTTTTTTTAATTAGGAACAAAACATTTGCAAAGCCTTATCTCTTATACCATAACGACTCTTTTTTTGAGAAGCAATTTATGATTAGGTCTAGAAAAATCCTTGCAACCTTCATCTTATTATTATTTTTTCTTGTTACAACGTCCATTAAGGCATAAATGGCATTTGAGGTTAACCAAATTATTTTTTTATTCAAAATTCTATTTACACGTGAGTTAGAAGCCGCTTTCTAATAATATTTATAATTTTTTTTTTACAGCATAGCTAATAAAGAGATTAGTCTATGATTTTTTTTTAATCAGTCCTGCTAATATTCTAACGTGTTCTCTTCACCTACACTAGTGCTATATTTATAGTCAAATTGTTTTCCTAGAATATTAGATATATTAGGATATATCAGGATCATTTTGTAATACTTAAACCCTCTCCAGGAATATAAAAAAATACAAATTAGCGAACACACCAGAGTGATGTAGATTATTATTATTTTTTATCCGACTTCGCCAGAAGGGTTATTTTTTAATAATTGTAAGGAGTCTTATAACTTAGTGATAATGTCACTCCTATCAGAAAAATACTTCTATAAATTACACACTAAGCTTTAGACTACTAATCCAACTTAACAGTACCTATATTAAATTGTGTTACTCACTCATAAATAACAATCGACACAATATCTTAGCCTCCTCCAACAACGGGGAGATTAAGATCCTGTTACATGACCTGACCTCAGAACTCACAGGAACCAGCAGTGCTATTCTGTAAATGGTAAATCACTTCGAAAGTCATCTCGCAAATCATCTCGAAAGTCACACTCACTTCGCTTCTCATCTCGCCTGTGCAAGTTTCGGTATTCACATGTCAAGATCAAGGCTAAGTGAAGTGAAGTGACTTCCGAGAACCTAAGTGATATTGCTCTATGGTAGTAGGGTAGGGACGTTGAATTGTGTCTTGTTATAACTTATATCGACTCGCTAAATTTAGCTGAATTTGCGCTCTACAATAATAGTTTATAGTTAATTTCAGCCATAAATGCAATATAAATGCATAATTTTGTACGTTTTAATATTTACAAGTTTTATTTAAGACGAGAATGAAAAAACTAGACTGAATGCAGGTCGCCTTTGCCTCATATCCGTATATTGGAAAAAAAGTCACTCGCGTCGCGTCGCTTGTACCTCTTTAATTAAGTCAAACAAAGTCGCCAATCGTCTTATTTGTTTACAAACAAGCAATTTAGATTTCTCTTATTTCCCCGCGATTTTTCAGTGAAGTGTGTAACAAAACCATAGCCGAATGCTTGCTCTCATGGAACGCAACAGTGAGAGGGATCATTTGCTTGTGGAGGCTACTAAAGCTGTGGGAAAAGGCTTAAAAGCTCTGGCAGAAGCAATTAAGCGGTAATATGGCATAGCTTCTGCCGTTTTATAAATGTGTGTGAAATAAAAATATTTTTAGTTTATTGATTATTTAATATTATTACATGCATATCATTACAGTTACCCCAATGCGAAAATGTAGGAAAAAATATAAATTAATACAATTTTGAATAACTTCTATTTGATACAAAGTTCTATACACAATATTAAAAAATACAATAAAAATCATTAAATTAATCAATACAAAAAATTAAATTACATTAGTACATTAATACAATTTATTTCAATTCAAATTTAATTAATATTCTAATATAAAAATTGTAACACTTGCTAACTCGCTCAGTGAAATTAGGCCACTCTTGACTGCCATAATCTATTAATTAAGTCTGTCCGCGCAATTCTTCCCATTTCCAATTCCGTTGGTCATACATCATAATCATGCTGAATCCTTGATAGTAGTCTCCCTTCATTCAGCATTTCTTCAGGGGATAGCACAGGTGCTGGTACTCCTGCCCGATTACATATGTTGTGCAGTAGCGTGAAGCTTAGTGTAATATGCCTCTGGAGAATTTTCTTCTACATTTACAACCGGTGTCATTAAATATGGACGCTGTGCATATCCCGAATCTCCTGAAGAGAATAAAGAAGCATTCATTAAGGTAAAGCAATCAGACAAAACTGGAGCCCTGAGACAGCTACAACTGAACAATTTGAATTATACCATTATTCATCTTAAATTTTACCAAGTCTTTCAAGTAATATCTGAGTATGTAACAACATGGTACAAGGGTTCAAAAGATTGTTTACCTATTACTAGTTACTAAAACACTAAGAGTTCTGGCTAGATGATGTTAGACTGTTCTACAATGACAGTGGATTTGACAAAATGTATTTCATTGGTTGTGTCTAGCCCTGTTTTGAGCCAGTATTCTTCGAACCAACAATCTTAAGAAGTATACAAAATCAATAACAATGCCCAATATATTTACCTAATAAATATACAACTTCACCCGCATTAGACACTTCTTCTAAATGGCTATATATGGATATGGCTATTCCGGGCTTGACGACGACTTGCAGCAGCGTAGGGTATCAGCTTCTTTCAGTAAGCTCAATATCAAAAAAGAATGAGACATCTACAAAAGTTAGAAATAGATGAAAACACAACAAATTCACAAGTGCTTAGAGTTTTTTATGGTCGGTATATTAGTTAGTTCATACTAACCGTTTCAAGGTTTCTGCAAAAAAGTCACAAATAGGTATATATTTGCGAATATATAATTTTTCTTTTTGTTTATTTCTAGAATTCACTCAAGAAATAGTAACTTTTGATTTGACAGATGAATTCGTGTGTGACATGCGAGATGACTTTCGAAATGACAAGCGAATTGTATTTCAGAATTCAAAATCAGAATACAAACGTCAAAATACTCACCCGTTTTAGTTCCTCACACTTTGATCATCACTTGGTGGCGCTAGTGTCGAATTCACTCCATTTAAGAATACGAAACTTTAATTTCACATTATTTCACTGCGGATTCAGAAGTGAGTTCGCAAATCAACTTTTCAGAATAGCAATGCTGTATGCTCCGGTCACATTCCATTAATACATAATAAACATCCTCGTAGATTAGGAATCAATTTAACAAAGGAAAATATATCAGAAGATCTTGAGAATAAAGTAAAACAATTAAGCATCGTCAATCATAGGGCCACCAGAAACTACCCTGGGAGGCCAAAAGAATCCACCTAAGCATCTAATCTCATCTAGGTCTTATGAATATAAAGGGCAAAATACTGGAACAACGAGGGCTTCGCAAAATATGGCATACCACTAGATTTCCAATAGATAAAAATAAACTTTTCAATAAATGCTCGGAGGAATTTGAAAACTTAGTCAAAACCTCATCCAACAATAATTTTAAAACATACTTGACATTACAAAAAAATATTACTCTCTTTGAAAAACTTCCATGAACCTGAAGTGACCTAAAACTCAAATGCTACCTAGAAGAATCTGTGAGAAGTGATAATCGAAAGGCTACAGCTTCTGCCGAAAACTCCATCGGGGTTTTCGAAACTTTTACCCGATTTTTGTAAAGAATTTATTATATTATTAATTTAATAACTACTACTCTAGTTTTAATGGGCTAACAACAATCAAACAAAATAATGAAGACAAAAGAGCATTACAAACATAATGAACTGTAACATTTTTTTTTAACTGATATATTTCGGTTTTACTACACAAGTTTTGTAATTACTGTGATATCAAATAAACATTAATAAACATTTTTACACGTAACTTACGATATCCATCAGCAATCGATTTGTTGGATCGAAACAAGGTGTATATGGGCTAATGGGCGCAAAACCATTATTTGTTTATTTTAATAAAGATTTAATTTGATCAATTCCTGCTTAATTCTTTTAAAATATTGCAATATCCTGTTGAATTTATATTAAGATTTGATTCGATAACTTCCCTTCAAATTATTAAAATTTTGCGACATCCTGTTGAATATAAACAAGGATTTTTTTTCGTTTCGAATTTTTTTAAATATATACAACATCCTGTTCAATTATAACGAATTAAATGACGACAAGGCAGTCGTCATTTAATTCGTTATAATTGAATGAATCTAATACTCAAAAATATTAGAGCATCTGGTCACATTATTTAAATTAGAATTTACTGTGACAATTTACGCTGTGTTTATTTCATCGACCTATATTCTTGCGATAGACAAGCACGTTCATATAAACTATTTGTCAAAATACTGAAAAGTTCAAACAATAAATCGCTGCAGCGCTAGATTGCCATTATGTCGTCTAACAAAACTTTAAAACTTACAGCGCTAAGACAGCTTATAGAGGATACTTTTTCGCGACCAAAAGGTCTAAAGCGCTATGAATTTCCTAGTACTTACGCGTTTCGTTCAACTTAGTGTGATGTCATGTCATCTATATAGATTTTTATACCGCAGAAGTGACACAGTTTCTTGCCTACAATACTTCATTACAATAATACTATATTTCAAAATGTAATTATAGTTTATGTAAAATCGAGATCTAAATAACAGTAAAATAAATAAATAAATCAGTAATCACTGATAAGACTACAAGTTCAACTGAACCTAATTCAAATTTTAATATTAACCTGCACGTAATATGGTACGTAAATTACCTAAGTGCTAACGAATGACAGCATGGTTAACAACAAAACTTACCGATGAAAACTGATACCTCATGATTTGCTGACATTTCGTCGTAATTTATTAAAAAAAATCATTGTTATTAATTATACAAAAAAAGAAAGAGCATTAAATAAAATATTTAAAAATTTCAAACAGTATAAAAACAGCACAACAGTTAAAAACACACAGTTACAGTTAACAGTTTAAAAGACCGTGCGAAGTCTGTATTTGGTAAACTAGCTGTAGGTAAAAACCTAATTCTGCTTTTTGTGGGAGGGAACATCTGCATGTTTTAGTCTATGATTGTAAAATGGGGAAGAGTTTAAATAAAATAATATCTTCTCTAACGTACTATTACGATAGTAGAAGCTATTACATTGCTTGAACAACCAATGGTTTTACTTACTTGACTACAAAATTATTATATATGTTCAAGTTCACTTAAATTTGTATTTATAAGCGTCGCTCTGACACTGCATGAACGTCAAAACTGCACTAATGCCATCAATGTAAAAGTGTTCGGACTGCAGGTCACTTAAGTGAAGTAAAGTGACTGTACGGCACGCCTCATCTAGTGCGTAGTACATATATATCAATGGTTTATTTATTTTAATTTTTTTCATCCATCAAAGTGAATTTTTATGCTTGTCACTTGCTGTGTATAAAAAACAATGTAATGTGATTAGAAGGGCACTTTTTCGCCGCCCATGGAATAAACACCTTGAACTGAAGTAAGATATTTCTTTATTATCACTCTATAGCATTTCATGATGTTACTGTGACTGTGTATTTTGTATGATGTCAACACCAGTGGCGATCATGCGCCGACATACACGAGCTACACTATACATTCAGATATTACTTTCAATGTTGGGAATTATAACCCCAAGACCTAACACTTTCGCTGTTGGGCATTACAATCCCAATACAACACTACAAACCTAACACATAACACTTTCCAAGAGCTCTGAAACGCTCTCACTCTCGTTATAGCTCCTTCTTGCGAAGACTCAATGACGTAGAATATAAGATCAAACGAACTTCGGCAAGTGAAGTTCGATCGATATTATATTAATCGCTTCATTCGAAGATATAACATTCACAACGTAGTTCCTCTACCCTACAAGGCAACTTCGCACTTTTTTTAAATTTACCCCCGTATTTTTTAATTTTTCTTAAGTAGGTCACTCCTAGCAGTTCTGTCAAACCTCATTCTTTTTAGAGTAAGTGAATCTAGCAAAAACTTACTTATGGGCAAGTAGGGTGGGTGGGTGTTTATATCTTCGAATGAAGCGATTAATATAATATCGATCGAACTTCACTTGCCGAAGTTCGTTTGATCTTATATTATATTGCATCGCTTCATTCTTCAGATATAACATTCACAACGTAGATGTTTAGAGATTAAGTTTTTGCTGTTCTTTTTTATTTTTATTTTTTATTAAATATTTTTTGTTATTTATTATTATTATTATTTTAATTCAATAATAATACCTAGTGTAATTAATTCGATCTAATTATACAATGACAATATTTTAATTTACGATAGGTATTTTATCTATTGCTTGATTCTACATTAAGTCAACTGCTTGAATAATTAGGTACTTATTTGGGTTGATTCTTAATTTATAACAGATCAGTATGATTGATCAGTTTTATTTAATTTGTATTTGATGGAAAACAAACAGAACTTGCAAAGTAATTTTCTTCGCGTATGGGCCGACAATATTATTTCGCGAATGTTTGAGAAGCTGTTGTCCAACCAGGATAGGCCCGCGCGGCGCGCCGTGGACGTGGAGTGGCGTGTGCTGTGCGCACTGAACATCGCCACATCCACGCCGGCGCCGCTCTCACACAACACTAGTTTTATCCAACGGCTGATTGACTGCGCCGTAGCGCGCCTATAGGGCTGTTTAAACGTTAGGAATAAATTAGGTACGTTTTCGGGTCTAATTTCTTTAGTTCTTTGAAGGTAATCTTCTAAATAAAGTCACTGGGCAAATACTTGGTTTGTCCACAAAGTATGGTTGAAATAAGATTGGTTGGGCTCTACCTGGGGCCGATGTTTTTACGGTTTTTACTATGTCAATTATGACTATATCAATGCCTTTAGAATTTATTTTTAAGTTTGAGGTCTTTGTAAGCGAGAACGTTTGAACTCTGTGGGCTATGCAAACAGCTAATAAGACAGCCGGCATTTTTGATATTTTCGATTGGTGGATTCCTATTTGGGAACCCATTAGAGATATAGTCGAGTGCCACCTGAGGATTTCAGGTACTCGTGTATTTAGATACACACGGTCGCAACTTGTACACTCCTTACAGTGGTCTTTTGATGCAGTCGTTTTTTTTTTTTTCTATACTATTTCCTAGAAGTAGCGCTAGGGCAGAACGATAGCTGTGTAGGGAGCCATATGATGCTCTCTCATCAACTTGATTGGACAAGAAGGCCATGACGCTTGGGATTGACAGCTCAAACATGCTAATATTATTAGCTAAACAAAATTTCCACCATAGTTTAAAGGTGACTTTAGGTTAAGAGCGCAAGCCGGAGAGCACCGCGGCACCCAGGATAACCGACTTGTAAAGTGGAAGGGAAGATGAAAAGATTTTTTTTTTTGCTTTTAGTATAATGATTTCTGAAACAAGCATCATTTTTAACTGGGGATACCAGGCTTGTGATGCTTCTATGGCCATATAGAATACAAGAATTCCTTCGGCTATGTCTAAAACAATTTTTTGTAAGCGTTTTAATATTAATGAAAATGGCGGAAGTCATAAAATAAATTATTGCACCATCTAACAGTAAAGGCGTCGACGGTGATAGCATCAGAGTCTAGTCACCAATACACGTAGCGCTCGCATTTTGCATTGGTGCAAGAAACGAATAAATCTATAACTGGCTTAGGCACCTAATTTATGTATGGAATTCTTCATTAGATAATTCCCATTCTGTATGTGTTTTTATTATTATTATGTTTTAGATTGTTCGTCGGCTATAACACTGTCGTGTGTGTTTAATTAATATGCAAACCACCAGATTTTTCGGTTCTCACACCACTGCCGAATAGACCGAGATAAATTGTTTAAATGAGGAAATTGTATTCAACCCATTTAGTTGATATAGCTAGTAGCTGGCGTATTATCAATACGTAATATTATAACACAATCAGAATAATTGCGACCACACCATTTTTACACTAAAAATACAACTATTTAATTGGTATAAACTAGTGCTTGACTGCAATCCCACCTGATGTTAAGCAGTGATGCAATCGTTGATGGTGAAACGCACTAGTTTATTAAGAGCCTATTCACTCTAGCCTTTTCTCTAGATAGTTAACGTGAAACTTTAGTTCAAAATTTTTCCAGGCGCCATTTATGCGTTCGTTATTACAACAAACACCCCAGCCTGTCCTAGAGGCATCAGTGAATATTTCTAATGTGAATTAATGTGTGCTTTTATGGAGTTGGATGTGTTAGAAATATTTTTTGACCACCAATTTAGACCTTTTAAAATTATATTTAGTAATATAATTTTTGTTTCAAAGTTATTGCTTATTTTCAAGGCTATACATTTTTGACACTCTAAAATTTTTGCGTAAATCCATCCGTATTTTGCTGCGGGGAAAGCAGCGGTAAGTAAGAACTCTGGTTGAGCACATTCTCATAAAGTGCTGTGTGGCAAAAGTATAAATGTATCAATTAATTTAGAAATATGATTGCGTTTTTGATCTGGTAAGGACATTGATATTATTTTTTATTTTTTTTATTCATTTTCTTAGGTTTCATACTAAGAATTTGCGTTTTTGTTTTGGTTCTAATTAACTCTTGTTATAAAATCAAGAGATTCTAATAATTTCAAAGTTTCTGTGACGTTGTGACGACATTCCGAGTAATTATTATAAATATATAGTTGGTGCAATAGATAAACCGTATTGCATAGCGTTAAATTCGTACAAAACCTTTTGTGCGTTATCGTCCTCGAAATAAAAAGTGCATACTTTTTAATTCTTTCAAATCTATGAATCAAATCTATAGATTTGATTTATGTTGGCCATGAATCCATTATTAGGGATTAATTTAGAGACAGTTCTTCCATTTTAAAATGGAAAGGGTCTTCCATTTTAAAATGGAACTTTGATATAAACTCCTTTAGTGGCTTTAAATTCAAAATAAAGCGCTTTTCACCGTATGATTTGGCAGTAGGGAATATTTTTTATATATTATTTTATCCTTAGTCGGTGAGCATGTTGATATTGCTCCTATATCGAGTAACTTCTTGATAGCCTAATTCATATCCTCTTTTTCTGTCTGTGAGAGACAATTACGAGGTAACATGGTTTGTACTGGAGTTATGTTAAACCAGTGAGTATAAAAATAATGTATTTGTCCAACATGCACCTGATCTATTGTTGAGGTTGAGCACGCCCTTTATTCGTGTTCGAATACCTCGTTTGCGCCGCTGGCTATGCCTTGCGTACTGCAGGGGCTTGTCTCCTCTGGTCTCCGCCCCCCCCCTTGTTCGACTGGTAACGCGAAGGACCTGGCCAGTTTTCCTGGTAGTGAGGTCTAGTGATGGCCGATCGAACGGTGTGTGGGGGTTTTTGTGGCACCGGAATCTTTTTTATTTGTAGACCCTGCCTTTCGATAGCATTTGAAGCTTTTTTGTTTAGTTTTAATCCGAACCGAGTACTACCTTTTGTTATCTTCGATAACATTGAGGAATTATTTTCCGGGTGTAACCATTTTGATACGTGCTTTAGTATCTGTATTGTGAAGATGGGACAAGATGCGACAACTGTCACTTAGCATTTTAATTGCCAGTCATGAAAAGAGTCATCGCCCTGTTTAGGGCTGTGATCCCAGCACCAAGAAGTAGTTGCGACAACTCAATTTTGTTTTGTCGCGGTTTCTAGCCATATCCGTTATAGCCGCCGAAATTTCAGCATTAAGACCGGGTGCTTGCAAAATGGGACAGTTGGAAGGAACAAGATATATATATGTAGGTATATATATATATATATATTTTTTTTTTTGTAATAACTTGTCCTTGACTTCCATCGGAAGTTTTCTTTTTAAATAAAATAGGCCATCTTTGTGCTAATTTTTTCTCATCAGAGAGAGCTCCCCAAGTGCAGATAGAATTTCGGATTCGAGCTCATGTTCGACCAGAGGTACGTCCTTCGTTACTGGTAGTCCTGGATCAAGAGCTGGTATCTCAGGAACGTCAGTTCGTTGTGGATTAGCAGACTAATCTAAGTCGAATTTATCGGCCTCAATCATAATAAAATGATTTATTTGAGATTGCTAATACTTTGACAAAAATTATATACCTTCGTTCTATCTCTCGGATAGACCCCAGGCTTTTGTCTTATTTTGCAAAAATGTTTAGCTGTCTCATGTAAGACAGGCTATTATTTTGCTTTTATACCTTCGTGTTGACTCACGGCCAACCCCCAGGCTTGCCACGTTCGATTTCGAATCAAGGCAACAAATAAATCTTTAAGATTAGGTATGTATCAATTGGCACTAAGAAAATAACATTTTAGCACTCATTCACCAAAATTACATAAAATAAGTAAGTACTTACTGTCAACGGCGCGGTGGCGTTATTGAAATCAACATCGTAATCCGAAAGTTCTAACACTCGCGCCATGCGACGACTTTGTTGTCGTTATTTTTCTTCGAATTTACGAATCTTTTTGTTTATTATAATGCTCAAATTTAACTTTAGTAATGAATTTGGATATAGTTAACAAGTGAAACGGAAAAACAACTCAATTTAAAATAATAAAACCGTTAGTTTTGAAAAAGGGGACTGTTCCCAGAGAACACGTGCTTTCGTTGCCTCGCACGGAAAAAGAATGAGGTTTGACAGAACTGCTAGGAGTGACCTACTTAAGAAAAATTAAAAAATACGGGGGTAAATTTAAAAAAAGTGCGAAGTTGCCTTGTAGGGTAGAGGAACTACGTTGTGAATGTTATATCTGAAGAATGAAGCGATGCAATATAATTCCGGTGAAGGCTGCAACTTCGACTTCGAGGGCGCTTTTGAATATTTGGCCTCGTACTTGCACGCCCGCTCCATCTTAACTTGCGGTCGATCCAACTTCAGTCGTGTGGTGCGATTGACTCCTTGTCGACGTCGCCGGGTTCTAGTTCCTTGATCACGTGGCTTGTTGCAAAATTTATAAAACAGAAATAACAAAAATGGTTTTAGATTGTGGAAAACTATACACGATAAAAGTTACAAAGCATTAAGATATTTTTATATCTCTGAAACGGTGCGTCTGAGCTCAAAAATAACAAAATTTTCACCCCCTTTAATAAAGTCCTTGCACACATGCACGATAAGCGCATGGAGATGCAACGCCGGGGCGAAATTCCGCTGCCGCGACAAGTCGAGGCATGGCGGGATCTCATGGCGAAATGGCGTCAGCGACTATCGCAACCTCGTTCGGGGCGCGCCACAATTGGGGCGATAAGGCCCATCCTTGAGGCGTGGCTGGAAAGACCTCACGGCGCTCTCAACTTCCGCACGACGCAGTTGCTTACCGAACACGGAAAGTTCGCTAAGTACTTGTTCCGGATTCGTGCAGAGGATTCGCCCGGGTGTCGCCACTGTGCGGAACACCCGGAGGACACGGTGGAGCACACTGTAGAGGTGTGCCCCGCCTGGGCGGAGCATCGCCGTGTCCTCGTGGGGGCGATCGGCGGCAGCGATCTCTCTCGCCGGGCCTTGGTTCAGGCCATGGTCCGTAGTGAGGAGGGATAATAATAATAATAATAATAATAGTTGTTCTCGTCTGGCTAACGGCGAGTATTTGCATAGGCACAACCTTGTAGCCAAGATTATCCATCAGCAACTTGCTTTGAAATACTCTCTTGTGGGATCGGAAGTGCCGTACTACAGGTATGAGCCCGACCCAGTTCTTGATAATGGTCATATCACTTTGTACTGGGATCGGTCCATCATCACTGACAGGACTATTGTAGCCAATAAGCCTGATATAGTGGTGGTGGACCGAAACGAGAGGCGTGCAATGATTGTTGACATATCCGTTCCGCATGACGAGAACCTCGTGAAAGCTGAGAAAGATAAACAAATCAAGTATATTGACTTGGCTCGCGAGGTTGTCGACATGTGGGAAGTGGATTCGGCGATCATTGTACCGATAGTCGTGTCGGGTAATGGCTTAATAGCCAAGAGCCTCGACCAACACCTTAGGAGGCTCTCATTAGGCGGCTGGATCAAGGGCTTGATTCAGAAAGCGGTACTCCTGGACACGGCTCGTATTGTCCGGAGGTTTCTCTCCCAGGAGCCCTGACCACCGGCAGCTTGGACCCTGTTCCCGATGCCGGTGGGCTACTATTTTTTATATTTTTAAATGTTTTTTATTTTCATAATTTTTTTGTTAAGAAATATTTAAAAATGTATAAAATATGTATTATATAATTTAAATAAATGGAATAATAATAAAACACAAACACACACCCAACACCATCGGATTCGTCGCTCAGCTCCGCCTCGCAGCCGCCAGGACCGACGCCAACCCCGCCGGGACCAGCGCCAGCCGTGAGTCCAGTGATTCCGGTAGCTGCAGTTGCGTCGAGCTCGAGCGACGAATATTTCTCGCCGCCGACGACACCACCACCAGCGCGTCGACGGGGAAGAGGCCGACCTCCGGCCAGCTTGGGACCTCGAGGCCCTCCGGCCTCTGATAGGGTCCCCGCTGTCGGTGGAAGTGTGCAGCGCATGAGATGGACACAATCCATTAATGAAAATGTCATGCGCTCATACTTTGGGGCTACAGAGGGGGGAACTAACCTGACTGCGTACCGTGGTCGGATGCTCTCTCTGTTTCAGGTGCTTGAGCCAGCTGTCAACGTCACAGCCCAACGACTGTCGGATCAGGTACGGGTCATCCAGCGTAGCCGTATGTTGGATGATGCTGTGCTTGATAGACTGCGCCTGGAATCGCAGAGTAGCCGTGTTTCACCTGCTACACCACCGGTCGCGGAGCAACTTCAACCCAGTGCTTCACCGCGACCCGACCACGTTGGTGACGCCGATGATGACGCGGCTATATCTGTGAGTACCCAGTGCAATGAACGATTGAGGAGCGCTTTGGAGGACGCTTTTCGGGAGTACCGCTCCACTTCGCCGGGGCTTAGACCTCGACTACCTCGTTTGCCCATGCACAAGAGAAATAGGGCGCTGGTGTGTGCTTTAGATTCGGAGCTATCAAATTGTTTTGATAGCAGCGAAGACCTCACTGATACCCACTCAATCTTGTACTGTGGGGCTGTAGCGGCATGTCGCGTAGCTCACTGTAAATTTCCTAATTTTGACAGAGCTACACGACCAACCGTGCCGGCCTGGCAGTGTAGGATTGAGCGCCGTATCGGTGAGGCTAGAGCACTCATCGGCAAGCTTATCTGCTTCAGGGAGGGCAATACTCGCCCTAGAGTGATGCGCTTTGTGAGGCGGGCATTCTCTGGAACTGATATTAGTCCTCGAGATTATCTGCCCTGCGTCACAGAGCGTATCGACTTCCTGAAGCAGAAGATCTATGCATGGGCAAGCCGTATTCGTCGGTATAAGCGCCGAGTGGAGCGGTACACTCAGAATCGCACATTCCAAAGTAATGAAAGGTGGGTTTACAGGGCTTGGGAGCGACCGGACCAAGGTGTGACTGATACACGCCCGCCGGATGATAACGCCATGTGTTCATTTTGGCGTAGCATCTGGTCGGCGCCTGTCAGTCACATCGAGGGTGATTGGATCCGAGAGGTCGAGCGCACATGTGATCTTTTACCAGAAATGGGGGCAATTACCATCAGCCCCCAAGATGTAGCCCGTGCAGTCCGTCCGTTGCCTAACTGGAAATCTCCTGGGCCGGATGGGCTGCACAATTTCTGGATAAAATGGTTCCAAAGGTCGCATGCTCGCTTGGCATCTCAGTTCCAGTCTGCCTTAGAGTCAGGGTCGCTACCCCCCTTCCTAACAACAGGAATAACCCACCTGCTCCACAAATCAGGTAGTACTGCGGATCCTAAAAATTATAGACCGATCACATGTTTGCCGACGGTCTATAAAGTGCTTACATCCATTCTGAGAGCTAAAATCAATAGTCATATTGAAACAAATTCTATCATGTCAGCCTCTCAGAATGGATGTAGGAACGGGTCCCGCGGTACTAAGGAGCTGCTCCTCATTGATATGGCCATAAGCCAACAGGTTCGACGTTCTCGAAAGAATTTGTCGGCATGTTGGATAGATTACAAGAAGGCCTATGACTCTGTTCCTCATACATGGCTCATGAGGGTGCTAGAACTGTACAAAGTTGATACAACTCTGCGCACCTTCTTGATGTCGTGTATGGGGCAGTGGAGAACAGTTCTTCGCTATCCGGGATGTCGACAGATTCGGGAGAACAGTGAACCGATAAGGATTGAGCGTGGCATATTCCAGGGTGACAGTCTGAGTCCTCTGTGGTTTTGCCTAGCCTTGAACCCTCTCAGCACACTGCTAGAGGGTACTGGCTTAGGCTTCCGGTTGAAAAGAGGTGGTCAGGTCATATCTCACCTTCTTTACATGGATGATCTGAAACTCTTTGCCCCCAACGACTTGCAACTGATGGAGCTACTAAAGGTAACTGAAACCTTTAGTAGTGCCATCAGGATGGAATTTGGTGTGGACAAATGTGCAGTCATGCATGTAAAGCGAGGAGAGATTATGGAATCCGTGGGAATTCAACTTACGGATTCCATACACCTTAGATCCCTCTGCTCAACTGAAACTTACAAGTATTTGGGTATGTCGGAAGCGTTAGGCATCAATGCTGATGACGTGAAACGGTCGTTGAAGGAGCGCTTCTTCGGCCGCCTGAATAAAGTACTGAATAGTCTTTTATCAGGCGGGAATAAGGTGCGCGCTTTCAACGGTTGGGTCATGCCGGTGTTGATGTACTCTTTCGGCATACTCAAATGGACTCAGACAGAACTTGACGCCTTGGATAGGAGGGTCCGCACACTGCTTACCGCAAATCGGATGCATCACCCACGGTCTTCGGTGATGAGACTGTACATCCCGCGGAAGTGCGGGGGTCGCGGCTTCTTAAATGCTAAGACCCTACACAACCGCGAGGTGTACAGTCTCAGGGAATACTTCTTGGAAACCGACGTGGGCATGCACCGAGATGTGGTAGCGGTGGACAAGGGCCTCACTCCGCTCTCCTTGGCTAACGAGAACTGGCGCAAACCTATAATACTGGACACTAATGACCGCAGGGAAGTATGGCAGAGCAAGGAGCTTCACGGACGCTTTTACCGGGCCTTACATGGGCCCTCTGTAGACCTATTAGCGGCCGTATCTTGGCTCCGTTTTGGTGACCTCTTCGGGGAAACCGAAGGTTTTGTCTGTGCGATAATGGACGAAGTTATGATGACGAACAACTACCGGAAATATATTGTGAAGGACGGTACGGTTGACATCTGTCGGGCATGCCACCGGCCCGGGGAATCAATCCGACACATTATTTCTGGATGTTCTCATCTAGCTAACGGAGACTATTTGCATAGGCACAACCTCGTAGCCAGGATTATCCACCAGCAACTTGCTCTTAAATACAATCTTGTGGAAACAGAACTACCGTACTATAGGTATGTGCCCGACCCAGTTCTCGACAATGGCAATGTCTCATTGTATTGGGATCGATCTATAATCACTGACAGGACTAT
The DNA here is from genome assembly GCA_958295575.1 of Leucania comma. Classification (NCBI taxonomy): domain Eukaryota; kingdom Metazoa; phylum Arthropoda; class Insecta; order Lepidoptera; family Noctuidae; genus Leucania; species Leucania comma. The sequence goes on along the minus strand of OY282482.1, from coordinate 668,559 downwards.
TGTTGCCAATAAGCCTGATATAGTGGTCATAGATCGACTAGAGCGTCGAACAATGATTATTGATATAGCGGTCCCTCATGACGAGAACCTCGTGAAAGCTGAGAAGGATAAAAAAACTAAATATCTTGACTTGGCTCGCGAGGTTGTCGACATGTGGGAAGTGGACACAGCAGTCATTGTGCCGATAGTCGTGACGGCCAATGGCTTAATAGCCAAGAGCCTCGACCAACACCTGCGGAGGCTCTCGTTAGGCAGTTGGATCAAGGGTCTGATTCAGAAGGCAGTACTCTTGGACACGGCGCGTATTGTCCGGAGGTTTCTCTCCCAGGAGCCCTGACCACCGGTAGCTTGGACCCTGTTCCCGATGCCGGTGGGCTACTATTTTTTATATTTTTAAATGTTTTTTTTTTGTATTACCTTCTATAAAAAAATATTTAAAAATGTAATTTATATGTATATACAAGGAATAAAAGGAAATAATAATAATAATGTTTATTGAATTGTTTGATTTACAAAAATATTTATACACTAAGGGCTTAAACTAAAGTAAAAGGTACAAAATTGCGTTTTACCTGAACTAGGTATAAACCTGTATCTCAGGTAACTTATTTAAGTGCTTATATGTTAATAAATATAAACTAAAATTCATTAAACAAAAAGTAAATAACTTACGAGCAATATTATAGTCTAATTCTGACGAATACTTTGCTTAGTCAACAAATTTTTATTAAAAATTGGTACTATAATTGTTTATAAATAATCTTATGCTATAAAACTCGTATGCATCATACATTATATGTTAGTAACAGAAAACAAATACGACGCCGATGATGCAATTTACGTGTCCTCATTATAATTAATAGAATTTATAAGTCTTGTCTCAGCGCTTTTCTTAGCTGGGCACTCATTATCGCCTGTCTTGTGATTACTCGGCTTATTAAAACGCATACACGTTGCACACTGAGACTGATCAGCAGTTTTATCGCACAGCATCCACTGGTGGCCTTGTTCACCACAAAGTGCACATGTATAGACAGCTTCACGACAAGTCTTTGCTGCATGCTCGTACTGTTGACATTTAAAGCACCTGGTCACAAGTGTATAGTCCCTTACTGGGCAGGATGTCCAATTAACGAACACTCGGCTTTGGTTTATAAGTGCCTTTCTTATGCCAGCAGTTACTTCTAGAACATAATTGCATGTTGGTCCGTCTTTTTTACCCGATTTATGACTTAATTTTATAGAGGCCAAAAAAGAGTCACGGGGTAAATTAGGCATTTTGTCTGCTAAGTTCTGCTCATAAATACAATCGTACACTTCCTGGTCACATAACTCGGTCGGTACTCCTATTACTATAATTCTTGGTCTTCTCTTATAAGGTTCTTCCACTTTCAGACCGGAACCACTTAGTTGAGAGGATTTCCTAAGTTTCTCAATATCGTCTTTTGTCTCCGTGCTTATGATAACACCTCCGTTTTTGGTTTTACGCAAACCTCTAACGTGCAGCTTCATTTGTTCAGGGCGTATTATCTTTTGGACCAAGGATTTAGTTTCTTCACTAGTTTTCAATTTGTCATTCGGATAGATTGCTATGGAGCTCAGGTTGTTGGGGCGCAGATAATTGTTTTTATTTGTCTTGACATATGGTCAGCAAAAGATACATTTTCTACCTGTCTTGTATGAGCGCAATTTTCTTTAAGGGTATCTTGCATCGATTTTTGGAATTTGTCCAGGTAATCTGTGAGGTCTTGTTTTTCTCTAAGTGCAAGAAAGGAGCTTTGCACTACTCTAGCCTTTTCTCTTAGGTCCTGATAAAATATTGCCATTTGGGAAACACCATGCCCTACCTTGCGCGTTAGGGTGCTGATCCTCAGCTTCTGTTCCGAGTTAAGCTTTCCTTCTTGCGAGATTGTGCCAACTTCATTGAGGTACGACTCTATAGCCTCCAGCCAGTTGCTTATCTTCGTACTGTCCAACGACAAAATTTCGTCTTCGGCCGCATGGTAAGATGTGTGAGGACTCCTGGGAGATTGAATACCCCGAGGGTTACCTTCAACTTTAGCCATCTCTTCTACACGCTTCTCATATTTATTAGTTTTACACTGAATATATGTAGTCACAGACTTAGCACAGTTAGCGCGATTTATTTTCTAGGTCACTGATTGTTAGGAAATATTAAAATTTCATGTCGTTAATAAAATAATGCTAGAGACACGTCCGCTCTACTTGAGTGCAAATACTCAATTTTCAGGCAGGTTGATGGCAGGTGGTCGCCTCCTTCTGCGAAGCAGTAATGCTAGCAAAGGAGGAGGCCGACCGCATCAGGCAGAGGCAACGGGGCGCTCGCCCCAGCCGCCGCCGGGATTCCGATCCCGATTTCCGGCCACCGTAGGCGCGGGTTTGCGGACGGCGTGCAATGGGTAGCACGCTGTCTGGTAACCGACCGGACCGAGCCCAAGTCGTCGACGGCGCGTACTGTTCCCGCGCGCCTCAAGGAGCTGTCAGCACACCGAAGAGACCCAGCCTGCTAACTGCAGGCAGGGTCGAAGCCTGCTGGGGTCAAGGGCCGTTTTCTGAGAGGAAGGCTCAGACCCGGCACTATAGGCAACGAAGGAACGGGGTAGATTTTTAGTCAGTAAGAGTCTGACACTACTTCCCGCTCCACCCAAGGGCGGGATTCGTCATTGGATGATTTTACCTACCTTAAAAAAAACCCCTTTAATAAACACCATCGAAAAATAACAAAAAGCTAAAACCAATAAAAAAAAAAACATTTTAATCAACCCTTATGGTTTAAAAAAAAAATCGTTAAATGTAATTATAACACAATATTTTGTTTCTGTAATATAATTCAAGTGTAATTCAGTCATTTTCAAACACTATAAAATACTAGAAATGTAATAATAGGCGTGTACATCCCACTTCTGATTTGTAATAAAACTGATCACTAGTATAAAATAATATATTTATTACTCAAGAAACTCCATGGACACTTTTTTTAAATTATCTTGTTACATTACTTACTTAACACTATAATAAATGCAAGAGACTAAATGTGCGTTCTGCCTCAACGGCTGCCGAATTCAGACTGCCCTCGTCATCACGCTACATCCCCCACTTTTTCACACATAATCACAAATACGTTTCGGTGTTGCCAGCACAATTAGTCAATTGCAATGAATAATCGAATACAATATAATCGAACAATATTTTTAATTATAAAAACAGACTCAATAATCTGATTACATATCAATACCTAACACTATGCAATTGATTTTCAATTAATTATAATGTCACTTTCACAGTTTAGAACTAGTGTTCTAAACATAGGTAGCAATGCTAAATAATAAGGAATGTATGGGCAACCGACAGTTTCGTATCAGAGAGGTGTTACACCCGAGCCCGCGTAGACCTTAATGCTTTGGGCTTTCAGGGTTCCAGCCCTCCAAATGCGACTCTGACCACTTGACGCCATAATACGTGACGTCACGGCGTCACCCTACTCACTTACTACTTAGGACTACAGTAAAACAACATTTATTTATTTATTCATTCATTTATTCATTCATTTACTTATTCATTTATTCATTCATTTATTTATCTATTTATTTGTTTATTTATTTATTTGTTTGTTTGTTTATTCATTTATTTATTTATTTATTTATTTATTTATTTATTTATTTATTTATTTATTTATTTATTTATTTATTTAATTATTTATTTATTTAACACTTTATGCACAAAGGTTTGATACTGTTGTATAAGAAACCGCGGAGTTCTCACTTCAGTGGTCTTCCAGAAGTTTCTTATGATTTTTTTAATCTTGAGCACTGAAAATATTCATGCGTTTGAGTAATCTCCATCTTTAGGTATGCTCTGCCAATACTTGTGTGAGAGTTCTGGATCTGTTTCTTACTAGGTTACATAGACCTGGTACAGGTGTATGAGGAACTGAGGAGTTCTCAGTCCAGCTCGCTCTCAAAAATTTCTTAAGTTTTTTTTTAACTTCATCACTGAAAATATTTATGATTTTTCCTAATCTACATCTTTAAGTATGCTCTGCCAATAGTTGTGTCGGAGTTCTGGATCTGATTTTATAAGGTTATTTAGAACTAGTACAGGAGTATGAGGAATTGAGAAGTTCTCAGTCCAGGTCGTTCTAAAATATTTCTTAAGATTTTTTAACTTCAATACTGAAAATATTCATGATTTTTGGGAATCTACATCTTCAGGTATGCTCTGCCAATACTTGTGTGGAAGTTCTGGATCTCGTTTTTATTTTTCCGTATAGGTTTAATACTGTAGTATAAGAAACCGCGGAGTTCCCAGTTCAGTGGACTTCCATAAGTTTCTTATGAATTTTTTAATCTTGAGCACTGAAAATATCCTGATTTTTCCTAATCTACATGTTTAAGTATCAAAAAAAAATCAAAAAACGTTTATTTATCTCCACAAATTACATTTCAAACTACCAAATAAGTTATTTGGGCGGAATAACGAAAGGAAATCATACAATTTTGTAATTTGTGGGAGATCTGGAGTCTAAACTAGACCTAAGTCTGTATCTTAGAACTCCAGGCCCCCCATCACCAAAAATTCAAGACTATTTGTCCATGCTGTCTACATTAGAGCATAAGGACGTATATACGTGGTATATATGAAAGTGGAGGTGTGTAGATATATAATATACATATATATATATGTAGATAAATATTATAGATATAATCGATTATATACATTTATAACGTTAACATTTATGCTTGGATTTGTGTATGTATGCGTATGAATTTTGTGTGTAGTAAGTATTTTGTAGGTATAAATATTAGAAAATTACTTTAGCACGTCAAGGAATTTTTCTGTTTCCGAGTAGTTCAAGGTAAGCAACCACTTTATAACCTTACTTTTGCATTCTTTTTTACAACAATTTGCTATAGAGATCAATTTATTTATTTTGTTGTATAGCATGCTTCCTCTAAATCGGATTAGTCTCTGCGCAAAAACGGTATTCACAGGGATCGACTCACACACTGCATAGTTTCTTCTAGCAGTAGCAACTCGTTTTCTACTATCCTCGGGTAGACCAGAGTGTGTATGAAGTACAGTGTGTAGTATGTACAGCTGGCGAACAGTCAGAAATTGAGTTTCCTTATAAAGTTTTGACGTGGGGAACAAACGCGGTTTGGACAAGCTTACCTTTAGTATTATTCTTTGCGCTCTTTCAAGTGTTATAATTTTAGTCTTACTTGCTCCGCCCCAAATAGTGATACAGTAACTTAAAATAGATTGTACTAAAGCCTCATAAACCATCCTAACTGTTTGTTTATCTGCAACATCACGAAGGTTTTTAAATATATATGTTAGTTTGCGAATTTTTTGAGACAGAGATTGTATGTGATTTTCGAAAGTTAAATTTGCATCAATCTCAATTCCTAGGTATTTAATACTTTTACATAAACTAATTTTAGGGCAATTACAATTTGAAGTTGGCGGTAAGTTGCATTTGTGGGCATAGATATTATTACTAAGATTTGTTAAGTCCAATCGATTTTGTATTGTGAAGACAATATATTTAGTTTTATCCTCGTTTAACGTAAGAAAGCTGGATGACAGCCAATGACACACAGCATTAAAACCATCTTGTGCTATATTAAATAGTTCATCAAACGAGTCTGCATAAAAACACAGTGCCGTATCATCTGCATATGCAAAGATATGACAGTTTTGAATTTTATGTAAGCAGAGCTCGTTAATGTAGCAGAGAAAAAGTGTTGGGCCAAGTATACTGCCTTGTGGTACCCCGAAATCAACCGACAATTCGTTACTTATATGTTCTCCAATTTTTACACATTGAATTCTATTTTTTAGGTAATCTGACAACAACATTAGTGAGATACCTCTAATTCCGAGATCTTCAAGTTTTTGTATAAGGCGGGGCACAGAGACAGTGTCAAATGCCTTTGCAAGGTCAAGAAATATTGTTAAACATTTATTTTTATTATCTAGTTTATCTCCTATAAGACTGACCCGATCAAGAACTGTATGTGTTGTTGAGCGACCAGATCTAAAACCATATTGAGTATTAGCTAGTAAATTGTATTTTTCTAGGTATTTAATTAATCTATTGTTTATTAAACGCTCGTAAAGTTTCGAAAGTGAGGTTAAATTAAAATGGCGATAGGTCTATAATTGCAGACACTGCCTCTATCTCCCGCCTTATATATCGGGTGTACTACAGATCTTTTCAATGCATCTGGAAACACTCCAGAATCAAAACAACGATTTATCAAGTTAGTGAGAATGGGAGTTATTGATTTGGAAATGTATTTTAGAACATAAGCACTAATTTGGTCCCAACCCGGTGAACAGTCACTTTTTAATAAATTAATCTCTCTTTCAACTTCTTCATTATCAGTAGGCAGGAGAGTGAAAGAATTTACAATTGGCTGAGTAACTCTTTGCAGACTTGGAAAACGGGAGGGAATTGCGTCAGATAACCGCTTACCAATAGTAGAAAAATATTCATTAATTTTATTGATTGCGTCATTAGGAGTTTTATAATTTGGCAGTAATTGTAACGGTAATTGATTTTTATTATTATTGGTATTAGTGATATTTTTAATGGTGGACCATAGCTTTTTTGAATTTTGTTTAGACATTGCCAATTGCTCTCTCTCATATTCTTTTTTAAGTTTTTTAAGTAACTTGTTACAGTGGTTTCTGTATCTTAAGTACGACACTTTCAATATGGCGTCGTTTTCATTTGATTTTAATTTTTTATGCTTTCGGTCTCTAGGTCGGATGCAACGTAGTAACCCATTAGTCATCCAAGGCTTCAATACTATTTTGTTTCTGGGAATAGATCGTTTGATTGAGTTTTTTCCAATAAGTTGTTGAATAATGTCAATGAAGTTGTACATAGCGGTATTTAAATTTGTATCCTGATAAATATGGTCAAAATTATACTTATCACAATCAGATATTAATTTTTCTTTGTCGATTTTAAAACTTATTTTTGATTTCAAATGTTTGGTTTTGACTACATCATCGGTATGTAAACAAAATAATATTGCTTCGTGATCGGTAATACTGGTACCTAAAGAAAATTTGAACGCTTTTTGCTTTGTTTTTAATATTACATGATCTAAGCAAGACTTGCCTCTGGTAGGAGAATTTATAGCTGGAAGAAGTCCATGAAAGGTAATGATATCCAAGTACGCAGTAGTGTCGGCATTATTATCAATAAGGTCTATATTAATGTCACCGACTATAATTATATTTTTATACGACGACAGATTCTCCAAAAGGCTGTGTAAAGAGTTTAAAAAAATATTTAATGATCTAAAACTAGGCGGTCTATAAATCGCAATTAATACGGTATCGTTTTTTATTTTAATCGTCAAACAGTTTGCCTCTAAAAATGAAGGCTCTTCCACAGTGCAATCTAAGTCACAGTTAGTGTAAACAATGACACCATCATTTTGATTGTAATTATCAGTAGTTTTATACGAGTTATATCCATGAAGTGTAGGTAGATTAACAATACATGATAACCAACACTCAGAAAGGACAATAATATCGCAAGAGGGTTCTAGCCTTTTAAGCAGAACATTTAACTCTTGTAAGTTGCAGTTTAAACTACGGATATTCTGTTGAAGTATCTTTAAGTATTGCGCAGGGTGGTTAAGGTAAGTTGCGCAATCTTCTGGGTCACATGTTATTTTGTTAGTAATATCAAAAGAGTTAACTTCCCTCAATAAATTACTTGTTGTATCGAATGTTGGGAACATAAATTGTTACAAGTGATCTTAGTGACGCTTGTGAGATTTGGAAGGTGTTTAACATAACGATAATTGACAAATATGTAATATGTAATTGCATAATAACAAGGGTTTTATAATGCATTCCGACCATGTGATGGTGACATGACACTGTGAAAAATATTGAATAAAGTTGTTGTTGTGGTATATTCCTTGACATGGTAAGTGATGTTATGTAATTGTGACGAATGTAGCCGGTTTTTTGTAGAACGATATTGTATTTTATAAATGTATAAATGTGTTGTTTTATGTAATATATAGTAAAGTAATTATAATATAACAAAAATAAATAGTTATTATTAATTTGTGTTTTTATAAATATTGTCAGTTGTGGTTCAGTAGCAAACAAATTGCAAGTATTATATAAAAAAAGAAAGTTTATTTTTATGTTGGGTATAGTGTAGTTGTGGTAACAATAAGCTGTTCCCCATAAATCGAAACAATAATCCGAGATAAGCTCAACAAAACTAATAGTAGGGTATAACGAAAACAATATAAATAGTAGTCATTGTTGTTTTAACTTAGTAAGATCTTCTTCATGTGAGATTACTCTGGACGGCTCACCTTCATTCAGTCGTATGTACACTTTTCCGTACGAAGTCCAGCAACTTGCATGCTTATGTTTTTTTACGAATTCACGGGCTAAATAAAATAGACGTCTTCCATAGGTGGTAAGGGACTCTGAGATGAAAATTGGTTTTGGTGCACAGGTTAACTTCAAACGTGTTGAGTTTAGTTTTTCTTTATTATTTTTATCCTTGTTAAATATTTTTGCGGATTTGATTATATTTTCTTTAGTTGCGGATGAAGAAAATTCCACTATTATAGGGGCAGCCCTATTCGGAGATTTTTTAGGCCTATATATATTTCGTATGTCGGCGGCCTATGTATATATATGTAGTATGCTCTGCCAATAGTTGTATGGGAGTTCTGGATCTGTTTCTTACTAGGTTATTTAGGCCTGATACAGTGTTTTAAGAAACCGAGGAGTTCTCAGTTCAGTGTTCGTCCAAAAGTTTCTTATGAATTTTTTTATCTTGAAAACTGAAAATGTTTGTGATTTTAACTATTCTACATCTTTAAGTATGCTCTTCTAATACTTTTGTCGGAGTTCCGGATCTGGTGCTCACTGCGTCATATACACGTGCTACAGTTGTATGAGAAACAGTAGAGTTTTCAGTCCAGGTTACTTCCAAAATTTTATTATGATTTTTTTTAACTTGTTTACCCGAAAATATTCGGTTATTTCTAATCTACATTCTCAACCATGCTCTGCTGATACTTTAAATCGATTACCGTTATAGTTTGAAGTTTTTTTGTTCGACTATCATCTGACCTTTAGATCATACATAGAATTATTTGTGAAAATAGTCGAATTGCATAATTATCGTCAGTTTTATGAACATTATTTGGTTGTTTCTGATATCAGTTCAATATATATTTTTTTTTTTGGTACTCTAATGGACAGAACTATTACTAAAAGTATTTAGGAACTATAGAACTCGCCTTTGTGCACCTAAAGCACTTTTAAAATTTCGCTTTTGGAAAAAATGATCTGCTAACTTCCGGTATATTTTCATTTGCCATTTTTCCAGGAAAAACAGCAGAACTTTTCCTAAAAAGTATCAGTAACTCCAGAACTATGCTGCATGCGAGTAGAACTCTAATTTTTTCATGCTCTGCTGGAAAATGATCTGCTAAGTTCACGGCCATCAAAAGTACAGAAGCGGACTTAATTAATGCCTTAGGCATTCTCTACCAGTCAACCTTAGGGTGATGGAGAGACAAATAGTGGTAGGTGCAATAAATAGAGAGAAAAGGTGATTACAAGAATAGATATACTAATAAACCATAAATATAATACAATTATATAATATACTAGCTTTTGCCCGCGGCTTCGCATGCGTTAAGTATTATTATTAATTAGGTATATTTTTTGCGGCTTTACTTTTGTTCAGCGTGTGTAAAAAAATCCCCATGGGAGTTGAATTTATCAAAATCCTATTTAAGCGGACGTCTTCATCATAGTAGCTCCAATCATTAATTTCAATCAGTCGAAAATCTAAGAAGATTTATACAAACTTTCATCCCCTATTTTATCCCCTTAGGGGTGGAATGTATCAAAATCCGTTCTTAGTGGATGCCTACGGGGGCGACCACAAGCTCTTATAGCAGTATTGTTTTAATCTTACTTATGTTTTTCGTACCATGTGGCCTTCAAAACAATCTTATTACAATATTAAAACAAGAATGTTTTCTTAGCGATTTTGTGACGTCAATGTTATAAAACTTCACTCATTTTGTACTATAAGGCGATTTTTAACCGCTAGCAGTATTGTTTATACGTCAAATTAGCAGGCTTAAAAAAGTTGCTCGGACGCAGCGGATTTATTATTGTTTTCCAAATATATACTATTTAAAGTGTTTTTCGTGACATACAAAGTGTTTAAAACTTATTTCGATGCCTAAACGTGTCAAGTTAATTGTTTTTAGCACTTATGTGGGTTATTAATTTATTATTGTATTCTAGATGGGGAACATATATGAATTTTTTGAGTTTTTGAAAGCAGATAACACTGAATTCAATAGTGCACGAAAAACAATACGAACAACAAGTTACGTATTTCACTGGAATACACTGTTTAACTTTACCTTAATTCCATAATGTCAATGTACAATAAGTTTCAAGCATAGTTCATTATCCGCTTTGAACACCAAACACTTAAAGACAGCTAGATTACTCTAAATTTAAGCACTTGAAAACTATTTTAATTCAAAAAATCAAACTTCGTTCGCACTAAACAAATAAACGTTCCGAATTCCGAATGTTGTAATTCACACTAACGTGCAACTAAATGTCGACGTTGTCGCTCGCAGCTTTTTTAGTTTTTCTACTTTATTAATGTAAAATCTTGAAAGTTATTACGTCCTTTTTTATGAAAGTTACATAGATCCTTTTAAAAATATATTTTAACAAGGCATCTTTTGATGTATTCTATTAGTTCACGATGAACTTCAATGTAGCGATTCGAACAACAAACATCTGAAAGAGACAACGCAATACAAATCAGTATAGCGCGTATCTTTTCTGTTTTAGCAGGGAATAGACAAAATCTTTAGAATCGTTCATTCTTTCCCCGCCCTTAGCAGGAATACAATCATACTGAGCGATTAAGCTTATGGTACAAAATGAAGTAATATTACTTTAAGATTGAAACAAAACTCTCCTGCAATAAGATTGTTTTCTCAAAGTTTATGGTCGGCCCCTTTGTCATAGTAGCTATATGCGTGCAAAGTCTCAGCCCGATCGGTTTAAAATTGACAAAGTTTCTTACAAACTATCATCCCTTATTTTATCCCCTTAGGGGTAGAATATCAAAATCCTTTCTTAAGGGATGCCTACGTCATAGTAGCTATATGTAAGCAAAGTCTCAGCCTGATCGGTTTAAAATTGACAAAGTTTCATACAAACTTTCATCCCTTAGTTTATCCCCTTAGGGGTAGAATTTATCAAAATCCTTTCTTAGGGGATGCCTACGTCATAGTAGCTATATGTATGCAAAGTCTCAGCCCGATCGGTTTAAAATTTACAAAGTTTCATACAAACTTTCATCCCCTATTTTATCCCCTTAGGGGTAGAATTTATCAAAATCTTTTCTTAGCGGATACGTCATAACATCTACCTGCATGCCAAATTTCAGCCCGATCCCTCCAATGGTTTGGACTGTGCGTTGATAGATCACTATGTCAGTCAGTCAGTCACCTTTGAGTTTTATATATTTAGATATACACAAATTAATAAACTACATAATATATACATATATATATTAATAAAGTCAAACCAATGGTTCAAATCAGCAACTAGAAAATATTAATGCTGTGATGAAACCACTGCCAATTTCCTACGAATTAACTCGCGAACTTTGGCTTTAACCTGTTGAATACCGTAATTAGAGACACAATAGAAAGACAATAGGTGTGCGGACGCCGGCGTCCTCTCGGGGAATAATGAATTAAATGTCAATCAGTTTTTTGCCATCCTAATCTCCTGGGGAAGCGCATTCCACAAAGAAATAGCTTGTATGAAGAAAGAACAATGAAGAAAGTCAGTACGATGTGCGGGAAATTGAAGTAGGCGGTTAAAAGATGAGCGCAGATTTCTATTGTGGTTGGCGCAAATGTATTGAAAATAAGGGCCTAAATAACTAGGGGAGTTAGGTGAATCAAGAAATGAAAACAAGGTAGTGAGCGCCCTTTGCTCTCTACGCTGACGTATGGGTAACCACTTTAGAAGCGACCGATGTGCTGAAACATGATCATATTTACGTAGATTGAAGACGAATCGAATGCAGTAATTTAGAAGACGGTCAAGCTTATTGAGGAGATCTACATTCAGGTCATAGTAGCACACGTCACCATAATCGATGATTGGAAAAATCAAGGTCTGCACAAGCATTGTCTTCGTACTCGATGGTAGCAAATTCTTCAAACGAAACAGAGCCCGCAACGTTCCTATAACCTTCTGACTAACGCTAGCTACTTGAGTACGCCAGTTCAATGTACTATCAATGCGCAAGCCCAAATCCTTGACGTCGGTGCTAAATGGGACAATCGTGCCTTCGAAACTAACTGGTGGCAAACTTGCACTGTCCACTTTAGCGATGCTTCTAGGACTCCCAATGATAATAGCCTGACATTTATTGGGGTTTTACTGCAACACCAAACTTGTCGGACCAGGCTTTTATGGCTGTTAAGTCCCTATTTAATTGGTCGACATCGACTCTCCCTTGACAGTACAACTGCAAGTCGTCTGCATACAGATGATACGAACACTCAAGTTCGGTAGTAATGATATTATTAAAAATTGAGAACAGAAGAGGAGAAAGAATACCGCCTTGAGGAACGCCAGCTTCCAACCCACACCAGCGAGGTGAAGAATCTCCAACATGAACCGGCTGACGTTCCTGAAGATAGGAAGTGAACCACTCCAGCGCTTCGGGAGAGACCATAATATAGGACAGAATGGCTAAGAGGATCTACCTAATTTCAAACTCGCAGCGTGTTATTCAAGAAATCAACAGAAGCGCGGGGGATCCTGTATTCTTATCAGAAATGGGTACAAATACAAGGAACTTCCCAACTCGTCTATTACGGGTATATTTGAATATTGTGCTATAGAGTTATGTCAACAAGGAATAATAATTGTTTGCATTTACAGACCCCCGAATTTGTCCTGTATAAATTTATTTTTAGATAATTTAGATACTCTACTCAAGAAAATATGTATAAAACCCAATAAAAAAATTGTCTTGTGTGGGGACTTTAATATTAACAGACTGAAAAGAAATAACTTCACATTAGACTTCGAAAATGTACTACTTTCTTATGATCTCAAATTGGAATTAAATGAACCAACTAGACCAAAAAGCGGCACTTGTTTAGATAACTTTGCTCATAATTCTAAACAAAAATGTGAGAGTAAAATAATTGATTTCGCATTATCAGACCATACTGCTCAAATTTTAAAAATAAAAGTTAATAAAACATGTGTAATAAATTCTTGGCACATCCAAAAACGTAATTTGTCTAAAGAAAATTTAATTTTATTCAAAAAACACCTTCAATGCCTGTCTTTTTCAGAAGTATTCAATACGGATAACCCTAATGAGGCGTACGATAAGTTTATTGAACTGTTTCAATTATTTTATGATTTATGTTTTCCAAATCAATCAATTAATATAAAACCAAATATGAAAGTAAAATGGATTTCACGGGGAATAAAAATTTGCAGCAGAAAACAAAGGAACCTACTTTGGAAATACAGAAAAACACCTTCAAGTGAAAATAAAAAGACATTTAAAAATTACTCCCGAAGATTTAAAAAAATTATCAATCTCACGCAAAAAGCTCAGAATAACTACCTTATTAATTGCTCACAAAATAAAGCTAAGACATCATGGCAAATAATTAATAATAACAGTCTGTCGAAAGAACCAATTTTACAAATTTATAAGGATAATAAATTAATCACAAACCCTGAGCAAATTGCTGATTCATTTAATGATTTATTCGTTGACCAGGCACATAATGTACATTGTCAATATCCAGAAAATACAAGCGGTAATCCTCATATAACCAATTCTTTATTCATGCCCCCAGTAATACCTCATGATATTTTACGTGTAATAAAACAGTTGAAAAATAGAAAGAGTTTTGGATACGACGAAATTTCTACCACGGTGGTTAAATTTGTATCGGATATAATAGCTAAACCACTATCTCATATAATAAATGCATGCATAAGCTCAGGTATATTCCCTGATAAATTAAAAACTGTGGTAATAAAACCTTTACATAAAAAAAACAATAAGGAAGACATGTCGAATTATAGACCAGTGGCTTTAATTTCAGTGTTTTCTAAAATATTCGAGAAAATAATTTATGAATCTATTTATTCATTTGTAACTAAACACAATATTTTATGCGAAGAGCAAAAGGGTTTTCGAAAAAACAAAAATATCAACATGGCCATATTTGATCTTTTAAAAGTAATTATGAGTAATGTGGATAAAAAAAATCCTGTATGTGCCATATTCACAGACATGACAAGGGCATTCGATTATGTAAAACATGACATCCTTTTAAATAAACTTAGTCACTATGGTATAAGGGGCAACGTCCTAAATTTAATAAAGTCTTACCTCACGGATCGAAAACAATTCACAGAAATATCGCGAATATGTCCTAAAACTAAACGTGAATTGAAATATCTATCGGGTGGTAGAATAACTAAGTTTGGAGTTCCGCAAGGTAGTGTACTTGGGCCTTTGTTATTTTTACTTTATATTAACGATCTACCTCGTCAAATACATCATCCAATGACTCTATTTGCTGATGACAGCACAGCGATAATTGAATGTACAAATGAAGCTCAATACGAAAGAGATATAAATAATACACTTGAAAAAATAATAGACTGGCTTAATAAAAATAATCTTGTTTTAAATTTACAAAAAACCAAAGTAATGCATTTCTTCCAACGGTTAATACCAAAAAATATTATAACTAAATATAAAAACGAAATAGTAGATACCACTTCAGTTACAAAGTTTTTAGGAGTATATATTGATGATAAATTGACATGGAAACATCATGCTGAAATAGTGTGCCAAAAATTAAGCAAAACTGCATATATTCTCCATAATCTCTCAAAAAAGTTAAATATGAATACATTAGTGACAGCATATCACGGTTTAGTTGCTTCATTACTAAGGTTCGGTGTCATATTTTGGGGAAACTGTAGTGACAGAGAGAGAATATTTAAGGCCCAAAAACGTTGCCTTCGATCAATGACAGGTCTGAAACCCACTGAAAGCTGTAAACCTATTTTTAAATCACTTAAGATTTTAACATTACCTTCCTTGTACGTACTTGAAGTTGCCCTATTCGTTAAGATGAATAGACAATTATTCACTTCAATAGTGGATATGAGAATTCGCAAAGTACCTATGAGATCTCAATATAAAAGCCAACTCTATACAGGTGGTTACAAAACGTCCTTAATTAAAAAAAATATATTTTCTATGGGTCCACTTATATATAATAGACTACCAATAAATTTGAAAGAATTACCCATTAAATTATTTAAAAAACAGTTAGCAAAACTGTTATTGGATAAATGTTATTACTCTCTTAAAGATTTTCTTGATGATAAAAGTTTCTGTTGATTGAATTAATTAATGCTGTTTATATTATATTACTTTATGACATATTTACATTTTAATTAGTTTAGAATTTTAATTGTTTTGACGTTTTAATTATTTTGACATTGTATTCATTTTGACATTGTATTCATTTTGACATTGTATTCATTTTGACATTGTATTCATTTTGACATTGTATTCATTTTGACATTGTATTCATTTTGACATTGTATTCATTTTGACATATTAATTATTTGGACTATCTAATTATTTTGATATTTTAATTGTAAACATTTAATATCTTTTTACAAATTTTTATTACTCGATATAGATAATGACATTTTAATAATTCATCATATAGTTTGGACAAAAATACAGATGGAATTTGTAACTGTTTAATATTTTTTTTCCGCATGCCTTTTTTTAGCTTGTAAATTTTAATTAGAAATTAGCTGTTAAAATTTTTTCGCACATCATATTTGTACGCCGCCAGGCACAACATAGCGCTCTGTTATTAAACATAAGATCTCTATATTTCACCTATGTTAACAAATAAACAAATTATTATTATTATTTCATTTATTTACTTTATATACTTACTTATTACATTTTTAAATATTTTTTAAAAAACTTACAAAAAAAAAAAAACATTTAAAAATATAAAAAATAGTAGCCCACCGGCATCGGGAACAGGGTCCAAGCTGCCGGTGGTCAGGGTTCCTGAGAGAGGAACCTCCGGACAATGCGCGTCGTGTCCAAGAGTACTGCTTTCTGAATCAGGCCCTTGATCCAACTGCCTAACGAGAGCTTCCTGAGATGTTGGTCGAAGCTCTTGGCTAATAAGCCATTGGCCGTCACGACTATCGGCACAATGACTGCTGTGTCAACTTCCCACATGTCGACAACCTCGCGAGCCAAGTCAAGATATTTAGTCTGTTTATCCTTTTCAGCTTTCACGAGGTTCTCGTCATGAGGGACCGCTATATCAACAATCATTGTGCGACGCTCTAGTCGATCTATCACCACTATGTCAGGCTTATTGGCAGCAATAGTCCTGTCAGTGATGATAGATCGATCCCAATACAATGTGATATTGCCATTGTCGAGAACTGGGTCGGGCACATACCTATAGTACGGTACTTCTGATTCCACAAGATTGTATTTAAGAGCAAGTTGCTGGTGGATAATCCTAGCTACAAGGTTGTGTCTATGCAAATAGTCTCCGTTAGCTAGATGAGAACATCCAGAAATAATGTGTCGGATTGATTCTCCGGGTCGGTGGCATGCCCGACAGATGTCAACCGTACCGTCCTTCACAATATATTTCCGGTAGTTGTTCGTCATCATAACTTCGTCCATTATCGCACAGACAAAACCTTCGGTTTCCCCGAAGAGGTCACCAAAGCGCAGCCAGGATACGGACGCTAATAGGTCTACAGCGGGCCCATGTAAGGCCCGGTAAAAGCGTCCGTGAAGCTCCTTGCTCTGCCATACTTCTTTGCGGTCATTAGTATCCAGTACTAATGGTTTGCGCCAGTTCTCGTTAGCCAAGGAGAGCGGAGTGAGGCCCTTGTCCACCGCTACCACATCTCGGTGCATGCCCACGTCGGTTTCTAGGAAAAATTCCCTGAGACTGCACACCTCACGGTTGTGTAGGGTCTTAGCATTTAAAAAGCCGCGACCCCCGCACTTCCGCGGGATATACAGTCTCATCACCGATGACCGTGGGTGATGCATCCGATTTGCGGTAAGCAGTGTGCGGACCCTCCTATCCAAGGCGTCAAGTTCTGTCTGAGTCCATTTGAGTATGCCGAAAGAGTACATCAACACCGGCATGACCCAACCGTTGAAAGCGCGCACCTTGTTCCCGCCTGATAAAAGACTATTCAGTACTTTATTCAGGCGGCCGAAGAAGCGCTCCTTCAACGACCGTTTCACGTCATCAGCATTGATGCCTAACGCTTCCGACATACCCAAATACTTGTAAGTTTCAGTTGAGCAGAGGGATCTAAGGTGTATGGAATCCGTAAGTTGAGTTCCCACGGATTCCATAATCTCTCCTCGCTTTACATGCATGACTGCACATTTGTCCACACTAAATTCCATCCTGATGGCACTACTGAAGGCTTCAGTTATCTTCAGTAGCTCCAGCAGTTGCAAGTCGTTGGGGGCAAAGAGTTTCAGATCATCCATGTAAAGAAGGTGAGATATGACCTGACCACCTCTTTTCAACCGGAAGCCTAAGCCAGAACCCTCCAGCAGTGTGCTGAGAGGGTTCAAGGCTAGGCAAAACCACAGTGGACTCAGACTGTCACCCTGGAATATGCCACGCTCGATCCTTATCGGTTCACTGTTCCCTCGAATCTGTCGACATCCCGGATAGCGAAGGACTGTTCTCCACTGCCCCATACACGTCAACAGGAAGGTGCGCAGAGTTGTATCTACTTTGTACAATTCTAGCACCCTCATGAGCCATGTATGAGGAACAGAGTCATAGGCCTTCTTATAATCTATCCAACATGCCGACAAATTCTTTCGAGAACTTCGAACCTGTTGGCTTATGGCCATATCGATGAGGAGCAGCTCCTTAGTACCACGGGACCCGTTCCTACAACCATTCTGAGAGGCCGACATGATAGAATTTGTCTCAATATGACTATTGATTTTAGCTCTCAGAATGGATGTAAGAACTTTATAGACCGTCGGCAAACACGTGATCGGTCTATAATTCTTAGGATCCGCAGTACTAGCTGATTTGTGGAGCAGGTGGGTTATTCCTGTTGTTAGGAACTGGGGTAGTGACCCTGACTCTAAGGCACACTGGAACTGAGATGCCAAGCGAGCATGTGACCTTTGAAACCATTTTATCCAGAACTTTTGCAGCCCGTCCGGCCCAGGAGATTTCCAGTTAGGCAACGGACGGACTGCACGGGCTACATCTTGGGGGCTGATGGTAATTGCCCCCATTTCTGGTAAAAGATCACATGTTCGCTCGACCTCTCGGATCCAATCACCCTCGATGTGACTGACAGGCGCCGACCAGATGCTGCGCCAAAATGAACTCATGGCGTCATCATCCGGTAGGCGCATATCAGTCACATCTTGGTCCGGTCGCTCCCAAGCCCTATAAACCCACCTTTCGTTACTTTGGAATGTGCGATTCTGAGTGTACCGCTCCACTCGCCGCTTGTACCGGCGAATACGGTTTGCCCATGCATAGATCTTCTGCTTCAGGAGGTCGATACGCTCTGTGACGCGGGGCAGATAATCTCGAGGACTAATATCAGACCCCGAGAACGCCCGCCTCACAAAGCGCATCACCCTAGGGCGAGTGTTACCCTCCCTAAAGCAGATAAGCTTGCCGATGAGTGCTCTAGCCTCACCGATACGGCGCTCTATCCTGTACTGCCAAGCTGGCATGGCTGGTCGTGTAGCTCTGTCACAATTAGGGAACTTAACGTGAGCTACACGACATGCCGCTGCAGCCGCACAGTACAAGATCGAGTGGGTATCAGTGAGGTCTTCACTGCTATCAAAAAAAGTTGATAGCTGCGAATCTAGAGCACACACCAGAGCCCTATTTCTCTTGTGCATGGGCAAACGAGGTAGACGGGGTCTAAGCCCCGGCGGTGTGGAGCGGTAATTTCGAAATGCGTCCTCCAAAGCACTCCTCAATCGTACATTGCATTGGATACTCACAGATATAGCCGCGTCATCATCGACGTCACTAGCGTAGTCGGGTCGCGGTGAAGCACTGGGTTGAAGTTGCACCGCGGCCGGTGGTGTAGCAGATGAAACACGGCTACTCTGTGATTCCAGGCGCAATCTATCAAGCACGGTGTCATCCAACATACGATTACGCTGGATGACCCGCACCTGATCCGACAGTCGTTGGGCCGAAACGTTGACAGTTGGTTCAAGTACCTGAAACAGAGAGAGCATCCGACCACGATACGCAGTCAGGTTAATTCCCCCCTCTGTAGCCCCAAAGTATGAGCGCATGACGTTTTCATTAATGGATGGTGTCCATCGCATGCGCTGCACACTTCCACCGGCAGCGGGGACCCTATCAGAGGCCGGAGGGCCTCGAGGTCCTAAGCAGGCCGGAGGTCGGCCTCTTCCCCGTCGACGCGCAGGTGGTGGTGTCGTCGGCGGCGAGAAGTATTCGTCGCTCGAGCTCGACGCAACTGCAGCGACCGGAATCTCTTGACTCACGGTTGGCGTCGGTACCGGCGGCTGCGAGGCGGAGCTGAGCGACGAATCCGATGGTGTTGGGCGTGTGTTTGTGTTTCTTGCCCGGCTTCTTGTCAGCATTTCGTTTCCATTTCAATATCGAACCAAACCAAAAATATTATGCCATGTTGTCAGGTAAAATCATTCCGTTACTATTGTATTTAATGTTATTATAATTCTTGTTTTTTTTTCTTGTGGATTTCGGGTGAATAGACATAATTTATGGGTATATTATAAATATATTTGCTGAAAAAATTTTACGTGAAAAAATACGAAACTGTCAATTCGACAGCCGGGCCACAGATTATTATTATTATTATTATTATTATTATTATTATCTAGTGACTGACGGTATTAAAGGCGTTTGAGAAACCGAAACATAAAGACTTAGTAACTAGAGTTCGTTTTCCACGACATATTTATTAGTCGAAATGGTATTAGGAAATTCAATTTTTGTTAATAAAAATAAAAAAAATAATGTAACTTTTTATTTCAAAACGTGTATCGTTTTTTTAAAAAAAAAGATATTACGTAAGCAACATTCCTTTAAAAAGTAAAATTTAAAAAATATTTCATCTTTTGCTAGTGATCTTAAACTTTTTTGATGTGTGTAATATAAGTTAGAAGATTATATTCAAGATTAACATGCTTGGCTCAATGCTGGCCCAGCTCCACAAACTGGAGGGCGTACAAATTGATTATTTTGGAAAATACTTCCTTTTTTAATTTTGTCATTTTTTGTATTGTTGTATAATGTAGAAGCATTTTTTTTTTTTGCAAGCTGTAAATATGAGTACCATGGGGCAATTTATGGTTAAAGGTTACTATGGGACGTGTTTGACGTAAATGAGCATAGCAGTTGAGAGTTTGTCATGCTCTCTCAATCAATGTCTTACTAAAGGTCTTACTAATGGGAGCGCGTATGGGTCATTCGGTTTCCTTCAAAATTGTTGAGCTGAGTGGTGCTGACATATGCGTCATGTTCGTGAACGGGCGCTGTCAGTGCCAGTGCCAGTAGTTTATTTTAATATCTATAATTATTAGAACATTCTTTGTTTCTCTTCATATTTTTTACATTGTTCTCACATAATAGCAGCGAGAAGACACATATAACCGAGATATTTGTAATAAATAACTTGTTTGACAAGAGTGTCCATGGATTTACTTGCACATTCTTCTCCATAGAGATAATAATAATATAAAGACGAAGAACTTTATAAATATTTAGGGTATAATCAAGCTCGACTCTTAGAACATAGAACCATTAAAGATAAACTAAAAAAAGAATACAATAGTAGAATACATTCGTTATGCAAAATGCATCTATCTAGTAAAAACTTATTCAAATCCATAAATACCTACGCGGTACCAATACTTACTTATTCTTTCGGGGTAATAAAATGGTCTAACACAGAATTACATAATCTCGAAATAAAAACAAGAACTATTCTGACACAACACAGATATCACCACCCGAAATCTGCGATAGAAAGAGTTATATTGCCCAGAAAAGAAGGGGGAAGAGGATTGATCGAAATTTCACATCTCCAAAAAAGACAAATAGTTAGTCTAAAACAATTTTTCGGGCGAAAGAAAAGTACCAGTAACTTACACAAAACAATTATGGAGATAGATAAACAATATACACCATTAAACCTTAGCGATTACGACAATAGTGAGGCAGTAGATAAAAAGCAACATATAGAAGAGATACATAGGAAATGGAGGCAAAAAGAGCTACATG
Source organism: Leucania comma (assembly GCA_958295575.1). NCBI lineage: Eukaryota > Metazoa > Arthropoda > Insecta > Lepidoptera > Noctuidae > Leucania > Leucania comma. The sequence continues at coordinate 647,062 of OY282482.1, read as the reverse complement.
GGAGACATCCCAATGATTTACAACAATCACATATAGACAAAGAAGCTTCCAACAAATGGTTAGAACTAAGTGGGCTGTTCCCTGAAACAGAAGGTTTTATGTTGGCCATTCAGGACCAGGTCATTAATACCAAAAATTATAGAAAATTTATAATTAAAGATAGTACAGTAAGGAATGATTTATGTAGAAAATGTCACAGCAAACCTGAAACAATACAACATATCACAGGTGCTTGTATGACATTGACACAGAATGATTATACTCACCGACATAACCAACTCGTTAACATCATACACCAAAAACTCGCAACAAAACTTAAACTCATGCAGGACCCATACACACCATATTATAAATATACACCAAGAGCGGTTTTAGAAAATCAATTATACAAAATATATTTCGACCGCACCATAATTACAGATCACACTATATATAACAACAGACCAGATATAACACTTGTTGATAAAGAAAACAAACATGCATACATAATTGATATAGCAGTCCCAAACACTAATAACATACAAAAAACTATCACAGAAAAAATTAGGAAGTACACAGAATTACAAGAGGAAATCACCAGAGTTTGGAAAATGAATAGAGTCACAATAGTCCCAATAGTAATATCAGCAACAGGTGTTATCCCAAAACAAATATTCAATAGTTTTCGTATTCTTAATCTATCAAGATATACTTATCTAACACTACAAAAAGCGGCCATTTTGAACACTTGCCGTATAGTTAGAAAATTTTTACAACTGGACTTAGATAACAATTTAAATCCAGTACAAGGTCTTTTACCAGCTTAAAGGAATAACTAGGATCCCACCTTGGTTCACACCCGTGAGATTCTAAAAGAATACCAGGTGCTAACCTGAGAAAAAATAGAAAAAGCAACCATAATAATAATAATAATATTTCCACAACTATCACACAACACCGTCTAGTCCCAAGCTAAGCAGAGCTTGTGTTATGGGTACCAGACAGCTGATAAACATTCTTATATATTTCTAATTACATAAATATTATAGATAAATAACACCCAGACACAGAACAAATGATCGTGCTCATCACACAATCATTTGTCCTGGGTGGGAATCGAACCCACGACCTCCGGCATAGCAGTCAGGGCCACTAACCACTAGACCAACAGGCCAGATCCATAGAGATTTTTCTTGTTAAAGCTTCCTAAGAACGTGAAATATTGTTACCTATTTTGGTAGGGTTGCCACAACAGGTGAAAATAAAATAAAGTCAAATAATATTTGATAAATAGACTTATTATTCAGTATAAAAAACAAATATATATCTATATTATCTATTTTTACATTCATCACACATACCTACTACGTACAAACTAACCTATTCAGATACCTACAAATATTTATTAAAAGCTTGTAATAACAATAAAAAAAGGCAATAACATACCGTGTAGTACACTCTTCTTATTAAAAAATAAAAAACGGTAATTTAAAAAACTAAAAAACCCGACTGCTTTTCAGAGTAGAAAATGCCCTAAACAAGAAAGTCGTTGTACCCGATTGCACTTAACTATATAATATTTTAAATACAAGATAAATTGTAGCAGTCGGGACCCATTCTAGAAATGGAGGCTTAGTGAATTGAGAGCACATACCTATATTACATTGCAGTTTTAGCAGTTTTAACAGCATTACTCCAATCTACTGACTAGACTGCTGACTTTGATATGAAAGTGTAAATAGGTTTAGGCTCAAAAGCTTAGTATCCAGGGTAGAATAAAATTGGTAAAAATATCTATAGAGTCTGTCATGTCATTGTCATTGTCAATCATTATAGGTAGTTGTTATGATTATTATTGTGTTGGAAATTGTAATTAATTTGTGATTTTTGTTTAAATGAAGGTAATGGGGGGACTTTCTTATTGCCACACATTTTTGTGCCATGCGTCTTTTATTTTTAACCTGTTGAAACCTAACATAATGACTCAACTTAACATGGTAGGACTTCCTTGATGCCTATACCTATTTTAGCTTGACATGAGGCTCGATGAGAAAAATCAATATGGAAATTAATAAAACCAAACCTATTATTTTTTATTGTTACCAACGAAGTATGTACGTCATCCCCGACCTCAGATTGGACCATCTTCTTTTCAAAATTGTGATCACCAGCGATGTCGTATTTATAGGTATTTTCATCGTGATCACATTGTGATTCTATACAAAACACATCTTTATTTTCTGAAATCAAAACGGATGAAATAATAATTGGATTGGACACACCCGGGTTTTTCTCTTCATCCGTACATTCAACTTCGGATTCGTCATCGTTCTGACTGCTTACGTCGCAGCTCTGGTCATCATCGATATCATTTATCTCTTTAATATGTGGGTCGTCCATTGCCATGCTAGAACATAAAACAATATTATCATCTTGGTTCATGTCATCCGGCGATCCATTTTCTTCATCTACATCTGCAGTTTCTTCTTCCTCAACACATGCTTCCATTGCTGCAATTGCTGCACGTTGTTTACAGACATAACATTGGTAAGGGAACTCGTTCCTCAATTCCTCGCACAACGTTGCAAACTCCATATCATCACGGTAAGTATAATTATAAAAATACAAGGCTGGACCCTGAAGATATGCGCTTAATATGAGAGCATAATCTTTCTCAAACCACTCATAGCTTCTGGCGATTCGCCTGAACTCGGTGATAAACTCCTCTAGGCAGACTTCATCAATGCCCGAGAAATACATCATCATCATCTCTCCTTTAAAACTAATTATATAATATAAAAACCACTTAGCTTTTCTATTTTCTTCGCTGCGAGAGCACACAACACAACATGGGGCTGTACTAGTCGTCTTTCTCTGTCAGCTCCGTATATTCGATTACCATCGGCTCCGTATATGCAATTTTTACTAATACTTCTATTTTTACCACTATGTCGAACCCTGGGTGCTTAGGGCTCGACTACCGGGATCAATTATCTATACTTTGAATAAAATAACTTGGGGGTTTTACTGATGATATATTGTAAAAATACTTCTTCACTCTTTGAACGACTACATGGAACTGGATCAAACAACAAAACAATCTACTCTTACAAATATTCAAACTAATTCTAGAATACTAACAGCCTTCGAACTATTATACAGCCAGTATGTTAACTTATGAGGATACGCATGAGTCTGCATATAATCTTATGCAAACTCATTACGCAGACGTAACATCAGCTACGCCCCAAAGAATATAAATGTGTATATAACACAGTTATATTCCAAAAACTTTCGAAGGGTATTAGTATGACCTACCTAATCCTAACACCGAGATCCCTACCTTTGCACGGAAGAACTTTATTCTGGCCTACGGCTTTGTAAAGCGAGCTTAAGTCAGAGTCAACGATCACTACTGATTGTCATAAAATTCATCTATTATTACTGTGTGATAATCCACACTCATCAATTAACGTTGCTCTGCTTAAACCCCACTGCAGCAAAACCGTGCTAAAAGCCACAGCGCACAGCCCTAATTGAACCTAGGACGCCCAAGTGACATCCACCCAGACTGGGAATACATGCTAAGATTCAACACCTTTATGACTGTGATTCCTTCAGACGCTTATCGGGTCAGAGGTCAGAGAGCCATAATTGCATTGGACCACCTATAACTTCTCATTGCCTGTATTTACACTTTCATATGAAAAGGTTATGAAAAATTTCTTTTTATAAAATTTCCAAAATTTATATTTAAATAAAAATGTCTGTTTTATAAAATTGTTATAACAATGGTAAGAATTTAATGAATATGATTTTATTTTGTTTAAATGAAGGTAATGGGGGGACTTTCTTATAGCCATACATTTTCGTGCCATGCATCTTTTATTTTTAATTTGGGCATAAATACGACTCAACTTAACATGGTAGGACTTCCTTGATGCCATACCTATTTTAGCTTGACATGAGGCTCGATGAGAAAAATCAATATGGAAATTAATAAAACCAAACCTATTATTTTTTATTGTTACCAACGAAGTATGTACGTCATCATCGTTCTGACTGCTTACGTCGCCGCTCTGGTCAATTATGTGCGCACTTGTGATTGCAGCAGCGATAGAATGTAGTGGAGCTTAAGTCAGAGTCAACGATCACTACTGATTGTCATAAAAGGTTATGAAAAATTTATTTTTATAAAATTTCCAAAATTTATATTTAAATAAAAATGACTTTTCAGATTGTGACGTCCTATGTAATCTAACTGGTTCTGATTATCAATATTTATCGACATATCAGTATGAAATAATGGTTCCCTAGCATATAATAACATGTGCGGCGAGATTCTCGTGCTTGCTTGTTTACTTGAATTATACGCATAGCATACGAGTGGCACATAACTACACCAATTTCTTTGATCACTAGTAACATACATAGAGAGCATTTGGCAAATGGTTTTGTTAAAAGATTCAACCAAACCATTTGTTTGTGGGTGGAACGCAGTAGTGAAACGAGATTTTGCACCAAAATAACTTACAGTTGACTTAACCAAATGTGAAGTAAAAACCGACCCTCTATCAGATATAATTTCTTTCACACCACCAAACCTACAAAAAATATCCTCTATCAAGAACTCACTAATCCTCTGGGCTGTCACTCTGGGTACTGCCTTACACACTGCATACCTCGTAGCGTATTCCAAACTAACAATAATATATTTATTTCCATTCAACGACTTTCTAAAAGGCCCTAAAATATCGATGCCTACTTTCTCCATCAAACCATTTACCACAACAGGTTGCAATTGGGCCAACCGATTACATTTCTTTCTTTCCTGACACAACATACAGCTGCTCACATAACGCTCCAACTCCCTCTCTGCATCCCTGATAAAATATTTCATCCTAAATTTAGCTAGTGTTTTAGCTAATCCTAAATGACCTCCTGACCATGGATCATCATGCAGTTCTTTTAAGATCTTATACAACAGTCCTTTTGGAATCACTACTAGATCACGCACACCATTCAATCTCCTGGCTTTCTTACACAACATATCCTCTTTAACACAAAAACCTTTAACTTCATTACCCCTATTAGCTGCAATCCTATCTAACCAAAGCCTACAGAAATCATCTCTCCTTTGTTCATCACGCATTCTTACAACTTCTATTCCATATAACTGCATGCCATCCTCTAGCTGCTCCGTTGTACTCCTCTGCTCCTCCTCCACCTGGCCTAATGGATTCCTACTCAAAAAATCCGCAATGACATTATCTCTACCAGCACAATGAACAATATCAAAATCATAAGCCTGGATGCACAGCGACCACCTAGCTAAACGCCCATTCATGTCTTTTCTGTTTCTCAGCCAACACAGCGCCTTGTGATCCGTCATGACCTGAAACTTCAGACCCCAAAGAAAATGTTTGAAATAATTCAGAGCCCAGACTAAGGCAAGACACTAATATTCCACTACGGAGAAGGATCACAAGGCGCTGTGTTGGCTGAGAAACAGAAAAGACATGAATGGGCGTTTAGCAAGGTGGTCGCTGTGCATCCAGGCTTATGATTTTGATATTGTTCATTGTGCTGGTAGAGATAATGTCATTGCGGATTTTTTGAGTAGGAATCCATTAGGCCAGGTGGAGGAGGAGCAGAGGAGTACAACGGAGCAGCTAGAGGATGGCATGCAGTTATATGGAATAGAAGTTGTAAGAATGCGTGATGAACAAAGGAGAGATGATTTCTGTAGGCTTTGGTTAGATAGGATTGCAGCTAATAGGGGTAATGAAGTTAAAGGTTTTTGTGTTAAAGAGGATATGTTGTGTAAGAAAGCCAGGAGATTGAATGGTGTGCGTGATCTAGTAGTGATTCCAAAAGGACTGTTGTATGAGATCTTGAAAGAACTGCATGATGATCCATGGTCAGGAGGTCATTTAGGATTAGCTAAAACACTAGCTAAATTTAGGATGAAATATTTTATCAGGGATGCAGAGAGGGAGTTGGAGCGTTATGTGAGCAGCTGTATGTTGTGTCAGGAAAGAAAGAAATGTAATCGGTTGGCCCAATTTTTAACCTGTTGAAACCTAACATAATGACTCAACTTAACATGGTAGGACTTCCTTGATGCCATACCTATTTTAGCTTGACATGAGGCTCGATGAGAAAAATCAATATGGAAATTAATAAAACCAAACCTATTATTTTTTATTGTTACCAACGAAGTATGTACGTCATCCCCGACCTCAGATTGGACCATCTTCTTTTCAAAATTGTGATCACCAGCGATGTCGTATTTATAGGTATTTTCATCGTGATCACATCGTGATTCTATACAAAACACATCTTTATTTTCTGAAATCAAAACGGATGAAATAATTCAGAGCCCAGACTAAGGCAAGACACTCTTGGGCATCCTAGGTTCAATTAGGGCTGTGCGCTGTGGCTTTTAGTACGGTTTTGCTGATGATATATTGTAAAAATACTTCTTCACTCTTTGAACGACTACATGGAACTGGATCAAACAACAAAACAATCTACTCTTACAAATATTCAAACTAATTCTAGAATACTAACAGCCTTCGAACTATTATACAGCCAGTATGCTAACTTATGAGGATACGCATGAGTTTGCATATAATCTTATGCAAACTCATTACGCAGACGTAACAGTAATAACTAAATATTTATTTATCTATGATATATTAAATATATTAATTAAATTATGATATATTTTTATTTATCTAGTATTGTTTATACACAGTATGATAAACTACTTTTGTTAATAATAAATACCATATTATTACAATAAAATATTTAAACTTGTAACTAACAAAACAAACAACGTGCGCCGCATAAACTCTAGAGATATTCCACTGACTGTGCCCGCGTCAACCGGTTTTTTCCAGTTTGTAATAGTGCAACCGATTCGCGCGGTTGTATGAAGCTTTGCCTCTGTACCATTTGTCTACTTATGTGATATTTCAGGGCAAGCTGCTATACTGGCTACAAATTTGTGCAAGTACGTATGGCGCACGTAATCGCCGTATGCAAATAACGTATGAATAAAACATACGATGTTTTATTCCATCAATGCTTTATTGGTGTGGTGTAATGTTTATGCGAAAAATCCTGTTGCGAAAAACCCTACAGCGATTGCTCATTAGTTCGATAGTCTGTCGGTTCAATACGCCTACTGTTACATTTAATATTAATAACCTTACTAGGAAAATAGATTCCTTTTATTAAAAAAAAAAAATGTAATTTCTGGTTCATAAATTACATCAAGATAGATTTTTAGGTGTTGAGGGTTTCAGGCAATTTAGTTTAATGCATTTCCTTAACGTCTTTATGCAATAAGGTTTAAATAAAATTAAGCAATGGTTAGCTCTGGGTATTACATGGACCCGATGTGGAACAAATAGCGTCCGTAGCCTGACTGCGTTTTAGTGACCTCTTTGGGGAAACCGAAGGTTTTATCTGTGCAATTATGGACAAAGTTATCATGACGAATAACTACCGGAGATTTTTTGTGAAGGATGGTACGATTGATATCTATTGGGCAGGTCAGGTTGTCTCGTATAGTTAACGGCGAGTACGTGAGTCATGCGTACTTGCACAACTTTGTAACCACAGCTTGCTCTGCAATACTCTCTTATGGAATCGAAAGTGCCGTACTACAGGTGCATGAGCCCGACTCAATCCTTGATAATTATTTATCATATCACTTTGTACTGGGATCGACTCATCACCACTGACAGGACTATTGTTCCCAATGTTCCTGATATAGTGGTGGTGGACCGAAGCGAGAAGCGAGCAATGATTGTTTATATAGCCATTCCACATGACGAGGACCTTGTGAACGCCGAGAAAGATAAACAAATCAAGTACGTGGCACGCGAAGTTGTCGATATGTGGGATGTGGACTTAGCGATCCGGCAAGAGCCTCGACGAATATCTTAGGAGGCTCGCGATAGGCGATTGAATTAAGGGCTTGATTCAGAAAGCGGCATTCTTCGACATGGATCGTATAAATTGTTAGTAGGTTCCTTTCTCTGGAGCCCTGGTCTTTTTTTGTATTGAAATATTTAAAAATATAATTTATTTGTTAATATTAATTGAATAAATGCAATAATCAGGACTTGCATTTTTCAGGGCCAGGACTCTAACTACGTCATGATGGCAAGATACAACAGGACAAAAGAGTATCGCGTTAATTATGAACCCGAGAACACAGCCGTGCTCTACAACTGCACGAAGACAGAAGAATGCTTACCGGTTTATTTTACCTCTGTAACTGAACTTACTGACCCAAGACTAATCCTGAAGTCCTGCATCATTAAAAATCACGAATGTCAAATCATAAGATTTAATAATTTGAGCCATACTGATAAAGTACTGTTCTTATATAACACCATTAGATTCAAATCCTTCCATCACATCAATTGTTCATTAAATTCGAACGGTGCTCACGCATGTTACACAGAAGATGGTGTTGCCTATAACAAAATGATTCCCAAAACAAATCAATCACTTGGGAGCGGGCAACATGAATTTATTTGTGAGGAAAGCCAAGTAACAAATATTAAACAAAATCATTATGACACTAGAAAATGGTGGTTCTTCAGCAAGATCGTAAAGTTTTTTAATAAACCCAAGACTGAACAACGATATCATCCTAAAGTTGCAGACCCGTGTCTTATATATCCTATTCATTGGGATTTAGATTGTTCAAGACGGATTTGTGTGACATGGCAAGGCCATGTATTTGCGTGTAACAGAATAAAAACTGTTTTTTATGGTGGTAAATGGTATTATCTAGTTAATTCAATTCCAGGTCCAAGACATCCAGACAGCAGAATTGTAAAATACACGATATTTTACCCTTATAATAGACCCACCACAACAACGACGACGACTACAACTACTACGACGACGACTACAACTACTACAACAACAACGATACCAACAACAACTACAACAATCACAACGACAACAATAACAACTACGACAATAACAACGACGACATCAACAACGACGACATCAACAACGACGACATCAACAACGACGACAACAACGACGACAACAACAACGACAACGACAACAACGACAACGACAACAACGACAACGACGACAACAACGACAACGACCACAACAACGACAACGACAACAACGACAACGACGACGACAACTACTACAACTACGACAACGACTACTACAACGACGACAACAACGACAACGACGACGACAACTACTACAACTACGACAACGACGACAACAACGACAACGACTACAACAACGACAACGACTACGACGACGACAACAACGACAACGACGACAACAACGACAACGACTACAACAACGACAACGACTACAACAACGACTTCAACGACTACTACATCTACAACAACCACAACAGAACCTCCCCTCCCAACCTCCCCTCATCATAAGTACTATAGTGGTGACAGAGTGTTACTTAAACTAAAGGGTTGGGTGGGTAATGTCAGGCATGTGTCAATCGATAAAGGTAGATACTCCAGTATGAGAAAAGAACACAAAATAACCAAAGTTGCACATTTTTTTTTGGCTGACTCCTTTGAAATTGAAAAGGGTAGATGTAAAAATATTGAGGATTGCGCGCTTGTTATAACACATACGTTGGATGTACCAACCATGACTTTGTGGCCCAGGACACCAAAGTCGACTACGACCACCGAGAAACGTACGGGGAGATGGGCAACTTGGACACCCCCGACGCGACGAACAAAACGGCGACAGAAGCCTAAGGTCACGAAATCAATGTCGCCTGTTCTTTACGACGCCTTAATAAAGGTGTATAAAAATTCAGCTCACTAGGATTTTATGGATAGTGTTGCTGCAATCAAGTTTAAATAAAATAAAAAAGCCGTTTATTCCAAGCAACAACACAAATTTAAGTAATAATTGTATTTAAATAGATACATGTAATTTTAATAACATTATTATACTTAATTTAATTTGATTGTACAATTTCAATAAATTAGTGCTAAATTATTCAAAAATCTAGTTTGATTTACAATTTCTCATAACATTATTATTCCATTTATTTATGTACTAGCTGTTGCCCGCGACTTCGTCCTCGTCAAGTTCATAAAACTGCACAAAAGTATACGACAATAATTCTGTGCTTGCAATTCCTTTCGAAAGAATCCATTTCATTTATTTTACTTTCGCATAACAATTATAAGCCCGAACGCAAATTACCATACAAAAGTCAATAAAATTGTTTATATGAAATTTTATTTTTTATTTTATTTTATAAAAAAGGAGCAACAAAGAGTTAATTTTTATTTTAAATTGCATCTGTTTATTTCTTAAATAAAGTAAAATAAATGAATAAAAAATACATTCTAAATAATCATTTTACAAATTAAATAAATTGAAAAATAGACAAAATAAATAAAATGTCAAACGTCAATAAATAACCCACCCCTGATCGTTCCCGGTGCAAAAGTGCCCATAACACTCGCCGCATTGCCTCGCTGAATAGCAATGGCCAACCTTTGCACCAAGTACGATCTAGACCGGGAGACACCCGTAGCCTCCTCGAGCCTAGGGCCCAAATCCCTTACAAAACACTTTGCCTCAGTACCCCAACTGCCCAGAGTTTTCACAGCTACCAGCACAAAATAGTAAAGCCGCTCCAAGGATGCATACTTAAGCCTTTTTTAAGACAAGCGTCTTCAGCGGCGGCAGAAGCAGTATGCATGGTGCGACTCAGATGATTGGCGGCGACAGTGCTGACGCAAGTTGCGTCCCAAATCAGACACTTCCCGTTTTGCCATGGCACCAGTCAGTCCATCCGGTCCATCTCTTACCATCAGACTTACTAAAATCTGAAGGCTCAAGCACGCAGGGAACGTTTGCCGATATAAGGGCTCTACGAACTATGTCGATCAGGGCATGGTGACGCGGAAACCTTCCTGTGCAGCGCCGACAGCTCAGTGCGTGATGGAACCGCAGGTGCATGTATGAGGTTCGCACACCTTACAGCTCAGGCGGAGAGCCACCGCAAAGAGTCATCGTCGAGTAGAGTGCCCATGTGAGGCGAAGGAATCGCCTGTAACCACGCCCCAGACTCAGGTTGCGACACTGCTCGTAGTCTGGCCTTATCGACTCCAACCGTACCCTCTAATAATTTCTCACGAAGCAGCTTTACCCCTACGCACTGAGAAAAATAGGGGGAACCTAAAAAATTTAAGTTGAAGCATGAAAGTTCTCTGAGGCCAGAAAGAAAGGAATTGAAGTGAAAAAAGTGTGTACGAGTCTCAGTACCACAGGGGAAGAATTCGCACTTCGAGGGATTCACCTCCATACCCAGGTCTCTGAGGCGAGGGACTAGAGCCTCTAAGTCCTGAAAGACGTCTTCAGATCTGCCCCCGGTAGTACCATCATCAAGGTACCACACGTTTAGGCCGGATTTCAGCTCTACAGCCTTATGAATGGCCAAACTAAAAACGAGTGACCCGAGCACCCGCTCGGGACCCCCCCCCCCCCTGCTGGGCTCCCACTTTTGAAAGCATAAGACTTTTGTTGGAGAAAAGATTAAAAGGCAGCCTATAAACCTGATGAAGGAAGAGATATAAAGACGGGATTTTTTCCTTTACCTCGCTCAACAGAACATCTCTTTCCAAAGTATTGAACGCGTTGCGGATGTCGAGCTTTAGCACTATTGAGTCAATTGAGTCCTTGGTCTTTGGGTATAGCACAAATGCTCGCGTGGCGTGGATCGCAGCCTCGCATCCCAGACGAGTGCCAAAACCCAACTGATGAGGCTGCAAGTAACAGGCCATATCCTCTTTGACTGCACGACAAGCCAATTTTGCAGTAAGACGGCGAAAGACACTACCGACTGCAATTGGTCTTACTCCGCCATTTTTTTTTTCAGTGCAAAGAGTGATACACCATACAGGAAAAGATAAACACATGGGTTCAACTGACCACTCAGCAAGAAATTTGCCAGCCTAGTCAGACCCCCTACATGGCGCTTCCCATTTTCTCCGGCCGACACAGAAATCAACTTTTTTAGATGGGATGGGATCCGGCCGGGGGATCCCGTCCAACCCTGCTGCTGATCCAGTATAAAAAGAATTAATTGCCGATAGCACGTCCTCTACAGTGACTGACAATGGCGTAAGGGAAAGATCAGGGTCCGGTGGAAAACTGAGAGGACGCGAAGGATCTGGATGCTTAAGTTTCAATGAAGCAAGGGTGTCGGCATCCCCCCGAGCAAACGAGTCGTCGGACATCAAAAGCCGTACCGCCCCTCTTAAATCTCCCTCGAATACCTTCATTTCAATTTTTTTTTTTAATAGACCGGGTATCCGACCTCCTTTTTGCGCACAATTCATTGTCATCACAATATACAGGTGACATTATATTAGCTTTGACTTTAGATGTCATATTACTGGGCAACTCTTTTGCTGGGACTCTTAAAGCCATGTATGCAAACAAAAGAAGAGCACTCCACTGATCTACCCCATTACTAGCAACGCAAGAGTCAATAATGTCGCCGAGTTTCCCTGCCGTCTGATTCCGGGCACCCTTAGGTATATGTAGTAGGACAGGAATACTTGCCTTGCCAGCAGCTAGCCTATCCAAGAGACTCTGGGCAGGTGAATGCGCGGTGTCCCGACGATAAGGTGTTAACTGTGTCCACCGGCGGGACCTGTGACACTGCACCTGAACGCAGGGCATGTTTGTACATGCGCCCGATGTGCACCTTCAGTCCGTGCGCAGAGAAAACGCGAGAAAACCTTGGGCAGTGGGGGCAAGTTAATAATCGCAAACAGATGACGGACAATAAAAAAATATAGTGCTCGGGAATCAGCAAATACAAATAAATTATATAAATCAAATCGAGATAAAATACACCTAAATAAAGTCACAATAACAAACAATACAACAATAATTTAAAACAATTCAGCAGTTTAAACAATAATGTCAGATCAAATTAAAAAATATAATAATAATACTGATATCCAGGAATCAATCCGACACATTATTTCTGGATGTTCTCTTCTAGCTAACGGAGACTATATGCATAGGCACAACCTTGTTGCCAGGATTATCCACCAGCAACTTGCTCTTAAATACAATCTTGTGGAAACAGTAGTACCGTACTATAGGTATGTGCCCGACCCAGTTCTCGACAATGGCAATATCTCATTGTATTGGGATCGATCTATAATCACTGACAGGACTATTGTTGCCAATAAGCCTGATATAGTGGTCATAGATCGACTAGAGCGTCGCACAATGATTATTGATATAGCGGTCCCTCATGTCGAGAACCTCGTGAAAGCTGAGAAGGATAAAAAAACTAAATATCTTGACTTGGCTCGCGAGGTTGTCGACATGTGGGAAGTGGACACAGCAGTCATTGTGCAAAAAAGTCGTGACGGCCAATGGCTTAATAGCCAAGAGCCTCGACCAACACCTGCGGAGGCTCTCGTTAGGCAGTTGGATCAAGGGTCTGATTCAGAAGGCAGTACTCTTGGACACGGCGCGTATTGTCCGGAGGTTTCTCTTACAGGAGCCCTGACCACCGGTAGCTTGGACCCTGTTCCCGATGCCGGTGGGCTACTATTTTTTATATTTTTAAATGTTTTTTTTTTGTATTACCTTCTATAAAAAAATATTGAAAAATGTAATTTATATGTATATACAAAGAATAAAAGGAAATACTGATATTAAAAATAGTCCAAAATGTCAAAAGAATAAAATAAAACTAATAATTATAATTTTTAACTAATAAAACAGCAAGATTTTGACAAAATTACATAAAACTTATGTACAAAATACGTCAAATCAAGCAAAAAAAGTGGAAAATACTGAAGTCAAACATTAAAATAATACTACTTTACAAATCAGATGTACGAGTATGATGAATAAATAAATTGCTTTTCGCGTTGGAGAGAACTGCCATCTGCAGTCCTCCACTTGGTCTCTTTTTCGCACGCTGACGCGTCGCTGTGAGGTACGTATGTCCTTTCCGTAATTTAATATTCTCGTCTCATGGATGTGCAATTAGATAGATAGATAGATGTATTTTTTATTGTACACCAAAAAATAAAATTACATAACTTAAAATTAATAGGGTGTCACAATGGGCCTTCCCCGATCTTAGGGAGATTCCAATTACCTGGCAACCCTTTTATCTGACAGATGTCAAACGTCAATGTCGGGTGTGACAATGACAGCTGTCATTTGAAGTTGACAGAAAAAATGAGGCCGTACGAGGGTACTTAGACAAATTGTCACAGTTGTTATGGAAGTTTTAAAATAATGCAGTACTTGCGGCTGTATTTTCTCCCGAAGGCAATGGCGATCTTCGCAGCTAACAACAGTAGGTGATGCCACGATGTTGATTTACAAACTAAAGTGGAGTGCAAGGGTTTTTGAAACGAGATTGTCATTTTTCTTAAATCTTAACTCGGACTGTAACGTTAGCAGTGTTGGTGTTATCGGGGTTCACATATATCACAATAACAGTTACATTACAAAATCTTCCAACTAGTTAAATTTAACAAAAGTTTTTGGCAATAATGCAATGTGGCGTCACATAATGCATATGTGAACGCACCTTAGATTTAGTATCGCATGTTAATATCTAAGTCAATATTGTTAAGTTAGTTAAGTGGCAACACGAGTCGAGAAGGTGGGGCGCTACCCTTAGCGTCTCTAGCTCTCTTCCCGGTCAACCGTCGCGAAACAAGGACTAGATTTTTGGTTATCATTAGTCCGATCCTTTATACCTGACTTTACAATTAGTTAAATAGCCTTACTATATTTTGTATCTACCAGTGTTTGAAAATACACATTAACACTGCAAGTTGGATTTTTAGTTCTGATACCAATCATCACCTCATCGCAAATACATAAAAGGGGACAGGCGCAATATCTCCCATCCGCGTCCCCAAACTGGTGACCGCGACGTGATATGTAACTGCGACAACCAGTGATGAAGTTTCTTGTTCAAGCGCGAGTTACGAATTGAATTTGTACCGCACCTGAGCTCACCACGGAGGAAGCCAACAACGCCCTGAATACTCAGTGTTGTCAACTCATCCGGTCCAGCGAACTGTTAGATTTTGGCGCCTTCAAGTCATCGTCCAGTTCCCGTTTCCTGGCTGTTCATCAGTGCTAAAGTGTTCAAAAGCATCTTAAGTTGAAAAAGTGTAACAAACATTTACCTAGTGTTAAATCAAAACAAAGTTTTTTTTGTGAGTGCGCGTTCTATTTTTAGACATTGGATACTCAAGTGGTATCATTGATATATATGTACTACGCACTAGATGAGGCGTGCCGTACAGTCACTTTACTTCACTTAAGTGACCTGCAGTCCGAACACTTTTACATTGATGGCATTAGTGCAGTTTTGACGTTCATGCAGTGTCAGAGCGACGCTTATAAATACAAATTTAAGTGAACTTGAACATATATAATAATTTTGTAGTCAAGTAAGTAAAACCATTGGTTGTTCAAGCAATGTAATAGCTTCTACTATCGTAATAGTACGTTAGAGAAGATATTATTTTATTTAAACTCTTCCCCATTTTACAATCATAGACTAAAACATGCAGATGTTCCCTCCCACAAAAAGCAGAATTAGGTTTTTACCTACAGCTAGTTTACCAAATACAGACTTCGCACGGTCTTTTATACTGTTTGAAATTTTTAAATATTTTATTTAATGCTCTTTCTTTTTTTGTATAATTAATAACAATGATTTTTTTTAATAAATTACGACGAAATGTCAGCAAATCATGAGGTATCAGTTTTCATCGGTAAGTTTTGTTGTTAACCATGCTGTCATTCGTTAGCACTTAGGTAATTTACGTACCATATTACGTGCAGGTTAATATTAAAATTTGAATTAGGTTCAGTTGAACTTGTAGTCTTATCAGTGATTACTGATTTATTTATTTATTTTACTGTTATTTAGATCTCGTTTTTACATAAACTATAATTACATTTTGAAATATAGTATTATTGTAATGAAGTATTGTAGGCAAGAAACTGTGTCACTTCTGCGGTATAAAAATCTATATAGATGACATGACATCACACTAAGTTGAACGAAACGCGTAAGTACTAGGAAATTCATAGCGTTTTAGACCTTTTGGTCGCGAAAAAGTATCCTCTATAAGCTGTCTTAGCGCTGTAAGTTTTAAAGTTTTGTTAGACGACATAATGGCAATCTAGCGCTGCAGCGATTTATTGTTTGAACTTTTCAGTATTTTGACAAATAGTTTATATGAACGTGCTTGTCTATCGCAAGAATATAGGTCGATGAGTGGTATACTCCCTTACCCCAGCAGTTGCGTTGGAATTTGACACGGGCGCATCGGACGCCCTCTGTCGCTATCCGGCGACAACATTTGACATTCGTGCGACAGCTGTCACAACTGGCAAATGTCAACTGCCAACAGTCAATAACGTTCCAGGTCACGCAAGTACTGCTTTTTTATAATATTGAACATTTCTCATATCAATCGAACTGTAATATTATAATTTAATCTATTATATAGTGCACAATTTAATTTTTTCTTCAATTATAGAATAGGAAATTTTACTTTACAAATTATTTTTTTTTTAAATTATACCAAAGTTTGGTTTATACAATTCTAACACCTGCCCTTAAACTAAACAATTCTTAAGCCAAGATGAGAAGCCTAAACATTTAGTCAAAACATCCGCAGGCATGCGTTCAGTAGACAAATATTCTAATTTAATAATTTTATCGTTCACAATTTGTCTTACATAATGATGTCTAATGTCTATGTGCTTACTACGGTTATGATTCATTTGACTATTACATTTTTTTTGCGCTGACTGACTATCATTACATTATACAAAGTCACAGATAAATATTTGCCTAAACATTCATACAGGAAACTTCTGATAAATTTAGCTTCCTTTGCTCCTTCGCACAACGCCATATATTCTGCTTCTGTGCTCGACAAAGCCACGGTTCTTTGTTTACGGCTTTCCCAAGACACTGCAGAGTTACCTATAGTAAACACGTAGCCAGTGTAAGAACGTCGATTTAGTTGATTAGACGCCCAATCTGCATCTACATATCCTGTGACCGTTAATGATGACGTTTCATACACTATATTATAATTTATAGTTCCCTTTAAATATCTTAAGACTAGCTTAGCCGCTTTCCAATGTATATCTGAATGACAATTATTAAACTGGCTCAATAGACTTGCTGCATGAGCAATATCTGGCCTGGTACAAACGGCTATGTACATAATACATCCAACAAGGCTTCTATATTTAGAATCAGCATCATTTTGGTCTCCCTTTTCAAGTTTCGTGCCACATTCTAAGGGTGTACTAACAGGCTTACAGTCTACCATATTAAATTGCTCTAATACCTTTTGTATATAATTTTTCTGGTCAAGAGTAATTTTATTTTGTTCTTGTCTCAATTTCATTCCCAATACATGTGTGGCTCGGCCAAGGTCTTTCATTTCAAATTTTTTCAGCAGTTTCTCCTTCAGCTTTTTCTTCTCTGGTGTATCCTTGCTAAAGATAAAAATATCATCGACGTACAGTGCCAATATGATCATATTTCCACTGGTGTCTGATTTTATGTAAACACAAGGCTCACTGAGTGTTTTTCTGAATTGGAGGTCTCTCAAGACATTATCAATCTTATCATATCAAGCTTTCGATGCCTGTTTAAGCCCATATATTGCTTTGTTCAATTTGAATACATACTTTTCCTTACCGTTTATTTTATAACCATCGGGCTGTTCCATATATACAGTTTCCTGCAATTCTCCATTCAAGAACGCCGTCTTGACATCCATATGGTCAATTTGTAAGTCTAAATTAACTGCCAGGGCAATTAATGTACGTATAGTGGAGTATCATACCACAGGTGAGTAGGTTTCCTTGTAGTCAATTCCATATTCCTGGGTCCCTTTTGCCACAAGACGTGCTTTATAACGAAGTAACTGACCTTCTAATCCAAGTTTCTTCTTAAAAATCCATTTACATTTTACGGCTTTCTTTCCTGCTGGTAGTAGTGTCAAGTTCCAAGCTTTGTTCTTCTCAAATGATTTGTACTCATCCTCAATGGCATCTCTCCAGTGGTCTTTATCAGGTCCTGACAACGCTTCCTGTATCGTTTTTGGTTCATCACCGTGACTTGCTGCCGTCATGGCAACTATAATATTTACAGTTTCTGTATCTTCATAATCACTTGATGTTTGATCCATAGTCATATCAGAATTCCAGGTGACATCATTGGCGTCGTCGATAAAGCTAGAGTCAGAAGTACTTGTATCAGAATTGTTCAAATCAGATAATTCTACAACATTATTATTTATTTGGTTACTAGTAAGTTGTAACTGACAATCAATGATGCTGTTTTTCTGATTTGTTTTCAAATCTTTATACATTTTTCCATCTAAGAACTGCACATCTCTGGATTTGATACATTTAGAAGGGTTTTCTGGATCAATTAGCCTGTATCCTTTTGATTCACTACAATATCCCACAAAGATATATTGCTTACTCTTTGAATCAAATTTCTTCTGTTTTTCTTTGGGAATCATGGCATAGGCAACACAGCCAAATATTTTTAAATAAGACAAATTCACTTTTTCACCTGACCACTTTTCCTCTGGTGTAGTGCCTCTCACTGCCTTGTTCGGTGACTTATTCTTTATAAATATTGCTGTATTTAATGCCTCTGCCCAAAACCTCCGGTCCAGTCCAGCATCCTGTAACATGCATCGTCCTGCCTCCACAATTGTGCGATTGGCCCGCCCGTTGTAGGAATATCTGAAACTTTTTATTAACATATTCACGACCGTTGCCTGTTCTAAGCTTCTTTATTTTTAAATTAGTTTGATTTTCTACCAAACTTTTGAAAATCTTGAATACAGACAAAAGTTCTATCTTTACTTTTAATAAAGTAACCAAATGTCATTCTCGTAAAATCATCTATAAATGTTAATAGATATTTAGCACCACTAAATGAGCAAACTGACATAGGCCCACACAGATCAGAATGTATAAGACCTAGTTTCTCCGTGGCTCTGCTATAAGATTGCTTTTGGAAAGGTAGTCTACTTTGCTTCCCCTTAATGCAAGCTATACAGGGAGTATATTCACAATTAGTGTAATCAATGCCACTAGCCATACCTTGTTTTAATAAATACATACTTCGCCTATTCAGGTGTCCGAGTCTGCGATGCCATAACTCTTGTGATGAGGTCACTTCGCACAAATTCGCAGCTTCTGCTCGTCTATTGTCCATAGACTGGATTTCTGGTTGAATCTCAACAAGCTTACATTCATTTTTTGATTGCTGACTCGCTGTATTCAATTGATATACACCATTGATTTTTGTAGCGCTGGCAACTGTGATTTTCCCAAAGTAAATGTTACATTTCTGTGAATCAAAATGCACATCCAGTCCTTTTGAAGTCATTTTACCGACAGAAATAAGGTTTGTTGACAACCCTGGTACATAAACGACCTCACTTATTTTAGTAGTTAATTACGAAAGCTGCAGACGGAGGACTCAGAAAAACCCAAATTACTTAATTGAAATTTATTAACTTTAAAATATTACAGTAAAAACTAATGCTAAGAATATATCGACTACGTTCGACGATCGATACGAAAGTGGACTTTTCCGACGGGTCGATGTGGTGGCGTGATGGCTGGCGTCAGACGCGGTGTCAGCAGCTCGTGTCCATGCCCCGTGACCGGAGGCTGATGCAATCCGTTGTTTGGTGGAATTGGGGTGAACGCATAGTCAGCAACTGCCTTAGGGTACCGTGGTATAACACCTCCCGCCGTGGTTCAGCAATTATTTGAAGACTTTGGTCGAAAATAATGATGAATAATGATCAGGTGTAGATTGCTGACGCGACTCTGTATCTTGATCATTGCCATCTTGACTTGATATTTTGCTCGGTTTTGTTTTAGGTGTTACTGTGGCTTTGCGTTGCAGTAGATATCTTCGCACAAGTACATAGCCAACAAGTACAGTTGTACCTAATATGAAGACATACAACGGTATCGTAGTATGGAATAAGGACATGTCTCGTGGCAAATTTGCAATAATTGGAGGCTGCATCATTATCTTAGCGTTGCTAGCGTGTAGATTTTATAGATTTACTGAATTTAGTGTTACAGTTGGCTGCAGAAACGAGATTTGTTGCAGGTCTGGAGGCGGCAAATCGATGATCTTCGTAACTTGTCCTTTTATACGATCGTTGCTGTTGATAATGGTGAATTCGGATGTCTTTAGATAGCAGTGTTCTGGCAGCACAGCTAGGTAGCTCCCTTGCAGCATCTTGTAGGCGTTTGTCTCGCACGAAGTCTGCACCTTGGTAGATTTCGGGAATGACACGGTGTAATGTCTGTCATCAAGCCGCTCGAACGCTTCTTTAGTGAGGGTGACGGCAGTCCTGTTGCATGTAGAGTCTATTTTCTGCCTCGTGATCAGCTGTTGAATGCAATCTGCTTGCTCCCGGTGAATGTAGCTGGCTTCCTTCTCGCAGATATACCAAGTTGTTGCCTTCGGACATTCTGTCTCCATGTACATGAAATCCGCCTCGTGTATTGCTATGTAGGGAGAGGGTGGAATAAGGATCTCATGGTTTTTATTAGGAATGATGGATAATTTATACAAAACATAGGTTCTAGGGAAGGTAATCGGTATTTTAAAAACTATAACTACCTTATTGTTACTATAATAGGACCCCAGCTTAATTATGTCAAAATATCCCTGAAACTTATATCTAATATTTCATTCTTACTATAGAGACTACGTAATCTACTTAACATAGTTTTAAACGCATTTAAGTTTAACATTGAATGATGTGTACTTTTTGCGTGAATAAAAGCTAAAAGATTTTCTATGCCTAAAATGTCTTCAGATAGCTCTTCAATATTATCTCCGAGGATCCAAAGTAGTTGTGCCAAATGGGCGAACTCCTTTAAGTCAATATTGGCAACATTAGTAGCGTTTATCAAACCATTAACTATTCCCACGATTTTATTTTGATTTTCGGTTAAATTATCTAGAAGTTTTACTTGTTGAGATGACCATTCCTTGCTTAAACTTATATGATGATGCAAAGCTAATTCCTGTTCGTTATCCTGAAGTACTTTAATGGCGTTATTATAGCGTATTGCGTCAGTGTAATCTAAGTTACCTGATATACTTTTTATAACAGAGCCTAGGCCATCTATAAGACCTCTTCTTACCTGACTCGAAACAAATGTTTGCAATTGGTCTGAGATTTTATCTAATTTTTTGCTAAGATACTCGATGTGGCGCTCATACAACGAACGCGTTTTGTTATTTAATAGAGGCCGTATATCCCTTATTTGATTTTTTACATCTGAGACTTTAGATCCTATGTCGTTAATGTCGATGAATTGTAAGAAGGAATGGTATTGGGAAATAATCCTGGTAGGGCCTAATTTAAAAGGTAGGACTCCTGGGCTATCTTCTAGGCTCTCAAGTGTTATCTCTTGAGCAGCTACCGTCTGCAGTAGGTACGTCAGGATCATCCTGTAACAAGCGTGCACTTTTACGTACCCTTTTCAGGCGAGATTTGGCTACGGGACTGCGTTTTTTCTTAGTATAGATATGTATCGGTAAGTCAGCTAATATCGTGTCCTGTGTGAACCTTGGTGCTAACTTTTGTCGGCTAGCCAAAGGGTTTTTGATAAATATCTGTTGCTCAGCGCTATAAGACTCTTCCGGTTGGCGGTTTTTATTAAGATTGTCTATTATGTCGGTCCTACGGCTAAGAGAACTTTCACTTATTAATTCATAGACTTTATGCATTTTAGAACGATGGTTTTGCATATATTGTTGCATTAGGTGTTTAGTTACATTCATGTTTAAAGGGTCGCGTGGATCAAAATGTCCACTTATGACCTCTAAAGGTCTGCACTTAGTTAGGCTATGTATGCTGCTATTGTAGCCTAGGATAGCGTAGGGCATTAGGTTGATGACTGACTCGCTGCGATGTTGTAATTTGAGTATTCTCAAATGCTCTAAGAGAGTCGAGTAAAGACGTTCCACCATTCCATTTTCGTTTGGTGTATGAGCTAAAATTTTGTGGTGCTGTATTTTATGTAGCCTGGTAAATTCTGAGAACAGCTGATTGGTAAACTCCGTGCCTCGGTCAGTAACTATAGTTAACGGGACACCATGATGGGTGCAAAAGATTAACAAAGCCTGAATGACACTCACTGCCGTTCCATCCCTCAAATGGTATGCCTGCGCATACTTAGAAAAGGAATCTACTATAGTTAAAAATTTCTCAGTTTCTACGGTGAACAAATCAAGATGAATCACTTCGAAGGGCTTAGCTGGTGGTGGCACTAGATGGAGCTGTTGCCTAATGGGATTACGCTCGTATTTACTCTGACCACAGATATTACATTCATTTATGTATTTAGCGATTTGGTCTTTCATTTTGGGCCAGAAGTATCGCTGAGATAGTGCAAGATAACATTCATTGATACCGCGATGGTTGGTTTTTCCTTCGTGGTATTTCTGAATTATTTCCTGTTGGCGTAAATATTCCTTAACATTCTCGAGCTCTACTTTAGTTAATACTAAGTTCATGGAAGAGCTTTTGAAGTGTTTTTGAATGATAGGGATGATAGAGTACATTTCTAAGGGTGGAGTTATTAATATCCCTGTCTTCACCTTGGGGTTAACGTATTCTTTAATTGCGTCCACTACGTCTAACTCAAGAATAGGTTTACTCAGCTGTATAGCTGTGCGTGTGTGAGTATCAAAGGGTTTGGTAACTGTTGTTCTGCCTTTGAAATTCTCCACTATGGTAAAATGAATTTGCCTATTAAATTTATTAAGGGGGTCGTCGGTTATAGGTACCTCCAAAATAGGCTTTTCAGCGTCAGTATGGGCAGTAAGAGTTCTAGACTCGTCTAAGGTAGGTTGATTAACGGTAGGGTTAGCAATTACAGAACTAGTCTCCTCGTTACATAGTTCTATCCTAGATAAGGCGTCAGCGTTAGTATTTGACTTGCCTTGCTTATAGATGACTGAAAAATTGTACTCGCTGAGTTTAAGACGCCAGCGTGTTAATCGGGAATTGGGCTCTTTTAGGTTCATTACCCACTGCAGGGGTTTGTGGTCTGTTATGATCTTAAATTTACGACCGAATAAATATGGGCGAAAGTACTTAGTTGCCCACACAATCGCGAGCAATTCTTTTTCGATTGTGCTGTAATTGATCTCGCTGGTGTTCAGAGTACGTGAGGCATAGGCAATAGGCTTATCACTACCTATGAGACCTTGTGAGAGTACCGCACCAATAGCCAGATTGGAAGCGTCCGTGGTAAGGATAAATTCCTTAGAAAAATCAGGATACTGGAGTATAGGGTCATTAGTGAGAAGAGTTTTGCACTTTTCGAAGCAATTTACGTATTCTGCATTGAGAGTGATCTTTGAACCCTTTTTTAGACACTGGGTAAGGGGCTTTGTTAAGCGAGCAAAATCTGGAATTTTGCGATAATAACCAAGTAACCCGAGGAAACGTTTTATTTCTGATGGCGTTTTGGGCACTGAATAGTTTTGGATAGCAGTTATCTTGTCTGGGTTGGGCTTTATACCCTCTGTGCTTATAACATGGCCTAAGTAGGCAGTCTCTAGCTTTAAGAATTCGGATATGTCTAACTGGATTTTGAAATTGGACTCACGTAATCTTTGGAAAACTTTCTCAAGGTTATTCATGTGTTCTTGCAAGGATGTACTGAACACAATGACGTCATCAAGATACACTAGGCATATGACGTTTTGAAGACCTCTGAGCACGTTATCCATGACTCTTTGGAACGTAGATGGAGAGTTCTTAAGGCCCATGGGCATTCTCGAAAATTCAAAGTGCCCATGCTCGACATTGAATGCTGTTTTCGGAATGTCTTTGGCGTCCATTTCCACTTGATAGAACCCACTAGCTAAATCTAAAGTACTGAAGTACTGACAGTTACCCAGCTTGTCTAAGATGTCGGCTATATTCGGAATCGGGTACTTGTCGTCTATTGTTTTTTCGTTTAATTTCCTAAAGTCTACGACAAGGCGCCATTTAGTTTTACCTGAAGCGTCAAGTTTTTTGGGTACTACCCAGATGGGTGAACTCCACGCAAAATGCGATGGCCTAATAATCCCCTGTTCTAACATCTTTTGAATCTGACTACTAACTTCTGCTCGGTGTATGTACGGATAGCGATAACTTTTTGTATAAACAGGTATTTCATCAGTGGTATTAATAGTGTGCTTAATTTGATTCGTAAAAGTTAATGCCTCGCCTTCTATATAAAATACGTCCGCATACTGTGCACATAATGACTCTAGATTAGCTCTTTCTTCGGCGTTTAAATGGCTAGTACGTAGCTTGGATATCACGTCTCTGGCACGTGAAGGCAGTTGTTCGGTACGCGTGCACTCGGTATTGTACAATTCGGCGGTGATATGGCGGTCGACAGAAAATATGACGTCATAATGGCTAGGGTTGTTACTTCCAAAATACCTCGGTTGTTTCTAACCGATGTAAGACACTCGCATATAACGCAATTCGAGATGACTTGTTCCGGGACAAAGGCAGATCCATCATGTATATTAATTGGTAATTTAATTAATTTGGAAGAACGAGCCGGTATGATATCCTCATACAAGTTAACGTTACGCGAATTATATATCCGAATCAGATTAGTGGCGTTTCTGGTGTTATAACGCATATTTTTATAGTCTATGTTCGATTCCCACTTACTTAATAAATCTGATCCAATCAATCCATCGAAGTAGTTATGAAATTTGTAAACGAATAATTTTATATTATCGACTTCATTGAATTCAGGAAAACAAGGCAACGTGATCGCATTGTCTGACCTACTAGTGGCGTGGACGTTTACAACTTCGAACGGCTCATAATCTAATGGTATATGCGAATAATATCTTTGTACGACCTCAGGGCTAATAAAGGATTGGTTAGCGCCTGTATCAATAAGCAATTTTAAAGGAGGGTCCGCGATTTGAATGTAAGGGAGTTGTCTCTGAGTCTGTATATTTAATTCTATTTTTGCTTTTCGGACTTCGGGTCCTTGCGAAAATCCTCCTGAGGGGCAGGCGGGGTAGGGACTTCCGGAACAGGCTCAGTGACCGTTACTGTCGGTACCATATCACTATAGTAAGGTTGAATATAGTAACCATTATCTACGTAATTATAATAGTCACAAAACGGTTCATTGAAATTTGACTCCGTGTAATGTTCATAGTAGGGGCCGTATTCATAGTCAGGACACTCATTGAAATTTAATTCGCGGGATTTAAAGTAATTACTTGGTGGTGGGTTTCCTGATTTTGACCAGTCATGTCCCCTAATAGGCATGGGTTTGCTAACGAAATGACTAACGTCACTCATAGGGGTAGGCATTTGAGTTCCTGGCATGCCGGGCATATTACGCGGGGGCAATTTATATACATTACTACGCTCGTAGTAATTGGGTGGTAAAGCCCTAAACATTTGCTGCGTACGCATAGGTCCTCGTAAGGGTTGAGGCATATTAACATTAGGCCTCCAAGGTTGCTGACCTTGCATTGGAGGTTGCCGTGAAGGACCAGGCATATGCACGGGCATAGCATAATTGATAGGTGGAACTGGAACAGGCGGATAGTTATTAGATTTATATGGAAGTCCTGCAGAAAAAATATTCGGGTGTCTTTTATCTAAGAAATTATCATTACGCTGTTGCAAATATAAAGTATTAATTTCTTCCTGTACAAATTCCAAGGCCTGCTCTATAGATACGGGACGCATGCAGCGAATACGAGAACCCAACGGGTCCTTCAACCCGCGTAAATACGATTGCAACGTAAGTTATATAAATGCTGAATAGGTTTTGACAGCGTTCATAGAATTCCTGGGGCGTACCTTGGCCTTGAGTAAGCAAAGAAATGTCGTTATAGAGTGCCGTTTCGTCACGTTGATCTGCAAAATTGTTTACTAAAGCGGAGCGAATGCCGTTCCAGTCCGTCGGGATACCATTAGAGTTTATAAGTCTCGCGGCATTGTCGGTAACTTTATTGAGGATACCGTTAAGCAAGGATTGGTTTTCTAACTCATGTCCTGGACCGGGCTTTAAAAATCTCTTAACCAACTCGTCGCATAAGCTAATAAACCTAGTTAATATGTTAGGGTTCCCATCGAATTCAGGGACTAATCTAAGGGCTTTAAAAATATCGTCAATAGGGTCCCTTTGGGCCACATTACCGAATTCTTCTAATATAGTATTTAAATTTCTATTAAGATCTAGTCTATGCTGTCCTACGTCCCTAGGAGGGGTACGAGAACCAGACTGCCTAGGATGAAAAATCTTGAAGGATTAACGTAGTACTGGAATGGAGTAAATTATAAGGAAGCGACACAAGAGCGATTCAAGTGTACTCACAGTCTCATCATTTGTTATTTCTTCGTCAGCATCGATGTCTGGATGCACCGTCACAGCTTACCGTGGTTCAGGATACTCGACGAAGGCTTGAGAGCACACGCAGCGGCTATGCGGAGCCGACAGGACACGATGCAAGAGTCCTTTTACGCGCCACGCACTGCTTCGAGTATCCTACCGACTGCGCCAATTACGAAAGCTGCAGACGGAGGACTCAGAAAAACCCAAATTACTTAATTGAAAGAAGAGTGGGACTTTTGGGCCAAAAATGTAAATGATTGAGATATGCTTTTAAAAATTCATTACATAATTCTATTTCAAAATAGAAAAAATCTAGCCCTAGTTGAAGTGAGGAAAATGAGATATCTAAAAAATAAGTTTTAGTCATGAGTAACCTATTTTAGGTTAGATATACAATCGAAAAATAGTTTATTCCAAGGACTTACTCCTTGGAATAAACTATTTATCGATTGTATAAAAAAAAAAAAAAAAAAAAAAATACCTTTATTTTCGTACATAGCCAACAACTTAACAGCAATCACTTAAATCATGTCTAACTGTTCCACTCCAATTAGGCTGTTAGCTTACACAAAACTGATTCACTCTATTCCCCGTACTAGTTTAAACTGTATTACGGTGGAACAGCTTTCATCGGTCGCGGTAAGAAGTATTTTATACATTAGACTAATGGCAAACAAAGTAAAACACTAACGTTGATTATAGCGGGTATACACTAAATATTGCATCAGTTATTTATATAAAATCCGCAGGTACCTTTAAAAGTTCACATAGTATATGCAAGGTTTATAGATGCTTCGTTTGTTTACATTGTTGATAGGTACACGCTATGCGATAGATAAACGTTTTTGATTCGTGTGTTTGCAAATGATATTTGTTAAATCCAAGTTAAAAAGAAAACAGAATAATAACAAACTAAATTAACATACAAAAAAAACAGAAATGAAATAGAATAAAAATAGGTCGCAATTATACCGATTATCATATTTTTGGAAGGTGTATTGTATTTATGTGTATGTGTTTGTTTGTAAGTACGTGTAAGTATTTCTGTGGATGTATGTATATGTATCTGTATGTGTAAGTAAAAGGGTGTGTGTGTCGTGTAATGGTGTCTGGTGATTTGATTACGCAGTTGTTTTAATCAATTGTTCCGTATTGTCATAATTCAATGAGTTTAGAAGATTAATAATTTCACTTTTACAAGCATGTTTAGTAAGATGGCGAATTTGAATTTGTTTTGATATTTTATTGTATATAGACGGTCCTAAAAAATGTATAAATCTTTTTGCAAATGAGGTTTTACAATGAGGCACAGAGTAGACAATATCTTTCCTTCTTTTATTGGTAAAATCAGGTGTATTTTTATATTGTGTTAGTATTATATTTTTGATAAATAGTTGCCTCACTGTAAGAACTGATAATTCAGAATAATTATAACAAAAAGGTGGGATATCTGAATCTTTTGTAACTCGTAACCTTGAGAACTGCACGTTGCGCTCTTTCTAAATTAATGAGGACTGACTTCGAGGCGCCTCCCCATGCAGCAATGGCATAAGTTATAATGGACTGGCACAAGGATAAATAAACTAATAAGATTATATTTGGCGGGCAAAAGGAACGAATATTTTTAAATATATAAATAAGTTTTCTAACTCTAGAAGTCAGCTTTGAAATATGTTCATGCCAATT
This sequence comes from Leucania comma, assembly GCA_958295575.1. Lineage (NCBI taxonomy): Eukaryota > Metazoa > Arthropoda > Insecta > Lepidoptera > Noctuidae > Leucania > Leucania comma. Next base: position 618,871 of record OY282482.1, on the reverse strand, counting down.
CAAATGTTGATCAATGATTAAGCCAAGGTATTTAATTGAGGAAGTTTCATTTAATTCATGACAATCACATTTTCCAAACATATCACAAGTGTGAGCTTTTAGGTGAATAATTCCAGGTGGTGGTTGACTGCTTTTTGTGATGCTGAAAGGTATGTATTTAGTTTTAAGTGCATTTAAGGTGAGTAGATTTGCCTTTAGCCATTCTGTAACTTGTTGGAAACCTAAGTTAGCTACGTCATTAGCCTCTTTCCATGACTTACCTGTAAATAAAAGAGCAGTGTCATCTGCATACGCTATTACCCTGCCCTGTCTCAACTTTAATTCACACAAGTCATTCACATATATAAGGAAGAGCGTGGGTCCTATAACGCTTCCTTGTGGCACACCAAATGTTATATCCTCCAGCCCACTCACAATGCCGTTTATTCTGACACATTGAGTTCTGTTTGTCAGATAGTCGGTGAATAGTTTTAAGGCTATACCACGAATTCCTAGGCGTTCTAGCTTTGCAAGAAGTTGGGGAACAGAGACTGTGTCAAACGCTTTAGCTAGATCAAGGAAGACACCTATGGTCTTCTGTCCCCTATCCAGGTTATCGACAATGGTGGAAGTTAGGTTTGCTATCGCATCGTCAGTCGATTTGTTTTTCCTAAAACCAAACTGGTTGATTGATAGTAGATTTTGGGATTCTAGATAGGAAGTTAGCCTTATATTAATGACCTTCTCAAGAACCTTGGACAAGGATGGCAGCAACGATATAGGCCTGTAGTTAGCGACACAGTCTCTGTCTCCCGCTTTGTATATAGGAACTATCAGGGCCTTTTTAAAGACATCAGGAAAAACGCCCTTCGTCATGCACTGATTACAAATCATGGCTATGGGACTAGCTAGAGTATCTACACCTAATTTTAATATTGAAATAGGAATTTCGTCGCTACCGGTAGCATTAGATTGTTTCAAATTCACTATTATGGCTTTTACTTCTTCCTCCTCTGTTGGTAAAAGGACGAACGAGTTGACGTTTGAGGACCTAACAGACGGGATTTTAGGTAAACCTTGGTTGTTCCTCTGTATATCTTTGGCTAAATTGTAACCCACTTTTGCGAAGTAAGTGTTCACGTTATTAATAGAACTTTGCGCATCATGTTTGATTTTTAATAGTACATCTTGGTTATTACTTTGATCAGTCAAATTGCAAGTATCTTTTATCAGTGCCCATTGTTTTTTGAGGTTATTTTTATGTTTATTTATTTCAGATCTCAGATAGTTATTTTTCAGCAGGCTATTACAGGTGTTGCGGTATCTTCTATAAGTTACCTGTAAAATTACATTTTCGGGGTCTTCGCGGAGTTTTTTATGAAGTCGATCTCTATTACTAATACATCGGCATAAACCAGACGTTATCCACGGTCTTATAGGACACTTCCTCCTCGATAATTTATATGTCACTGTGTGCGTCTTCATTGTGTCCGCCACTGCCGTTAGAAATGCACTAGTCATGATATTACAGTCGTCAGTTGCTGATATGATAGATGGCCAATCAATTAGTTTTAAATCTGCAATAATAGCTTGGTAGTCTACTTTTTTATAGGTTTTGAATATTTTATTAGCTCGAGTTTTGGATTTTTTTGATACAGAAATCATCACAGACGAATGGTCAGTAACCGTGGACTCACAGACGATAGTTTGAGATACAGTTCTTGTTTTTAGAAAGCAATGGTCTAGACAATTTTCTTTTCTAGTAGGTAGGTTATGTGAAGGAAATAAACCATGAATAGCTAGCAAATCCATGTATTTTGATGAACCGGCACTGTTGTTGTCCAAAATATTTATGTTTATATCTCCAATTAGAAGTATGCTTGGATATTGTTTTAAATTATTTAGGATACGATCCAGAGTAGTGAGGAAACAATCAATATTTTTGAACGCGGGTGATCTATAAATTGAAATAATAGCTATATCGTTTTCAATAGTCGAGACTAGGCAGTTCAGTTCATCAGCGGATTTTACGGGTTCAATAATTTTGGGGTTTAGAGTCTCTTTAAAGTAGATAACAATGCCATCATTTTGATTAATTGTTTCAGCGGTAGCGTACGTTTTATATGAGACAATTTTTGGCAGAATCGCGTTTTTAGAGAGCCAACATTCTGTTAGAATTATAAAATCAAATTCTATATTTAGTTTATTTAGTAAAACCTCAAAGTCATCAAAATTGTGTTTTAAACTTCTTATATTTTGCGTCAATATTTTGTACGTATTAGAATCACCAAATATTTCATTACAGTTTCCAGGAATATCTACGCTATGTGCTGTGCCAACATTTATTGTTTTCTCGATGTCATTCGAGATATGGTTTAAATCAACCATATTGTTTATAAAAAGTAATTTTAAACACCCTGTTGGCAGCACAACGCATAGACTTTCTGCAACTGTAATGAAATTGTAACATGTATGTGAACGGATTGTGAGTTTGATAACTGTAATGAGTGTGAAGTATGTAAGTGTTATGTAAATTTTGTGTGGACAGATACACGCGTATATAGTTATGAGTTACCAGTAGTATTGAGACCCTGAGTGAGTCAATTATTAGTATTATTAAGGAATGAAAATATAAGTAAAACAATAGTAGTAGTGGATGTGACTTTCCCAAAAATATTAGTCAAAGTTCCAACGACTGGGTGGTAATATTGTTAATGATACCTAGAATTTGTTCAGATGACTTAATCAGTATAGCTGGCTGGTCCTCCGATTTCTTGAGAAGTATTCTTCCATTAGAAATCCAGCAAAACTTGAAATCGTGCTTCTTTTTTAAATCTCGACATTGATAGAAGAGTCTCCTGGCATTAGGTGTCAATGCTTCTGAGATGTAGACTGGTTGTGGATCGCCTGATATTTTCAGTGCCTTAGTATTAAATTTCTCCTCTTTGTTGGTCATATTGTAGGACTTAACAGCTTTTAGTATATTTGCTCGAATTTGTGCAGTTTGATACTCAACAATGATCGGTTTATTTTGACCAATTTTTTTCCTGTTCACTTGACGTACTTCATGTGGCGTAATGGATAATTTTAAGGAATTGTGCAGCTGATTTACGATCTCATTCAGGTTTTCGTTGTCAGTGACTGGAACATTCTTGATTTCAATTATAGTTTCAAGCTGTTTTCGTTGAAGTGCTTCTACTTCGTCTTCAAGATATCTAATTTTGCTGTTGGCAGCGCAACTTTCCATTATTAAAGTATCATATTTTTGTTTCAAGTCCCTATAGAAGCCAGTAGTCTCTTCAAGGGTTTTTTTTAGAGTTTCATTTAATATCATATTTTCTTTGTTTTGGTCTTTCATCTCACTAATCATTTTATTAAGCTTTTGGAACTTTGAGTCTTGATCCTCTTTTAGGTTTTCAAACATTTTTTGTATGTCCGTGCGGAGTTGATTTATTTCTTCCATATCGGGATGATCTTTTCTTTTCCTTGTGTTGACGAATTCAGTGCCCTCTGTTCTTGATAGATCAGGCTCCGAACCAAAACTTGCCGCGGGCGGTGTTCGCATCATTGCTTCTGGTAACTTTGCATATACTGCGGTACGATCACGCGTGTTTTGTCGCTCGGTGCGTGTACAAAATTAGACTCAAACAGAATCCAACCATAAAACTATTAGAGTAAGATCAAATTTGGTTCAACTAATTAAAAATAAGAACTTTATAATATTTAGTGCGCGCGAGCCACGTCTGTTCGCAGTGAGTGCGAGCGAGCCAATCAATCAAATCAAATCAAGTATGATGTATTTTTTTTATTTTTTTTTTGACAAGACTTATATTCTACTCCTTTCTACTTTTCTACTCTATGTATGATTAGTCGTAGACATGGGCATTTTTGGCTTTGAGTACATACGGATATTAATCCGATATCAGACTTCAAAATAGATTTTCTGTTTTTAGATATTCGGTTTTAGTAACGCCTAGCCTAACAATAAACCATAAAATAAAATATAGCAGTATTCTCGTAAATATTCTTAAGCACTAAAAATAAGATGATATTGTTTGCTTATTTCAATAAGAAGAATAAGAATAAGAATAAGAATAAGAAATTTTATTTGCTCAAACATGTGTATGCATACAGAATTAAAACAATACATGCATGCAAGATCTTAAATAAGAATGACTCACGACATGCCTGCCATTTTTCATGACGTGCAAATATGTTAGGTTCAATAAATTATATAATATCCATGAATTAATTCTTTTTAAAATGTCACATTTATATTAAACATTGGTTAATTAAACAAATTTCTGATATTCAATTATTTACATTATCAAATTATATTATTTTCCTTGTCAAGCATTACAGATTATAATTTTCACTATGAAGATTGGCATCATTTTAATAAGTATACAATTGTAGTAAAATTATTAATATAGACATCTTTAAATCCTCCACTGCTATTTATTTATTTACAATATTCACAGAGTCGTTTAAAAATTCAGTAATACTGTAATATGCTTTCTGTACCAAAAACGATTTCATTGTTTGTTTAAGTTTAGATGAAGTTTGTTCTTTCCAACTTTTGGGCAATTTATTATAAATAATTGGTGCCATGCAAAAAACACTCCTGCGCATAAATGCAGTTCTTGACGTAGGTACACATAGTTTGCTATCATCACGTCTATTTCTTGGGAATCTGTCTGCCATACGAGAAAACAAATGTGGATTGGTTTTTACAAACATTGTTATTTCTAATATATAAAGTGAAGGTAAAGTTAATATACGATATTTAATATAATAATTTTTACAACTATCAGTAGTTTTGAGATTAAACATGGACCTTAAGCAGTACTTTTGTCTTTTAAAAATGATATCCCTATCGGTTGAGTTACCCCAGAAGATAACACCATATCTAATGACAGACTCAACCAAACCATAGTAGGCTGTTAATAGTGCTTCTATATTTAGAGTACAAGATAATTTATATAGCGCATATGCACTACTGCTTAATCTTTTGGCTAGAATCTCAATATGTGCAATGTGCAATAGATTTTCATAAAAATCTAAATTGTGCGATTCGCACTGTCTTTTTTATTCCGCGTTAATATAAAGAGAAAAAGCGAATTTTTACGCTTTGGTCAGTTTGAGTTTGGCTATACACAAAATTCATTTGACCTTTCTCAGCTCCAGCTACATCTACGTATCCAGTGCTATTATTCGTCGATTCTGATTAGTTTGGTTGTTTATATCGTTTAACTGAATCTGATTTTCTAGACCGAGAAAACGATAAAAATGTGTTTGAAATTGACTTTTAAATTCGTTTTTATATATCGAACACATGCCTAGTCACTCGTCTCGTATTCTTCGGTTCCTTGCGGTATAATGACTTGTAGTTGCAACCTCTTCCGTCACAGCATAGGACGGAAGAGGTTGCAGCTAAACGGCATAGAGTTATTATGTCGATGAGATATACTGACATAATATAGAAACGTCACTAATAAAAAGCTATTTTAAAATTCATGTTTTCCACAAAGGCCATTAATGAAGAGTTGAAGTTGAAATATAATTGTTGTTATTGAACTGCATCTAGAGTGTAGAGTATTTTCTACACACCATCTAAGCACTCCAGATTAAATGCTGAAATGCACTATGTCGACGACCTTTGTATGTTGAAATGATATTGTCAGTGATTTCTCTTAATGGCGCCACAACCTGTAAGTATAATCACCCCACATTTTATTATTAACCAGCATCTACTACGATGCACCGTTTTCTTTTTCCACGATATTAACAAATAAAAATATATTTTTAGAGAACATTGTAAATTCTTTTTTGAATAAACTATTATTCCCAAGTTTCAGGTAATCGATAGTGACTACATTTATCAACCTAACTGGGACTTTGCTCAAAGGTCGTCTGTTGATGAAACAATACAAACCGGCCACAGTTGTATTGGTCTCCACCGTGGTCGTTCTCTTGCATCACGAATCACTACTTCATGCAACTCGTGAATCGAGAATTTATAATTTTATTCAATTGTTGATTATGCTTTGAAACGGAAATTCTTGGTTTGCATGGTGTTTATGAAAAAAAAGTTAAATGTAAACTGTTTTAACTGTTTGGGAACGCGATAATCATGGCGGTAAGTCCCTTCTTTGAGGAATGGCTGGAGAGGCGTCACGACGTCGAACCTTCCACGTGCCATAGGTTCTCCCCAGATATGGTAAATTCGAGCGGTACCTGTACCAAATTCAGATGGAAGAAACGCCCGGGTCATCATTGTGCGGACCACCCGAAAAACAGGACAGAGGGGACAAGCAGTGGTCGCCTCCTTCTGCGTAGCAGTAATACTAGCGAAGGAGACTGCGGCAGCCTGAGGAAATAGAGACTCTCACACCCCAGCCACTGAGACCCTGACCCCGACTACCAGCCAGCAGGATGATGAGTAATGGGTAATTCGCTTTCCGGCTGTCTACTAACCGTCCAGACCGAGTCCGAGACGCCGGCGACCGTAGTATTTCACACGCGCGCCTCATAGAGATGTTAGCAAAACCGTAGAAACCCAACAAGCCCGATGTCCGCTGGGGTAGCGGATAGTTTCTGAAAACGGTTCCAGAAATAAGTGTAATTGAAGGACAGAGACGTGGTTTTAGAAAGTAAGTCTGACTCGCCACTTTACTCTACTCTAGAGCTTTTTTTTTGTGGTAGGTAAAATCATTCAAAGACATCTCCCACCCTTGGGCGGAGCAGGAGATAGTGTCAGACTCTTACTGACTAAAAACCTACCCCGTTCCTTCATTGCCTTAGTTCTGGGGCCCTGGTATGCATTTTCGTACTTCCCCAAGGCTCTGCTGGGCCCCTACAGTTTGCTGACAACTCCTTGAGGCGCGCGAGATCAGTACGCGCCGTCAACGACTTGTCCTCGGTTCAGACTGTTACCGGACGGACAGACAGCGAGCTATCCATTGCTCGCCGTCCTCAAGCCTGCGCTAACGGTGGCCGGAAATTGGGTTCAGAATCCCAGCGGTGGCGGCAGTGTGTGCGCCGTTGCCTGATGCGGTCGGCCTCCTCCTCTACCCTAGAGCTGGAGAAGTCTTTTGATATTTTTTCACCTCAATAAAAATACAACCTTACCCTAAATATATGAATGATGGGTTGTTTAATATTTTTTCATTCTGCAAAACTCTCAATAATAAATAAATACTGTCAATCAAAACTTAATATCTTACATAACCTCACTTTTACTAAATCTCTGATAACTCTTCTCTCTGACAGATAAATTCCGCAGAATTTTCAGCAAATGGTTGAAAATATATTAGCTACTAACTGACATCACTTTCATTTCTTTACTACCCAGGCCCAATATTGTATGAAAGCGTATCGACAGATACGCTTTCATTCAATATTCATTCCTTTACTATACGTACGATACGATTTCATTCCTTTATTAACTTTAAAATATTAGAGTAAAAACTAATGCTAAGAATATATCGACTACGTTCGACGATCGATACGAAAGTGGACTTTTCCGACGGGTCGATGTGGTGGCGTGATGGTTGGCGTCAGACGCGGTGTCAGCAGCTCGTGTCCATGCCCCGTGACCGGAGGCTGATGCAATCCGTTGTTTGGTGGAATTGGGGTGAACGCATAGTCAGCAACTGCCTTAGGGTACCGTGGTATAACAAGTTTGAGTGTGCCCTTCCAACAACAATTCTGCTTCACCATAGCCCTCACTGTACAACTTCTGGTTGTTGGCTACGATCACCAACCGCGGCATATCCACAACGTAGTTCTGTAGTAAATCTTTGTTGTTTGTCATGTGACAAGTCGCACCGGAGTCGACATACCAAGCATCAGAGCTGATCTCCACAGCTAACGCAGTCAATAATGTGCCTTTCCATGCTTTCTCATTTTGTTCACTCCGTTTATCACTTTTGTTTATTTTTGTTGGACAGTTGTTCGCATAGTGATTTGGCTTTTTACATTTGAAGCATTTAACCTTCGTAGTTTTTTTGTTGGGATTTTTTGTACCCTGGTTTGTAAACATTGCACCTTCTTCACATTTGTCAAAATCTTTACGTAAATTTTCTTGTAATAATTTACTTTTTACTATTTCACTGCACAATTTATTGTTCGAATTTTCCAGTGCCATAATGAGCGGATCATAATCCGGCGACAAACCGCTTAACATTAATACTGACAGAAAATCATCGTCCAATGGAGCGTTTATGTCTCGTAGTTGTTGATCTAGGTCCGTGATCTTCAAGAGATACGCTTCCATACCACTAAATTGTTCCAATTTCAATCCAAATAATAAACGTTAAAGTCCGAGACGTCTACACAGCCCTCTGTCTTCATAGGCTGTCTTTAGGTTGTTCCAAGCTGCAAACCCAGTGGTTGCGTTTCGTACATGAGAAAACGACGACGGCTGCACGATCAATACTCAATACTTTATTGCATTCCATATTATGAACATAGATGGTATTGGCGACTGTCTGGAGTCTTACAATAAACCTCTTTTGATATTTTTATATACTTTTTTACAATACTATGATGTTTAGTGTTTTGTTTCCAATGTGTGTCATCTGCTGTCAAGCAACTATATTGTACTGGCTTTTTCTTAGTTTACGCCAATGATTTCGAAAGGAAGGATGCGCCCAACTGAACATTTCTTATAAACTTTCATAATACAAGCAAAAATAGCGACATCTGTGATAACTCATTCGAATTACGTGACTGCCGCACTGCATAGGTGATCGACGTAACCTTGTTCGCGCGTATGGGCTTTTTATTTCGTATTTTAGCAGTCAGTAGGAATTAAATCATTTGCATGCCCATAAAGGTAGGTACAGTTCGGTTGTTGTTCCCGAATAATGCGACTCCAAATCTCTTTACGCGTTGCATCATTTGGAAATCTGTAATTGAAAAAAAATCATCGTCATCGGAAGTTGGTCCATATATCCATACTTTTACTTACTTATATTACAAATACGAAAATAACTGTCTACCGCGTTTTCACGGTTAAACTACTGAACCGTTTTCGATGATAATTATGTGGTACGGACTAAGATTGATTGACTCAAGAAAGCATGTAGGTAAACTACATTATTATTATTTTTTCGTAATTTACGCGGAAGTAGTCGTGGGCGAAAGCTAGGTAGTTTAAATGTCATCTCAGCGTGAAGAAAATAAAACTATATAAGGTGTTAAAAAATTAACTGCAAGAAATGTAAGAACTGGTTTAGAATTACAAATAAAAAAAATTGGCGAAAAAAAGATTTTTAAATAACAACCCATTTCGGAGATATGCAATATTTTCACTTCACACAAAATTATTGAATATGCGCACTGTACACCGCACGTGCTCCGGCGCGGCCGCCCCGCCGTAGGTACGCGTGAGTCGTTCACCCCTGTGACACGACACGCGACGGCGCAAATTCGTAAACAGCTGATTCTAATTTTTCCATCACATTTCTCAGACTTTGGACTGGCAAATTATCGAGCTTACTTACAAATAGCATATTTTATTATACCTATAGGACTATTAAAAGCACTGGTAGACTCCTAGGATTATTTGGACAGCAGGCACTCGTCGTTGCTCACCATACAGTTCACGGTAACGGTTACGTGCCGCAGCTAAACTTTGACCAGTCGTAATGTAGCACACTACCATATCTAAGTACTCTCGATTGGAATACGTAAACGGCATTATTAAAAGCACGAAACTGCACGAACGCACGTATTCGCCGTAATGACAAGAAAACACCCTTACCGCGCGACGGATTTCGGACAACTAAGGGTCGGGAGGGGTAGAGAGAGCTGCGGGAAGAGTAGCGGGCGGCGGGGGAACCGCTAGCAAGCCGCTCGCGCGCGGTACGATGGCGGCCCAAGCCGCAAGCGCAGCCCTGGGTACAGCGCACAAAAAAATATTGTACTAAATTATTTTATTTATGTGAAAACATAAAAACGCTCAAAAAAAAATTTTTTTTTTTGATGTGTTCGTTTTTCGATGGCGAGTAAGTGGACAAAATTCTTGCAGTTAATTTTTTAACACCTTATATTTCAAAATATATTAAGAATAAAATATTCAATTTCAATTAGGTAGGTATCGTTTCTAAGATTCTTATTTCTTTTAAATATATTTTTGTTTTATCCTTATTGAATATAAAACACATTAGATACTAAAATTCAAAATTACAAGTACTAAGTACTACAATGAAATAAAAATTACGTCCGTACAAGTTTACTTCGTGCACTTCATGCGTGTAGTACCGGCCACACAATGGCTGCCATTGTGGTATTCGGTAGTAAAATATTTATCGCTATAAAATGTGTTTATTTAATAACTTATGGTAGCAAAATTAATGTAAGGTTACTTATCGATGATACGATACCCCATGTTCCTTTTTAACCTTTGTATCATAATTTTTGCAGCCTTTTACCACACAAATAGGCATTTTTATGACAAGCAAATATTCGTTCACTCCCGCACACGGGCCACTGTCAACTGAGACGCGTTGGCCCTAAACTGTAATTTTAGGGCCAGCGCGCTAGTGCCATTTAATCGCGCGGTTGGCCTGGTCCTTACGCTAGTAATATAATTATATGTCAATGGTTTACGCATATTAAAAATATTACGTTGTAACTACCATTTTTATTTCCATTCCATTACACAATTATACAGTCCACACAAGGTCCACACGCTCACCAACATTTTTGGTCCATTCATCGCCTAAATTTTACCATCCCCATTCCATCTAACATCCAGTCATTACGATGGTGGTTACACGTAGCCAAACTAAGTCAGTGGAGAACCCTACGGCACAAGGCCCTGCTGAAACGCATCGCGAAGCAAGTACTCCGGTCTCTCTCCGCGACTGTGACCAGCCAACGCCGTGTGGGAGCAGCGCTAATCGAGCGGCCGCCGCGACTGAGGACTCGCAACCTGAGGGAAGTATGAGAACCGTTGCTTACCAGCATAAAACAAGTATACTCCCTACGAGCTCCGGTGTCGAAACCAAGCGACTCGATAAAGGCCAGTCTAGACACAGCACTGCGCACTCGCGCACTTCTTCTGTACTCGCACAAAAACTGGCTATTGAGGCCGAAATTCAGCGACGGCGCGTAGAACGTGAGCGTGAACGTCAACAACGTGAGCGTGAACGTGAACAGCAACTTGCGCTTTTACAACAAGAAGCCGACGAGTTAGAGTTGCGTGCACAACTTGCCTCCCTGGAGGGACATTCGGATAAGTGATGCAGTATCTCTTCGCGCAGTTCTCATAAAGAACGTGTGAATACGTGGGTGGGTAAACAAAATGTACCTAGCCCTCAACTTAACCCACGCCCACCGGACGCTCACGCACCGTACCGGACATTCAACCTGATTCTATTTTGCAACTAGCGAAGGTCATTTCTTCACTGCCTGACCGTCAGAAAAGTCTTCAGCTAGTGCCATTTTCAGGCAACATTCATGAATGGCTGGCTTTTAAGTGTTCTTACGAACGAACTAAAACCTTCTTTTCCCCAACAGAGAATTTAGCCCGCCTTACCGCCAGTGTCCGCGGTGCTGCCCCGGTAGCTATTTTTTCTATTTTGTGGGAAGCACAGGAACCCGAGGAGGTGATGTCTGCTCTAGAGCAGAACTACGCGCGGCCAGAGCTGTTGGTCGCACAAGAGATTGTCGGCCTTCGGAGTTTAAAGATAAGTACCTAGCCCAGAACATCTAAACACTTTGGCTAACAAGCTAAGAAACTGTGTTGCTACTCTAAAATGGCTTAAACAGACCGAATATCTGTCCTCGATCGAACTGCTTCGCACGGTGCTTTTGATGCTTAGCGAGCACACCAGAGGTCGCTTTACTGACTATGCTGCCACACACAAACCTTTCGAGCCTACAATTACAAAATTAGAACTACTTTCTAGGTTTTTGATCATTGAAGCGGAGCGACAACTTAATTACAACTTTTTGGTTGACGTGTCACCAAGTTCATCACACAGTAAGGCCCAACTCTCGTCAAATAGTAAGACCCTAACTTCTTTTAATGTCCACGCTACTGGGGGTCTACTCTCTTTCTCCGAAACGAAACTTTCGTAAACGAACGAAATTCAAACGAAGTTTCGTCAGTGAACCTACTCTGTTTCATGTTCGGACACGCACATGAAGTTCGGATCCACAGACAATCTTCGTGATTGAATGGAATGAACAATATTGTGTGGGTTTTTTTATATGTCATTTAATATAAATTACGGTTTTTAAACTAATTTTAATCTGGCTTTATTTTAAAATTTTGCTTTTACTATGTGGTTTATTAAATATTACTAGTAATATTTATAAATAAAATTTAAATGTATTGCTAAATACTGATTTTTGATGAAATTCATCACGACATTATAAAACATCCTTTTTTACGACCTTTGCTAACCGACTTATTTAAAGAGCACCATTTCTTGTCAATCATCGGTACTAACGTATGACAATTAAAAATATCCGTATAATCACACGTAATGTGTCAATTATAACAAATGTCAACTTCAACTTGATTTTTAGTATGACTTTTTGAAAAATATATCATGTTGCCAGTGCTTTTTTTACCTACTTTTCAATTGCAATACACATTTTGTATATTTATTTGTATTTTAATATATGATTTATTAAATATTTCTTGTAATATTTATACATAGAATATAAATTGAACTCAAAAAAGTACTTATTATTGGCGGCGAGGTTGTGAGGTTTAAGACCTTAGCCTGCCCAAATGGGACGAAGAAAAACAATCTTGTAACTTGTCAAAACTGTTAACTTCAGTGTTACCAATTTAGCATTATTATGGCTAAATTTAGCAATTTTATAAGTGATTTGGCATGCATAAATTCAGTTTAGCATTGCATTGCATTGGATAGCATCAGCCTTATAATGTATCCACTGCTTGGACTCAGGACTCCTCTTTAGAAGAGGGAATGGGCACAGTTTAGCATATTTTTTAGCATTTTATTCGGGAAGATATTGAACTTGAATTTCCAAAAACAAAAATAAACTTGAATAACGCGGTGATGTTTCTGAACACGACCGTGGTGAACTAGTGATCAGGGGAATCCCGCTTGAATTGAACTACATAATGGTTTATTGTATAAGTCGGCGTTGTCATCGAAGGCAAATTTGTTTTGTTTGATTCGTATGTGGCTACGTGCGTTGAATAAGAGATAGAAATAGAACTAATAGAGTTAATTAATTTACAATGCCATAAAAATATCACAATTTGGGACTGGGAATTGATGTCCGATTTGAAAGAGTGGCTTCAGAGCCGGTCGGTTTTCTGCTTCGGTTGTATCTAATGAAGAGGATACAAACGAAGGTCTTCATATTTTATTTGTGTCACAAAATTAGTTCTTTCAGTGCTTCCTTGCCATTATGGTTAGGATTTTTTAATAAATGCGCGTCGTTGTTTTATTTTTACATTTTCTAGAAATTTTAGTATTTTTTTGGCATTTCTTAAATGTAGATTTTGCAAAAAATGTTTTATAGAGTTGGCAGCACTCGTCAACTTAGGATGTTTTGTTTGATTTTTTCAAAAGATTTTTATTCCGAGTTTATTACTCAAGTGTTGTGTTAATACATCATGATACATACTTTGTGATCGTTTTACACATTCTGTAAAAACAGTTTTAAGTTAAACTGTCGATATCGCGAGATATCGCGTAACATTTTCGGCCTCCACATGCTGCTTTGTTTTGGATATAAGAAAGTAAATATGTATTTGTAAGTAAATATTAACATAAATTTACAATATTACTAGTATTTGTATTTAGTCGTAGGTAGTCTATTCTTAGAATTCTTTTATTCACAATCTTAGTTGTGTCCAAATTTTGTTTTGCAAAAATAATAATTGATTTTATTACCAAATTTTTATTTATAAGAATTTAAAATCCATTTTAATTCCATCAATTCTTATATAATTACAATTTTTCAATGACAATTAGGTTTTTAATCCGTTTTATTTTCAGATCAATGAACCAATGCCATCCACCCTCTCACCTCCTGTCAATCAAGCCAACTTCTAAACTTTTCACAGCCTGAGGTAGCTGTGAACCTAGAACCCAGCCAGGAAGATAGGCATAACCAGCCAGTCGACTACTAGTGTCATGAAAATTCCTAAATCTTACAGGGTTCAAGTTAATAAAAATTATAAACATTATACATGTATTTTAGTCTTTTATTAAAATCTCACTGAACAACAACAACTTAAGACAATCCACTTTCTAGCGCTTTGCTACCTTGAATATATCACAGTAGCACTCAACTTCCTAGAGTTTTGCTACCCTGAACATATAACAGTAGCACTTCACTGCCTAGTGCTTTGCTACCCTGAACATATCACAGTAGCACTCCACTTTCTAGTGCGTTGGTGGGAAGAAGCCGTTGGAGGTAATAAAAGCATTATTTCCTGGCACAACTCCTCAAATAATTGCCGACTGAGTCTGTCTTTTCCCACAAACTAAGACAAGAATTTGCGTAATGTTAAGCTGGTTGCGTAAGTGATACCGGTTCCTTGTACGCTCTAAACGTCCTTCACGTAGAGCTGCTGTAATTACTCCTCCTTGCGTTCTTTTCCTTAATGCTGAGGATCGTGACCACCCTGCTTCATCACTTTTCCTTGAATGATATTTCTCGATATGATTCTATCTCTGGCGGTGTGAAGGGCATTGTATATCGTAGAGCCGCTTTGATTTAAAGCATTTTTGAGGCCATTTTAAGCAATTTTCCTACAAAATTCACACAAACGAAGATCAAAATATAACACTTTTGGTTTCGTAGGTTTGAGGTTAAAATTCCGAATAATCCATCTTCATCGGTTGCTTGTGTACTTTAAACGTTCTTCACGTGGAGCTGCTTTTATTTAGAGCATTCTAGAGGCCATTGTAATGTATTATCACACGAAATCCACAAAAACGAAAATCAAAAGGTAACGTTTTTGGTTTCGTCAATTTGACGTTAAAATTTGAAACATTCGTGTGTCAAACTCATTTTTTTTTTCGAAACATTGCCAATTAGAGTAGGTTTAGAGAATTGAAACGTCAAACTATTTTCGTTCGTATGAAATTTCGGGAACGAAATGAACCGTGGTAGGAAACACGCGAAATTTCTTACGAAACTTCGTTTTTCGGAGAAAGAGAGTAGACCCCCTGATTCTAAGGACAAAACCACTGAGTGTACGTACTGCAAACTAGGCACACACACAATAAAAATGTGTAAGGCATTTTTACATTTAACTGTCGAAAACAGATGGCGCTGGGTGCGGGAAACCAAGACCTGTTATAGGTGTCTAAAATCTAATCCAAATAAATGGAACGATTGCCGCGCAAAGCGTAGCGAAATCGATAACTGTAGCAGGCGTCATCACGCCCTTCTACATGGTACGATAAAAATAAAACCTCCACTAATGTTCCCAATTTATCGCAGGAAACAACACATAATATCGTTGGGCCTCATCATGCTCTCGATTCTCATCAAGCTGGCGACGTCGTGAGTAATACATGCGGTGTACCTGCAACAGGCGTCCGGGGATTACTCAAGATCCTACCAGTCATCATAGAGGGACCGCGTAGCACTATTGACACTTCCGCGCTTCTTGATGAAGGCAGTACCGCCACACTTATTGACGGCGACATAGCTGCACGTATCGGGGCAGAGATCACCGGTCGACAAAAACTCACTGTCACAGGCATAGGTGGTATGTTCCTGGATACTGAGGTATGCTACGTAAACTTTCACATACGGGGGCGTGACTTGCCTGAACATCACTTAATTCAAGGCGCACGCAGCATCATCCCTCTTCACCTTAGTCCTCAGACTGTAGATATAGACGAAATTTCGAAATACAACCATCTATTAGACCTGTCACATATGCTGACATACCAAAACGCCGTGCCCACCGTGCTCATTGGGGCCGCAGATTGGTATTTGTCTTTGAGCCGTGAGATGCGTGTAGGTAGGAAAAACGAACCTGTAGCGTCAAGAACGCTATTAGGCTGGGTTCTACACGGTGCCATTTCCACAGTTTCTAGACCTGTAGACTTTATTCATACATATGCCGAACACACAACACAAATCGAGAATTCTCTTGAGGCTTTGATAAAGAGACAGTACGAAATAGATTCATTAGGCATCCAAAAGCATGTGAGAAGACAAAACAGTGATGACGCACGAGCAGTAAGTTTAGTAGAATCATCTGCTCGGAGATTAAGTACTGGACACTTCGAAGTAGGCTTGCCTTGGAAAAAAGAGGCGACATATAACGTGCCTAACAGTTACCCGCAAGCTTTATCTCGCCTTAAGTCTCTCGAAAAGCAGATGGCCAAAGATGAAACATTTGCATTAGCTTATAAAGATTATATACACGGTGTTATTCAAAAGGGATACGCTGAAGAATGCGAATTATCTTCGTATCAAGAAAATCATGTAAAATCCTCAACTGGCGATTTTGTGCGGTGGTACTTACCACATTTTGGTGTATTTCATCCGCAGAAACGCTCATTGAGGGTAGTGCATGATGCTGCAGCTGCTACTAGAGGTGTCAGTTTAAACAATATGCTGCTGCAGGGCCCTGACTTATTGCAATCCTTATTGAATATTTTATTTCGTTTTAGAGAGGGACCTATTGCATTTAATGCCGACATTAAGCTGCCGAGTCTACCTATAATAGTCACTGTAGGGGGTATAGTGGGAAAGGTAGACCCATTCTGGGGTGGAATAAGTATGTGAGGGACGCTCATCGGAGCACTAGGCAAAAGTTTGCAAACTGGGTTTGGCATGGGAAGCCGTACACAGGATATATATATGCTGATATGGTTGAGTTAAATTACAACCACCTTCGAAACCGAGTGTAAATGGTGTCGTTGCTGGGGCTGTTGTGTCAGAGGTGCCTGCTCGTATTACGGCTAAACAAATATGTTTAATAATTAAAAACATGAGGCGAGGCAAATCACCGGGATATGATAGCCTTAGCATCGAACATTTTGTGCATGCCGGACAGCATCTCCCCCGACTGCTTGCATTATTGTTTACTTTTTGTATTCGTCACTCCTACCTGCCCGCTGATCTGATGCGGGCGGTGGTCGTACCAATACTGAAAAATAAAACTGGTGACGTCAGCGACAAGAATAATTACCGACCAATCTCGTTAGCGACTATTGCGGCTAAAGTACTTGACGGTGTGTTTGAGGGACAGCTTAGTAAACATTTTAAAATACATGATGCTCAGTTCGGCTTTAGGCCTAAGCTATCAACAGAATGTGTTGTGTTGTCCCTCAAGCATACTGTTAGGTATTATACGGACAGAAGTACCCCGGTTTATGCGGCGTTTCTGGACCTCTCCAAGGCATTTGACCTTGTGAGGTATGACTTGTTGTGGTGTAAGATGCGTGAAGCGGGAGTACCTGAAGCCATAACCAATATGTTTCGGTATTGGTACGGTCACCAAACGAATCAGGTAAGATGGGCTGGTGAGTTGTCTGGGGAGTACAGGTTGGAATGCGGGGTGAGACAGGGAGGGTTGACCTCGCCAGCGCTTTTCAACCTGTACATAAATCAACTGATTGTTGAGCTCAGCAGTACACATGTCGGCTGTTCTATTGACGGTCTCTGTGTCAATAGTATTAGTTACGCGGATGACATGGTACTGCTCAGTCCCTCAGTCAGTGCACTCAGAAGGTTGATGGCAGTCTGTGAGACCTACGCTGAGGCACATGGACTTGTGTACAATGTACAAAAAAGCAAATTACTGGTGTTCAAAGTAAAGCACAAAAAACCAGCCTACGTTCCACCAGTTATGATGAAAGGTGTGGCCCTTGAGAGGGTTCTAAATTTTAAATACCTGGGGCACATAGTTACTGAAACTTTGAAAGACGATGATGACATAGAAAGAGAACGGAGGGCGTTGGCTGTCCGATGCAATATGTTGGCCCGCAGGTTTGCACGTTGTACACCAAAAGTAAAAATAATGCTTTTTAAGGCATTTTGCCAAACCCTGTACACGTGCACCCTGTGGGTCCGGTATACGCAGCGGGCATACAACGCCCTCAACGTTCAGTATAACAATGCTTTCAGGATGTTGTTGGGGCTCTACGGTACTGCAGTGCATCGGGAATGTTTGCCGACGCACATATTGATGGTTTTAATGCCATCATAAGAAAGCGGTCAGCGTCCATGATGCGCAGAGTGCGTGGGAGTGGCAACAGCATTCTGAGGGTCATTAGTGATAAGCCGTGTTGCGCCACTTTGGCACACTGGGTGCATGTACATGTGCATGTACCCGGTGTGTCAGGTGTGCGCAAAAGATATTTAAATTAATCTCTGAAATAATGTATTTTACTAACATAGTTTTTTAAGGTGTGTGATTATTACTAACAAAATATGGACCACGGTCTGAAATAAATTATTTTTATTTTTTTAATTTTTTTTTATTAAGGAAATGTTTCCACACATAAAAATAAAAGAAAGTGATCGAGATGCACTTAGGTTTTTATGGCGCAACGGCAATTCAAAAGATACCGTAAAAGAGTACAGGTGACGTCTTTAATTTTTGGCGCTGTCTCTAGCCCTTTTATAGCCATGTTTATTAAAAACAAGAACGCCCAAGAGTTTGCAGGTTTGTATCCCGCAGCCACTCACGTGATTATCCACGATCATTACATGGACGACTATATCGGAAGCGAGTTTCACATTGACAATGCCCGTCGTTTGGCTTCCGAAATAGTCACAGTCCACAAGTCGGGTGGCTTCCAAATGCGTTCCTGGGTGTCAAATGTGCCAGAGGCACTTGCGCTGGTGCCCAAAGAGCTCCACAGCAATTCAGAATCTGATGTTGACTTGCCTCCTGATCGTGACGTTGGCGCATTAGGTGTAAAATGGAACCTTTTTAATGACACTTTATGTTTTCGAACAGGTCATCAATTCACGGGCGCACAGCCGCAACTGACTAAACGAAGTTTACTCTCTGGCGTAATGAGTATTTACGATCCTTTAGGTTTGCTCATGCCAGTAGTAATTCTGGGCAGGATTTTGATTCAAAAGCTTTGGAGGGAGGGTACGGACTGTGATTCACCAATTCCCGCAAAGTATGAGTCCGAATGCAAATCCTGGTTTGAACAACTCGCATCAGCAGCCAGTCTACGCATACCACGATGGTATGTGGGCAGACCAGTGCGACACCCAACTTCATGTCATAGCTGATGGAGGGGAACAAGCTTATGCTTGCGTTGCGTATTGGCGCTACACTTTCACTGATGGTTCAGTCAGCCTCGCTTTAATTGGCAGCAAAGCACGTGTTGCCCCCCTGAAGCCGCTTTCCATTCCGCGTCTCGAATTGCAAGGTGCTCTTATCGCGACGCGTTTTGCACAAAGTATTTTGAGTGCGCACCGGTCACAACCTTCCGCCGTATTTTACTGGACTGACTCCACAACAGTCTTAAAATGGATTCGCAGCGATGCACGTACGTTCAAAGCGTTTGTTGCTCACAGGTTAGGCGAAATTTTAGAATTTACGAATCCATCAAACTGGAGATGGCTTCCTAGCAAACTCAATATTGCTGACGATGCTACAAAGCCAAAATATTCACCACTCACTTCATCACACAGATGGTTCACTGAAAGAAAGAAAAAGAAAGAAAGAAAGAAAGAAAAACATTTATTTGAGACTCGCACAAGACAAAAAAAATATATATACAACAACAATACATAAACTATAAATAAATTTACAACATAAATAAAAGAACACAAAAAAAAGATTGAAAATAAAAGACCTGTGCGAGGTCAAAAAGGCCTCTATCTCAGCATATGCTGCGATATTACCCAAAAAGAAAAAGGCAAAATAACGCAGCGCTGGTATTCTGATAGGGCCTGGTGATGCCACGGACACACTCACGGAACACAGACATAATATATATATTGACTAAAAAATGAAATAAAATATACTAAAAATATAAGTATGAAAAAAAAAATCAAAAAAAAGAAAAAAAAAATGAAAAAAAAAAATTAAAAAAAAATGAAATGTTAGTATGTGTGTTTTTCTTTCTTTCTTTCTTTCTTTCTTTCTTTCTATCATTGCGCGGCGCGCTAATCGGTCAATCACCACTATATCCGGCTTATTGGCTACAATAGTCCGGTCAGTGATGATAGACCGATCCCAGTACAACGTGGCATGGCCATTTTCGAGAACTGGGTCGGGCACATACCTGTAATACGGTACCTCAGAATCCACTAGGTTGTACTTCAAGGCAAGTTGCTGGTGAATAATCCTGGCTACTTGGTTATGCCTGTGCAAGTACTCGCCGTTAGCCAGACGAGAACAACCAGAGATAATATGTCTGATGGACTCACCCGGACGATGGCATGCCCGACACACGTCAACCGTCCCGTCCTTTATAATATGTCTCCGGTAGTTGTTCGTTAGGATAACTTCGTCCATAATCGCACATACAAAACCTTCAGTTTCCCCAAAGAGGTCGCTGAAACGTAACCAGGCCACGGATGCCTCGAAATCTACATCGGGCTCGTGAAGAGCCCGGAAAAAGCGCCCGTGGAGCTCCTTGCCTTTCCATACTTCCTTGCGGTCCTCAGTAGTAAGTACCCCAGGTTTGCGCCAGTTCTCTTTAGCCATGGACAACGGGGTGAGTCCCTTGTCCACTGCGACCACATCGCGGTGCATACCCACGTCGGTTTTGAGAAAGTATTCTCTGAGGCTGCACACCTCGCGATTGTGCAGGGTCTTCGCGTTTAAAAAACCTCGACCTCCACACTTCCGCGGGATGTACAGTCTCATCACCGACGACCGTGGGTGATGCATCCGGTTTGCGGTCAGTAGTGTACGGATCCTCCTATCCAGAGCGTCTAGTTCGGTCTGAGTCCATTTGAGTATGCCGAAAGAGTACATTAAGACCGGCATGACCCAACCATTGAAGGCACGCACCTTATTTCCACCTGACAGAAGGCTGTTTAAAACCTTCTTCAGGCGGCCAAAGAAACGCTCCTTCAACGTTTGCTTCATGTCAGCAACGTTAATGCCTAACGCTTCCGACATACCCAAATACTTATAGGTTTCGGTTGAGGAGAGGGTTCTGAGGTGTATGGAATCTGAGAGTTGGATCCCCTCAGATTCCATAATCTCCCCTCGCTTTACATGCATGACTGCACATTTATCCACACCAAATTCCATCCTAATGGCACTACTGAAAGTTTCAGTTACCTTGAGTAGGTCCATTAGTCGCAACTTGTTGGGGGCAATGAGTTTCAGATCATCCATGTAAAGAAGGTGGGATAGAACCTGACCACCTCTTCTCAACCGGTAGCCCAAGCTTGATTCCTCTAGCAATGTGCTTAGAGGATTCAGAGCTAAGCAGAACCAAAGTGGACTCAGACTGTCGCCCTGGAATATTCCCCGTTTAATCCAAATAGGCTCATCGTCCCTCTGGATCGATCGACATCCTGGATAGCGAAGGACTGTGTTCCATTGTCCCATACATGACTCAAGGAAGGTGCGTAGAGTTGCATCTATTTTATACAACTCCAACACCCTCATGAGCCATGTATGTGGCACAGAGTCATAGGCCTTCTTATAATCTATCTAGCATGTTGACAAATCCTTACGGGATCGACGAACCTGTTGGCTTATGGTCATGTCTATGAGGAGTAGCTCCTTAGTACCACGAGACCCGTTCCTACATCCATTCTGAGAGACAGGACTGATTCCAGTCCCCGAAAACGCTCGCCTCACGTAGCGCATCACATGTGGTCGTGTATTGCCCTCCCTGAAGCAGTATAGTTTACCAATGAGTACTCTGGCCCTATCAATACGCCTCTCAATCCTATATTGCCAGGCAGGAGCGGCAGGCTTTGTCACAACTTGGAAATTTTACATTAGCTAAACGACATGCATTTAATTTTTCTTTTATGTTTGGGAACTTTGGTTTTCTTCTGATTTCTATTATGTTGTTGTACATGTTTTAGTAATTTTGTAATTGTGTTAAGTGTTGCTATATTGTTTGTTTTGCAATTTTTTACTGTTCGTGTTTGCTGGCGGGTGGTGCAGAGCTGCACGTTTTGCGCCTTAGTGTTTTTATTTTTTACCTTAAGCGTACTTATATATATATATATGTTGTTATTTATTTATATATATGTTATATTTTTGACTCATTGTTTCCTATTTATGTCAGACAATGAGTCTTATTTTTCTGCTTACGAATCTGCTGCCTCTTCAAACGACCCAAGCTTTTGTTCGCTAGGTGGCACCCTTGGTGACTTTCTGCAGAGCAATTTTAATGATGAGTCTAGTCGGTTGATGAATGTATGTCATATCAACGCTCAGAGCATTGCCAGTCACTACAGTGAGCTGTACGACGCGTTTAACAACAGTAACGTTCACGCCATCCTGATCTCCGAAACATGGCTCAAACCGCATCTTCTGTCCACCACTTATCCTCTCACTGGTTTCGTTCTTATACGGAATGATCGGACTGGTAAAGGTGGGGGTGGTGTGGCTATTTACCTTCGCAGCGACTTTCCTTACAAAATACTTGCTTCTTCTTCTTCAAACTATTCTGCATCTGCTGAATTTATCTTCCTTGAAGTTTGTGTCAAGGGAGCCAAGGTCATCATTGCTGTTGTTTACTGTCCCCCTACTGTCGATTACTTCACTGAATTCGAATCGGTTCTTGAATCTTTGGGTTCAGAGTATGCGCACCACATCATAATGGGTGATTTCAACACAAACCTCCTTGCCCAAAATTCCTCTAGATCCCGCAAGCTTCTCCATCTTATTGAGTCCGCTAGTCTGCATGTGTTACCTCTCCAAGCTACTCACCATAACACTGCGGGCGACGATACCTGGCTCGACCTTATCCTCACCTCTAATCCTTCCCTCGTCTCTTCCTATGGTCAACATGACGCTCCTGGCTTCTCTCATCACGATATGATTTTCCTCTCCTACATCCTGAAACCCCCAAAACCTAAACCGAGGGTTCTGTATAGGCGTTGTTTTGCGAGAATGGATGTCGAAAGTCTTAAGAGGGATGCATCTTTGGTTGACTGGGAGATAATGACGGAGGCCACTTCGGTTGACGATAAGGTTTCGATCTTAAATGATGTCGTGATCAACCTCTATAACATTCACGCTCCCGTCAGAAAAGTGAAACTGAAACGTCCGCCCGCGCCTTGGATGACAAGAGATATACAAATGGCCATGCGACGCAGGGACCGAGCGTTCCGTAAATATAAAAGGGATCGTACGGATGAGAGCTGGGCACTTTTTAAGGCATCTAGGAATAGATGTAATCAGATGATACGTAATGCTAAACGCCGTCACATTCTTGAAAACATTTCTTCTTCCTCTTCTGCCGATATTTGGAAATTCCTCGGAACACTTGGTATCGGCAAACCGCGACTTTTAGACCCTCCAAACTCCATCGACTTAGACGATCTCAACCGTCATTTCTCTACTGTGCCTACTATGGATCGTCTAACTAAACAACATACACTGTCTCTGATCTCTGGTCTAACGCGTCCTAATATTAGTCCTTTTCGCTTTGTTCCAGTTGAACCGGGAGAGATCAAAAAGATAATACTTTCCATTAAATCCAAAGCGGTAGGATGTGATAATATCACTCGTGGTATGATCATAACTATCCTGGATCAACTCCTACCTGCCATTACCCATGTAGTAAATTTTTCCTTGTACTCCGGTGTATTCCCATCCTTGTGGCGAAAAGCCTACGTTCGTCCTTTGCCTAAAGTTCCTAATCCCAAATTTCCAACCCATTTCCGCCCAATCTCAATCCTTCCCTTCTTATCTAAAGTGCTCGAGGCCTGTGTCCACAAACAACTCTCTAACTTTGTGCACTGTAACTCATTGATTAGCCCTCTACAGTCTGGGTTCAGGCCTGGGCACAGCACTGTTTCCGCTCTCCTTAAAGTGACTGGCGATATAAGGGCAGGTCTGGAAGACACCAAAGTCACTGTACTAGTGTTGGTCGATTTCTCGAACGCCTTCAATACCGTCAGTCACGATATCCTGTTAGCCATCCTGACCTATCTAATGGTCTCTCCCGAAGCACTGGAATGGTTCACCTCCTACCTTCAGGAACGTCAGCAGTCGGTTCACGTTGGAGATTCTTCTTCTCATTGGTGTAATTTGGATACTGGCGTTCCTCAAGGCGGCATTCTCTCTCCTCTTCTATTTTCGATTTTTATAAATCTTCTTATTTCCGAACTTCAGTGTGAGTATCATCTGTATGCAGATGACCTACAGTTATACTGCCAAGGGAGGGTTGATGAATTATCTGACACTATTGGTAAATTAAATAGGGACTTGGTAGCCATTAAAACATGGTCCGACAGATTTGGCGTTGCTGTGAACCCCGACAAGTGTCAGGCGATCGTCATCGGCAGTCCACGAAGTATTGCCAAAGTGGATCTTACAACTCTGCCACCTGTACTGTTTGACTGTACGGCAGTTCCTTATAGCACTGACGTAAAGGATCTAGGCTTGCGCATCGACAGTACCCTGAATTGGCGTACTCAAGTCGCTAGTGTCAGTCAAAGAGTTACGGGAACGCTTCGGGGCCTGTATCGTTTGAAAAATTTATTACCGTCGAACACGAAGGCAATGCTTGTGCAGACCCTAATTTTCCCAATCATCGATTATGGTGACGTGTGCTACTATGACCTGAATGCAGATCTCCTCAACAAACTTGACCGTCTTCTAAATAACTGCATTCGATTTGTTTTCAATCTGCGCAAATATGATCATGTCTCTTCATATCGGTCGCTTCTAAACTGGCTGCTCATACGCCAGCGCAGAGAGCAAAGAGCTCTTACAACTTTGTTCTCATTCTTAGTCTCCCCTAATTCTCCTAGTTATCTAGCCCCTCACTTCCAATACATTTGCGCCAATCATAACAAAAGACTACGGTCATCACATAACCGTCTACTTCATTGTCCCACTCACTGTACTGACTTCATTCACAACTCCTTTCATATCCAAGCTATTTCTCTTTGGAATGCACTCCCCCAGGAAATCAGGATGGCTACCAACCGATTGACCTTCAAATTGAAGGTTCGCGAGTACATTCGTAAGAAGTTGGCAGCAGTATCGTCACAGCGCTAATTTGATTCCTCAATATTTCTCTGCACTAATGTAAAAATAGATTCGTGTATTCTCTTTTTTTTTGTCTATTCTTTTTTATTATTTTTTTCTCTCTTCTTCATTATAGTTTGAGTACATATATATATATTATGTAGGTATATTGTATTTATAGGATATAGGTATATATTTATATAAGATAATATGTAATGCTTAATTTTGCACCTACCACAATTTGTCTCTGCATCACCCAAAGGTTGACTGGTAGAAAATGCCTTAAGGCATTAAGTCCGCCTTTGTACTGTTTGTGTGCATAAAGAATAAATAAATAAATAAATAAATAAAACATGCCGCAATAGCCCCGCAATAGAGGATCGAGTGCGTATCAGTGAGGTTTACGCTGCTCTCGAACACATTCTCAAGCAGCGAGTCCAGAGCACACACTAGCGCCCTATTTTTTTTGTGCATAGGTAACCTGGGTAGACGAGGCCTAAGAGCGATCGGAATCGATCTGTACTCGCGGAGTGCATCCTCCAGAGCGCTCCTCAATCGATCGTTGCACTGGCTACTTACTGCGACAACCCTATCATCTGCTTCATCATCAACATGATTGGACCGCGGCAGATTGGCATCTGCAGCTCGTGGTGCCGCAATCTGTGTTGGAGTTGAGACGATATGGTTGCTCAGTACCTCTGAGCGCAGTCTATCAAGTACGGCGTCGTCCAACCTGTGATTACGTTGGATAACCCGCACCTGATCCAATAATCGTTGTGTCGTCACGTTAACGGTTGGTTCCAGTTCCTGAAAAAGAGACAGCATCCTAACACGGTACGCAGTGAGGTTAGTTCCCCCCTCTGTAGACCCGTAATATGCGCGCATGACGTTCTCGTTCATAGACTGAGTCCATCTCATGCGCTGCACACAACCACCGGCAGCGGGGACCCGGCTCGGGGCCGGTTGGCCCCTAGATCCCATGCCGTTCGGTGGCCGGCCTCTCCCCGGCCGACGTACAGGTGTTGGCGACGTCGGCGGGGAAAAATACTCGTCGCTCGAGCTCGACGTAACTGCAGCCGCCGGTGACACTGGTGATCCGAGGTCCGGCGGTGGCGGGGCGGAGCTGAGCGACGAGCCCGGGGGTGGAGGGCGTGCGCGTCGGGCAGCTGCTCTCGTCAACATAGTGGTTCCTTGTCCATTATCGTCATATTTATTTCATCATCAGTATTGATTGGACGTATGACATGAAATGTCATCTGTCGGTTTTATGGTTCTATTTGTTCATTTTTCAGCCTTTATTATTACGAAAAGTTTTGATTTATAGGGTTTGCTTGTATATTAGAGCTTCTGCTGAAAATTTTGTGGAAATACAATACCGAAAACTATTAGTAGTAAAAATTTGCTTGAGTGACAAGTAACACACTTGACATCGAGAGTTGCCAGTTCTTATTATTATTATTATTCTCTTTATTCATTAATAAACTTATAAATTATATTTTTAAATATTTCTTTAAAAAAAACACATAAAAAAAAAAACATTTAAAAATATAAAAAATAGTGTCCCACCGGTATCGGGAACAGGGTCCAAGCTACCGGCGGTCAGGGCTCCAGAGAAAGGAACCTCCTAACAATACGAGCCGTGTCCAGGAGTACCGCTTTCTGAATCAAGCCCTTGATCCAGCCGCCTAACGAGAGCCTCCTAAGGTGTTGGTCGAGGCTCTTGGCTATTAAGCCATTACCCGACACGACTATCGGTACAATGATCGCCGAATCCACTTCCCACATGTCGACAACCTCGCGAGCCAAGTCAATATACTTGATTTGTTTATCTTTCTCGGCTTTCACGAGGTTCTCGTCATGCGGAACGGATATGTCAACAATCATTGCACGCCTCTCGTTTCGGTCCACCACCACTATATCAGGCTTATTGGCTACAATAGTCCTGTCAGTGATGATGGACCGATCCCAGTACAAAGTGATATGACCATTATCAAGAACTGGGTCGGGCTCATACCTGTAGTACGGCACTTCCGATCCCACAAGAGAGTATTTCAAAGCAAGTTGCTGATGGATAATCTTGGCTACAAGGTTGTGCCTATGCAAATACTCGCCGTTAGCCAGACGAGAACAACCGGAGATAATGTGACGAATTGATTCTCCCGGACGGTGACATGCCCGACAGATGTCAACCGTGCCGTCCTTCACAATAAAACTCCGGTAATTATTCGTCATGATAACTTCATCCATAATTGCACAGATAAAACCTTCGGTTTCCCCAAAGAGGTCACCGAAACGCAGCCAAGCTACGGACGCCAATTAGTCTACATCGGGCCCGTGAAGGGCCCGGAAAAAGCGTCCGTGAAGTTCCTTGCTCTGCCATACTTCCCTGCGATCGTTAGTGTCAAGCACTACCGGTTTGCGCCAGTTCTCATTAGCCAAGGAGAGCGGGGTGAGTCCCTTGTCCACTGCCACTACATCTCGATGCATACCCACGTCGGCAGCTAGGAAATATTCCCTGAGACTGCATACCTCGCGGTTGTGTAGGGTTGTGTTATTATTATTTCCTTTATTTTTTTTCTTTACATATTTTTCTATTTTTAAATATTAATAATACAAATATATACATATATAAAAAAACATTTAAAAATATAAAAACAGTAGTCCGCCGGTGTCGGGAGCAGGGTCCAAGCTACCGGTGGTTAGGGCTCCAGAGAAAGGAACCTCCTCACAATGCGAGCCGTATCGAGGAGTACTGCCTTCTGTATCAGGCCCTTGATCCAACCGCGCAACGAAAGCTTCGACAGGTGGTCGTCGAAGCTTTTGGCTATAAGGCCGTTGGCAGTCACGACAATCGGCACAATGATAGCCGAGTCTACATTCCACATGTCGACAATCTCGTGTGCTAAGTCGAGATATTTGATTTGTTTCTCTTTCTCAGCTTTCACGAGATTCTCATCATGTGGGATGGTGACATCGACTATTATTGCGCGGCGCGCTAACCGGTCTATCACCACTATATCCGGCTTATTGGCAACAATAGTCCGGTCAGTGATGATAGACCGATCCCAGTACAACGTGGCATGGTCATTTTCGAGAACTGGGTCGGGCACATACCTGTAATACGGTACCTCAGAATCCACTAGGTTGTACTTCAAGGCAAGTTGCTGGTGAATAATCCTGGCTACTTGGTTATGCCTGTGCAAGTACTCGCCGTTAGCCAGACGAGAACAACCAGAGATAATATGTCTGATGGACTCACCCGGACGGTGGCATGCCCGACACACGTCAACCGTCCCGTCCTTTATAATATGTCTCCGGTAGTTGTTCGTTAGCATAACTTCGTCCATAATCGCACAGACAAAACCTTCAGTTTCCCCAAAGAGGTTGCTGAAACGTAGCCAGGCCACGGACGCCGTGAAGTCAACACCGGGCTCATGAAGAGCTCGGTAAAAGCGCCCGTGGAGCTCCTTGCCTTTCCACACTTCCTTGCGGTCATCAGTAGTAATTACCACAGGTTTGCGCCAGTTCTCTTTAGCCATGGACAACGGGGTGAGTCCCTTGTCAACTGCGACCACATCGCGGTGCATACCCACGTCAGTTTTGAGAAAATATTCTCTGAGGTTGCACACCTTGCGGTTGTGTAGAGTCTTTGCGTTCAGAAAGCCTCGACCTCCACACTTCCGCGGGATGTACAATCTCATCACCGATGATCGTGGGTGATGCATCCGATTTGCGGTCAGCAATGTACGGACCCGCCTGTCCAGGGCATCTAGCTCGGTCTGAGTCCATTTGAGTATGCCGAAAGAGTACATTAAAACCGGCATGACCCAGCCGTTGAAGGCGCGCACCTTATTTCCGCCTGACAGAAGGCTGTTTAAAACCTTCTTTAGGCGGCCAAAGAAACGCTCCTTCAACGTTTGCTTCATGTCAACGACGTTAATGCCTAACGCTTCCGACATACCCAAATACTTATAGGTTTCGGTCGAGGGGAGGGATCTAAGTTGTATGGAATCCGAGAGTTGAATCCCCTCAGATTCCATAATCTCCCCTCGCTTTACATGCATGACTGCACATTTATCCACACCAAATTCCATTCTGATGGCACTACTGAAAGTTTCAGTTACCTTGAGTAGGTCCATCAGCCGTAATTTGTTGGGGGCAATGAGTTTAAGATCATCCATGTAAAGAAGGATTATTATTATTTTCATTTATTCATTTTATAACTTACTTATTACATTTTTAAATATTTTTTTTAAAAAACTTACAAACAAAAAAAAAAAGCATTTAAAAATATAAAAAATATTATTATTATTATTTTCGGGTACAGATTCTTTTCTCAGCTCTTTAGCTGGTGTCGACCACATTTACGGGCCAAGCGCCAAGTAAATGTGGCGTGCAAAATTTCAGTGTGTTGTGTGATGAGGTCCTACTTCGTTCTCTTCTATCTGCATAAATTTTCTAACAATCCTACAGGTATTTAAAATCACAGCCTTTTGCAGTGTAATGTAGAGGGTTTCTTTTAGATCTAATAATTTTAAACTATGAAGAAGGTGGTTTGGGATAACGCCTGTGGTGGAAAGAACTATAGGGACTACGTATACTTTTTCTTGACGCCAGATTCTAACTACTTCATCTTTGAGTTCCGCATATTTACTTATTTTTTCAGAGATGGTTTTTTGTATGTTGTGTGTATTGGGGACTGCGATGTCTATCAGGTAGGTAACTTTATTTACTTCAGCCACCGTAGGTGTGGACTTGCGAACGACGAGCACAGCCCGAAAACCGACCTCTTTTAGTTATAAAAAAAAAACATGTATCTTGTAGTGTTATGTCCGGTCTGTTATAGTAAATAGTTTTGTCTGTGAGAATGGCGCGGTCGTAATAAAGCCTATGTGTGGTATTTTCGAGAATGGTTTGTGGTACATAATTATAGTAAGGTGTGTTGGAGTTTTGTATGAGTGTGTATTTGAGAGCTAGTTTTTGGTGAATTACATTTGCTACCTGATTATGCCTGTGCATGTAGTCGGTCTGCGTGAGTGTTGTGCAGGCGCCAGTAATATGCTGAATGGTTTCTGGCTGTGTGTTACATTTGCGACACCTATCATTTGTTACTGTAGGATCTTTAATAATATACTTTCTGTAATTTTTGGTGTTAATGATTTGGTCTTGAATAGCTATTATAAATCCTTCAGTTTCTGGGAATAAGTTACCTATTTTCAGCCATTTATTGGATGCTAATTTATTTATATGGGATTGCTCTAGGTCGTGAGGATGACGACCGTGAAGCACTTTCTTCTTCCAGTCTTCAATTTTTTGTGCGTGTGGGTCATCATTGGTAGAGGTTTCTATCTCTATCTGATTATTTAAATTAAGTGGAGTATAGTTGAGGTCATTTGTTACTATGGCTTTATGTATATCACTAGTGCGTGATTTTGTGTAAAAGAATGTTTTTAGTCGCCTAACCTGTTTCCGCCAAAGATACTGGATATCTATAAGGCCTCTCCCTCCATATTGTCGCTTGACTGTTAATCTTTCTATAGCTGATTTAGGATGTAAATTATTATGTTTTGTAAGTGTCGTTCGTGCAATTCGTTCTAGTTGTTCTGTATCAGTTTTGGTCCATTTGATAACTCCGAATGAGTATGTCAGTACAGGGATAGCAAATGTGTTTATAGCTTTAATGAGATTTTTACTAGAAAGTTGGGTTTTACATAAGGCATTAAGCCTTCTCTTGTATTCTGTAATTAATGTATTTTTAATTCTAACGTGATCGAGTCCTTTTAGTTGCTCGTACCCTAAGTATTTGTACAAGTCAGTTGGTTCCATTGCCGTTATAGCGTCGGTGTTATTCACTGCGTAGTCTCCAGGTCGTACCTGGCCTCTCACAATGTGGAGTGTCTTACACTTATCTAAACCAAATTGCATGTTAATATCTTTACTGAATGCTGCTGTAATACCTACTAATTTCTTCATATCTTTTTCTGTTTTTGCGTACAATTTGATGTCGTCCATGTAAATAAGATGTGATATTGTCGTTTCCTCTGTAGCATGCTTGAGGCAATATCCGGCCCTACACCTCTGAAGTAGATGAGATAAAGGATTTAGGGCGAGACAGAACCACATGGGGCTAAGAGAATCACCTTGATAGATACCTTTTTTAATAGAAATTTCTCGCGTTGTTATAACGTTGTGGCTGCAATTTATCTGTAATGTAGTTTTCCACTGTAGCATAATACGGCGCAAAAAATCAATAATATTAGGGTTAATTCTATAAATTTTTAATATTTTTAGCAACCAAGAATGAGGAACACTGTCGAAAGCTTTTTTGTAATCAATATACGTGCAATGAAGATTTCTATTTTTTGTGGTGGCGTGTTTGTGTACAGTGGAATCAATGATTAGTTGTTCTTTGCATCCCATGTGACCCTGTCGGCATCCCTTCTGTTCCTCTGCTATTATATTATTGTGTTCAATGTGTGAGTTTATCTTTCTAGTTATCGCTGAAGTTAATATTTTGTATATTGTGGGTAGGCACGTTATTGGTCTGTATTGGGAAGGCTGAGGTGCAGTTTTAGTCTTAGGTTGCATGTAAGTAATTCCTGTTGCTATAAATTCGGGTATGTCTTGTTGTCCTAGTATGATATCTGTTAAATATTTTGCTAAATATTTATGGAGTGAAGTTAACTTTTTATACCAAAAATTATGTATTTTATCTATGCCCGGTGATTTCCAGTTATGTAGCCTAGCCGTAATTTGTGTAATTTCTGACTCTGTTACCTCTTTAAACTCCATTTCGTCAATATCTCTCCACTTTGCACCTTCTTCCTCTATCCAATGAGCTTCGTCGTTGTGTTGTATTTGCTCTTCCCAAATACTGGACCAATACGTTTCTAGTTGTTCTTTTGTAGGGGTTGTAGGACTTGTAGGTTGGTTTGTTGAATTTGAGCTATTCAAGTTATTTTTATCAGTGAGTGGTTTGTTAATGTTTCTATAGAACATTTTTTCATTTGCAGAAAATATGGCGTTATCATTTTTCCGCTGTAGCGCTTTTTTATATCTTCTGAGTCTATGAACTTTAAGAGCTAGTTTTTGTTTTAAGGTATCTAAGAATTCTTCAGGCTTTCTATTACTATTTTCGTGCCTGGTGTGGGTAAAACTACTTCTAAATATAGCCTCAACTCTCCTTACTACTTTATTTGATCTACTACCATTGATATATTGTGTGAGTCTGCCACAATCTGCTCTTAACTTTTCGATGTCTTTTACTAACCTTTGCTGCCATGCTGGTTCTACGTTTTTTTTCCTACTTGTATTTCGTGTGCAGTCCGTGATTTTAAAGTTGAGTTCTTCGGATATGACTACCGCTGTGCAATATATAAGTAAATGTATGTCTAAAAGATGTACGTCATTAGAAAGAAACTGATTTAGTATACTTTCGTTAAATAAGTTAACTAAACGAAATAGTTTAGGGGTATATTTTAGTTTTGGTAGATTTGGTCGGGCTGCTGGGTGCATCCCAGCGTATTGTGCCAACGTACTTCTGAATTTATCATGTATTTCTTGGATATACGTATCTGTTGTAAGGTTATGATCTCCGGCGTCTAAAATTTCTACATCATTTTCTAGCGTTAGGACTAAATATTCGGTTTGAGTGGAAGTATGTGAAATTTGCGTATAAGGTTGCGATTGGTTGAGTAGTATTTGAGAAGTTTGTAATTGAGTGTGAACTTGTGTTTGTTCAGCTTGAGAATTTTCACTTAAGTTTTGTGTGATGATATTATCACCTGGTGAATTTACTGAGTCTTCCTGTAGTAATTGTGCTCGTACTTCTTCTTTTAGTTTATCTATAATATTTTGAGAAAGAAGATTATTCCTAACTATGCTTCTTCGTTGGTCTGAAATTCTTTGTTCTGTAACTGTAATTTCAGGGTATTGCCGAGAAAAAATGGCATGTAGTTGTTGTCTGTAGGTGGTCATGTCGGTCTCTAACTTGGTTATATATAAGTATGTTCGCATGATAAACAGGTTTACTTCTTTACTCCATCTCATGCGAACTCTAGCTTTACCAGCCTTGGTGGACGCAGGTAGGAAGGTAGATACCTCCCGCGCAACATTCGAGGCCAGTGTGGGTGAAAATGAATTTGTTCTATTAATGGTAGGTGATGAAGATATGGATGTATTATTATTATTATTATTTCCAAAAACAATGTTGTTACAAACAAAGTCAAACTACCTCGCTTGTAGAAAAAGAATGCGGTCCCGTTGTCACAATGCAAGTAAATCATTCAGTAGTCCTACTTACACAAAGTTTAAGTAATTAAGTTTAAGT
Organism: Leucania comma; assembly: GCA_958295575.1. NCBI lineage: Eukaryota > Metazoa > Arthropoda > Insecta > Lepidoptera > Noctuidae > Leucania > Leucania comma. The sequence continues at coordinate 585,440 of OY282482.1, read as the reverse complement.
TTTTATTTTTTGTTTTAACTTTTGTATTATAGATAACTACTATTTGTATTGTATATAACTACTATTTAAATATTATATGCTTATGTAATGATTACATTTTCAAGAATGTGTTTTTTTAGTTGGGTCTTAAAAATGTTAAACGAGGTCGCATTCCTTATTTCCTTTGGTAAGTTATTATAAAATTGCACTCCTTCATAAACTACTGTTCTTTTACCATGAGTAGTTCGCACTCGAGGAAGTACAATTTGTTCCTTTCTACGACTGCTGCGGCTATGTAAATTATGTATTTTGGTGAAAGAAATTTGTGTATGTATGGTTTTTTTAAGTATTTTTTGTATGAGTATACAGGTATGGTATGCGTGTAGTTGTTTGATGTTCATGAGTTTTGTGTCTTTGTATATTTTAACTGTAGATGTTAGGTAGTCGTAATGAAAAAGCATTTTAATAATTTTGTTTTGTGCAATTTGTAGGTCTTTTAAATTCGTTTTGGGTGCATGGCCCCAGATTTCTATTAGATACATTATGTGTGGCTTAACAAGCGATTTATATATTGTCTGGCGTACATTAAACGGCAGACAGTGCACGATATTACGAAGTGAGCCCATTAAAGATGTAAGTCTGGATTTGATGTAATCGATTTGAGTCGTCCAATTTAGATGGCAGTCCAGTCTTAGCCCAAGGTACTTCTCATGCTGTTTGAGTTCTAGTATTTGTCTATCAATCGTAAGTGGAGGATGTGGTGGAATTTTCTTATTTTTGGCTTTAAATATAACATAGCTTGTCTTGAGTGCATTGATAGTTAGAAGATTCTGTTGGAACCAAATAGATAGTGAGTTTAGATCTTGTTGTGCTTGGCTTATTAAGTCAGTTATAGAGGTGCCATAGTAAAAAAGACAGGTATCGTCAGCATACAGTGATATATGCCCATGTAATGAAACCTTTGAGATGGAGTTTATGTAAATCAAGAAGAAAAGTGGGCCTAGCAGCGATCCTTGGGGAACGCCGAAATTTATAACTCTTGGTTCACTTTGGTATTCTCCGATCCTAACTATCTGAGACCTATTGTTTAGATAAGATTCGAACATCTTATACGCAACGCCTGACACACGTATGTCCTTTAGCTTTTGTAGCAGTATGGGATGGCTTACTGTGTCAAAAGCCTTTTTCAGGTCAATAAATAAGCCTAACGCAATGTTTTTTTGATCAATGTTCATTTTTAATTTTGTAATTAGATCTACAGTGGCTGACAGAGTATTAGACTGTGACCGAAACCCGTACTGTCTTTCAAATAGGAAATTTATTGAGGTGAGGTGCTCATCTAAACGTGCATAGAGGATCCTCTCAAATATTTTAGAAATAACTGGAAGCACTGAGATAGGCCGATAGTTGTTAGGATCCGTTTTGACACCAGATTTATAAATTGGAGTAACCTTAGCCATTTTTAGCTCATCCGGAAAGATTCCACTGGCAAGATGGTTGTTTATACAGTCGGTAAGTTTGTCCACGATTTGGTCACTAATACACTTGACGACTTTGGTAGTTATACCGTCGATACCCGCAGCACAGTTCGGATCAAGACTATTTATAATTTTAGATACTTCGTTAGGTTGACAAGGTGTGAAAGTAGTGAGTTCTATATTGTATGGTAGGGAGTCTGTGGCTGTAACATTTTGGTGTTGTTGTTGTCCTTGAATGTGATTAGCGAGAGTGGAGCCAATCGTAGAAAAAAAGCGGTTAAATGTTTCGCAGATTTCATTACCATTCGTCAACGGACCAGAATCAGTAAGAAGTTTAGGAGGAGTGCATTCTGACCTTATTTTATTATTAGACAGTGTATTTATTAGATTCCACATCTTTTTAGGGTCTGTTGTAGTTTTCATAAATGCGTCATAGTAATTTTTTTTCTTAGTATTTCTAATTTTTTCAGCAGTAGCATTTCGTTCTATCTTGAACCTTTCGATTAAATCCTTATTTTTTGGATCTAATTTCAGTCTATGCCAGATTTCATTCCTTGTCTTAATTTTATCTGTTATTTCTTTGCATATCCAGTCCTGACGGGGTAGGTTTGAAATTTTTGTTTTGAACATTGTGCTACTGCGAATAGCACATTTTAAGTATCTCTCAAGGTATGCATAATGGTTATCGATTGTTTGATATTCGGCGAGTTCGATTCTTTCATGTAGTTTTTTGTAATCTATCGCTGCGTATTTTATACGATTCTTTGGTGGCGGTCTATATTTTTTCATACTGAGGTAAATTTGCTTGTGGTCTGACATAGGTGAATCGATAACGGCCATGTGAAAACTCTTGTCCTTAAAGTTAGTGCATATATGATCAAGGATGGTTTTTGTGGAAGATGTCTCACGCGTGCAGTAATCATCGTGAATATTATTTATAAGACTATATCCAGATTCTTTTATGGCATCTCGGTAACACTTGGTCTTGGTATTTTTTGTTAGCAGATTGATGTTAAAATCGCCAAAAACGACAGAACGGGATTTTTTAATAAGTTGCAATGAATACGCTTCAAGAAACTATTTTGTGTTATTGTTTCCTGGATTGTAGACTGCTCCTATATTTAATGAGTGTTTTTCGAGGTATATCCAAAGGTAATTGATGCCTCCAGCGTATACATCATCAACTTTGCTGTGATTTAGACTATTATGTACATAAATGGAAACACCGCCGCCTCTAGAATCTGTTCTAAAATTATAATAGTGGGTATAATTAGGGAGTTGAAAACGATCAGCGTCTTCACTTGATCCAAGCCATGTCTCGGTTAATACAATAACATGAGTAGTGTTTTCGATGGATTCTATTATGCACTGCAGTTCGTCGAATTTTCCCCGTCTTCGAATGCTTCTTACGTTTGCATAGAAAAAAGTTAAGGCCTATTTCAGCGATGGTAGATCCTGGTAAGTCTGACAGAGCTGGTATGTGATGGTTTCATCAGAGTTATTTAATAAGTTTGATGGGTTTAATGGTATTAGTTTTTTGGTTGAGTTTGCACTATTTTCGGTGTACCTTTGACATATTTAATAATTAGATCTTTCTCACCATTTTCTTTACGCCTAATTAGTTCTTGACTGAGCTCTTTCATTATTAATTTTTGAGCAGTGGTCTGGTCCGAGTATATTTTAATGTTTTCCGGTAGTTTTGTTTTGTTCTGCAGTATTTTCTTTGCCTCATCAGGCGATCCGAAGCAAATCTTCAGAGGACGGTTTTTTTCCAAGGTGTATTTTCCAAGTCGAATTGTTTTTAGAATTTGGACATGCTCATTCAGTACATTTTGCAGAATATTTTTGGCCGTACTCATATCCTCAGCTTGACGCTCAGTATTATTTGACAGTGTTGGCTCGGGTAGACCAGCTATTATTATATTTTTACTTCTGTTGGCTCGTTCCTGAAGTTCATGAATAACCTGTTCATTTACGAAAATTGAGTTTTGTGACGTATCTAATTTTGGTGGAGTAGATTTGAGTTCACCAATTACGGTTTCAAGCTTAGATATCTTCAGTTCAGCATCGAGGGTATTTTTCTTTAGTTCAGAAATTTCAACTTTTAAGTTGTCATGTTCGGCTAGCATCCTGGCAGTTGAGCTTTTTATCTCATTGACCTGATCTTTCATTGAGGAAATATCGTCACGCATTGGCTTTAGATTTGACTCCAGTGTTGAAATCATTTCTTCACGAAATTTATTTAATGCAGTTAATATATCACAGCATTCTCTTTCTTTCCTCTTCCGCTGAGTGATACGAGTGTCTGATTCATCACCGCTTGTTTTAGAAAAGTCAGATTGCGAACCACTTTGACCTACTCCTTTATTCTTGGATTGTGGCGAACGTCGTACACTCATATTGCGTTGGCTAGTTATATATATGTACGCGTGGGAAAAGGTCAAAAAATGCAACTGTCTCTTTTACCCGAGGTGGAGCGGGGGGCGCGCGCGCTGCCTTGATGCGCTGCTACTCGTTGATGTGTAACGACAGACAGTCGCAACTAAATCACTATTTGACACCACTTTCGCACTTGCACTCTTTACTTTAGGACTTGTTATTGTACAAAGATTTTTGCTTTTTGTTCTTTGTTTTTTTGCAAATTAAAAGGGTAACGTCCGTACTGTCCGAGAGTCGAGCAGAAATTGAAAAGAATTTTATTTATTTTTTATCTATTTTATTTCTATTGTATGTGTAAGGTTCAAATAAACATTTTTTCTTTTCTTTTTCTTTTCAAAAGAACAGTTTAGTCAGTTCAAAGATAGTATGTAAGATTCTTATTTCTTAGGTTAATAAACATAAACTTGAATTTTGGCACAATTTTTAACCAATAAATAATAAAGACTGTCATTATTAATTTCCCAAAATTACCCTGTCAATATTCGGCTAATGGGGTGTTAAAGTTCTTGTAGCTACTACATCTATGGCGTCACTAAGGAAACACGAAATCCTGCATCGCGCATTTAAAGTTCTCCGACCGATTAAAAGAAAGAAAGAAAGAGAGAAAACACGTTTATTTGGCTTGCAATGAAGCACAATACAAGTTTTAAAACTTAAAACAGGTAGGTACGACCACCCGAAATCACCTATCCGACAATTGCCCACCATACATAACACCAGTCTGGTCGGAGGTCGGAGGATCCTCCCTTTTCAACGGAGGTTTGCGGGGTTTTACTCTCTGTTCCGCTTAACCCCAAATCCTTAATAAAATATTTTCGGGCACGAAGTCGTTGTCAAAGCGAGTTTCAATAGTATGCACACTGGAACAGAGCTGGAAAGTGATATCTAATATCAAGAATGCTGCTATGAGTACTAAAACAAGTGTAGCATGAGACTTCACAAAATTTAAGATTGCTAATACGTTTTTGTATTAGTTTTAATGCATCTCCTTCTACAACGACTACTCATAATAAATCAATGAAACTCGTTTATCTATAAATATCTTAGAGATCGGTGCCACAATCCGCTCAGGTTATACAAGAGGCTGTCTCGTGGCTAGCCGGGGCAGTGTGTCAGTCAGCGCTGACGTAACGCGAGTGCGGCGCCTGCTGCGAGGCGGCGAGGCGCTACTGACGGCGATACGCGCTGAGCGCTCATACCGCAGCAGGCTACTATAAGAACTGGGGTCGTTGCTTTGCTTATTTTTGATGACATCTTCTATTTCATTCAATTTTTAATCTGACTGTCAATTTTTTTACAACTCATGTTACCGAAAATGTACGCAAAATTATTATTTTTTAACTTAAATAAAACCAAGGTCCTACAGTTTTGATGCGATAATAAAAAATGCTCAAGGGGTCAAGCCCTAACAGCTTACACTATATTTTTTTGGGTTTTTGAATTTGGACCAAAATTAATGATCTCTTTTGTCACAGCGGCCCTCGGTTACCTACGGCTCGTGCGAATTCTGCCTCCATCGCTATGACAAACTTTCTGCACTTGTATCAAATTGTACTATTTTTTTCAACTAATTTTCGTGCGTGAGGTCCTGGGTTAGATCCCAGGGTCGGTTGGGCAAAAAGTGCTTTTCCTTTAAGAATTACTCTACAGTTACCCGATGTTTGGATGTTTGAAAGCTGTCCCATCGGACTAAAGAAGTGAAGGAACAGAGAGTGCACATGTGTTTGCGCATGCAATAGTGTAGACTTCCTAGGAGTGTTAAAATAAAATTTGGACAAAATGTCGGGGCAGTTTATACTACCATTGAAAATTTTTAATAAACAAATGCAATCAGAAATCTCGCGACGATCAACCAAGGGTAATATGTGATATTTTTTGCAGAGGTTAAGGTAATTTTCAGACTGATACGGTACTTTTTGATGATAATATAAGTATTTAATAAATCATTTTTGAATGCTCTCTATGCGTTTAATATATTTATGGTAACACGGGTTCCATATTTCAGACGCGTATTCTAAGTGGCTTCTTACAAAAGTACAGTATAGAATTTTTAAAGTTTTGGCTTGAGAGAAGCACTTGGATAACCTCATTATGAAACCCAATGATTTAGATGCCTTCGCAACTATTGCGTCAACGTGCATCTCAAAACTGAGCTTGAAATCGTGGTAAACTCCCAGATCACGAATGGAATTTGATCTGGGTAGAACTTGATCACATAAGGTACCTATATGATGCAGCAATAATTGAACGCTTCCGAGAATACGTAATAACCGAACATTTTGCGGGATTGAGATCCAGTTTGCTTCGTAGACAATAGTCCTCAAGACGGCGCAGGTCATCTTGGAGTGCTGTTACATCCATCTGCGATGATATTGTAGCATAAATCTTCATATCATCAGCAAAACACAGTAGTTTGGATGAAGTCAAGCAAGATTATGCACTATGTCATTATTATTTCTACAACCGGTCATCGCTACATGCTATCAATACACATTTACTGGCCAATATAGCTATATAACTTCCGAGTCTAATTTCATGATCTAAAAGCACCAAGAACCGCAATCATAGAAGAATGCTTGGGGAGCCCTCACTTGTACCTACTTATCTACCTATTAACAAACTTGCTGATTAATTCAACTCGCTCTTTTCCTCTTTGTAGAAAATATCAACAATTATCAGGCTACAGATACAATACAATTGTGCCTTATTTTATAGTAAATAGAAAGAAATTTAAACTTTCAACCAACAGCACCGCCAATTACGACCAGGGTTGCCAACTTAATTTAGAAAACCAGTAAATATTTGACCTTATGTCGAAGGATTAAGATTTGGTAGGATTTGAAGGAAAGAAACACTTTTTGCAAAACAAACATTCATTCTTTTGTAATAGTTGTACGACGTCCGAACAACTTCAATGAAAATGAAGTCATGCTGAAGTGCCAGAAATTCATTCAGTTTAGTTCAAATGAAGTAGAGTATTTTGGCGTACCTACTCTATTGCAATCTTATATTTAAAATAGGTACGCGGCTATAGCGCGGCAGCAGCACGACGGCGGCGCGGCTGTAGCGCGGCAGCAGCACGACGGAGGCACGGCTGTAGCGCGGCAGCAGCACTACGGCGGCGCGGCTGTAGCGCGGCAGCAGCACTTTTTTCTCGGCACTTGGCTGCTAATTTGAAGGCGCCCTGGAGTACAATTTTACATTAAAAGTACCTAGGTATGGCTGATAAAAATGGTTGGTTCAAGTCGTCCGTTCGCTTTGCTTCTGCACACAGAAATTAATTCGCTCGCTTCGTTAAATGTACGCAGAACTTAGTAACTGATTATTTAATAAGGTAATTAGAAGGATGATGACACTTCAGCATGTATCGTAGATTAGTAATACTGACTGCAGGTCCTTGTAGGTAACTGGTGTTATGTAAGGAAACTTTCTCTACGCCAATACTTTGCTCACAATTATTACCAAGCTGCCAGCGCTTGGCCAAGCTTCTCTCGGCTCTCTGAATCGTTAAACCTGTGATTACGGTGACTACCTTCACTATAGATAATATCTATCCACAAGGTACCAAATAGAATGCACGTCCACCCTTCCAGCAAAGTGAATAGGACCTTACTTTCCGTCCATCCAAATATCTGGAAGAGATTTGTCGCTGTCCGGTAATATCGATCATTTTGTTTCGTGCATTTGTTTTGTGAATGTTAGTGTGGTGTCCAATCAAGAGCACAATACCTACAGCAAAGCTGCAAGCTCATAAAATAGGTCCCGTGGTTCTACCTCCGCGCATCAACTAGTAAAGAAAGAAAGCAAGTCTGTTCAAAAGCAATAGAGCAGTTTTAGAGCGACAACATGCAGACAGACAAAGCCAATGCTTTCTAAAGAGCCAGTGATAAGGAAATGCACCAGCTGATGTAATCGTTACACAAGGAGCCAGCTGGACCATAGAGTTTAGCGGAATATTGCACTCTGTCCACCATTGCGTGGCTTGCTATTAAAATCTAAAGTTTGCCTCACCAAACTTCACTCAGTACCTAGTTTAGAAAATAAACATGAATGTTAACTAAGAACAGAAGAGGCAGTAAACAAAGCAATCGCTCAAGCTTTGTCGAACGCGTCCTTTCCGTGCCGCATTCCAAACTCTGATATAGTACGTGGTAAATAAGTTCAACCCGCTACTATTATTACGCAGCCTCCTGCTTCGATTGAGACCCGAAAATCGGTTGCTGCGCATTCAAGGTCGACCGTCATGATGGTTCAACTTGTGTGCCGAGGATTGAATACGTTACTTCTCAATGACTATACAACCGTTGTAGAGAGATTGGAGTATGTGGAGTTGTCTGTCACCACGTGCCTTGATGGTTGCTTCAAAAATGGTTTCCTTAAAGTATTGTCATAGACACAAGTCATATAGTTATGAGATCGTCTGCCGTATTAAATTAATGCCCCCTTTATCATTTCAGCCCAAAGACGTCCCCGGTTGGACATAGGCCTCCCCCAAATGTGGGCACAATGACCGGTCCTGTGCGTCTCGCATCCATCGGATTAAAGGTACCAAGACTATGTCATTTAATTTATGATAACATTAATTTATGATTGTGCTTATTAATTGTTAATGTCGTCAATAAAAGTGTCGTTAGCGTAAATACATTATTTATTGGCTTATGAAATAACTACAGTCTGCTCAAAGTTATTTTCTTCGCGCTCGGAACTTTTTCACACAAATCCAAACTGCAACATAGAAAACCAGTCGTGCTGCTAAGCCTCGGCAGAGAGTGTTGCCGCAAACTGTAGCGGCAGCCGCGCTCGGAATTTTTTTCACACAAATCCATACTACTTCATAGAAAACCAGTCATGTAGCTGCAGCCGCCGCATATGCTGTCGCATCCGCAGCCTGCAACCAAGGTTCGAATGGGTCCTATAAGTAATACGGGTGAGCTTTTGTTGGTAAAAATCCGACATTCCCTCTCGCTCCAACTAGAGCGGGAACAGTTACGAGTATTGATGATTTCCCTGAACAACGTGTGTAGCGGTGGTTGAATAGGTGTTTTCAAGGCTAGAGTGAATAGGCTCTAAATAGTGCGCCTCACTACCAACGATTGCATCACTTCTTCCCATCAGGTGAGTTCACAGTCAAGCACTAGTCTAGTGTACGGTTTACGTACATGGTAAAATAATTAAATTAGCCGCATGTAAGCTTATGTACGTGCACTTTGAACGCGACCTACATTCGGTGATGCATAGGCAGAGCCACAATTGCATCCATTTATGTAAAGTATTTTTACTTTAGTGTTCAATTAGACGTGGTTTGAGTCGGACTACTTGCATTTTTATTTTGACTCATCCCGTTAGGCAAAAAAAAAAAAAAAATGTAAAAAAAATGTAAGTGTACTACTCAGTGACATTTTGCATCTATTACACTTACATTTTTTTTTTTTTTACGTTACATTTACATTGCATTGACATCATACTTATGTTGGGATTGCACTCTACATCTAGAAAAAATAAATAAAAATCGCTGCGATGCAGTTCATCATTCTCTCGCCCTTATTCAGATTTATTAGGAGTCTTCAGCATATATCTATTTATCTATTCTTCTGCTTCGTCCCCGCCGCGACCACGTTCTACATGTCTCAACAGCCACACGACGGACAGATAACTACAGAGCTCAGAGTAATTGTATCGTCATTTAAAAAAATATGACGCAATAAACATAACTTTTGTTATGAAATTGTAATAATTAGCTAAAACATAGTACGTACAGCGGAAGCGCCTATCACTATTGTTATCAAGCAACGATTTGTCGCAGCACAGGTCATGGACCTATGATCGTTGTTATACAAACTTGCGCCTGCACTTGATGGAGATAACAAATAAACTGGAACCATCAGCATCAGATTGGCTGCTAACCGTCAGCGGGATCGCAGTCACGCGCTATGTTGATACTATTGACAAAGTGAACATTTATTTTATCTAATATTTATGTACTCACAGGAAAATAATACTTGTTATATATTGCATCTAATAATTCTATACTGTTGCGGGTTCGAAAACGAGCAAGCAACAAGGAGAAATTTCAATTCACATGTACTTTCCTAAGTTTATCCAAGCCATTACTGACACCCCGTGGCTTAGAAAGCACGTAAAGCCGTTGGTCCCGGTTGTCATTCGTAGATATTTCACAGTCAGACGCCAGAAAGTCTGACCATCAGTCTACCTAAGGAGTTTTTTGTTGCCCAGTTACTGGTGGCGGAGGTCTGAGGCAGCCACTCCACGTAAACACTAGTATTCAGCCCATAGATATGAGAAAGGAGATTCAACCGCATCCGACTAGCCTTTTTTTTTTTTTTTTTCGGTAGGTAAAATCATCCAATGACAAATCCCGCCTTTGGGTGGAGCGGGAAGTAGTGTCAGACTCTTACTGACTAAAAACCTACCCCGTACCATTCTTCGCCTTGGTCCCAGGGCCCCGGGTGCCATTTTCACATACCCTTTGACCCCAGTAGGCTTCGGCCCTGTCGGGCCCCTACAGTTTGCTGACAACTCCTTGAGGCGCGCGGGAACAGTGCGCGCCGTAAACGACTTGAGCTCGGACCGGTCTGTTACCGGACGGACGGACAGCGAGCTACCCATTGCCCGCCGTCCGCGAGCCTGCGCCTACGGTGGCCGGAAATCGGGATCGGAAACCCGGCGGCGGCGGCGGCGTGTACGCCGTTGCCTGATGCGGTCGGCCTCCTCCTTTGCTAGCATTACTGCTTCGCAGAAGGAGGCGACCGCCTGCCACTCCTCCTCGCTCCGGAGCATGGCTTGAACCAAACCCCGGCGCGAGAGATCGCTGCCGCCGATCGGCCCCACAAGGACACGGTGATGCTCTTCCCAAGCGGGGCACACCTCGACTGTGTGCTCCACCGTGTCCTCCGGACGCTCCGCACAGTGGCGACATCCGGGCGTCGTCTCCGCACGAATCTTGTACAGGTACGGACCGAACTTGCCGTGTTCGGTCAGCACCTGCGCCAAACGGAAGGTGACGACGCCGTGGGGCCTTTCCAGCCACGCCTCAAAGAGGGGCCTTACCGCCTCGATCGTGGCGTGCCCAGCGCGAGGATGCGACAATCGTTCTCGCCATTTCACCATGAGATCCCGCCGGAACTCTGTCCGCCATGCCACGATTTGTCGCGGCAGCGGAGTTCCGCCCCGACGTTGCATCTCCACGCGTAAGTCATGCATGTGTGCAAGGACTGTTGCCTCCAAATCCCATGGTGGTAAGCCAGCAAGGAGGCTCGCCGCTTCGCAGGACACCGTACGGTATCCACGGATCATCCGAATGGCCATGACCCTCTGGCAGGCGTTCAGCCGGGCCGCCACTCGCTTTCGCAGCGTCGGCGCCCAGACCGGCGCGCATCCGACTAGCCTGGAAGCCGACTGTTGTTTGCTATCTTATTGACACTTTATGAAACAACTAAACAGAGATGATGAAGTTTCTGACCAAATGCATAGAAATTGTTATAATAGATGTCTGTTGGCTTTTTATGTTGTATTATAATTACAAGTATAGGGGTGTAGCGACATCTATGTCGTCACAAATGAACTAATCCTGCATCGCACAAGTAAGATTCGCGGCGCGATTGGAACATATAGAACAAACCCGAATTCATCTATCGGGCAATAGCCCACCAGACATAACACTTGTCTGGTCGGAGGATCCTCCCTTTTCAACGGAGGTATGTGGGACTTTACTCTCTGTTCCATAACCCCAAACTGGTGACCCTCGACAAAGAACGTCAGCGCAGCCTTCGTGCAGCTACTACTTCGTGACGTCATCATCACTTCCTCAAGCTTTCGAGCAGCGAGCCATACAGCCAGCACCCACGGCTATATGGGTATCCTGACCACCAGCATGCCTACTTGGTCATACCTTGTCATCACCCTCAGCCTCATCAGCGACCTTGGCTAAGCATCTGCACCTTCGGCCAGTCACATGAAGAGCCTTGAAGAACCTCTCCTGGCGACGACAGCAGTCAAGCCCTACGTTGCACAGCACCGCTCCGACTCACTGGAGCCAGCCGCACTACTCCAACTCACTGGAGCCTGCAGCATCGTATCCCGACTCACTGGGATAGCACCACCCCGACTCACTGGGGCATCACCGCAGACAGTTCCGACTCACCGAGAACTATGCGGAATCCGGTTCCGACTCACTGGAACCATTGGCTTGGCACGCAGGCACGCATCACACGACGCATCAAGAAGCATCAAGAACCATCGATCTCCGATCTCCGGAGGGGAGTGATGTAGCGACATCTATGTCGTCACAAATGAACTAATCCTGCATCGCGCAAGTAAGATTCGCGGCGCGATTGGAACATATAGAACAAACCCGAATTCATCTATCGGGTAGTAGCCCACCAGATATAACACCTGTCTGGTCGGAGGATCCTCCCTTTTCAACGGAGGTATGTTGGACTTTACTCTCTGTTCCACTACCTCTAAAGGGGTTCTCCGCTATATTTATAATTTGCTTACTCAGTACGGTTTTCCAACAGCACCACATTTGGGTGCTACAACATACCTGCTAGCATTATATAGAGCCCGGCACTGCCGCGCCCGCAGATACTTCAGTGAAAGACAGAATTGTATCGATTTATTACTTTATAAGTGACCAAGCGTCACAAAACTTTGAGCTTTAACATACCTTTTCCAGACAAGGAAGTGAATATTCAGTTACTTGGCTTTTGCTATGTTTATCATCTGTCTAGAGCAGGTATGACTGCTCGAGGTTTTATTCGATTCAATAGAATTTATAGTTTAAAAATATTATGATTGAAGATCGTGGGACAGCGAAGATTGAATCATCTCACATCCGTGTTTTATAACAAGAAGGAAATATTTTATAAATACTCTAAACCAAACAATGATTTTAAGAAGTCACCTCTCCAATTTTTGATGAGTCCTTTCCAACGTTCAATTTATGAAATTGAGCAAAACATACAAATTATTAATAAGTTCTCGGAACGACTTTCTAAAATTTCACACGAACCTACACAAAAAAAGTAGACCAAATGCAAAGGAGCCGGCTTTCATCTAATAGACCTAAATGTACTCTGGTTAGTGAGTAGCTTGGTTAAATACACGTCTTCGAATACTGTTGAGCATGCGCGTCTGCTGGTTGGGGGGAATGGAGTTAGGATTGCGATTTCAGGTAGGTACTTGTTTCGATTCGGCCCGCCACTTTTCTACGCTTAAGCGCACCTTCTGCTACTTCACAGCAGTGCCACTGCAGTGAACCTGTCTACCCCCGTGGATTCCTTGGCCAATCCTGATGGATGAGCGCAGACCGCATCGTGCTATGCGGCTCAGCACGCCAGCATCAACGATACTATTCGTCAAACTCTTAATTGTCACCGCGCCGCGCCGTCCTACCATATTAGAACCAAGTGGCTTGGTATACCTACATATATAGATGGAAAGATCAACATATATTTTGTTTTAAATAATAAAAACACAAATACACTTACACATACACTTTCCATAATTAACCATAGCCTAAAATTGTATTATCATATACCTAATCGTACTGTTAACATCAGACTGATTACGCAATACTGCTTGTACTGGAGCGCTGATCGATGAGTGACATGTCGATCCACCTGTCAATATTCTATAAACCATGACACTGAAATATCTGAAACGCGTTTTCGTAAAATCGTAGTTGTATGAGATGACATGTAATTGTTTGTCAGCGTTCATTTGCAATCTATGAAACTGTGTGTATCAATGCATTAAAATTTGCTAATGTACTGTTCTTCAAGATACAGAATTGTTTCCTAGTCTGAAGGACAGTGATCTTATTTATGTGATATTGCCACTCTCATTTTTAGTGTTTCTAGACTGATGTTATTGTTAAAATGGCTTTAATTTTCTTTGGGCAAAAAAAAAAGAGAAACCACACGTCATGCTTTGAAAGGTGCGGCACAAACCCCGTATTAGCAATAATATTTTAGGACAGTTTGATGTCGAAAGCATGGCGGTCCGAGTGCACGTCATCTATTCAAAGATAGTTCTAACCGACTGATTGACACTTTGCTTGACCATAGAGCCAGATCGTTATCCGCCTAAAAAAATGTTGTAGCCATTCAACGCGGCAATGCTGCCAGTGGACGCCAAAACACTGTGTTAGTACGTTATGTACGGGCTTGTGATCCCAAGCGCTGTTGCCTGGCTTCGATTCTTGGATCGGGCAAAGTGTTATGGAGAGTTTTCACATGGCAGGCCAGCATGGCCTCTTTTACCCAAATACGATCTAAACAGAACTGGCTGCACTGAGGCACAGCGCCGCCGGAACTTGCAGAGAATGTCGTTGTAGCTAGCACCCAGTTGATAGCAGTAGACTCGCTAGCAATGCTAAGATTAACTCCTGTATCTTGGTTGCGTTCGCAAATACGTTAAGTAAACTCACATACTCAAGACACCCAGACCCGGATCAAACTCAAAACTACGAAACAAAACTGCTTTTTCTATTCCGTGCTCACACCACACAAATATTTGTACGGGACTCGAATCCGCGATATGCACTGCACAGGCAACTGCTACACCACCGCGCCACCCGTACCGTCTGCTTTGAGTCTTACGTAGCCGGAGGGCTGTCAAGAGGTGAACAAGTATAGTCAATAGAGAATTAGTTGAGATGGTTATCTTTTTAGGGCCAATCAGAGAAATCAATTAAAAACATATATCACTACATTGTATAAAACAAATTTGTAGAAAGATTTATAGGTCACTACATAGTATAAAACAAAGTCACTTGCCGCTGTCTGTCCCTATGTAAGCTTAAATCTTTAAAACTACGCAACGGATTTTGATGCGGTCCTACATAATATATTTAATATCATCATTGCACCCGTGCGAAGCTGGGACGGTTCGCTAGTTTCAAATAAACCATTTACAGGCACTTTTGTCATTTCTCGTTTCGTCAAAAAAAAAAAATGTAAAGTTAAACTGCACATTCAACGGACAGCATAGTGTAATGATTGTTTAAAACCGTAGTGTAAGGTAACGTAGAAATGGTGTTAACCCCATCGGTTGACTCAATTTATTTCGATACGCTTTCGGTCTTATTTTGTTTTTTCGCCACGCTCTTTGTCGCTTGAACCACCATTAGTACTCCTCTCAAGTGGAGCATCCTCGTCCATGTGTCACTCTACCGTATAAACAAAAGAGCTGCGTTTAGAAATGCTTCAGATATTAATGAGCCAGATTCATCCGTACTTGAAGCTATACTAATTTTGTCCCGTGTCTTAGTCTATGTATTTCCGGTTACAACTCAGTTTAGTAAGTAGAGGTACTATGCCTAACTTTTGACTGATAAGATACCACGTTACTTTTTTTGTACGTCAGCAGTCTTTTTTGGAAATGTATCGAGAATCAGACGTTCAGGGAACTTGTTAAGATGTCGAAAAATTAGTAAACTCGATATCAGTAAGAGCACCACGACATGATGCTGCCAAGATTCCTTGTGATATGGCAATGTGCGAGTACTCCACTTGTTGTCAATCACTAAATCTGGGCAAAGATAATGTTAAGTCTAGTTAAATCCGTGTATCTATTATTTGTTACTCGAAGGTGAAATTAGATTACGATGAGGCATCATTTTCCAGACAGATTTTCACAATTTACATGGCTAGCCTCTAATCTAACTAGGATTCTTTGTATCATGGAGACTAGTCTTCTTCCTCTTAAAGAAGCAGGATAGCAGAGATCTGGTCTTAGTAAAGAAAAAAATAAAATCCACACGCCCACATGAAACATCATCTATACCAGAGAATAAAAAAAAATAAACGATGGAGCACGCTTGCCTACAAGTAACCTATTCACTCTTGACTTAAACACACCCAAGTTGTACCTTATCAAACACAGACTCCAGCAGCGAATTCCAGTTTTTAGCTGTACGCATAAAGTGTTCCCAAAGCGCTTGGTGCGTTTGGTTGGGATGTCCACCATGCAGTGGTGGTACATAGCCGCAAAACTGCCAGCCAGCTTCGGTGGATTAATTACTCTTTGAATCGCACGAATATTATGAAAGCGACAGTTTGTGAGTGTGTGATTGTGTGCGTTTGTTATTTCTTCATGATCGAACGGGTAGACGGGTTTTTTTTATTATTATTGTTAGGTTCGCGCTTGACCGCTGACGCGCTTGACCTGATGGAAAGCGATGATACGGTCGACGATGGATCGCGCTTACCTAGAAGAAACCTATTCACTCTTAACTTAAAGATTCCCGGGTTGTAGCTATCAGGAAACACAGACTCCGGCAGGGAATTCCACTCCTTAGGGTTCTGGTTTAGCTCATTTTATTCCAGGACTATGTTCCCTTAAAGTAATTGTCTACATTTAGACGTGTGAAGCCGCAGGCAGCAGCTAGTATCACCTGTGAGGTACTTCCTACATCAGTTTCGACAGTATGATCTAGACTGCTACTAGCCGAGTGCGTGCCCCAGTGCGCTGCGGGCCAACGATCGACCTTCCGCACGGCACCCGTTGTCCAACGAGTGGCCACTACAACCACGGTTGCCGAACAAACAGTCTTACATAGAAACGTGTATTTTATACAAATTTCTACTACCTGGGGAATTATGGTAGTCGTGTAGTAGAGCAAATTAAATATAGGTACCTAATGCATGGTGAAATGTAATGCACTTTCACCAAAGAACTCAACCGAAAAGTATTAATGTAAATTATAACGGTCAGACAGTAGAATCTGTAACAAATACAAAATTTCTAGGAATAAATATTGACTACAGACTTTCATGGACAACCCATATAGACAATCTCTGCAAAAGAATCAACAAATCCTCATTCGCGCTTTACAAGCTCTCCAAAATAGTAAACAAAGAAGCGATTTTAACGGCCTATCACGGACTGGTGGCACCATTACTGAGATACGGCATTATATTTTGGGGTAATTCGGTAGACAAGGAATTTATATTTAAAGCTCAAAAGAAGTGCATTAGAGCAATGTGCCAAATAAGTAGTACAACGAGCTGTCAACCTTATTTTAAAAATCTAAAAATTCTCACATTGCCTTCCCTATACATTTACGAATCAAATATTTTTGTGAAATCAAATCAAAACTACTATAAGACTGCTGTCAAAAGCTATTATCGAAAATTAAGGGATAAAAAAAGGTTAGAGGTAAAAATACCTTACGGTAAAACGGCACTATTAAATAAAAGTGTTTTATGCATGACATCATTAATCTATAATAAATTGCCTGATGACATTAAACAATTACCAATCCTCCAGTTTAAAAAGAAACTACATTCATTACTAATAGACAAATGTTATTATGATGTCAAAGATTACTTGTGTGACAAAAATATTGTATTCCAATGACAAGAAAGAAAAATAAGTATCATTTTCTCCCACATATGTACAATAAATTGCTTGTGTCTTTCCTCTTTTAATATTTATGTTAGAATATAATTTGCAATGTTGTAATAATGAATTAATACTAATATGACTTGGAATTTAATTTGTATGTATTAATAATTTGGAATATTTTAATAATGTAATGAAACTAATATGACTAATTGTGTTTTAACCTCTGATTTGTATCTTATTATTGTATGCCTCAACGGCGGGACATAGCTGAACCTATTTTAATTATTTAAGACCTGTATTTATGACGTATACCTATAGTCCACAATAAAGATGATTTGAATTTGAATTTGAATTTGAAAATGAGATCTCAGTATGCAGCGTGGAATTGCAGAAGATGCAGCAGCATTTAGAACTGCAGCCATTTATTGTCTTTTACCTCTTAATTGGTACCTGCTGGCTGCTGCATCCTCTTCGTAGGTCCTGGTACTATAAGAGCATTCAGCTTGTTCTTCTTTAGCCATTTGGCGCCTTTTTTTAAGGTGGGAAATCATCCAATGTCTTCTCCCGGTCTGGATGGAGCGTGAGGGTGTCAGACTTTTACTGACGAAAACCACACTAGCGGTCCTAGCGGGTATCGGCCCTACTCGGCCTCTACGGTTTGCAGACATCTAACCAGGGCCCGGCGCGAGAGATCACTGCCATCAATTGCTTCCACGAGGAGCATTGAAAAATCATTGTGTAGCAACGAACCTTTCAAAAATAGGATCCCCAAAAATTTTAAGCTACATAGGTACTTGTCATTTACGAATTAGTGTCCATCGCGCATGTCATCAACTGCACAAACATTAGCTAACTCAACGTCAGCCACGACCGGCCGGTAGCATCCCAGCTCGAGCGAAAGGCGCGCGCGGCGGCGGCGCAGTCAGTGCGCACCATGGCTCCGAAGCACGCGCTGACGCTCGCGCTGCTCTGCGCCGCCGCCTACGCGGGCGCAACCCCAGACATTATCTTCGACTTAAGCGGTACGGTACCAGTAAACGAAAAAAATATAATAGTTTATTTGTGGTGTGTGCAGTGATGTTGAGGAAATTTCCTTGTTGTGTGTTTGAAAGCTTTCAGAAAGCTGTGGTTTAAAGCTTTGAAGGATCCGAAATCAAAGAAACTTTGTTTCTTCATTTCGGGAGTTCAAAAATAAATTGTTGGGAGATGTCTATTCACGAAAGTGTCAAATATACTATATATAATTATAATATAATTCACATCCAATTACTCTTAGTTTTGGGTCTGCCCTTTTCGAAAGGTCTTGGCTTATGGTTATCCAACCCAATTTTTGCATTCTGCATATTTTGAGGAGTAGCATCTCTAAACAGCTGCTGTTGTTTATTGATTGCGTTTAATTCCCATTTTGTAAAGTTACTGGCTCGTTCTGCCTCGTTGCTCTCGGGGTCGCTGTGTGTTCTGAGTGTGAGGTCCTGGGTATGATCTCAGTTTTCCCTTCTAGAAACTCACTAGGTGGATGCAGGCTGCTACTCGAGAGACCAGGCCGTATGGGACTTGTTCAATTCAATTGGTTCATACTCAATTGACTATTTGTTGTTTTTTAATCCGGTGCATTCCACTTAATGGGTTTTCTAAGTCTAATTTGCAACGATTTTGATATTGACAAGACAATATTGACAGTCATCGGACTGTTTTCAAATTATCGTTTTTATTTGAATTGTAAGACTCTTAGTATGTATTCTCTGCTCTGGATAAACTGATAGTTTCCTGATATCCCATGACACTCATGACCGAACCAAACCCTTGAATAACAGTTATTTAATAAAACAACACCCGTAACTTGGGAATGAGTCCTGAAGTTCTAGCCACGAACATTTATTTAAACATATCTAGTTGTAGTTAGTGTAGTTTACTCATATTCATTGATTGTAGACCCTGCCAGGGTACACCACCATATTTGTAGATATTAAAATTAATCATAGATATATAGGGTGACTGGTAAATTAGTGAACGATACTTAAACATGTGATTGTAGTTATGACAACAAACAACTTTTACTACGGGACTGAAACTGAAAACGCGAAAAAAAATCTGTTGGCCAGTACATTTGTGTTCGCCTAACTGGTCAAAATGTAGTGAACTTGGTTCATTTTTTTCGCGATTTCAGGTTTGGTCCCATAGTAAAAGTTGTTAAACATCATGGATACAATTACATTTTTAAGTATCATTCACTAATTACCAGTCACCCTATATATATACATACAATAAGTATGAAGCCCTCTCATATAGAGGAGGCCTGAGTCCCAGCAGTGGGAACCGTATTAGGCCAATAATATGCTAACGCTTATAATAGGTATAATAAACACAATTATTTGAATGATACATTAAATCCAAACATTTTAACTAAAATTGGAATTATTGTTAAAATCACCTTCCTATACTGATATCAAACATTGCTAGATGCATTCTTTGCTTGTTGTGGATGTTTTCAACACCGGTGTGCGTTGTTAGCTGTTTGATTAACTGTGACGGGTTCTGCGGCGGTTCGAGGCGAGCAAACCAGGCTAGATCTGACACTATCATGAGTATTTTTACATGTTCTTGTAAAAAATGAAAGCAGTTTTCTTCCGTCGTATCGTCGTAATTTGAGGACGATGAAGATTTGCGAGGTTCCAGCAGAAATATATCCCACACCCAGACATCACTTCTTCATTATCTATCCTGAAGTGGTCCTGGTCCTGAAGTGACGAAGACAAAGTATTCTTATTCGTAGGTGTTTATCATCTACAGTGGATTTTCAACAGCATTTCAGCAAACCACGTCACTCACTCAAATTTTGAGAGAGGACCTACGGATAAGAATAGTTTGTTCTATTTCTTGTAATAGTTTAATTTTAGTTTTTAATGGATTTTTTTTTTTGTCTTAACTAGAAAAAAAAACCACTAAAATGATCAAAATAACTTTAATTTCGGAAGTCGGTGTTTCTCGGTATTGTTTGTTTCGTATTTAACACCGACTTCCGAAATTAAAGTTATTTTGATCTTTTTAGTGGTTTCTTTTTTCTAGTGAATACGGTTATTTTTTTTTTTTTTGTATAAAGTTTTTACTTCACACTTTTTAGTTGCGATGCACTTATAACTAGTTTGCCTTTTTCTTATGATAATTCCAATAAACCCAAACACTGCTAGGATACATTGTTTTATTATAAAGTTCTCGTGTCTGCCTTCCACCTTCTGGCTCCATTATCACATCAGTTTGATAGTACCTTATAACTAAAGTGCATCTCATTGACAATTCTAACAAGCCCAAACACGGCTAGGATACATTGATTCATTACGGAGTTCAGATGCCTATCTTCCAGCTCCATCATCATCAGGTCACTTTGATGATAATATTAATAATAGTTTAATAGTTTAGTTGCGGAATTATTTTCTTCAGAGATAGCGAAGTCGTCTCATAAACCCCTTTCTTTCACTTCATATAAATGTATGTATATGTAGGTATATATTATATTAAATATATGTTTATGTGTATTTTATTCATATAGATATATTCAGATAGATATTTGAACCCTTGTTTTCTTAATAATCTTTTGTTTTTTTTTTTATGCATCTGCCATGATTTCTCTTCACCACCCTTGGTTGACTGGTAGAGAATGCCTAAGGCATTAAGTCCGCCTGTGTACCATTGTGTTGCATAAAGTTCTAATAAATAAATAAATAAAAATAATAGTTTAATAGTTTTTATTAATCCAAGCATTACACACAGACACAATTCAAAATAATTCAGAACTATTTATTTATTTGTATTGCCATAGTCGCTTAACTATCTTCATTGTGATATCTATGTGAGTATGAAGTTCCGTTGGCCATTTCTGGTCTTCTTCATCAGTTACACTTCTTCAAATGTTACTTTTTGACTGTCCTCGATTAAAGTACCAAAATCACTATATGGTTGCCTATAATATTTGAGGAGTTTCCTCGATTCCTCGTGGATCCCATCATCAGCGGGGCTATTGCGTAACTTTGTTGACAGCTCAAGTGAAGATCACTTGCTAGAATGTATATCATAAAATTGTCAAACAGCTAATTTCGTATTGGCTATCTTTAGTGACCAACTGATATGACGTCATTATCCACTGGTGTCTTTGCTATCCACCGTGACACGTTTTGACCAGGGACGTGCGCCCCATACAAGCCAATAAGCCCGGCTTTTACCTACCACCGCCGCCATCACCCCACCTAATAAAATAATAATTTGCATGCATCTATAATAATTAAATAAATAAAATAAAAACTCAAACTTCAAACTTCGCGCGTCTTGCGTCGCGCGAAACCCCCGTTCCGAATTGCATCAGAAGTGATTCTAACACGAATTCAACCAACGCGCAATGTCACTATTTCGGACGGTTTCGCGCTATCGCTTCGGAACGCGGGTGACTTAAGTTCATTCATAAGATAATGCAACACCCAGCAAACTGCGATCTCGCTCTAACACGTAACAAAAAAAAAACGGTAATTTAAAAAACTAAAAAACCCGACTGCTTTTCTGAGTGAGTATTCATGAAAAAGCCCTAAAACAAGAAATTCGTTGTACCCGATTGCACTTAACTATATGATATTTTAAATACAAGATAAATTGTAGCAGTCGGGACCCATTCTAGAAATGGAGGCTTAGTGTATTGAGAGTACATACCTATATTACATTGCAGATTACTCCAATCTACTGACTAGACAGCTGACTTTCTGAAATGGGTCCCGACTGCTACAATTTATCTTGTATTTAAAATATCATATAGTTAAGTGCAATCGGGTACAACGAATTTCTTGTTTTAGGGCTTTTTCATGAATACTCACTCAGAAAAGCAGTCGGGTTTTTTAGTTTTTTAAATTACCGTTTTTTTATTTTTTTAGTTTTATTTTGTTACGATATCACTTTCGCAGTAATTACAAATCTAACGACACCTCGCAAACTAAAATCCATCGAGCCGTTCAGGCTGCAGAGCGTGCCAAACAATTATACATACATACATACATACATACTTACTTACATACATACATACATACTCTTGAAAAACATAACCCTCCTTCTGGCGCAGTCGGGTAAAAAGAGATGAACACTAGTGTTTTGTCGTCTCTTTCGCTCGTCACAGGCTTCTCCATTCGGATTATCTGCCATTTCATTTTTCCCTATAAAAACACAAAAAATTGTGTCTGTGTGGGTAAAATTTGACACTGTGTGCAAGTACTCATCGAAAATTTATTATGGATAAAAAGCACGGCTTCTCGAAAAGTATGAATGGATGTTTTTTTTTACGCAAATTACGAGGCGCCCCCTATGATGCGTAAAAACTTGTGCAAACTGCTTTGAGCGGTTAGGTATCGTTTTGTACGTACCTAATTGTTTTATTAGATTTTTTTAGTTTTCTCTTTATGCCATTTAGAGTTTAAAGTTTTATGATTCGTTATTGTTGTGTTATGTGATTAGTTATTGTTGTGTTATGTGATTAGTTATTGTAGTTTTACTTAGATATGAAGTGATTAAAGTATCTTTGAAATGAATTCGGAAACATACAATAACTTTTCCTTGTGATGGATTAAAATGTGTGGGCAATACTTGGCCAAGTAAGTCATTATAATGTATATAGGTATAGTATAAGTAATACGATAAATATGAGCTCGTAACTTCACCTTTAAACCTACCCCTGATATTTGGTGTTGCTTATTTTTTCTCAAACGATAAGAATAACTACTTGGAATACCTACATCAGGTTATAATGACATAAATAACTACGCTGGTGCCATGAAAATACATCAGAATTCTCAAAAGTAATTGAGTGATGTTATTTCGTTCTGTAGTTTTGGTAAAATGTGAATAGAAACTTTTCTCTTTTGACAATAAGTGACGAAATTTCTACTTAGAAATTTCGTTTTTCATTGATCAGAATCGAGAGCGGACAAGAATTGCCCAAAAATATCGATAGATTGCTACGTTTAAGTCATTTATGATATAGGTATGATGTTTACATAATTAATTTCTATCATAATGTCAACAAATGAAAATGTTCACAATCAATTTGTACAAAGAAAGCTTGTTTTAAGAATTAGTTCCAATTTTACAACTAGATGGCGTTGTTGATTAAGATGTACTTCCTACATCGCGGTGTTAAGATTTTCCGTCAATATTATTTATACTGTTAACGTTTTTATTTCTTTTTTATCCTTGGTATTGAGTTGAGATCACGTCGGGAATAGTCGTTCCGCGGACTGTCGTACAATTAATACATTTACTTAAAAATCGGGACTACAGCAGCAAGAAATTTTGCACTGATGATACATGACGGCGGATTTTAGCTCGAGTTTTTTTTTTTTAATTCGGAATATTAGGTAAAGATTAGTCAAGGTTTCCTCGGCTTGCCTCCTATAAAGGTATCAGGCACGCCACTGGTTTTGACAGATGTTATTGTATCGATATTTTTAAAATTGTGATTGAGAGCGTTAAGCTGAAGATGGGATTTTAAACTTAGCTGTATAATAGTCGATAAAAACTAAAGCCGGGACAATATGCACCGTTAATTTTTGTTAGCCACCATTTATCCACCTTAATTTGTTAGCCACTTGATGTCATACGTAATACCAAAGTTATGAAATTGTTAGTTAACAATAAAATTTAGTGTACATCAAATGCCAGTTGTCAACTGTTTTGAAAAAGCTAGCCAATAGCCCTGCAGAACTGGATTTTGAAAAAATGGGACCAATCTGGAAGCATATCCTTTAAGGAGAAAAAAAAATTAGCAAATCGGTCCATAAACGACGGAGTTCTCCGCGAACAAGCATAAAAAAAGTATTTACAAGGTCGAAATGAGACACCTCCTCCTTTTTAACCGACTTCAAAAAGAAATTTATTTGAAGATTTTGAAAATTTTTGTTTTGTCTGAAAGATTATACTCCTGAGTTGGTCTTATAGAAATATTGTTTTGTTTCCGTTCTATATCTGAGTTCCGTTCTATATCTTCGTAGTTCATCATCAGATATGATGAACTACGAAGATATAGAACGGAACTCTTCAAAAAACAATAGCAGAACTGTCGTAATAAATAAAATAGCTTAGAACATAGAACTGATGATGAAGCCAGAAGGTAGGTAAGAACTGGAATTCTGTAATGAATCACTGTATCTTAGCCGTGTTTGCTATTATTAGAATTGTCATGATGATTTGATGATGAAACCGAATGGCGGAAGGTATCTATCTATTTAAGTTTGGCTGAGGGGTATTAAAATCGGAACGTCTAAGAGACATCGAGGCATTTCATGGACAGTTATACACGTCTATCACTAAACCCTCTGCAAATCTAGCAAATGACCCAAGAGCTAGATTGACTCGACACTATACCGAAGATATCCCGGACGTCAGCCTGTACGAGATTAGGATGGCTCTGAAGCAGCTTAAAAACAAGAAGGCGTCGGGTGAAGACGGAATCTCGGCCGAACTCCTGAAGGCGGTTGAAAAACCGGTCCTTAAGGCCGTTCAGAAGCAATTCGATTCCGTCATACTCGAAGGAAAAACGCCACAGGCATGGAGCAGAGGTGTGGTCGTACTCTTATTTAAGACGGGCGGCAATGTTATGCTTAAAAATTACAGGCCCATCTCACTTCTGAGCTATGTCTATAAGCTGTTTTTCAGAGTCATCACGGACCGTCTCGCGCGCAGGTTCGATGACTTCCAGCCTCCCGAACAAGCCGGATTCTGAAAAGGCTTTAGTACTTTCGACGACATACATACGCTGCGGCAGGTTATACAGATAACTAAGGAGTATAATCAGCCTCTCTGCTTAGCATTTGTGGATTACAAAAAAGCCTTTGATTCGATTGAGACCTGGGCTGTACTGCAGTCTCTCCAACGGTGCCAGATTGACTATTGGTACACCGAAGTGCTGAAGTGTTTGTACAAAAACGCCACCATGTCAAAACCAGACCTCGAAACTTATTCTCTTGCAACGAGGTGTGAGGCAGGGAGACGTCATTTCTCCGAAACTGTTCACGGCCACAATGGAGGATGTCTTCAAGGTTCTGAAATGGAAAGGGCTAGCATTAATGTCAATGGCGAGTACATCACTCAACTTTGGTTTGCCGGTTAGTCATGGCTGAGACTACGGAGAAGCTCAGTACTCCTTGTGTTTTTTTTTACATGGAAGTCGGTTGCATTTTTTTTTTTTGTAGAAAGTTTTTTTTCTGTACATTTTCAAGATAGAAACAAGGAAATAGCTATCATAATTAAGTTTAGTGAGTGTACCAGTTGCGGTGACGTTGCGAAGGTTTAGACCTGAATATGCAGGATTTGTACAAACTAGTCGCGAGTAGGTCGTAGTAGTGACTTGTGCTACATGCTATCTACGTTAATCAATACTTTGGTTTCGGCCTAGCTGAGGTAGGTCAATACAAACCTGAAATAAACACTTGCTTTGCTTGCTTTTATATTAAATCGTTTCAGTGTAATCACAAGAAGATGTATAAGGACGTAAAAAGGTGGTCAAAGATTTGTCCTGATGATATTTGTTGTTAAAATATAGAAACTGAATGAAGCTGGTAAATAGGCGGAGTTTATAGGCCAACAGACACAACGATTGAGCTTCGAACGCTCGTAATTAATATTATAGTCGTCTACCTCGATATATCACTTCGTGGTTTACATAACGCGGCAAAAGCTCGCGTGCTATTTTTCACGAAGACTAGGTAACTGAAGACGAAGAATTTGCTGCCAGTCCAAGCCTTTGATTGGACTTTAGACGCTTATCCTTTTAGATCTAATTACCACGCCCAAGCTCAATTGAAAATTTTGAAGCAGCCTAAATACCGATTAGCACATACTTGTTAAGCTAAATATTATTTAGACTTCAATTTGCCTGCTTCGTAAATATCTTTCGGTTCGCTAACAAACGCTGCATGATCGGAGTTTCATCGTTCGTATTGTTAGACTGTGTGTGGTGCCAATTTGAACACAAGAGACATAACAATGCATGGTTACATCGAACTTTCCTCGTGACTTTGAAATTGACGATAGTTTACACTGTTATGTTTGCGGCTGTGATGATTGCATGTTTAGATACACACGGTAAAACGCAAGTTACACCTATATCTGTAAAATGATCAGTTACTGTCGTTAATTATATTGCTCGTAGAGGTATTAGCTTGTATTAGCTTTTTCCAGCGCCTCTTCCCTAGCTCTTGCCGGAGTCTTGCTAGTAAACTTTATATCAAAACGTTTGGACTGAGGTAGCCAGGAAGATGTTTTGAACTTTGACTTCCGGAAAGCGTTTAATATTCACATTTTACTCGTGAAACTTTGTGTCCTAATTTTCCACGTAGTCTGCTACCGCTTACGGTAACTACCTCCGCGACCGTCAATAGTCTATTAGACTGGGTCTGAATCCCAGTATCCCAGTACCCGCTATCACACGTGTTTCGACTCAAACTCGAAGGATCAATACTCGGTCCATTATTGTTTCTGATAATAGTAAACCGACAGATATTACCTCTTGTACTGCGAGAGCAATCATCTTATAACTCCTCCCTTTCTGGGTGAAATGACAGGGAGTGTCAATCTTTTACTGACTAAAACTACGTGTTCTCCCAGTTGCACTGTGCGTTCCCGGGCCGCGGGGAGTCTTGTACAAGCAAACAGTTTTACCTCTTTAATATTCGTTTAGATGTATGAGTTAAAAGAAATTAGAAGCTTTCAGAAAATATAGGCAAACAGACACTATATAATAGGTGCTGTAGCCAATGTGGGTGAAGACAGCACTGTAGTTCACAACGTAGCGTCTCGTCCACAGAGCTGGCTCAGTAGAAAGTCGTCAGCTAACACTGGTACACAGCTTCGAACATTATATTCTAACGGTTTACGGGAAAGCGTCGTTTGTGCGTTTTATCTAAGTGCAATAATGTCACTTTCTCAATGGCATTCGCGGTGAATGAATTGAAATCTAACGAGCTTTTCCATATTCCTCTTTCTTTAGCGTCACTGGATCTATTAGAGTCTGGCTCTTCTTGTAGCTCTATATTAAGATTTTAAATCACAATAGATACATGAAGTGGTCACGGATGAGAGGACATATTCATCTTTTCATACGCAATTGTTTTCTCTTGTTCTTCAATATTTAGTTACTTTCATAGATTTTGATGAATCATTTTGCATCATCCCTACTGCTATAACGTGTAGGATTGTAACTTATTTAATGCTATTTTGATCTGATTCATTGAAATTATTTAAATACTTAGTTTTGTCTTACGTGTTTATCTTGTGTTCTAACTGATGCAACGCTCATACATTTTACGCTTTATTACCTACTTCGGTTTAGGGTACCTATGTAAATAAGACACCTAAAAACATAACACCTAATTAAAATTATTTACTTGTTACTAAGTAAAATCTTATCGAATAATAATTATATCATTATCTAGTAGTAGTTAAAAATAATAATATGTACAAAAAGAACTTATTGGGCATCGAAAAATTCATCCACATCGATATCAATGGGAAAAGTGCCCAGAACGCTGGCAGCATTGCCTCGTTGGATGGCAATGCTGATTCGTTGACCGAAGAAAAGCCCAGCCCTCTGGTCACGCGAAGAGTCGACCAGCTGTTTGCTGATGTCACGAACAACTCGATGAGCGCTCGGACCCCATGGCCCTAGTGTTTCAACCCCAAACGGCTCAAACATGTAACTACCGATAAGGTTATTGTATTTACGCCGTTTGAGGTTTTCTGCACCTGCAGCAGCCGCCACAGCACAGCCTGCCGTACTCAGAAGATGGGATGGCGCAAGGGTGTCGACACAAGTTGCATCCCACACCAGAGGCCTACCCAACTTCCAGGGCATTATGGTCATTCCGTCTGGCCTCTTTCCATCGTCACGTGCCAAGCCGATAGGTTCTAAAACAGCTGGCACCCCGGCGATGACGAGTAAGTTGATGATGATGACGATTTACACCTAATTAAATTTTAATCAAATAATGTAGATTACATGACCCGTACGTAATGAATGCACTATAAAGGCGGTTCACATTGACCTCCAACATCCGCCCGCGCGCACAAAGGATGCGAGCGCACACGCTCAAGTTCGAGTTCACTTGATCAGCATTACATGTGCTCGCGTTTGTTTACGCAATTCATGCAGTATTGTATGCTAACGTATAATATAATCAGCCAGCGCAATGTTTCCGCAGTTCATTCAGGACTTGAGAACTTAACGCACATCTAGAGAGCTGTTGTAGTGATCTATCGATAAAAAATTGTGGCTAATTAATTACTTTCTGTTCAAATATCCGCTGAAAGTCTTTACTCTTAGGCAGTGGTCCACAGACTACTGGTGGTCCAAAAGAGCAAAGGTTTAAAAAACAAAACAGCAATAAATTTTAATCATCTAAAAGTAACAATAAAAAAAAAAATTTTTTATTAAATATTAATGTAAAATTTTTATTTTATTATTATTATTTTTTTTATTAGTGATAGGTTCGCGCTTGACCGCTATCTCACCTGATGGAAAGCGACGATACGGTCGACGATTTATTTTTTATTAATATTTTTTAAATTTTTATCAGAAATATGTTTGATCTGACAGAAGAATTGTTAATTTTGAGTTTAACTTAAGCTAGTTTCAATTTTTTATTTTAAATTGAAAGATAAGAGAAAGATTTTGATTTGTATAACATGACAAAGCGGCAGGTACAAGTTGGAGTTAGTGCTGCAAGATGTTGAGCTTAAAGCAATTGTCTACAAGTTTTGTCATAGACAGTGGCATACTGAGTATGAAATTGCGTACTAATCATACCATGTATGGACAAATAGTATCCAAATACAGTTCGTCATAATATGTAAAATAATAATCAGTTTTGTGCCCTAAACAACAGAAAGACCAATGTGGTCACAAGTTTAAAAAGGTTGAGAAACTGCTCTACACAAAGTGGCACCGTGGCGCGTGGCAGTGAATTGCTGTTGCGCTTCCACAAGTTCACAAGATCAATTCTATTTTTACTTGTCCATAGTCGTCATCACGGACCACGCGGACAGTATGTCATTTTATTTCATGCGGTAGACGTGTGCCCCGCTTGGGCAGAGCCCCACCGCGTTCTCGTGAAAGCGATCAGCGACAACGACCTCTCGTGCCCAGCTCTGGTACAGGCTATGGTCCGGGCGAGAAGGAAATGGCAAGGCAGTAATGCTAGCAAAGGAGGCGACCGTACGCGCGAAGGAACG
Source organism: Leucania comma (assembly GCA_958295575.1). Lineage (NCBI taxonomy): Eukaryota > Metazoa > Arthropoda > Insecta > Lepidoptera > Noctuidae > Leucania > Leucania comma. The sequence continues at coordinate 555,918 of OY282482.1, read as the reverse complement.
GCTCTCACCGATCCAGATTTCCAGCCACCTTAGGCGTAGGCTTCTGCACGGAGAGCGATGGATTTTATGATGGAGCTACCCATTGCTCGCCGTCCCCTCGCATTGCTCACCGTAGCCTACACCTACGGTGGCCGGAAATCAGGATCAGAACCCCGGCGGCGGCTGCCCAGCCGCCGCTAGCCGCATGAGCACCGTTGCCTCACGCAGTCGGCCTCCTCCTTTGCTAACATTGCTGCTTCGCAGAAGGAGGCGACCGCCTGCCACTCCTCCTCGCTTCAGACCATGGCCTGCACCAAGGCCTGGCGCGAGATATCTCTGCCACCGATCGCTCCAAAGAGGACTGGTGGTGCTCTGCCCACGCGGGGCACACGTCTACTGTGTGCTCCACCGTATCCTCCAGGCGTTCCACGCAGTGGTAACACTCAGGCTTCGCTTCCGCACGAATCCGGTACTTCCTGAACTTACCCGTGTCCAGCCACTCCTCAAAGAGGGGAATTTAGTCATAATTATGGCGTGCCCAGAACAATGGATAGCTCGCCGTCCGGCCGGTCGGTAACCGTCCGGACCGAGCCCAAGTCGTGGACGGTGCGTAATGTTTCACGCGCGCCTCAAGGAGATGTCAGCAAATCGTAGGGGCATAGTAGGGCCGAAGTTTACTGGGGCCATGGGTTATGTGAAAGTAAACCAGGGGACCTGGAACGAAGGCAAGAGCGGGAGAAGTCATTGGATAATTTCCCACCTAAAAAAATGACACTCTGTCTGAGCGTTTCCGAGCAAGCAGTTTAATTTAGTTTAGTCGTCATAATTCTACGGCAAATCGGTGCAGGATTTATATAATGTATGCTCAACGTGACTCTAGACTTTGGAGAATTGTAATAAAAAAATTACAATGATTCTAGAGTCTAGTCATTATATTTTTTTTTTATTACAATTAAGATTCTCATTTTTTTTCGAAATCCTGAGGAGATGCCTGATCTGCCCATCTTTTTTCTTTTTTAGGGTTTAACTGGTTACGGCTAGAAGTCAGAAAAAAATGGCCAAAAGCTTTTTTTCTGGCTATGTGGTCAAAAAAAACTTTATTACTCTGCGCATACAGGTAGTTGAGATGGTTTTGTAGAAAATTATTATTAAACCACAAAGATTTGATGTCATCACAACTTATACAACAGATCAAAACACTCGCCTTCGACAGACGAAAACGAACACAAAAGTGTGGGTTTCGAAACTGTAACTTCGTTAGTGGTTAAACTAATTTAACGTATGCTATGCTCTATGCGTATAATATACGTAAGATTGCACCAATAGGCACGAAGCAGTGAGGGTCAATGATACTGTTTACTAAGTATGCTTCAAGTGCGTAACACGTATCATCAGCCGCTGGCCACGGCGGGCATTTGGGGCTCCGTTTCCTAACACCGGCAAGTAGGGCTGCGTGTAACACCGGCTGGTCGCTACCGTAACATTGTGCAAGGCGTCCCCGATCGCCGGCCAGCGCACATAGCACCTTGCACTCGTTGTTATTAACAACAGTGAAATGTGGAATATTTCGCTTATTGCCTCATTCTGAGTTACAGCTACTTGTGAAAGGGCATTAAACCTCACATTGCGCTGGTTTTCCCCTATATGTGTTTCATCCATACTCGGACGGTCGGACCCGATATTAGGGCACATTCTATCGGAAGCACGACTGAAAAACCTCATTTCCAAGTAGCAATTTATTACTAAGATAAGACCCAGATATACGAGTATGTAAAGGTATTGTTTTCAATAATTTGATTGCAATGCTTTTACCTACATAATTGAGTATCCGTTGCATACAAAGGGCGATTACCATGACAATGTATGATCGGAGCATCGCAGGATACATTGGCAATGTCACTGCACCCGCCAGCCGCCTGTCCACGGGTGCATTCTAATCGCCTACCGCTCTATGCTAGCCTAGTACTTTGTCATCTATCATCATATATGCTGTCCTGGTACCACTTAGTTGGCTGGATCGGCGAGTGTACGTTTGTCGTGATATTTTAATTCCCATAAAATATTTTCGACTGCTATAAAAGAGATTTGTATTTATGCAAGGAAATAGGTGACATGTTGCACCCACCCGATTAAACAGGACAGCTAAGGTTGTTGGAGATGATAGGATTGACGTAGAATCATTACTTGCAGATGAACAGTACTACTCCATGCCGCAGCTGTTCGCGCTGGACGAGTGGCCGGGATGCATGGCGGCGCGCGCGCCCTACTGCGCCGGCACCTTCGAGCTGGCGCCCGAGAAGCGGCCGCACCCGCTCTTTGACGTCATGCAGGTACGAATATCTTCTGCCTGACCCCTTCCAACTAAGTATATTAAATGCAGCCGGATGCAACTGAATATCAATATTTACAATGATCTATGAATAAGCGGGAACAACAGCTTAAGTTGAATTCCGTGCCACGCAGATGCAGAGGTCTCCATATTGTAATTAATGATTACACATCTGTGAACTGACCTTCGAGCAATCCGTCGTGCGCATATTGCTCCTTAGCCTCAAACCCGGTCGGACAAGTATCACCAACAGCACCAAAATAGACTACTAGACTAGTAGGGCCGATGCCTGCGATTGCTATCTGAAGGTTCACGGTTGGGTTTCAGTCAGTAAAGGTCTGATTAAAAGTTTACTCAGAGCAGGAGAAGAGTTATTTGATGAAATCCCTACGAGATAATGGATGTCACACTAAGTCACGTCTATTTTAATAAACCGGTACAGTTTGAGGAGTACTCCGCTGGGGCGATCCAGGTACCGTAATACATCCAAGTACGCATTATGGATATGTTAGTTATATTTCGATGATAGGTAGTTAAAATACAGAATGAGACATGCCATGAGCTGAGCATTGAGCAATTGCACGTAACTACAAATATGTAGTAATAATATCTAAGTATCTTCATATTTTCGAGTGCGCCCGGCTCGGACGCTTCGCTGCCGCTTGGCCTACTAACCAACACTTTCAATTTCACGCGACTACTTTATTATTCAAATTCTAATTTATGTGTTGATATTATATATCCTCTTACTAGTCTAGGCTGTTTACTATTGTGTAACAAATTACTGGTTTCAACTACATTTTGTTGCAAATACATCATAAATTTTATTTTTGTGTTCAAACTCTTTCACGACCAACTGGACTGTATTTAAAAATACCATGCCCTCTAACCAGTAACCGTGCGTTGTACCTAGAATAAAGAATAAGAATATGAGAACCTTTTTCAAGAAATAGAATGACTAAATAATAATTATAATATCCCCATTGCTGAATCTCTACGTTGACGTCGTGGTGGCGCTTGTGCGCTCCAATAAACTGTAGGTCTGTATAAGTAGCGTTTGCTTTTCCGTAACTAGGGTTGCCAACATTTCTTCGGCGAAATATAGAATTTTTCAAACAATGCTATAAAAAAATATAGTACACTTCAAACAAATATAGTATTTTACGCAGTTTTATACAATTTTTTATCTACTTACCTATTTTTATAAAAACTATATTTTTCTGCACATCTAGCATTTTTTATCTAAAATAAGAGTGTCTTATACTATGACAATATAATATAAATCAAAAACTCTCTTTTTTTTGTAGTGTTTTTTTTTATTGTGTGTTGTGACACACTTTCGTAATCGCTACTATTTTCCATAACTAATTTATTTAGGATTTTAACTTCTTAAAGGAAAGAACAGTATTTAATTCAAAATATTCACTAAAATCAAAGAACGGAAACTGCAGACTAATGATTAAACATTCGTTTGGCATTAAAAAGCAAGACCAAACGCAGTACCTAGCAAAATAGATACGTTCGGGTACTCGCTACCGCATCAGTCAAATGTTGAAAAATTATATATTATTTTTGCGTACTACATATATTATTTCTTCAACAGTATATAGTACACAGACTCAAAATATAGTACAATACTATACACCGTGTAATTGACAGGTTGGCAAAAACTGAAACAGTAGCTTCATGACCATGATTATGACTGAAAAACGTTGGAATTTTCTTCAGGAAAATTGTCGAATTTTCCGACCGTTTTTCAACTAGATTTGTGTTTTATTCATTTGTTACAACAAAATCCAGCCCTAAAAACACAATTTTAGTGAAAAAAAGCAAAAAACTTAAATTCGGCAATGTAATCGTAAAAGAAAATTCATTCAACCCGCGCGGAATCAGCTGTTAGCTGTAAAAGTTTACTGGCCTCCATAGTACCTACACAGACAGAGACAGCATACCACTCGCTCGCTCGCTCCTTTTGTTTGGTACGCCTTTGCTTACACGCCGACACTCTAGGGTTGTACCGCGTACGGAATTTAATACTTGTAATTTTATTTTCTTTATGTAAAATGCTTTAATAATAATTAGATACTCAGGAGTATGATTACTTTATTATTTATTAATTCCAAAAACCTTATTTTAAATCGTTAATGATCTACAGTATCAATTACGAAGCTACCCGAACTGTACACACGCGTTGCATTACAGTAATGTAAATTGTTTGCTTTAGACAATTTAGTGGTACATAAAACATAAAAACATCGCGTTAATATTGCCAGATTCACATTCTTTAACCTGTCAATCCCTGAGCGAAAGCCGGCGTACGCGCGTGTAGTTACGAAAATCTTTGCTTATTTTCGATTTTTACATACTATAAGAAAAACTTCTTATTTACGTTCTTGAATAAATACCCTATAAAAAAAAAACTTAATTTATAATCTATGCGAACGCCGACGTTTGTTTAGTGTTTAGAAAATGGTGCAAAATCGCGCGCGTGCTGCTTGGGGATTGACAGGTACTAGATTTAAACTTGGAAGCAGAACCATGAGTAAAAGTTACAAAATATAGCGGTTAATAACAATGTTTATCATACGATTACGATACGATTATTTTTCAATACCTAGTTCTTCATCTTTATCTCAATCGCAGGCCGACCACTGTAACTACTGCGCCATGGGCACCTCGACTAACGTACTTACTATTACCGAAATAAAAATGTTTAATTTCATTCCATGTGGGCAGCCCTAATTGCTACACGTGTCACACTCTCAAAGGCGTGCCGACAAACGAAGCCGCTGAGGCGCTGAGCCGCCATTTTAGTTTGCCGCGATTGATGGTGCGATCTGGACGTCTATTTCGTTTTCTTTCAACTGTCGAGAGTTCGGGACTGTGTGTTGCGTTCAGTTGAGTTGTGTGTTTTTGTGTTGTGTGGTACTTATCGTCATGAATCGGCGTAATGAAACGTTTAGTACTCGCGAATATGGCCAGATGTTAATGTGCTTGGGTGAAGCTAGAGGAAACGCGTCGTTGGCATTAAGCACAGATAACAGAAAACAGAAGATACGTTACGCAGTGAAAAATGTACCGGAACACCATGTCTCCAGTTGTCCCTACCATCACTGACTCTACTACTACATATGCAGCTATTATTACGCAGTCCCGCACACACCCGCAAATTATAAATCAGATCATACTACACAGTAAATTATAAACCTTATCTTCCTAAATACAGCGTATATTTTTCATGCACCATATAACTTACGCACACATAAACATCGATGTGCTGTGCAAAAGCAATTTATTTTACATTTACGCTAGTTATTGACTAAATAGAAAAGTTATCGACTTTTTAATTTTTATAATGATATTTTTTTAGGTTCCAAAAACTAATTAAATAAAAATAAATATGTCTAGAAAATAATTTATTTATAATAGAACAGTAAAATTTTTATCATAGAAATAAAAACACTAATTATTATTTATTCCCATTTGTCCACCGACTTTTGACCTACTATTTTACCAACTTACTTTACGAAAGTTGCTTACGTATTTCTCTACTACTCCAAAATAAATAATAATACATTATTTCACTTCGGATATCCAACCAATCGATATTGTGGTCGATAGTCTATATTGGTGGTTGTGCCTGTACACATGTACAGGCACAACCCTAACTCGGGTCAACTGACTGCGGCCGTAATAAGAAATACACCGCACTGATAAAGTATCGTTATGTTATTTTTACATTGCTTGTTCAGTTACTGAGCGTCAAAGTTAGGTAATGGTTAAAGAGCAATGTATTTACTCTACGAATAATAAAGTCGCTTTGATATTTGAAAACAAAAATAACGTAGTAAAAGCAAAGGATATTACTGGATTTGTTGTTTTTCCTAATTTTATTGATAAATATACTATTAAGATTGTACTTATTTATGGTTTGAGATTCCTTGATGACTCAGGCTTTTCTTTTCGCTTTAGTTTTTGCATGAAACTACTGAACAACACGGTATTTTAAATTTATTTACGATCACGTTCGCGATGTAACTGACGGCCGTCAAACGGCTGTTTGCCGGTATATGCCCTTTTTGGGCAAGCACCGCGGACGCAAACACGCCCCCTTGGCGCTTCTCTGTTTTTAGATTTCTGTGGTCCGACGCACACTCCCCGAAATGTAACCTGTAGAAAACCGACAGGCTAGCAACTCGGTGTCGATGCTCAAGACTTTGAAGCCTCGACTCGACGAATGCTTCATTGCCAATGATCCTCTTGGCTCGCCTCTCAATAGTCTCAAGTCACAGCCCAACATTCTGATCCATGAAGTATGACAGGTCTTATCACGGACTAGATTTTACCCCTCAACTTGAGAGGCATCCGTGGGTCACAAGTTGTTCCAGTAACCTGTTACCATTTCATCAATGCTGACTTGATCCGATGTGCCACGTCTCGATCTACCTCATCATTCCCTTGGATTAACGACCCAAGGTACCGACGTCGGAGCAGATCGGTATGGGCGTTCCGGCCAGAGCTATGGGTACAAGACTGTAAAGACCACCGAAATGGCAGAACAGGTACTTCGATTTGGTTCTGCTCAATTTTAGGCCAACACTCTCCAGTCTTTGCCACCTCACCTCCAATCTGCTTTGGAACTCTATGCCACTTTCGGCAAACAGCACAATGTCATCGGCAAACAGCATATACCAGGGAACGTCTTTCTGGATGTCCAGCGTCAGAGCGTCCGTTATTATCGGGAAGAGAGCCGACCGTTGATGTAAACCGATAGCCAATTGAAGCTGCTGGTGGTGCCCACAGTGAACCGGACTTGGGTACTGCAGCGACTATACATGCTCAGATCAATTATACATGCACGTACTTCCCAAGCACACCTTTCTCCTTAAGGGTCCACCACAGAAATACAAAGAAACTCCAAACACAAGTCATTAAGATTAAGTGAGAGCATTAGTGGCCGAGTGGTAAGGGCCCCGACTTATGAGTTGTAGGTCGCAGGTTCAAACCCAGCACGCGTATTACTTTGTATAATTTATTTCATCACCACTGCTCTCAATACGGTGAAGGAAAGCATAGTGAGGAAACCGGCATGTCCTAGATCCAAAAATTCGAAGATATGTGACATTCATCATTCCGCACTGGGCCCGCATGGTGGATTACGGCCAATTTCCACTCCTTGAGAGAAGGCCTGAGTCCCAAGAGTAGGAACATTATAAGAGTGATAATATAAGATTATTTCATTAAAATTTAACTTTCCCTGACTAATTTCGTTTGGACGCGATTCGCATCGTCGAGTCAAGTCGAGTCCTACAGAGTTGAGTGATTTGCGCGGAGCGTCGCGACTCGCGTCGCGTTGTCGTTGTTTTGCGAGTAAATTCAAATTGAAGGAAAAAGCAAATCGAATTGATTCGTTAGTTGTTTGATTCAAATAATTAATAAAACGCTTTGCAATAGCGATGGGCGAGTCGACATAGACTCGCCCATCGCTATTGCAAAGCGTTTTTTTAATAGACGAACTTTAAGACTTCTTTATATACGAGTATATTCTTCTTCTTTTGTCTAAGAATTTTATAATTGTTTTGAATTTTGTTGAATCCTAACTAATATTATAAATGCGAAAGTTTGTGTGTATGGATGTTTGTTCCACTTTCACGCAAAAACCACTGAACAGATTTCGATGAAACTTGGTACACAGGTAGACTATGTCATAGAATATCACTTAAGGTACTTTTTATCTTAGTATACGAAAATTATCCCTTGGGATGATTTTCGAATCCGCAGACAAATGACAGCAGCTGTCAAATACATGAACTGTCAAATATATTTGTCCCAATCATTCTTTCATTCGGTCAATCATTCAATCATTCGGTCAAACATTCAATCATTCGGTCAGCCATTTCACGATTGACAACCAAGAATAAATGCGATTTTTTATAAATAAAACAAACTCGTGTTAGTTACACTATAACTTAAAAACGGCTATTAAAATATCAGCAATATTCACGAAAAAATAAATAAATATAAACTGTTTGGGAGAGTTTATCCATTTACGCGATACAATTAGCACTGAAGCACAAATATAACGTAGAAAAGAGTCCGATACAATTAGCACTGAAACACAAATAAAATGTAGAAAAGATTCAGCAGATGCGAAGTCGGCGAGATCCTCCCAGCAGCTGACTAAAAACATCACATGCGGCGCTTAGTAGCTCATAGGGTGCGGCAGACAGATCTCGCACGATTAGTAGAAGCTTCCAGAGATCAGAGGAACCGAAAAAAGGTCCACATGGCGGGGCGGACAGGTTTTAAAAGGCCAGTAGAGGCCTGTAGTGGCCTGCAGAGACCGGAGCAGTAAGAAAGATCCACATGGCTTGGCGGATAGGTCTTGCATGGCTGGCCGAGGCCTGAAGAAACCATAGCAGCAGAAAAGGCCCTTCTCACAGCCGTCAAAGTCCGGGAGGACTACGAGCTTATTTTCCATTCACTTATTAACATTTTACTTCAAAGACAATAAAATCTCTTTGTTTTACTTCAACTGTAACTCACTAACTTCACTCACTAAATTCAGCTGACCGAGCCGTGGCGAGGGTCTTATGAGAGCCAAGAACGGTAACCATACATTACTCACGTGTATCATACGACGTTTTTCAATACACTTGTGAAGAAAAATAATTTAGCTAACTATTATTACAACAGCAAAACTAGGAAAAATTTTCATAATGATATGGCGGTAACATATTAAATCTGTTTTCATTGGTGCGCATCAAAATTTTTTTTTAATTGACCCATAGCTGAAGGCTATGGCTACATAGTCTTTTGATCGAATTGCCTAGTTGTTGTTTGTTTTCTTGGGTGAAAAGATTTTACGATAATGTCATTTTTAGTAACAATAGGATGTAACATATTCTAATGTTTTTGTAGTATTTGATTTGCGAACAAAGAGGTTGAACAAAAAGGTTATAGCTACGTTATAGCTACATCATAGCATTAGTACGTAATGGTAATCAAAGTACCATAGTTTGGTAACAAGTGCCATTATGTACCTAAAAATAGTGCAATAAGAGGCACTTTCTGAGCAAGTGTATTGAAAATGTTATTAACCTCTGACCTTTTTGACAAGCGCAATATAAACATTGTTATTTATATTGACACTGTTGTGTTCGATTCATTTTCTTCGATTTATATATCCAAAATTCCCGTCAACACATACTCGTACTTGACTGATGACCTCAAGCGTAGAAGCTGACATCTGAACAATGATGTTATATTGTAAATACATCGTTAGTGTCAGCAGGATAATATTCATTTTTGCTATTTTTCTAGTTCATTGACACTAGGAGAGTACCTAGTAGGTATGTGTCAATTAGCAAAATAATGTTCTGGGTTGGTTTGCATAAGCTCTTGTAGAAGTGAAACCGCCAGGCATTCAACACGCCTCCTATTATAAGTGTGTAAGTGTCCTGCCAACACTCCATACACTATAGAGTATTTACACACTAGCTGAGGTCAGTCAAGAGTTTGTGTAATTGGCCGATGTGGGCCAGTCTCCACCAACTCGTTATTACATCTTCGTTAGAATAGATTAAGACAGCGTAAAGGTCACATGCGCAGGCGACTGATCAATACTTTCCAAGTAAGACCTTTATAAATAAATAAACAACGTCATTTCTACCATTGGGCAAAAAGTTAACTTTCATTTATGGAACGCTCCTAAATTTCTTTTCTGGCATTGACTAATTAAATAACAACACCTTAGTCGCAAAAAAAACTTCTTACTACATTTTTTTTTTATTATTGATAGAGTAAAGAAAATAGTAGTAGTAGTAGGGGACAAAACAGCACGGCCGGCATAGCATGTTGAATTCCGAACAAAACGTAGATTGCTGATTATTGATAATATCAAATCGTTAACGATTTATGAAACTAACCAACCCAGCAAGGCCCGACGAATTCCATTAAAGGCAAGCTTTTCCAAAAAGAAGCTTGTGATCCACCTTGTGAAAAAAGCCTTCTAAAAATTAGTGTACGTCGTTAACTTGTTTTCAAATAGAATTTGGCAAAAATCATAGGTTTAATCGGGTTATTGTAAACTCGTCTTACCCCCGATTTCTGATTTACGCATTAGAAGTTGAGAATTACTCAAACTCTACTTTAGCCTGCAAATCTGCCAAAATTTGGCATTTAAGTATGGTTTGAGTCGTTCTTAACTCAAAATACTCAATTCAGAAACCCGCCAATAGTGTCGATTTGCCACACAAAAAAAAATATGTGTAAACTCGTCACACATTTATTTTATCTTATTAAAATATTTCACACTTGTTTTTTACGTACAGACTGCAGAAAAATCAAACACAAGAATAAAGAAATAATCATTTATTTTTAACCGTGCCATGGTCCGGAGCGAGGAGGAGTGGCAGGCGGTCGCTTCCTTTTGCGGAGCAATAATGCTGGGAAAGAAGGAGGCCGCACGCGTGAGGCAACGGCCCTCACGCCTCTGCCGCCGCAGGGATTCCAATCCCGATTTTCGGCCACCGGCACCGGCAAACAATGTGTAACTCGCTGTCCGACAATCCGGTAACCGTCCGGACTGCGGCCAAGTCGTCGATGGCACGTATCGTTCTACGCGCGCCTTAAGTAGATGTCAGCAAACCGTACCCCAGCTGGGTCGTAGCCTACTAGACTGGGGCCAAGGGAAATGTGAAAGTGTAAACCAGGGCCCTGGAACGAAGGCAAAGAAGGAACAGTGGTTTTTTAGTCAGTAAAAATCTGATACTATCTGCCGAACCACCCTAGGGCGCGGAGATATCATTGGATGATTTTCCCACCAAAAAAAAGCTATTAATTAAAGTTAATTAAATTAAACGTTATTTTAAAAATCAGTTTTCTAATCGTTAAAATAAATTTTCACATAAATGTAAATAACAGTCATTGATTTGCCAATAATGCTTTAAGAGTCCCGAAAATTACTTTCCATTCCTGGTTGCCTGTAAGAGATCGCGGAATGCGATAAGGCCGCCCATTGTATGTGCTTTAATTAAATGGTTTTCCTTTGTTTATTTTAATATGTATATACAATAAAGAGTATAATAAATAAATAAGAGAATAAAGTATGTAATAAAAATTTACTTAAATGGGCTTAACATAATAAAAAATATAATTCTAGGCATAATTATTAATAATCACAGTAACATTTTTAATACTTTGACTTACACCTGATGCCATAATTACAGTAACATTTTTAATCGTGCCACCGTGGCAGAAACAGTAAATTATTTACTTACAATCAAATCTCTAAAACATTTGGTTTGATGTTACATGAAATACAGGAATTAATTGCTGGTCAATTTTAAATGTAAAATCTATATTTGATAAAATAAATGAACCATGAACATACAAACACCATCTAGTGATAAAATATGACAGTCATTTCTAACGTCAAACCTAACGCCAGCACTTAAAGTAATAACAAAATACAAATTATTCAAGAATCCTTTTCGAATAACTTAATTTCAATAAGTGGGATACCATATGTTCATACGTCATGTTAAAATTGTTAGTAAGTTCAAGCAAATAGATGAGAATTCCCAAAGGTAATAATAAATCATTTGTTTTTAAACCATTTAAAAATGTAATAATATCAAGTCTTAAAGATTAGGAAACGGTTTTTCAGATTTGACTATAACAACAGATAGAGGATGACAGGCAAATGCGGAGAAAATTTCAATTGATTTGCTAAAAATCGTTAAATATTAAAGTACTTATATCAAGCTGTTCCGTGCTTGAACCTGGATTATTTTGATCCATTTTTCAGAGATTCACTTGACACACATTGTAATTTAGAATATTCAATAATTTAGAAACATTTTCAAGTATAATAAACAAACAAACATTGTCACGTCTTCATAAGTAATATTAGCTCAGAATAAGATTGTTTTAGGTACCTATAGGTAGATACTGAAGCTATGAACTGATTAGATTTTCGAAAGTAGCGGCTTGCAGTGAAAGGGCCCTAGAGAAGTACTCACTAGGGGGAGGGGGGAGGGGGGGAGGTCAATGACCCTCGCTCACGTGCACGTTGTCTGGCTGCACGAGAGTTCACCTTGAAGCGTCCGGTGCCGACTTATGGACCCAAACAAGATGTACTACTGGGCTGATGTTACATTATTTGGCTGATCTAGTAAATACAACTTGATTACCATCGGTGGTGTATGTAGACGGCTTTCGTTCATCAATATACTTTGCGATCAAAATATACAACGACAGCAATCAAAAGCAAATTCACACCAGTTTACTTCGTGAATAAACAGAAGATCGTAAATTAGTAAGTCCGAGTATAATTAAATTTATTAAATAATGGTACACTTTAGGGTAGGTGATCCCAATTAAAAAAGCCGTCAGATTGATCTGAAGTGAAATTAAATCTAATTAGTCCGATATGTCCCAATGCTGGGCTAAGACCTCCATTGATCTTAACATGTGTAAAAGAAAATTGTTAGCTGCGTAAATAAAGTTGTGCAATGCTTTCCTAGTTGTCAATAAAACACAAATACAACCTTATGGCAAAGTTATTGACCTTACCCGATGGTTGCTCAACCAGCGCATTGCCCAACCGCGCTGTGCCGCCTGGCCGCGAGGAGCTGGCTGCGACTGGCGGTTGAGCAACCATCTCACTTGTGAACCAGTGGTTAGGTTAATTGAGTGCCGGCCACAGATTAGCTCACGTCACCTGATTGATGCTGATGGCAGATATTTATAGTATTTTAAACTATTTTACAAGATTTTGTAAATAACATAAATTAATAAAATTACTCCGGCCCCTCCCGCCCGCTTTAAATGTACTGTCGTATCGTGATACGCCAGTATGTTAAAAGCGGGACCTTACATAGAACATTCTTCAGAATACTTATGTATGTTGCAATAATAAATACTTATTTAGCTTCACTTTTTTTTTGACTGACCGACATTTTGACTATTCAAAAGTGCCTGTAAATGGTCTATTTGAAATAAAAGAGTTGATTTTGATTTTGATTTTGAACTTAATACACACACACAGATATTGGGGATCGTTTGTGAACTGAGATACATGGTCTGAAATGTAACCTGTGTGTGTCCGATTGCAACTGTAATGTATTGTGACTTTGTGTTTGTTGTGTAATTTAGTAGGTAGGTACTGTAACCCAATTTACCATCAATAAAAATATCAAAATGTTGCTCGTTTCTGTATCGCAGCGCTACTCAGCGAACTCAGTGGACAACTTCAACCACACGCGCCTGCACCGCGGGCTGTGCCTGCCGCGCAGCTGCGCGCAGCACGCGCCCCCGCGCGGCCACGACCTGCAGCACGACCAGCTGCGCGACTGGTACGTACTGATCTACTTGTAATCATTTCAACCACACTTCCTTAACTTACATTCCTGTCACCTGTGACACGTCGGGCAAACTTCATCCCTATCTACGCCTTCTTTTTCCAAGAGAAACTAATAACCGTAGCCATCCGTACAAAATTTACAAAAATATAGTCCAGCAAACGCTGTGTCGACTTCTTGGTGTTAGCTGCGAAGAATAATTAATAAGTGGCGCGGCGAACTCGCCATTATAGTGATTATTGCTTTATATTCTGGTCCCCAGGTTCACAAGGTGCGTGAACGCGCACACGTCAGCCGAGTACAACCTGTCCGCGTCCCTGCTGCGCCTGGAGTACTGCAGCCGCGGCGCCGCCCCCGCGCCCCTCACCGCCAGCGAGCAGGGCTTCGTGGCGCTGCTGGCGGTGCTGCTGGCGCTGAGCGTCGTCAGCACCGCGCTGGAACTCCTGCTGCCCGACCACGCCAAGAAAGGTATTTTGCTACCACTGGCCTAAAGTGGCCACAAAAACACACACAAAAAACAGTGGAAAGAAAGTCACAAAAAGGTCACCAAAAAAAGAAAAAAAATGTGGGGACGTGGAGTGATGATGGTGGTGGGTGGATGGTGTATAAAAGTGGTCACTAAAGCTCTTCCATTTCATTTAGATCTGAGCCCCCATAATAAAAAAAACTTCTTTTCTTGAATTCGTTAAACAATAAACACCAATACACCGCTTGTGTTCAATTCATGCCAAGTCTTAGTAATCATAGTTTTTCCAAATAATCGTAATTTGCGTAAACACAATTGCATAACGCTACGTAACGTATTCGCACGGGTCACTGACAGCGGCGGCAACGGCGCAGCACAGTGTTCACACTCCGAAAACGAACTACGATCAACGCATGCTTTTAGTATTTTACTGTAATGAAACTAAAATATTGTGGAGTCGATCGGCGGCGGCGTCCTCTTGCGGCCGGCCCTGGTTCAGGCCATGGTCTGAAGCGAGAGGGAATAGGAAATAGTCCGTGTGGGATTGTACCTCCTCATGCTCCAGCTGCCGCCGTCGCTACAGGAGAGGCTCCAAGCGATGGGAGTTGTTGGTAAAACTAAAATTACCCGATTTAGCCGATACAGCTGCTAGGAATGCGGGAGCTTCGCTGTTCGCGGCCCATATCCCTGGAGCGCAGAGGGCAGCTTAAACAACACTGGTGGGTTTCAATCAGTAAGTTTGTCAATCCAACCACAGCAGACATAGTTATTTGATGAATTTCTTCTTAAAAAAAGTTCCTGGAACTGCTTCTTGTTCGGTAAAGCTTAACTGACAAGTACTACATTACAGAGTATATAATATCTGCGAGATCTGCCAGCGTACCTTTTTTTTTAGTATCTACTAGTTCGTTCGGTACTGGTGTTAAGAGGCCTGGATACACACCCCTAGCCACAATTTCGGAGAATATATTCCTGAAGCCAGCTGTTTTAGAACTTTATGACCTGGCACGTGACGATGAGAAGAGGCCAGACGGGATGACCATAATGCTCTGGAAGTCAGGTAGGCCTTTGGTGTGGGATGCAACTTGTGTCGACACCCTTGCGCCATCCCATCTTATTAGTACTGCATGCTGTGCTGAGGCAGCTGCAGCAAGTGCAGAAAACCTCAAACGGCGTAAATATAATCCCCTTATCGTAAATTATACGTTTGAGCCGTTTGGGGTTGAAACATTGGGGCCATGGGGTCCGAGTGCTCATAGAGTCGCGCGTGATATCAGCAAACAGCTGGTCGACTCTTCACGTGACCACAGGGCTGGGCTGTACTTCAGTCAACGAATCAGCATTGCCATCCAACGTGGCAATGCTGCTAGCGTTCTGGGCACTTTTCCCATTGACATCGATGTGGATGAATTTTTTGATGATAAGTTCCCTTTTTTTACCCATTTGTAAATATTATGATTTTTAGTCTGTATATATACCTTTTTAGTTATACCTAATTAAAACATAATAAATTTTCCTGAAGTAACGTTATTTGCCATGAGAAAGATCTCCGTAAATAGCAGACAAAGGTGTTAAAGTTGTCAGTCTTGATACCAGTTCACTGTGTTGAACTTCTGCACCTGGCTGCCTCGTGGCTACTCGGGCGCCGGCGATGAGATTGCTGCAACCTTTCATTATTTGGCCGTTAATCGCGTTGCTAGCCACCACAAAAAATATATAAAGTTGAGACACAATTGCTGTGCTTTACCTTAGGTTTTCTTGATACTTCTAAAGCTTGAATAATAATTTACTATCACTGCTTTTACCTTGACAAATGCCTGTACGATATGTATATCTCTATATTTATATAGTGTATTATTTATGTAAGTACACGATATATCTACACAGAAGAAGATACATCGTTATAAAAAAATATTTATTATTATTATTATTTATTTAAACTCACACACTATCTTTACAGGATACCCCAATACAATAGTGGTTTAAAAATACAACAAATAAATTGAAACATCAACTTATGGCTAATACTTAAAAATCTAAACTTAAAAAATTAACTATCTACTAAAAATTAAAGATCCGGGGTAAATAGTACTCCTAGATCACGTACCTGAGACACTCGCTGCATCGGCGCTTCCTCTACTCTGTATTCGTAGGCTAAGGCATTCTTCGCGCGCATAAATATCATCACTGAGCATTTCGCTGTGTTGAAATAGAGTTTATTTTTATGGCTCCACTCTATCACTCTGTCTATATCTTCCTGCAATCTCTCACAGTCCGGCTCATCCTTAACCTCGAGCAGCAATATACAAAGATACTGCTTATTTCAAATATTTTTACAATAATGTGTGAAAATTCTACGCAATTAAAAATCCTATAAAAATATAAACTACTCTTCGTAGTTTATATTCTAAATATCTAATATATTGTGTCCAACCTTTCGGAGACTACAGGCGTAATGTTATAGGATACCTCACAAGATCGTGTCCCTTAAGGACTACCAGCTGCAAAAGAATGAGCCTTGGCACGGTCAATCCGTCAATCCCATCCTCTAATTTCCCATAATCACAAGGTCGTAATTCCTTAGGCGCAAATGGTCCTTGGCTTGGTATATTCCATTCCATCGTGCCGGAAGAGAGGGAACCCAACTGTCTTCCCATACTCATAAGGTCATCACTCCTCAGGAGCAGAATGGGCGCTATCCTGGTCTATTCCGTCGTGCTGGCGCGCGCTGCACGCGCCGCCCCCTAGCTCGTCGCGCACTGACCTAACCTCGTTCGACGGGCTACGCGTGCTCACCATGCTGGTGGTCATCATCGAGCACGTCTGCTGGATCACCACGCAGACCTACCTCACTGACACCAAGATATATGAGCAGGTTAGTATGTAGATTTATGCTACGTGTGAAGTAGTTTGGTAGACTCGAGTGCCACCTTGATAGGTTACTCGTAGGTTACAGGACTATGAATCAAAGCTTTAGAAGTAGACAAGGCATTTATTTTCTTTTTTATTAAATTGACACTAGTTGCGTATATTTCACAGTTATGCCATTCATAGAAAAAAAATCAAAGCTCATGTTCTTCCCCCTAGATCCGAGGCTCCGTGGACGTGGTGTTGATGACGAACAGCACGCTGGTGGTGCAGATCTTCTTCATCATGTCGTCGTTCCTGCTGGCGCACAAGTTGCTACAGCAGCGCCGCCGCGGCGAGAACGTGCCGCCTTTCTCCACCTTCGTCGACACCATGATCAACAGGATTATCAGGTCAGTCAGGGAAATCAAGAAATGAAGAGTAGCGACTTCGACTAACTGACATTCTATCAGTGACAATGTCTGGACATGCGCTACAGTACTTCTGCGTGGTCCAGCTCAAACATTTTAGGATACGCTATATTTTGCGCTGATAGAATGTCGCTTTATATAGGATCTCTGGTCATCACTTTACGTCTTTCAGCCGTCACGACTAAGACAAACAGTGTACCCGTTTAGTGAAACAGACATTTAAGACGGATGCACAAAATTAATCGTGGCTACCTTTAATGTAATATGTAAAGCAAAAGACCCAGTGATATAAAACATAAAAGTTAGTGTGGCTACGGAGATAACGAGTAATAAAAAAACACATTTACAAAATAATGAAAGAACAATATCTACAATGAAATGGAACTATTGGAATTCGGACGCCAGCGTTTCTAGATTTATCTTAATTAAAAATGTATGGAACAAGAAGTCATCCAGAGGACAAGAGGATGATGATGTTATGTAATATAAAGTTCATGTACCTACGTGTTGATTCAGAATACATAATAAGGTATGTGTAATATGGTGGTGTTCGTTGCCCGCAGGGTGAGCCCGTCGTACTGGGTGGTGGTGTGGTTCGCGGCATCGTGGTGGGAGCGCCTGGGCCGCGGCCCCATGTGGGCGCCGCTGGTGGCCTCCGAGGCCGCCGTGTGCCGCCGCAAGTGGTGGACGCACCTGCTGTACCTCAACAACATCCTGCAAGCCGACGACAAGTGCCTCATACAGACCTGGTGACACTTTTAAACTTCTACTTGTTATTAGTCTAACTTGACTTACTCCAGTTACACCAGTCTTCATTGTACTTCTCGTTCGATAAATGCTGGTAAACTTTTCGACCCTTCCACGTCAAGTCACATATTCTGCGCTTATAAAACTAATAGGGATTTCAACATCGATCTGGACAGACAGCTGGATGAGTAGCTGAGAATCAAGTTAAAAGGCGGTCGACCGGAGAGTCCAACTTCAAACAATGACCTACCCTTCCCTTCCTTCTCCCAGAGAAGAGGCCTGAACCAACAGTGGGAACAATATAAGACTTGATTATGTTATGTTTATGTACAATCGTTTCGCATAGTATTTTATTAGCATACAAATTTGTACCAGCAGGGCAGGAAGAAGACAAAGAGCTACGGTGTCAGGGCCTAATGGCTCCGTAGCTCTTTGTCTTCTTCCAAATATTTGGTGAATTTATTGACTACAATAATTAGAGACTTTATACTATTAGACTAAACAATAGACTCAAAAACAATTGCGTTTTATATTGTACAAACATAATAATTATGTAAAGAATAGCGCATATCATCATCGCCACTTCGCATCAATAGTTCATGAGACGATGATTAGTCCTTCTGCGCCCTGCCAGCGCTAACTTTCACTCAGCCAGTGAAGTTCAGTTCATTTCTAAATAAGTGGATGTAATCCCTATGTGCCGGCAGGTACCTGGCGGCCGACATGCAGCTGTACGCGGCGTGCCTGGCGCTGACGCTGGCGCTGTGGCGCTGGCGGCGCGCGGCGCTGGCGGTGCTGGCTGGCCTGCTGCTCGCCTCCGTCGCGCTGCTCTTCGGCCTCGCCTACTCCTGGAACCTCGTGCCCACATACGTCATGCATCGCCCAGAGTCAGTTCATTCATGACGATTCTTTACTAATCTTCTACTTGCTTCTTCCAGCATCTTCGCTCACTGTCCTCTTGTTTGCAGGTCTGTGCGACTGGCGTACAAAGGAGAATCGTCATTCAACGTGCTGTACCAGTCGCCGCTGGGCAACGTGCCGGGCGCGCTGGCGGGGCTGCTGCTGGCGCACCTGCAGCACGCGCTGCTGGACCTGGACGTGCAGCTGTCGCGCTACAAGGTACGTCACGAGCAGTTCTGTCCCTGCTGGTAGACACCGCTGCGGGCTATGATATATTTATGTACCTACCTACGTAGATACATAGCACTCTAGCCCCCTGTCATCAAGTCGGTATATCGGACGACGACTGTCAGACGTAAGTCTGTCCCAATAACCTAGTAACATCACAACCACATTCTCCGCCTTCCGCACCCAGTCTGTCCTTGCCCTTTTTAAAAGTTCATCTAGCTGGTGAAGTGGTGAGCTTGATACACTACGCTCGCTAATACGCTATCTCCACTCAACACTCGTCTGCTCCCTCCTGTAGTATGACCGGTCTACTGCCAATACAGCTGACAGCTAGTAAACTCTCTCAGCTTTATCATACTACATTGCCATACAAACTTACTCCTAAATAAAAAAAAAGATGGGTAGGGTACCTACTAATTAAAGTAATCAGTAGCAGGTGGGTTATGACATCTTGTACGCAGAGCAGCTGCAGCTGCAGCCGCGGCACGCACTACCTACGGCTTGTTAAAGTTTCTCTAGTTCCGGTATCATTACCTGCCGTTTGATATACATATCTGTTCTCTACAATCCCATCTAATCTTTGTGCTATGCAGTGCAATCCTCGTATAATAAACTACGAGTAAGTACCGTAACGCACACCATTCCTGACGCTATCACTAAATATTACAACAAACCTAGCCGGCGGTCGCCAGGCGCCCCGGCCACGCGGCTGTGAATAAGACAAACGTTGCTTGTTAACTTTCACAGCCAATGCAATGATTAACCAGTGCTACAGCCTATGTAAACCCGTACAGTCGTAGCAATAGTTTCATTTTTAAATAAGTTTCTCAATTCGACCGTATATACGAGTATGCTTTTTTGTTTATTTATTTTACAACAGGTACTCTCTACACTAACAGGCGAAACCAACACGTGCAGAGAGTCATTATTTTATTACAATATAATATAAAATAAATTATCATTATCGTCATCATTACATTATATTGCAGGATTAGGTTCAAAGAATATATATATATATATATCTTAGAGAAACAAAGGAAAAAAAGAATAAAAATTAAATGACAACATAAAAAAGTATAAAAATAAATAAAAAGAATAAGAAATTGACCATGACCAGGAATTAGTTGTGCCAAAAGTGCATCCCTGACTCACACCCGACTGAGTTACGTAGGATTCAGACCGATAACCGTCGAGTTGAACGTACTGCTTACGATTATCAAATAATAATAATAATCTTTATTACAAAAAAAGTACAATTTAACTTAAGTACTACATCATGAGTATTCATGAGTGACGGAGAGAAGATTCTACAGCGGATAACGAAGCATAACCCAGTTCCGTGCTAGGAGTTAACCTGTGTTACAGACACTAGGGAATGCTCCATCACCTCGCCATAATATTACCTTAAACGTCTGCAGTAGAAAGTTATTGTATTACTGGATTCCCAAGTAAGGCATGCCTGTTTATAGGGAATCCATTTATAAATTACGTTCGAAAATACAAAATTGCGAATGTGCCACATTCACGACGTGCATTGTGGTGGGGTGTGTGCGTAAGTGTTATGTGTGAGAGAGTGAGTGCTGGAGTGAGTGTACTGATGTAAGTGTGTTTGTGTATGGCAGATGACGATTAATTTAGGCAATTATCTAAGGGAAAGGACGCGTTTTTACTATTTTATTACGGATCTATTGGCTATTGATAATTTAAAGTTTATTAGACTTGATTAAGCAGATTTTCAGTAGCTGTGTAATTTATTTTTATAAGCCAACATTTTAAATTCTTTTTTGCCTCCATTTTTCTTAAGGGGTATAGGTTTAGAATTTTGTTAATTTTATTGTAAAGGAAACAGCTAATGACTTTATAGTGCCGTTTTGCCATTGTCGTTCTGTGTCTGACTGGGGGACAGACTATATCCGATCGACGTTTACGTTTATAAATTGAAGGGTCAAAAAATAGGGTTGTTTGTTTCTTAATGATTGTTTGCTGTATAAAGAGCTGTCTCACGGTTAAAGTAGCTGTGTCACTATAAAGTTTATCAGTTGGGTATCGGAACGTCTTTCTTGTCATGACCTTGAGAACAGCTCTTTGTGCCCTTTCTAAAGGTAACAGTATAGTCTTCGCTGCCCCACCCCAAGTTGTGATGCAGTAAGTTAGTATAGATTGGCATAGAGCAAGGTAAGTCAACATGAGGGTTTCCAAATCAGCGGCATTACGAAGCAACTTAAACACGTAGATTAATTTTCTTACACGTGAGATCATGGCATCAATATGACATTGCCATTTTAAAAATTGGTCAATATTAATTCCGAGGTATTTAATAGTTGTAGCTCGGGATATTGCTACACAATCGCAATTAGGAAGCAGCTCGTGACAAGTATGGGATTTAACAAAGAAACCATTCAGAGGTGGAAGAGCAGAGTTTTTAATCCAAAAGTTATGTATTTGGTTTTTTCAATGTTGAGCGTCAGTAAATTACGTGATAACCAACACATGGCTTTACTTAAGGCAGTCTCCGTATCAGCTTTCACTTCAGACCATGTGGGACCGTGGATAAGGAGTGCAGTGTCATCTGCGTAAGCAAATACTTCGCAATTGGGAGATTTTAGTTCACAGAGGTCATTAATGTAGACTATGAAAAGCGGAGGCCCCAAAATACTCCCTTGTGGAACTCCGAAAAACAACCCTTCGTCCACACTGATGCAGTCTCCAATCTTCACCACCTGTGTCCTGTCAGTCAGGTAATCTCTAAATAATTTCAGAGCCGTTCCTCTTACGCCAATCCTCTCCAACTTAGAGATAAGAATCGAAATGAAGACGGTGTCAAACGCCTTTTTGAGGTCCAAAAATAATCCCAGGCACTTTTCCTTTTTGTCCAGACTGCTCACTATTCTGTTAACCAATGATAAGACGGCATCTTCTGTGAACTTGTTTCTCCGGAATCCAAATTGGTTAGGTGAGATAATACCCTATGCTTCTAAATAGTTCATTAGTCTATTATTTAGCAGTTTTTCAAGGACTTTGGACATAGCTGGCAATACCGATATTGGCCGATAATTATTGACATCGTCTCCATCGCCACCCTTATGGATGGGGTGTACAATTGCCCGCTTAAAGACATCAGGAAAAAAAAAAAGGAAAGACTCCGGTAGAAAGTGACAGTTGGCAAATGTGCGTCAAAACAGGGACAAATACATCAAGTGAAGACTGTAATATAAATGCAGAAATATTGTCATAGCCGACAGCACAATCTCTACGTAGATTTTTTTATGAGAAGCTCTACTTCTTCAGCGTCGGTTTGAATCAGAACCAGTGAGTCACACTGAGAAGGGATTCTTACGTCACCGGAAGAAGATGTAGAAGGTGGTTGCTTTTGCTGAATTAGAGTAGCTAGCTCCTTGCCTATGTTAGTGAAGAAATGGTTAACCTCATTTACTGATAAAGTCGGATTTTCCTTAATATTAAGAAGCGAAACAGCTGATGAGGATTTTGTATTGGAGTTCGTTATAGTTTTAATAGCGTCCCAGGTAGCCTTAGAATTGTTTTTTGCGTCTTGAAGTAAGTTTTTCTGAAATTGTGTTTTGAGTTTCCTAAGTAGTTTATTAATGAAATTTCTGTATCTAATGTATGATAGCTTAAGTACGACATTTGTGGGATCCCTTTTTTGTGCTTTGTGCATTCTATCTCGATTTCGAATACATCGTATCAGACCCGGCGTGATCCATGGTTTTACATTTCTTTTGCTTCGCGGTACAATGTAACTACTAGTGTTGTTTTTAATTATTTCCGATACGACACCAACCAAAAAACTTGCAGCAAAGTTTGCATTAGATGTATTTAAGGCAGGCGAAAAATCTATTTGGACTAAAGCGTTCCGTATTGCACAATAGTTAATTCTTTTGCGATAGACACCTGATGATATTGGCTTTTTCTTTAAAGATATTGTAAAAAGCGTTGGACAGTGATCAGTGATAAAATATTCAAGGACCAATGTGATAGAGTCTAGCCGAGACTTCAATAAAACATGATCTAAACAGTTTCCAGCTCTTGTTGGAAATGTATGTGTCGGCAATAGGCCGTGAGACGCCAACAAATTCAAATAGTCCCCAGCTCTACGGTCGGGGCTGTTTACTTTTATGTCAATGTTCATGTCGCCCAGAATACCAACATTATTATAACCATTGACTGTTGCCAACACATCATTTAGCCCGTTAAGAAAACTGTCGATGTTATGCATCGAGGGTGACCTATAGACTGCTACAATAGCTAACTCTTTACCAATTTTACATACTAGACAGTTGAAATCTTTGATATATTCAGGTTCGCATATAGTGCAGTCTAGCCCTGTCTTGATGTACATTACGATGCCATCATTTTGATTTGATGTACACTTGGTAAAATGTGATACATAACCATCTATTAACGGAACACTCTCACGAAAAACAGAAACGCTCAATGATCCCAAGCTTTCAATCCCTTTTTTTTCGGTGGCCAAATCAACACTTGAAACTTTAGAGAGCCAACATTCTGTGAGTACTATTATGTCACAGTTGACATGTATTGAGGTTTTTTTTTTTTATGGTAGGTAAAATCATCCAATGACAAATCCCGCCCTTGGGCGGAGCGGGAAGTAGTGTCAGACTCTTACTGACTAAAAACCTACCCCGTTCCTTCGTTGCCTATAGTGCCGGGGCTGAGCCTTCCTCGACATGTATTGAGGTGAGTGAAGCTTGTAGTTGATAAATGTTTTTATTAATACTGCGGATATTCATGTGAAATATTGAAAAGGGACTATTAATTGTGCGTACAAAATTCTCACATTTATCTGTTGCGCAGATATACGATTGCATTGTATGGAGTGCTTCAAGTTCCGACGATATTCTATCAATATTATTATCTATTGTAAATTGTTGTTAGAAATGCAAAAACAAACAAGAACATTGAGCACTCCACCGCTCCCGTATAACGCACTAGTGAGACAGAAATGGGGATACAGTTATACTTTTGTTTATTATGCAGGAAAAAGTTAAACTTACTTAGTGTGTGAATTGTATGTAAAAGGAAGAATATGTGTAATGAATAATTTATGACAGGGTGATTTGTGTGTAAGTCGTAAATATGTGGCAAACAAAAATATATTATATTAAAAGAAAATGAATATCGATATAGGTACAAAAATATGTTAGAAAATCGACTTAGCGCTAAAGCAAATATAAATGCTTTACGGCAAACAAATATACTCGTATCTAGTCATATTGACCCAGGAGAAATAAAGTCGTCTTCCGAGCGGATCCTTATGGGTTTGCTGGTTTCATCCTTACGTATAAAGATCTTTTGGTTTGAGGTCCAGCAGAATTTAAAATTGTTTCCATTGGCAAATTCTTTGGCGTGGTAGAAAAGCTTCCTGCCATTTCCCGGCAGGTATTCGGATACATATATAGGAAGCGGTTGACCCTCTATACCAATCAGGCTAGAGTTAAGCTTCAGCCCTGGTTCTTTGTTCTTGTTAAAGTCTCGTGTCGAGATAAGAAATTTGTTTTTAATTAGCACCGTACTGAAGTCCACCACGATAGTTTTATTTCTGCCCGGTTTAGCCGGAAGACGGTATGCATCTCTTATATGTAAATTATTTATGTCTAACCTTAAAGTCTTTCCGATATTAAATACATATTTCACAATATCTTCTGCGGTCTCGCTATCTTTTGATGGGATATTTCGTAGTTCTATACATGACGACCTGGAGCCAAATTCTAAATCCTCAATTCGCTTTTGTAACTTTTCTATATAATTATAGCAGGCGTTCTTTTTCTAGCTTTCCGAGTTTTGCTTTCATATCTTCGTAGTTGTTTTTTATAGTTTCTATCGATTTTTCAATCTCAGTATTACTTTTCTGAATTATTATGTTTTGCAATTTAATCTCACTAACATCTTCGATCAACTTATTCAGTAATGCTTGTTGGCCCGACTTCAGAGATTCAAACATATGTCTCATTTCGTCTTGGAAAACGGCGAACTCATTCCTTGCCGACGAGGAAGCCATACAAGGTCTTTTAGAGCAAGTCGCAATATTATCACAAGGTCTTTTAGATCGGGTCGTAACATTAATAACCTCTCCCTCTAGTGCCCTCGGTATGTCAGAGTCGGACTGCGACAGGACTTGCCCAGACTGTGTTTTTGGAGGCGTACGTTGCAAGGACATATTTGTTTAGACAGTTAAAAAACACGTAGCGTATCAATCACTTTAGTTTTGTTATAATGTGAGCGGCGCAGTCGCAACCGGTCGCGTAGCACTCGTAGCACAGCAGTGGCGATGACTCGTAGCAAGCGCGCGTGCGGCCGACCGGCGACCGTAGCAGATGACGTCAGTGATTTTTGCGTAGCCGATCAAAGGAGCCGTAGTTTAGTAGCCGTAATTTCGCGCGATCACTGCACTGTTCGCTGGTCGAGTGGCCACAACCGCGATCGCCGTGCAGCAGGTTGCGAGTTCAAATCACTCGGAAGTCGATCCAGTTGACCAGTCGTCCTCTATGGGTGTTAACTTTTCGGTATGGAGCTAGCACAATAATACCTGTCTCTGTCTATAAACGCCCACAAGGCGGGGTTCACACTTTTAAACAGCCCAGGATAGAGCGAGATTCGAAAATCACGATATAAACTAATCAGAACTTTCAAGACACAACCTCAGAGAACACAACCGACACACGTCCACACTAGTTGACTGCAAACTGCGAACTCCGATCAAAGTAACTACAAAATAATTTTAATAGTTGGGGCGTAAATCCTGCAGCCGAAAACTTTTGCAATAACACATCATTACGAACACGGTCAAAAGCTTTTTTAAAATCAAAATAAGCTGCATCTACCTGCTTATTGTTGTCCATCTCAGTGACTGCATAATCCACAAAATTAATTAGGTTCGTTGCCGTGGACCTACCAGCTCTAAAGCCATGTTGACAGTCACTGAGTTGCATACTAATTTGCCTAGTTATGTGTCGGTTTAATATAGATTCGAACAACTTGCCGAAAGCCGAAAGGATCGCGATGGCCCAATGGAGAATTTGGGCTTCAAGCGCTTAACTGCTAGAAGCAAATCATGACTGCTTATGTTGTCCAACGAGACACGGTATGACGACACGACGGACCCGTCGCGCTCTGCGATTTCATGCGATAGTACGGGTTTGTCAGTCAGAAATACCGATTTGAAAAAACTTGCGAAAGCGTTTACAGCATCCAAACCGGTCACCGTCCTGTCATCATATTCGTACTCCCGGCAGCTTTGTCTGGTGGAACGCTGCTCCTTAACAAAGGACCAGAAAGTCGTCGGGTCCCTTCTTATATCCATCTCTGCTCGTCTGATGTAATTATCGTAGGCAAGCTTAATAATTTTTTTGACATGTTCATGTTTGACGAACACAACAAACTTTGCTTTCTGTATGTAGTCGTATTGTACAAGCGTGTTTCTATTAGGTTCCACGCTCAGCCAAAACAAAATGTTAGCTAGAATGTTTTAACCAAAGTCAGAACATATTCGCAAACCTATCAATTCTGTGTAGGTCCTGCCATAAATAAAACTAAACTGCGAGCCACTTTCACCACTCGACTAGCTGGTCGCGCTTGTGTTACTCAACCATGGAGTACCTGCGAACTTACTCGTTACAGAACGATGATAAACGTCAATGTGAACACAACTAGGATATCAAGATCCTATCGATCCTATGGGGGCAGTGATGGTCGAAATGTCGAAATATTTGTGGTGGATCACATGACATTTCGATAGTGCATGACAATACCATACGTTTTTCACATTGGCACAAGACAGTGTTTTCACTGTCAGCAAAGCACTTTGTGCAGAGCGTTCAGTCGTTTCAAAAGAACATCCGACAGCCGTCAGGCCGCTGGAGCTGAGTTACAGATGGAGAACCGACAAATGGAGTGCTAGTTTTAGTTTGTGCAAGCAACGCCTTTCGAGCGCTGCACGCTGCGCCAAGCGGCCATAGTCTGACTACATACTCGTGTAGCACAACATAATACCTGTTATTTTCCTCTTTACAGGCGTCCGTACTTCAGTTGACATAAAATGGAACCCTTAGACGATCACAGCTAGGCCCTTTTTCTCAAACGCGTGGATCTATGAAGTTGAAATGAATATCAAATACCTACTCAAATCTGCTACCCCCTGGAGGCTAGAGGAGTGAAAAAATAAACTTCTAAATCAACGCAATTTATAGATAAGGCCGATTATGCTCCATTCAGGCGCATATTTTAACAAGTATGCGCCTGAATGCAAGTAAATCAAAACCTATATGGTAGATGCTTCCCGTTGACATAGAATCCTGAAAGTAAGAACAAAGGACTCATAGCACAAGTAAAGGAAAAAAATCGAGAGTCGAACTTTGCACGAAATCCTCGGTGCGCAAGTCAGACTCGCATTTTACGGTTTTTTCTTGTCCTATTATAGGAATTCATTCCTATATCCGTTCACGAATAGAGCAACAGGCCAGTCGACAGTACCCACTGCACCAACCGTGAAACAATAAAGTTTAATTTCATGTTGCAGTTCGTCGTGATTACAGGATGTTTACTGCTCATAGCTTAACAAGTCCAACTGTGTCATTGTACGAGTACCTAGTTATAAATTAGTTAAGCATGTAAAATATCACTCATCGAATCAGTAATTGCCAAACCGTTAAGATAATGATGGAGGCGGTTCGGGCCAAGGGGTGGAGACGTGTTTTATACTAATACATTAGCTTATTTAGCGGGCGCTTAACTAGGTGCAGAGGAGGTAGGTATGATGAATCATCAATTACCCACTATTACGCCTGAAGGTGACCCCCAGAAGGAGGTGGAAGAGAAGCTTAGGTACTAGTTATTTAGTAGCTACATCAGTAGTAGGTACCCACGGGCAGGCTGGACGCCGGTCAACGACCGAACAACATGAATACTACCTGGTCTACTATCTGGTCTATTACTTTTGCGTACTATCAAAGACACTTCCGCCTGACCGCTAAGTTCATTTTTGCTTGCACTCGAAACGACAACTTCAAAGGGTTTCGTTTAACGCTACGCCGCAGAGTTCAAGCGATTTTTTTTAATGTTCAAGCAGAAATGACGGCGAAGTTACCTATCATCTAAAACCCTTACCTATAGGTAGTACGCGGCAAATAAATTGAACCATTTGCTATGGTTACGCGCAGCCCCCTACCAGGCTCAAAAAATAGGGGCCTCATTCAGATGCCAATGTACCTGCTTATAGGTACCCACACTTTTTAAACTTCCTGGTCATATTCAAGAACTAAACTCGAAAAATCGAAAAGCGTAAACTTTTTCAAAAAGGTTTTTACATTGTAAAGGACTATCTTGAGGAGAAAAAGGCTTGGGTTTGACCTATTGCTCCTGTACTGTATGCTGTGTAATTGTTGTAATTTTCTTTTTAGTTTTACTTCTCGTTTGGGTTTTTTTATATTTCACTAGCTTTCGCCCGCGGCTTCGCTCCCGCTCTACCCTACTGTACCCTACTCTACTCTACTCTACCCTACTCTACTCTACTCTATCCTACTCTACCCGGAATTTTCTTTGCTATAAACCTCACGGAGCCCGAGACCTTTCCAACGAATGCAAAACCGTGGAAATCGGTTCGTGCGTTCTGGAGTTATAGCGTCAGGAAGGAAAACCCGACTTATTTTTATACATATAGTAGATTTGTGCTTTTATATTTTCTTTTTGGAATTTGACATTGATAATTTGAAATTAATTTCGTACATGCGTAAATTAGTTCGAGTTTTAAAAAAAGTACCTACTTTATTTTTTAATTTTCTCTTTACAAATCGATACTATTTCATGTACCGAATCGACCCTCCGCGGGATTAAAACGACTAAAATTTAACGGTGTATACAAATGTATGTTTGGATTGCCCTTTCAGGATTCAGATGCTAATAATAAAGGTTAATATATGTATGATGCGTGTTGCAGATATTCGGGTGGATCTCGGTGGCGTCAGTGCCGGTGGCGGCGTGGTGGGTGGCGGCATCCCCGCTGGCGCTGGGCCGCGGCCCGCGGAGCCGCCTGGCCGCCGCCGCGCTGGCCTCCATCGAGCGGCCCGTCTTCTCCTTCTTCGTCGCCATGGCACTGCTCGGGGCCATGAATAACGTACCTTGTAAGTTACATATTATTTATTTGTATGAAGCCACATCACAGCAGCTCATGATTTAGCTATGCACGTGGCATGCTGGCGGCGGGATCGTCTCACTGCGTGTCAAGGATGTGTCGCTGAGAAACCGCTTAAGTACACCTTAGCTATCGTGAAGTTAGAAAATAAAGTAAACGTCCATTCTGAAAGAATTATAGGAAGTATAATACCTACATAATCATCTAATGAGAGCGTCTGTAACGGCGCGCCGCGCACCGTGCTAGGCTGCCCGTGCTTCCTACGCGATTGTACTTCCTGCTCCAACTTGCGCAATGCTCGACGACCGACGGCTCATAGTTATGTGGTGCAGACATGGCATGGGAACAGTCGATGCATGAACAATATCAACAGATCCTTTATAACAACGGCTTTGATAATAAAATATTTCATTCAATAATACTTAATGCTTTTGAATATATTGCACACACCTTGTCTACCTACTTTCTATTATCTAATGTTTGCCACAGAGTGGAATGGTTTGCTGCGGTAACGAATATTTGCGCATTACGAAAGCCATTGCTTTCATAACAGACCATTGCGGTCCGCGAGAGTACCGAATCACATGAACTCACCTCTACATGGCTAAGTAGGTATATCATTTAGGTACCTATTTTAAATAACTAAGAATGTACTTACGCAGTTTAGTGAGAAAGCATTGCAGGTAAGCAAGTCGTCAAAACCCCTTTCTTTTACTTTATATAAATATATATTTATTTAGGTAGGTATATTTATTATTTTAAATATACATCGATAAATTTTGGTCGTTTTAATCCCGCGGAGGGTCGATTCTGTACATGAAACCCTATCGATTTGTAAAGATAAAAACGAAAAATAAAGTAGGTAGGTAGGTACTTACTTTTTTAAACTCGAATTAGTTTACGTCAGCTGATCGAGGTCAATGAATTGTAGGTACATAGTTAGTACGCATTGACTGACAACTCACTACAAGGTCATTTATCTTTATAAATCGATAGTATTTAAAGTATATAATGTATGGATCGACCCTCCACGGGATTAAAACGACCAAAATTTAAGGGATATACACCCTTAAATTTTGGTTGTCGCGAATGTTATATTATGTTTATTCGCTTTTACGCCTGAACAAGGTACGAGTTTATTTTCCGTGTGCCTATGGTTCTGCAAATAGCGGCTCGCTGTAGACTGCACGCAGGTGCTTGCGTTACAAACTAAACATATCTTTATCATTGATTCCAGCGGCAGTGCAGAGGTTTCTGTCGTGGCGCGGCTGGGCGTCGTGGGCGCGGCTGTCGTTCGGCGCGTTGCTGCTGCACATGCCCATCAACAAGTCGCTGGTGGCCGCGCGCCTCATGCCCTCCATGCTCGACCGCCAGTCCGCGGTAATATACCTACCACCATTACAGCAGTCCACAGTTGGACAGCCTAGGCCTAAATTATAGAAATTTCAAGTCCTGCGAACCTCGGCTACACTCAGCCAGCAAGTTTTTAAGTTGACTTCGATGGAGATAGCTGAGTGGAGTACCTTCGTGTTACTGGCAGACTTGAGATCTGAATTGGTCTGCCCCTAAACTGTAACTAGTGTAAAGAACATGTTCAATGCTATTGTTTGCACCTAAGATGATTCTTTTTCTCTTGTACTGGCTTGTGACCGAACATTTTTGGAATATTTGACCATTTTATTATCGAATCAGATCCTGGAGTGGTTCGGCGTAGCAGCAGTGTCGTACATGACGGCGCTGCCGCTGGCGCTGCTGGTGGAGCTGCCGGCGCAGCGCCTGGCGCGCGCGCTGGCGCGGCCGCGCGCGCCGCCCCCCGCCGCGCGAGCCGCGCCCGCCGCGCCCGCCGCGCACGCCGCGCACGCCGCGCACGCCGCGCACGCCGCGCCCGCCGACAAGGTCGACTCGTGAACATCCCGCACGCAACACGTACGACACGAGTGCTTACCAAATATTCTCATATAAAATAAGACAAACCGTCTGTCAGTCTGCCATTGTGCAACAGACTAGGGACGCACGTTTATGTACATTGCAGCAGCACTCCATGCGTTACTACTCCGTGGCTGCGGATGTCAATCTTCAGGGTTTTTGGGCATCTTATTATAATTTATTCTAGGCTGGACCTAGTCGGGAAATGGTTCCAAAATTGTGGGTTCCCCCAGCATAGCACTGAATTGTAACGAACAATCGGTTCTCTCTCCGACTACCTACATCTACACTTGAATTTATAATTCGAGATAATTTGAATCCATCACCAGTTCACCACTCGAGTACCTAGCGACTTAAGCTTTGTGCATGTTAATTTTTAAGTGACTATTTATATTAAAACGTCAAAAGTATTGGTAGAAATAGAATTTGAAATTTGTCTTGTATGGTTTTGTATCTCGAATTCAAAATTTAAATTTAACTGTAATTAATAACTTACTCATCTACTATTCCTATTTGTAAATAAATACATAACTACATAGGTATATTATCAACGCTGGAAGCAATTTCTATTATGTAAAATATTTAATTTAATATACATAAGTCATAGTTAACTTAAATAGACATAAACTCAAGCGATGTCTCTATATATACACCAACTTTTAATATCTATATCTTTTTATTAGACAGAACGAGCAGAAATGCAAACAAATGAGCGAAAAAATCTGTAATAATTAGTGTGAACTAAGTATTGACAGAGTTTTCGTGACATCTCCCAGCTTGGCCAGGCCAAGCTATTGAACACGAGTATGGCCTACTGTAAGATAGTAAGTCATAATTTCTTGGGACTGGTAATACAGTGCTGCAATGATGAACTGATTAACATAGGTTAAGTGACAAATGTTTACTATCCTGAAAATGACCTTGTTCCTGCTTTACCTACTTTTGTCTTTATGGCCAATATTATAAAGGTTACTGGCCGATCCTGGCGCTCCTTCACGGCTGTAACTGTATTGAAAGTGGGATGCTTCGCAACGCAACAATACGTGATAGTAGATCTTAGGGTAAGGGCACGCCGCCCGTGGTGGGAGACAAGACAACTAGCTGTGTAACAAATACATGTAGGATTTTGCTGTGCTGAGCTTCAAGTGCACTAAGATTGTTTTGGAATAACAGTCAAATTTTAATAAAAACCAGATACCTAAATACTACTGATACAAAATTATGATCTCAGTTCACTATCAACTCTGATGTCAACAGATTTGCTTTTGCACTTGAGGTGTCAAGTAAAGTTCACAATAAATCTGTACATAATAAAAATGTTGTTTTATTTCTTTCCCTAAAAAATAATGGGTCGCGGGCACCCGTCGCGTGTGGCTTTGGTACCGGCCATGCTCCGGAGCGACGAGGAATGGCAGGCGGTCGCCTCCTTCTGCGAAGCAGTAGTGCTAGCAAAGGAAGAGGCCGACCGAATCAGGCAACGGCGCACACGCCGCCGCCGCCGCCGGGATACCGATCCCGATTTCCGGCCACCGTAGGCGCGGGCTCGCGGACGGCGGGCAATGGGTAGCTCGCTGTCCGTCCGTCCGGTAACAGACCGGTCCGAGCCCAAGTCGTTTACGGCGCGTACTTAGCTGTTCTCGCGCGTCTCAAGGAGTTGTCAGCAAACTGTAGGGGACCAGCAGGGCCGAAGCCTACTGGGGCCAAGGGTTATGTGAAAATGAACCCCGGGGCCCAGGGACGAAGGCAATGAAAGGAGCAGGGTAGGTTTTTAGTCAGTAAGAGTCTGACACTATCTCCTGCCCCACCCAAGGGCGTGATTTGTCATTTAATGATTTTACCTAGCATAATAAAAAATAATAATAACAATCCCGTCGCGTGTGTCGTGTGCGGCGGTGTCCGCGACGGAGAGCGGATTATTAGCTGCGCGGTGTCGCTAGTCAAACTTAGGTGTACGATGTAGTCGCGTCGATAGAGAATTTAATGTATTATTGCGTAGCAAAGAGTGCGCGGGGCACGGCTATCCGCGACGTGTGCCGTGGGAAGAAGCTATCTCACTTCTCCCGCTCTAGGGCGGAGTTTGAGGGCGTTTCAGACTTTTATTGACTAAAACCACACCTATGTTCCTTTAGTTGCTATTTCCGTTTTAGCAATTTGGGTTTCCCTTTCAGAAGTCAACCCTTAGCCCAGGCGCGGGCCATAGATAATACATATAATAAGGGTATAGATGAGCCACTGACAGATCAGTTTTATTTTTAACTACTCGCCCTTCCCGCTAGTTGGCGCTAGTGTCTGCGAAAGCATGATATGTATAGATATAGCTATGTAGGCGCCATCTACGTACACACCAATAGGTAAATTGGTGATCTTGCATAGAACGCATTTTTCCATGTAAAAAATGTACCAAGGCGAAAAACCATATGGTTTTTCACATTAGTACATTTTTTACACGGATATGATAAGGATATATCAATATAAAGGGAAATAAAACAACGGAAATTGAAATAGATTATTTTATTAATTACAGCTCTTGACAATTTATACAGATAATTATTTAACGTCTCTAATGTATTGAAATTAAACCACTTTTATGCTTTTTATTGTGATATATTTTCACTATTACAATTTTCAAATAAAATCCCTTACAATCTCCATAATAATGGCTCTTCACATCCAAAATAGCAATGAGTGCGAGGGTTTTTCGGTATTTCTCGCCATCGTAATCCAAAAACGTAGCCAAATTTGATCAAAATAAACATACACGTCGAAGTCCATAAAACGATGCCAGGGTCAAGCGAAATAAGTGTATTCGTCGGTATCAGTTTACGAAAAGCCAAGTAACTATGTAAGAAGCACTCTCGGGGTCCAGGAAACACGCAATGGTCAATAAAAGACAGATAAATCGAACAGAAAACTCGGAAAACTCACGGCACACACAACGAACGTCCTCGAAATAATTCAAAATAAATTGAATGAAAACTTTGAAAAGTTTTACCTACCCGTATTATGGTATTATCTATTACCATTGGAAAAATAAGTATTAAGTATTTATATAAAAAATGTTATAGACTTTTAAAGACCGAGGACGAATCGAAAAAATGTAAAATTAATTTTTACTTTCTATTATTAATTTAAATTTCACAAATTATTAAAAAAATAAAATTTTAAGACAGAGGTCATATATGGCGACATCTAGTAATATAAATGGAATATTTTTGCCTTAGTTGGCACGTCTTCCCCGCTAGATAGCACCACTTTCCATACATTTTCTTTTCTTGACTTCAAAGTACTGTACTGTCATCCCCAAGGCGCGGGCGCAGCCGCAAATTTTGGAGAGTCACTAATAATACTATAATATGTCGAGTAAATTAATGCACAATTAGATACACTTATGTACAACAAATAGAAGTCTCTATTTTTATACGCAAATCGGTTGAATTTAGTTTTTTTTGTAGGTGGGAAATCATCCAATGATTTCTCCCGCCCTTGGGCGGAGTGGGAGCTGGGCATGTCAGACTTTTACTGCCTAAAACCTACTCCTGTTCCTTCTTTACTTTCGTTCCAGGGCCCTGGGGTTCTCTTTCGCACAACTCATGAACCCCTTTGACTCGACTGGGCCCCTACGGTTTGCCGAAATCTCTTTGAGGCACACACGCGCGCAACTCTACGGGCCGTCGACGACTCGAGCTCGGTCTGGACGGTGACTCGACGGCCGTGCGGCGAGTTATCCATTGCTCGACTTCCGCCAGCCTACGTCTATCGTGGCTGGGGTGTGAGGATGTACCCTCACGCGTGCGGTCTCCTCCGTTGCTAGCATTACTGATTGGTAGAAGGAGGCGACCGCCTGTCATTCCTTTTCGCTCCAGACCATAGCCTAAATCAGGGCACGGCGCGTGAGGTTGCCGCCACTGATTGCCTGCTTGGACGGTGCTTCGCCCGAGCGCGGCACACTTCCACCGTATACTTCACCGTGTCCTTCGGGTGGCGACACCGGGGCGTTCCTTCCACCTGAATCCGATGCAGGTACTTGCCGAACTCACCATCGAGTTATAGGAGATATTCTTGTGTAGGTATATTCAGATTTTAACCATAAAAATGCCTAATCCAAACAGATTCATCATATCCGCTGAAAGTCCAGTATGTCAGTCATTACGCTATCTATCAGTGGAATATAAACAGTCCTCCAAAAGTATTCCTCCTCATTTACTTGATAATTTATAACTATCATGAAGAGTCTGCAGAGGCTTTTGTGCCTCTAAAAATTAGTTATGATCTTCAGATTTTTCTGTTTATGTAGCAATATGGAGCATTTGATGCTACCTTGTACATTTTTGGAAGGGAGGTCATGTCCCCTGTGAAGCGGCCGTTAGGACCACGCCTGCCTTAGTCCAAGTAAGCTTCGGCCCTACTGGTCCCTGGCCTCTACGGTTTCGCTGACATATCTATGAAGCACGCACAATGGTGACAACCAGGCATTTCTTTGGCCTGAATCAGGTACAAGAACCTCCCAAACTTACCATGTCCAGTGAAGATGTTCATCATGCAGAATTCCTCAAAGGCTATTGCTGCTGTACAACATTGAAAGAAGGATGTAATTCAAGGAATTTATTTAGTATCTTACACACCAGTCAATCTCATTACAAAAGACTTCACACATTTATAGCACAATGTGATACTGTTCAAGACAAAATCCTTGACCCCAAAGAACTTATTTTACCACATGTAACATATTTAGCGCATACAGTATATACAGTGTACTGCCAACATTATAGTTGGTCAGCATTAGAGGCAGAAGGACTATATTTCATAATCACTTCCAGGCAGGACCACATACATAATATGCTATGGATTTAAAATAAAATAAGTCACAGTTGAAAAGTTATTGCAGAGTAAGCAGCCCTGCCTAAAAGGTTATCAAGATAGAGCAGACACATGGGACTTCACTAAAAATAAAACTAAATAGCCTTAAGATATATTATACTTAGACAGATATTATCACTGTTGTCACATAGAGAAGCAAATGTGACAGAGGCTTAGCGTCGTGAAGGTCCAGAACCACCCTGCCAGCCACCGCGGTGCCCCCCGCCTCGGCCAACTGCCCGGCCCCGACCAGCAGCTGGAAATAAAAAGTTATACATATGTATTTACAGAAAATGGATCCCAATATTATGACAAACTATTTGCAACAAACATAGATATTTAACCCTCTAAATACCGTAATTAGAAACACAATAGAAAGACAATAGGCGTGCTGACACCGGTGTCCACTTGGGGCTGACAGTTGAAATGGTAATTTTTGATGTCTTTTCCATTATGTTATTGGAATTTGAGAATGTTACAAATGTTATTAATTATTACTTTTAAGGTTCAATTTGAGGCCATTGACTTGCCACATAGGAACACCAAGTTTTCAAAACAATGTTTTTTTGTGTTTCTGGAGACCATAATACTGACCTTGTGCTCGTAATATCGCACTTTTGCCGCGGCCGGCAGTCGGTTTATTCCCTTGTCGTTTGAACATAGGAGCATTTTTCAACATGTCCGGTAATATCAGAAACCTGATTTTGGATCCCCTGATGTATACATTCTCCAGCTGGGCGACTCTTCCATCCCTGTATGTCACGGTAACAAGGGTCATTTGGCAATTCATGTTATCCTCAGCCTCAATCAGCTTCCCGCGATAAACTTCACCGGTATTAGTTTCACAAGTCACTACATGACCCTCTGCTTCGTGTAGTACTTTAATAGGCACACCAATTGACATTTTTAAAGTTTCAGTATCACTAACACTTGAAATAAATTGGGTTTTATTCTGTTTTATTTAGATTAAAATGGATTAGAATTCACTATTTATTATTTTGCGAAAGCTAACCTTACCAAACAAAACAACAAATCATAGACATGCTCAGATACGCCAGTCTGGTGCAACTCCCTAAGAAAAAAATGAACCATCTCAAATGTATGGCGTTTGCGCTAATTAAGATGGCGGCCAAAATGGTGGCTATCGCTGTCTTGCTCTAACATCTATTCGACTCTGTCGCAGCTTTAAGACCGCCATATTGATTCTTTGCTTGTCAAGAAGTGAATGAAAACAAAATTTGACTTTCGTGTTTTACAACTGTTTCGTGAATTTCAAGCGGAAATTTGTATTATTTATTGTTACTTTTATCTATTATTGGTATTTATACGTGTACCCGTGTGAATTAATATGTAAATATGCATTAAAAAACTTGTGAAATATGTGGTCTAAAAGCCGGCCGCTCGGATGGTCAACAGCGAATATTTATGGCCAAATATCCATTAAATGAAGAGAGGTAAGCCTAAATAAACATTCATTTTCAGTTACAGAAAAAGATCTGGTGATAAATACAAATTTCTGATAATAATCGGTCGAAAATCTAGAAAATAAGCTATCAATAGTGCTGTGTAGTGGAATTTTTATCGATTATATCGATACTTTTATATTTAATCTTATTTACAGACAGGTTTAATTTTGTTTCAAATTTAATTTAGTTTTATTCAAATAGAACTGTCATACTTTTCGAACAACAAAGGTTATGCTTAAATATTAAAAAGTTTTTTATTTTTTTTATAGAAAAGCTTCGTCAGACTCCGTACTTCTATTCGTAGGGAGATTTGGCGCAGATATCGAGAGATTTTAGACCCACTATTGCCCTTAATAACTCACTAACTAGCAAGATAATACTTTTTAAGGTTTATGCATTATATAGAATAGGCGAATAGGTTATAGGTACTGTATTTCTTTAACAT
This sequence comes from Leucania comma, assembly GCA_958295575.1. NCBI lineage: Eukaryota > Metazoa > Arthropoda > Insecta > Lepidoptera > Noctuidae > Leucania > Leucania comma. The sequence continues at coordinate 517,766 of OY282482.1, read as the reverse complement.
TATTAAAGAATAAACTGTTATTATTAAAATCCTCAAAAAGGCGTTTCCTTTACCCACACCACCCACCTCCACCTTTGGAACCTAAAAATTTACCTGCGAACTTACGTTAACGCAAATGCGCCAACGTAAATTCGCAGGTTATACTTGGTTTAATTTTTTCATTTGAAATATTCCACTTATTCCTAGTGTAACTAGTGAATAACGTTGGCGTAAATAGATCTTAATTTAGACCCAAAAAAAGGAACCAAATTTTTTATATATATATATATATCGACTATCGATAAAAAATTACCATGAGCACCTAGTAACACCACTATTTCGGTTGTTATGTTGGCAGCCCTCATGCGCCAAGTCTTTGGTTATGTATGTCAAAGTTGGTATTGAAGCGTAGCGCAAACGCCATACTGAGCCATTTTTTTGTATGGGAGTCCCGTCTCTTAAACGTAGTGCTTATATTCTCTTTGAGATACGCTTTTTCTTTTTTAAGTTGGCCTTGTTGGTGTTGCCAATTCAAATAGCTCTCCACGCTAATACAAGCATTATTCAGTATTCACACATTCGGGTTTTTGACATTCTTCACCTCATCGTTCGACGTATTTGTAAAAGGCATTCCGATTTGTAGGAAACCAATTTAGGAACAATTAGGAAGCAAAATTGATAGCGAGTAATCACACTATCCTACATTGATTCCTAAATCGTACCCAATCGTACCGACGACTAGACATGAGCGGTTTTGGTTTTAAACGCAAACGGATATATATCCGATTTCGGATTTTGAAATTGATTTCAAAATCCGATTTCTGTAGCCCTTAGCTTCATCAATTTGTTCCTTACAAAACGCGGCATATAAGTTAAACCACCAGATTATAAGTTAAACCAAAAGATTCCGCCAGGTGGCGCTGCGTTGTAAACAAAGATCTTGATAGTGCTCCCGTAAATTGAAAGTCTAAAAATATTAAATGTGCTCAACAGACAGTGAATAGTGCGTAAAAGTGAAAAAGGACACGAAAAGCAACTATTACAGTGTTATTAGTGATAATAGTAATCTAATAACTATAAAAAGTGACATCTAAAGTGTGTGTATAAATCATCAACAAATCAGTATAAACTACCAACAAATTAAAAGAAAGAAGTGTGTGAAGACTCCGAGTCCTATACAGTAAAGGAAAGTCTAAAGTCAACTTAGACCACTATATGAAATTTGCATAATCTAAAATTATAACACTACAGATTCGTTTTTTATTTAAAATACATTGACATCCGCGCCATCTCGTAGCTAAGTTGTGAACTGACATAACTAATCGTTAACAAATGACAGAAAGTGTTGCAATTCCAAAATAATAATTACCTACGTTTATAGTTTTTTTAAGTTGCACATGTCATAAGTAGCGACATCTGTTATCCAAAGACTATGTATATTATATTAATACAATCTGCTATTTCGACAGCAAAGTCACTGAACAGATAGCTAGTAAGCTAATAAACCCGGCTGCTACGTAAAGAGGCTCGGGTTCGAAACTCACCACAAGAAATAATTTTTGCATTTATTTGAGGTTTATTTGAACAACATTAACACGTTCCCTGTCCCAGTACAAAGTTATAAAATCTATTTGTACGTCCACCTACAATCTCGCCATAACTTGACAATAATCATTCAAGGGATTACATTTATACTAATATGACCTAAAAAAACATTTTTTTAACAGAAAATTACTGAAAAAAAAAATTATGACTCGCTAAGGAGTCATGGACGTGTGAACTAAAGATTGTGTGACTCCCTAAGGAGTCAAGGACGTGTTAACTAAAAATATTGTGACTCCTTGGGGAGTCAAGTAAGTCAATTATAATTTTTTTATATATTCTGTGGTATGAAATGTCAATATCTGCTGTGAAATGTCGTAACTGTAAGTTTGAACAAAGTTCAAATAAAAGAGGATCTTTACATCGGCTCAGTTGCCAAAAAGGAAAAAAAAAGAGGATCTTTGTTTTCATAATGGCTGCTCAGAATATTCGTGCTACTGACATAATCCGTTTACTTGAAAACAGTGACCAATCGAGTTCCGAGGACGAGGACGCGCTGCTTTTTGAACGTGTGTCTGCACCAACTATTATTTATGAAACTATCGACGATAATATAGACTATATTCAGGAGGAGGATCTACGCCAAGAAGAACAGCAGTCTAATGTGCCCATTCATGCAAATATATCCCTACAAGATCCCCGAGTAGAAACTCAATGGTCGTTTCAAGTAGATGACCTACCCTCAGAAAATTTTACAGGTTGGGATTACCTCTCTCGACAGTTCATTCACTTTGACATGAACACGGATGTATTCACTATATTTCGCCAAATTGTGGATGACAAAGTTATAAAACTAATGGTGGAACAGACTATTACGAATATTTACGGCAGGCGTCTAAAAGAGAGAGCTTCAGGAGAATATAGTCGCATAAAAAGATGGACTGACGTAACAGAACATGAAATGCTAAAATTTTTAGGAATGGTGCTGTTCACTGGACTTGTCAAACTACCCACAATTGAGAGTTATTGGAAGAAAAACCCTATATATTTCCATCCGCTCATGCACGATATAAATTTATCCTATAATCGCTACTGCATTTTACTAAAATGTTGGCATTTTGCTGATAATGAGGCTCCAAGGAATGATGAAGACAGGCTTTATAAAATAAAGCCACTTGTAGACCTGATTATGGAAAACGGCCATGCAATATACACACCAGGGCGTGTTATTGTGGTCGATGAATCAATGGTGCACTTTCGCGGACGTATATTCTTTCGGCAATACATACCATCTAAAGCCCACAAATATGGCGTTAAAATTTACAAGCTATGTACAATTGATGGTTTTGTATGGGAGTATGAAATTTACTGCGGTCTAAGCCAAAAAGTCTACGATTTGGATTTATCTGGAAGTATAGTCGCACGCCTTGCTGAAAACTTGCTAGATGAGGGTAGATTGATAATAACTGATAATTTTTACACCAGTGTTCCTCTAGCAAGTTTTTTGAAGAGCCGTCGTACTGATTTGCTAGGTACAGTGAATAAAAAACGAAGAGGCCTTCCGCAACTTGTTACTGAAAGTAAATTGAAGAAAAGAGAGATTGCAGCTATGCAAAAAAGCAATATTACTGTGCTGAAATGGCACGATAAACGTGAAGTTTTACTTCTTTCTACATGCCATGGAAAAGAAATGAAAATGAGTAGCGGGCGAACACCACAACTCAAACCTGAAATGGTTTTGGAGTATAATAGAGGGAAAAAAGGTATCGATGTGTCGGATCAGTTGAGTAGCTACAATAGTCCTACAAGAAAATCGTTGATTTGGTACAAAAAAATTGCCGTAGACTTGGTGTCAATTGCGGTGGTAAACTCGTGCCTTATTTTCAATGAACTGCAAAGGAACTCTGGGCAAAAGAAGCTTTCCATGTTATCGGCACATGAAATAATAATAAAAAATTTGCTCGAGATAAGAGACGAAAATCAAACATCTGTTGGACGTCCGCAGTTATTACCTGAAAACAAACACACCTTCGAGAAAATGACCAAGGAACCAGGTCGTAAGACGAATAAAAAACGATGCAAAGGCTGCTACAATAAGCTCATTTCAGAGGGACAATCTTCAAAATTAGCAGGGACAAAGGCTTCTAAAGTGATAACATGGTGCCCCAAGTGTAAAATAGTGCTCTGCCGTCCATGTTATAATGTATTACATTGATTTAAATAAATAAACAACAAAGCCTACAAAAAATCATAGTTTTATTTAACCCTCTTCATATATGGGAAACTGGCAACATTTTACGGCGGCTCTTTAAAATTTTCGGTAGCCTTATTATTTGACCATACGTCCATGAAAATCTTTTTCTTCTTATTCATACGTCCTGTCAAATAAAAAACATCAAATTTACTCTTGGATTATGACTCCAATTAGAGTCATGGACATATGAGTTTGGTACAAATGTGACTCCTTTGGAGTCATTGGACAGTGAACGTGTTAAATCATGAACTTCTTAGAAAACATTACGTTCCGTCGCACACGCACACGCTCGGAACCAGAAAATGACAGTATTATTTCACACACAATAAACGAAACCATTAACAGCATGCCTGACTTGTCTGAAGGCGAAGATGACTACCAAATAAAAACATTGACGATTGAAATTGAAAATCTGACATCTCAATTAAATGGCGCGCACAAAGAAATTGAACTATTGTCATTAGAGAATAATAACTTAAAGCAAACAAATGATGAGTTACGTAAAAGAAACGAGCTTCTTAAAAAGATTAACAGCCCAGCTAAACTTAGAGCTACACCAAAAAAATCTATAAAAAAGTGTTCAAACACAAAGGAGACACAGACAGAAACAAATGTAACAAGTTGTCCTAGTAAAAGTTCACCGGCCGTAAAATCGCAGAGGAAACACACCAATAATAATCAGTTCGTAACAGACGTATCAAATACACCTAAGGGCTGCTCTACAAACTCGTCAAAAAAGGAAAATATCCTCGGGAAGACCACAAAGGCTACCAAATCAGAATCCACTAAGAATAAACTATGTATTATTAGTGCCAATAAAATAAATAATATTCTATCAATCGCAGAGGACACATTTCAAAACAGTCAGATATGTCATTACATCTCTCCAAACTGTGGATTATTACATCTTGTTAGTAACCTGCATCAAAAAGTAACGGACTACACAATGAATGATCATTGTATCATTTTAGTTGGAGAGGAAGACTTCCAAAGAACCAATAACTATGTAGAAATAATAATAGAAGTAAGGAAGATATTAGAAAAAATTAAGCATACCAATGTTATTTTATGTGTTCCCACCTTTAAATTAAGTAATTACTCAACTATGTTTAATTGGCGCATAGAGACTTTTAACAATTTACTACATCTTGATTTACAAACATATGGTTACGCAACTGCATTTGACTCGAATTTGGATTTACTGTATGACTTTACAATGTTCTCAAAAGTCAGTAGAAAAATAAACGACCGTGGAATGCGAAATATATTTCACAACTTACTGTTAACTGTATCTGAAAGCTCGCCGACAGAATATGAAGATATTATAACTGATGAAAATGTCAACGTCGTGTCACCAAGTCGTGAGTTTTTTCGTTGATTACATGTACGTTTTGCACCAAAATATTGCCGGACTTCTAAACAAATCAGATTTATTATATATTTACATTCAAGAATTGTCAAGTAAACAGAAGGCTGTAGACGTATTATGTATTACCGAGCATTTTATAATTTCAGGCCAAGAAAAATTATTAAATATACCTAATTACAAGTTAGCTGCATGCTATGCTAGACAAAATAGAAAACGTGGTGGTGCCTGTATTCTAATAAAAGTTGGGCATGAGTACAAAGAACTACCTGAGATAATGAAATGCTCGATATCAGGAATTATAGAATGTTGCGCTGTAGAATTACCTGTACAAAAAATTATATTTATATGTGTATATAGACCTCCTAAACTGTGTAACCTGAATAAGTTTTATGAAAACTTAGATCTCATTTTAAAAAAAGTGTGTATAAAACCTTTAAAAAAAGTAATTTTATGTGGAGATTTTAATATAGATGTTTTAAACAGGAATAGAATGACGTTAGAATTTGAATGTTTTCTTAGGAGCTACAACCTCAAACTAGAAATTAATCAACCAACTCGATTTATCAGTAATACGTGTTTGGACAATTTTGCACATAATTTTAAGAATGACTGCCTCCATGAAGTGATTGATTTTGGATTATCTGACCACACAGCCCAATTAATGAAAATAAAAGTTAAAAAAACCAGACAATTAAAATCGTGGAGAACATTAAGAAGAGATATAACCGAGGAAAATCTTATTAAATTTAGAACACATCTCCAAAGCCTATCGTTTTCTGATGTTTATAACACAGAAAATTCTAACAAAGCGTATGATAACTTCTTAGAAATGTTCCTACTTTTATATGATCTCTGTTTCCCTCATAAATTAGTAACTATAAAATCTGAAAAAAGAATAAAATGGGTTTCTCGGGGGATACGAATATGTAGCAAGAGACAACGTCAATTACTGTGGCAACATAGGCTTAAACCAAATTGTGAAAATAAAAGGAAATTTATTGATTACTCAAAAAGATTTAAGAAAATCATTAAACTGACCCAGAAAGCTCAAAATAACTATATGATAAATAACTCTAAAAATAAATCCAAGACTGCCTGGCAAGTTATTAATAATAATAAAATGGTAAAAGAACCCATTTGTCAAATAAAAAAAGGTAATGAATTAATTACAGACCCTAAAATAATAGCCGAATCTTTCAATAATTTCTTTATTGACCAGATTTCGGGTAAAACAAAACACACGTCAGGCAATATTAATATTAATATCAACCCACATTCAATATTCATGACTCCAGTTATTCCGCAGGATGTAACGCGTGTAATACGAAACTTAAAAAATAAAAAGAGCGTCGGCTATGATGGCATTTCAACCAAGGTTGTTAAATTCGTTTCAAATTGTATAGCTGCGCCCCTTGCTCATATCATTAACGTCAGCATATACTCTGGAGTATTTCCAGAAAGTCTAAAAACTGTAATAGTTAAACCACTGTATAAAAAGAATGATAAAGACGAAATGGAAAACTATAGACCAATTTCACTAATTCCCATATTCTCAAAGATCATAGAAAAATTCATTTATGAATCTCTCTACAGCTTTTTAACAAAATACCACATACTTTGTGACGAACAAAAGGGTTTCAAAATAAAAACATCAATATGGCTATTTTCGACTTCCTCCATAAAATAATGCCAAAAGTGGACTCTAAAATACCTACATGCGCAATATATGCCGATATGTCGAAGGCGTTTGACTGTGTGGATCACGATACCCTTCTAACCAAACTTTGCGCATATGGTATTCGTGGCAATGCCCTTAATCTAATCAAAACGTATTTAAAGGGCCGTAGACAATGTACGGAGATATCGAGCCTGTGTTTAAAATCTAGAAAGGAATTAAAATCTATATCATCTTTTAAGGAAATAAAATATGGTGTCCCGCAGGGCAGCGTTCTCGGACCTCTGTTATTTTTATTATATATAAATGACTTGCCACAGCATATTCTTTATCCAATGGTATTATTTGCAGATGATAGCACATCAATTGTTTCATGTATCAATAAAGAATCTTATGTTAATGACATTAATAATACAATTAGTAGTTTAATAAAGTGGCTTGACCATAATAATTTAGTTATTAATCTCCAAAAAACAAAAATCATGCACTTTCATCAACGCATACATATGGGAGATATGGATATAAACTACAATGGTCAGACTATAGAAAAAGTAAATAGTACAAAATTTTTAGGAATTTTAATTGACAGCCAGTTAACTTGGAAGCCGCAAGCAGAAGATATATGTAAACGATTAGGTACAGCTGCGTTTATGTTGCATAATTTATCCAAAAAAGTAAATATACCGACAATATTAGTGGCTTACCATGGTCTAGTAATTTCTATATTAAGATTTGGTATAATATTTTGGGGTCATTGCAGTGAACGGGAAAGCATTTTTAAAGCACAAAAGCGCTGCTTGAGGTCTATATTTGGTCTTAAAGTAACAGACAGTTGCGTATCTATATTTAAGTCTCATAAATTATTAACCTTCCCATGTCTCTATATCCTAGAATTGGCAATTTTTGTAATAACTAATCGATCTTTATTTGCAACTTTAATAGAAACCAGAAAACGAAATACAGCTATGAGATCTCAATACCAGAATTTGCTAAGCACGGGTGTATATAAAACTAGCTTATTAAAAAGAAATGTAATTTGTATGGCTCCTGTAATCTTTAATAAAATACCTGATGGAATCAAAAACTTACCATTACAAAAATTTAAAAAACGTTTTACAGAACTACTTGTAGATAAATGTTATTATTCTGTGCAAGATTTCCTAAACGATAATTTTTTGTAATGCTTTTTTTATTTTATTCTACTCTAATTATCTATTCTAGTATTTTATAACTTAGTACTTACTTTGTATTGAATGTAGACATGCAGGAAAAATAACTATAAAAATAGCTTTAGTATTTGAAACTGACCTAAGAATTATAAATTGACTTTAATATTGCAAATGGACATTGGTATTGTATGGTGACATTTTTAATTGCATATTGACATTAATAATGTATAATGACACTAGCACTGTAAACTGACATTAGTATTTTATATTGACATTTTTGTATTGTATATTGACATTTTGTATGTATATTGACACCATTGCCTTGACATTGATATCTGTCGCTATTTATGATTAATCAATATGTAATAAGGAATCTTTTAAATTTTTTTATTTTTTTTTGCTGTCCAGTCTGATTGAGGTCTTTATGAGTTATATGATAAATGTTACAATTCTATGCAAGATTTCATAAACAATAGTATTTTTTTGTAATATCCTAGATTCTTTACGTTGTATTAAATTTGCATGCTATATAAGGCAGAATGTACACGGATCCTATTATATTATCAACAACTTATGTTTATGTACCTACATTCTAAGCAAATAAAAAATATTCTATTCTATTCACAATCGCGATCAACCTTGAATACGCAGTAAGAAACCGATTTTTGCCCCAGCAGCCATTTTGGTTCAACTTATTTGCCGCAATTTTTATTGCCCTATTTGAGAATTTCATTACAATGTGGGTGGTTCAACCAAAATCTATTGCACATTATGCGATCAATGTCACCCTTATTTTGAGGGAACGTAAAAACTAGTTTTCAGTGATTATGCGTTGATTTATTTTGGTTTTAATCTAGTGTATAATATCTAATTTTTTCGTTCAGAGATGCAAACTTGAACTTGGTGACAAGTGCACGCGTCTTCGTATCACCATTATAATGAATTTCATTACAAATCAATTAAAATAAAGTCTGAACCAAAAGATCTTAATAAGTACTTAACTATTTACATTTATTCATTATCTATTAATTAATCCACTCTAAACTAACACATACAAAAAGTCGGGATTTTTTTTTCACTGACGAATTCGAACTAGGTACATCTAAGGCTAAATTATTTGTTTTATGTTGCTTTCGTAGAATAAATGGGCGGAGTCTCGTACAGGTTGATCACTCGCGACATGACGTGCGTGCGAAAAATCACAACGGTGATTCTGTTTTTTTTTTTTTAAAGAAGTTTACTTATAGAGATATTCTAAAAAACAGTTAAAATTAAAAAAAAAAAATAACAAATACTATTGATTATTAACCAGGAATCTTACTTTTATATGAATATCTAAGAGTTTTATTATAACCTCCTGAAATTTTGTGCAGTTTCAAAACTGCACCTTATATATACACGTAATTGTGTGTATAAAAGATAAACATATAAACGTATAAAATATACCTTTTTTGCTACCTCAAATTAGTTTATTTGATCACTATAAGATATATCTCATCAATTGTATGTATTTTTTTATTTATGTTCAAGCTGTGTACTTCTATAAGTGACAAGTTCACCACTATAAGTTATTTTTTTTTGTAATTTTTAATTAGTGAATAAATCGTTGGAGTACCTTAATTTATATAAATAAATAAAAAGCGTGCCAAAGCGCACAGCGTCACGGCAATAGCAGTGCTTATTTCTGTATCCAATATCGACGAGCGCGCGAACTAAACTGTGAGTGTGAGCGATCACGAATGTGGAAGGACATGTTTTTCGCGGTGACTTCGCGGCAAATTTACGGCGCGAATCCGCGCAGGAGTCTGGAGCCCGTATAACAAATAAACATTATTTATTTGACATAAATTTTTTCTTGCGCCCTATATGGTGTTGAGATTACTACTGTGGAGATTACTAATATGTAGCAAGCTAGCTCACAGTTTGCGGGTGGTTTTTGGGCTGTCAATGTATTGAGCTAGTTTACGACGACAGCCTCATTTGATCAAAAGGCAATAATCTAATTTATATTTTCCGTTATCAAAATAAAAAAAAAAGTGCCAAACAAAAAAACAAAACGTAGTCTATGAATTACTGAAATTTATCTATAAAAAAAGTTATTGTATTGTGCTTAACTGAAGTTTGTGAAGTTTTGTTGTTGGAAGCTTTTTCTTTTAACCAAATTAAAACGTCGAGTAAACGTTTTAATTCGTGAGCCATGACAGCAGAAGTGATGAAAGTTGAGTTGGAGATTGAGACGTGTTGCATCTGCGGCGGCGGCGGCGAGCTGCTGTCGCCGGAGGAGCACGATGCGGGCGCTCCGCCCATGCAGGTGCCGCTGCGCACCATGCTAGTGCACCTCAACTCCAGCAAGGTACGCCGACCCATTTTATTTGTCAGGTCATTATCAAAACAATTTCATAACCTATAATTTTTGTTAGACGGTTCGCGTCAAAAACTCAAAAGAACGCTTGGACCTAAAACCTGATCCTTCGTTGATAGTTCGTATCAACGAAGGATTAGGTTTTAGGTCCAAGAGTTCTTTATTTTGTTAATTGACGCTTTTCTAATATCAAAGCTTGGGCAACTGAAGGAACACTGACTTTTATAAGTTAGACGATTTTATTTAAGAATGCTTGGCTCAATGCTGGTCCAGCTCCACTACTAAAAAAAAAAAAAAACCACTAGGGTTTACAAATTCATTAGTTTGGGAAATACTCCCTTTTTTTTAATTTGATATTTTTATAGTATTGTATAATGTAGAAGCATTTTTTTTTTTCAAAGTTTGTAAATAGTGAGTGAGTACCATGGGGCAATTTATGGTTTTAGTTTGAGAGTTTGTCATGCTCACTCAAATGTCTCACTGATAGCAGCACACGTGTTGGATCATTCGGTTCCCTTCAAAATGGTTGAGCTGAGTGGTGCTGATATTAGAGAGGGGTCTTCAGCGTAATTTTCGTTAACAAATTTAGACTGTTCATCAACGAGTCAGTCGACTAGTTGAATTCTTCAACAGAGGAACAGATGGTTCAAATACTATAAAGAACTTCTCAATGAGGAATTCCCAAATGAAGATCCAGCAAGCTGCAAACCTACAAATGGACCAATTCCTGAAGTAGATGTAGCCAAAGTTGGACATGCGGTGGCTAAAATGAAAAATCGAAAAGCTACAGGCCCTGACGAGATACCAGTGGAGATTTGGAAATGTTTTGGCCCGATAGCTGTAGCCTGGCTAACTAAATTATTTAAAATAATTTTGGCCACCAAACGCATTCCTAGGTCATGGCACCAGAGCTACTTACTCCCATTTTATAAAAACAAGGGCGATGTGGCACAGTGCAAAAGCTACAGAGGAATAAAACTGACCTCACATACGCTTAAAATATCTGTATAGATTCTGTGACAAAAAAATAAATCATAAAATGGATTGATGTGGGTGCACCAGTGGGCGCATACCAAGCATGTTAAAATTACATTTAAACACAACAGATGCTGAATTTCGAGAGGACAGATTGCATCAGAAAAAAAAAACCCTTAAAATATGGAAATGAATCATTAATAGATGCCGGCGTCCTCTTGCGAATTAATGAATTAATAGACGCCTCACTGATATTTCTGTAATATCTCCTAATCAGTTTGGCTTAACAGCATCTAGATCGACCACTGACGCTATCCAAACAATCAGAATACTGATGGAAAAATATAAGACCAACAAAAAGGACCTACACCTAACATTCATTGACCTCGAGAAAGTGTTTGATCAAGTACCGCATAAGTTAGTGTGGCAAGCTCAAAATATACCCGAGTATTACATTGATCTAGTCAAGGATATAGACAACAATGCTAGCACAAGAGTTAGAAGCCTGGCAGGGGCAAGCGATGCTTTTCAGGTCAAGGTGGGCATCCATCAGGGTTCTGCTCTCAGCCCGCTTTAATTCAACTTGGTAATGGATATACCGTCCCAACTGCCATGGACTATGCTATACGCGGACGACATTGTTCTGGCCGCTGATAATGCAAGACCTTCTAAATACGTGGACACAGTCCCTGGAAAGGTTTGGCCAAAGGGTTAGCAGGAGCAAAACCGAATACCTGAAGTGCTCTTTCAGTGGAATCACGGTACCAGAGACTACATATTTGCATTGGGTCGACTCCTATTCCCACGGTGGATAAATTTATACAGCGTGGCGATTAGGTTATCACATTAAATTATGCAGCATGTATTACAAGTGGTTATCAGTCCGTTAAAATAGTAAAATAAATAAATTTTACTAAAATTAAGAAAATGCATTTTTCAAACAAAATAAATAGCGTATAAAATGGGTAAAAAATAAATCATCCTTTATAATATTAGTTCACTGACCTGTAAAAGCGGCAACGCCGCGGCGCCGGCGAGTACGCGCCGTACCTACGCGAGATACGAATACCTACTTGTGGGTGTAGGCACGCGTGCGTGGTGTAATTATGCGACATAGGTACTTTATGTTGTTGTTTTAAGAAATCATCACATATTAACTTTAAAAATCTCCACTTAAATTTTAAACATTTTCAAAATGTCCACCATGCTTCTTTACACACAAACGATATCGTCTTATGATATTGTTTCGAACTTTTCTAAATAGGTAACCATTCGCGGCTAAATTTTTTAAATTGTCAAAGGCACGAATTATTCGATTTTTTTAAATCATCATCTTTAAATGTCCGCATAAAAAAAAATCGAGAGGTGTTTAAGCGTCTGATTACGCACAAACTGTCCTGTACACACCACTTTCACTAATGTACAACTAATAATACAAACAGTATTATTAAACTATCTAATTCCTATTACAAAAATAAAGCTAACACAAATCAATATCGACAAAAAAAAAAGATAGTAAACTCGTCAACTATCCTTCAAGTATTTTGGCGGCGGACTAGATTCATTCATTGTACGCACCAAAGAAATTAGAATTATGCCTATAAGCACTCCCGTACCCCGTAGCATTTCGAGTATTAGAAATTTATACCTTAAGTCGTCAACCGTAAGAATATTGTTGCATATTTTTTCATACCTCTCATGCGGTCTCTTTTTATCTTCAAAGACGCCTTCAACTATTAGTAAGGACATTTTTGTCTTGAATTGTTTACGTTTCTTATTACGAGAAACATAAACCAATTCAAACGTAAACAGTTTGTAAAATGAAAGTCTAGTACTTGTAGGTAATACGAATGGCAACGTTTGAAGTTGTGAACTAGGTATCTTTACCAACCACGGGTCTTTGACCTAATTTTATTGGCCAGCTGATTAAGTTTATGCAATACATGATGTTGCGAAATATTAAAATGAAAAAAAAAATCCCACGGCTATAATATTGTTTATTATTAAATTATTTTAACCGTATATGATAAAATACCTAATTCTGAGTACGTGGTTTCAATTAATGTGATAACCTAATCGCCACGCTGTATACCTTGGCTCCATGTTCACAACAGACGCTAACGTCGACACCAGAGTATACAAAACGGCAGTCGGTCCAGCGCTTCTGTATGGGTCCGAATGTTAGACAGTAAAAAAGACGCATGAACAGAATGTCCATACCAACGAATTGAAGATGCTAAGATGGGCGGGAGGTGTGACTAGGTTTGACAGAGTGCGAAATGAACACATTCGAGGAAGCTTCAAAGTCGCACCAATCTCCGAAAAGATGACCGAAAATCGCTTTCGTTGGTATGGACACGTTCAAAGACGCAGTGAGGACCACGTAGTTCAAATCGCCTTACGCCTACCAGAACAAAAAAGAGGTAGAGGCCGCCCGCCATTGACCTGGTGTTCAAATATAGAGAGGGACCTCAAGAAAGCCCAGTTGCCAAAAAATTGACAACCCAAGATAGAGCCACGAAAGTGAGGAGACCCGACTCCAAATAATGGGACCAGGGAAGGAAGAAGAAGAAGATGAAAATATCAGCCTTAGTTTTGGGTTGCCAACCATACTTTATAATAACATAACTTACTTTATTTTTATACATTATACTTTTGCATAAAAATTAAGTACATGAAATTTTTTTCAATCTTTACTATGATGCGTAAAATAAAACAAAATGAATAATTACTGAACTATTATAATATGTAGGGTTCACCCCTACCACATAGTTTATTTACATTTATTATAAACCTACACAAGACTTAACAATTACAACACAAACATAAACACAGTCACATTATTATTTATATTAGTATTTACGTTTATCAAAATTACACAACACAACATTCACGGCATTTATAATGTTCAACATTATAATGTCGGATGGTGTCGGTGGCCAAAGCCCGCGAGCCGCGAGCGCGAGCGGTTGAGCGGCCAGGTGAACTCATTTACTTTTGACGAACGGAGGTCCGTCGGACACAGACCTCGCCGCTTACCGCCTGCGCCGCGCCCGTGCATCTTTCCGCCGTATATTGTTACGCGAAGTTCTATTGTTTTTGTGAACTATTGTACTGTGCTGTGACTGTAAATTGTGTGTTTCTTCTGTCCGTTCTCCTTCTGTATTTAACAGTGTAGTAACAGTGCGAGTAAACTGTAAGTACTTTCCGGGTGACTTTTATTTCCGCACACCCGCACTCGCCACCATACACACTCGCTAAACTGGTGACCCCGAGACGAACACGTCTAAAACAAAATGAGTGACAGTGAAACAGGGCACACAGCATCATCACAGCCCGCTGACCATGTTGCGCACCGCGTGCGCAAAACCAAGCGCCTCTCGGGTCCAAAGGTCGAGCCAGCCGAGGTGTACCGCGTCGCTCCGCACCTACCTCCATTTTGGCCCGAGGAGCCAGAGATCTGGTTCGCACAAATAGAGGCGCAATTTGAGAACGCCGGGGTGACGAACGACGTCACAAAATACAATTACGTCGTCGGACACCTCGATCATCAGCAGTCCATGCAGGTCAAGGGCATTATCATGTCCCCACCCGCGCACAACCGGTACGAGAGGCTGAAGACGGAGTTGGTGCGAAGGCTCTCGGCCTCTCAGGAGCGCAAGGTGAAGCAGCTGCTGATGCATGAGGAGCAGGGAGACCGCAAGCCGTCACAGTTCCTCCGCTACCTGCAAGGGTTAGCAGGACCAGCTGTGCCCGAGGACTTCGTG
Organism: Leucania comma; assembly: GCA_958295575.1. NCBI lineage: Eukaryota > Metazoa > Arthropoda > Insecta > Lepidoptera > Noctuidae > Leucania > Leucania comma. Next base: position 502,674 of record OY282482.1, on the reverse strand, counting down.
CGCACCATCTGGTGCAGCCGACTCTCCACCAGCATCCAGCCCCTCCTTGCATCGCAGCCTCACAGCACCCTGAGCGCGCTAGCCGAGCTGGCAGACCGCGTCCAGGAGATCGTCGCGCCAGCAGGCCACGTCGCAGCGGCCTCGACAGCAGGACCCTCCAGCAGCGAGATGGCCGCCGAGATCGCCGAACTGAAGCGGGCCGTGAAGGACCTGCTAAAAAATAAAAAATTAAAAAAAATGAAAAAAAAAAAAATATATATATTATTGATGCTTCTACGTTTATTTAACGGAAATATGATACCAAAAATGTAAGGATACCTAATGAAAAACTAAGTACATAAAGCACTTAAAAATTGTCATCAAGAGAAGAAACAATAAATAAAATTTAGAAAAATTCTTAAAACAATGTGATTAGTTATTTTTCTTCAAAAACAGTTGGCAACTCTACCTCAGCTAGCCAGTGTGTAGACCACGGATATCGAGGGATATGCCTTGGGGGCGTGGCACGTGGCGCCTCGATCTGGGCAAACGACCCTTATAATCGAACAACGGCTGTACGCTTCATTCATTTGCTTTGCAATTGCGTACAGGGTACTACTGATGCGTAAAAAACCAAAATGCCGAGTTGTGCAGTAATTATATACAAAAATAGGTCACATATCAACAACCTGAAGACAAATGGCGTATCCTGCCACCGGTAATTAAACAATTAAGTCACTTTTTTATATTTTAAATCAATTTTTAAATATTTCACGAACTCAAGTTCGGAACGACACGAACTAGCCCGAATCTTCCCGAACGCAATGACCGCAATGACCGTTCAAGATTTAGAGAGGTGCAATCGAGTGCGTGAGGCTGATTTTATCGATATGCGTATTATTCGCAGTTCAATATTTTTTTACATTTCTATGAATATTGTCGTATTACATGTATAGTAAGAGTTAAATTAGTTATTGAATGAATGTTGTTTGAACGAAATTAAGGTATTTTTATTTCAATACCCGTGAACTTAAATTGACATTATATCTAAAGATTGAGATGATCAAAAATTATAGTACAATATGATAAGTAGCACGATAAACAAGTATAATTTTATACAGTTATTTATTTTTGGTCAAAAGTTACAATATTTTATGTTTGCTATGCAAAACTATTAAATTATTTTTTTTTTAAATCTGGGTATTTGGTGTTTTCGTACGCCCTAGTTGTAGTGGAGCTGGACCAGCATTGATCCAAGCATTTTTATCTTGATATAATTCTCCAACTTATAATAATATAATTTCTATTCCAACTCCTTCTGTTTTCATGCAGTACGACTGTGTAACTCACTTCCAGCAAAGATTTGTGATGAAAAAAAAATATTTTTTTGCGATTCGGAAATGTGAGAAGAAGAATCATCCCAAGAAAAAGAATCCTTGGTGCGCGAGTCGGATTCACACTTGACCAGTATTTTTTTGTTTGATGTATTTATTTTGAGTAGTTAGTGTGAGTTATTTCATCATAACGAATTCGATCCTGTCAGCATCAACTACCTACAATTTGTTTAAAATGAAAACGAGTTTGCTAGATGACGCTATTTTGATTCCATAGAAATGTATGTTAACGCTAGCGAGTTGGAATACGTGTATAAAATTTACCTAAATGTTTAAACCAACTCTGAATGTAGGTAATCACATAAGATTAAAATCATATAGTTAAGATTAAGTAATATATTGTTTAATAATAACAGCATGATATTTAACAGAGAACGTTCCCTTGAACCGGTAATACGATATAAAAAAACGAATTCCTATTTTATTTTATAATCATTACTCACTTTTCGGATAAGTATATAAAAAAGAAATTATTTAAAGAAACTTAGACGAAGTAATTATATTACAAGAATATGCTGAAATTAAATATCGATAACAATTATCGACAATCGGTTCGATGCTCTAATTGCATGCGTGTGCATTGAATGTTTCCGTGCTTACAAGCGAATGCCCCGCCCATTCTATTTATGTGTGCTATTAGAAATTGATTTAGTGTAGCTGCTTTCTTCTTAGTGTGCGTGTACAAATTTTGAGTGTGTGTCGTTTATACACTATTTGTGAATGTTGTAATTATTTTGGTGGGAGATAAGCGGTTGCGCAAGGATTTCTTATTACTTTGCAATGAAGGCATATCTCCGGATATCTATGGTGTAGACATACTCTCTAAGTCCCGATTACTCCCTTGCATAATATTATACCATGTCACACTGACATGTCAACTAAAATCCAGTCTATGGCTATAACTTTAAAGTTCAATTTCGTTAACAAAGTTTAATAACCGAATACGTTTAGGCATCGTCATTGAGGTGGTTGTATGTAAGAATGTTGTGGAACTTTTGATTTCAGTCGTCTATGAATATGAATCGACTAGTCCACGCTTAAATGATAGCCTGATAGGATTGGTTCCCTTTACGCCGATTCTCTCTACGTCGATTCTGACGGCTATTGTTCTTGAAAAATGTTGCAATTTTACGCTTTCTATTCCCGTTATGTCGATTTTGGTCAAAAAGTACAGTCAGGATATAAATTAAAAGCCAGTTTCAATAAAATATTGTTCTATTATTGTAATACACTATGATTGAGTCATTCATTCATTCAATGCTGGCTAACAATTCTCTTAACCTGTTGACTATCGTAATTAGAGACACAATAGAAAGACAATAGGTGTGCGGACGCCGGCGTCCTCTCGGGGAATAATGAATTAAAACAGTATATATAGGGCAACTGGTAATTAGTGACCGATTCTTAATCGCGTGATTGTAGTCATGATAACCAACAACTTTTACTATGGGACCAAACCCAAAATCGCGAAAATATCTGCTGGTCAGTACATTTATGTTCGCCTAACTGGTCAAAATGTTGGCTGATTTTTTGCGTAATTTCAGGTTTGGTCCCATTGTAAAAGTAGTTTTTATTGTTCTAATAATTGTTCTCAAACAGGCTTTCCTAATCTCTATAAATCATAATTTAGAATAATAATCATGGTGTAAATGTAATAGCATGTAGTCACACCGCCGCTATGTCTAAATTGCTGTATTTAATTTATGTAAAATCACCAATGCACTTTTGATCTTAGTATGTTGCATTTAATACTTAGTCTAATATAGTATAAGTATATATTTTATTATTTTTTTAAAGATTATATTATATTATCAGGTGGTATCAGTACGGGACTAAAACCGTGAGTGTGAAACTTTACTTATATCAATGGAATTTCGAGCTTAATTATTTGGAAGAATTTGAACTTTATTTACTTGAAGAATTTAACTTAGAAAACTTTATAATAATATGAACATTAACTTAGAATATTTTATCAATATTTTAGACTTAGAATAATTTTGCGAAAATTTGGTTGAGGCGGGGAACCTATGCCCGATTTTTCTTCGATAGTCGAACTATTGCCTAAAGACTTTTAAAAATTCCTTACATTATAATGTAACTTCTTAAAAATAATTTGGATTTCTTAATTGTTTATTTTATGCTATTGAGATAACTTTGTAACTTTTTAGTCAGTTTTCAGCAAAGATATTTGTTAGATTTAGTATACAATATGGAGTCGTTAACTAATAAACAAGAAGACATTTACAGTAGAATAGATAAGGCTTATGTGAACTTCAAAAAATCTCCTAAGGAACGAATTACGCGGCCTTATTGTAAAGTCAGATTAGAAAATTTGGAAAAACTGTGGGATCAGTTAGCAACCGGCCATAGTAAATTATATGAGCAATTTGAGCCTGATAAGTTGAAACAAAGTCGATATGTGAAAAATGATGTTTATGATTCAGCAGAAGAAGTGTATGTCCAATATAAAACTGATCTTGAAACTGTGTTAGAGTCATTTTATATTAAAGAAGATTCTTTTTAGATCCTGTAGTAGTACTTCCAAGCAATGTCAAGTAAAATTGCCAAAAATAATTATACCAGTATTTTCAGGAAAGTATACCGATTGGGTAACCTTTAGGGATTTATTCTTATCTCTTATTCACAATAATAAAAGTTTAGATAATGTGCAGCGAATGCAGTACCTGAAAGGATATCTGTCCGGGGAAGCAGAACAACTTCTTCGACAAATACCCATTTCAGATGCGAACTATGATCGATGTTGGGAACTTTTGAATTCACGTTATAATAATAAAAGATATTTGTCACATTTTATTATAAAAAGGTTACTCAGTCAGAGAAATCTCGATAAAGAATCAGCTTTTGGACTAAAGGAATTACTTGATAACACCAATGATTGTTTAAAGGCGCTTTCTAATCTCGGAATTAATGTTGATACCCTGGGACATTATAATTATCCATATAATAACTTTGAAGCTAGATCCCGAATCCCGAAAGCAGTGGGAATTTAATATAACTGAACAAAATTCATCAGAGGAACTGCCCACACTTATTCAGTTTACCGAATTTTTAACTAATCGCTATAGAGCTTTAGAGTTTTTAGATAACAAAACTAATTCTGGATCTAGAAATCAATTTAATAATGCCAGGGGTACAGGTACAAATAAGATAAGTAGTTTACATGTTGCAAACGTTCAATGTTCCTTTTGTTCGGAGCCACATAGGCTTACTTATTGCAAACAATTTGTACAAAAATTAGATTGTGACGCTCGTCGTAGTTTTGTACTAGAAAAGGGTATTTGCTTCAATTGCTTGGGTAACAACCACTCTGCTAAAGTGTGTAATAGTCCAGTTAAATGTCGAATTTGTAAACGACGTCATCATTCTTTACTGCACCCCCCAAACGGGTCTTCTTCCGCGGGTTATAGTGCCAATACACAGGGAAATGCGGGATCGTTGGCACATAATGAAAACTTAGCAACGAATGATAGTATGGATAGCCCTATGTCCAAAGAAGATAGGGAAGGTAACCAATCGGTTAGCTGTTTTTCGACAGGAAAACTGCTTAATACAGTTTTATTAGCCACAGCTCTAGTGAGAGCTGAGTCGAAGGCAGGCACTTACCAAGTAGTTAGAGCATTAATAGACCAAGGTTCACAAATTTCTTTGATTACTGAAGCTACAGTGCAGTTCTTGGGATTGAAGAAAATTCCTTCAACTCATAGGATCAAAGGAGTTGGCGGAAACAAAGAAATAATATCAAGGTCAGTGGTCACCTTAAATCTACGGTCTAGAATAAATTCACATTTTAATATTCAAGTTCAGGCGTTTGTGTTAAAATCGATAACCACGCTTCTCCCCGTCACGAAGGTAACGACGGTAGAATGGGTAGATCTTCAGGAAGAAAATCTGGCAGACCCACAATATCATACTCCGAATAAAATAAATGTTTTATTAGGAGCTGATGTTTACACCCAGATTATTGAAGAAGGTTTGAAAAAGAATGTGAATGGAGCAGTCGTAGCCCAATGTTCCAAATTCGAATGGATAATATCTGGGATAGTTGATCAATCTGCTGGGGTTTCTTCGAATGTGGTCGTGATGCATGCCCATATAGACACAAATGAGGAACTAAAGAAATTTTGGGAGTTTGAAGCCGAACCCAACAATCAAAAGAGATTGTTGTCGGAGGAAGAAAAACAATGTGAAGAGTTATTTTCGGCAACTACCACCCGAGATGGAGATGGAAGATATGTGGTTAGACTTCCGTTCCGCGATCAGACTTCGATTTACCAGGAAGGTGGATTTGAAGAGATAGCTGAGAAAAGATTAAATGCATTACATATCAAATTGAAGAAAAATACCGATTTGAAAGAAAAGTATAAACAAGTGATCCAGGAATACTTACAGTTAGATCATATGGAAAGGGTTCCTGAAAAAGAAAGAGGAAGGAAGAACTCGATATACTTACCACATCACGCAGTTATAAGGGATGATAAAGATACAACCAAAGTACGTGTGGTGTTCGACGCGTCCTGTAAAGGTAAAAAGGGTTATTCATTAAACGACAAATTAATGATTGGACCCCGCTTACAACCGGAACTTCGGCACTTATTGATCGTTGGAGGAAACATCCGATATGTCTAGCAGCGGACATCGTTAAAATGTATCGGCAGGTAAAGGTAGCGACTGTTGACATCGATTGCCAAAGAATACTGTGGAAGAAAGAGCCGGAAGACGTAGTAGAGCACTATCGTATGTTGAGAGTCACTTTCGGCACTGCATCAGCTCCTTACTTGGCGGTGAAGGCCCTCCAACAAGTTGCGCATGATAACGGCGGAGATTATCCGGTGGCTGCTGAAAGAGTACTAAATGATTTTTATATGGATGATCTGCTAACTGGCTGTAATAACACTGAAGAAGGGTTAATTATTTACAAAGAAATGAACTTGTTATTAAGCAAAGCAGGATTCAAACTTCAAAAATGGATGTGCAATAATGAAAATTTACTTAATAAAATAAAAGAAATGAATGAAGGATTGGGAGAAATCGCAGAAGGTTTCCAGTTAAAAGAGGATGAGATAGTTAAATTATTAGGACTTACCTGGAATCGCCGTTCAGATGATTTCCAATACTCGGTGAAACTGCAGCAAGAACCTGGACCGATAACTAAAAGAAAAATAATTTCACACATTGCCAAATTGTATGATCCACTTGGTTGGGTAGCACCTAGTGTTATTATAGCAAAAATAATCATACAAAAGCTATGGATAGCAGGTTTGGACTGGGACGAGGAAGTAACCAATGAGATTTTAAATGAATGGAATACTTACCGGGATGGGCTATCACAGCTCTCACAAGTAAAGATACCTCGTTGGATCGGAACAAAATCAGATGACACACTTGTTGAACTGCATGGATTCTCCGATGCGTCTAAGGCAGCTTATGCGGCGGCAGTATATATTCGTCTGATTGAGGCTGATGGTAACATACGCGTTTCATTAGTAACGGCCAAGACAAAGGTAGCGCCCATCAAGCAGGTATCTATTCCCAGGCTTGAGTTCTGCGGAGCAGTAATGGTCACTAAACTCCTAGTTGAGGTAGCAAGAGTCATGACCATAGATATATCTAACGTACATGCATGGACGGATTCCACCGTGGTTCTAGCATGGCTTAACAGTCATCCTAATCGATGGAAGACGTTCGTTGCTAACCGAGTCTCAGAGATATTGACAACGTTGGATTCATCCCAATGGTCTCATGTTTCTTCAAGCCAAAATCCTGCTGACCTCGGATCACGAGGAATCTACCCCTCGGAACTATGCAAGTGTTCTTTCTGGTTCAACGGCCCAGCATTTTTATCTGAAGCTGTAATAAGTTACAGTAAGCCAAGACAATTGGAGAACGATTTAGAAATTGCGAAGGTTAACTTTACCATGACTGAGGAGTCCATATGGGATAGGTTCTCGTCATTTTCAAAATTAATACGAGTCATGGCCTACTGTAGACGTTTTTTAAAGTTAATTGGAAATAAGAAACAGTTTATTAGCTATTTACGACCAGAAGAATTGGATGAAGCTCGCAAATGCGCTATTAGAAGTTGTCAAGCAGAAGGCTTCAAAGAGGAGATTGCTGGTATTAGAAAACATGGGCATTTATTCAAGTTGAAGGGACCTCTCAAGACTTTAAATCCTTACTTCGATAAAGAAGATATTTTACGGGTAGGAGGTCGGTTAGAAAAATCACAGCTTTCTTTGAATACAAAACATCCAATACTTATACCAAAAGGATCTAAATTAACCGATTTACTGATAGCGGATGCGCATGCTAAAACGCTTCATGGCGGAGCCCAATTAACGCTAACTTATTTAAGCACAAAATATTACATAATTGGTGGTAAATCTTTAATTAAAGGCTATGTGCGAAGGTGTATTCCATGTGTGAAAGCAGCTGCGAAAACATCACAGCAATTGATGGGCCAGCTTCCAGAGGCTAGAGTTAGTCCTTCAAGACCATTTAAGTGTAGTGGTGTAGATTACGCAGGTCCGATAAACATTAGGACGACAAAGGGACGGGGTCATCACGCTTATAAGGGTTATATTTGTTTATTTGTTTGTATGGCCACACGAGCTGTGCACATTGAGGTGGTCAGTGATTTAACCACACAGGGATTTTTAGCTGCGTTCAAACGATTCGTTGCACGTAGAGGACTATGTACGGATATTTGGAGCGATAATGGAACAAATTTTGTCGGTGCTTCAAAAGAACTCCATAATTTATTTGCATCAGAAAGGTCAATCTACTTAAAAGAAATATCCGAAACATTAGCCACAAATGGCACAAAGTGGCATTTTATCCCACCTCGTGCACCGAACTTCGGAGGTTTGTGGGAGGCTGGCGTTAAATCAGTGAAGTACCACTTAAAACGTGTCATAGGGGACTCGACACTGACTTATCCACAGTCTTAGTGCAAATTGAGAATTGCCTCAATTCTAGGCCTTTGTCCACCTTAAATTCAGAGTCAGATGCCTTTGACGTCTTGACGCCAGGTCATTTCCTGATTGGGGAACCCTTGGTTGCCGTACCTGATCACAATTTTGAGACGGCTAACGTATCCAATTTACGTCGTTGGCAATTGACACAAAGAATGATGCAGGAATTTTGGCGTCGTTGGTCAAAAGAGTATCTCACAAAATTTCTGCATCGCTACAAGTGGACATGTCGAACTCCTGACCCAAACATTGGGGATGTAGTAGTGGTAAAGGAAGATGATTTGCCTCCTTGTAAATGGCTTTTGGCAAGAGTTGTAGAGAAACACCCTGGACTGGACAAAATTACGCGAGTCGTTACTTTACGCACTCAAAGAGCCTTAATAAAAAGGCCTATTGCAAAAATATGTATTTTACCGGTCACACAGTAGTTATGTAATTAAACAATGTTATAATGATAATATAGGTATTTTTTAACCCTTGGTTGGTATTGTGAATTCATGTTTTAATTTATTTGTTGATGTTCTCATGGTGGGCGGTGCCCATGTAAATGTATTTAATGGAAGGACTATGTCAAATAGCTCCTTGGTGGGCGGAATGTTCGAAATATTGTTTACTTTTTTAATCACAGATGGCGTTGTTAAGTGAGCGCCAATTCGTAGATCGCGATGTTAAGATTTTCCGCGTGGCGACTAAGGTCGCAATGTTGTCAATTCGAAGTTAGTTCAAATCTGAAGTTCATAATATACAGTGGAAGTAAAGTGAAGTGTTTCATTGTCTGATCCTCACCCAAGTTGTGGTCACGAGTGCTGTGGAACTAGTGCGGGTTCATTGAACGAGTGTTCAATTATGTTAAAAGTAATGAATACACCTTAAACGTGTGAACCTGACTGTACTTCAAAATTTTATATTAAAAAACGGGTAAAGAAAGTCGGCGTTAAGGGAATAGAAACGGGACAGAAATCATCGAGTCGACGTACGGGTAATGGAAGCGTGACAAGGTTTTCGTATCGACGTAGAGGGAATCGACGTAAAGGGAACCAATCAGACCGTCCGCGCTTTGATTCTACGCTGATTGACCGACGATTTAAACCGCCCGTTGATTAGACGCCCATCTCTAGCTGATATGCCTATGCGTCATGTTGGTGAACGGGCGCTGTCAGTTAGGCTGGTCGTCTCTTAGCTACCAGTGGTTTATTTTAATATCTATATTTAGAACTTTTGTTTTTCTCTTTTATATTATACTAGCTTCTGCCCGCGACTTCGTCCGCGGAAAATTTCTTGTTTTAACATAAGTTTACACTCGATATTACTGTACCTTCCCATTAGTACTGCTCGCTGTCTTTCTGTTGCTAGGCGCTGCGAGCGCTCAGCGCTAGTCTCCCTATCCCTTGTTTCAGAATCATGCTGCCTTAAGTCAGATAGACGCTGCGCACGTTCAGCGCTAGATTCCCGAGCACGGGCCTGCGATGTTATGACATTTTGGTTAGCGAGCCGCTGTGAGCGCTCAGCGCTAGTCTCCCTATCCCTTGTTTCAGAATCATGCTGCCTTAAGTCAGATAGACGCTGCGCACGTTCAGCGCTAGATTCCCGAGCACGGGCCTGCGATGTTATGACATTTTGGTTAGCGAGCCGCTGCGAGCTCTCAGCGCTAGTTTCCCTATCCCTTGTTTCAGAAACATGCTGCCTTAAGTCAGATAGAAGCTACGCACGTTCAGCGCTAGTTTCTCGAGCACGGGCCTGCGACGTTCTCACATTTTGGCTAGCGAGCCGCTGTAAGCGCTCGGAGCTAGATTCTCTAGCGCGTGCTTGCGAAATATATTCTCTATTTCTCGAGGGGTGCTGCTCATTTTCAAGGGCAGATTCTTCCGTACGGCGTACTCGAGCTGCTCTTGTCTGTGATGTCTGCCGGGACAGTTGCGATTTCCTTTTAGGCATGCTCTTAGTCAACAAATGAACAAACTATACAGACAAAAACAATTATGAACAAAGGGAGAGCGATCAGGGACTCGACACACGTCCACCTTTATAACAAAACAATCGTAATATCGTATTATCGTTATAATTCGTACAACGAAATTACGAATATTACGATAGAACGAAGTACGAACATACAACGAAATAAATCGAAATTACGATATATCCGATTATTACGATTAGGAGTACGAATCAACGGACAACCAAACGAACGAAACAACCGAAACCAATAAGCAACAGACTGACATGCAACAATTTGAACACCAACTAAAGACAACGTGGGCAGAATAATTCGAGAGGGTCATCAATCCACGGAAAATCTTAACACCGCGATTCAGAAAAATGACGTAGGTATTTACAGAACGCCATCTATGGGCAAATGGATAAAACGTCCGCACAAAGTATGATAGATCTAGAGCTCCACGAATGAAAGTTGTGCTAGTGGCATTTTGCGTTTTAGTAATTTTATATTATCTCCGAAACTATATCACCAATTGACATACTGTAAATGTCAAATTTTATCTGTATGATGTCCTTGTGATACTGAAATAATTTATTGTGACAAGAATTAATATTTCGTTGCTCAAATAATGAACCAAACGTAAGTATGCCGAAAAAATACTTTTTAATGCAAATAAAGAAGTATAAAAGATAACATATAAAAGATAGAAATATGGTATCGCGGACTTTTTTGTAGATATAATTAAGACGAATCAGGTTGCCATACATTGTTTTTAATTTTAAGCAACTCTCTAGGCAGCGCACGCAAATAATTCTGTTTTATGAGGTATTTTTTTTCCGACTTGCAAGACAAAAATTGTGATAGCTCGGTTAATGTACATGTTATAAAAATAATGTATAGCCTATAGCACTCAGGAATAATGTAGCTTTCTACCAGTGTAAAAATTTTTAGAATTGGATCATGAGTTCCAGAGATTACCCCCTACATACAAACTTACAAATTTTACCGCTTTATAATATTAGTATAGATATATTGTTCTCTCATAATTGCACCGACAAGAAATATGTAACCGAGCTATTTGTAATGCATAACATGTTTGAAAGTGTCCATGGAGTTTCTTGCACATTCTTCTCCATAGAGATCTATGCTTTGAAATGTGCAATTAGCATCATTTTTCTGACAGTCTGACTTCTTGACTTTTCAAGAGAGCCTGTAAATGGTTTATTTAAAATAAATGCTTTGAATCTTTGACAGCCATTCTATGTATTAGAAGTGTATTTGTTACTAGGTGGTGCCTGAAGGGCGTCTGTGTAGCAGTTGCATCCGCCGCACCCTGGAGTCGTATGAGTTCAGCACCGCTCTGTCATCGCGAGGAGTGCCACCACTCAGCGAAAAGATCCGAGCACTACGGAGAAGGTGAGCAGATACTTGTGTTAAATACATATAACTTATGTATCTCATTATGCAAACTGTTTTTTTTTGTTATGATTTCATCAACAAATTTGACAGTTTCACAATAAAAAGGGAAATATAATGAGAGTTCCATAATTATATTCCATAAATTGACCTATCTGGATAGAACAAGTCATTGTACAATTTGAAATATGAACATAGTGGTTACCTATCATAAGTTCGAAAAACGTTTGACCGAATTTCATTTCACCTAATACTTTTCAACTATTATCGTTTCTTTTTTTTTTATTTCATCAAAGTTACGTCTGCCACTGTATCAGTGTTGACCTATTCTCAATTCGATTTTTTTTTGTTACACCAACATTTCATTTGGTCGAAAAACTTTTCACCGATGTTAAACTTAGCGGAACTATCATTTGTTCGAAGTATTATGTTTCCGAACCTTCATTGTACCGCAATGAAGGTTTTCTGTCTCTGCTCCGGCGCTACGGGGTTTGGGCGGTCCCACGCGAGCTTATCGCAGATGGTTTCAACGCCCGGCGAAGGCGCGGCGGCGGGCCTTCAAATCACCTGCTCCTCAGTTCCTGGGCCGCCCTACCCCTCCGCGCCTACGCGGGTTTAAATTACACACTAAGGGTAGGGCAGACAAGACTGTGTGAAGTCGGATTCGCAGCCAGTCGTTTCTGTCACTAAATTTTGTAGCACCAAATATTGACTTTTATGACACTATTTTAATTTAATATTAAAAATTCTAGTACGCGGCAAATAAGTTGAACCATCCGCCACGGCTTCGCGCACTATAACCGTCCATATAGGATGACTGGTAATTAGTGAACGATACTTAAACACGTGATTGTAGTCATGATAACAAACAACTTTTACTATGGGACCAATCCTGAAATCGCGAAAAATAATCTACTGGTCAGTACATTTGTGTTAGCCTAACATTTCAAAATGTACTGAACTTGATGTTTAGAAATTGATAGTAGCACATCAATAGTTATAGTAAGGATGTATGGACAGGACAACACTAATGAATTGATTGAACTCCACGACTTAAGCGCGTATTTTGCGTACGGGTGGGACAAAAGTGTCATTCGATTCACCCCAGCCCCTCAAGAAAGGTCACCTGGGTTTCCGAAGTATTTTGCCCTGTATCCAGCGACAACTGGGCAGCTTAGAAGCAGATGTGCTGCTGTCTCGTCCTCCTCTATGTAGGCTCTGCACAGTGGGCTGTCTGTAACTCCTATGAACACTTATGAAAACAAAAGTATTGTAATGGCGTCCGGGATCCGGCAGCGATCTTCTTGTTGAAACTAGCCACATAAAAGTTAAGAGAACTTGTGCAATTATTGTTTTTACCCGACTGCGCCAGAAGGAGGGTTATGTTTTTCGAGAGTATGTATGTATGTTTGTATGTATGTATGTATAATTGTTTGGCACGCTCTGCAGCCTGAACGGCTCGATGGATTTTAGCTTGAGAGGTGTCGTTAGATTCGTATTTACTGTGAGAGTGACACTGGGTATATCAAAATAAAAAAAACAAAATGGCGAATTTTTGGCGCCATATTCAAATATTTGGCACGCTCAGTGGCCTGAACGGCTCGATGGATTTTAGTTTGCGAGGTGTCGTTAGATTTGTAATTACTGTGAAAGTGATATCGTAAAAAAATAAAACTAAAAAAGTAAAAAATAAAAAATGGTAATTTAAAAAACTAAAAAACCCGACTGCTTTTCTGAGTATTCATGAAAAAGCCCTAAAACAAGAAAGTCGTTGTAGCAGTCGGGACCCATTCTAGAAAGTCAGCCGTCTAGTCAGTAGATCTATGATGTAATGGGTCCCGACTGCTACAACGACTTTCTTGTTTTAGGGCTTTTTCATGAATACTCAGAAAAGCAGTCGGGTTTTTAAGTTTTTTAAATTACCATTTTTTTATTAAAACAAAAACTGCAATTTAACTGTACCAAAACTAGTGTCCAAAGTTTATTTGTAAGAGAGAGTCAGCAGTTAATGAACTGTCATTAACTGCTGACACTCAAGTACTTAGTACACAAGTAAAAATCTTTTTATAAAAGAATTTGCTTGTGCACTAAGTTCCTTAAGTTTTCATGTCTTAGTGTGGAGTAGTTAATTTGAGTACATGTTCTAATGTTGTTTCCCTATTTGGCAGCAAATGTTGAGTGGGCCTTTTCGGCATTTAATACAATTCTCAGCTCTAATTTACAGAGATAATGCGAGGTGTTAAAAATTTGTGATGTTATAATGGTGTGGGGGATTCCGCAACCATTATTGATATGTTTGTATTGACACATCAACAGTGGTTGCGGAATCCCCAGAAACAACAGAAAGACAAACAACAGAAACTAACTGGTACCTCTTGTTGTATAAATAGATTGAAGAGAGCGACTGCACTTCTAATAAATAAACTGAACTGTTGGTCACTGTCACTGGATAAAACTATGTTTCGAGCCATTATTGCACATCTCATAGCATATGAGATAATGCAGAATGTGCAAGAAGATTCAGAGACAATCTTTTCTCTATTTGTATCCGTAGAATTAAATGCTCGTCACAAATATTCAAAATTGCATTGGACAAACTTTCGTTGTTTTTTTCGCGGTCAGACTGCATGAGCTGACGCAAAAGATCGACGTATTCATCGTGGTGGGAGGTGCGGGCGCGGGCGGCGCCTACTCCGAGGAGGACATCATCATGGTGGAGCGCGACACGTTGGCGGCGGCGGCGGCGGCCGACGACGACGACCTGGAGCGAGCGCGCAACGCGCGCGGCGACTCCGTCTATCAGTGCTCCGTCTGCCCGCTGTCCTTCCAGGTACTAACGACTAATAGCATAGAAGATAGATATATATATAATATATTTCACAACTATTACACAACGCCGTGTAGTCTCAAGCTTGCAAGGTCGACTGTACTTATTGTGGCTATTAGAAGGGAATGATCAGTGTTATTGATTGCAGCGCGTAGCGGAGTACCGCGCGCATTGCTCGACACACGCGGTGGACGCGCTGCACTCGTGCTGGACGTGCGGCGCGCAGTTCTCGACGCGCGCTGCGCTAAAGGAGCACTTGGGCGCGGCGTGCGGCGCGGCGCTGTGCTGCGCGCTGTGCGGGCGCGCGCACGCCGCCGCCGCCGCGCTGCGCCGCCACGAGGCCGCGTGCCCGCCGCGCTGCCCCGCGTGCGGCGCGCTGCTGGAGGACCGCGCGGCGCTGGCGGCGCACTGCGCGGCGGCGCACGGCCGCTCGTCGCGCGCGCCGCACGTGTGCCCGCAGTGCTTCCGCACGTGTGACACGCCCGAGCTGCTGTCGGCGCACCTGCTGCGCCACCGCCAGGCGAAACAGTTTGTCTGTGGGTACGATGGCTGCATACTGCGCTTTGGAACCAGGTATATTGTATTACACATTTTCAGTACCATGGAAAAGACAAAAAAATATCATATTTTTCTTGGTTTTTTTTTCGGCATCAGCACCAGCACCCTTGAAGTCTTTAAGGTTTCTTTGACCTCAGTTTCATTGAGTTTTTGCAAGCCGTGAAAAAGTATTTGGACACTTGTTCGAGGTGAGTAAAGCTGTGTCATCAGCGAAGGTTGCAACTGTAACTCCTGGAGTTGTGGTAAGTCATGTACTTATAATCATGCTCATATTTCATAAAAGTTGGAGGTACAATCGTTCTCGATTACTTGGAAAATCCTACCAGACAAGTAGAATTTCAGGATTCCGTAAAATGTGTGTGGTAATACGGATTTTATTTTGAACAGAAGAAGACCTTTGTGCCACTGTCGAAGGTCTGTTGGATATCCAGAAAAATTCGAACAGTATTCTCTTTTTTTCTATTGACGTTCTAATTTCTTTGCACACTCTATGCACTTTTTCAAAGTCGCGTGTTCTTTGAACCAAAATTGATGTTCTGGGATGACTGATTTTTCTTTGATGACTTATATCATTCTGTGAAGCACCTTTCAAACAACTCACTTTCAACGACTCTACACCTCACTAATACCGCCAGACCACGGTAAGGAGTGCCGACTGCCGATTTCTCGTCCTGTCTATAGAAGCAGTAACCCGCGAACCTAGTTCTGTCGGCAGGTCCTAGGTGCGTTTCGCTAATTAGCGCCACGTCGATTTTCTGTTCCTTGAGGAGGAGGCGGAAGGGAGCGTCCTTTTTGCTGAGGCCGCGGGCGTTCCAGTGCATGATCCTCAAGGACTTAGCCATTGGTTACCGGTCAAGATTTCCAGTAGCTGAGGCAAACCCTCGAGGAGCACTGCCCACTGATCCCGTGCATAATTGTGTCATAATTGTTGATTTTGACAAGTTTCGTAATCTACTAATATAATGGGGTCATTATGACTTTCCAAGGATCAACTACTGACACTCCATTGAAAGAAATGGCAAAGAATGGTAATCTCGTACTTACCTACATAATGACAAATGAATGTCTGGCTTATATCATAACAAAAACATCACAAAGACCAAACACTGATACAGAACAAAAACAATACACAGAAAAAGGCGGCCGGCGGCCGCTCTAAATAAACAGTAAGCAGTAATGTCACATTTGACTTTGACAGCTAAAGGACCACTGACCGACCAATGATCGGTCGTTATGAATTTTGCAGATTACGAACTTTTAGCAAAATGACAATGGAATCGTATCGGAAAGGCGAAATTATAAAAATAGCAGACTTGGGCCCCAGGTTTATCATGCGTCGCCCGAAGGCTGGGCCTCCTTGTTCCTAGATAGCAGGCTCCCATCAGCTTATCAGTTTGCAATCCAAAAACTAATAAAAAATAGTAAGCACTACATTCTGGCATTTTTTCCCCAATTGTTCCAATCGGCAATGACAGAAAACATTAGTTGCAAGGCACTTACTCTTCAACCCTACAATAGAAATTATGGAAGGCATGAAACACAACAAATAGTTATACACCGTTCAATTGTGATCGTACATGAAACATAGCGATTTGTAAAGATAAAATAAAAAAGTAAAGTACTTTTTTTTCTAAAAATCGAATTAATATACTTACGCATGTACGAAATTAATTTCTTTAAGTAAACGAGTCAATGACCTTGTAGGTAGTTGTCGGTCGATGCGTAGTAACGAACTACAGGTCATTGGACTAGCCCAGCTGACGTGTCCTCAGACCAGCAAATATCCTTGAAAACAAATTTTATTGTGTCTTGTGGTTGCAATAGTATTAATTTTAGCATCAAATTAAATTGATATTGAATAATTCAGGAGCAACCTGATGGCGCACATCCGCAAGTGCCACACGCGCGACGCCACGCCCGAGCCGGCCGCCGCGCCGGCGCCGCCCGGCGCCACCTCATGCGACGACTGCGGCCGCACGTGAGTATTGTGCTATTACAACCCCTCTCCCCAATCAACAAATATCTAATTTAAAATAATAGGTACTATCTAAGTTGATTTCAAAATGATGTTACAGGACGTGGATTTTAATTTATTTTTCCAAAAACAGATAGGTTCATATTTATTTACAGATATGAAATGGGATGTAAAGGAGTGGTCAAAAATGGGCTATTATTGCCAAGAAATTTGAACACCAATGTGATTGTTATACCTTATAAGAAAGCTTATTTATTACGCTACTTATATTTGTAAGAAGCTGAAATACTTTCAGTAAAAATAAAATACACTTTATTCATTCATTCAATGTTGCTAAAATTCATATAAATCAAGTTTTTATTTTGATTTCAACTGCAGTCTTATGCAAAAGAGACAAAACATATTTATCATCATGATAAGGCAATATGAAAATGTCAAAAAAAGTCAAATCAGCCGCTCAAGGGCGGGATCTGTCATTGGACGAGTTTACCTACCATAAAAAAAAAATTGGTCAACTAGATGATTGACGTTAAAATTAACGTGTGTTGCCAAAAACCAAAAAATTCGAAGACATCCACCAATCCGCACTGGGCCCGCGTGGTGGATTGCGGCCCATTCCCTCTCCTAGAGAAGAAGCCTGAGTCCCAGCACTGGGAACATTATAAGGCTGATGCAATGTAATACAAAACTGCCAAGTCAATTATTACAGGGTTAGTAGTCCTTTAAAACTATATAGATACAGGCATATATTTTTTCTAATTCACATAAATAAAAAGGAGGAAAATGTTATTTAATGCTTAAATTTTTTTTTGATAATTACACTCTATTAGCCTATATAAGTCAGATTGCTGTTCCATTTGGAATTTACTTTTAGCCCAAGCTCACACACATTTATTGAACGTCTCCTTTAACACTCTCATATTTGTATGAATAAAAAAAAATTGGTTTACTTTCACTGTCATTGAAATTAAACGTCATTTTTCGCAAACGAAATTGTATGTATTGTGCTCACTCATTGAAAACCGTCTTGAAAGTGGTACAATATGATAAGTGAATTTTCAGTGAGCAATTTTGAACAGATGTTGTCATAGTATTGCCATGCAATACGTATTGAGTTGTTAATGTTTGGTAGTGAGTGAAGTGTGGTGCGTAGGTTCGGCTCGGCGGCGGCGCTGAAGCGCCACGCGCGCGTGCACCGCGCGCCGCGCCTGCCGCATCAGGTACGCCATACACTATTATTTTATAAACGCTTTTGTTATTTTTTTATCAGTCTCTTCTCTATAAACTATAAAACAAAGTAATACACACTTTAAATATGTACTTTTCTAAATGTACATGAAAATCTGAAGGTACTGTTGCGCGACTTAAAGCGCACTTCACAGTCGCCATTAGGTTTGTATCGTATAATATCAGCACTTCCACCACCTGCGTGGTATCTTTAGATAGGTGCTTCAATAAGTTCCAGTAATCTAGCAGACTGTCTGAGTTACAACTTTGTATGTTTTAAAAAAAAAAATTTGCAGCGCGTAACATTTTGTTCCGTTGTGCTACAGGAGGAAGGCAACGACTCTCAGGAGGGAGAGGACATGGAGGGCGAGGTGGAATACCTAGAGGTGGAGGAGCTGGACGACATGCAGTACCGCGAGGCGGACGAGCTGGACCACAAGCCCGACGCGGCCGCGCACTGACGGGGGGCCGCGGCGCTACAAGCTCATATCTTACTTGTATAATAATACGCAAAATATACACATTTTCGGGTAACAATTGAGGTGGGGGACAGCGCGGTACTATAACAATGGGTACAACTTATTTACCGCGTACTATACTATTTCAAAGAGCTATTGTACACTAGAGACTATAACGAACAATCCAGCACATTAAGATCGGTTCGCTCCTTGATAGCTAACAATCGCGTCACACCATGACTGGAGGTGTCCACGTGGTCCTCTGCTGACTCATTGGGTAGCTTCTATAGAGCTTGAGCATAAACTCGGTCATTCGGCTTGTTAAAACATTGCTCTATAGCAAAAAAATTCTTGTCAATAATGTTTTTTATTCTGTGAGCTTTCTTTGAACACCACTAAATTGTGATTTAAAGAATAAATAATGATTGTAATTTTATCACCCTATTCATATCAGTTCCATTCAAAAATATACGTATTTCTTGCATATCTGTATTATTTTCTACTAGCTTTTGCACTTGATAAGTGCACATCATGTTTATTCTTCTTCAAATGTACCTAAATTATCTGACTATTGAAAAATCAGCTTTAAGTGTCAAATATTAATCCATACTTACACAATAGACGGATAGAGTTATTTATAAGTAAAAGTAACTCTGCCTGTCCACGGTTAAACTAATGAACCAAATTTGATAAAATTAGATACGGAGTAAGCTTGAGCCGCAAGAGAGGGACATAGGCAACTTTTTTAGCTTCGACTTGGAGTCCGTAATAACCGACATACGTACTTGCGGACCAAGTCGAGGGCAACAGCTCCTATGCCTAGTTAGTTTAGTTAGTATATCGCTATATTGTATAATCTAACTAATATTAATAAGTAGTTATAAATAAAATAGCTGTACGAGTCTCTTGTGTAAAGGTAATGTTCAAGACTACGAGCAGTGACTTAGGTTGGTAAGTGCCTGATTTTGTATAAATGTATATAGGTGCCAGGCGGGGGGGGGAAAAGGGTGCACTTTATACAAAAAATATGAAAAACCTTGGTGGCCGAAAAGTGCGATCATTATCGAGCTCGCTCGCTCGCGCTCGTGGTTGCTTCATCTTCTTTAGTTGTCAAATTAGTTCTATCTTTGTTTGAGGCGATGACCTGAAGGTGCACTCTCCTGCAAGTAGTTCTGCCGGCGCACATGTCAATGTATGAAGAACGCTTTTGTTTTGAGGTGAGACATCACCATCAAATGACTTCGTCCACTCTGCAGTAGCTAGAGGGCGGCATGACAGATTTTTACTGACTAATAGCTAGCTGTGTTCTTGAGTTGCCCTTTGTGTGGTCCTAACCACGGCAATGCCTTCGACCGTTTCCGCGGCCCTTTCGTCCCATGTCTTTGTGGCGCGCGTGGAATACAACGCGCCGTCGACTTGGGCTTGATCCTTACTGGACGCGGGACGCGGGACGCGGGACGCGGGACGGTCGGGCGGCGAGCTACCCATTAATGTATTGTAAGTTAGTACATCTGTCCCAAGTTATTGTACCCACAAATTGGATAACAATTATTTAGGTATTATATGAAATAAGATATATTTTTTTTTAAATTTAAGTACAGAGTATTTTTATGGCTTTCTTCTTTTGATTATTAAATTGAAATATATCGTATGTTTTTTTTCTATATCGCATTATTATTTTCTTAAAAATATGTAATACGTTCTGCCCGATACCAGCTGCAGTTTGTGAAATTGTTATTATTTTGGTGTACGATAAAGTTGATTCTTTTCTATTCTTGATTCACTTGAGACAATTGAGAAGCGAGCCAGAAGGATCACTGGCAATTATGCTCTTGTCGTGCCGAAGCTTCAAAGTCTTGAGCATCGACGCCGAGTAGCTAGCCTGTGGGTTTTCTACCGGTTGCATAGCATAATTCCGCCCGCGCCCGTTCCGTCGTCGGACCGCCAGGCGTGCAGCTATGCGCCGCCAGCACATGGTGGACATCCTACCTATACGCACAAAACGTTTTGGGAACGCATTTATTATGCGTACAGCTAAGGAGTGGAATTCCCTGCCGGAGTGTGTTTCCTGATGGCTACAATCTGGGTATCTTTAAGTCAAGCGTGAATAGTTTACTTCTAGGTAAGCGCGTTCCATCGACGCTTTCCACGGTCAAGCGCGAACCTATCACCACAAAAAAAAAGAGGCAAACTGAAAGTCTCTGGATCTGGCCACCTACAATAAAAGAATGAAAGTACAATTAGAGATTCGAAAATAGAACTCTGCGAGCACGTTACTTATAATTTGCGAGACTGTTTTTGCTGTCGCGCGACACTGCAGCTAATTTAATGGCACCCTTACAATGCGGTCCAAATGAGAATAGGATCGATTGCCATGTTGTGACGTCACGTCGAACTGTCAAATTGAAGAAATTGGGTACGGTGATCAAAACAAGAAAATCTTATTTAATTTATTTACGAATCGTGAACGAAAACGTTTTATCAGAATCTAGTTCCTCAATTTTGCTCATCTCTGCGTCACTGTGTGAAGTGTCTGAGGAGTGGCAAATAGAAGAACAAGGCGAATTGTTACTAACAATGAAAATAAGACAGAAAATAGTCTATTTTTAAACTAATTATGACTTAAAACAATATATTTAGCAAATTTACATTAACCAACAACGTTTTTACTTCACCTACATTTGACTAAGACTTGTAATACAAAGCTAAAAAAAACCTTTATTGATACGCAAATAAGTATTTTTTGTAAACCATACTTTTCACTCAAAATTTGACAGATCGAGGTTATTGGCTTTCCTATTATTTTTTGGAACACAGTACGTTGCTCGGGTGAGTCACTATCAAAATTAATTTAACTGCTGACAATTTTCGTTCAATAGCTTTTTATGATTTCCGTTGTGACCTACGTCTACAAGAGAGGTGAGGTGGTGGTGCCGTGCCGTAGACATAATTGTCCATGCCCACACAGACTAATATTGCCGCCGTCCGACAACTTATTGAAACTGACAAAACAAATTAGCATAGTATCCTTACTAGTAGCCTTATAATGTTCTGGAACTCGGGTCTCCTCTTTAAGAAAAAAATTACTTTCAAGCAAATTCGTGCTTTGTTAGAAATTGGAATAAGCCAAGCAGTGAACGGAAAAAAAGTCAAATGCAAAACATTTTACATGTGCATCTGAAGGTTCGGAAGCTTAGCACTCGATTGTTACCACATGACTTAACGGAGGACCAGAAACGACTGCGTGTCCAGTGGTGTAAAAGGATTAAAAAGTTTAATGGAAGATAGCCATTGGCTGTCTATAATATCTTGACAGGTTTCATCACCTGCGTGTACTGCTTTGAACCGGAAAGCAAAAGCCAGTCGGCAGAGTGGGTCTTGCCTTTTGAAGATTTGTCGAC
Source organism: Leucania comma (assembly GCA_958295575.1). Taxonomy (NCBI): domain Eukaryota; kingdom Metazoa; phylum Arthropoda; class Insecta; order Lepidoptera; family Noctuidae; genus Leucania; species Leucania comma. Next base: position 480,511 of record OY282482.1, on the reverse strand, counting down.
GAAAGTTAGCAGAAACGCAGAAGCGTTGGTTGGTTGATTCTTTTTTCGGCAAATCAGGACACAGTACAGTATCGCTTGAATATCAAAGGACAGTGACTGCAAATTGTTACGCCAACACTTGCTTGCCCAGAGTCTTAGAAAAAGTTCGTGAAAAGCGTCCTCGAAACAATATGTTCCCCTCCACCACGATAACGCATCCTCACATTCCGCTAAGATAACAGTAGCCTATTTGAAGGCTTCAAATGTGGGACTGATGACGAATTCGGAAAAAATGAAAGATAAACTTAGAGGCACACGTTTTATGAGCCCTGAATCGGCGGTGAATGCGTTCCATAAGGCATTGAAGAGATCTCTAAAGAAGACTGGTCCAACTGCTTCTGTGGTTTCAGCGAATAAAAATGCATTAAAACAATAAATGTATCGTAAGTCTTATATCTAGTCATAATTATCAGAATCCAGAAACTTTCAGCATGCTCTAAGACTTAGAGCATATTGAAAGTTTCTAGTACAAAGGTCACTAGATTTTTTTTTTTTTTAAAGTATGTAAAATCATCCAATGACATCCCCCACCCTTGGGTAGAGCGGGAGATAGTGTCAGACTCTTACTGACTAAAAACCTACTCCGTTCCTCCTTTTCCTTGGTTCCAGGGCCCTGGTATGCATTTTCATACTTCTCCAAAGCCCCAGATTAAGCTTCGACCCTACTGGGCCCCTACAGTTTGCTGACGACTCCTTGAGGCGCGCGGGAACAGTGCACGCCGTAAACGACTTGGGCTCGGTCCAGTCTGTTACCGAACGGACGGACAGCGAGCTAACCATTGCCCGCCGTCTGCAAGCCCGCGCCTACGGTGGCCGGAAATCGGGATCGGAATTCCGGCGATGGCTGCGGCGTGAGCGCCGTTGCCTGATGCGGTCGGCCTCCTTTGCTATCTCCATTACTGCTTCGCAGAAGGAGGCGACCGCCTGCCACTCTTCCTCGCTCCGGAGCATGGCCTGGACCATGCCCCGGCGCGAGAGATCATTGCTACCGATCGCCCTCACGAGGACACGGCGATGCTCTTCCCAAGCGGGGCACACCTCTACCGTGTGCTCCACCATGTCCTCCGGGTGGTCCGCACAGTGGCGACACCCGGGCGTCGTTTCTGCACGGATCTTGTACAGGTACGTCCCGAACTTGCCATGTTCGGTTAGTACCTGCGCCATGCGGAAGGTCACGACGCCGTGAGGAAGGTCAATAGATAAGTTTTGCAATACAGCTTTATTACAATCTTTCAAAAATAAATACCTACCATCACAGTTTAATCAATCATTAAACGTTTGCAACCGTTTTCTTCTGGGAGATCGGAGCATCACTGTTCCCAAGCTGCTAACAACTCGATATCGCTGGTAAACTTTTCCTTTAAGCTGATCCTTCATGATTAGAAACAGTGCCAGATCAACCACATAGCAAGAGTATGAAGCAAATGCTACGGGCCCTGCGCTTCTGGGGGCCCCGTCCGACGTACAAAAACTGGTCAGGTTACTTCATACGATATTTAATCAATTCAGGAATATTCTTAAAATAAAACACATTCATTGTGCTTACAGCTAAGGAGAAGAATCCCCTGCCGGAGTCTGTTTTCAGATGGCTAAAACCCGGGAATCTTTAAGTCAAGAGTGAATAGGTTACTTCTAGGTAAGCGCGCCCCATCGTCGACCACATCGTCGCTTTCCAACAGGTGAGATAGCGGTCAAGCGCGAACCCATCAAAAAAAAAAAAACGTAAGCAAATACAATGGGTTTACCGTTACCTAAGGGTCCTGCGGCTTGTGAGAAAAATAAGTTGGGCCCCTTGGTAGAATTTGCTTCAGGCCCCGCGCTGGCTTAATCCGGCACTGACTAGAAATTAACCAGTCACAGGGTGCTAGATCTGAACTTCACGGAAAATGATCAAGCAGTTTTACTCCAATATCTTAAAAGTTCAGTTTCGTTTGACCTATGTGCAGGAGCATTATCGTAGTGGAAATGCCAGCTGCAGTGTTGATTTTGGACAGAGCTCTCAGTTTCTGGACAACCTGAGGCAAACACTCTTTTGAATACCGAGAGGTCGTCTGTGTGGGGCCGGTGCTTAGGTAAGCAAGATGCAATATGAGAACTAAGATACGACTCGCTCGGCCCCTCAGTCCTTGCCAGGTCGCGGTATTGTATAATCGTGTGTTAAAGAAATAGACTTTTTTATCAGTGGAAATCGTTTAATTTATTATCCCAAAACAGACAAAATAGAGACCCCTACATTGGTGACCCCGACGTTTGATTACTCCTTCTGGTATTTATGCGGACAAATTTAATAGTGAGAAATAGTGCAGTGTACGAATTCAACATAGATACGAGCTGACTACCGAGCTCAGCACTAAGTGGGATAAGTGCCGATTTTTTTTTACGCGCCTAATAGACTACAATGGCTAACACAAATCAGCAAGGTCAAAAACCTATGCTACCGCCAAGCGTGACTTAGCCAGCATCAGCGTAGCCTCGAAAATACCGGAGTTTTGGACTGATCTGCCGAGGCTATGGTTTGCCCAGTTCGACGCGGTGATGGACCCCCAAAAGCAAGGCGACGCCGCGAAATACAATATGGTCGTAACGAAATTAAATCGTGAAGCACTACAACAAGTAAGCGATCTGATTTATGCACCGCCAACCGATAACAAGTTTAATACAATTAAGGAACGGCTATTGGCAACCTTTGAAGAGAGCGCCGAGAAGCAGTTTGACAAACTTGTAGGTGAGATGGATCTAGGATCTCAACGCCCATCACAGCTTCTGAGGAGGATGTCAGCACTGGCTGCCAACACCCAAGTTTCGGAAGACGCACTAAGGCGACTCTGGATTACAAGGCTGCCGTCCGGAGTGAAAACAGTGTTATCAGTAGCACCGGATATGACACTGGATAACTTAGCAAAATTGGCTGATAAGATTATGGAAAATATGCGAACTGGAGAAGTGGCCGCCATTGCATCTGCCACACCGACACCGGACATATCAGACCAGTTAAGACAGGTGACCACGGAACTAAAGGAGTTGCGTCTCGAATTGAACGAGATAAGAGCGAGGACCGAGAATAGAAGAGGAGCATGGAATCGGCAAAGGGTTAGGTCAGTCTCGGGGACAACCGAGAACTCCAGGAAGCCCCGGGTGGCTGTGCAGGTACCACTACCGTTGGAGGAACCGTGCCAGGATGTGTGAACAGCCCTGCAACTGGAAGAAGCCCGGAGCAGCAGCACCGGCGGAAAACTAGACGCCGTGCAGTCCAGCTCGGTGGGGGACTGCAGGGAGTTGGGCGCGAATCACCGTCTGTGTGTAATGGACAGGACGTCTAGAACTCGCTTCCTAGTGGACACAGGAGCCAACGTTTCGGTCCTACCAGTAAGTTATTATAAGTATGAGCGTTCAGTGAGTGATTACAAATTATATGCGGCAAATAACACCGTAATAAGGACATACGGAGTTAAGACTTTAGAATTAAATTTAGGATTACGAAGAGCGTTCAAGTGGACTTTTATTGTGTGTGAGGTCAAGCAGGCCATTTTGGGCGCCGACTTTATTGAACATTACAAATTAGTTATAGATTTATATCATAAGAGACTCATAGATAGTGTTACAAATTTGCGCACGGATGGGTCTATCGTACAGTGCGACGAACCTTCCATTAAGAGTATATTAAATAACAATCCGTATAGCGACCCTGTTAGAAGAATTCTCAGGCATTACAAAGCCTATCGCTTATAGGGACATTCCGTCGCATTCAGTCTACCATCATATAGTCACTTCCGGTCCGCCGGTATATGCGCGCCCGCGTCCGCTGCCGCCGGACCGATATAAGAAAGTTCGAGACGAGCTTCGTACCATGCAAGAGCTGGGGATCTGTAGGCCAGGGCAAGGCGGGTGGGCTAGCCCCCTGCATGTGGTTCCAAAAAAAGACGGTCACATACGCCCCTGCGGGGACTACAGGGCCCTTAACGCGATAACGAAACCGGACCGATATCCCATACCTAGATTGCAAGAATTTACGTATATGTTGCCAGGTAAACGCGTATTCACTCGGCTAGATTTAAATAGAGCTTACCATAATATAGCTGTGGCACCAGAAGATGTTGAGAAAACTGCCATTACTACTACGTTTGGTCTTTATGAATTTTCCCGTATGAGTTTTGGATTAAGAATCGCCGCGCAAACGTTCCAAAGATTCATGGACCAACAAGTTTTAAAAGGTATAGAACAAATGGGGTTGTCGGACGAAGACGCTGAGTCATCTATTTTTTGTTATATAGACGATATTTTGCTAACGTCTAAAAATGACAATATTCATAAATTACACTTAAGAGCGCTCTTCAAAAGGTTACATGAGTTCGGTATTACTATTAATTTAAATAAATGCGTTTTCGGAAAGACAGAGGTCGAATTTTTAGGGTACAACGTCTCGGAAAAAGGTATTAAACCAACAGTTGATAAGATAATAGCGATAACTGAGTACCCCAGACCGGTAACAGTTGAACAACTTAGGCGTTTCATGGGAATGATAAATTTTGTACAGGTCGCATTTACCCAATGCAGTAATACACCAGGCGGAACTAAACAAGTTTTTACATAACACTAGGAAAAAGGATCAGACGCAAATCGTGTGGGATGAAAAAAGTGTAGAGGCATTCGAGCAGTGCAAGGTAAGCCTGAAAAGCGCCGTTACACTGTCGCACCCAAGTGCAGAGGCACCATTAGGTCTAATGACAGACGCATCGGACACTTGCGTCGGAGCGGTATTACAACAAAAAATCAAAGGAAACTGGTTACCTATAGGCTATTTTTCAAAGAAATTATCTGATTCGCAACGAAAGTATAGTACGTATGACAAAGAATTAACAGCAATTTATCTAGCTATGATACATTTCAGAAGTTTAATTGAAGGGCGTCAGGTAACTATTTTTACGGACCATAAACCGCTCATTTTTGCTTTCACCAAAATAGGAACGGAGAAAGAAATTCCTAGAAGAGCCAGACAATTGTTATATGTCAGCGAATTCACTAGCGACATACAACACATAAGCGGCTCAGATAACGCAGTGGCGGACGCCTTATCGCGAGTCGAGTCCATTTCTGGCCCAACGACGATAGATTACAATGAATTAGCGCAAGCGCAGGTAGCCGAAGCCCCAATTACCACCAAATCAAATAGTAATTTAGCGTTCAAATATGTTAATGTACCAGGTTCTAATAACCAAGTGTACTGCGAAATGTCCACGGGCGTCGCACGACCTTATTTAACTTCTATATTTCGAAAATTAGCCTTTAACAGCATACACAACATAAGCCACCCTGGCGCGCGTTCCACCCAGAAAATGATTACAAAAAGATTTTTTTGGCCAGAAATGAACAGAGATATTAATAATTGGACTAGGACTTGCATTTCATGTCAGAAGGCAAAAGTAAACAGACACACAGTTTCGGGATTAACCAAATTTCCATCGTGCTCCAGATTCGAGCACATACATACGGACATTGTGGGCCCGTTGCCTACATCGAAGCAGGGACATCGCTATTGCATTACAGTTATAGACCGTTTTACGCGTTGGCCTGAGGCCATACCAGTCTCAGACATATCAGCGGATACGGTATCTAGGATCATCTTTGAGCAGTGGATTTGCAGATTTGGCTGCCCAAGTACTTAGAATTACAACGGATCAAGGACGGCAGTTTAAAAGCGACCTTTTCAATGACTTAATGAAACTAGTTGGGGTACAAAGGGTGCGAACCACCCCGTATCACCCTCAAAGTAACGGATTAATTGAAAGATGGCACCGTTCTTTAAAAATTGCGCTGACCGCACGACTGTCGGCCGATAGGGACTGGGCAGAAGAGTTACCAATGGTTTTGTTAGGATTGCGAGCAGCAAGTAGGACAGATACAGGCATAAGTGCAGCGGAAATGGTATACGGAGAAACGATTAGGCTTCCAGGAGATTTTTTCCATGAAAAAAATAAAAAGATTACGGACGAACATGTATTGTTAAAAGAATTGCGACACACTATAGGTAAGTTAAGGCCCCAGTCACGAGCGGATAGCGACACGCGTAAAATTTTTGTTAGTAATAGTTTAAAATCGTGTACGCATGTATTTATTCGAAACGATACCCTAAAAAAATCTTTGTTTCCCACGTACGATGGCCCATACCGCGTACTAAACAGATATGATAAGGTTTACAAAGTAAGGCTACCCAATAGAATCATACAGGTGTCTATAGATAGGCTCAAACCGGCCTATACAGCGTGGCGATTAGGTTATCACATTAATTGAAACCACGTACTCAGAATTAGGTATTTTATCATATACGGTTAAAATAATTTAATAATAAACAATATTATAGCCGTGGGATTTTTTTTTTCATTTTAATATTTCGCAACATCATGTATTGCACAAACGTAATCAGCTGACCAATAAAAGTAGGTCAAAGACCCGTGGTTGGTGAAGATACCTATTTTACAACTTCAAACGTTGCCATTCGTATTACCTACAAGTACTAGACTATCATTTTACAAACTGTTTACGTTTGAATTGTTTATGTTTCTCGTAATAAGAAACGTAAACAATTCAAGACAAAAATGTCCTTACAGCTAATAGTTGAAGACAATATTCTTACGGTTGACGACTTAAGGTATAAATTTCTAATACTCGAAATGCTACGGGGTACGGGAGTGGTTATAGGCATAATTCTAATTTCTTTGGTGCGTTCGATGAATGAATCTAGTCCGCCGCCAAAATACTTGAGGGATAGTTGACGAGTTTACTATCTGCGCGCGCGCCCTTCGTACTTATTGTTTTTTTTTATGGAGACATTTAAAGAATGAGGTTTACGCTACTGAAGTGACGACTGTGGATGATTTAAAAAAAATAGCCGCGAATGATGATGACCTACTTAGAAAAGTTCGAAACAATATCATAAGACGATATCGTTTGTGTGTACAGAAGCATGGTGGACATTTTGAAAATGTGAAAATTTAAAATTTAAGTGGAGATTTTTAAAGTTAATTTGTGACGATTTCTTAAAACAACAACATAAAGTACCTATGTTACACACTTACACCACGCGCGCGTGCCTACACCCACAAGTAGGTATTCGTATCTCGCGTAGGTACGGCGCGTACGTACTCGCCGGCGCCGCGGCGTTGCCGCTTTTACAGGTCAGTGAACTAATATTATAAAGGATGATTTATTTTTTACCAATTTTATACGCTATTTATTTTGTTTGAAAAATGCATTTTCATAATTTTAGTAAAATTATTTATTTTACTATTTTAACGGACTGATAACCACTTGTAATACATGCTGCATAATTTAATGTGATAACCTAATCGCCACGCTGTATATTAAATGAGGAAGAAAACCTCGATGTTAAATCATGTCTAGACAATAAGTTAGAAGTAGAAAATAATAATAAGGGAACGAAACCGCCCTCGCTCGTTACTAGAACCACACGCAGCGGTCGGCACGTTAAGCCACCCGTGCGATTTATAATGTGACCCACTTATTGTAAACTTATTAAAATGTGCAAATAAACATAATTGATAAAAAAATATTTAAAAATAATTATTTTAAACATAATTATTAAAGTACGAGCAGGTATTGTGGTGTTCACTAAATCACTATTTAGGGATTTGGATTTATAAATTAAACAACAAAATTATCAGTAAGTAGGCACAACTAGAGAATGACGTGTGGTCGGCCTCGGGTATCGATGGCGAGTGCTCACGACGTCACACTTCAGTTGGTCTACATTTATTGAGTATACCACATCTCTTCCTTTTTATAAAATGATTTAGATTTCAAGATATTTAGCACTCAGATGATAATTTACAATATTAACTAGTTCGGTTTTCAAGTTCAATTACAGTATTAGGATTTTTAAAGTACATGCCACATGATTTTTATTTTATTTTTTTATATGCCACCACATGTCTTCCTTTTTTTTATCAAGATTTTAAATTTAATTACAATATTTAGCATTTAGACGCTAATTGGGTATTGAAGTGCAATTACAGCATTTAAAATTTAGAAATTAAATGCGTTTAACATAAATTTTACTATGTTTCGTACGAGTATTAAAACATGCTTTAAGTTTTAAATTACAATATACTATGTTATACAGTTAAACATTCGAGTTTTTAAGTACAATTTACTATATTTTGCAGTTAAACATTCGTCTAGTTTTAAAGTACAATTAATTATGTTTTGCAGTAAAACATTCGTTAAGTTTGAAAATACAATAATCTTATTTTAGATTTATTAATATAAAATTAATACATTTAAGTAGCATTAAAGTAATAATGCCAATATTTAAATGATATTATGTTTATTTTGCAAGTAACGTTTTTTTTTAAAAAAAAACTTTAACACGTAATTATTTTTTTTTTCATTTTAAACTAGATGAGGCCTGTGTTTCCTAGCTGACTACTCTGAGAAGAAACACAGAAACAAACTCAGAGGTCAAAGTCCTTTTAAAATCCACAGTAAACATGTAATGGTCAAATCATTATGAGAACCTGCAGATTAGTGTTTGAGATATTAAACTTTAAGAAGCGTTTCTATTTGCTTTCAACCTTCTTCGTGCTTTAAATTGAAGGTGTTGGTGGCTCGGTGGTCTTCTTTGATGTTCCTCTTGTTGTTTTGTTCAATTTTGATTTCTGGTTTCCTTTACGAGTGACTATTATAACGAAAGATACCCTCTTTGTTTATTTATTGTTTGGGTTTTTTGTGTCTAACTTCTTATTTTTAAGCACGCACAATGGTATTATCGATGGGTTGCTGGATACGAATTTTCTCGTTTATTTATTTATGTTTTGGTTTTACTTTGTGTCTAACTTCTTATTTTTGAAGTTTGCACAATGGTACCTAATATAGCAATGAATTGCTGGATATGAATTTCTCGTTTATTTATTTATGATTTGTTTTGTTTTTTTTTTTTGTGTTTAACTTCTTATTTTTTTGAAGTATGCACAAATGGTACAATATTGATGAATTTCTGGATATGAATTTTCTTGTTTATTTATTTGTGTTTTTGTTTTTCTTTGTGTACAACTTCTTATTTTTGAAGTAGGCACAAAATGGTAAGTACTATATTGATGACTTGGATATGAATTTTCTTGTAGTTTCTATTAAACATCTCGCCTTGAATATTTCTTAAGGTCTGATATCCTGTTTCGTCATAATTAAAGCCATCTTTGGTCCATTTTTTTTGTATTGAAAAAGTTACTCCACGTTTAATACTGTGTGTATTAAATCCCTGATTTCACATTTGTCTGCCTATATCAGGCTTATATCCCCTTTTTTCTTTGACTTAGACATGCAATTTACATACACAAAACACCCAGACTCAGAACACTATCTGTTGGCCAACTTGAGATTAGCACCTTTGAAGTATGTAGGTATATATAATAACTATTATTTTGTTCTATCTAGAAACAATTACGCTCTTTTAGTGAGTTATGGGAATAAGCAATTGGTTTGTTTTAAACATGACACAATTATGTTGTTTGGTTTCGATTTTAGCCTAAATATGATATCCTGATGGACGTATGTTTGTGCTTGGTTTTATATAGTCCTTAGGCTTATAAAAGCTACATTCTTAATTTTTTTAATCAATGTCTTTGTTCCTGTGGTTAAGGAATCTTTTTATAACCTATACTTTATTACAGGCTCAATTATATAGTGGATAACCCACTTTGTGAGTACTAGGTGCCTTAACTGGTTGGCCTTTGACCTGAATGTGCTCTGGCGGTTTGGAATGTCATGTTTTGCTTGCTTGTTTTAATTATTTGTTCTTTGACATTTTTCTTTTTTTTTTTTTATACAGACTTTTAAAATGTATGCATTATCATATAGTAGTTACATCTACTTATTGATCCGAGTATCGGTAGTTTCTTGCCCGTACAACGTGCAAATTTGTATTGAATTCAATTCAACTCATGAATTCAATTAGATATACTAAAACTTTGCCTCGTTTATGTCTCTGAAGTCATTGTGCATGAGATTTTTTGATCAATAACTCAATTAGCTAACAGAACTACCTTCAGCTCTACTTGAGTACGATCTTTTGTCATTATAGCCAAGGTATTTTTTTTCAAAACCAATAGTTTGATTTTTTGGGTCGAAATTTGGAGTTTCCTTTTTCAATAACATTGTTTCAGAAAACAGCGGATTTCTTCATTAGGTTCCATGGTGTGAAAGTCTAGATTGACTGTCTTATTTTTAACTACTTGTAGTTTGAGAGGTACTTGATGACATTCATCTTCAGAAAATGAATAAGTTTCAATTGATATATAATAAACACTAGCAATTTACTGATTGACTTCTTAACTATTCATTAACTTCGATTTCAGCATGTAGAAAGTGTTTTCAGTGCTTCAAAGGTAAATATAGCTTTGCTGAATTTTGGAGTCATTGATTGGCTTTGCTAGAAATACTACAGAGATAATGCATCAAATATCCCTTGCACGTATATTATTTAGTATGTAACAATCAATTATTACAATTATTGCATTGTCGTCGACGCGACGTAGCAAATAAGTACTAGACGTTTTCTTTAGTATTTTGTTTCTATTTATTTTTTAGCTTCATTTGTTGTCATTTGACGAGAGACAGACATATTATTTTCTCTTTCATTGATCCTCGTCTGGCATTATTTCAGCAAATAACGCTTAAAATGCCTCTTTATGCGATGTGTATTAATTATAGAGCATGATCTGAATTGTCAATAATTGTTCGAACTACAAGCACTTTTGTGATTAAGTACCACAATTTTCATGACTTGCATGATAACACCCAATTCATTGTTGTGGTTTGACAAGAGGTTAGTACTCTTTTTATGCCATTAGCATTAATTATAGGGCATGAAATGAATTTTCATTAATTTATTGTACTGTAATCACTTTTGTGATTGCCACAATTTTCATGACATGCATGATAACAACCAATTCATTGTTGTTGTTTGACAAGAGGTTAGTACTCTTTTTATGCCATTTGCATTAATTATAGGGCATGAAATGAATTTTCATTAATTTATTGTACTATAATCACTTTTGTGATTGCCACAATTTTCATGACATGCATGATAACAACCAGTTCATTGTTGTTGTTTGACAAGAGATTTAGTACTTTTGTGATTTTTTTTTTTTATTTATTATTGGTCCCTGTTTTGTAGTGTTTCTGAAAACCAAATTTGGAAACACCTTTTATGCAATTAGCAATAGTTTTATAGGAAAGGACCTTTTATCACGTTTGTGATTTTAATTGCTGAATCAGCAACACAGTTTTTATTCAAGTGTCAATTCCTCTAAGGCGGGTAATAACTTTGACTCTGGCTATCGTGGACTTTGTAGTTCAATGCCGAGTTTGCTGTTCCTTAAGGGTTTGCTTAAGCAATGATTTCCCATTGTCATAAGGAGGTCAGGACATTGAATCTACAACTATACCTACGAGTACTTACAATTCAAAATCAGTTACTTGAAATTGAAGCGAGAATTTGCCATAATTCAAATTAGTTATTTTTATTCATTTTCATCTTGTTCTTGTTGTACTAAACTAAAATGAAAGGATCGAGTAGATGCACAACACATCGTTACTTTATTTATGACCCTGAATTGATTACTTATAGCCAGCTATGATAAGAGCTCTATGGGTACTGTTCCCATAAAATTTTAAATAAACAAACTCTAGCTAGCGAGGCGCACAAAGGCCCATCAATAGGTACCTGCGCCGGAGCGACATGCCACTCAGCAAAACGTCCACTTGAATTATGGGTTAAAAACCAAACACATGAGCGTTATAACGCGTGTGACAAATTCTTTGTTTGATGAGTAAAGCCAGTGCAAAATGTATTTTATTTAATCAGCCATAAGGATTTTAGGACACTTATTTAGTTTTAACAATATAATTATAGTAATACCTAATCAGGCATCACATAACTTCAAATTATCGAAGTGGTACTTGCGTTAAAACTGGTACTTAACGATATTCACGTTGGTACTTTTCATTTTTAGATCTAATAATATCATTCGATAAGATTAGCATCTGTAAACGTGTTATTTAATATCGCTGGGACTTTTGATCGAATATTTTTCATTTTAATTCGATTCATTAACTTTGTTCATTAACGATCTCTCGTTGGTACTTTTATTTCGATCCTTTTAGGATCATATTATGTATCTACAAACGAATTTGGTCAACAAGCATCGTATAAGTACTTCGACGTAATTTGTGTTTTTGTATTAATGTATTTACATAGTTAGGTCTAGTACCTATACATGCTTAGTTTATTTTTTATGTACTTATGTATAGTATAAATACCAAGTTAATATTTAAGTTTCTTCCGTTGCTGTATTTGCAAAAAATAAAAGCAATCAAATTTTGGAAATTATATCTATTATCGAAATGTAGGGTAGATTGTGTGCCGTAATCACATTTAGATATACGGTCCCGTTTGTGTATGATTTCATTGATTGATCTATACTGCGCATCTCTCAGCTAAACACCGACGCAGATCGCTCATAGATCGGTAAATAACAACAGAAATATGGACATTTACTGAATTTCTTTTAGATAACTGTCACTTCTTTTTTTCTTTCAAAGCACTTTTTGTTGTAGGTAGGTACATAAAATAATAATTTTTCTGACCCATATCCGTAAGTAGTACATATTTTAGTTTTGGCCACTTTACTTACTGCGCTTTTTACTCGTCGCCAATGTGGTGTTCACTAAATCACTATTTAGGGATTTGGATTTATAAATTAAACAACAAAATTATCAGTAAGTAGGCACAACTAGAGAATGACGTGTGGTCGGCCTCGGGTATCGATGGCGAGTGCTCACGACGTCACACTTCAGTTGGTCTACATTTATTGAGTATACCACAGGTATATTATATTTTAGCATATAAGGTTTAAGGGTATGGTTACGCACAAACGTAATTTTTTTCCTTATGTCGTAGTTAATAAAGTAATTTAGTAGTTTAGAAAAAATTTTAATACATACAGTAACATGATAAGTTTATTATTTGTTCTATTCTTATAAATTGTAACATGACGATGTTTATGTTACACAGTCGTAGTAGACGAGACGGCATAGCGCAACCATCTCGCAACTAAGCAAATTCCTGTGTGCCTTGTGCGCTCCAATGTAACAACTTTGGTAATTAATTAATTGTTACTAATATTATATTATAATTTTCTTTTTTTTCAACAAGGGGAGGATTGTGGGGCCGGTGCTTAGGTAAGCAAGATGCAATATGAGAACTAAGATACGACTCGCTCGGCCCCTCAGTCCTTGCCAGGTCGCGGTATTGTATAATCGTGTGTTAAAGAAATAGACTTTTTTATCAGTGGAAATCGTTTAATTTATTATCCCAAAACAGACAAAATAGAGACCCCTACAGTCTGACTTTCCAAAACTATTATAAATGTAGTTAGAAGTTTCATTTTCATATTCTTAACATTTTCTATGTGACTCAGGTTGGCTGGACAAATCTTCAAAATAGCTTGCATTTAACTAGGTCAATAGGTCACTTTATGTGACGGCTAAACACCCTTATTTCAGAATTTGTGACGCTACAGAATCTTAGATAATCGATCGAAAACGTGTCCAGCCATCTTGAAAAACCACTTTTCGCTGGTCTCTCAATCTCGGTAACGGAAGTGATTTTGACGACTTTTTGCATATCAACGGGCGTCACATAAATTTGTGACGGGCACCGAGCTAAAAGTGTTTGTGATAAGTACAGTGGTTTAGTAGAAAAATGCAAAAATCTGTGTCCAGCCATCTTGAATTTACGTATAAAACTTATGGCTGGCACTTCCGAATCTCAATAACGGGGGCGTTTTCGAATATGGTTCCTTTACTAATACTTGGTGACGCAATTTGTGACAGTAATAACGTTTGATTTATGGCGTCACATGTAAGGGTTTACGAGAAATCAATAAAAACTTAATGTCCAGCCAACCTGAGTTCAAGATGGCTGGACACATGTATCTCCACTGCCTGATGATCTACGACCTTCGAAATGTGTTCAAAATGTTGTGACGGGGACGATAATGATAACCTGAAATTGTGACGGAGAAACTTTGCGTAGTTTCAAAGATATTGACCATTTAAATTTTTCCATACAAACATCCATTAATATTATGAGGTGACCATAATTTTACATAAATAAAGGATTTCTTTTTAATCGATTAATTGGCCGGTAGCATCCACGCCTGCTTTGTATTTGATTTCCCCGTGGGAATAAAAGGTTTTCCTGCAGTGAAAAGAGTAAGTATGTGTTAATTCAAAATAATAATTGACCCCCAGCGAAAATTTTAGTATATTCAGCTATTTATATGATTAAAATGACGACCACCAACTTCATTTGCGCTTCAAACACTTAGGCTGCAAACTGGACGACTGCGGGCGTGGGCGCGGCGGCGGGCGATCACGCGTGTAAACTGGCTTGTTCTCGGTTTCGCTCAGTTTGTCGCGGTGAAGAGATGTACCAAATGTACGAACGGGCCAGTTTACTCGTGTCGCCGCCCGCCGCCGCGCCCGCGCCCGCCGTCGTCCGGTACGCCGCCTTAGGACGGCGGTAAAACAACGTTGTGGTACAAGGCGGGGGTTACGGAAGTGCAAATGCGAGTTGATCATCGTCATTTTCGCCATTTGAAACGCTGTATAAGTAAAAATAAATAAATGTGATTTTATTTACAGCAAACATTATTTTTTCATTTAAATACCTTCAGAGCTTCAGAGCTTTAGTTCTCCTGACATAATATATACCTACTAAAAAGAATAGATATCTGCACGTAAATAATCAATAACATTTAAAAATTACACCCCCCCCCCCTTCCTCACTTCTACATTTTTGTCTTCTATTGATCTAAATATCTACAGTTGTTCGTATTAGTATCACCAATACACGGATTTTCGTCCATTAAAAAAAACACCTTAAAATATACTTGTCCTACATAAAACCTACAATATTGGTTACCCTACTGCAGTGTTTGTATGGAAAAATTTAAATGGTCAATATCTTTGAAACTACGCAAAGTTTCTCCGTCACAATTTCAGGTTATCATTATCGTCCCCGTCACAACATTTTGAACACATTTCGAAGGTCGTAGATCATCAGGCAGTGGAGATACATGTTGTGGTATACTCAATAAATGTAGACCAACTGAAGTGTGACGTCGTGAGCACTTCCAATCGACACCCGAAGCCGACCACACGTCATTCTCTAGTTGTGCCTACTTACTGATAATCTTGTTGTTTAATTTATAAATCCAAATCCCTAAATAGTGATTTAGTGAACACCACATTGGCGACGAGTAAAAAAAAGCGCAGTAAGTAAAGTGGCATAAACTAAAATATGTACTACTTACGAATATGGGTCAGAAAAATTATTATTTTATGTACCTACAACACAAAGTGTTTTGAAAGAAAAAAAAAAGTGACAGTTGTCTAAAAGAAATCCAGTAAATGTCCATATTTCTGTCGTTATTTACCGATCTACGAGCGGTCTGCGTCGGTGATTAGCTGAGAGATGCGCAGTATAGATCAATCAATGAAATCATACACAAACGGGACCGTATATCTAAATGCGATTACGGCACATAATCTACCCTACATTTCGATAGTAGATATAATTTCCAAAATTTGATTGCTTTTATTTTTTGCAAATACAGCAACAGAAGAAACTTAAATATTAACTATTTATACTAAACATAAGTACATAAAAACTAAACTAAGCATGTATAGGTACTAGACCTAACTATGTACATACATTAATACAAAAACACAAATTACGTCGAAGTACTTATACGATGCTTGTTGACCAAATTCGTTTGTAGATACATAATATGATCCTAAAAGGATCGAAATAAAAGTACCAACGAGAGATCGTTAATGAACAAAGTTAATGGATCGAATTAAAATGAAAAATATTCGATCAAAAGTCCCAGCGATATTAAATAACACGTTTACAGATGCTAATCTTATCGAATGATATTATTAGATCTAAAAATGAAAAGTACCAACGTGAATATCGTTAAGTACCAGTTTTAACGCAACTACCACTTCGATACTTTGAAGTTATGTGATGCCTGATTAGGTATTACTATAATTATATTGTTAAAACTAAATAAGTGTCCTAAAATCCTTATGGCTGATTAAATAAAATACATTTTGCACTGGCTTTACTCATCAAACAAAGAATTTGTCACACGCGTTATAACGCCCATGTGTTTGGTTTTTTAACCCATAATTCAAGTGGACGTTTTGCTGAGTGGCATGTCGCTCCGGCGCAGGTACCTATTAATGGGCCTTTGTGCGCCTCGCTAGCTAGAGATTGTTTATTTTAAGTTTTATGGGAACAGTACCCATAGAGCTCTTATCATAGCTGGCTATAATCAATTCAGGGTCATAAATAAAGTAACGATGTGTTGTGCATCTACTCGATTCTTTCATTTTAGTTTAGTACAATAAGAACAAGAAGAAAATGAATAAAACTGACTAATTTGAATTATGGCAAATTCTTGCTTTAATTTCAAGTAACTGATTTTGAATTGTAAGTAGGTATAGTGTAGATTCAATGTCCTGACCTCCTTATGACAATGAGAAATCATTGCTTAAGCAAACGCTTAAGGAACAGCAAACTCGACATTGAACTACATAGTCCACGATAGCCAGAGTCAAAGTGAAATCAGTACCCGCCTTAGAGGAGTTGACACTTGAATAAAAACTGTTGCTGATTCAGCAATTAAAATCACAAACGTGATAAAAGGTCCTTTCCTATAAAATTATTGCTAATTGCATAAAAGGTGTTTTCAAATTTAATTTCCAGAAACACTGCAAAACAGGGACCAATAAGAAAAAAAAGCACAAAAGTACTAAACCTCTTGTCAAACAACAACAATGAACTGGGTGTTATCATGCATGTCATGAAAATTGTGGCAATCACAAAAGTGATTACAGTACAAGAAATTAATGAAAATTCATTTCATGCCCTAAGTATAATTAATGCAAATGGCATAAAAGGAGTACTAACCTCTTGTCAAACCACAACAATGAATTGGTTGTTATCATGCATGCCATGAAAATTGTGGTACTTAATCACAAAAGTGCTTATAGTTCGAACAATTAATGACAATTCAGATCATGCTCTAAAATTAATATTCATCGCATAAAGAGGCATTTTAAGCGTTATTTGCTGAAATAATGCCAGACGAGAATCAATTAAAGAGAAAATAATATGTCTGTCTCTCGTCAAATGACAAAAAATGAAGCTAAAAAATAAATAGTAACAAAATACTAAAGAAAACGTCTAGTACTTATATGGTAGGTAGGTTCACACCTACTTATTTGCTACGTCGCGTCGACGACAATGCAATAATTGTAATAATTGATTGTTACATACTAAATAATACACGTGCAAGGGATATTTGATCCATTATCTCTGGAGTAGTACTAGCAAAGCTTATAAATGTCGTAGACAAGTTTTAAAATAAGGTTTGGATCTTAATTCCATTGCCAAGTTTATGATCTCTATTGATAAAAAGCCAATCTATCAATTAGTTCGGCCTGTATCTGATAAATAACTAACTGTGTTGCATTAAGTCCGCCTATGTGGTACTTAAACGGATATTGTACATGAAGATTAAATAAATAAATAAATTATAGCCAAAAAAAAAAAATGATAATAAGACGAGCTAGTCAAAATGGATAATAAGACGAGCTAGTCAAAAAAAAAATACTTCACAGGACTTGGGACTGTAAATAAAAAGATTCATTTTTCGATTTATTAGATGGTTCTGGGTAAACCTGAACACTTCTGTAGTATTTCTAGCAACGCCAATCAATGACTCCCAAATTCAGCAAAGCTATATTTACCTTTGAAGTACTGGAAACACTTTCTACATGCTGAAATCGAAGTTAATGAATAGTTAAGAAGTCAATCAGTAAATTGCTGGTGTTTATTATATATCAATTGAAACTTGTTCATTTTCTGAAGATGAATGTCATCAGGAACCTTTCAAACTAGTTAAAAATAAGACAGTCAATCTAGACTTTCACACCATGGAACCTAGTGAAGAAATACGCTGTTTTCTGGAACAATTTTATTGAAAAAGGAAACTCAAAATTTCCACCCAATAACATAAACTATTGGTTTTGAAAAAAAAAAATCCCTTGGCTATAATGACAAAAGATCGTACTCAAGTAGAGCTGACGGTAGTTCTGTTAGCTAATTCAGTACTCGATCAAAAAAATCTCATGCACAATGACTTTAGAGACATAAACGAGGCATAAGTTTTAGTGTATCTAATTGAATTCATGAGTTGAATTGAATTCAATACAAATTTGCACGTTATACGTGCAAGAAACTCTACCGATACTCGGATCAATAAATAGATGTAACTACTATATGATAATGCATACATTTTAAAAGTCTGTCTAAAAAAAAAAGAAAGAAATGTCAAAGAACAAATAATTAAAACAAACAATGGTAGTTGCGAGATTACCAGTCCCAACTGATGGCATTAGTTCACGAACATGACTCGTACCCTAGAACAATTCAGCTCAACGCTTCTGAAGGGAACTGCACATCATAAGCAAAACATGACATTCCAAACCGCCAGAGCACATTCAAGTCAAAGGCCAACCAGTAAATGGTAATTAAGGTACCTAGTACTCACAAAGTGGGATATCCAATAAATAATTGTGCCTGTAATAAATTATAGGTCATAAAATGATTCCTTAACCACAGGAACAAAGACATTGATTAAAAAATTAAGAATGTAGCTTTTATAAGCCTAAGGACTATATAAAACCAAGCACAAACATACGTCCATCAGGATATCATATTTAGGCTAAAATCGAAACCAAACAACATAATTGTGTCATGTTTAAAACAAACCAATTGTTTATTCCCATAACTCACTAAAATAGCGTAATTGTTTCTAGATAGAACAAAATAATAGTGATTATAAATATACATACTTCAAAGGTGCTAATCTTAAGTTGGCCAACAGATAGTGTTCTGAGTCTGGGTGTTTTGTATGTGCAAAATTGCATGTCAAAGAAAAAAAGGGGATATACGCCTGATATAGGCAGACAAATGTGAAATCAGGGATTCAATATACACAGTATTAAACGTGGAGTAACTTTTTCAATACTGGATTCTGAATCCTGAATCAAAGAGTCAAAATAAAAATGGACTAAAGATGGCTTTAATTATGACGAAACAGGATATCAGACCTTAAGAAATATTCAAGGCGAGATGTTTAATGGATACTACAAGAAAATTAAAATCCAAGTCGTCAATATAGTACCATTTTGTGCCTACTTCAAAAATAAGAAGTTGTACACAAAGAAAAACCAAAACACAAATAAATAAACAAGAAAATTCATATCCAAGTCGTCAATATAGTACTATTTTGTGCCTACTTCAAAAATAAGAAGTTAGACACAAAGTAAAACCAAAACATAAATAAATAAACGAGAAAATTCGTATATCGATAATACCATTGTGCGTGCTTCAAAATAAGAAGTTAAACACAAAAACCCCAAACAATAAATAAACCAAGAGGGTATCTTTCGTTCTAATAGTCACTCGTAAAGGAAACCAGATTTCAAAACTGAACAAAACAACAAGAGGAACATCAGAGAAGACCACTGAGCCACCAACACCTTCAATTTCAAGCACGAAGAAGGTTGAAAGCAAATAGAAACGCTTCTTAAACTTTAATATCTCAAACACTAATCTGCAGGTTCTCATAATGATTTGACCATTACGTTTACTGTGGATTTTAAAAGGACTTTGACCTCTGAGTTTGTTTCTGTGTTTCTTCTCAGAGTAGTCAGCTAGGAAACACAGGCCTCATCTAGTTTAAAATGAAAAAAAAATTAATAATTACGTGTTAAAGTGTTTTTAAAAAACGTTAGTTGCAAAATAAACATAATATCATTTAAATATTGGCATTATTACTTTAATGCTACTTAAATGTATTAATTTTATATTAATAAATCTAAAATAAGATTATTGTACTTTCAAACTTAACGAATGTTTCACTGCAAAACATAGTTAATTGTACTTTAAAACTCGACGAATGTTTAACAGCAAAATATATATAACATAGTATATTGTAATTTAAAACTTAAAGAATGTTTTAATACAAAACATAGTAAAATGTATGTTAAACGCATTTAATTTCTAAATTTAAATGCTGTAATTGCACTTCAATACCCAATTAGCGTCTAAATGCTAAATATTGTAATTACACTTAAAACCTTGATAATTAAAAAAAAAAAGGAAGACATGTGGCATATACATTAAAAATCATGTGGCATATACTTTAAAAATCCTAATACTGTAATTGGACTTGAAAACCGAACTAGTTAATATTGTAAATTATCATCTGAGTGCTAAATATCTTGAAATCTAAATCATTTTATAAAAAGGAAGAGATGTGGTATACTCAATAAATGTAGACCAACTGAAGTGTGACGTCGTGAGCACTTCCAATCGACACCCGAAGCCGACCACACGTCATTCTCTAGTTGTGCCTACTTACTGATAATCTTGTTGTTTAATTTATAAATCCAAATCCCTAAATAGTGATTTAGTGAACACCACACATGTGTCCAGCCATCTTGAACTCAGGTTGGCTGGACATTAAGTTTTATTGATTTCTCGTAAACCCTTACATGTGACGCCATAAATCAAACGTTATTACTGTCACAAATTGCGTCACCAAGTATTAGTAAAGGAACCATATTCGAAAACGCCCCCGTTATTGAGATTCGGAAGTGCCAGCCATAAGTTTTATACGTAAATTCAAGATGGCTGGACACAGATTTTTGCATTTTTCTACTAAACCACTGTACTTATCACAAACACTTTTAGCTCGGTGCCCGTCACAAATTTATGTGACGCCCGTTGATATGCAAAAAGTCGTCAAAATCACTTCCGTTACCGAGATTGAGAGACCAGCGAAAAGTGGTTTTTCAAGATGGCTGGACACGTTTTCGATCGATTATCTAAGATTCTGTAGCGTCACAAATTCTGAAATAAGGGTGTTTAGCCGTCACATAAAGTGACCTATTGACCTAGTTAAATGCAAGCTATTTTGAAGATTTGTCCAGCCAACCTGAGTCACATCATTTTCTTCCACCAATTTACTCTGCATATCTTTTGTTCATCTTTTATATCATGGGTATTCAAAGCGTAGATTTTTTTTTTCACTCTAACCATATTGTGCAGTATTTTATTAATGCTTGGTGTTGGTGCAGTAATCTGCAGAATCTCTTCTATCTGCCTATAAGTTATTCGACGGCCTTCCCTAACGAGTGACTATTGAAATATTATGTATCTACCATCATATGATTAGTGTAAGTTTCTAGTAACACTATACACATTTACCTACAATTGAAAGTATTGTTGTTTTATTTATTTATGTACGTAATTTAAATAGAACGGCCGAAGCCAATTACACCTTTTAAACACAAAGAAATCAAAACAAATATAAAAAACAAAAATTAAAAAAAAAAACAGACAATTCACAAGTCAGTTACTTAACAAATATTATACACAGTCATACATTCACCTCACAAAATTTCATACATTCCGATAGTGTGTGCATCTGGATTGAGGGCCCATTTTTTAAATCCTTACGAAACGAAATAAAATTTACAGGGAATTTAGTTAAAAATTAGTAAAACGTAAAGCAATGACTCATAAATTTCTTAAACGTAAATTAAAAATGTTATGATTAAATAACGTGGGCCCTCAATCCAGACGCTTGCATAATGACGCATAGTCTAAATCTCGGAAAGTACTATGTCTGGGTTAATAATTTTTATTTAGGAATTTAGTTAAGAATTTCTTAAATATTTTGAGAAATTCTCAAATCTGTAGAGTATCACATTACAGATTTATGGCGATTTACCTTGGGCCCTCAATTCAGATATGTCATTTTTAAAGAATCTGCAAAAACTTAATTTATTTGACGAAATCCATCATACGACTTTAATAATATTTTAGTTAGATATCTCTATGAATTAGTAAAAAAGAAATAATGACCCAAAAGTTAATCGATAAAAAGTAAATGAGAGTTGAATTTTACTGAAACGTCTGAACTGAGGGCCCAAGATTTTCGGCTTTATTAACTAGACTTTACCTCATAGATTAAAGCAAAGAAGATTGAGGTTTTTAACTATTTTTTAACTAAATCCTGACGTATCGTCCGTTCTTCTAAATGCTATATTTTAAAAGAAAACCGATTTTTGATTTTGTATGGGAGAAAATTTTGTAGGGTGACCGTACTGTTCATCATATCTACACATTTTGTAAAGCGTAGACTAAAATTCTTATATTTGCAGATAAAAGTATTCAATATCTACGATGATCTTTTTTATTTTTGTATTGTCCTAGATGCCTAAAGCAAATAGTTAAAAACGTTTATTTATTTAGCTTCAATAATATGTTTGGAAAAATGAAAGATCAATTAACCGACCAGTACCTAGCATGTAAAAGTATGTACTTAATACGTAAAAACCATATGTTAATAAAGTTTAAAGAAAAATCAATTATATAATAAAAACAAATCTAATCTATTAACCCAGCCCATATCGAGGAGTGGGATTCAGAATGTCACTGTAGGAGTCATGACTGAAGTGGTTTGGACTTCTTCTATTCTTCTTCGCCGTCAAATTAAATACTTTAATAACTTATAAGATTTATTTATAAAACGGTAATTATGTTAAGTTCGACGTACGACGAGTATCCATCCTTACGTTGTTGAAACCTCTACGGTACGGACTAAGCGTTTTGCTTCGTCGTTTATACCACGTACATCGAGGGACTGGAACAATTTGCCTGCTGTGGTCTTCTCTTGCGATTATAATTTAGATATCTTCAAGGCTAGAGTGAATAGGCTCTCTGAATAAACTAGTGCGCCTCACCATCAACGATTGCGTCACTGCTTGCTACCAGGTGGGATCGCAGTCAAGCACTAGTTTATATCAATAAAAAAACGTGTTTGATTGTAATTATTGTATCGAACATGCTCCTGAGGGAAAGAAATGACATAAAATTGTAAACGGTTACTGTTTTATGGCACTAGATAGGAGCAAGTTAACGTGTTACACTTCTTCTGTGATTAAAGTCCAAATCAGAATTTAAGTCACAATAGTCAAAAGTCAAAATAGATAAACAAGTATTATAAACATTATAGAAATTTCCAATAAATATTAAGACCTTAAAAAAAGTTGCGCCTCTTTGCTGCTTTTTTTAAAAAATACCACCACCGCACATAAATAATGTTTTATTTGGTGTCACTTGTTTATTGATCAGTGAGGAAATCTGATAACATAAATTTTAAATAAGGATACAAGACAGTTTTATAACGCATGCAGTCTGTTTATTGGTACACAATGAACTGACTGCATGCGTTATAAAACTATGCCGAAATTATAAAAGACAGAAAAAACTGCGAAATAAATCACCTATCATCATCACAAATATCATCCAAAAAACGTAACTACAAAAATTTCACTTTTAATTTTGTTTTTTTTTTTTTCAATACAATTCGCGCCTTCTTCAACACTACACAACAATTCGCCATTTCTTCAGTGTTGCCAATTTCTTTATCAAATTTTCCCGACTTAACGTTATTTTATTTTTGGTACATTAGTTGATTTACTACTGAGACCAAGGGTTGTCTGAAAAGGACCCCGGGGGTCCTGGGACACAATGTAAAGAAGAAAGGAAAAAAGAAAAGTCTGTCACGCCCTTCCACTCCACCCTAGAGCAGGAGAAGTCATTGGATGATTTCCTACATCACACACTCAGCAATATTCAATTCCCTTACAAAACAAAAATAGAATCCACACATATTTCCAGCAAGTTAGAGAGATTAGAGATCCTATGTTTAAAACTCTTAAGGGAGTCAAACAGGGCGTCCCGTTGTCCCCAAAGTTATTCACCAATTCTTTCAGACATTAGCAGTCGAAAGGTAAGAGAAGGGCATTGTCATCGGCGAAGCGGAGTTAACTAATTTGCGTTTCTCTGATAAGATTGTCCTGTTTTCTCTTACAACCACAGGACTAGAGCAAATGCTGGTTAGACTAAATATAAACATGTTGAAGACCAAAATCATAACCAACAGCTCCAAAAGGAACGTACACGTAGGCGGACAGAATATACAATACGTTCCATACTACTATCTACTTGGGCCAAGTAGTCTCTTTCTAGGCCAGATAAGACAAATAAATAACGGGTCAAACAGAAAATACCTGAAAATGTTACTGGTCCATGAAGGAACTATTTAAGGGCACTGTGCCCATATCACTGAAGCGTAAGCTTATGGACATGTGTATTCTCTTCATTTGACCTATGGTGTATACAGACTTGGTCTTTGACTAACATCCAAAAGTCTAAACTCAAGGTTTGCCAACCGACCTGGATGTCTTTCTTAAGAAATGGAATGTGAGTAAGGAACTGAGACCATTAGAAAGAGTCGATGGCTTTTGCACAGCAATAGAACAATACTGGATATCTATAATAACCAATACAATACAAAAACGAGTAAAGATTTTTTTATTGGTATTTTACTATTCTTTCAAGAAAGTCACGGGAAAAGGTCAATAATACACAAAATGTTGAACTTTATCATCCTCAAAGTATGCTCTTTCAAGGCTGGAATCGAATCGTCCTCAGCCCGGCTCATATGCGATTAAGTTTTTAGAGAAAATTTAGGTCTTCTGGAGCGGCAACATGTTTCTTACGGATGTGATTGTTTCAAACGATACGGGTCGACTAGTGAGACACAGAAAGTTCAGCAGCTATATCTTTCAAATTCTAAAGAGGATTTTCAGTCACTGTTTTCTTCGCTTTACGATGTTAGCTGCAGTTGAAGACGTTGATGGCCTACCAGACTGAGTCAAATCTTTCATCACATCAATTCGACTGTCGATTGATTTTCGGATTGACGACGTCGCTGGTGCTCCAGATCTTGTCCATAGATACGATGACTACTTAAAAAATGCTAGGTAATGGTCGGTTAATTGATCTTTCATTTTTGCAAACATGTTATTGAAGCTAAATAAATAAATGTTTTTAACTATTTGCTTTAGGCATCTAGGACAATACAAAAACAAATAAGATCATCGTAGATATTGAATACTTTTATCTGCAAATATAAGAATTTTAGTCTACGCTTTACAAAATGTGTAGATATGATGAACAGTACGGTCACCCTACAAAATTTTCTCCCATACAAAATTAAAAATCGGTTTTAAAATATAGCATTTAGAAGAACGGACGATACGTCAGGATTTAGTTAAAAAATAGTTAAAAACCTCAATCTTCTTTGCTTTAATCTATGAGGTAAAGTCTAGTTAATAAAGCCGAAAATCTTGGGCCCTCAGTTCAGACGTTTCAGTAAAATTCAACTCTCATTTACTTTTTATCGATTAACTTTTGGGTCATTATTTCTTTTTTACTAATTCATAGAGATATCTAACTAAAATATTATTAAAGTCGTATGATGGATTTCGTCAAATAAATTAAGTTTTTGCAGATTCTTTAAAAATGACATATCTGAATTGAGGGCCCAAGATAAATCGCCATAAATCTGTAATGTGATATTCTACAGATTTGAGAATTTCTTAAAATATTTAAGAAATTCTTAACTAAATTCCTAAATAAAAATTATTAACCCAGACATAGTACTTTCCGAGATTTAGACTATGCGTCATTATGCAAGCGTCTGGATTGAGGGCCCACGTTATTTAATCATAACATTTTTAATTTACGTTTAAGAAATTTATGAGTCATTGCTTTACGTTTTACTAATTTTTAACTAAATTCCCTGTAAATTTTATTTCGTTTCGTAAAGATTTAAAAAATGGGCCCTCAATCCAGATGCACACTCCGATAGTAGGTATCGTCTTCCATTCTTCCCTAAACATATCAAAATTTGTGTTTTGGTCTAGGAGAGCATTAAGCGCAGAGAGTGTCCGCGGTATGGGTGATTTGGAGTGCGCAACTGTACGACACGTCGGAACTGCCAGGAGCCGATATTTCCTGCCACGGCTGTAGTTATTTGGCACATACAAGTTACAGATAAGGTTTTGTAGGTCAGGAGCATCGATCATTTCCCTAAGTATTTTGAATGCCACAATCATCTGGTCACGTGACAGTCTCGTTTCTAAGGAATTGAAACCCAAGCAACCAAGCAAGAATTTCGTAGGATACAAAAAAGGATAATAGCCATAAAGACGTTTATAAAGATTCCTAAGGAATGCTTTTTGCACTTTTTCTAATGTTAACGTGTATTGTTTTTCAAAAGGATTCCAAACGTACGCACTTGACTCAAGCTTGCTGCGGACTAAAGCACCGAAAATTAGTTTGATGACATGAGGACTGTGAAAATCGCGACAGTTCCCAAAACCAAGACGCCTAAAGGACTCCTTGGCGGTAGATATTATGTGGTTATAAAATGTGAGTTTTTGATCAAATGTTACGTCAAGGTCTTTCATGGCATCTGTTCGTGCAATGGGATCGTTGTCAAGCTTGTATCCGAAATATAATGGGCGCCGCATTCGACCAAAAGTCATTACATAACACTTTGAGGTATTAAAATCCATTTGGTTGTCCAAACTCCACTTATACACTGAGTCTATATCAGCTTGTAGGGCCAGGCAATCAAACTCAGATTTTATTTCGTAGAAAAGTTTTAAGTCATCGGCATACAAGAGGCATTTTTGGCATTTTTAATAACGTCAGGTAGGTCATTGACCATCTGTTTTGCGAACTTATCTAGTGAATTTTGTATGTATGTTCCTACAGTAATAGAAAAGGGTAAGTTTAAACTAGTAAGTTTCAACAATAATACTTTAATATAACAATATTACAACACTAAATAATCGTGGAAAAATACTATAACAATATCACAATACATTAGGTAAAATTCGCATGTCACTCTCACTAATAATAACATTTAATATTCAAATACTTGTCTTTCAAAAAGTGTAATAATAAAACATCCTGTGATATATTGTTCAGTAGTCTTCTATCTCACGGCTATCGGAGGACCAAAACGGAAATGCTAGAGGATCTTCCAAAATGAAATACACATGTTATCGGAACATTGTTGTGCTAGTTGGCGCGTCGGTATGGTACGAGGGTCATTCAATAAATACTTAGCCTACAAAAAGTAAACGAAAATTTTGGAAAAGTGGCAATTTATTTTTCAACATAGTCTCCTTTTAGTTCGATACACTTAGCCCAGCGATGCTCCAACTTTTTTAACCCGTCCGAAAAATAGTTTTTGTCAAACTCTGCAAAATAGGCCTCCGTGGCGGCGATGACCTCCTCATTTGATCCATATCTATTCCCGGCGAGTGATTTTTTCAGATTAGGAAACAGAAAGAAGTCACAAGGGGCCAAATCTGGAGAATACGGTGGATGGGGCAGCAATTCGTAGCGTAATTCGACCAATTTGGCCATGGCAACGGCAGACGTGTGAACCGGTGCGTTGTCGTGGTGAAACAGCACTTTTTTCTTCGCCAGATGGGGTCGTTTTTTCTTTAATTCGGCGTCGAATCGGCCCAATAAATCGGCATAGTAAAGCCCTGTAATTGTTTTACCCTTCTCGAGGTAATCGATGTAGATCACACCTTGTGAATCCCAGAAAACGGTGGCCATAACTTTTCCGGCAGATTTTACAGTTTTCGCCTTCTTTGGAGCACGTTCCCCGGTCTGGATCCATTGTTTTGATTGCTCCTTGGTCTCTGGTGTGTACCAGTGGATCCAAGTTTCATCGACGGTCACAAAACGACGCAAAAACTCCGCTGGATTCCGCTTAAACAGAGCCAAACACGTCTCCGATGTGGTCTCACGGTTGCGCTTGTTTTCCGGTGTGAGTAAACGCGGCACCCATCGCGCCGACAGCTTTCTCATGCCGAGTTCCTCGTGAAGAATATGATGCACTGTTCCTTCTGAAATGCCTACAGTCTCAGCTAGCTCCCGAACCTTCAATCGGCGATCTGCCAATACGAGATCATGGATTTTTTTAATGTTTTCCTCCGTAGCAGCTGTTTTCGGTGCACCTGGACGTGGTTCATCAAAAACCGACGTACGGCCACGTGCAAACTCGTTGAACCAATTCTTGACGGTGGCCATCGATGGAGAAGAGTCACCGTACACAGCATCCAAGCGCTCTTTGATTTCGATGCGCGTTTTCCCTTCCAAAAATAGAAATCGAATTACCGAACGATATTGCTCTTTTTCCATTTTTGTAAAACCGATCGACACGTTCGCTTCCTTAAGTTGTCAAATTAAAACAAATGAAGGGATTGGAATGAAAATTTGAAAAAAGAATTAAAAAAGAATGTGCTACACTGTGGTAAAACTCTTTTGAAACTACAGCGCCCTCTGGCGATGAGGCTAGGTACTTATTGAATGCCCCTCGTATATAACTGGCTGTTGCTATTCCGTTAAGTCGACGACACAGTTTAGGGCAGCGCAGTCTTCGTAACCCAAACTTGCATTCCAAGGGCCGAGGGCTGTTTTGCTATCGAGGATTTGCTAAGCAACCAGGCGGGAGTAACAAATGAACTTTCTAGCCTAAGCTAAGCACAGCTCTCGGGGAAACGGACAAAGTACAATTGAAAACATTTGACAGCTTCGTTGCGCATTTTGGCGTCACGTCGCTACTTCATATCATTGTTAGGGATGGTGTGTTCGTCGAGGTCGGCGCGCGGCTGCGTGCGGCAGATGAGCGCCACGCGGCGCCGGCGCGGCAGCGGCTCGCCGCGCCACGCGCTGGCGGCGCCGCCCAGCACGGCGTGCGTGAACGAGTAGCGAGCCACGCCTCTGCAACCACCAAGACCATCATTTGTATCACAATAATAAACTAATTTAAGGAACCATTTAAGCTAAAAAATTATTGAATATGACGATCTAAACGCCATTGACTACCTACTGCAAGCCCACCTGTTGAATAAATGTTCGTTTACGGAGACGCGGGGCGATGTTGTCGAAGCGTAGCGGTGCCCGCGCCCGGATACTCTAGCTAATGTAGCATGCGACGGGTATCACTACACTTGCAATGCAATCGAATAGATATATGTGTAGGGTTAACACCGCTCGGAATTTGATACAGACAGACTACTGACTTAGTACGCTCCATACCAAAGCAGTCTTCCTTTAAAGTATCTAGTCCGGAGACCATAATAAGTATGCTCGCGTCCGTCTGAGGGGGAGAACTCACGAAGTAGTTTCTTCCCGAGGCCGCCACTGTTGCGGCCCCGAACCTTTTGTAGAATGCAAATTATACCTATATGTAAAAAATTAAACCATTTTCACGACGCGGTTTACGGCCAAGGTGGCCGCGGTCGCCCGCCGCCGCCTCAGCGGTTTGCGCCCGCGCGCTCTGTGGTCGATTGGCGAATCTACCATCTCGTGAGTTTTGAAACAGAATAGCTTCGTGAGTTCAATCCTTAAGTCGGCTACTGATACAGTACCATCAGTACGTAGGGATGGTTTGCCCGAACCAATGATTTTTGAATCGAAATCTAAAGCATCGATTCAGTAATAAATCGCGTTCTTATTAAAATCGATTCTTCGAGATCGCCATCTCTACACTTGATGTCGTACGCACAGCAACGGTCCGATTCGGTCGTCTATTATGAAAACGGATTTGATTCATCGTACACAATTTGTGCGGGGTGCGAGTTTGTAGTAGATATAAAAGCACTGATAGGTTTTTGGATAGTTTATTAAAAGTTCTTCAAATGTTATGTTAAATGTTACGTTAAAATGTTATGTTAGATGAATGCACCCGGCCCGTTCGGTGTCTCGTAATGCACTGATGTTTAAGTACGATTGTAGTGAATTGCTGCGTTAGCAGGTGTTCGGT
Source organism: Leucania comma (assembly GCA_958295575.1). Lineage (NCBI taxonomy): Eukaryota > Metazoa > Arthropoda > Insecta > Lepidoptera > Noctuidae > Leucania > Leucania comma. The sequence continues at coordinate 450,542 of OY282482.1, read as the reverse complement.
TACTTGGACCGAACATATTCCGGGGCGGCAAAGACGCAGTTAAGATGAGGGATGAATACAATCACGTTAGTTATGATGATAGTAATCTAATGTTAGTGGTTATTCTTAAGATATTACAAAACTATAGCGTTTAGAAAAGCTTATAGATAATCTTAATGTCTCTAGTTTTTGTTCATGATTGGTGAACACGCTTTATTTTGTTTTTTAACCACGCACACTTGCACTGCACTTTGAGTGGGCTGACGGTCAGCCTCGTTACATTGTCGCGCACAAGCACTAGCACTCGCGTCGTTAACGTTTCGTAGCTCGATGTCTGGGGAGATCAGCACGCGTCGCATGCGGCGTCGTCGCCACCGCCACAGGAGCACGGCCGTGCCCACAACCGCCGCCAGCACGAGGGTGTAGCTTACTACGTAATGATGGATGTCATGTGGTGACAACATCTCATCTAATTCTACGTCACTGTTTCTTAGCTGTTTGATTTGTTTGTAAATTTTGAGCAAATCGTCATCTAATTCGTCCTCCTCAGTTTGATTGTTGTGAGCTTTCTCGATCGGTAAGCTCACGTTGATAATGTAGTTTAGTTGGTCAATCTTGGGTACGTAAATATTTGACTGAACCGTTAAGTTATTGTCAAATTTTGTATTTGCATGCAAGGTAAAATCTTGCCCTTTGATAACACAACCCAGTCCGAGGTATATTACTCCTGCTTGGTTGAGTTGTTCAACTGTGATATACTCTCCACAAATTATTTTAAGAGAATAGTTGTTACAGCAGTGGTATAAATATACTGAAGGGTCGTTCAACGGTACCCACATGTTTGAACATAAAGTTTGTTCAACTTTACATTGGTTAGTCTCATGATTGAAATTGCAGTAATTGTTGTTGTCACTGCCTAGACGGTAAACAGGCTTCTTTAGCAAGCACATATACGTCTCTTCTTGAGTAAGACATGTTGAAAGCTCTTCGTTGTTTGTCGGTATATACGTGTCCTTTTGCAAATTAACTGCAATGTATTCTGATTTCGGCATAATGCTTGTCATATTCTTACCTAATTGTTTAGGAATTGGTATCACTCTGTATAATTTGTATCTATCTCTGCTGATTAATGGGAATAATATTTGGAATATAAAATATTTTTCAGTGGTCCGTGCTTTTATTTGCAATAAATGATACAGTTTTCTCACATCAGTTTGATCGATAGGTAGCATTAGATCATCCGTAAGTTGGCCAGCAATGACGTTGAGTTCGTGTTGCAGTTGTTTAGGCGTTAATAAATGTATGTTAAACTGACCATGGCGAATGTCCGTCAACGTGTCGAGTAAAGTGTCTTGATTACCCCTTAATGTTTGGAGTAAAGTATTTGCAGTCAATGCAGTTACAATTTGTCCTTGTACTGCACTCATGTTAGTCATTACTTGTTGTACTCCATTTGTTAATTTGTCCAATGTATCTAAATGATTATTTATATTTTTGTGTTGCTTGTGGATAATCTTTTCAGTTCGTTTCAGGATGTTGTATTCCGACTCTACAACAGATGTTTGATTTTTCCATAATTTAACCAAATGATTTTGATTTCGCTTTATGAGTTCAATGTCCTTAGTGTATTGTTCAGCGAAACGCTCATCCAATACGCCGAAAAGATAATTCGCTACGTAACCTAGCCCATTGATAAGCCCACGACGCTGTCTGGAGTGTGCAATGAATTGTTGTGTCATCAAGAGCGTGTTGTAGTATTTTAGTTCGAGGAACTCGTGCTGTAGTTGCGGCACTATCATGTTACAAACACCGCTGTTTATATTAGTACATGTGTTATCTAAATGAGTTATTAACTTTTCTAGCGCTGATGTGCCCTCCCAGTAAGGCGACATATCGTAATAGACGACTAAGGTCCATTTGTCACGGATGAGATTCATTTTGGCCACAGGATCAAAATATAAGGACTGATTATTCCTTAATTTTGTAAAGTTGTACATCAAGCCGTGCGCAGTGTTGATTGCGATTGACATAAATAATGTTAATGCTAGGGCCAAAGAGATGAAATTGACATGGCTTTGTCTGCCCGACGGTGCTCGTTTTCTTGTTCTGTTCTCTTCTTGTGTATCTTCTGTTTTATGTTCTTTTTCACTTGTTTCCGGTGTATTAATAGGTAGTCGGGAAAGTTTTATGATAGGTCTCTTCACGATTCCATTCTTCGTTTTTAATGATACCACCCGTACAAGACCGTCTTTGCCCGGATGGACGTCAATCACTCTTCCCATTGCCCATTTTCCTGAGGGTATGTTGTTTTCTTGAATGACGACCAAATCGCCTATTTTCAAGTTTTGTTGTGGTTTCAGCCATTTACTTCTAAATCTTGCCCTTTGATAACACAACCCAGTCCGAGGTATATTACTCCTGCTTGGTTGAGTTGTTCAACTGTGATATACTCTCCACAAATTATTTTAAGAGAATAGTTGTTACAGCAGTGGTATAAATATACTGAAGGGTCGTTCAACGGTACCCACATGTTTGAACATAAAGTTTGTTCAACTTTACATTGGTTAGTCTCATGATTGAAATTGCAGTAATTGTTGTTGTCACTGCCTAGACGGTAAACAGGCTTCTTTAGCAAGCACATATACGTCTCTTCTTGAGTAAGACATGTTGAAAGCTCTTCGTTGTTTGTCGGTATATACGTGTCCTTTTGCAAATTAACTGCAATGTATTCTGATTTCGGCATAATGCTTGTCATATTCTTACCTAATTGTTTAGGAATTGGTATCACTCTGTATAATTTGTATCTATCTCTGCTGATTAATGGGAATAATATTTGGAATATAAAATATTTTTCAGTGGTCCGTGCTTTTATTTGCAATAAATGATACAGTTTTCTCACATCAGTTTGATCGATAGGTAGCATTAGATCATCCGTAAGTTGGCCAGCAATGACGTTGAGTTCGTGTTGCAGTTGTTTAGGCGTTAATAAATGTATGTTAAACTGACCATGGCGAATGTCCGTCAACGTGTCGAGTAAAGTGTCTTGATTACCCCTTAATGTTTGGAGTAAAGTATTTGCAGTCAATGCAGTTACAATTTGTCCTTGTACTGCACTCATGTTAGTCATTACTTGTTGTACTCCATTTGTTAATTTGTCCAATGTATCTAAATGATTATTTATATTTTTGTGTTGCTTGTGGATAATCTTTTCAGTTCGTTTCAGGATGTTGTATTCCGACTCTACAACAGATGTTTGATTTTTCCATAATTTAACCAAATGATTTTGATTTCGCTTTATGAGTTCAATGTCCTTAGTGTATTGTTCAGCGAAACGCTCATCCAATACGCCGAAAAGATAATTCGCTACGTAACCTAGCCCATTGATAAGCCCACGACGCTGTCTGGAGTGTGCAATGAATTGTTGTGTCATCAAGAGCGTGTTGTAGTATTTTAGTTCGAGGAACTCGTGCTGTAGTTGCGGCACTATCATGTTACAAACACCGCTGTTTATATTAGTACATGTGTTATCTAAATGAGTTATTAACTTTTCTAGCGCTGATGTGCCCTCCCAGTAAGGCGACATATCGTAATAGACGACTAAGGTCCATTTGTCACGGATGAGATTCATTTTGGCCACAGGATCAAAATATAAGGACTGATTATTCCTTAATTTTGTAAAGTTGTACATCAAGCCGTGCGCAGTGTTGATTGCGATTGACATAAATAATGTTAATGCTAGGGCCAAAGAGATGAAATTGACATGGCTTTGTCTGCCCGACGGTGCTCGTTTTCTTGTTCTGTTCTCTTCTTGTGTATCTTCTGTTTTATGTTCTTTTTCACTTGTTTCCGGTGTATTAATAGGTAGTCGGGAAAGTTTTATGATAGGTCTCTTCACGATTCCATTCTTCGTTTTTAATGATACCACCCGTACAAGACCGTCTTTGCCCGGATGGACGTCAATCACTCTTCCCATTGCCCATTTTCCTGAGGGTATGTTGTTTTCTTGAATGACGACCAAATCGCCTATTTTCAAGTTTTGTTGTGGTTTCAGCCATTTACTTCTAGCTGTTAGTTGGCTTAAATATTCTGACTTCCACTTTCTCCAAATGTCTTCTGATAGCTTTTGGATTAAATGCCAACGTGTTCTGGCATCCCTTTCTGTGTTAATAACTGTTAGTCCTGTGCGTCCTGTTAAAAAGTGTGCCGGTGTTAAAAAGTCAAGGTCTTCTATGTTTTCTGTTATAGCGCACAGTGGTCTAGTGTTCAAGCAAGCCTCAAGTTGAGCAAGAATAGTTGAGAATTCCTCAAATGTGAGTCTCTGTTCACCAATTACGCGTCTAAGGTGGAACTTAAGGCTTCTTACTGCTCTCTCCCACAAGCCTCCGGCACTCGGCCATGATGGTGCGTTGAAGTGCCATTCGATCTTCATCTCGGTCACTTCTGCCAAGAAGCTATCGTTGAAAATTTGTTGTAATTGTTGGTATTCCGTTTCCAAAATGTTGCTGGCGCCAACGAAATTAGTTCCTTGGTCGCTGTAAAGATGTCGTGGAGCTCCTCGCCTACTTGACATCCTTTTCAAAGCAGCCAAGAAAGCAGAGCTTGTTAAGTCCGAGACTAACTCCAAGTGCACGGCTTTAGTGACCATGCAAATGAAAACCGCCACGTATCCTTTGGTTGTTTTAACTCCACGTCCTTTGTTGGTTTTGATTACTACAAATCCCGTGTAATCGACGCCTGTGTGATAAAAGGGTGGCGCGGGGTTACATCGCTCCTCGGGAAGATCGCCCATTAGTTGATACTGTCTTCCCGATTCTTGTTTTCGGCAAATTACGCATTTTTGTATATGTTTCTTGGTAGCACTGTTCCCGCTCGTTATCCAATAGTATTGTCGTAGTTTGGCGAGGGTCACACGTGGTCCGCCATGAAATGTTAGTTGATGTGCTTCGTCGATGAGAATCTCCGCCAACCGACACTTATGTGGTATGATTATCGGGTGCCGCATTTCCTCACTTATGTTAGCGTTCTTCAATCGTCCGCCAACACGTAACAACCCGTTTTGATCAATGAAGGGATCTAAATTCAATAATTGACTTTTTGATCCAACGCTACCGTGTTTGCGCAATTTTTCTTTTTCTGTTGCAAATTCCTTATTTTGCACATGTTTTATAATAATTGTTTTAGTTTTGCGTAACTCTTGTAATGTGATATAGCTCGGCAAATGTTTACGGCAACGTGCAGGTGTGATCGCTCGATATACCCATGCTAATATATGTACTATTTTCTTTGTATTGTTGTATTTTTCTAATAAGTGGTCAATGATATTTGGGCAATCTTGCACTAGGTTGACTTGTTTTTTGACTGTTTTGACCTCCTCGTTGATGATGTATATTTGCTTTTCAGTTTCATCTTCCGGAGTCCATGTGTTTAGCCATTGAGGGCCTTGCCACCACAATGTATGATGTATCAACTGCGACGCTAATATTCCACGGCTGGCACAATCCGCTGGATTGTCCGTTGATTTTACATAACGCCAGCAGTCTGGAGGCATTATTTCCGTGAGTTTGATGACCCTATTTGCGACGAACGGCTTCCAACGATTAGGCTCACCCTGTATCCAACTGAGTGTTACCTTCGAATCCGTCCATCCAAATATTTCTAGTTTATTTGTTAAGGATTGTTGAATTTTATTTATTAGTTTAGAGAGTAGGTATGCTCCACTAAGTTCCAGTTTTGGCAACGTAAGGGCTTTTTTATGCGGCACGAGCTTAGATTTTGCGGCAATGAGTGTTACGTCCGATTGATGTTTTATGCGCGCATAAACTACGCATGCATAAGCCTTTATAGATGCGTCACAGAACCCGTGAATTTCGATGACGTCATCACTGTTGTTCTTCAACCACCTTGGTACCTCGCAGCTATGTATGTTGTCTAGGTCCGCTTTTATTTTGGCCCAATCGTTGAAGATGTCATCGGACACTTGTTCATCCCACTGTAAATTGTTTTCCCATAGTTTTTGAAATAGTAATTTTAGTTGAGTGGATATTGGCGTTAACCACCCTAACGGATCGAACAATTTCGATATTTCCGATAGTAAGTTGCGTTTTGTTGGCCTTGAAGATTGTTTAGATAAATCGCAACGAAAGAAAAAATTATCTGTTTTTGTGTTCCAACACAGACCCAGTGTTTTCGATGTTGACTCCAATTTGGAAGTGAATACAATGTTTGTGTCTGGATTTTGATGACTCGGTATGTCTTCAATTAATGTAGGTTCATTGGAGGCCCATTTACGCAAGTTAAAACCTCCTGAATGTAGTAAAGTCATCAAATCTGATATAAGTTTCTTTCCCTGGTCAATAGAATGACACCCATGTACAAGGTCATCCATGTAAAAATTTTTGTCTAACACCTGAGCCGCATCAGGATATTTTTTCTGTTCGTCTGCTGCTAATTTCTTCAGCGTCATTAGAGCCAAAAATGGAGCCGCTTTAGTTCCGTATGTTACTGTTGTGAGTTGATAAGATTGTATAGGACATTGAGCATTGTTACGCCAAATTATTTTTTGTAGAGGTTGATCGAGTTCATGTACTTGGATCTGCCTATACATCTTCTCGATGTCTGCTGTATAAGCATATTGGTATTGCCTCCATTTTAGCAATAATATTTGCAGATCTTGTTGAAGGTTGGGTCCTTTATACATCATATCGTTGAGGCTGAATCCTGAAGATGTCCTCGCAGATGCGTTAAAAACAACCCTATATTTTGTTGTGGTAGATTCCTCTCGTAACACACCGTGGTGCGGTAAGTAACATTCCAGGGTCAAGTTACTTTGCAAAGCTAATTTCATATGTTTTAATTGCAAATATTCATTCATGAACGTTTTGTAATGTACGGCTAGCGTCTCGTGTTTCTGAAACTTGCGCTCCAAATTTCGAAATTGGGCTAAAGCCATTTGTTTTGAGGAACCCAATTTGTTTTCGATGTTGTCCTTTAAAGGTAGCCTGACTTCGTAGTGCCCATTTTGTTTCCTAGTTGTAGTATTTAAATAAAATGTAATGCATTCCTGATCTCCGACAGATAGATTAGGCTGTTCTGTGATCTCTTCTGTTTCCCAGAATTTATGTATATCGTCTAAGTTGTGCAGAACTACATTACATTGGAATGTTTTTGTGGAGCCTCCGCACAATATCCACCCCAAGTTAACTTTAATGTTAGCAAAAAAGACCCTTGCCCAACCAATTTAGCCGTTACATTACACACCTGCAATAACCATGGAGAGTCTGCTTGCTCATGTCCAGTCTTTGAACGGGTACCTCACATGAAGTATCTTGGTATATACATTGACCAATACATTACTTGGACTAAACAAATACAGCATGTAAACGGGCGTGTAAGAAAACTGCTTTACATATTTAAAAGGTTAGGACAAATAGCGAATGAAAAGATATTAAGGATGGTTTATTACACACTTTGTGAGCCTATACTAAATTACTGCATTACAACTTGGGGAGTTGCACACAAAAGCCAATTTATAAAAGTGGAACGCTCGCAACGGGCTATACTAAAAATAGCTCATAGAAAACCTATGAGATTTCCAACCAATCTCTTATATTTAGAAAGCAATGTCCTGCGTGTGAGACAACTATATATTTTGGCTGTAGCAATCAAGTTCCATAAAAATGCTCACAACACAATCCAAAGTGGTTGCCGTTCTCGCAGAAAACCGATTTGGCAGAAACCAAGAACCCGACTAGGTCTTGGCAAAAGATGTTTCCAATATATGGGCCCATTTATTTACTCCAAGCTTAATAACGAACTAAACATCTTGCAAATGACAAAACATAAGTGTAAGATACATGTAATAAAATTTCTCAAGCATCTGAATTATGATACGACCGAATCGTTTTTAAAAAATCCGTACTAGCAATCCACACACTTAACTATCATTATATGTACACCATAAACATAGACACAAACACTCATCTTCACTCATTTGCTCACATGCGTACATACCCCCATACACACAAAGGCACACACACCCTTTCATACATACACGCACACCTAACTCACTCACACACACTCATCACATGTACCACTCGCACTTCATTGGTTTTTGGTTTTGCTTTTCTCTTTATTGTTCCGGTTATTGTACAGCGTATGTTATGACGAAAGAGACTGCCCTCCACGACACAGGGAATCCTAGTGTGGAGGGTAGTGTATTTTATTATGTTATGTTTCCTTGTTTTCTGGACAATAAAGAATTAAAAGAAAAGAAAGAAAGAAAGTGGGTTTGCTGAGCGATAGGTTGTGTTGTGTTAATCCCCTTGATGACTCCCTCCATAATAATGTTCGCGTAAACTTCGGCTCCGAGTAACAAGTCAACTGGTCGACTAATGTAGTACTCCGGATCAGCCAAGTTAATATTTTCTGTAAATGACCATGAGGGCTTCGAAAATGTTTGGTTGGGGAGATTTTTAAGTAGATTGTTCATGATCATGGCTTCTGTTGTAAAAGAGTAGTCTGAACTTCGACACGTGCAGTGTCTTTTTCAAGGTTCCATTATTCCCACTGTTGTTATATTTCTTGAAACCTGTTGAAGAATGTTGGTTGTTAGACCCCTTTTGTTGAGGGTTATCTTGTTTGCGACGAGCTGACTCCAAACTGATGAATTTGGTCTCCAAAAAGTCCAGAAATTCTTGAAGCACTGGTAGCTCCCGCGAGTTTTTTAAAGACTCTATGTAATTGGAATACGTGTCAGAGTCTAGTTTTTGGGATAAGATGTGTACCACCATAGAACCCCAAGATGTAGTGTCAATATCTAAATTGCGGACAGCATTCAGACATTCTATTGTTGTGTCATGCAGTTTTTTGATTTGTTGTAAGGACTGCTGTTGCATGTTGGGTAGTCCAAGAAGTGTGTTCATGAGAGACGTGAATATAGCTCTTTTGTTGTTGTATCGGTGGTGCAGAATATCCCAGCTTATGGTATAGTTATCTGCGCTGATTGGTAAATGTTGGATGAGCCGTTCAGCTTCCCCTTTAACTTTCCCTTTTAAAAACTGCATTTTTTGGGCATTCGAAAGCGACGGATTGTTATGTATTGCTTCTTGGAACAAATCCTTGAAGCATGTCCACTGGTTATAGTTACCACTAAATACAGGTATATCTAATGTAGGTGTTGTTTTTTCTCTGTGAGCCACGGACCACATTTTAGTGTTGATTGCCTTCTTCAGACTGTTGTATTGTTTTTCGTGACTCAAGAATGTTGTTTCATACTCTCTATTTTCTTCGCATAATTCTGAATCAATTTCCCAGTGCAGAGTATCGATTGCTATCCATCGACCTATATTCTTGCGATAGACAAGCACGTCCATATAAACTATTTGTCAAAATACTGAAAAGTTCAAACAATAAATCGCTGCAGCGCTAGATTGCCATTATATCGTCTAACAAAACTTTTAAAACTTACAGCGCTAAGACAGCTTATAGAGGATACTTTTTCGCGACCAAAAGGTCTAAAGCGCCATGCATTTCCTAGTACTTACGCGTTTCGTTCAACTGAGTGTGATGACATGTCATCTATATAGATTTTTATATCGCAGAAGTGACACAGTTTCTTGCCTACAATACTTCATTACAATAATATTCTATTTCAAAATGTAATTATAGTGTATGTAAAAACGAGATCTCAATAACAGTAAAACAAATAAATAAATCAGTAATCACTAATAAGACTACAAATTCAACTGAACCTAATTCAAATTTAATATTAACCTGCACGTAATATGGTACGTAAATTATCTAAGTGCTAACGAATGACAGCATGCATAACAACAAAACTTACCGATGAAAACTGATACCTCATGATTTGCTGACATTTCGTCGCAATTTATTAAAAAAAAAATCATTGTTATTAATTATACAAAAAAAGAAAGAGCGTTAAATTAAATATTTAAAAATTTCAAACAGTATAAAAGACCGTGCGAAGTCTGTATTTGGTAAACTAGCTGTAGGTAAAAACCTAATTCAGCTTTTTGTGGGACATCTGCATGTTTTAGTCTATGATTGTAAAATGGGGAAGAGTTTAAATAAAATAATATCTTCTCTAACGTACTATTACGATAGTAGAAGCTATTACATTGCTTGAACAACCAATTGTTTTACTTACTTGACTACAAAATTATTATATATGTCCAAGTTCACTTAAATTTGTATTTATAAGCGTCGCTCTGACACTGCATGAACGTCAAAACTGCACTAATGCCATCAATGTAAAAGTGTTCGGCCTGCAGGTCAATTAAGTGGAGTAAAGTGACTGTACGGCACGCCTCATCTAGTGCTTAGTACATATATATCAATGTTGCTATCCATCTAGATTGCAGTGTTTTCAGAACGTCTTCAAATTCCCATTTCTCGCAAATAAGTTCTAAGTTAATGTTAGACACCGTTCGTCGAAAAGCCTTAAAATTAGCTGCCTGCTTGCGAAGCATTTCATCCAGTTTACTGTTTGTACCCTGATTTACCATCCAAGCACGACGAACTTTTTGATCTAACTCCGAAAGTTGACCATCTTCTCCCGGCTGCTGTTCCTCTGTAAACTCCTGTTCAGTCTCGAATTCTTTGCCAAATAACGTACCTTCTTCAAGCAGTTCTTGGTCATCACTCCTAGATGGAGCTTCCAGCAGTTGTTGATGCATCTGGTTGATCAGCGTTTTGACAGCTTGGTACGACTTGCTTGTTTTCTCGTACTCCTGTTTCGTAAAGTAGACATGCGTCTTACTTACTTTTGTTGTAAGGCGATCGTGGTTAAATTGGTACTCCTTCCAGTATTCTTCTAAATTACTCAAACACTTTTTCAAGTATTCGAAGGTTCGTCTTTGGACACTGGTCTTCTTTAAATTAACCCCGATCTTTTCAATGTTGATGGAGAGCGCCAATTGGACGTCGTAAAGCTCAGCCATTTTTCACGTTGTTTAAAGACGTAAAACCTCCCAAAGTGTAGTAAATAATGGAAAGATCTTACTTGTGGTCTGCTGTTATATCACCGTTGATGTTCTCCTTATATCAGGAGCGTAATCCAGTCACCTACCAGTCCAGAACACCACTTTGGTCCACACACACCACACTGATGTTGACGCTACACTCGCGATGACTTTTCGGAACTCGCACGATCCGGCTCGAAGGACCAAAATGTGCGGGGTGCGAGTTTGTAGTAGATATAAAAGCACTGATAGGTTTTTGGATAGTTTATTAAAAGTTCTTCAAATGTTATGTTAAATGTTACGTTAAAATGTTATGTTAGATGAATGCACCCGGCCCGTTCGGTGTTTCGTAATGCACTGATGTTTAAGTACGATTGTAGTAAATTGCTGCGTTAGCAGGTGTTCGGTTGCTTGGACCGAACACAATTCGAGTGTGTTAACACTGTTAGGAACGAGTAGTCCGCCCTGAGGAAGAATAGCAGTTCTTTATTTCTCGTTGGTAAAATCATCCAATGACAAATCCCGCCCTCGGGTGGGACGGGAAATAGTGTCAGACTCTTACTGACTAAAAACCTACCCTTCCATTCATTGCCTTTGTCCCGGGGCCCGTGGTGACATTCTCACATAACCTTTGGCCCCAGTGGGCTTCGGCCCTGCTGGACCCCTACAGTTTGCTGACAACTCCTTGAGGCGTGCGGGAACAGTGCGCGCCGTAGACAACTTGAGCTCGGACCGGTCTGTTACAGGACGGACGGACAGCGAGCTACCCATTGCCCACCGTCCGCGAGCCCGCGCCTGCGGTGGCCGGAAATCGGGATCAGAAACCCGGCGGCGGCGGCGTGTGCGTCTTTGCCTAATGCGGTCGGCCTCCTCCTTTGCTAGCATTACTGCTTCGCAAAAGGAGGCGACCGCCTGCCACTCCTCCTCGCTCCGGAGCATGGCTTGAACCAAGCCCCGGCGCGAGAGATCGCCGCCAATCGCCCCCACGAGGACACGGCGATGCTCTTCCCAAGCGGGGCACACCTCGACTGTGTGCTCCACCGTGTCCTCCGGGCGGTCCGCACAGTGGCGACACCTGGGCGTCGTCTCCGCACGAATCTTGTACAGGTACGGCCCGAACTTGCCGTGTTCGGTTAGTACCTGCGCCAAACGGAAGGTGACGACGCAGCAGTGGGCCTTGTTAACCAGAGGCTGCCCACGGGGAGGGGTACTCTCCCCATAGCATCTCTCCTCTCTCCCTCTAGCATGCACAGAACAGAAGAATGTAGTTAGAAATCACATAGCACGTCATTTGTATCGGGAACAGCGTACCCAAACTCACACAGTGACAGGTATATCATTATTTCATAACAATTAAAAGAATGCAGTTTATCAATCGTTCCGTTTTAGAAAATAAACCGTGTGTTAATGAGTGCAGAGTTATTTGTTCTCTACCCTTTAACATATATTATTACCTCGCATGGAATAATTTTATGAACAATTTTCTCCACTCGCTACTAGATGTCTCTATACACTACCGACAAAAAGTTTGGAAGCACTTCTTTTACTTCTAAATGATTTAGAAATAATGTGACCTAAAGTATTATTTCATTAAGAATGATTAGGTACTTAATTAAGACGACAGTTAAGCTATGAAATAAAATCATTTTTTTATTTATTGGGCACAAAATTAATTTATAATTGATTTTCATCTGTAGGACCACCCTTTGCCTTTATAATAGCTTGGCAGATTCTAGGCATTCTCTGCAGTAATTGGTTCAAGTATTTAGTGCTAATTTCTTTCTAAGCTTCCTGTAGATATTGCCATAGTTCTCTAGTGCTCTGTGGTAAACGTTCTTTGACTTTTCGATCCATTTCCTCCCATAATTTTTCAATAGACGATAAGTCTGGTGATTGCGGAGGCTACACCATCAATTCAAGAAGATTTCTTGATTCCTGTTCTTCTTAAAGGATTTGCTTACGCTTGCTGAGTGTTTGGGATCATTATCTTGTTGAAATACGAATGGTTCACCATCAGTATGTAAACTTGTGTGCAAAACATGATTCTTTAATATTTGCAAATATTGCTCCTTCCTCATGATTCCAACAATTTTAACAAGATCTCCGACAACAGTTCCAACAAAACAGCCCTAGAATAAAATATTACCACCGCTGTGTTTTACCGATGATACTAAACAGCCTTCAGATACTCTTTCAAGGGATCTGCAGCGGAAAAAGACTCGTCTATTAGACCAAAAATTTGAAATTTTGATTCATCTGTCCATAGAACAGTTCTCCATTGTTCCATTGTCCAATGTTCAAACTGTTTTGCCCATTGCTGACATTTTTCTTACGTATTGCTCGTAATAATGGTTTTTCACTGCCACACAACCATGCAGACCAGCAGATGAAAGGCGATTCTTCATTGTAGAAATTGTCACTTTTTTGTTTCGCATTTTATTCAATTCCCGAGTAATATCCGGTGTTGTAAGTCGATGATTACGCTTTGAAGTTGTTACTATAAACCTGTCTTCTGCTGCAGAAGTAATTTTTGGTCTTCCACTTTGTTTTCTATCTGACAAACTGCCAGTTTCCCGATGTCTCACAAGTGTATAATGAAAGCATTTAGGCGATATACCGAGATTTTTTTTTTGCAATATCTCTTTCAGAATAGCCTTCATTATTTAAAACAATAATAGCAGATTGTGTTTCAATTGGTAACTTATTCCATTTTAACTCCTTTTCCCATTTTAAACACAAAATAATGAAATTATATTATTGGAGATTTTAAAAAGACGAAGTTTAAGTAGCAGAACTCCTATTTAACTGCGCAAAAATAATTAACGACTATTCTTAACACAACCCTCAATAAATACTGACTATCAATTATAAACAATAACGTTAAAAAATCTGTTAGAGCGGACTCAGCAAATTATTTAACAAAATAACAGTAAAAATTGTGTTTTTGTGATTTTTATGAAAATGTTTTAGAAAAGGACACCATAATTATTTATAATACAGTAAAATGATTTAAAATAATATATTATTTTATTATAACACGAATAAAATTAGTTTTTATCAATACACAATTTTTTTTTACAAATTTACTGGTGCTTCCAAACTCTTTGTCGGTAGTGTATATGCAATCAATTTAGAGCTTTATTTTGCTGCAATTCGATTGAAATTTCCTATAAAAAGTTAACGTCACGTTACGTCACTAACGGAGCCGCGGCGCCAAAGCCTGTAGGGGCAGCCCAAGCATCCGGGCAACTGCGACAGCAAAGGAGGACTGCGCCTCCTCCCCCGAAAGGTAAGGCGGCGCCTACCGCTAAACCAGCAGGACCTCCGGCTGCGGTGGCAACTGGGTCGCGCATGCCGCCTCCGCTGCTGGAAGAACCCTTGGCTGGCGCCGACTGGACGGTTGTCGGCGCCAAGAAGAGGGCGGGCAAGGCGAAAAGTGCGGCCAAAAAGCGAGCGAGGCGGCAGGAGCGCAAAAAGCGCGCCATGGCGGCCAGACTTCGCGCCCCGAATTCCGAGGCTGTAGTGATCACACTACAGCCTGAAGCGGAAAAAAGGGGCGTGAACTATGACACCGTCATGGAGAAGGCAAGGCGGGCGATCTTACCCCACCTTGAGGAGTTCGGAGCCTCTGAGGGCTTCCGCATGAGGCGTACTGTAACTGGGGCCCGAATCCTTGAGGTCCCCGGTGCGGCCAGTGGCCCCGTCGCGGATGCCCTGGCTGCACGGATCAGGGCGTCTCTCGATGCGGAAGAGGCCCGAGTGTCCAGGCCCACAAAGTGCATTGACATGCGCATCATGGGCCTGGACGACTCCGTCAAGGTGGAAGAGGTGGTGGCCGCCGTCCTCAGGGCGGGCGGGTGCACGACGGATCAAATTCGGGCAGGCACCATCCGCGCTGACAGTACGGGCATGCGAGCCGTAACGGTTAGCTGTCCCGTGTCGGCGGCCAAGGCCATCACAGGAGAGGGCCGACGACTTTTGGTGGGCTGGGTCTCCGCGCAGGTGAAACTGCTGGAGCCCAGACCTCTGCGGTGCTACCGCTGCCACGTGGGACACCACGTGGGGGCCTGTTGCGCTGCGGAGGTAGATCGTAGTGACCACTGCTACCAGTGTGGTAAGCCCGGTCACAAGGCTGCAGAATGTCGAGCGTCGCCGCACTCCTACGCATGTGCGGCGGCAGGCAAGCAGGCCGACCACCGGGCTGGGAGCAGGTCCTGCGACCCCCCCGCCAAGGACAAAGGCAAGGTCCGTAGGATCCCCGCCGATGCCCTCGCCGCCGCGGCCGCGTCCTTAGCCGCCGCCGCTGTCGCCGCTGCAAACACCGCGGCAGTGCCCTCGCGTAGGGCTCCGGAGGAGACGATGGAATGCCAATAACGGCCCCATTACGTCTCCTCCAGGCGAACATTAACCACTGCGCCGCCGCTCAGGATCTGTTGCTCCAGAGCATGGCGCAGTGGTCGATCAACATCGCCGTGGTCTCCGAGCCGTACTTTGTCCGGCCCAGACGAGACTGGGTTCAGGACCTGAGCGGCTCGGTGACCATAATTTCGTCGACCGCCGCCGGTACTCCGCCCCTCGAGGCCGTCACGAGGGGGCGGGGTTGCGTGGCAGCACGAGTCGGGGACATTGCAGTGGTAGGCGTCTACCTGTCCCCGAACAGAACTCTCGCCGATCTCCATATCTCCCTTATGGAGCTAAAAGACGTCGTCACTAGGTTTGGACCTTCCCTCCCTGTGATCGTTTGCGGGGACTTCAATGCCAAGAACTTGGCTTGGGGTTCCCGTTACACGGACCAACGGGGAGTGATGGTGGAGGACTGGGCTCTGGAGTCGGGCCTGGTCGTCCTAAACCGGGGTTCTGTCCCCACGTGTGTGCGGATGCGGGGCGACTCAGTGGTGGACATTTCGTTCGCAAGCCCCGCTCTGTCGCCGTGTTTCAATGACTGGCGCGTGATGGAGGGGGTGGAGACGTACTCAGACCACCGGTACATCCGATTTGACGTCTCCACCCAAACCTCGGCCGCGCCGGTTCGACAGAGCCCCTGTGGTCCGCGGTGGGCGCTGAAGCAAATTGACCGGGAGCTCCTCCTGGAAGCCGCGACGGTACAGGCCTGGGTGCTAGCACCGGACAGGCCTGTCGACATCGACGTCGAGGCGGAGTGGTTCCGGGAGGCCATGTCGCAAATATGCGACGCGGCAATGCCCCGAGTCCGTCCAGGACGTGCTCGGCGCCAGGTGTACTGGTGGTCGCCCGAGATTGCAGCACTGCGCAACGCGTGCAATCACGCGCGACGCCGGTACGCCAGATTCTGCAGGCGCCGCATCCGCCCGCCGGATGCGGAGGCCAGAGAGGCGGAGCTGTACGAGGGTTACAGAGTGGCGAAGCGCACCCTCCGAGCAGAGATTAAGCGGGCCAAGTTGGAGGCCCGCGTGTGGCTGGGGACTCTGAACAGGGACCCATGGGGACGCCCCTACAAGGTCGTTCGGGAGAAATTGCGTCCCTGGGCTCCCCCGCTGACCCAGAGTCTCCGGCCCCAGGTTGTGGAGGGTGTGGTGAACACTCTGTTCCCTGCGCGAGGGGAACACTCCCCCCCGCTCATGGCTCCGCCACCAGCAGTTTCTGACGCGGACCACGACGGTGACGACGACGACAATACTCCGGAGGTGACCGAGGTAGAGTTGAGAGTGGCGGTACGACGGCTGAGTGCCAAAAATACCGCCCCAGGACCCGACGGCCTGCCTGGGAAGGCTTGGGTCCTGGCCATGGAGGCTCTCGGGCCTCGACTAAGAGGGCTCTTCAGCGCATGTATGGAGAGGGGCCAGTTCCCGCTTCGCTGGAAGACGGGAAAACTGGTCCTCATTGCGAAGCCGGGGCGCCCTGCGGACTCCCCGTTCGCGTATCGGCCCATTGTGCTGCTCGACGAGGTGGGCAAGCTCTTTGAAAGAGTCGTTGCAAACCGCCTCGTCGCGCGCCTAGCACGGGTTGGGCCGGATCTCTCGGACGGACAGTTCGGTTTTCGCAGGATGCGCTCCACGGTGGACGCCATCATGCGCGTGCGAGCCCTCACGACGGGGGATGCGGTTTCCCGGGGCAGGTGTGTCGTGGCGGTGTCCTTGGACATTGCCAACGCTTTTAACTCCCTGCCCTGGAGTAGCATTAGAACGGCACTCCGGTACCACCGGGTGCCCGACTACCTCTGTCGTGTGATCGAGGCCTACCTGTCAGACAGGTACATAATCTACCCTGGTCACCAGGGAGATTGGAGACGGCGAGAGATGTCGTGCGGCGTTCCACAGGGATCGGTACTGGGGCCGCCCTTGTGGAACATCGGCTACGACTACGTGCTGCGCGGCGACCTCCCTGGCGGGGTCAGCGTGGTCTGCTACGCAGACGACACGCTGGTCCTGGCACAGGGAGAGTCGTACCAGGCGGCGGTCGAACTAGCGACACGCGGGGTTGCGACAGTCGTGGAGAGGATCGAGCAGTTGGGACTAAAGGTGGCGCTGCACAAGTCCGAGGCCATGTGTTTTCACGGCCCTCGGAACGCACCGCCACCAGGTTCCCAACTAACGGTAGGAGGAATTCACATCGGCGTCGGGTCGACGATGAAGTACCTGGGACTCGTCCTCGACAGCCGGTGGAATTTCGAGGAACATTTCCGACGTCTGGCCCCCAAACTGAATCGGACCGGGGCTGCCCTCAAGCGGCTCCTGCCGAATCTGGGAGGTCTAGACGCCTCCTGCCGGAGGCTCTACGCAGGCATCGTTCGGTCCATGGCCCTTTATGGAGCACCGGTATGGGCGCCCACGCTGAGAAAAAAGCCGAAGAACCAGCTGAACGCGTGCCAGAGGGTCATGGCCATACGGATGGTGCGGGGATACCGCACGGTTTCCTGCGAAGCGGCGAGCCTCCTTGCTGGCCTACCACCATGGGATCTGGAGGCAACAGTCCTTGCACACATGCACGATAAGCGCATGGAGATGCAACGCCGGGGCGAAAGTCCCCTGCCACGACAAGTCGAGGTATGGCGGAAAGAGTTCCGGCGGGATCTCATGGTGAAATGGCGACTGCGACTGTCGCAACCCAGTGCTGGGCACGCCTTAATTATGGCGGTAAGGCCCCTCTTTGAGGCGTGGCTGGAAAGACCTCACGGCGTCCTAACCTTCCGCATGACCCAGGTTCTCACCGGACACGGTAAGTTCGGGAGGTTCCTGTTCCGGATTCGTGCGGAACCGACGCCCGGGTGCCACCACTGCGTGGACTGCCCGGAGGACACGGTGGAGCACACGGTCGAAGTGTGCCCCGCTTGGGCAGAGCATCGCCGTGTTCTCGTGAGGGCGATCGGCAGCGGCGATCTCTCGCGCCAGGCCCTGGTACGGGCCATGGTCCGGAGCGAGGAGGGATGGCAGGCGGTCGCCTCCTTCTGCGAAGCAGTAATGCTAGCAAAGGAGGAGGCCGCACGCGAGAGGCAACGGCCCTCACGGCCCAGCCGCCGCGGGGGTTCCGATTCCGATGCTGATTTCCAGCCAACGTAGGCGCGGGCTTGCAGACGGCGAGCTATGGGTAGCTCCCTATCTGACCGTCCGGTAACCATCCGGACCAAGCCCAGGTCGTCAACGGCGCGCACTGTTCCCGCGCGCCTCAAAGAGTTGTCAGCAAACCGTAGAGACCCAGCCTGCTAACTGCAGGCAGGCAGGGTCGAAGCCTACTGGGGCCAAGGGTTTGTTTCCGAAAGGAAAGCCCGGCCCTGGTATCTAAGGCCACGAAGGAACGGGGTGGGTTTTTAGTCAGTAAGAGTCTGACACTATCTCCCGCTCCGCCCAAGGGCGGGAGATGTCATTGGATGATTTTACCCACCACCAAAAAAAAAAAAAAAAAACGTCGTCACGTACCATTGGCGATGCCTTATTTTATCGATATTGTGTTTTATTTTCAAGTAAAACTAAAGTGAACAGCTGGAGTCGATAAATTATTATCAAAACAAAATACTTACGTATGTTTTTAATTTTATTTATTAAGGGGTTTGTAGCTATTGCATTAACCATGCAATTACATATAATTGAAATTAAAGTGAATAACAACATAAACACTTCTATAGATCAATGTTTTTCTTAATTTAAACTAAATGAAGCCAGTGTTTCTTGGATGACTACTAAGTCGCTTCCATGCAGATTTAGATCTGTAACATCTTGATCTTTTTGAGGGTTCGGTGTAACCATATTTTTCAGATTATGAATACAGTACAATACAGAACTTAATTTTTGGCACCGTTGTGTCGGTATGGTATTTCAATCCGTTTTAATTAAACAATCTGGTCTTTCAAAGTGATTTGAACAAATTACGCTAGTTTTTTCAGGAAACTTATTTTGCCTTCCAGTTACATCGATGCATTTTTCTTTGCTAACTTGATCTTTAGGAAATATGAAGTTACAAGATAACACGAAAGATACATTTTGAACCCATCGGATGTTTAACCCTGTTTTAACTTTTATTTTTGAGTTATTTAGCTAAAATAAAAAATAGCGGAGGTACATTTATAATTTTGTCGACGCACTTGGGTATTTTTTTCCGATACAAAAAAGAACATTATAAATTTACAATATCGATAACTCACTATATGATAGTGGGCACGCCACGATTGAGGCGGTAAGGCCCCTCTTTGAGGCGTGGCTGGAAAGGCCTCACGGCGTCATAACCTTCCGCATGGCGCAGGTACTAACCGAACATGGCAAGTTCGGGCCGTACCTGTACAAGATCCGTGCGGAGGTGACGCCCGGGTGTCGTCACTGTGCGGAACGCCCGGTGGACACGGTGGAGCACACGGTAGAGGTGTGCCCCGCTTGGGAAGAGCATCGCCGTGTCCTCGTGGGTGCAATCGGAGGCGATCTCTCGCGCCGGGGCTTGGTTCAAGCCATGCTCCGGAGCGAGGAGGAGTGGCAGGCGGTCGCCTCCTTCTGCGAAGCAGTAATGCTAGCAAAGGAGGCTGACCGTATCAGGCAACGGCGCTCACGCCGCAGCCGCCGCCGTAACTCCGATCCAAATTTCCGGCCACCGTAGACGCGGGCTTGCGGACGGCGGGCAATGGGTAGCTCGCTGTCCGTTTGTCCGGTAACAGACCGGACCGAGCCCAAGTCGTTTACGGCGCGCACTGTTCCCGTGCGCCTCAAGGAGTTGTCAGCAAACCGTAGGGGCCCAGTAGGGTCGAGGCCTAGTCTGGGGCTCTGGGAAGGTATGAAAATGCATACCAGGGCCCTGGAACCAAGGCAGGGAAGGAACAGGGTAGGATTTTAGTCAGTAAAAGTCTGACACTATTTCCCGCTCCGCCCAAGGGCGGGATTTGTCATTGGATGATTTTACCTACCGTAAAAAAAAAAAAAAAAAAAAAACTATATGATAGTGGTAATCTCTAATTGAGCAGCTGACAGTGACATTTGTTGAATTTTCTAGAGTATTTTTTGAAAGTAGACCTTATGTATTACAAAATAAAGTAAACATCTATTTGTTTTTTTATTTTTTATTAAGGTCTTATTTTTCAAAAATAATCAAAATAAAATAAATCCGGACTAACCGTGGATAGGATATATCACCATTTGATAAACTCTTGGTTCTGCTATCGTGTTTGCACTCTATTTCAATTTAATTTATTCGCAGTCTAAAACAACACAGTAGGGCATTTTTATATTTTTTTATCTAATTACTATCACCGTGGCGACCGTAACAAGACTGACGTGCGCGGCGCATGCGCGTAGCAAGCACGTAGCAGCATACGCGATACATCGCAAAACTCGGGGTACGCGCGCCCCGCCTACTTACGACTTCTAACTACATTCTTCTGTTCTGTGGTGTGATGTGTGTTTGTGGTACAAACCTAGGAAGGTGACTGGAACGATCTGCAACCACATGCAAGAGTAAACAAGCACTGCATATCGTGGAAAGATGGTGCAGGGAATATGATATCAGTGAACCCCTCTAAAACTGAATTAGTCATGTTCACGCAAAAACTAGCATTAGGGCGCTTCAATCTGCCTAAACTGTTCAATATAGAACTCCAGTTTTTGAACGAGGTCTTATATCTGGGGGTTACTCTAGACAGGAATTAAAACTGGATCACTCTCTAGACAGTAAATTAAACAAGGCCTGCATCACCTTCTGGCAATGCAGCAAAACGATAGGTAAGAGGTGGGGCTATCCCCAAAAATCATAGTCTGGCTGTATATCGCAGTAATATGGCCTATGATTACTTAAGGGGCCGTGGTGTGGTGGCCCTGTACTTGAGTTAGCCACAGCCGTAAACAAACTACAACACAGGCAAAGGCTGGCCTGCTTGGCTACTACGGAATGCATGAGGACCACTCCGACTGCAGTACTCGAAGCTATGCTGGACTTCCCCCAATCCACCTGTTCATACAACAGGAATCGAAGATGGCGACAGTACGTCTTAAAACACTGGATCTCTGGGGTAAGAGAGAAACACAACACAGCGCTCTGCTCGCGGAACTCAATAATAAGCTTCCTCTAACGAAAGCAATCAACGACCGGTTACCTAAGCAATTTATCTTAGATAAAAAATACAAAATCCAACTGCGCAAGGATCATCGCTGCGAAGGGCTGTGCCCTGCAGAGCTGCGGAACCTCGCTGATGGATTCAAAACAGGTAATGGCACGGGTGCGGGAGTCTTCTCAGATCTCAACATTCACATAGCCACACCATTGGGGTTTCATTACATGGTGTTCCAAGCTGAGTGCTTGAGCATCTCCCTGGCAGCCTAAGCCGTTGCAACCAGGAAAGTTAAGGACCACTCAATATGCATACTCTTGGACAGCATGTCTGTCCTGCAAGCGCTGAACTGCCACACAGTTAACTCTGGGTTGATTTATGAGTGTCATCAACGCCTTAACCAGATGGGTAAACACAACCAAGTAACCATTTAATGGATCAAAGGACACAGCGATTCCCAAGGCAATGATGCAGCGGACAAACTCACCAGAAGGCGATCGAGTATGGGCCTAAGCACATTCCATTGTGCCGCTCCCCTTCGGTTACCTACGCAACCTGGTAACGACCATAGTGAGTGCAGGCAGGCCACGGAGACACTACCCTCCACTGATGGCCGCTTAACGAAACAGGCCCTGGGAGCGACTAAACCTTAGTTGCGCAAAGTGACGGCCGTTACAACTGGCCACGGGATCTTTAATAAGCACCTGTCATAGGAGTTACAGACAGCCCACTGTGCAGGGCCTGCATGGAGGAGGACGAGACAGCAGCACATCTGCTTCTAAGCTGCCCAGTTGTCGCTGGATACAGGGCAAAATACTTCGGAAACCCAGGTACCAGGTATGATGAAGCCGCTGCTTCATCATCGCATGACACATTTATCCCACCCATACGCAAAATACGTGCTTTAGTCGTAGAGTTGCAGACACCAGCCCGAAATACAATACAAACACTGTTAGTTTGTATTTAGAGAGACATACGACTACGGGCACCGCCGCCATAAACGACACGTGCGACAAGACGGCGTCGGTGCAGTCCGCCTGTATTTCAAGCAAACGCGTGTAAAATCGCTTTTTTAGTATACGCTCTCATATTATTATAAGCCCATGTTTGAACTTTATGCGGGTTGCGCAGCCCCGGGTGACGCACAATGCTCGACGTCGAAGCGTTTGACATTTGCAGTGTGTTTTAATGAGCCATTGAATACTTTACAGCAGACTGTAGATTGCCTTACCTCATAATGTAGAGTCCGCGGCGCGCCAGCAGCGCGTTGACCTCCATGTGCTTGTGCGTGCAGTGCACGAGCTGCATCACCGCGCTCGACGCCAGGCACAGCCCCGCGATCACGTCGCCGCAGAACTAACACACAACGAGTTAACCAACATTGCTGACATTGTGAATGTGGACGACATGCCGGTGAAGGCTTCAGTCCGTCACCGGCGACAAGCAGCAGTGGTAACGTAAGTACACCACTAGTACATTTAATTAAGAACTATGAAAAAGCATTGGTTGTCGCTAGTGAGGGGCTGAGGGGCTGAGGGGCTGGGGGGCTGGAGACTCACGCGCACGGCGTCGACGTGCGGGCGGATGTGGCCGGCGGCGGCGAGGTCCAGCACGTGCACGTGCGGCAGGAAGCGCGCGGCGCCGGCGCCGGCCGCCAGCGCACGCACTCGGCTCAGCACGAGGCTGTTCTCCGCCGACCACTGCGACCGCTCCGTCTCGCGGAACCCTTGGATCGCCTATAACACATACTTGCCTATATTAAATCCAGATGCAGTGTCAAATAGAATTTTCACATTCTTTCAATAGTGGTAGAATTAATTAGTCCTTTTTGAAGCTTGGCTGCGGTGTCTGGGCCAACCTGATTAATCTCTTTCAAATGGATCTATAAATAAGTTGAATATTGTCAAAAAATATAATATTTAAAACTTATGAAGGCTCCTTGATGGGCTCTCATCATGAATTCATTTTACTTGGCTATTTTATGCTAACATTTGTATGTTTACAGGTTTGCAGGCCCCTGTGTAAGTACTAACATTATCCCAGTGATCAAACTCATATCTCATGCGCCGCAGCACAGGCTCCAGCTCCAGCAGCAACGCGTTTTCCTCGCGCTCCGTGATGAAGTCAGGGTACACCTGCATGTCGCGCACCACAGCGCTGCGCAGAGCGGGCTCGTCGTGCTCCTCCCATGACGGACTGATCTCCACTAGACTTGGATCACCTGTAACAGAACGATACAATATATCTGAAGTACCACTAACTTTATAGATACCGGCTACATGTGAGTTTAGGTTAGATTCCCAAGCTGAATAGTGTTTTCTAAACCAATGTTCGTAACATAATGTCCTGTCTTTTATTAAAGGGTTTCCCGATAGACTCAACAACCCATTCAAACTAGAATTTTATTTTTTTACAGTCAAAATTATGCGGTAGGGACAACAAAATAACCTGTTTGCTAACGTAGCAGTTATCTAAACAAAAAGGCTAAATACTGAAACCCACGGAGCGCAATCCTAGCTTCGGTTTCCGTCACGCTGCTAATCCTGCGAGGAAGGCCAATGCATAACTTCTTATATTTACAGGTTTTCAGAAAACTAAATGTTAACAATCTCATTTTTTTTCCGTAAAATTCAAATCTTGCTCCAAAGTTCTCGTCAAAGGAATACAGTGAAAATGAACTACAACTTCAACTCTTCATTAATGGCCTTTGTGGAAGAGACACCACAATTTTGCCAATAACACGTACGAACTATTAATATACCATCAAACGCTGGAGAGTATTTAGCGAGAATTAACAGTAAAAGTGACAATGAAAAATATTTTCTTTAGACAAGACCACTTTGACATTGACATTTGTCTGACACTGACAAGTTTTTTTTTTTTTTTTTAATAAATTTTATTCATGACCATAGATACAAGTCTTTCAGTCGAATACATTGGTTTACATCACAAATTCATATTAAAATAAAAAGAATTCAATACATTTTTTAAATACGACAATTATACATTATCTACATAAATGTTTAAAATATATAACTTCACGTTTTTCAGGTTGAGTGCAAAGAGAATTTATGCACTACTTACAACTAATTTAATTATGTACATAATAATATGTGATATGAAATTATTAAATTTTTTCTACTGTATTACAAATATATCTATACAACACACTAAAATAATTCTTATTTGCTAATAAATCCTTTAGGTGGCGGGGAACACTCTGGCTTTGAATCTCACTGTCGTTTATTTGAATTTCACTCAATTCACTGACCAAAATCAAACGGTGAATGTTAAAACTTGAACACTGAAAGATTATATGATCCAAATCAGCGTCATCTGCTCCACAGTGATAACATCGGCTATTGTTGATTATGCGAAATCTATACAGGTGAGCTGGTGCTAAGCAATGTCCTAATCTCATGCGTGATATAACAGTTATAAACTTTCTTGTGGTGTACTTGAAGTTACAATACCAAGGTTTAATAGGTAATTCATTTTGTATTTCAGCATACCATCTGCCTTTCGTTTCCAGAGTTATGTCCCAATACTCCTTCCATAACTGTCTATTAATTTCTTTAAAGACGCTGTAATAGTCTGTAAATGGAACTTTGACCAACTCGGATCTATCCTCATTGTGTTCTGAACGGGCCGCTATGTCTGCTACCTCATTCCCTCGAAAGCCACTGTGTGAAGGTACCCACACTAATTCCACTTTAACATTCTTATTAATTAGTCTTTGAACTATTAATCTAATATTATAAATAATATAATTTAATTTAAAAGAAATATTTACATTATGTAGAGCAGACAAAACACTTTTTGAGTCTGTAACTATTAGAATATTATATACATTATTCACAAAGTTATTTACATGCTGCAATGCATAATAAATTGCATAGCATTCTGCAGTGAAAATGCTACACATCCTATTTAATTTTGTACATTTTGTAGAATTTAACTGTGGGTCATAAAAAGCTGCATTTACTTTGTGATCTGTTTTAGATCCATCTGTGTATAAAACATAATGTTCCGGTCTATTGTCTTTAAACTCTATAAAATCTGATGTACTGTGTACTGCGTCTAAATGGATTGCAAAGCTGTTCATAATACTATTGTATGGGATTTTATACAGAGGCCAAATATCATTTTTAACAATATCTTTTGAAGTATTACTTACATGTTGAAATATTGTGGTCATTTCAGGCAGAGTTGCACCAAGTAAAGAAGAAGCCGAGACAGCATTGAAAGAAATTGACTGGGAGATTTCCGGATGTATTGTTAGTTTCATAAGTAAAGGATTATCATTTGATGCCATGACTTTTAATAAAAATCTCTCAGCCAACAACAACCTTCTTAGTGTCAAGGGAGGTATACAGGTCTCAACCTCTAACGAATTGATAGGTGTGGAGCGCATGGCACCGCAAATAAGTCTTAATCCCATATTTTGTATTATATCTAATTTTCGTAACAAGGTGCTATTGGCATTCATGTAAGCTAGACTATTATAGTCAAAATGGCTTCGCACTATACTTTTGTACAACATACTCATAACTTTAGGGTCAGATCCCCAAAAACTTCCTGCTAAATGTCTCAATAGGTTAATTCCATTCAGTGCTTTGTTACATATGTGTTTAATGTGTTCATCAAACTTTAATTTATCATCAATAATGACACCTAAGAATTTATGTTGCTTAACAACAGGAATTTCTGTATTATTGTATACAATTTTAATATTACTATGACCATTTACATTTTTATTAATAATTAAAACTGAACTCTTTTCTGGACTTATTTCTAATTTAAGTTTATTATGATAATAGTTGTACAGTTGAGACAAAGCCATATTGATCTTAGCCATAGCTATATCTATGTTTTGATTTATGCTGTACAAAAGCAAGTCGTCTGCAAATTGCAGAATATTTATACCTGGTACATTTATATATTTTAATATTTCAGAAGTATATAAGTTATAGAGTAAAGGAGACAAAGTTGCGCCTTGCATCGTGCCTTTGTTGACAGTTTTAGGGCCATGCAATTTGTTATTATATTTGACAAATACAGTTCTATTGTTTAAAAAAGAATAAAGCCATTTTAGAATATGACCAGGTATACCAATATCATGAGATACTTGAATGAGTTCTTCTATATTTACATTGTCAAAAGCACCTTTAACATCTAAAAATACGCAGATTGCATTAGAGTGGCTTAATTTAACCTGTTTTATATCGGATAATAAAGACACGAAGCTTTCAGAGCAACTTTTACCTTTCCTGAAGCCAAACTGTATGGAAGGAATCAAACTTTGCGATTCAAGAAAGTAATCTAATCTTGACTTCAACATATTTTCAAAGAGCTTACCCAAACAAGATGATAAGGAAATGGGTCTGTATGAGGAAGCACTATTTATAGGTTTATTGGGTTTTAAGATTGGTATAATACACTGTGTTTTCCAAGACTCGGGTATTTCTTATTCATCCGATAGTTTATTATATATATTAAGTAATATTATTTGTGCATTTAGATGTAATTTTTTAATTAACATGTAAGGTATATCATCCAATCCCGGTGTAGTATCTTTCCTACTTCTTAAAGATGTTTTCAACTCTTCTATGGTAAAATTGTTCTTGAGAAATACATTTACATCATTTTCTGTAGCATTTTCGAACAAATGCTCAAGCCTATTTTCATCTATTTCAGTAGAATCTGCTATGTTATCTAAAAAATTTGGAACCCACTCATCATTTATGTTCTTATTTCGATTTGTTCCAATTTTTTTAAATTTTTTTATGTATCCCCATATCCTAGACACTGGAGTTAACCTATTGAAACTTTTACATAAATTTTGCCATGATGAAGAGCTTTCTTCCTTCAAAATTCTTTTCTTTTTTGCGTCTAATCTTTTATACTTTATCCAGTTTTCAATGTTAGGTTGAGAAAAATAATACTTTAATGCATCTTTTGATTTTGCGACAGCCTCGCTACATTTTGTATTCCACCATGGCACTGGTTTTCTGATAACTGTGTTTGCCCTTTGTGTATGTTTTGGAATTGTTTTATTTCTTAAATCATTTAATATTTCAATAAAATGGTTATATGTATTGACAGAATCGTTAATTGAGTCTAGGTGGGAAAAACAAGTTTCTGAAATACTATAATATTCGTTCCAATCTGCTTTAGTATAAATGTATTTCTCTTGATTTACAGAAGGCGACGTATCATACATAGATGGCTGAATGTTAATCTCGAGTAAGGTTGGAAGATGATAGCTACCCATGGGATCGTCATGAACATACCAGTTACATAATGAGCTATTGAAGAACTAACAAGGGCGAGATCTATTGCTGAAGCTTGTCGATTAGGATAAGGAACAGTTGTTGGCGATCCATCATTCAAAACACATAGGTCACATTCATCAATTATATTATATAAACATCTACCCCTGTTATTATCACTATTGCATCCAAAAGCGATGTTATGAGCGTTGAAATCGCCCATTATTATGCAAGGTTTGGGTATATTATTGATTAAGTCCTTTAATTTTGCTGAGTCAAATCTGATACTTGGAGGGCTGTATACACAAAGAATTGCCATCGCTCCAAATTGTGTTTCTACAGAAATACATACATTTTGGATGGATTCTGAGAAGTGTGTGTTAACTACTTTGTACTTTAAATGATGATTCACTAAAATTGCTACTCCATTATGAGAATTAATGGAATTTTTATGGATTAAATTATAAGAAGGAAAGTGTGGAATTGTACTTAGATCCAAGCCAAGTCTCATTAAGAAGACAGACATCTATATTTTTTTCAATTAATAAATTTTGTAATAAGCTCTTTTTACTCTGTAAACTTTGTACATTATACTGTAAAATATTAAGATGTTTATCCATTAAATTAAATTTGATAAAAATACATCTTTTATTTTCTTATGTGTGAGTGGCCCATCAGAGTCACTCTTGTTAGCTAATGCAACCAGCGATTTTACAATTGCGTTTATTATAATGTCATTATTAGCTACTTGTTTAATGTCAAAAACCTTGTCAACTTTGGGAAGAGCAGGGAAAGATTTGTCATTGAATGTAGGAGGTGAGTTCACAACAGTGGCATATGATTGGTGCAGAAACTTGGCCTTTTTCTCTTCAATTTTCTTTTTCTTGATAGGACAATCACGAGAAATGGCAAGATGGTTACCTGCGCAGTTGATGCATGTGATCTCTTCTACATTGCATTCTTTGTAGGAGTGACGACCAGCGCATGAAGAGCAGTTCTGCTCGCTTCTGCAAGACTTAGCGGAATGGTTGAATTTTAAACATTTAAGCATTGTAATAGTGGTGGTATGTAAGGTTTCACCTCATATCTGAAAAGTTTAATGTATGCGTGCTGCGGTAATGAAGTTGAAGCAAAGGTGACGGCAAAAGTATTAAGAGGCACTAAATTTCCTTCTATTTTTCGCATGAACCTTTTAATTGTTATCACCTCTGAGTCGCACATTATATTTTTATATATGTCCTCATTGGATAGTTCTTTCGGCACAAATCTCAATACGCCAATCCTCTCTGTCAAATAGGACGGTATAAACGCCTTGAATTTATTTTTCCATAGGAAATCTTCCATTTTTAGGAAATTGTTGGCAGCAGCCGCCTTTCTAAATGTGACTCCTATTTTGTGTGGATTTACTCTGTGAACTCCTAAAACTCCTTTGACATTTTCTGAAATTAGGTTCGTGAGCGTGATAGGATTTTTGTTTCCTATCTTTTCTTGTTCTGTTGATTCGACGTAAACTATATATTCAGAATTTGTAGTTTCTATAAATAGTCTTTTATAATTAGGTTTAGTTAAAATGTGGTATTTGGTATTGCTATTGGAGTCGGAGCTTCGGGAATGAACATTATTGAATTTTCGCTTTTTATTATGGTTCTCACCCGGGTCTGGCGGCTCCTCACCGCCGCTGGTGACACTCATGCTTGTTTGAGCCCAGTTACTTGTTTTAATTTAGTATTTTTAAACAATCAACTATTTAATAAAATTTTAGCGCAATCAAATTTACCGCCTGGAATTCGTGACGGTCGTCTGGCAGCACTGATTGTGCTGCCAGACGACCGTCACGAATTCCCCCCAAACCTTTCCCAAAATCCCCCCAAAATTCAAGTTTTGAAGAAAAAATCCTCCACAATATTTTTCGTAACTATGAATTTCATAAATAAAAATTAAAAAAAAAGCCGTCTAAAAAAAGACACAAAAAAGTGCAAAGTAACTTTAATTTCGGAAGTCGGTGTTTCAATTCGTCGGTGTCGTCGGTGGAAGTCGGTGATCTTGAAAATCTAAAAAAGGCATCTTTAGTGAACAACTTTGCAAATACCGCCAGTAAGGTCAATATCAAACGGGGCGGTTTTTTGCTGGATAGTCACGACGACTACTGCAGCGGTCCTAGGGGGCTGGCATACTTGGACCCAGATCTTGACACTCCGTGCAAGAGTCCAAGGGAAGTACGCTCAGATACCAGTTATCGAGATCTCCCTCAATCATTTTCCAAAAATGAGGGTAGGCGTACAATTTGCAATAAGAGCGATATTCGTTGTACAGCGGCGGCCGGAGCCGAGATCGAGTCGATGACTCACGCGCAATCAGCTGCGATCGACGAGGCGCCCAGCGAGGCAGGACACACGGCTGTTCCGAATGTAAACAGTGACGTTCTCGGGAAAAAGAAATCGTTGGCCGATATTGTACGCGTTGGCGAGTGGAAAAAACCCGAAAAAGACAAAGAATGGACCTTAGTACAGAGGAAACGTTTAAAGAATCGCTTTGTTGCAAACAGAGGGAAGGCAGTTTTGAGCCCAAATGCGAACTTCAAAGCTGCGGACATAAAAATTCCTATTTACGTTTATAATGTTGCGAAGGACGTGCCCGTGTGTGACATTTTAAGTTATATAGCGGGTAAAACTGATGTTGTTTTTCACATAGAAAAGATGAATATGAAATTACCAAAACCTTATGATGCGTACAAAGTAATGGTACCAAAACAAAATTTGGAAACGTTTCTTAGTGATGATTTTTGGCCAGAAGGCGTCGCGTATCGTCGCTTTGTGAATTTCAAGGTAATAAATAATGGAGCAAGTTGATAGTACACCAATGAAACTTATTAGTTTCAATTGTAAGAATGTTATTAGGTCGGCAGATTGCATACGGAAGTTGTGCAGGACAACCGACATAATCGCTCTTCAAGAAACTTGGTTGCTGCCGCATGACGTTCCGTTTCTTGGTACCTACTATTGACGACGGGTTTGCGTTCACGGGTACCTCAGCCGTGGACACGTCAGCTGGAGTATTAAGCGGCAGGCCGTACGGTGGTGTGGCTCTGCTCTGGAGGAAGTCTGCGTTCCCGTGCGTTACTGTGATACCGTGTGATAATGTGCGTATAGTGGCCATTAAAATAGTGCACGGTGACAGGTCAATTGTAGTCATATCAGTGTACATGCCCACCGCGAGTGTTGATAATTTAATTGAATTCACTAACTGTCTTAGCGAAATTAATGCATTAATTGAAAATAGTGGCGTGGAGTCTGTTTTTGTGCTTGGGGACTTTAATGCCCACTCAGGTGAGTTATTGTTAAATAAAACACGGCCTTCGGTAATGAAGCTGTTTAATGCACTGACTGTGACGCGTATATCGCGTGCGGCACGCAGGGCGCACATCTATATCTATAACTAACCTAACATCCCTCCACCACATATTATAAACTTGAACGTTAAACAATTAAAAGAATTTGCGATAATTAGCTCGAGGAATATCCCTTAATTTAGGACGTGCTTCCGTTTCCATTCGGAGATCTGGCCTAGAGGCTGCTGGCTCAGTAGCTGACTCTGGTACAGGTGGAATTGTCTCTGTTGCTGAATCGATTGCTCGCTCTCTGATATCGTCTTGATGCTCTGAGGTAGCCTCGATCCACTCTTCCTCGTCCCCTTGTTGCTGTTGTTCTGAGGAATGAGTCCCGCTATTACCTTGAGGCGCATTTTGTTGTTCGCCTATTCTGGTGTCTACTAGCGCCCAGTCTATGTCCATGTCCCATTGAGCCTTATGCGAATGCAGTTTATATAGCTGGCTTTTATGTTTTTTTATTATTATATTTTTACCTGGTAAATAAATTTCATATAGGCTTTTGCCCATTTTATTTTTAACTGTACCCTGAATCCATTTGTTATTGTTGCTACCTTTTACCAATACTGTATCATCTATATTGAAGTCTACGTTCCTATTGCCTTTGTAATATTTAGCTTGTACGGATTGCTTGTCGCGCACTTTTGTTTGTATGTCTTGTGACGGTAATGATGACGACGCCGTTGACGCCTCGGGGGCGGGTAACGCCGCTGGGGTATCTAATAAATCAAACCTGCAACGCAATTTTCGTCCGAGCATTAATTCGGCTGGTGAGCTGTCTGTCGTCGTATGTTTTGAGTTTCTGTATCTGAATAAAAATTCCGAAAGATGCGCCCTAATTTTGTTTTTAGGGATGCCTTGTGTAAGCAAACCGTTTAAAAACCTTTTTACTATCTTGACATATATCTCAGCTTGTCCATTTACTAGCTATGCCATTAAGATTACAAAAGTCCTTAAAAAGTTTACTGGTGAATGAGGTTCCGTTATCAGTGACTATGGTGTGCATTATTCCAAATCTAGCCATGGTTTCTTGTAGTATCGTTATCACTGAGGCTGTTGAATAATCACTACTAAGAGAAAAACATTCTACCCATTTTGTAAATGCATCGATAATTATCAGGTACATATCACCCTGCCATGGCCCAAAAAAATCTAAATGTACTCGGTGCCAGGGACGCTGAGGAAAAGGCCACGGTGTCAACGGAGCCCTAGGAGGCGTTGGCCGTAAACTTAAACATACACTACAGTTAGCTATCTTATTTTCTATATCCCTATCTATGTGGGGCCACCAAAATCTAGATCTCGCCTCAATCTTTGTTTTTATTATACCTAGATGTGGTCCATGTAATTCATCTAATATTTTGTTGCGTAAAGACTTCGGTATAATTAATTTATGTCCACGAATTAGACAATCACCTTCCTTTGATAAATCGAAACGACATTTATAAAACGGCATAATATTGTTGTCAGTTAATTTTATTTTAGACCAACCATATTGTATATACTGTGCAACCTTTTGCAAAATGCTATCTGTGCTTGTCTCTAAACGAACCTCATTTAATGATACAGGTAAATGACCATCTGCTACAAAATTAATGTACGATGCCTTATCAACTGACTTGTAAACACATGAGTCATCCGGCTACACAAAAATAATGCGTATCGCTGTAACCGGTTTGCGGACACTTCTGGTATGCCTTTGTCGGGATGAAATATAAACATTAATGGTTTGTGATCTGTTCGTAAAATAAATGGTTTTGTGACACCGTATAAATATTGGTGAAATCTACGTATACCAAACACTATGGCTGTTGCCTCCCTTTCGATTTGACTATAATTCCTTTCAGCACTACTGAGGGACCGAGAGGCGTAAGCTATAGGGCGTTCTATTTTATTTTCCTCTATTTGCGCTAAAACTGCACCTAACCCTGTAGGGGATGCGTCCACTGTCAAAACCAACTTGCACGATGGATCAAAATGTGCCAATGTTCGAGCAGATGTTCCATCTTAATTTGATGGAAAGCAGCCTGATGAGCGTCTGTCCAAGACCACACGACATTCTTTTTAAGTAGATCGTTTAACGGGCTAAGTATTGACGAGGCATTGGGAATGAACATCCTGTAATAATTTACAAACCCTAAAAAGGATTTCAGTTCCTGTACATTACACGGGGCCTTCGTGTTAGTCATTGCTGTATCTTTATCGGGAGATGTGTGAATACCCTTTTTGTCGATATCAAATCCTAAGTAGGTCACTGTATCTTGAAATAATTTACATTTATTTTTATTTAGTACCAAACCAGCTTCCTGTAAACGATGGAAAACTTGCTGTAATCTTTCCCTATGCTCTTCCTGTGTATTTCCTGTAATCAGGACGTCATCTAACAGACATAGAACCCCCTCAATACCGTTCAGCAAATTCTCCATAGTTTTTTGGAAAATCGCCGGAGCATTAGCTAAGCCAAAAACTAAACGCGTAAACTTAAATAAACCCTTGTGAGTATTTATTGTGGTGTAAATTTGTGACTCGTATCTAACTTGAGTTGTGTGGTGTTCACTAAATCACTATTTAGGGATTTGGATTTATAAATTAAACAACAAAATTATCAGTAAGTAGGCACAACTAGAGAATGACGTGTGGTCGGCTTCGGGTGTCGATTGGAAGTGCTCACGACGTCACACTTCAGTTGGTCTACATTTATTGAGTATACCACATCTCTTCCTTTTTATAAAATGATTTAGATTTCAAGATATTTAGCACTCAGATGATAATTTACAATATTAACTAGTTCGGTTTTCAAGTCCAATTACAGTATTAGGATTTTTAAAGTATATGCCACATGATTTTTAATGTATATGCCACATGTCTTCCTTTTTTTTTAATTATCAAGGTTTTAAGTGTAATTAAAATATTTAGCATTTAGACGCTAATTGGGTATTGAAGTGCAATTACAGCATTTAAATTTAGAAATTAAATGCGTTTAACATACATTTTACTATGTTTTGTATTAAAACATTCTTTAAGTTTTAAATTACAATATACTATGTTATATATATATTTTGCTGTTAAACATTCGTCGAGTTTTAAAGTACAATTAACTATGTTTTGCAGTGAAACATTCGTTAAGTTTGAAAGTACAATATTCTTATTTTAGATTTATTAATATAAAATTAATACATTTAAGTAGCATTAAAGTAATAATGCCAATATTTAAATGATATTATGTTTATTTTGCAACTAACGTTTTTTAAAAACACTTTAACACGTAATTATTATTATTTTTTTTCATTTTAAACTAGATGAGGCCTGTGTTTCCTAGCAGACTACTCTGAGAAGAAACACAGAAACAAACTCAGAGGTCAAAGTCCTTTTAAAATCCACAGTAAGCGTAATGGTCAAATCATTATGAGAACCTGCAGATTAGTGTTTGAGATATTAAAGTTTAAGAAGCGTTTCTATTTGCTTTCAACCTTCTTCGTGCTTGAAATTGAAGGTGTTGGTGGCTCAGTGGTCTTCTCTGATGTTCCTCTTGTTGTTTTGTTCAGTTTTGAAATCTGGTTTCCTTTACGAGTGACTATTATAACGAAAGATACCCTCTTGGTTTATTTATTGTTTGGGGTTTTTGTGTTTAACTTCTTATTTTGAAGCACGCACAATGGTATTATCGATATACGTATTTTCTCGTTTATTTATTTATGTTTTGGTTTTACTTTGTGTCTAACTTCTTATTTTTGAAGTAGGCACAAAATAGTACTATATTGACGACTTGGATATGAATTTTCTTGTTTATTTATTTGTGTTTTGGTTTTTCTTTGTGTACAACTTCTTATTTTTGAAGTAGGCACAAAATGGTACTATATTGACGACTTGGATTTTAATTTTCTTGTAGTATCCATTAAACATCTCGCCTTGAATATTTCTTAAGGTCTGATATCCTGTTTCGTCATAATTAAAGCCATCTTTAGTCCATTTTTATTTTGACTCTTTGATTCAGGATTCAGAATCCAGTATTGAAAAAGTTACTCCACGTTTAATACTGTGTATATTGAATCCCTGATTTCACATTTGTCTGCCTATATCAGGCGTATATCCCCTTTTTTTCTTTGACATGCAATTTTGCACATACAAAACACCCAGACTCAGAACACTATCTGTTGGCCAACTTAAGATTAGCACCTTTGAAGTATGTATATTTATAATCACTATTATTTTGTTCTATCTAGAAACAATTACGCTATTTTAGTGAGTTATGGGAATAAACAATTGGTTTGTTTTAAACATGACACAATTATGTTGTTTGGTTTCGATTTTAGCCTAAATATGATATCCTGATGGAAAATGTTTATGCTTGGTTTTATATAGTCCTTAGGCTTATAAAAGCTACATTCTTAATTTTTTAATCAATGTCTTTGTTCCTGTGGTTAAGGAATCATTTTATGACCTATAATTTATTACAGGCACAATTATTTATTGGATATCCCACTTTGTGAGTACTAGGTACCTTAATTACCATTTACTGGTTGGCCTTTGACTTGAATGTGCTCTGGCGGTTTGGAATGTCATGTTTTGCTTATGATGTGCAGTTCCCTTCAGAAGCGTTGAGCTGAATTGTTCTAGGGTACGAGTCATGTTCGTGAACTAATGCCATCAGTTGGGACTGGTAATCTCGCAACTACCATTGTTTGTTTTAATTATTTGTTCTTTGACATTTCTTTCTTTTTTTTTTAGACAGACTTTTAAAATGTATGCATTATCATATAGTAGTTACATCTATTTATTGATCCGAGTATCGGTAGAGTTTCTTGCACGTATAACGTGCAAATTTGTATTGAATTCAATTCAACTCATGAATTCAATTAGATACACTAAAACTTATGCCTCGTTTATGTCTCTAAAGTCATTGTGCATGAGATTTTTTTGATCGAGTACTGAATTAGCTAACAGAACTACCGTCAGCTCTACTTGAGTACGATCTTTTGTCATTATAGCCAAGGGTTTTTTTTTTTTCAAAACCAATAGTTTATGTTTTTGGGTGGAAATTTTGAGTTTCCTTTTTCAATAAAATTGTTCCAGAAAACAGCGTATTTCTTCACTAGGTTCCATGGTGTGAAAGTCTAGATTGACTGTCTTATTTTTAACTAGTTTGAAAGGTACCTGATGACATTCATCTTCAGAAAATGAACAAGTTTCAATTGATATATAATAAACACCAGCAATTTACTGATTGACTTCTTAACTATTCATTAACTTCGATTTCAGCATGTAGAAAGTGTTTCCAGTACTTCAAAGGTAAATATAGCTTTGCTGAATTTGGGAGTCATTGATTGGCTTTGCTAGAAATACTACAGAAGTGTTCAGGTTTACCCAGAACCATCTAATAAATCGAAAAATGAATGATCTTTTTATTTACAGTCCCAAGTCCTGTGAAGTATTTTTTTTTGACTAGCTCGTCTTATTATCCATTTTGACTAGCTCGTCTTATTATCATTTTTTTTTTGGCTATAATTTATTTATTTATTTAATCTTCATGTACAATATCCGCTTAAGTACCACATAGGCGGACTTAATGCAACACAGTTAGTTATTTATCAGATACAGGCCGAACTAATTGATAGATTGGCTTTTTATCAATAGAGATCATAAACTTGGCAATGGAATTAAGATCCAAACCTTATTTTAAAACTTGTCTACGACATTTATAAGCTTTGCTAGTACTACTCCAGAGATAATGGATCAAATATCCCTTGCACGTGTATTATTTAGTATGTAACAATCAATTATTACAATTATTGCATTGTCGTCGACGCGACGTAGCAAATAAGTAGGTGTGAACCTACCTACCATATAAGTACTAGACGTTTTCTTTAGTATTTTGTTACTATTTATTTTTTAGCTTCATTTTTTGTCATTTGACGAGAGACAGACATATTATTTTCTCTTTAATTGATCCTCGTCTGGCATTATTTCAGCAAATAACGCTTAAAATGCCTCTTTATGCGATGAATATTAATTTTAGAGCATGATCTGAATTGTCATTAATTGTTCGAACTATAAGCACTTTTGTGATTAAGTACCACAATTTTCATGGCATGCATGATAACAACCAATTCATTGTTGTGGTTTGACAAGAGGTTAGTACTCCTTTTATGCCATTTGCATTAATTATAGGGCATGAAATGAATTTTCATTAATTTCTTGTACTATAATCACTTTTGTGATTGCCACAATTTTCATGACATGCATGATAACACCCAGTTCATTGTTGTTGTTTGACAAGAGGTTTAGTACTTTTGTGCTTTTTTTTCTTATTGGTCCCTGTTTTGCAGTGTTTCTGGAAATTAAATTTGAAAACACCTTTTATGCAATTAGCAATAATTTTATAGGAAAGGACCTTTTATCACGTTTGTGATTTTAATTGCTGAATCAGCAACAGTTTTTATTCAAGTGTCAACTCCTCTAAGGCGGGTACTGATTTCACTTTGACTCTGGCTATCGTGGACTATGTAGTTCAATGTCGAGTTTGCTGTTCCTTAAGCGTTTGCTTAAGCAATGATTTCTCATTGTCATAAGGAGGTCAGGACATTGAATCTACAACTATACCTACTTACAATTCAAAATCAGTTACTTGAAATTAAAGCAAGAATTTGCCATAATTCAAATTAGTCATTTTTATTCATTTTCTTCTTGTTCTTATTGTACTAAACTAAAATGAAAGAATCGAGTAGATGCACAACACATCGTTACTTTATTTATGACCCTGAATTGATTATAGCCAGCTATGATAAGAGCTCTATGGGTACTGTTCCCATAAAACTTAAAATAAACAATCTCTAGCTAGCGAGGCGCACAAAGGCCCATTAATAGGTACCTGCGCCGGAGCGACATGCCACTCAGCAAAACGTCCACTTGAATTATGGGTTAAAAAACCAAACACATGGGCGTTATAACGCGTGTGACAAATTCTTTGTTTGATGAGTAAAGCCAGTGCAAAATGTATTTTATTTAATCAGCCATAAGGATTTTAGGACACTTATTTAGTTTTAACAATATAATTATAGTAATACCTAATCAGGCATCACATAACTTCAAAGTATCGAAGTGGTAGTTGCGTTAAAACTGGTACTTAACGATATTCACGTTGGTACTTTTCATTTTTAGATCTAATAATATCATTCGATAAGATTAGCATCTGTAAACGTGTTATTTAATATCGCTGGGACTTTTGATCGAATATTTTTCATTTTAATTCGATCCATTAACTTTGTTCATTAACGATCTCTCGTTGGTACTTTTATTTCGATCCTTTTAGGATCATATTATGTATCTACAAACGAATTTGGTCAACAAGCATCGTATAAGTACTTCGACGTAATTTGTGTTTTTGTATTAATGTATGTACATAGTTAGGTCTAGTATACATGCTTAGTTTAGTTTTTATGTACTTATGTTTAGTATAAATAGTTAATATTTAAGTTTCTTCTGTTGCTGTATTTGCAAAAAATAAAAGCAATCAAATTTTGGAAATTATATCTACTATCGAAATGTAGGGTAGATTATGTGCCGTAATCGCATTTAGATATACGGTCCCGTTTGTGTATGATTTCATTGATTGATCTATACTGCGCATCTCTCAGCTAATCACCGACGCAGACCGCTCGTAGATCGGTAAATAACGACAGAAATATGGACATTTACTGGATTTCTTTTAGATAACTGTCACTTTTTTTTTTCTTTCAAAACACTTTGTGTTGTAGGTACATAAAATAATAATTTTTCTGACCCATATTCGTAAGTAGTACATATTTTAGTTTATGCCACTTTACTTACTGCGCTTTTTTTACTCGTCGCCAATGTGGTGTTCACTAAATCACTATTTAGGGATTTGGATTTATAAATTAAACAACAAAATTATCAGTAAGTAGGCACAACTAGAGAATGACGTGTGGTCGGCTTCGGGTGTCGATTGGAAGTGCTCACGACGTCACACTTCAGTTGGTCTACATTTATTGAGTATACCACAAGTTGTAAATACTAATTGCGAGAATTGTTTACCGCCATGTAATTTAGAAAAAAGTTCCTCGTTTCTGGGTAAGGGGTATTTCTCAACAAGTGAACATTTATTTAATGATACCGAAAAATCAGCGCACAAACGAATCTCACCATCTTTTTTAAGTATTGACACTATCGGGCTCGCGTACTCGGAATGTTCAACAGGAACTAATACACCGGTTTCCACTAATCTTTTTAATTCTTTTTCCACCTTACTCCTTAACGAAAAGGGTACCGTTCTCGCCGGAAAAAGCTCGGTTTACTTCCTGGTTTCAAAGTAAGTTTAATTTTATATTTGTTAAAGCTACCTAAATTATCAGAAAATAACTTAGGATATTTTTTTCGATTGTATTTGGCGCAATTAGTTCGCGTACCAATTTATACGCGTCGTTATTGAGTGCACTAAGAAACACTGCTTTTCGCTGAGCATCTTCTTTCCCATCTGTCTTTTTTTTTTTTTTTTAACGTATGTAAAATCATCCAATGACAAATCCCGCCCTTGGGTGGGGCGGGAAATAGTGTCAGACTTTTACTGACTAAAAACCTACCTTTCCGTTCCTTGCCTTTATCCCGGGGCCCGTGGTGACAGTCTCACATAACCTTTGGCCCCAGTAGGCTTCGGCCCTGCTGGACCCCTACAGTTTGCTGACAACTCCTTGAGGCGCGCGGGAACAGTGCGCGCCGTAGACGACCTGAGCTCGGACCGGTCTGTTACCGGACGGACGGACAGCGAGCTACCCATTGCCCACCGTCCGCGAGCCCGTGCCTACGTTGGCCGGAAATCGGGATCAGAAACCCGGCGGCGGCGGCGGCGTGTGCGCCTTTGCCTAATGCGGTCGGCCTCCTCCTTTGCTAGCATTACTGCTTCGCAAAAGGAGGCGACCGCCTGCCACTCCTCCTCGCTCCGGAGCATGGCTTGAACCAAGCCCCGGCGCGAGAGATCGCCGCCGATCGCCCCCACGAGGACACGGCGATGCTCTTCCCAAGCGGGGCACACCTCGACTGTGTGCTCCACCGTGTCCACCGGGCGGTCCGCACAGTGGCGACACCCGGGCGTCGTCTCCGCACGAATCTTGTACAGGTACGGACCGAACTTGCCGTGTTCGGTCAGCACCTGCGCCAAACGGAAGGTGACGACGCCGTGGGGCCTTTCCAGCCACGCCTCAAAGAGGGGCCTTACCGCCTCGATCGTGGCGTGCCCAGCACGAGGTTGCGACAGTCGCTCTCGCCATTTCACCATGAGATCCCGCCGGAGCTCTGTCCGCCATGCCACGACTTGTCGCGGCAGCGGAGTTTCGCCCCGACGTTGCATCTCCACGCGTAAATCATGCATGTGTGCAAGGACTGTTGCCTCCAAATCCCATGGTGGTAGGCCAGCAAGGAGGCTCGCCGCTTCACAGGACACCGTACGGTATCCGCGGATCATCCGGATGGCCATGACCCTCTGGCAGGCGGTTAGCCGGGCCGCCACTCGCTTTCGTAGCGATGGCGCCCACACCGGCGCACCGTAAAGGGCCATGGACCGAACGATGCCTGCGTATAACCTCCGGCAGGAGGCGTCTGGACCCCCCAGGTTCGGCAGGAGCCGCTTGAGCGCAGCCCCAGTCGCATTCAATCTGGGAGCCAGACGTCGGAAATGCTCCTTGAAGTTCCACCGGCTGTCGAGGACGAGTCCCAGGTACTTCATCGTCGACCCGACGCCGATGTGAACTCCTCCTACCGTTAATTGGGAGCCCGGAGGTGGCGCGCTCCGAGGGCCGTGAAAACACATGGCCTCGGACTTGTGCAATGCCACCTCGAGTCCCAACTGCTGTATCCTCTCCACGACTGTCGCAACCCCGCGCGTCGCTAGTTCGACCGCGGCCTGGTACGACCGTCCCCGCGCCAGGACCAGCGTGTCGTCTGCGTAACACACCACGCTGACCCCGTCGGGGAGGTCGGCGCGCAGCACGTAGTCGTACCCGATGTTCTACAAGGGCGGCCCTAGTACCGATCCTTGCGGAACACCGCACGACATCTCTCGCCGTTTCAACTCCCCCTGATGACCGGGGTAGATGATGAACCTGTCCAACAGGTAGGCCTCGATCACCCGACAGAGGTAGTCGGGCACCCGGTGGTACCGGAGTGCCCTACCAATGCAACTCCAGG
Organism: Leucania comma; assembly: GCA_958295575.1. Lineage (NCBI taxonomy): Eukaryota > Metazoa > Arthropoda > Insecta > Lepidoptera > Noctuidae > Leucania > Leucania comma. The sequence goes on along the minus strand of OY282482.1, from coordinate 409,232 downwards.
GCAGGGAGTTGAAGGCGTTGGCGATGTCCAGAGACACCGCCAAGACACACCTGCCCCGGGACACCGCATCCCCCGTCGTGAGGGCTCGCACGCGCATGATGGCGTCCAAAGTGGAGCGCCTCCTACGAAATCCGAACTGGCCGTCCGCAAGATCCGGCCCCTTCCGTGCCAGATGCACGACGAGGCGGTCTGCAATTACTCTTTCAAAGAGCTTGCCCACCTCGTCGAGCAGCACAATGGGCCGATACGCGGACGGAGAGTCCGCGGGGCGCCCCGGCTTCGCGATAAGGACCAGTTTCCCCGTCTTCCAGCGAAGCGGGAACTGGCCCCTCTCCATGCATGCGCTGAAGAGCCCTCTCAGTCGAGACCCGAGTTCCTCCATGGCCAGGACCCAGGCTTTTCCAGGCAAGCCATCGGGTCCTGGGGCGGTGTTCTTGGCATTCAGCCTTCGCACCGCCACTCTCATCTCCACCTCGGTCACCTCTGGAGCATCGTTGCCGTCGTTGCCGTCGTGGTCCGCATCGGACACCGCTGCTGGTGGTGGAGCCATAGGCGGGGGAGTATGCTCCCCTCGCGTAGGGAACAGAGTGCTCACCACACCCTCCACGAGCTGGGGCCGGAGACTCGGAGTCAGCGGGGGAGCCCATGGGCGGAGTTTCTCCATCACCATTTTGTATGGGCGTCCCCACGGATCGACGTTCAGAGACTCCAGCCACACGTTGCGGGCCTCGAGTGTGGCCCGCTTTATCTCCGCTCGGAGGGTGCGCTTTGCCGCTCTGTATCCCTCATACAGCTCCGCCTCTATGGCCTCCGCACCCGGTGGACGGGTGCAGCGCCTGCGGTGTCTAGTATACCGGCGTCGCGCAGCATTGCACGCATCGCGCAGTGCCGCAATCTCTGGCGACCACCAGTGTACTTGGCGCCGGGCACGTCCTGGCCGGACTCGGGGCATGGCCGCGTCGCAGATTTGCGACATGGCCACCTGGAACCAGCCCGCCTCGACGTCGATGTCGACAGGCCTGTCCGGTGCTTGCACCCAGGCCTGTACCATCGCGGCTTCCTGGAGCAGCTCCCTGTCCAGCTGCCTCAGCGCCCAACGCGGACCACACGGGGTCTGTCGGACCGGCGCGGTCGAGGTCTGGGCGGAGACGTCAAACCGGATATACCGGTGGTCGGAGTACGTCTCCACCTCCTCTATGACGCGCCAGTCGACGACGCGCGGTGCCAGTGCAGGGCTGGCAAACGTAACGTCCACCACCGACTCGCCCTGCATCCGCACACACGTGGGGACAGAACCCCGGTTTTGGACGACTAGGCCCTGTCCTAGAGCCCATTCCTCAACCCTTCGACCCCGCTGGTTCGTGAACCGGGAACCCCAAGCCTCGTTCCAGGCATTGAAGTCCCCGCAAACGACCACGGGGAGGCTGGAGTCAAACCCAGCAACGACGGCATCCAGCTCCAAAAGGGAGCTATCCAATTCGGCGAGAGATCTGTTCGGGGACAGGTAGACGCCTACCACCACTATGTCCCCGAACCGTGCTGCCACGCAACCCCGGCCTTTCTTGACGGCTTCGAGTGCCGGGGTACCGGCGGCGGCCGACGTAATGAGTGTCACCGAGCCGGTCAGGTCCTGAACCCAGTCGGCTCTGGGCAGGACAAAGTGCGGCTCGGAGACGACGGCGATGTTTATCGACCACTGCGCCATGCTCTGGAGCAACAGATCCTGAGCGGGGGCGCAGTGGTTGATATTCGCCTGGAGGAGACGTAATGGGGCCATTATTGACAGTCCATTACGATCTCCTCCCTGGACCCTCTTGAGGGCCCTGCCGCAGTGTCTGCAGCGGCGGCATCTGGGGTGGCGATGGCGACGGCAGCCAGTGAGGTAGCCGCAGCGGTGAGCAACCTCGCAGGGATGGGCCTAGGGACCTTGCCCTTGGCCTTGGCGGGGGGATCGCAGGGCCTGCTCCCAGCCCGGTGGTCGGCCGGCTTGTCCGCCGCCGCACATGCGTAGCAGTGTGGGGCTGCGCTGCAAGTTTCGGCCTTGTGGCCGGGCTGACCGCACTGGAAGCAGTGGTCACTGCGATCTTCCTCCGCTGCGCAACAGACCCCCACGTGGTGCCCCACGTGGCAGCGGTAACAGCGCAGCGGTCTAGGCTCCAGCAGCATAACTCGCGCGGAGACCCAGCCCACCAAGAGCCGTTGGCCCTCCCCTGCGATGATCCTGGCCGCTGACACGGGGCAGTTCACCGTCACTGCCCCCATGCCCGTGCCGTCAGCACGGATGGCGCCCGCCCGGACCTGGTCGGTAAGGCACCCCCCCGTCCTGGCGACAGCGGCCACGACTTCCTCGGCCGTCACGGAATCGTCCAGGCCCATAATGAGCATGTCGACGCATCTTGTGGGCCTGGACACCCGGGCCTCCTCCGCATCCAAGGTCGCCTTGATCTTTTCGGCCAGGGCGTCTGCGGTGGGGCCGCTGTTGGCCCCGGGGACCTCCAGCATCAGGGCACCGGTCGCGGTATGCCGCATCCGGAAGCCCCCGGTGATCCCGAGCTCGGTTAGGTCCACCGCCTGCCTCGCCTTACGGATGACCTGGCCATAGGCTGCAGTGTTATCACTACAGCCGTGGAGCGCGGGGCGCGAATCCCAGCCATCCGTTTTCGCCGCTGCCGCCGCTGGCGTTTTTTAGCGGCCCGATTCGCCTTTCCTGCCTGTTTCTTGGCTCCGGCCACTTGCCATTCGGCTTCGGCCGGAGATTCCGCAGGCTGGGGAGGCGGCATAGGCCGCCTATTAGCCACCACGGTAGGGGCTCCTGCCGCCTTAGTGGCCGGCACCGCTTTGTCCTTTTTTGGCGCGATAGCAGGGGCTGGCCTTCTCTGCTGCTGTTGTCTGGCCTGTGGGGCCGGCCTTGCGGGCTCTGACTCCACAGTCCCGCGCCTGGCCTGCCCTGACAGGCCCGCCCTGGACGCCCCAGTCTTGGCCGCGGCAGCAGTGGTGTATGACGCGGCCTTCTGTCCAGAGGCCGCCGCCAGCGGGGGGCGCAAGACAATGCCCTCCAGCAGGGACAGCTGCTGCTGGATCCGCAGCTGGAACTGTTGCTGCTGCTCCTGCAGCTGCTTCTGCAGCTGCTGCTGGGAAACAGCCAGCTCCCGCTGCACCAGCGTCAGAAGCTGACTCCCCGGCTCGGACTGCGGCTGGGGCTCGGGCTGGGACTGGGGCTGACTTTGCCCCTGCCCTTGCCTGCGCCCCTCTCTCCCGGGTTCCTGGCTGCCGGCCCTCCGGACTGCCGCAAGCTCGGCCTGAAGCTCGGCCCGGAGCTCTGATCGGAGCTCAGCCCGGAGTTTCGCCACGCTCTTTTCGAGCGCGACGTCAAACACCTCCTGCAGGGAGGCGGCATGGCGATGGACCGTTTTCTCCTTAGAGGTCTTCTCCCTCTTACGGCCCATGTCCCGCAATGCAGCTACCACCATCTCCCCGAAGGTCCTGCGCGCCTCCTCGGCGGAGTCTTCACACTCGCTGCCAGATTGCCCCGAGGGGTCAACCGCAGCGTTAGTCGCTCCGGGGTGGCGCCCTTCCTCGGCGAGCCTCTTTGCTCGCTCAGCCGCCTCCTGAGAGGTGTATCCCCTCCCTCTACCAGTCGCTCGACCCGCTCCCCGCCCACTGGTGGGGATTTTTCGGGCCGAGCCCTTCTCTGCATCGGAGGACGAGCCGTCCTCCGGTTTGGAGCGTTTCCGGAAGAAACTCGCGTTTCTTCCGGAGTCGCCTCCCATCTCCTCCTCGTCTTTTACCTCCGAGCCTGAGCTCCTTCTGGATGCCGCGTCGGACTCCGACCGCGCATCACTCTCTGTAGGGGTTGTTTTAAGGAATTTAGATTTTTGCATATTGTTCCCACGAGTAAAAACATTCTGCACTTGCTCAAAAACATGGTCCGCACTAGGGACTAATTTAGCTACCCATTAGTCAAGCTAACAACCTCCCTCACGGTGCGCCGCCGCTTGGAGGTTTGGGGTAATTTTTTATAGAGGTTGTCTTCCTCGCGGCCCGGGCGGTTAAGCCAAGACCCTCGACCCCCATCAAAAGTCAGAAACATGACCTTGGACAATCTCTGGGGCTACGAGAACAACGGTGACAGAAGGAGGAGAAAGCCTTCCTCCTGCCTGCCCGGTGGCAGGGTGAGTGCACGCCGAGCCCGCTCTTGCTTCGCCACAGTGCCCTCTGCTAAAGCAGAGGGACACGCGTTGAAGCGTACTCCCGACAGAACATTCGCAGACGGCCATCGAGGCCCCTTAGGCAGGAGTGCCCAAGGGGGTTGTTGGCCGCCTCCCAGGGTGCACCGTCCCGCAGACTAGCCTTCGCTCCGGACGTATCCGCAAGGGAACTATAGCCTGCGGGCACTCGTGGAGGTTTTCTGTCATGGCACCCCATCTGTCTTTATTAGCAATGTATTTGCCGTTAGCCACTGCGACAGCCTTTCTTTAAAGATGCTCCAGTCCTGGCCAAGTTCAAAGGTTGGTACAGACCCAATAAAATTCGCCATTTTTGTTTTATGTGCGTAGGTAACTGTAACACGTCGCCACTGTTAAATAAAACACGGCCTTCGGTAATGAAGCTGTTTAATGCACTGACTGTGACGCGTATATCGTGCGGCACGCAGGGCGCACATCTATATCTATAACTAACCTAACAGTTATTTTCAAATGAACTAATAAACTTTTGTTGTGATCAATCATGGACGTGCGTAGATACGGACTTGCTACCTATAGACACTTATACATTTGTGATTGAGGCACACGGCTGCCTACGCTGGCTCGATCACTGTGTGACGACCAGTGCGGCGAGACGATCAGTGTATAAAGTGTCTGTTGTACATGATGTTTACTGGTCTGACCACTATCCCTTGTTAATTGAGTGTGACCTTAAATTGATTAGGCCGAAAAATATTGTGACTAATAACGTGTGTAATAAAGTAATTTGGGGAGAAAGAAACAGTGAACAGACCAGAAAGTTTTTTGAAATTTGTCACTCGCAACTGAGAGATATGAATTTTCCTGTAGAGTTTACACACTGCGCTGATCACTATTGTTTTAATGAAGATCACAAGCTCATTTTAAAGCAAGCTTATAACGATATTGTGCAAATACTTAGTAAGGCGGCGGCAGACAGCTATGTATGTACCTATTCCAGTTTCCAGGAAACGTAAATATGTGCCAGGGTGGAATAAACACGTCTGTGTGGCTCATAGGGAGGCTCGATTATGTTATCAAAATTGGTTATGGAGTGGGAAGCAAAAAAGCGGACCAATTTACGATAGCATGTGCCAATCGAGGCGACATTTTAAATCTCGGGTAAAATTTTGTCAAGATAATGAAAAACAAATCAAGTTAGATATAATAGCACAGCATCATTCAAATAAACAATTTGGTCAATTCTGGAAAAAAACAAATAAATTGAACCCAAAATCGAGTGTACCTGTGAGCGTCGCGGGCGTTCATGTGCCTTGTGATATAGCCAACCAGTTTCAGCGTCATTTTAAGGTCGAATCGCCTCCTGTAAACTTGACTGGTCTGGCGCGCGATGCCGGGACTGTGGTAGGGGACGTTACTGTTCGATTTTGTGCCAAAGAAGTTGCCTCCGTAATTAATAAAATGGTGCGAGGTAAGTCCCCTGGTCACGATGGTCTCAGCATTGAGCATTTGAAATATGCCGGTTTCCATTTGCCTCGAGTGCTTGCTATGTTTTTTAGCTTATGTATGAGTCATTGTTACCTACCGGATGAACTTACACATAGGTACTGTGGTTGTGCCTGTTATAAAAAACAAGACCGGGGATGTCTCAGACCTGGCAAACTACAGACCCATTTCGCTAGCTACTGTAATAGCGAAAGTGCTAGACAGTCTGCTTGACAAACACCTGGGTAGGCACATAAAACTTCACGATGCTCAATTTGGATTTAGACCAGGTCTGTCGACCGAGAGTGCCATCCTGTGCCTCAAGCAGACTGTGCAGTATTATACAGCTAGGAAGACACCGGTCTATGCCTGTTACCTGGACTTGTCCAGGGCATTTGATTTAGTATCATATGATGTGTTGTGGCAAAAGCTGGAATCTGAAACAGATGTACCACGTGATGTTGTTGCAATGTTGAGATATTGGTACTCAAGTCAAAAGAATGTTGTGAGATGGGCAGGCGCACACTCGGAAGTGTATGGGTTGGAGTGCGGAGTGAGGCAGGGGGGATTGACCTCTCCTCGGCTCTTCAACTTATACATGAACGGGCTGATTGGCGAGCTCAGCAGAACAAGCATAGGGTGCCATATAGATGGCCAGTGTGTCAATAATATCAGCTACGCGGACGACATGGTTCTGTTGAGCCCGTCAATCAGTGCTATGCGCAGAATGCTAAAAGTCTGTGAAAAGTATGCATGGACCCATGGACTCAGATATAACGTAAAGAAGACTGAAGTGATGGTGTTTAAGGCTGGCAATAAATCCTACACCAATGTGCCTCCCTTATATCTTTGTGGTGCTACCTTAAACAGAGTGTCTAATTTTAAATATCTGGGTCACTGGGTGTCAGAGGATCTATGCGACAACGTCGATTTAGAGAGGGAGCGCAGGGCACTGTCGGTGCGCTGTAACATGCTGGCCCGCAGGTTTGCAGTGTACTGAGCAAGTTAAATTGACGTTATTTAATGCCTATTGTCAATCTTTTTACACCTGCAGCCTATGGACTAAGTACACGCAGCGCGCATATAGTGCTCTGCGTGTACAATATAATAACGCGTTCAGGATGCTGTTCGGGCTGCCACGCCAATGCAGCGCTTCAGCAATGTTTGCGGAAAAAAGCGTGGATGGTTTTTACGCCATCATGCGGAAGCGTTGTGCGTCTGTGATGAAGCGCATGCGGGCCAGCTCGAACAGTCTTCTGAGCGTGTTTGTGGATCGCTGGGACTCGCCGATGTGTCGGCAATGGATGCGACTTCACACTGAGGGTGGTCGCGTCCAGGGCCTGGCATAAACTGGCGCTACTGTGCGGTACCGCTTTGTGCTGTCTGTGTATGTACCTACTAACAATAGATTTATAAGGTTTCTTGTGTTACTAACAATATGGACTTTGTCTGAAATAAATGTCTTATTATTATTATTATTATTATTTAATAGTTGGTTCTCTTCGTTATTAAGCACCTGCTTCCAAAATTAAAGTTATTTTGCAATTTTGTGCCTTTTATTAAACAAAATTTTTTTCGCACTTTTTAGTTTACCTCTCAATCAAACGTAAAACCTTCCGCTATTCGGTTCCATTATCAAATTATCATGACAATTATTATAAAAACAACTTCTTTTTTTTAAGTCGGTTAGTATACCCAAACCTCTGAAATGTGAAAAATATTTTTCTGAAAATCGCATCGAAATCGGTTCAGCCGAAAGCGAAATAATTGCGGACAATTATACATACATACGTACAGGTCAAACTGAGAACCTCCTTTTTTTTCAAGTCGTGGAGGATTTTTAGTACTCTGCTAAAAATAAGTATATTAGTATATTATACTACAATATAAGAGACAAGACAAACACGGATGCGAAGTTTGGAAGCTTTGCGAACTTGCAAACGTTGAACCGAAGAATATAATGCGACTACTTTCTGACGAGAACCCAAAGTACTTTGAACGAGAACGTTGAACGATGCACGTCGCGGGGCGAGGGGGCGCGGTATGGTAACTTCGGAGATACTCAGATATCATCGTGCGCAGGATTGCTTTTTTTTATGTTTTGGGCTAAAATTCATGAATATTCATATAAAATATGAAAAAATATGGAAAAAAATTGTTCATAAAACCCTCTAATTCCCTCCAATCCCAGATTTTTACCTGCACGTATCCCCCCAAAAATACTGTCCCTCCAATTTTCCCTCCATAACTATAAAAAACCTCCAGTTTTGGGGGGAATCCCCCCAACCTGGCATCACTGGTGTCAATCTATTTTTTATTTGCCTGTAAGCTAATGTCTTTCTACCATAATTACCTACAATGCATTAAATGAGATAGGCCTACAATTACTATACATTTACTAATTAACACACACATACTCACTCTCATACACACACACACACTTGCACACATCCACGCACACACACTATACACATAGTTAACATAGCTTGTACTTTGTTCACCCACTGCATGTACCAATGTTTTTATTGTGCAACTGTAATACGACCCCCTATAAATGGAAACTCTTTCCTAAGATACAGACAGAATTTCTGCCTAGTTTAGGAAGGGGAGTCCTATGACCAACTTTATACTGAGTGTAGTTTTCTTTTCTTAGTGTTTAAGACTACTCTGTATGGCTTGTACAAACTACTATGGAATAAAATTATTATTATATCCTTATTATTATATCCTTATATCCTATAATGCGTAATCCACCTTATCAATTGAGAACCTTACAGCAAAACGGGGGCAGATTCAAATATTAGGTTGCCTTTTCCTCTTACTTAAAAACAAAAAATAAAACTAAATCATAGATTTATAAGATATAATTATAAATCTATGTGCTAGATCCAATGAAAAACAAGCGTGCAGTAGCCAAGGATCTTATATTATCCTACGCGAGAAAGAGTGTGTCCATTTCGTACCCCTATTTTTAACTAGGATAATTATATATATATATCTTCCTGTCTTTGTCCCGTTTTATTTGGGGTTGGCGCAACACGTTTTTTTCTTCCATTCTGTCCTGTCACTCGTCACGCTATCACTAACTCCCTTTTCTTTCATATCACTCCTCACACAATCCATCCATCTCTTCCTTGGCTTTCCCTCTCCCTCTCCATCCATCCACATGTAAACTCATAACTCTTTTAGTAAAATGCGTTTCATCCCTCCTCTTCACATGACCATACCAAGACAAACGATTTCCTTTCAACTTTTCAGTCACTGGCGCCACTTTCAAACTTCCTCTAATATACTCATTTCTCACTTTATCCATTATCGTGATATCATCTTAACATTCTCATTTCCGCCACGTGCAATCTTTTTTCTTCCGTCTTTTTCATAGCCCAACATTCTGATCCATATCACGGACTTGTAGATACTACTAGGCTAATTACTTTAATTTAATAGGTACTACAGTAAAATTCTCAGCGCCATTATACCGAAATTGCACTTGTTTCGATGATTTAATATCAGAATATCCACTAGAATAATTAAACCAGCCATTGAACTTTACTCGAGAAAATCCCATCAAAAACTCTGAAAAGTTACAAAGTAGCGTACGGCCTGTGTTTCTCACGATGCTGATGTGCATCAACAATTAATCGTTGAGAAATTCAATGAGAGTCGTGCGGATCACCCGCTGAGGACACCGCGAGACACATCTATACTGTATGGTACCGTACGGTATGGTAGAGAATAGAGATGTGCCCCGCTTGAGCGAATCTCCACGTGTCACCATGGAGGCGATTAGCGGCTATTGTCCAGAGCGAAAGGGGATATAATGCGGTCGCTTCCTACTCCAATGCAAAAATGCTAGCTAGGAAAATAACCGCAACCGTGATCAGAGGTGTAGCGTCGACTAATTCAGACGTGGGCGAAGCACATATAAGAGGCCCTTTTCTTTCCTAAATGGATAAAGAAAAATATTACGCGGTAGTGCCGTGCAGTGACCAGAGCTCTGGCTGGATCTCATGGTGGTATAGAGACAGCGACTGTAGCAACCCGACTGACCGACTGTAGTGGTGTTGGGTACGCCACGATGTAGGTAAGTCCTCTTGATCCTTGAGTGCTTCAGCCTTCATTTTCCGCTTCCGCAGGTCTTTGCCAGACATGGGTGGTTTTACCTATTTCAGAAGCAGCCGAAAGAAACGAGAAAGATACTCAGCGTATTATCGTACGGTGGACGTCTGCCCCGCTTGGAAGGAACACCGCCGTATTCTCTTGAAGGCGTCTGAAGGCAGCGGTCGCGACGGATACCGGCAATTGTTTTAAGAATTTGTGTGCCTGTATTGTCTCTAATCTTGACACGCCTATTTCGACTTTGCTTTGAGACAAGAAAATTGTCGATTGCTTGGAAGCTAGCTACCGTTCAACCCGAGCCCAAGAAGGATAATCGGGTTGATCCAGCTAACTATAGACCTGTCTCAGTAACGTCCATACTTGGTAAAAAACAGTTTAAGTACTTTCAGTTAAGGCTGTACGTTAATATGTCAGTCAGCTTGTTTATCCTTACACAAATATAGATTTGAACCTTATGTAAAAAGATACAAGTACCTATTATAATTGAAACTTGGCAAAGGGCAACAGAACCTGGGGGTGTTCCTTGATCTAGCGAAGGCCTTTGATACGGTGTCTGTTCCTTTGCTAATAAACAAATAAGAGGCCATAGGAATAAGAGGAACGCCGCCGCCGCTAAAACTTTTTGCTGACTACTTAGATGATCGACATCAATGTGTCAAAATAGACACTATAACGAGTGATGAGCAAATAAGTTCTGATTAAGGTGTTCCCCAGGGAAGTATCCTGGCCTCTACCCTATTTTTGGTCTACATTAATGATTTGTGTAACTTAAATATTAAACATAGCAAAATTGTTTCATATGCCGACGACACGACCTTAATATTTACTGCTAAAACTAGCAGCGAATTATACGAATACGATCAATTGGGTTTCAACACTGTGACTAATTGGCTTCATAACAATTTACTAACACTGAATGCTGACAAGACAAAATTTACCTATTCATTTTTGCATTCGCAAACCTCAATTCAATACTGCTATCTCTCAACTGCAAGGGCGTCGCCAGCCGGATTTATTGGAAGTATAGGGAATAATATTTTTTTTTTTAATTAATAATAATAAAAGCTTTTTTTCTCCACAATACGAGTATAACCCCTAATTGCTAGCCTTATATCTACGGTAACATATAGGATGGGCATTATATTGTGGGAGACTGGTGCCTAAACTAGGCTCTGAAGCCATAAAGCAAGCCTTTAGCCACCCCCTGCCCCCCCTTGGCGACGCCCTTGCTCGAGTGCATGCCCATAAATGTGAATTTCGCCATCATGTGTGATTGTCCCAGTATCTCTAAAACACGCGACATCAAATATCTCGGGGTTATAATTTATAGATGAAACGCTCTCTTTTATACCACACATTGAAAGCCTAGTTAAAATAGTGCGCAAATTAATCTATGTTTATAAGAAATTACGAGCGATCGCAGATTCAAAATTGGTGACACAAATTTATTGAACCCTAGGTCAATCAGTAATCCAATACTGTATTACTTCCTGGGGTGGAGCATTTTTAAAACTCATCTCCTGCCTCTTGAAAGAGCACAGCGAGCAATTTTAAAAGTAGCCAATTTCCTTCCCTTTCTCTATCCTACAGATCAGCTATACAAATACTGTAACGTGCTAACTGTTCGCCAGCTTTTCATAATGCACTTAATGTTAAAACAGCACACCATGCTTTCTTACATCGTAGATATTACTAATAAAATACGGAATGATATTATTTGCAATTCTAATGCACCTTTAAAATTTGTATTTGTAAGAAGGATCTTTACTTTTTAGACCCATTTCTGTACAATAGATTAAATAGAAAATTAAGTACCTATAAATCAAATAAGTATAACTGTAAAAAGCTAATTCTCCAATATTTTCTAAACCTATCTTATGTAGAGACAGACCACCGCACCGCAGACCACCACAGACTTGCTGTATGTAAATAAAACACGCCGAATCTTTTAGTTTAGTTATTTTTTTATAATAGTCATGTTTAATATTAATTTATTATTTTGTATTTAAGCACTCTCTATCCTAAGCACAGGTTCATCCTAGTTCAGGCAAATAAGCAACTGTATTCTTTTTTTTAATATACTACAATGACAATAGTGATGGTAATAATTTATTGTAAAATTATCACAGCAATAATAATGTGACGTCTTAATAGTTTAATTGGACCAATGTTAAATTTTATTTTTGAATTGACTATTTATTTTTATTTGATTAATTTAATTACGACATAATTACTTGGGGTTTATTGCACCTGAGCAGCACTATTTAGCACGTGTTAAGTCTTCGGGTCACCACTGTAGTTTCTAGTGTGTTAGGATTAATTAAACACACTCACTAAAGTTAATAAAAGTTTATTATTTATGAAATATATCTGTGTACACAATAGCAGCCGGATCACTTAATTAAATTTCAATTAGCTACGCTAGTACTATGTATTTAATCCACTTGACATTTTCCATTTATTTGTTATTACCTATGACATACTACTTTTAATTTGAATTTACATGTTCAATTTTGATACAATAATTGTTGTTTACTTGGACATAATTAAATTTTTAAATTAATTTATAAATTTGCACACCTTATTAGGATATAGTACAGCGTACATATTATAACTACATGTAACACCTTTTTATACTTACCTTTATTATGCAAATAAACGTATTGATCGATTGATTGTAAATGTGCCCTATGTCATAAATATGCAACACCGAAAAAATCACCGATATTCCGGATAGTGATGCGTATTAAGTATACCTTATAAACGATAGACTACACATTTATATTTAGATATCACATCCCAAAACCGAGATCTCACTTTGTTTACTTTGCGCAACACTTGTTCGAGCGTACATGTTCGATTAGATCATTAATGTGTACAAAGCAATAATCTAGCACTAATTGTGGGTTACTAGTATGTTGTTTAAAATGGTATAAATATTTGACGAGTTGTCCTATGGGTAATATTTAAAAAACAGATACTTTTAAGTTGGTTTGATAAAAAAAAATAATTGTAAAAGCACTCTCCAAAGACGGATCTGAATTTTTGTTTCTCAAACACTAAGTGGGGCAAAAATCAATGACAATTTCATTGCTCCTGGCATATAAGCACTAATCAAAGATCCCACTTTATTATCTAACCTCAGTTCTATTGAAAAAATGCATGGTCAGTTTAATTTGTTGACATTAAAAAAAAAGTCCTTGAGAATCACAAGTTACGAGACTTCTATGAAAAACTTAACATGTTTTCAAATGCGTATCATAAGCGAAGATGCAAAATGTCTTTGAAAATCCATTTTTTACAGTCCCATTTAAGTTTCTTTCCGGTGTAATAAGTGATGAACATGGTGAAAATTTCATCAAATTCAAATTTCAGGGTATAAAAAGCGTTATCAAGGTAGATGGTTGCCACTCGCGCCCGACGCTCGCCCCAAACGGTCGTGCCGCTCCGTGCTCCGCGCCCGCTCCGTGCCGTGTCTGCGCCCCGCCCCACCGCTCCTGCCAGCAGTGACGTCATCCGTGGTCGCCGACCGCATCGCCGATCCGAAGCCGTCTTTCTCAAGGCAGTGGAGGATAACCATTTCCGTAGCGGAAAAATCGTCGTAAACGTAGTGCCCCTTCAGGGAAAATCCACAGTTTCGTGGTCCTTGACGGGAAACCTTACGGTGTCAACGAAGTCGAGGGGGTGTTGCCCCGATACACCCGCCGAACCCCTTCAGGGCTAGACAGTTAATTGGAGTCGGGAGCTAAGTCTTGGCCTTGGGGGATCTCCTAGTCAGGCTTATAACTCCGAGCTCTCTTTCAGCTACACACCTGGTGTCGGTTGGGATCTCTATCCCTTCGCGCCAGACCATGGTAGGGCCCGATCGCACATTAATATTGGCGATCGGCTACAAGCTTAGGGCTCACCCTTAGGCACACACCTCCCAGTCTGCACAACCCTTGCTGGGAGGGTCACTCACCCCCGGGCCCGTCCACCCGGGGACCTAGGAATATATTGTGCTCCTAAGGAGCACATGTAAGTTAGGGTTAATCCCCCCATCTACCATGACGGACGACACTCCCTTTGTGTCGTTCGTCAAGGACATTTTATTTAAGGATCCCGATGTCCTAAGAAAATATGGGCAGGCCATCGCCGCCCTTTTCTCTCCCGTGCCCCCGGGCGTCACTGAATTCAGTGACGTGCTAGCGGCCCAAGTTATCTGCGACCCGTCAAGGACGGATCGAGTTGAACCCTCCCCACCTGCAGTGGTGGCGGCGGTCCTAGCCCAGCAGGAGGCTATGGACACTTCCGCCCCCACCAGCTCTCAGGAGCCTGGCCCTAATTGCTCGGACTCCGAATACGAATCAGAGGAATCTGAGACCTCTTCCTCTTCCTCCGAAGACGACTACCAAGTCGTCAAAGGAGGTAAACGTAAGGGCAAAAGTAATTCTGCCCAGGCCAGCAAAGCCAAGAAGACCGCTGCGTCTTCTCTTGCTGTCCCTGCTGCCAAGCCCACAATAAAATCTCCCCCCGCCCCCGCTGCCTCAACCTCGCAGGCGAGCCGCCCCACACCAGCTTCGGTCGCTCAGATCAAGAAGCAACGTCCCCCACCGCCTCTGTACATTCAGGACAAGGCGAAATGGACCGACGTGTCCAAAATGTGTAGTGATCGTAAGATCAACTACACTAACGCCCGGGCCTGCCAACAGGGCATAAGAGTTCAAGTCCCAACGTCCAATGACTATAGGGACTTATCTAAAGCACTCCGTGAAAGGAAAGTCGCCTTTCACACCTACTCCCTCCCTGAGGACACGCCGACTCGAGTAGTCATAAGACGTGTACCAAAGGAAATCTCCACTGATGAGGTCAAGTCAGATCTCATCGCTCAAGGCATCCCTGTCACGGCGGTGCATCGCTTGCACAAAGCGCGCGGCAGGATCGAGTACGACATGGTTCTCGTTGTCTCCGACCCGGTAGAGGGGCACCATCCGATCTTCAAGATCAAACCCGGCGGCGGCGGCGGCGTGTGCGCCTTGGCCTAATGCGGTCGGCCTCCTCCTTTGCTAGCATTACTGCTTCGCAAAAGGAGGCGACCGCCTGCCACTCCTCCTCGCTCCGGAGCATGGCTTGAACCAAGCCCCGGCGCGAGAGATCGCCGCCGATCGCCCCCACGAGGACACGGCGATGCTCTTCCCAAGCGGGGCACACCTCGACTGTGTGCTCCACCGTGTCCACCGGGCGGTCCGCACAGTGGGGACAGCCGGGCGTCGTCTCCGCACGAATCTTGTACAGGTACGGACCGAACTTGCCGTGTTCGGTCAGCACCTGCGCCAAACGGAAGGTGACGACGCCGTGGGGCCTTTCCAGCCACGCCTCAAAGAGGGGCCTTACCGCCTCGATCGTGGCGTGCCCAGCACGAGGTTGCGACAGTCGCTCTCGCCATTTCACCATGAGATCCCGCCGGAGTTCTGTCCGCCATGCCGCGACTTGTCGCGGCAGCGGAGTTTCGCCCCGACGTTGCATCTCCACGCGTAAATCATGCATGTGTGCAAGGACTGTTGCCTCCAAATCCCATGGTGGTAGGCCAGCAAGGAGGCTCGCCGCTTCACAGGACACCGTACGGTATCCGCGGATCATCCGGATGGCTATGACCCTCTGGCAGGCGGTTAGCCGGGCCGCCACTCGCTTTCGTAGCGATGGCGCCCACACCGGCGCACCGTAAAGGGCCATGGACCGAACGATGCCTGCGTAGAGCCTCCGGCAGGAGGCGTCTGGACCCCCCAGGTTCGGCAGGAGCCGCTTGAGCGCAGCCCCAGTCGCATTCAATCTGGGAGCCAGACGTCGGAAATGCTCCTTGAAGTTCCACCGGCTGTCGAGGACGAGTCCCAGGTACTTCATCGTCGACCCGACGCCGATGTGACCGGGGTAGATGATGAA
Organism: Leucania comma; assembly: GCA_958295575.1. Lineage (NCBI taxonomy): Eukaryota > Metazoa > Arthropoda > Insecta > Lepidoptera > Noctuidae > Leucania > Leucania comma. The sequence goes on along the minus strand of OY282482.1, from coordinate 393,525 downwards.
CCTGTCCGACAGGTAGGCCTCGATCACCCGACAGAGGTAGTCGGGCACCCGGTGGTACCGGAGTGCCCTACCAATGAAACTCCAGGGCAGGGAATTGAAGGCGTTGGCGATGTCCAGAGACACCGCCAAGACACACCTGCCCCGGGACACCGCATCCCCCGTCGTGAGTGCTCGCACGCGCATGATGGCGTCCACAGTGGAGCGCCTCCTGCGAAATCCGAACTGGCCGTCCGCAAGATCCGGCCCCTTCCGTGCCAGATGCACGACGAGGCGGTCTGCAATTACTCTTTCAAAGAGCTTGCCCACCTCGTCGAGCAGCACAATGGGCCGATACGCGGACGGAGAGTCCGCGGGGCGCCCCGGCTTCGCGATAAGGACCAGTTTCCCCGTCTTCCAGCCAAGCGGGAACTGGCCCCTCTCCATGCATGCGCTGAAGAGCCCTCTCAGTCGAGACCCGAGTTCCTCCATGGCCAGGACCCAGACTTTTCCAGGCAAGCCATCGGGTGCGTCACTGAGGCGGTGTTCTTGGCACTCAGACTTCGCACCGCCACTCTCATCTCCACCTCGGTCACCTCTGGAGCATTGTTGCCGTCGCTGCCGTCGTGGTCCGCATCGGACACCGCTGCTGGTGGCGGAGCCATAGGCGGGGGAGTATGCTCCCCTCACGTAGGGAACAGAGTGCTCACCACACCCTCCACGAGCTGGGGCCGGAGACTCTGAGTCAGCGGGGGAGCCCATGGGCGGAGTTTCTCTATCACCATTTTGTATGGGCGTCCCCACGGATCGACGTTCAGAAACTCCAGGCACACGTTGCGGGCCTCGAGTTTGGCCCGCTTTATCTCCGCTCGGAGGGTGCGCTTTGCCGCTCTGTATCCCTCATACAGCTCCGCCTCTATGGCCTCCGCACCCGGTGGACGGGTGCAGCGCCTGCGGTGTCTAGTATACCGGCGTCGCGCAGCATTGCACGTATCGCGCAGTGCCGCAATCTCTGGCGACCACCAGTGTATTTGGCGCCGGGCACGTCCTGGCCGGACTCGGGGCATGGCCGCGTCGCAGATTTGCGACATGGCCACCTGGAACCAGTCCGCCTCGACGTCGATGTCGACAGGCCTGTCCGGTGCTGGCACCCAGGCCTGTACCATCGCGGCTTCCTGGAGCAGGTCCCTGTCCAGCTGCCTCAGCGCCCAACGCGGACCACACGGGGTCTGTCGGACCGGCGCGGTCGAGGTCTGGGTGGAGACGTCAAACCGGATATACCGGTGGTCGGAGTACGTCTCCACCTCCTCTATGACGCGCCAGTCGACGACGCGCGGTGCCAGTGCAGGGCTGGCGAACGTAACGTCCACCACCGACTCGCCCTGCATCCGCACACACGTGGGGACAGAACCCCGGTTTTGGACGACTAGGCCCTGTCCTAGAGCCCATTCCTCAACCCTTCGACCCCGCTGGTTCGTGAACCGGGAACCCCAAGCCTCGTTCCAGGCATTGAAGTCCCCGCAAACGACCACGGGGAGGCTGGAGTCAAACCCAGCAACGACGGCATCCAGCTCCAAAAGGGAGCTATCCAATTCGGCGAGAGATCTGTTCGGGGACAGGTAGACGCCTACCATCACTATGTCCCCGAACCGTGCTGCCACGCAACCCCGGCCTTTCTTGACGGCTTCGAGTGCCGGGGTACCGGCGGCGGCCGACGAAAAGAGTGTCACCGAGCCGGTCAAGTCCTGAACCCAGTCGGCTCTGGGCAGGACAAAGTGCGGCTCGGAGACGACGGTGATGTTTATCGACCACTGCGCCATGCTCTGGAGCAACAGATCCTGAGCGGGGGCGCAGTGGTACATATTCGCCTGGAGGAGACGTAATGGGGCCATTATTGACAGTCCATTACGATCTCCTCCCTGGACCCTCTTGAGGGCCCTGCTGCAGTGTCTGCAGCGGCGGCATCTGGGGTGGCGATGGCGACGGCAGCCAGTGAGGTAGCCGCAGCGGTGAGCACCCTCGCAGGGATGGGCCTAGGGACTTTGCCCTTGGCCTTGGCGGGGGGATCGCAGGTCCTGCTCCCAGCCCGGTGGTCGGCCGGCTTGCCCGCCGCCGCACATGCGTAGCAGTGTGGGGCTGCGCTGCAAGTTTCGGCCTTGTGGCCGGGCTGACCGTACTGGAAGCAGTGGTCACTGCGATCTTCCTCCGCTGCGCAACAGACCCCCACGTGGTGCCCCACGTGGCAGCGGTAACAGCGCAGCGGTCTAGGCTCCAGCAGCTTAACTCGCGCGGAGACCCAGCCCACCAAGAGCCGTTGGCCCTCCCCTGCGATGATCCTGGCCGCTGACACGGGGCAGTTCACCGTCACTGCCCCCATGCCCGTGCCGTCAGCACGGATGGCGCCCGCCCGGACCTGGTCGGTAAGGCACCCCCCCGTCCCGGCGACAGCGGCCACGACTTCCTCGGCCGTCACGGAATCGTCCAGGCCCATAATGCGCATGTCGAAGCATCTTGTGGGCCTGGACACCCGGGCCTCCTCCGCATCCAAGGTCGCTTTGATCTTTTCGGCCAGGGCGTCTGCGGTGGGGCCGCTGTTGGCCCCGGGGACCTCCAGCATCAGGGCACCGGTCGCGGTATGCCGCATCCGGAAGCCCCTGGTGATCCCGAGCTCGGTTAGGTCCACCGCCTGCCTCGCCTTACGGATGACCTGGCCATGGGCTGCAGTGTTATCACTACAGCCGTGGAGCGCGGGGCGCGAATCCCAGCCATCCGTTTTCGCCGCTGCCGCCGCTGGCGTTTTTTAGCGGCCCGATTCGCCTTTCCTGCCTGTTTCTTGGCTCCGGCCACTTGCCATTTGGCTTCGGCCAGAGATTCCACAGGCTGGGGAGGCGGCATAGGCCGCCTATTAGCCACCACGGTAGGGGCTCCTGCCTTCTTAGTGGCCGGCACCGCTTTGTCCTTTTTTGGCGCGATAGCAGGGGCTGGCCTTCTCTGCTGCTGTTGTCTGGCCTGTGGGGCCGGCCCTGCGGGCTCTGACTCCACAGTCCCGCGCCTGGCCTGCCCTGACAGGCCCGCCCTGGACGCCCCAGTCTTGGCCGCGGCAGCAGTGGCGTATGACGCCGCCTTCTGTCCAGAGGCCGCCGCCAGCGGGGGGCGCAAGACAATGCCCTCCAGCAGGGACAGCTGCTGCTGGATCCGCAGCTGGAACTGTTGCTGCTGCTCCTGCAGCTGCTTCTGCAGCTGCTGCTGGGAAACAGCCAGCTCCCGCTGCACCAGCGTCAGAAGCTGACTCCCCGGCTCGGACTGCGGCTGGGGCTTGGGCTGGGACTGGGGCTGACTTTGCCCCTGCCCTTGCCTGCGCCCCTCTCCCCCGGGTTCCTGGCTGCCGGCCCTCCAGACTGCCGCAAGCTCGGCCTGAAGCTCGGCCCGGAGCTCTGATCGGAGCTCAGCCCGGAGTTTCGCCAACCTCTTTTCGAGCGCGACGTCAAACACCTCCTGCAGGGAGGCGGCATGGCGATGGACCGTTTTCTCCTTAGAGGTCTTCTCCCTCTTACGGCCCATGTCCCGCAATGCAGCTACCACCATCTCCCCGAAGGTCCTGCGCGCCTCCTCGGCGGAGTCTTCACACTCGCTGCCAGATTGCCCCGAGGGGTCAACCGCAGCGTTAGTCGCTCCGGGGTGGCGCCCTTCCTCGGCGAGCCTCTTTGCTCGCTCAGCCGCCTCCTGAGAGGTGTCTCCCCTCCCTCTACCAGTCGCTCGACCCGCTCCCCGCCCACTGGTGGGGATTTTTCGGGCCGAGCCCTTCTCTGCATCGGAGGACGAGCCGTCCTCCGGTTTGGAGCGTTTCCGGAAGAAACTCGCGTTTCTTCCGGAGTCGCCTCCCATCTCCTCCTCGTCTTCTACCTCCGAGCCTGAGCTCCTTCTGGATGCCGCGTCGGACTCCGACCGCGCATCACTCTCTGTAGGGGTTGTTTTAAGGAATTTAGATTTTTGCATATTGTTCCCACGAGTAAAAACATTCTGCACTTGCTCAAAAACATGGTCCGCACTGGGGACTAATTTAGCTACCCATTAGTCAAGCTAACAACCTCCCTCACGGTGCGCCGCTGCTTGGAGGTTTGGGGTAATTTTTTATAGAGGTTGTCTTCCTCGCGGCCTGGGCGGTTAAGCCAAGACCCTCGACCTCCATCAAAAGTCAGAAACATGACCTTGGACAATCTCTGGGGCTACGAGAACAACGGTGACAGAAGGAGGAGAAAGCCTTCCTCCTGCCTGCCCGGTGGCAGGGTGGGTGCACGCCGAGCCCGCTCTTGCTTCGCCACTGTGCCCTCTGCTAAAGCAGAGGGACACGCGTTGAAGCGTACTCCCGACAGAACATTCGCAGACGGCCATCGAAGCCCCTTAGGCAAGAGTGCCCAAGGGGGTTGTTGGCCGCCTCCCAGGGTGCACCGTCCCGCAGACTAGCCTTCGGTCCGGACGTATCCGCAAGGGAACTATAGCCTGCGGGCACTCGTGGAGGTTTTCTGCCATGGCACCCCGTGTTGGAAGATGGTGCTAATTTACTTCGAAAAACGCAAACCAACTTGAAAAATTGTCCGAAGGCAAGATTGACAAAGGGATATTATATTGAAGCACGCTCAAAAATAATTGATGAATAGGTATTGGATGTCATTCAAGAATGCACATGACGGGTTAGTAAAGATAACGCCCAAAGAACGTGTTGTCAATAATCAACTGTCTCATTTCCTTTCCTCTAATAGCCTGCTGAGTCCTTATCAATCTGGTTTTCGCCCCGGCCACAGCACTGTTTCGGCACTAGTTAAGATAACGGATGACATCCGTCTGGCCATGGAAAACAAACTTCTTACGATATTGATTCTACTGGACTTCAGCAGTGCTTTCAATTCAGTTGATTTTGACATTCTCTTGGGTATCCTTTCTTCACTCAATATATCTCCTCCTGTGATTGCTTGGTTTAATTCTTATCTTCGTGGTCGCTCGCAGTTGGTTCGGTTCAGGAGAGACCTCCTCTGACTGGTGCGGTCTATCTGCGGGTGTTCCTCAGGGTGGCGTTCTTTCTCCTCTTCTCTTCTCTATTTTTATTAACGCTATCACAAAGGTCTTATCTTCACACTATCATCTCTATGCAGACGACTTGCAGCTTTATCGCCATTTTAAACCTGATGAGCTTTCTGACGCTATTAGTGCCGTCAATAATGATCTCAACAATATCTGTCAATGGGCTAAAAGTTTTGGACTTTTAGTGAATCCGACAAAGTCACAAGCTATCATTATTGGCGGTAGATATTTCGTAAATTCGTTGAGTAACCAGACACTCCCCCCAGTTGTGTACGATGCCGTCGTTGTAGGTTATTCAGAAAAAGTTAAAAACTTAGGTGTCTTCCTTGATAGTGGCCTGTCTTGGAAGATTCACATTGCTGAAGTAAGCAGGAGGGTGTTTTGCTCGTTTCAGTCATTAAAACGTCTCCAGAAGTTCCTGCCCCTCTCAACTAAAGTTACTCTTGCTCAGTCTCTTCTTCTACCTATCCTAGACTATGCTGATGTCTGTTTCCTTGATGCGACTGAGGAACTTCTTGATAAGCTGGAGCGTTTGCAGAATTTGTGTATCCGCTTCATTTTTGGACTTCGAAAGTATGACCATGTGTCGGAATTTCGAAGGCAATTGAAGTGGTTACCTATTCGGCAACGTCGGGATTGTCACACTCTTTCTTTTCTCTTCTCTGTTCTTCATAATCCCTACTCTCCTCTATATCTCCGTGAACGCTTTGAGTATCTTGTTCCGAGAGGAAAGCCTTGTCGCTCTTCGTCTTCTCTTCTGCTACGTTTTCCTTCCCATACCTCTAGTCGTTACAGTGGATCTTTCACTGTTCGTGCTGTGCGCCTATGGAACTCTCTTCCTCACACACTACGGGCTAGCCCCTCATTGGAAGTTTTCAAAGGAAGAATTAGGGAACATTTCCTGTCTATGTGACTCGTTATATGTATGAATATGGTTTATAGATTATATATATATATATGGTATATTTATGTATTGTATGTTTGCACTTATTTATGTAGTTTATTTTTAGTTTTAAGTGTAATATATCTCTTAAGTTTTTGTTGTGCATGTAATATCCTCAAGTTTTAACATTTCTTTATATAAATTTTTCAAGGTTTGCTGTAAGAAAACCCAATTATGGGTTAAGCTCGCCTGTGTACATCACCTGTCCTATTTTTTTGTAAACTGTTTTAGTCTGTGTACAATAAAGAATAAAGAATATATAAGAACCAAAAGGAGTTTTGCCGTACTTTTTGAACGAAGAATTCTTTGTTTATGAAGAATTATACAGCACATTACAAGGTGATTTGAAAGATATGGTTATATCGTTAACGGAACCCGCACCAATGGATTCACGAAATTCAAGTATGAACGTAACATATACATCGCAAAATATAGTACATTTACCAAAAAACTTTTTACAAAAAAAATACAACCAACCGACTTCAAAAACCACCAAAAAATGCAAAATAACTTTCAATTTCGGAAGTCGGTGTTTCTATAATAGTTTGGTCTTTTCGCTATTTAACACCGACATCCGAAATTGAAAGTTATTTTGCATTTTTTGGTGGTTTTTGCAGTCGGTTGTATTTTTTTTGTAAAAAGTTTTTTATTTCACACTTTTTAGTAGTAGTACCCCTCAGCCAAACTTAAATAGATAGGTACCTTCCGCCATTCGGTTCCAACATCAAATCATCATGACAATTCTAATAATACCAAACACGGCTAAGATACACTGATTTATTACAAAGTTCCGGCTCTTACCTACCTTCCGTCTTCATCATCAGTACCTCTACCATGAGTTTTAAGCAATAGTATTCGTCGCTACTCGATATCGACGCCGTAAATATTTTGTATGGCAAATTTTGGTTCTGCAAGTGACCGCTAGAGGCGCTGCAAAAATTGCCATACAAAATATTTACGGTGTCGATATCGAGTAGCGACGAATACTATTGCTTAAAACTCATGGTAGAGGTACAGGTCAGTTCTATGTACCCCTCCCCTTTTTCCTTTAGTCAGCCACCAACTACATGTATTTATAAACAAAGCAATTTTACTTGTTACGACAGTTCTGCTAAGGTTTTTTGAAGAATTCCGTTCTATGTCTTCGTAGTTCATTATCAGATCAAAACAATATTTTTATAAGACCAACTCGAGAGTATAATCTTTCAATAAAAACAAAAATTTTCAAAATCAGTCCACAATTGACCGAGATATCGGTGAACATACATAAAAAAAAATAAATACATACAGCCGAACATAGAACCTCCTCCTTTTTTCGAAGTCGATTAAAAAATAGAATTACCTAAGTTTAATGTAAATTATGAGGGATGGCCGACTTTTAAAGATTTGTTTACTTCTTTGGTGCATGAAAATAACAACCTCAGTGATGTACAGCGATTACATTATTTAAAAACAAGTGTGAGTGGAGAAGCTGAGGCGTTATTGCCCCACATACAAGTGACATCTAATAATTACGAAACTGCATGGAATATTTTGAATAAAAGGTATGGCAACAGACGCATAATATTGAACTGTATCATGAAAAGGTTATTTTATCAAAAGAAAATGACTTCGCAATCAGCCGCTCAATTAAAAGGCTTGTTAGATACAACTACGGAATGCCTTAATAACATAGAAATTTTAAAAATAACTACGGACTCTTGGGATCATATAATAATATTTCTACTCGTTCAGAAGTTTGACCCAGATACCCATAAGGGCTGGGAAGAGTTTGCCTATAAGGAAGACAGCGAAGCATTGCCTACTTGGCAGGAATTAAAGACCTTCATGGAGTCTAAGTTCCGCACCTTGGAGTTAGTTACAGGCGTTACAGCTAGCAATAACACAAGGGAGAAACAAGTCAAGGAACGTTCTTACCATATTGCCACACCAAATAAAGAGAAGACATGCATCATGTGCAAAGAAAATCACACGTTGTGTCACTGCAAGAAGTTTATTGATATGAAACTCGACGAGCGAACCGAATTTGTCAAGAACAAACATTTATGTTTTAACTGTCTAGGACTTGGGCATTCTGTAAAGAGATGTAATCTACGGGTGTCTTGTCAGAAATGTCACCGACGTCATCATTCTTTACTACATGAGACTAAGAACACAGAACCAGCGGCTACTCCGAGCACCTCACAACCGTTGGATTCGCAGCATGTAGTAGAAAAGAAAGAAGCAGTTCAAGTGAACACAGTGATCACGTCGCACCATACAACTAGACATGGAATAGCACTGTTAGCGACGGCCATAGTGAAAGCATCAAACGCAGAGGGTCAAATCATTTCACTCCGCGCGCTAATAGACCAAGGTTCTCAAGCTACATTCATAAGCGAGAAAGCGATTCAACTATTGAGACTGAAGCGACAACCATTCAAGGGATGTGTTGTAGGAGTGGGATCTTCGAGAACAGAGATCAAGCACGTGGTACAGCTTAATATAAGATCACAGTGGGACCATAGTTATAGTTTACCAATCCAAGCCTACGTGATGTCGAAACAACTGACCACTACTATACCCACCAAAACAATCATCAATCAATCATGGCCGCACATCGACGGGCTTAACTTGGCTGATCCAAGTTACTTAACACCTGGTTCTATAGACCTGTTATTAGGAGTCAAAGAATATGCACAGATTATACAGCCAGAGCTAATAAAAGGTCCACCAGGCACTCCAACTGCACAAAAAACAAATCTGGGTTTTTTTTTTTTGTGGCAGGTAAAATCATCCAATGACAAATCCCGCTCTTGGGCGGAGCGGGAAGTAGTGTCAGACTCTTACTGACTAAAAACCTACCCCGTTCCTTCGTAGCCTATCGTGCCGGGGCCGGTTATTCGACCCTGCCTGCCTGCAGTTAGCAGGCTGGGCCTCTTCGGTGTGCTGACAGCTCCTTGAGGCGCGCGGGAACAGAACGCGCCGTCGACGACATGGGCTCGGTCCGGTCGGTTACCGGAAAACAAATCTGGGTTGGATTATTTTTGGAAATGTCTCTGAAAAACCACATAATGATACTTACCTTGTTATGCATCACCAAGTCGACGTAGATGAAATCTTAAAATCGATCTGGGAAATAGAAATTGACAAGGAGAGACATTTAACAAAGGAAGACAAGATTTGCGAAGATATTTACCAGAAAACAACGACTAGAAATCAAGAAGGAAGGTACATAGTTAAATTACCATTTAAAACTTACAGTCCATAACTAAATGAAACGAACACAAGTACAAAATTACAAATACATGAAGGAAACACAAAGGAAATAGCGAAACAAAGATTTTTGCAACTTGAACGGAAGTTTAAGAAGTCACCAGACCTGAAAAAAGAATACATAAAGGTGATTAATGATTACATAGAACAAGGACACATGGAAAGAATACCTGAAAGAGAAAAGGAAACAATATCGGTGTACTTACCTCACCACGCCGTAGTTCGTACTGACAAGGAGACATCTCGAACGCGCGTTGTCTTCGACGCTTCCTGCAAGGGCACAAACAACATTTCACTAAATGAAGAATTATTAGTAGGTCCGCAGCTGCAAGATGATTTGAGAAACCTTCTTATAAGATGGAGAATGAAGCGTGTCTGCTTCATGGCTGATATCAAACAAATGTATCGCCAAATATTGGTAACTAGCGAAGACGCAGACCTCCAGCGTATCATCTGGAGACCAGATGAAGGTGATGATTTCCATGAATACCGTTTGCTAAGGGTCACATTCGGCACAGCATCTGCACCGTATTTAGCTGTTCGAACCCTTCACAAAACAGCTGACGATAAAGGAAAAGAAGAACCACTCGCTGTGCAATCCATCAAGGGTAATTTTTACATGGATGACTGGCTTGATGGAGGGGATGACACCGAGACTGCTACTTGTCTGGCCAAAACTGTTACGAACATATTACAAAGGGGTGGTTTTCAACTCACAAAATGGTCATCAAATGACATCCATTTTATGAAATCAATAGATGAAGTAAAAAGATCAACGAACGCACATATTAATATGAATCTTGACGGAACAATAAAGGCATTGGGTATTGTGTGGAATCTTAAAACAGACACATTTCAATATAATCTGACTTTACCTGAATCTCAAGACGACCACATAACAAAACGAAGTATTTTATCTGACTTACAAAGGATATTCGATCCACTTGGTTGGATTGCTCCGAGTACCGTAATGGCAAAAATACTCTTACAGAAGCTATGGCTCGAAAGGTTGGATTGGGATAGAAGCGTGAGTGAAGCAATTCGTGAGGAGTGGAATAAGATAAGGTCAGATTTTGCAATCGTGAACGATATACAATTGAACAGATGGCTAGGTACCAATGAAGCAAACAAAACAAAGATTCAAATTCACGGATTCAGTGACGCTTCGACTCGGGCTTACGCCGCAGCAGTTTATATAAGAACTGAAACAAATGACAAGGTTAAAATAAACCTCCTAGCTGCTAAAGCAAGGGTCGCACCTCTGAAAACAATATCCTTACCAAGACTAGAGTTATGCGGTGCATTACTTCTTTGAAAGCTCATGAAACAAATTGGGATAGCTATGAAAATCCCAACTTCAAATATGTATGCATGGACGGACTCTTCTATAGTTATAGCCTGGCTATGTGGTGATCCCAATCGATGGAAAACGTTTGTTGCCAACCGTGTCGTCGAAATTGTAGAAAACCTTAATAACAAACGTTGGTATCACGTATAGTCGAGTGAAAATCCCGCAGACGTAGCCTCTCGAGGAATGTTGCCGTCCGAACTGAAGAAATGTGACTTGTGGTGGAAAGGGCCTGCTTGGTTATCTGAAAAGGAAATAAAGATTAGTAAACAAGATGTAATTACAACAGATATGGAACATAAAACAAAGAAAGTTATAACTTACCTCAGCACAGAAGAACAAGATATATCTATAACTAAACAATTTGAAAACTTTAACAACTTATCAGAATTACTAAAGGTTGTTTGTTTTTGTAAAAGATTCTTGAGCTATAAGGTCAATGTGAATATGAATAAAGAAATAACTATACACGAATTAGAAGATGCACTGTCAATTTGTATTAAAAGAGTTCAAGAAGAAGAATATAGAGAAGAAATAGAAAGATTAAGGATAAATAAACAAGTAAAAAAAAGAAGTCCGTTGCGATCCCTCGCCCCATATCTTGATAATAAACATATCCTCAGGGTGGGAGGACGCCTCAAACACGCAAACTTACCTGATGAAAGAAAACATCCAATTATCCTCGGAAATAAAAACACTTTAACACTTCTGATTATAGCCGACGCGCACCATAAGACACTTCACGGAGGAATTCAACTGATGTTATGCTATCTACGTTCAAAATACTGGATTTTCAAAGCAAAATCATTAGCTAAAAAATATATTCATAAATGTCTCATCTGCGCTAGACTTAGTGCTACCTCTAGAGCTCAAATTATGGGTAACTTACCTGATATGAGAGTAACTCCCACTAGGCCATTCTTGAATAGTGGTGTAGACTTCGCGGGACCTTTTCAAATTTTGCTATCTAAAGGACGAGGAAATAAGACAACAAAGGCCTACGTTGCTATTTTCATCTGTATGTCCACGAAGGCCATTCATATTGAGCTCGTAAGTGATCTTACATCGGAGGCGTTTATAGGTGCATTTAGACGATTTGTTGCCAGGAGAGGCAAATGTAATCATATGTGGAGTGATCAAGGGCGTAACTTTGTGGAAGCCGACAAAGAGCTCCGAGATTCCTGGAAAGAAGCAAGTCTACAATTTACTGGAAAAATCGCAGAAACACTTGCCACCGAAGGTACTCAATGGCACTTCATTCCCGCTTACAGTCCTTCTTTCGGTGGATTATGGGAGGCTGGTGTTAAATCCATAAAATATCACCTGAAAAGATTCATAACCACTCACCTGACATATGAAGAGCTGACGACGATACTCTGCCAAGTCGAAGCTTGCTTGAACTCCCGTCCGTTATGTCCCATGAATGACACTGATCCAGACAACACGAACCCGCTCACGCCAGGACATTTTTTAATTGAGGAGGTCCCTATTGTTGCACCATTACCTGATATGAAAGACATAAGACTGTCCAGTTTATCACGCTGGCAGCATACACAGAAAATTGTTCACGACTTCTGGCGACGATGGCAGGATGAATATTTATCCAGACTCCAACAGCGTCCTAAGTGGCATAAAAAGGAAGCAGAATTTAAAATCGGAGATATAGTCTTGATAAAAGGTGATAACCTGCCACCAGGAAAATGGTCTTTGGGACGAATCGTCGATAAGCACCCCGGTACAGACGGTCTAACGCGAGTATATAGTGTCAAAAGTGGTAGTTCCGTAACAAAAAGAACTGTAACTAAATTATGTCCATTGCCTCTTAATGAAACAGTACGTAATTAATTTAAAGGGAAACATTATAGTTATTGATTCACACTGTTTTTTCTTCTATGTATGTTAATTATTAAAATCATATACCCTACCAACAGGCTTATATAAATCATTGTTTCTTAAAAGACCTACAGGTCTTTTGGTGGGCGGTATGTTGAGACGAGTTATGCTTATTTGATCTGTATATTTAATAGAAAGTGTCTTCCTAGATAAGTTAGTCGCTGAATATACTTGTGGCACAACGCACGTCCTTTTTATTCTAAATCCCCTTCAACGTAAAGTAAACCTTACACCCATCAACAAAATTATTTTATTATTATTTAGTATTATTATATGGGACGAGAAAGCGAGTAACCGTGATATTTGGAAAGAATGGAGGGAGGCACAGGCTAAATATAATAATAATAATTATTATTATCTAAGTAAACGCAAAATTTCTAGTATTAGTTTACCTGCTTTTATATCCTCGGTAAACGGCACTGAGAAGTTAATCAGGAATATCCTATCTCCCTCACTGATTGATTTCAATGTGCCGTGCTTCATCGAGGCTATAGATGTCTGGAGACTCGCTTGCCCGAATACAAATCCACCCATCAACCCGGCTTCCCAGAGACCGTGGAATGAGCCGCTCTGCAAAGTAGTTCAGGAAAACCTAATCCTATCATCTGCTACTTCTGCGGAGCGTGCGCGCCTGCTGGCTGTGGGAAATTGGGAGTCAGGCCTTTGGCTTCTCGCACTGCCATCGTCGAATATTGGCACCTTGTTCGACGATACTACTTTCCGCCTAGCTGTTGCCCTACGCCTTGGCGCTCCTTGCTGTTCTCCTCATCACTGCCACTGTGAGGCGAAGTTGTCAACAGCCTCGGTCACCACGGTCTGTCATGCTGTCGATACGCGGGACGCATAGCGCGGCACGCGAATATTAACGACATTATCCGACGAGCCCTTGTCACCGTTGGCGTCCCGGCTGTTTTAGAACCGCATGGGCTGGCACGCGACGATGGTAAGAGACCGGACGGTATGTCATTATTTCCGTGGAAGATCGGTAGACCTTTAGTGTGGGACGCTACCTGTGTCGCCACTCTTGCGCCATCCCATCTTCCTAGCACATCCTGCTGTGCTGGTGCTGCCGCTGCGGCTGCGGAGAACCTCAAGCGGCGGAAATATAACAACCTCGTCGGCAGTTATATTTTTGAGCCGTTTGGGGTTGAAACTCTTGGGCCGTGGGGACCGAGTGCTCATGTGCTTTTTAAAGATCTCTCCAAACGTTTAGTTGACACTTCGCGTGACCTAAGGGCTGGCTTTTACCTCGGTCAGAGATTAAGCATTGCCATTCAACGTGGCAATGCCGCCAGCCTTTTGGGCACTTCCAGTCGACAGCGATGCGGACGAGTTTTATGGCGCCATTTTTTAGTTAGGAGTAGATTTAAGTGTATATATAGTTTTAATGAGTGTTTTATATAATGTCATAAATAGATTATACTTGTGAATAACATTTTTTTTGACAAGTAAACTAGGTACCTAGTTTAATTTTTCTTAATTGAAAATATTGTACGGAGAATTTGAATTAAGAATCCGCAAATCAGTACTTTTGAACTAAGCATATTAGTGTAGGCGCTGGAGAAGAATGGGCTAAATAATAAATTATTATAAAAGAAATCGATGTAGCCTAGCGGGCCCAAACTGGCGCATTATTTTTAGCGGGTGACACACCTTATCCTGGTCCTTATCTTGGTCCTTATTTGAAGAGGAATAAAAATGATCTTCTTTTCTGTTTTCGGCAATTGCAAACGTTCTATTTAAAAAATTGGTCAAAGTAGATTTATCGTATAATAATATTTTCCCAATATTCGAAAATTCATAATAATAAGGTTTTGACAGAACTTATTGCCTGACTCCTTAGCAAGCTCCTTAGTTATTTTTTAATTGTTGATAGGTTCACGCTTGACCGCTATCTCACCATCAGGTGCGACGCGAGGAGCGACGATGCGGTCGACAATGAAACGCGCTTACTTAGAAGTAACATATTCACTCGTGACTTAAAGATTCCCGGGTTGTAGCCATCAGGAAACACAGACGCAATTCCGACGCGCACTCCCTGAAATGTAACCGATAGAAGACCGGCTAGCAACTCGGCGTCGATGCTCAAGACTTTGAAGCTTTGAGTCGACAAGTGCATCATTGCCAATGATCCTCCTGGCTCGCTTCTCAATTGTCTCGAGTGCATCAAGCTAGTATCCGGGCAGATCCATCCCAAAGATGAGAGTACTCCATACATGATCGAACTTGTGCTTTATAAAATTTTAGCAGCTGTTCCAGCATGAAGTACTGTCTGTGTCGTGATTCCTAGCTATTTTTGCAGCAAGTTGAGTCTTTACTTCGATGATTGGTACAAAGTTGAGTGTTGACGTCAACATAATATACTTAGAGAAGATCAAGATGGTCGGTTATCGGCACGGTTACACCCCGGCTCCTTTTAACGGAAAATAAACACGCCTTGGTTTTAGCAGAATTGACCAAATTGGCATATCCCTATTCAGAGACTCCCTCCAAGGACAAGTTCAAGCACTCAATCGAGAGGCTGTTCAGGAAGTCTGCGATCCAAGCACACAATCCAGCAGGTAAACCGAAAGAAGAAAGCTTACGGCTTTAATGCAGACCCTATCGAAAGCTCTAAAGATGTCGAGGGAGACGACAAGCGCTTCGCCGTTGGATGGCTTACGCTAGAAGATCGCCAGTTGACCGATTTCAGCGAAAGCCCTATTGACGGTCACTTAGGATGTCATCAGTACACGTTCCATGGTCTTACAGAGAATGGAAATTTACTGAGATTGGTCTGTAGTTAATTGGGTCAGCCCAACTACCCTTCTTGGGCACGGGCTGTACTATCAAAGGGCATAAGTCGATTAGCACGACAATGATCATATTCGCGTGCACAATGCGTGTATAAATTCATGTGTGAGCGAATTCAACGCAAACATTAATTCGTCATACACTATACTAGCGAGTAGATAACTGTGTGAGGTCAAATCCAAGCAGCATTGGGCACGCCTTAATTATGGCGGTAAGGCCCCTCTTTGAGGCGTGGCTGGAAAGACCTCACGGCGTCCTAACCTTCCGAATGACCCAGGTTCTCACCGGACACGGTAAGTTCGGGAGGTTCCTCTTAGCTGTATATCGGTGTACAATGACACTTTAACTCTACAGATACTCACTTATAACTATCATATACAGCAAAATGCTGTTAATTGATGTAAGAATACGAAAGAATCCAAACTTAAAGATTACTTTTTATAATATTTTACTAAATGGCGACTACGCCGTATACATTTAATTGTAAATATAATATGTTAAATTGGACTTGTTGACCTTAGTAATATGGTGAATTTATAGTGCCGATTTAATTTCATTGTAAAAGTGTGTATATTTTCGGTGAAAATATTAACGCGCCAGCAAAATAATCAATTTTAACATCAAGGAAAATTGTAAATACGGTAAGTAATGTTATTATTTTTTTAGGTTATATTAAAAAAATATGTTGAAATAATAGGTATATATGCAAATCAACTGTAATTCAAGCTGATAATCATGATATGACTTTAGGCTTTTGCCAAATAAGCCTTTTGTTATGTTTATAAAATCATTATACATTAGAAAATGGCAACAGTTTGCTAAAGCAGCCTAAATTCTTGTAGGAAGGTGATATAACACTTGTATCTGTATATCAGCTGCATAATAGAGTATTTTTGCGACCTAGGCTGTATAATAGAGTATTTTTACGACTTAATCTGTATAATAAATAGAGTATTTTTACTCCTTAATCTGTGTAATTGTTCATAACAAGTACGTACATTTCTAACCATCTTTTGAGATACGTAAAAGGAATAAAAAATCTTCAGCTACCTACGACTAAATCTCATATGTCCGAATACAATTTATATACTTATTGTGAAGAAGTAAGTAAGATTTGTAACCGATCTTTCATTTATTTTTCAGAATAAGTACAATAAGGCTTTGACTTGGCCTAATATCAAGGTCACGAGAATCAAAAGGCGATCTAAAATGGCTAAGCAAGTGATTAGACGTCGGACGCATTAGTGAAGGATGACAGTTCTAACCCTCCAGATCATCATGGGGTTACATCAAAATGCTGCGTATAAAGGCTATTATTATCATCATTGAAGAAGCAGATTGTGATCAGAATTAAATAAGTAACTGTTTAAAGTTTTCATAACAGAACTCTGTTTATTGGACGTCAGTTACTTTATCTTCCCCAATAAATTATACTTTACTATTTCTACTGTTTGTGGTATTTAAATAAATTATCTGTATTTGTAATATTTAAATATTTCCTTCTGACCTTCCTCTTAATTCAATGTTTTCTCTTCACCACCCTTAGTTGATTGGTACAGAATTCATACCTAAAGCATTTTGTTTTTTGGTAGTTTTGAGTTAACCTGAACCATAAAAACTATTTAGGTTCCAGGTTTAATGGCCCTATAACGTACCGTTTCCGAGTTATGTGCCTTCGGTTTTATTTTATATTAAAATATTCCCCAATTGCTGGGATATTTTTTTTCTGAAATGAATTCTTGCTCTGATCGAAAACCACATTTTTTTTTTTTTTTAAATTTTTGTGTTCTGTTGGTACTTGCAGGGGGGGACCACAGGGGTGTTAAAATTTTTGTTATTTTTGACCTAGGACGCACCGTTTTCGAGATAATTAAATTTCTTTTTTTTTTTAATCATAGGGCCCATAGCATGGATACGGTGCGAGTAAGGTTTTACGTAATCCATTAGCAATACAGCCTAACGCTGTACTATAGCGTTCATTTACTCTTATAGCTGTATATCACCGTTGTAGGCAGTAGTATATAACACCACAATTGTAATAAGAGTGTACAATTACACCAAACAAATAAGAGGTATAATGGAGTTCCTTTACACCAATATACAGCAATAAGTATCATTTTACACTAATATAACACTTAGACCTGTATAAAGGAAGTGGTGACGTGCAATATACAGCCTATATAAGGTGTTAAAAAATTAACTGCAAGAAAAGTAAGAACTGGTTTAGAATTACAAATAAAAAAAATTGGCGAAAAAATGATTTTTAAATAACAACCCGTTTCGGAGATATGCAATATTTTCACTTCACACAAAATTATTGAATATGCGCACTGTACACCGCACGTGCGCCGGCGCGGCCGCCCCGCCGTAGGTACGCGTGAGTCGTTCACCCCTGTGACACGACACGCGACGGCGCAAATTCGTAAACAGCTGATTCTAATTTTTTCATCACATTTCTCAGACTTTGGACTGGCAAATTATCGAGCTTACTTACAAATAGCATATTTTATTATACCTATTGGACTATTAAAAGCACTGGTAGACTCCTTGGATTGTTTGGACAGCAGGCACTCGTCGTTGCTCACCATACAGTTCACGGTAACGGTTACGTGCCGCAGCTAAACTTTGACCAGTCGTAATGTAGGACACTACCATATCTAAGTACTCTCGATTGGAATACGTAAACGGCATTATTAAAAGCACGAAACTGCACGAACACATGTATTCGCCGTAATGACACAAGAAAACACCCTTATCGCGCGACGGATTTCGGACAACTAAGGGTCGGGAGGGGTAGAGAGAGCTGCGGGAAGAGTAGCGGGCGGCGGGGGAACCGCTAGCAAGCCGCTCGCGCGCGGTACGATGGCGGCCCAAGCCTCAAGCGCAGCCCTGGGTACAGCGCACAAAAAAATATTATACGTAATTATTTTATTTATGTGAAAATATAAAAACGCTCAAAAAAATTTTTTTTTTTTTTGATGTGTTCGTTTTTCGATGGCGAGTAAGTGGACAAAATTCTTGCAGTTAATTTTTTAACACCTTATATACAGCTTTAAGTGTAAAACGCAGCTTAAAGTGTCAAAAAAATCATAAAGCTGTTTAATTAAGTAAAAATACTCTGATATATAACCATAAGCGTACGCGGATACCTTTATGCAGCCTAAAGCTGTGTTTTACACTCTTGTACAGCCCTTATACAGCTCTAAGCTGTAAATCGGCTGCTTTGTTGATGTTTGATACGCTTACGTGCTGCTTGGGAAACTAGACAAAGATAACAATATAGTTTTGTTCTCTTTAAATTAGTGTTCACACTGAGGCAATCCGAAGTAAAGCTCAAATTTAAAATGTTAGTTAATAGTTTTTGTGGCTAAGTGCAAAAACGTGTGACTTGCAATCAAGTGGCTATCAATTCGAATCCCACCCAATTGGCTAGATCGATTTCCTTTTATTTTTACTTTTTTTAATATAACCATTTTTTTATGTTTAAATAATGTTATATTAATTCATCATCATCATTTCAGCCAAAAGACGTCCACTGTTGGACATAGGCCTCCCCCAAGCGTCGCCACAATGGCCGATCCTGTGCGTCTCGCATCCATCGGACTCCAGCGACCATGACCAGGTCATCGGTCCACCTTGTGGGAGGCCTTCCAACGCTGCGTCTTCCGGTACGCAGCCGCCACTCCAGAACCTTTCGGCCCCAACGGCCATCTGTTCTGCGTGCAATGTGCCCAGCCCATTGCCACTTAAGTTTGGCAATTCTACGCGCTATGTCGGCAACCCTGGTTCTCTTGCGGATATCTTCATTTCTGATTCGATCACGCAAGGAAACTCCGAGCATAGCCCTTTCCATTGCCCTTTGGGTGACTTTGAGTCTTCTTATGAGGCCCATTGTAAGCGACTACGTTTCAGAGTCATATGTCATCACTGGCAACACGCACTGGTCATAGACTTTCGTCTTGAGACACTGTGGTATGTTGGACGAGAAGACATCGCGCAGCTTCCCGAAAGCCGCCCAGCCGAGTCGGATTCGACGATTGACCTCTTTCTCGAAGTAAGACCTACCCAACTGGACCGTCTGTCCCAGGTAAACGTAGTCATCCACAACTTCGAGTGTAGAGTCTCCGATCTTGATAGGAGTGGGCGCTACATGGATGTTCACCATGATTTTGGTTTTGTCCATGTTCATTTTAAGTCCCACTCTTTCGGAAGCTCTACTGTCACCGAGCATTGTACTGAGCTCCTCCGTAGTCTCAGCCATGACTACTATGTCGTCGGCAAACCGAAGGTGAGTGATGTATTCGCCATTGACATTAATGCCTAGCCCTCTCCATTCCAGACATCCTCCATTGCGGCCATGAATAGTTTTGGAGAAATGACGTCTCCCTACCTCACACCTCGTTGCAAGAGGATAGGTTTCGAGGTCTGGTCCTGAAGTCGGACTGACATGGTGGCGTTTTTGTACAAACACTTTAGCACCTCGATGTTTATTTATTTATTTATTTATTCACAAACAATTTGCATTGTGTTGAATTTGAACAATTATGCATGCACCCAACATAAGATATAAAGAAGAGGAAAAGAAAAAAAAAAGAAAAATATACAATATGAATTATTGGTTAACTAATTGTCAACAGTATTAATTATTATAAAGTCAAAATATATAAAAATGTCAAGCATGATTTTAAAATCTGTGTAATGTCAAAAAGTATAATTAATTTCGAAAAGTAATTCTAAATTAAATAATGTCAAAAAGTTAAAATTAAAATACAATTTATTTATCATTGTGAGACATTAATTCTGATATGTTGTATAGGCATTTTTCTAATAAAAAAGTTTTTAATCGTGCTCTAAACAAGTGGGTGTTATAAATTAAGGACCTTAAATCAGACGGCAACTTATTAAATATTTCTACAGCTTGATACTTCGAGCAATGTTCAACTACGTTTAGTTTAGGTACTATTTGTTGTTTAAAAATTTTTCTACGCGTGCTCTCTCTAATCTCACGTTCCTCTTGTGATTCAAACTCATGTATATACTTGGCAAAATTACTTAAGAGGACTAATACGTATAAACTAGGAACTGTTAATATAGATATTTTTTTAAAGTACATGAGACACTTTGTGAGATTCTGACTATTGTCCTTATGGCTCGTTTCTGAAGAATGAAAGCTTTCTGCCAGTTGTAACTATAACTATTTCCCCATAGCATGATGCTATATCTTATCCTTGACTCGACCAGCGCATAATATACAGCCTTTAACTGTTCTATATTTAATTCGTCCCTAAGGCTTCTTAGTGCGTAACAAGCTGACGATATGGATGATTCGATTACAGCAAGCTCCGGTTTCCAATTTAAAAGCGAATCTAAGATTGTCCCTAAGAATTTAACCCTATCCACCAATACAATATTGTCTCCATTTATTTGTATATCTAAGTTATCATTATTACGAGTCGTAGTCTTAAATAACATAAGGTTAGTTTTAGTTGTGTTTAGCAGTAAGTAATTGGCTGTAAACCACTCACAAATTTTTTCTATAATAATGTTTGTTTTTAAAGTCAATTCTTCTATGTCTTTTGCCCCGATTATTACGTTTGTGTCATCAGCGAAAACAACAAGTTTCTCATTTGGCTGGGTATTATTCATGAAGTTGAGTAAGTCATTTGTAAAAATAATGTAGAGTATACTCGTAGGTCCTAAAATTGATCCTTGGGGCACACCACATTTGACATATGACATCTTTGACTTATATGTCACTTCGTTATTAGTCTCGTCAATACTTTTAATTTCTACATACATTCTTCTATTTTGTAAGTACGATTTCATAAGTTGTAAAGCCTTGCCTCTTATACCATAATGCTCAAGTTTAATAAGTAATAATCCATGATCTATCGTGTCAAAAGCGGAACTGAGGTCAACAAATAGTCCGGCTACTTTCACTTTCTCATTTAATTTACTAACTATGTCTAAATGACATAGTTAGTAAATTAAAGTATTTATAGCATCCGAGGTACCGACTCCTTTCTGATATCCAAATTGTCTCAGATTTATGGTTTTATTAATACCTAAGTGTAGCATCAGTCTAGTTTTAATGATATTTTCAGAGTTTAGATAGGGTTGGAAGTAGGGATATGGGGCGGTAATTTTTTGGATCGGTCTTTGTGCCCTTTTTGTGTATCGGAATCACCTTGGCCAGTTTGAACTGGTCAGGAAAGATTGATTCTTTAATGCATTTATTAAAAAACTCCGAGAGAGGTGAAGCTAATATATCAATATTCTCCTTTATAATTGAAATTGGTACTTCGTCAAAGCCGCAAGACTGTTTCTTAGCCATTTTACTAACTAATTTAGATATTTCATATGGTGTGGTCGGCTTGAAAGTTATATCACTTTCAACTCTCTTAGTTGCTTCCATTAAAAAAGACACTGCTCTATCTTTATCAATGAACCGATAGTCCGAAAAAATGTACCGATAGTCAATCTGGCACCGTTGAAGAGACTGCAGTACAGCCCAGGTCTCGATCGAATCAAATGCTTTTTCGTAATCCATAAACGCTAAGCAGAGATTTGCTTCCATGCAATCGGCACTCTTCCAGCCTCATAATGAAAGCGTAAATAGGCGTCTCAGGATAAGAGACAGTTTAGGTGCACACGTTTTTAAAACAATTGTCGGTAGATATCCCTTCTGCAGGGCTATTGGCTAACTTTTTCAAAAGAGTTGACAACTGGCATTTGATGTACACTAAACTTTGTTGTCAACTAACAATTTCATAACTTTGGTATTACGTATGACATCAAGTGGCTAACAAACTGCGGTGGATAAATGGTGGCTAACAAAAATTATCGGTGCATATTGTACCGGTTCTAGTTTTTATCGACTATTAAACACAGCTAAGTTAAATATCGCATCTTCAGCTTAAAGCTAACAATCACGATTTTAAAAGTATAGATACAATAACATCTATCAAAACGTGTCACGGTGGATATCAAAGGCACCGGTGGATAATGACGTCATATCAGTTGGTCACTAAAGGTAGGCAATACGAAATTAGCTGTTTGACAGTTATACGATGTACATTCTAGCAAGTGATCTTCACTTGAGCTGTCAACAGAGTTACGCAATAGCCCCGCTGGACCGCTAGCCTTGGTCACGTCAAGGTTACACAGCACTCTGCGGACGTCCTGATGGATGCGAATATCGGACATACTCGACTGGCAACCATGTAAGGTTGGGTTTTTGTCCTTACCACCGACTTACCCAGCGGTAGTTTGCATGAGACAAAAGGGTGTATTTCGCATGAGGTGTTGACTGGAATAAAAGATGTAACTTGTCTCCACAATATATATTTAGTAATTAAATAGCTACACTAGTTACAGCCCGTGACAGGAACATATATGGTAAGGTTAGAATAAAGTAACTTACATGGAGTGGTAATACATTAACCTCAATTATGACCATACAGTGTAGTCCTCACAGCCAGTACCGTCATCTATTGCAGATCATCCAAGATCCAGAGCCATACGCTGTATTCGGAAACTGTCGCTTAGCTGTCCATGTGAGATTGCTCGTCAACGACTCATGTGCAAAGATGTAGCTTCATATTTTATACATATTTTATTGGTATTATATTGGGAGACTATTTTTCTTTTTAATACATATCCATGGGATATAGTAGACTAAAATAATAAAATGATACGTTGAACCCTGTCAAAGAGAATTCACATGTTGAGGAATACTGATGCACATGTATTACGATAAGATAATATTCATCAATTTCGTCTAAAATGCTCACCACAATCGGGGGAATATCATCTTAAGCTTAACGCTGTTTCCACGTCTGGTTCTCGACATCAATCCGTGATTTAAATTAATAAAACTCTCTTATATTAAGTATGCTTCTGATCAGCGACCAAACCAAAAAAGAAAGGCTCGATGCCACACCCATCCTGTCACCTGTCATTTTAATAGGCTATGGTTACATCGATATTTCCTATTCGATTGTTACCATCTAGTTATATTAAATTTAGTAAATAGCAATTAATAACGTTATAATTAATTTATTTAAATATTATAACTCAATAATCGAAACAAAAGAAAAACTAAACATATCGATTAAATTGTGGCGCCATCTGACGGGCCTCAGTCAGAACTGTTTATGACATTGCATTCAGTGACATTATGCGCAACTAGAGGTCGCTACATACCTCAAACCGTGACTAAGTTTTTTTAAATGTTACAATCATCAGGATCAGCAGAGGGCCGCGCGAGAGATTAAAGACAGAGGCAAACAACCGTTAGATTTCAGCAGCGGCGGTAGTGAGGGATGGCAGAAGTTTGATTCAACCGACTTAGCCAGGGACCAAAACGTCTTAGTACCAGCAGGGTATGAAGCGACTTTGTTCTCGATGCGGCTAATGTGGTTGAACTGATCTTCGCATCACCTTCTTGCAAGACTTGGCAGCTCCGTGACTCATGTTATTCGCCTAGTACATACGAGCGTCGGCCCATACCTGTGTAGCGACATCTATGTCGTCACAAATGAACTAATCCTGCATCGCGCAAGTAAGATTCGCGCCGCGATTGGAACATATAGAACAAACCCGAAATCATCTATCGGGCAGTAGCCCACCAGATATAACACCTGTCTGGTCGGAGGATCCTCCCTTTTCAACGGAGGTATGTGGGACTTTACTCTCTGTTCCCCATTCCCCCAAACCTGGTATACGGCGTGCTTAAGCGCGTTACCGCGGTCACACTCCGCATCAAACCATGGGCAAGCCTGGCCATGTTATAATTTATACCATCTTATAATAAAAATCTCGATACCTATAAAATATAATGCATATAATAGTGCATATAATAGGTTCGGTTACAGTATAACTGATGCAGCTGAATACCAGTATTTTTGGGAGCGACTGCTGATCACCTCTTTGATTCACGAACACGATCCTAAACCGGCGCGGCGCCAGGTTCTCTGGCTTCTGTCTGTGCGTAGCGGCCTCTTTACATTCTCTTTCGTAACGGCCGTTACCGGTGGTCTGACCTCGGTATGTGTTGATGAACGTTGAATATTATCAACTTGTGTGTTATTATGATTGTATGGCATCCTTGCTCATTTCCCTCCTATCAGCTTAATCAAGTGGTCAGCGGCTACTCCTCTCCGGTACAGTCCGCGGTGATGCGACGCGACGCGTCAAGCATGGCCGAGCCCGGCTCCCCCGCCGCCTCCAGCTCAAGGCGTCGACGTCAATGTCGCGACCTGCTTCGTCGCGAGCTAATTAACTCTGAATGAAATATTTGGCCGATTGTTGTCTGATTGTCATCAATTGACATTGAGAGCGACCACGTCGTATCACTAGATATTGTAACAAAGACAGTCGCGTGACTTCGTAGCCTGGGCCCTTTTGCAAAGTGGAATTCGGGGCCTCTTACTCAATTTATTTTTGGCTGGCCTGTTGGTCTAGTGGTTAGTGACCCCCTGCTATACCGGAGGTCGTGGGTTCGATTCCCACCCAGGAAAAATGTTTGTGTGATGAGCAACGATCATTTGTTCTGTGTCTGGGTGTAATTTATCTATAATATGTATGTATTTAAAATATATATAAGTATGTTTATCAGTTGTCCAGTACCTATAACGCATTGCTTAGCTTGGGACTAGACGGCGTTGTGTGATAGTTGTGTTGTTATTATTTATTATTATTATATTTATTTTTAGCGTTCCGTACCTCCGTCCCGTCCCGTGAATGAAAAACTAGCAAAAGTAACACACAGTTAAATTTAAAAAAAATCCAACTCCCGAAAAACCATCACATCAGGTATACTAGAACTATCTTCTGCCAGCGGTGTCACCCCCGAGATAGCAAAATATGTCCAGGGAACATAATCCCTGGGTAAAAATTTAGGTCCTGTATCCGGTTTTTCATTCCAGTCGGTACCTGGTCTACTCGTGCGCCAGATTGTTATCCAAATCTGTTTATACGTTTTGAAAGAGCGTGAAGGAGTAGGCACCCAGCACACACATAATCGCGCATACAAACTTTCGATGTATAATATACCTACGTACATCCTCCTACGTGCTCCTACGTAGGCATGATTGCTTTTCGCCTTGCTCTACTTTGTAATATTCCTGGATTCGAATTGAGAATTTTCTGCTCTTTCATTTGACATCACAGTTGAAGTGACGGCAATAAAAAGTCTTAAAAAAGCCTTTTGCTATATTTGATCTTAAATGTCACTTAAAGATCTGATTGACACCTCATTCATTAAAATAGGTTCAAATAGTTTATTTACTATACGGTGGAAAATATGTACCTACTCATAAATAAAACATAGACTACCAAAATTATAACTCCTATTATAAATCCTTAGTCGAGAAAAAAAAAAAAAACAGTAGTCAAGCGTGACAGGTAAAGCAAGCTTATTCAGTTTACTTATCACGGTTGCATCCTCTAGGCTTGCCTCCAGGGGTGGCTTGTTGCCAAGAGTCGCCGCGGCGCTGAGACGCTATCTGCAACTGAAGGAGCAGGGGTGGGTTTTAGTCAGTATAAGTCTGACGCTCCCTGTCGCTTCAAAATGCACACCTGCCTACAGGACGTGCTCGACACGTGCGCCACGGTGGAATCTACTCAGAGGATTGTCTTTTTAAAATTTATCTTTGTCCCGCTCTAGGAATTACTCCAGGGTCGTGGGTACATTCACTAATATGTAAATTCACACAAACCAGGAACAACTGTCGGTGCAATACAAACATTTGTTCCGTGCAGGAAACGAACCTGCGACACGCAGTGTAGCAGTTTATAGCTCAGCCACTGCATCAACCGCAAATAAATTAATAACAAGTTAATTCAAGGTAACAAAACCATGAGCTGCAACTCTTGCAAGAGAGAGAGCCATCGCCGCAATCTGCAGTGGTTAACGGGGTATAGATTAATCTACATAATCGTGGACCATTGAGCTTCTGCTACAGTTACACCAGCTTCAGCGGAATCCTATTACTGATGGCGGCCCAGCACAGCTCGCATTAGCTAACTTCATCTAAGGTTCGTTTGGTGCCGCTTGCGTCGGCGCGGAGATGGAGGTCGTGCGCGCGCCGGTTACCTCGTCTGCGCAGGCAGCCTGGCGTGCGCGACCTAATGATCGCTGTTAGCGTTAGGTACATCGTTATTATAATTACTGACTCTGTGTGTCTTGTACACATTACCAATCAATAGTGATTGTTTTTCTTTATTTCGAAGCAGTAAGAGTAGTTCTCGTAGTTCTAAGTGTTACTGCCTACGTGCAGCTGAGACCACCTATATAAAGTTTCCAAGAACCTTATGATAAAAATCAAATCGTATACGTAGGTACATCAGTTTTACGAGCATGTAACTAATTGGTTTTTTAGACAAAAGTAGTTTTCTTGTAATCTTATCGGTTTCCTGCCACACCTGCCACTTGTGGCCGCGCAGGGTTTGAAAGCATTAAAGCGATAACGTTGATATCTGACTCCCAACCCGCGTCCGCTGGAGCTGATCATCTTCCTGAACTGTATTGTAAACAGTATGTGTGTTGTAGCACTAACAGCTGCGCATCATACAGATCCTCAACCCTTTCTTTGCCTTAGATGAGCACCTCCTTGGTGATCGATGTCTATCATTAAATAGGTATAGGTATGTATGTATGTATGTAGACGAGTCCGCTCTTTTAAAGTGACATCCACATGTTGAGGTCAATCCGTGGATGGGTACAATACACGCCCGTGCCTCGGTGCGCACGTTAAGTTAATTTGTTCATCTTGCCAGTAGCTCCTTGTACACTAAGTACTCGACTGCGTCCAGTAAGGGTGGCAGCTAGGCAAACAGAGCAGTTAGGAATATGCTGAGCAGGTTGTCTCCAACTAAGCGCGGGTGGTGCGCCCCGCCGCGGTTCTAGAGCGGTCTTCAGAGTCGGCTGCTCGCTCCGCTTGCTTGCACACATACCTAATATTATTATAATACTCGTAATGACGTTATTCAAAACATTGGCAAGGACACGCGTTTGATTAATTTGATTTTAGTTTACATTCTAAATTATTTCCTGAATAAATCGCCATTTTTGTTGAGGTAAGCAAAACAATTTAAGTATTTCAATGTTACCCAAATATAGACAAGTTTTTGTTTTAGGTGGGATAACATCTAGTGACTTGTCTCGCTCTAGGGCGGAATGGGAGATGTCAGACTTTAACTAAATGAGCCACACCAATGTTCCTTCTTTGCCTTGTGTTCCGGGACCCCGAGGGTCCCTTTCGAACTACCCGTGGCCCCAGTAAAGTTTGGTTCTCCTGGGCCCCCGCCCCTACGGTTTCACTTTGTGCCGTTGACAACTCAGGCTCGATCCGGATGGTTACCGGACTGCCGGACGACGAGATACCTACCTATTGCTCATTGTCTGCAAGCCCACGCCTACGGTGTCCGTTCCCTCACGTGTACTGCGTCGCAGAAGGGGGTGACCGCCTGATATTTCTCCTCGCTCTGGATCATGGCCTGCACCAGGGCCCGGCGCGAGAGGTCTTTGCCGCCGATAGCCTCTACAAGGACACGGCGGTGCCCAAGCAGAGCACACTTTCACCGTATGATTCACTGTGTCCTCCTGGCGGTTCACACAATGGTGACACTCTTTCATACGATGTAGGTATTTCGGCACCCAGTGGTACCTACCGGAGTTCCTCGCAACTCCAGGGCAAGGTATTGCATTCAATACCTTGCACTGGCCGCTGGAGATGACCAAAAAATCCGCTAAGACGACCCCGGCCCGGGACACCGCATCACTCGCACGCACGTGTTTGATAGCGTCGCGAGGACCAGTTTACCCGTCTTCCAACGATGAGGAAACTTTCTCATGCATGTGCTAAAGACCCTTCTTAGTCGAGACCTCTACGGCCAGGACCCAGGTTTTTCCAGGCAAGATGTTAGGCCGGTAGTTTTGCCGTTCAAAGAAAGAAAGAAAAACAGTTTATTTAGACGGAATGGCGCAACTAAAAACTAGACAATAAACATAATCATATAATGGAAAGAACCTCAGCCTCCGTACTGTCACTCTAATCTCTTTTCTATTTTTTTTTTTTTATGGTAGGTAAAATCATCCAATGACAAGTCCCGCCCTTGGGCGGAGCGGGAAGTAGTGTCAGACTCTTACTGACTAAAAACCTACCCTGTTCCTTCGTAGCCTATCGTGCCGGGGCCGGGCTTTCGGAAGTTAACCCATAACCCCAGTAGGCTTCGACCCTGCCTGCCTGCAGTTAGCAGGCTGGGCCTCTTCGGTGTGCTGACAGCTCCTTGAGGCGCGCGGGAACAGAACGCGCCGTCGACGACTTGGGCTCGGTCCGGTCGCTTACCGGACGATCGGACAGCGTGCCACCCATTGCACGCCGTCCGCAAGCCCGCGCCTACGGTGGCCGGAAATCGGGATCGGAATCCCGGCGGCGGCTGGGGCGAGCGCCCCGTTGCCTCTGCCTGATGCGGTCGGCCTCATCCTTTGCTAGCATTACTGCTTTGCAGAAGGAGGTGACCGCCTGCCATCCCTCCTCACTACGGACCATGGCCTGAACCAAGGCCCGACAAGAGAGATCGCTGCCGCCGATCGCCCCCACGAGGACACGGCGATGCTCCGCCCAGGCGGGGCACACCTCTACAGTGTGCTCCACCGTGACCTCCGGGTGTTCCGCACAGTGGCGACACCCGGGCGAATCCTCCGCATGAATCCGGAACAGGTACTTAGCGAACTTTCCGTGTTCGGTAAGCACCTGCGTCGTGCGGAAGTTGAGAACGCCGTGAGGTCTTTCCAACCACGCCTCAAGGATGGGCCTTATCGCCCCAATTGTGGCGCGCCCCGGACGAGGTTGCGATATTCGCTGATGCCATTTCGCCATGAAATCTCTACCTTTGGAGCATTGTCGTCGTCGCGTGACGTCGCGACGCGTCGTCATCGGCTTTGGACACCGCCGGTGGCGACGTCACAGGCGGAGCAGTACCTCTACCATGAGTTTTAAGCAATAGTATTCGTCGCTACTTGATATCAACGCCGTAAATTTTTTGTATGGCAAATTTTGCAGCGCCTCTAGCGGTCACTTGCTGAACCAAAATCGGTAGTATGAGTCATCAAGTACAAAACCTATCGAATAGGGACTCGCTAGCGACTTAAGTTTTTAGCAGTTTATTATACAGGTTTATTTGGCTCTGTGTCAATCTGTGCTAACCTACTGTATTACTTCATGGGGTGGTACCGCAAAGACTATCTTACTTCCTCTAGAACGTGCTCAAAGAGCAATTCTAAAGGTTGCAACCTTCCGACCTTTTAGATTTCCCACACACCAGCTATACACTTCATGTAAAATACTAACAGTACGTCAACTATATATATTGCAAATCATACTTTATCAGCACTCTGAGCTTCCTTTTGACCCTGTACCTTCAACCAGAAGGAGGAAAGATTTGGTTTGCAGAAAACCACAGACGAGACATGCATTTGCGCATAGATTTTACGTATTTTTAGGACCTTTTTGTACAACAAGCTCAACAAATTATTAGATATATATAGCTTATGTCATATTAAATGTAGCACATTGGTATCAGAGTATTTATTGAAACTCAATTACACAGACACAGAGAACCTTTTGGAAGTTTTAGTATGATTAAGGTTTAGTTCGTAAGTTGTTATTCTATAGTTCTGTAAGTATACATGCACCCTTTATGATTAGTCTTGTTTAAGTGATGACCTGAAACACAGGTTTTTGAAAACCTAGCTCAGGAAAGTCGCTAATTATACATAACGTACGTTTTTCGCAAGCTTTGAAGTCTTGATCATTTTAGATAAACACAAAGTTATTTCTAGGGCATTAACATAATTATTTACTTAAGATTTATTTGTGGCTATTTTATGTAACTATGTGTAAAAAAAGATTAAATAAAGATTATTATTATAGTTCTCTTTATTCATTAATAAACTTATAAATTATATTTTTAAATATTTCTTTAAAAAAAACACATTAAAAAAAAAAACATTTAAAAATATAAAAAATAGTGTCCCACCGGTATCGGGAACAGGGTTATTATTATTATTATAGAAAATCGCTACCATGACTTACTAATTTGACAGGTGCTATCGAAACAAACCGTTACTACAGTAGTAAAGTAGCTCACTTGCATATTGAAGGGTGAAAATGTTGTGAAAATCGTCGCGTAAAACAATATTTTATTTATTTATGCATAAATATGTCCAATAAAACTTATTTAACGTGGAATAGGTATGTTAGGTACGGTTTCATATGAAGACACATGACGAGTCAAGGGAAATTTCTTAGCTACTATACGAAAGGTCTTGGCTATATGAGTGAATAGGTACTTACACATATTAGCGAATATAATATCACCAAAGAATATAGGTAGGCTCAAAAGAGAAGTTTTCGAACATTTAAGTATGTGGTAGAAGGTTTATAGGATTTGAAATCTACATTAAGGGCTGATTTCATCATTCAATATAAAAACTTAGGTCAACTAAACTGAGCTCAGCGTAATCTAGTTTAAAGACCCGTGTCGTAAACATGGGCGACAACAAAAGAATTGAAACTGAGTTTAGCGTAAACTAGGTTCGATTCATAGCGGTGAAACGCAAAATTAAGCTATAATCTCGGTTAGGCGCTAAAACTGCGTTTTGTTTTATATAATCGCGATTAGTTTATTGGTGAATTTGGCCCTAACACTTGAATCGAAGATAAATTAGAGGTATGATAGAAAAACTATAAACTTACTTGTACATGCATTTCATAATATAAATAAAAACTTTTTACGTTTTATGTGCACTATAACTCCATTTTTTTCCATTTAAAAATCACAACAATTCACAACATCACTGAACCATCAAAATATTTTTACAATAATTACATTTTCAATAGGCCGGGTTATAGAGATAATCTAGGTTTTAGGTCTATCTACCTTACTCTGCCTTTTACTCAAGTCATTCAAAACAAGTCATAATTCCTAGGCAAAAGAGAATCATCAAACCATGGATAACCCCTGGTCTTTTAAAATGTATAAGAAATAGAGATAAAATGCACATAAAATCTAAAAAATCACCAGATATTATCATCCTAAAAACTTTATTCACGCTATCGTAATTTCTGCAACAACTTACTGAGGAAACTAAAGATATCTTATGAAACCAGTCAACTTGAAGAAGCCAATAATAATCCCAAAGCATTGTGGAAAACTATTAAACATATAAGTAATGCCCACAAAGTGAAATCTACCTCAACAAAACTACTCACAATACGTAGCAGCCAAAAATCCGCAATAAATGAGGTAGGTCGATTTTTTGCTAACGTCGGAAAAAACTTGGCTACGAAAATTATGAATGACACAGCATCATCACTAGCCGGTAATCATCCATCACCCTCCCCTACGGAACCGTAGGCGCGGGCTTGCGGACGGCGTGCAATGGGTAGCACGCTGTCCGATCGTCCGGTAACGAACCGGACCGAGCCCAAGTCGTCGACGGCGCGTTCTGTTCCCGCGCGCCTCAAGGAGCTGTCAGCACACCGAAGAGGCCCAGCCTGCTAACTGCAGGCAGGCAGGGTCGAAGCCTACTGGGGTCATGGGTTAACTTTCGAAAGGAATGCTCGGCCCCGGCACGATAGGCTACGAAGGAACGGGGTAGGTTTTTAGTCAGTAAGAGTCTGACACTACTTCCCGCTCCGCCCAAGGGTGGGATTTGTCATTGGATGATTTTACCTACCATAAAAAAAAACCCTCCCCTACGGACAACTGGAAGTAGACGAAGCTGATGTTGAGTCCTTAATCCTACAATTACGCTCAGATTGTGCAGTCGGCTGGGATGGCATATCATCGCTAATTTTGAGAAATTGTCGACATGTTTTGGTTCCCCCGATCACTTACCTTTTTAATCGTTGCCTACAGGAGGGTGTCTTTCCAGAGGCCTTTAAAAAGCTGTGGTCCATCCTATATATAAGGGAGGGAACAGAGACTGTGTTAATAACTACAGACTGATATCGGTCCTACCAGCACTCTCTAAAGTTTTAGTAAAAAATCTCAATAACTCTCTACGAAAATTTCTTGACAAACACCAACTTATTGCTAATAACCAATACGGTTTTCGGACTAATCTATCTATAGAAGATGCAGTTCTGGATTTCACGCAACAAGTTGCTTCGAATCTAAATAGTAAATCGAAATGCCTAGGTATATTCCTAGACCTTTCGAAGGCTTTTGACACGGTTTCTGTTCCCAAACTTATCATGAAGCTGGAAAATATCGGAGTACATGGCATACCTCTGGAAATCTTTAAAGATTATCTTAAAAATCGTAGGCGATGTATTAAAATTGAATTTCACGTGTCTTATGGTGTTCCCCAAGGAGGGATACTTTCTTCAACACTATTGGAGATCTACGTAAACGACCTCTGTAGACTGAGTCTCCCAAACGTAAGAATTTATGCTTACGCAGATGACACCGCAATTTTTATAGATGGCATCACTTGGGATATTGTGAAAACAAAAGCGGAGATGGCCATGGCCAAAGTAATGATGTGGTTGAACTCGAACTGTCTCACGTTAAACCTCCAAAAACGACTTATATTCCATTTGCTATTCGACGAAACGCTAAACCACCTTCTTCTTTTAACATAACTGCTCATTCCTGCACCAACTCGACCACCCACTGCACTTGTCCTCCGCTTTCAAGATCCGAAACTATCAAATACCTTAGGGTGCAGATAGACGATGGCCTGAGATGGAACCAGCAAATTGAATCCGTCGCCACTTACGGCTTATACATGTATTTAAGTCTCTCAGAGCATCCGCCAACTTAAGGATTCTTAAGATGGTGTACCATGCACTATGCCAATCAGTGATTAGCTATTGCATAGTTGAAAGAAAGAAAGAAAGAAAATCGTTTATTCGACCTCTCACATACAGTAAAAAAAGTAGTAGTAGTTGCGTGGGGCGGTGCCACAAAGTCTAGCTTTTTGAGGGTGGAGAGAACTCAGAGAGCCATACTTAAAGTCATGACGAGAAAGCCCTATAGGTATCCAACAACTGAACTGTTCTCTGACTGTAAAGTACTTACTGTTCGCCAGCTGTATGTTCTTAAATCCACTCTCAGGAAGCACGCAAGTCTTCCACCTCCTATTCCAAATAAACACAATTACCTTCCACCAAGTATCCAACATAAGACTTCCTTCGTTAAACATCAATATTATATACTTAGTACTCATATTTATAAAAATGTTAACAAACACCTCAATATTACTTTTTTTTTTTTTTTTTGCTAGGTAAAATCATCCAATGACAAATCCCGCCCTTGGGTGGGGCGGGAAATAGTGTCAGACTTTTACTGACTAAAAACCTACCTTTCCGTTCCTTGCCTTTGTCCCGGGGCCCGTGATGACACTCTCGCATAAGCTTTGGCCCCAGTAGGCTTCGGCCCTGCTGGACCCCTACAGTTTGCTGACAACTCCTTGAGGCGCGCGGGAACAGTGCGCGCCGTAGACGACCTGAGCTCGGACCGGTCTGTTACCGGACGGACGGACAGCGAGCTACCCATTGCCCACCGTCCGCGAGCCCGCGCCTACGGTGGCCGGAAATCGGGATCGGAAACCCGGCGGCGGCGGCGGCGTGTGCGCCTTGGCCTAATGCGGTCGGCCTCCTCCTTTGCTAGCATTACTGCTTCGCAAAAGGAGGCGACCGCCTGCCACTCCTCCTCGCTCCGGAGCATGGCTTGAATCAAGCCCCGGCGCGAGAGATCGCCGCCAATCGCCCCCACGAGGACACGGCGATGCTCTTCCCAAGCGGGGTACACCTCGACTGTGTGCTCCACCGTGTCCACCGGGCGGTCCGCACAGTGGCGACACCCGGGCGTCGTCTCCGCACGAATCTTGTACAGGTACGGACCGAACTTGCCGTGTTCGGTCAGCACCTGCGCCAACCGGAAGGTGACGACGCCGTGGGGCATATACACAACACGCACATTTCTTTATTTGTTTTTAATTTTTAATTTTAATTAAATAAAGTTTTAGTTTTTGTTTTCCATACAGTAGAATGACACAGTTCACTAGAGATAAGTTTTTGTTGATATTGTAAACCTGACCGTAAACTACCTCTTAAAGTACAGGTATGCCCTAGCTTAGGAGGTAGGAGTATTAATTATTGTTTTTCTCTGATTTCCCAACATAAACTGTAAAGCATTCTTTAAATTTCAAACTCTGTATGTTTTTGCGGTAAATAAAAGATATTATTATTATTATATTATTATTACTATATTAAATTATTATTACTGTAGCTAGAAAGAGAACAAACTTAAGTGTGAATTTAGCTACGGTGCGGTTTTTGTACCAACATAGACACTCGACACCGTATAAACAATCGAGTTTTCGTTTTCAAAACTCGTACCATGAGTCCGTACGACTCATGGTACGAGTTTAATAGTAAACTATTCGATGCGCGTTTATGCGATATCGACTGCGGTAAGATGGTGTCGTTTTTCGATTGGAGCAAATGGTCAGGGTACAGTACCTCTACCATGAGTTTTAAGCAATAGTATTCGTCGCTACTCGATATCGAGTATCGACGAATACTATTGCTTAAAACTCATGGTAGAGGTACAGGACTTTCCCCTCGCGCGGGGAACAGAGTGCTCACCATACTCTCCACGAGTTGGGGCCTCTGCGTCGGCGAACTTATTCCGCACCACTTGATACGTCTCCACGGGTTATGTTTAGAGTCTCGAGCCACACGTTGCGTGTTTCCAGTTTGGCCCTTTTTATTTCCGCGAGGAGGGTGCACTTCACCACTTTGCACGCGCTTCGCTGACTCGAAATATAGTCAGACAGGTGTGATTGTTTTTACAAGTACCGAGGCACAGAACTACCAAATATGTATTATAACCTTTTCAACTCGGGTACGTTGAAGTTTTACCATCAGGTGGGATCGCAGTCAAGCGTAATAAATTAAAATAAAAAGTAACTTTTTAGTAGTTGTGTGGTACATCCTCAATGGCAGAGTAAAGATCTCTGCCCTTTTATGTTAGCCGGTAGATAAAATTACATCGTATTCATAGATTGGGGCTTATAAGAATCATGATTACCTCTTGGCAATGTAATCATTAAGTAGTTTGGATGTCGCATTTACACAATCGAACCGTATCTTATCGATAGTTTTACTTCTTCATGGTAATCACTTTAATTAAAACATTTCTAACACAATAGTTACATCCTACTCATATCATATCAGGAAGGCCACACTTCCACGCGCAAACCTTTAAATAAAGTCTTAACATTATTAAAATAATAATAATCAAAGGAGGTATTCTGGTAACGTATTTTCATAGCTACGTAATTAATAATCCAGTCCGGTCAGTCAACTATAAGCTGACTCCTGGCGGAACCACGACCGACCAGCTCGCCAGCTGAGCAGCTCGCACTGCCCAGCAAGGGCAGCCAGGTAGAAGACCAAATAGGTTATGTAGGATAGTTTATTTTACTAACGAGATCGAAGTCGTCGCTGAAGACACGGGAACTCATCCCGAAGAAAGAAAATTAAGCTGTAATTAAATAAATTTTAACAGACGGTACTGTGATACTATGTACTTATTTATTTATTTGTTTATTATTTATTTATCTATTAACACATACAATTGCTTTAACAGGCGTATCCAATGTAACAAATGTAGTTGCAATATAGCCGCACTCAGAGACGCCACCGACAGACTGAACAGATCGTGTTGGTAGCGCCTTGGAGGACCGGCACAGATTACACAGATGACAACACACTTAGTGTCACCCTCTCGAATTCCGCCAATGTGCAAGAAAAAATATCTAACCGCAGAGAGATAGTATTCAGTATTTCTACTGCCCGAGTCACGGGTGCGAACTTTAACAAATTAGTGCGGGCTACCGGAACTTTAAACAGCCTTTCCCTCGGTCCTGAGCGCAGCCTACTGCTTGGAACGAGCAATCTCAACGATTCTAATACTTGTGGACTTATCAATTTCTGTTTGAAGTATGTAAGAAGCTAGTAGGAATGTACCTACACCTGATTTGGAAGAGGTCATTACTTATTTATTTATTTATTTAATACAGCTTGGACACTGGGATAGCTTTGAATAAATAAATAATTAGTAATCGATAAGAACTGCTAATCGAAATAGTCATGTAACTAGTTGTGCCAGTGGCAACCGGTAGCAGTCTTCGCGGTGACGCCGCCGCAGGGCTCATGTCGGGAGATGGATGGGTCGTGTGGTTGGATGAGATAGGACGTTTATCATTAGTTACTAATAACTGCTGAGAAGCTGGCCACTTCTTGCAATAAGCGTGCTAATAATGACATAGTAGTGTCTTAAATTATTATGAGGAGTGCGCAGGCGCAGGGGGCGGGGCGTGCCGCGCGCCGCACATCCGGCGCGCCCGACACGCGCCGATGGCGACGCCGCGCAATGAGAAGGTGCAAAACTACACGCAGTAGTCGGTAACAACAAGCTTGAACATAGAACGAACATTACTAGCAATCTAGAGTATGGTGACCGCGTACTTGCTAGTTGGCCCGATGACCTGGTAAGGGATACGAGGATCCGACCTACGAGGCGCTAAATGTTCCGGTGGCTCATCAACGTCCGCCTGCCTGGTGATCCGATGGTTAAACGACCTTAAAAGCGCATTCACGGCTTCGTCTTAGTGGCGAGTGGGGCGGTATCGGTGGCTGATGGGTCGAGCGCGCGCCACTGTAGCCGCTATGAGCGGCATCGACCAATCGCCTACCAATACGGCCCCGCTCGTTGCACCGCTCGCCGCTAAGACCGAAGTCGTCAATGCGCCGTAACAGTCTCTTCAGTCATGTGATCTATTAACTGACTTAAGTAACGTCTGATTGTAACAACTTAACCTTCTGCGATAATAATGCTGTGACCAGAGGGCGACTCTTCAAACACTAGTATCAGCGCGGCTGATGCTGCGCCTCGCGTCACCCGTCGTTACGCGTAGCTAATGCCTGACCCACATACCAAACAACGTGGTTGTGTGGATGACCCTCACGCTTGATACCAGGGTTAGCGGCGGAACCCACTGGCCATTGATGATGGTTCTTATTTAAGTCTTAATATAGGAAAGCTGAAGCAAATAATATTATTGTCAGTTTAACCGCTGGTTTGTAGACCGTGACATAGATGGCGCCATAGGTATGGCTAAGCTTTCGAATTTGCTGTTGTCAATAAAGTATCAGTTTCGAATTTAACTATTATACCTTTACGCTGCTAAACTAAACTGCGTTTATAATATGTTAACGACAATCTCTTGCTGTGTGTTGTGTGCTTGTGTGTCCGATTATAATTTAGGTGTCTTCAAGGCTAGAGTGAATGAACTAGTGCACCTCACCATCAACGATTGCATCACTGGTTACCATCAGGTGGGATCGCATTCATGCACTAGTTTATAACGACGAAAAAAGATATTAGTATGTGGAATACATTTTATTTATTAAGAATGCATAAACACGAAAACGATCACATACAGATAAAGAGCACAAAGGTGTAACTTCAAAAGAAATTACTTCCAGCAGACCTGCCCCCCTGGCCAAGTTACAATCGTTTCGTTAAGCGTGAATGCTTGGATTTGCCCACGCCTCCAATTCCTTTGTTCTGACCACGTGACTGAGCGTTGAGATGACGTCAGACTCAGAACAATGTAATTGGAGGCATGGCCAAATCCAAGCGTTCACTCTTAACGAAACAATCGGAACTTGGCTAGGGGGCCGTTTTCTGTTTTATGTTTATTTGGCAATCAATTCTTGAAATTCATAGAATGTTAAGCTGTATTATAAACTGCAAATTAGATTCTCAGTTAAATTAATTATTGTTTGAAATGTCTCTCAGAAGATTTTATTACACAGAAGACGTTTCGCAAGTGTCGTAAAGTCGCGAAATTATTACCTTCAACGATTTGCATGTCTTTTGTAAAGACCACCGTCTGCGCTGACCTTTCTGTATGACATTCTGCATCGCACGTTCATATTGTATGCGCGTGTGTCCGTCGCGACTCAGAGGACTGCTTATTCAGTACAGTCATGACATCAGTCAGTCGACAATTATCCTCCTTCTAAGGATGAACTATGAATAAAAATGATTGGCCTTAGCGAGTATGCGCATACTTTTGTGTTTGTTACGTATATAATGTCATCGTGGTTTCTTTTGACAGCGCAGTAAACATACTAACACGGTACTCGTCGTAGGGTAGAAATATACTCGCGTTAGTCGGACGGACGAGTGGGCGAAATGTACGGGATTCTTAAATAATGCACATACACTTTGTGCACAGTGTAGCGGAATAAATAGAAATAGACAGTTTTCCACCACTTACACCTTTAGTTTTTGATTGGTAATGAAAAGAAAAAATAAGACGGTAATTATAATAAAAGAATAGTAAAAAAAACTATTGGCCCGATTTTGAATTTTGAGAAAATAATTTAAAATAAAACCCAACCAGCTTTTGCAATGGCTTCTAGGAACGAAAATAGTTAAAATTGAACACTAAAAACGTATATACATATATCGTCACTTCGAGTGTAAATAAATGTACAAAGTAAATAGGAATAAAAAAAAACTTTTTACAAAAAAAATACAACCGTCTTCAAAAACCACCAAAAAATGCAAAATAACTTTCAATTTCGGAAGTCGGTGTTTCTATAATAGTTTGGTCTCTTCGCTATTTAACACCGACTTCCGAAATTGAAAGTTATTTTACATTTTTTGGTGGTTTTTGAAGTCGGTTGTATTTTTTTTGTAAAAAGTTTTTTATTTCACACTTTTTAGTAGTAGTACCCCTCAGCCAAACTTAAATAGATAGGTACCTTCCGCCATTCGGTTCCAACATCAAATCATCATGACAATTCTAATAATACCAAACACGGCTAAGATACACTGATTTATTACAAAGTTCCGGCTCTTACCTACCTTCCGTCTTCATCATCAGTACCTCTACCATGAGTTTTAAGCAATAGTATTCGTCGCTACTCGATATCGACGCCGTAAATATTTTGTATGGCAAATTTTGGTTCTGCAAGTGACCGCTAGAGGCGCTGCAAAAATTGCCATACAAAATATTTACGGTGTCGATATCGAGTAGCGACGAATACTATTGCTTAAAACTCATGGTAGAGGTACAGGTCAGTTCTATGTACCCCTCCCCTTTTTCCTTTAGTCAGCCACCAACTACATGTATTTATAAACAAAGCAATTTTACTTGTTACGACAGTTCTGCTAAGGTTTTTTGAAGAATTCCGTTCTATGTCTTCGTAGTTCATCGTCAGATCAAAACAATATTTCTATAGGACCAACTCGAGAGTATAATCTTTCAATCAAAACAAAAATTTTCAAAATCGGTCCACAATTGACCGAGATATCGGCGAACAAACATATTATATACAAACGACAGTTCTGGTATGATTTCTTGAACAGTTTCGTCCTATATCTTCGAAGTTTATCATCAGATCAAAAAGATATTTTTATGGGACCAATTCGGAAGTATAATCTTTCAATCAAAACCAACAATTTTCGAAATCGGTCCATAAAAAAAAAAAAATACATGCAGCCGAACATAGAACCTCCTCCTTTTTTCGAAGTCGGTTAAAAAGGTTACACAGTCGCGGATATAATAAGTTTAGGTTAGAGGAAATTTCAAGTCCCAAGTGCTGAAGGCGGTCGGTGCACTCCATATAGGTCTCTCACTCGTATTAAAATTAATATTTATATTAATATTGTTTGTTTAGGGACTTTCAGACTGAACGGCGTTACCTAACTCGAGAAAGAGACGCGGCACAATTAATGGTATTGCTGACATTTCACAATACGAATTTTGTATGCCCCATCGCCGTATCTCTACGTTGACGCACTAGCGACCCCACGGACGATCTCCCGGGAGAATTTTTGTTCTTCATCTCCAGCTTGATCTCAACTTCCGGGATTGTCCTGATAGCCGTGGTATACCTCTCCACTCCTCAAGCACCTCAGGATATGTTGCCCTCTTGTTGCTACGTCACTTCGTGCTAGCGGCCGTTTTTGAGGGCCCATTTATTGAGTGTGCAAGTCACCCCCTGCCTTTGTACCGACGAATATTAATAACATTGCTTAAGCAGGGGCCATAGTTTTCACATAGTTCCTAATAACCAATCCACTTAAAACTCCAAAAACCATATCCATATTGTCTTTGTTTTCCATATGTCACAATAGTTTTCACCAACCGGGAGTTGTCCTTGGATGCACTAGCATTGCGCGTCCAGGCATAATCGTCGGTTGGCATCACTTTCCATTAAATCTAAAGGGCCGCTGCGAGTTGGTTTCGACTCCTCGTACGCCTTCCAAAGGTCCAGGACCTCAGGGTTCTGAGATATACTATAGCAATAATAATAATTTATTTGTTCCAAAAACTTACAGATACAAACAGTTACCGCTTTATTCCAAAACGCGATCTAAAATAGTTCCGGGACTATGACTAGGTTTAAACGGTATGTAAATTTAGTTTTCGGGATTATTACTAAATTTAATACTAATTAAAAGCGATCTAAATGTATTTCCGCGACTATTATTAGGTTTAATGCCAATTAAAACTAGTCTAGTAGCGCTAGTTAACAAGATCTGTACAATATCAGTGCGCCCTGCCTCTTAAACTAGGATTATCCTGTATCTTATGAGACAGTGGTCAGCTATTAATTTTCTTTAAACTAACAAAAACAAAACATGTGGAGTGTGTCTGTCTACCATAGATTTGAAAAGAAATGGTGAAGGGTTAATGAATAAGAAGGACAGTGCAACCCGTACATGTTGGTGAGTGTGTGTGTGAGTGAAGGAGTGAATGTAACTGCACACCCAGGTGTATGTGTAGAACTAAGGGTGAGGTGTGCAGTCAAAACAGATATTTCATAGAATATAATCAATCAAGCAAGGTATGTGAGCAAAGACTCGGTTTGTGAATAATCCCGTTTGAGAATAAATTTAATCAATTTATAATTTAACAAATTGACTAAATGACGACCATTTGTAAATGTGATGCTTAGCAGATGCCTACCGAGTTTGGAAAAGCCACAACCTTCAACCTTGCGCTTTAACAATTTCGCGGAGTGAACATTTCGATGCTCGCACACGGACATAGAGGACGCTGAAATAGTGGCGGCATGCGCGCGCTTCATCCGCATTATATTCATCTTGGATGATATTGAATTCACAATTCAGCCTGTCTAGCTTGCAGATAGGAGGTGGGTACCTGCCTACCTGTATTATACCTAAGACTTGTTATCAAAGTGTTATCAATAACAATAAGTTATAACAATACAAATGTTGACAATGCTGTTGTCGGCTATACTTATATTTTAAACTGCATTATATCGGTACCATAACTACTCATTAATTGTTACAATGAATAGTATTTATTATGCCTTCGAGGTGGGAAATCATTAAACTATCTCAGAGAAGTGTCAGCTAAACCCTACCAGTGTTCCTTCAGTTACCCCTTTCACTCCAGGTCCACGCTGACTCAGTTAACTATTTCATAACAGTAACGATCCTCAGTTATTTTCAATGCGTCGTATCAGACAAAACGACAGGTAATGTGTCAAGGAAGTGTCGAGACGCGTGAGTCATGGCGCCTGCTTCATGACCTGTTATTTCTCCGTATTTTTTGTGACTTGTTAACTGTCGTCTGTTGCTTGCCGCTTGTCGTCGTCTGGTTGTTGCAAGTCTAATGCACGTAACCTTTCTCAATCACCTTCATTATGTAAACACTATCTGAATACAAGCTTGTTCTTGTTTCTAGGTTTCCCTTTGGTAATCATTCCTTTGATCACTACTGCATCTTTTCCAAAGGTATCAAATATCTGAAAAAAAAATTATATTAAAACACGTATCATCATTTTTCATGATCACGTCTTATCACAGAACAGACCTTCACGCCCCGCTCTGTTTCATATTTAACAGTTGTGCATCTATTAACTTATGCTGAGG
Source organism: Leucania comma (assembly GCA_958295575.1). NCBI lineage: Eukaryota > Metazoa > Arthropoda > Insecta > Lepidoptera > Noctuidae > Leucania > Leucania comma. The sequence continues at coordinate 351,229 of OY282482.1, read as the reverse complement.
AATTAAGCACACAGCCGCATACGGGTGCTAATTTATATTAATACATAATTCATGAACGGTACTGCGCTATAATAATGTTCACGGCTGCGGGCGCACATTCATTAAATTCAGGCGCAAGTTGAAGCGTGCCGTGAGCCCGTGACCAACAGATAATCATCAACATTCAAAGTCAAATAGTGTTGATTATTTGTTTAGCCGATTAGCCTCGTATCAAGGTCGAAAGCCGAGGCAGCCCTGCAGCTGGGGGAGAGGGGCGGGGGGAGGTCAGAGTGTAGGAAGTCACGAGCAGGCGCCGCGCTCACTTGAGCCCTCTCCATGGAGTCGCCGTGAACCGTGGATCATAATGAAACGCCCCGGTAGCTTCGCATAACCTTTACATTTACTATATTATCTAATAAAAGTTGTATGGAAGTGAACATGGAGTTAAAATAAAAAGGTCAGAGTAACATCATATTCTTATCAACCTATATCTTGATAGTATTCGTCAACAATTCAAGTTTCAATATGTACGTGAATTGTGTGCTCTGTCAAACTGTGCTTGAAGTATACTTATGTTTCAGGATAATTGCAAACGCTGTCCATTTGTAATAAGTCTCTAATCTCTATATTTAATAGTAGATTAATAGATCAATTCGAATACAATTAATCTCTCTCTAACATGGTTAGTAATAATACGGTGGCACAGAGTGTGCTTTAGTGTACCCTGTGGGCCAGTATTTAGATCTTCACGAGGCATTTGACACGGTGTCTGTTCCTCTCTGACTTTCTAAATTGGAAGGAATTTTTAAGCGATAGAACACCGTGTTAGAAACTACGTGAGCGATGATCCCAGTCATGCTTTCATTTTTCCCAATTTTTTTTTCTTTAATACCGTAATACTTAGCTTGTTTTAAATAACGCACAGTGAGAGTGAACCCCGAAAGCATGTGACATCCACCAACCCGCACTGGACCCGCGTGGTGGATTACGGCCCATTCCCTCTACTAGAGAGGAGGCCTGAGTTTCAGCTGAGGAAATATTATAAGGCAGATGCTATGCTGCTATGCTATGCTATAATATACACCGATAAATTTTAATCGTTCTAATCCCGTGGAGGGTCGATCCGGTACATGAAACACTATCGATTTGTAAAGATAAAATTAAAAAATAAAGTCCTTTTTTTTCTAAAACTCGAACTAATCTAAGCATTTACGAAATTAATTTCTTTACGTAAACGAGTCAATGACCTTGTAGGTAGGTGTCGGTCGTTGCGTACTAAATATCTACAGGTCATTGAACTCGCCCAGATGACGTTTACTTAAAGTAATTAATTTTGTACATTCGCAAATTCGAGTTTTAAAAAAGTACTTTATATTTTAATTTTATCTTTACAAATCGATAGTGTTTCATGTACCGAATGACCCTCCACGGGATTAAAACGAACAAAATTTAACGGGTATCCGGTACCGGGATGAATGAACACTATATAGCATAACTATAGATTAGTATAGATTCAATGATATAGAGATTGAGATTAGTCAGTATGTATAGACTAGTATAGGTATAGTGTTCATTCATCCCGCTACCTGATCGATTCTAAGAACCCCATGTGATTTGTTCGTGCACAATACGTTGACAATCGCGTGGATCAGCTTACTGGCTAAGTGGTTATTACGCATAACAAGAGAATCGGTAGAAACCCGCAATGATACGAAGTTACGGACGATGACACACCGTTCTAAGAATAGCCAGCTATTCACAAAGTTGTCGATTCATTGCTATTAATTCTCGCTTGGCTATCAGCTGATGTATAGGAATACAACATTGCCTGTTATCTCTATAATATCAGATCGTAAAAATTATAACAATTATTATACTTTGTACACTTTGTTATTGGTCAACTGATAGATTAAGAAGATGTTTCGCGTCCTGCCTCATTATGCGTAATGTTATTCCTATTGTCCCTTATAACGTCATGTGAGGAAGTGGTCGCTCACGAAGTGAAGTCAGTAAGTTTGTGACCTACAAACATTAAGGCTGCGATGACGACAATCCTTTGAATGTAAATATTTAGTTACCGCTACAATGTGGCTATGGTATGACATGAGTAATGTTATGGCACACAATGCTTGGCAAGCAGAGTCAATGACTGCTCCGGGGCGAGACGTCGGCGATGTGGCGATGTGCTGTGGTGATACCATTCTACGCAGTCAACGCCCTCAGTCGATGGGACAGATTAGGAATGTAACGGAAGAGGTTATATCATAATTGGAATCGGAACTGGAATCAGAGGTGGGGGTGAAGGCAGAAACAGGCACTACTAAAGTGAAGTATGAAAGGAGACCGAACTCACAACATGTCAAACACGAAACAACAAAACAAGTGAAAGAATAATATCGAAAGGTAAAAGGCTACTTGGTAAGCTACATTGCTTTAGATGTCGCTTAAACCAAATAGCCTTTAAACCCTCGATATAATCGCCAGAAGGCACAGGGCGAGGGAAGGTTGCTGTTTGGTACAAACTCGTTTATAATTCCAATATAAGTTCCGATTAAAAATCGGTATCCAAATCAGAATTGAAAGTGCAAAATTAATCAGAACTTCCGAGATTTCGAAAGCAATGGAACCTCCGTAACATCTCTGATGCAGATCACAAAGGATAAGATCACTTCTACACGAAACCAGGTAATCAATACATTCAACGTTAGCCGTGTAACTAGCTTAGAGGTAAAATAGCTTATAAAGGGCTGACTCGCTAACACCAACAGTCTACCTAGTCAGTCGTATTCACATGTAGAGAGTGATGTGACTGTACATGTATATTCTGTAGTGATGTCGCCGGACATGCGGTGCGATGCTTCCGCGACGCACTCGCGCCTGCGTGTCGCAGAGCTGGACGGAACATCTGATGGCCGACTGCTCATGAATACCGTCGCGGCCTCAGGCCCACAGGGTCAAGTTCGGCGCTCATTAACATTCCTGCGTTTTTATTTCAACAATCTAGAAGTTTCTCGCGGAATTTGTGAATAGGCTCACTAAATAACTTGTTTGGACTAGATTGTATCGACTGTTTAGAGAATTATACTGTTTTAAAGTTAGAAACACGTTATGTTATGAATAATCGGTAATTGATCGGTAACTAACGCTATGTGTGTCAACTGCATTCACAAGCTATCGACTGAATACATAACGACCATCGTTATAAAATGGATTTAGAGCTGCTACCACAGCGACGCCGTTTGAGATGCTGAGAGCTGTGCTGGTGATTGCACTGTTACTGTCATTAGCCTATTCAGTCAAAACATATCTATGACATCATGTCATTCATAGTGAGAAATTGGGGGTTCTATTCCTTGTCATGTTATTTGATCTTTTACGCCGCGGCCGGTTTTCCTTGCATCAAAGTAATTAAAGTTTTGAAATTGAATACCTGCATGTTATCTTCATTGGTTTCATCTCACTGTCGGGAGGCCTGAGTTCCAGCATTATGTGCTGATTATGTTTAACTATCTTTAGAAAGTCAAACATTGCTCACTATTGAGACAAGATAGAATGTTAGCATAGCTATAGATATCTATCTTTAAAGCTTAGAAAGAGGTATCTAGCACCGCGTGGCCTACATTATTCTACAAATAACCGCACTGAGATTGTTGGCAGTGTTGGCACTAATGATGGTAAACACAAAACGTCATCAGAAAAGTAAACTTGTGACGAAGAAAGCGCGACCGCAGAGCTGACCTTAGCTAACATTGGCATATAGTACATTATCAGACGTTTGCGTAGTGTTAGGTTGGCAAACAATGCAGCTACCCACACAAGGAAAGTTGTTACCGCCTCCAGGGAACTTGCCGAATGCTAAGTAACAATACTCTACAAATGACTAACGCCGTTTAACTGTATTATGGTTTGTGTCTTATGTTCTAGGCAAATTTAACTGACTGCTCTGTTGTAACTTGTAAGAGATTCCTGAAAATGGTGTTTGGAACCAACCATTATGCTTCCAGCATTCTGCGTGAGTCGCTCGCACAATGCGTTGTTGCTGTTTGGTAACTGTGCTTAGGTAACTACGCGCAAGCGAACCCACGCATACAATTCATTGCAGTCTTAAGTTTGGTGAGATTTAGAACGCTGCCATTCACTTTCATATTACCTCTAACCATAATACCAAAAACTCCAAGTTATATTATATAGGCGCTTATGTTGTTTTGGTGACAAAAATTGGTACGTAAGACTTCCACAAATGAATCGTTTGGAACTCGTTGACTTTCTAAGCTTCACCGCGAGGCAGCACGACTGCACTCCGCCGCCGCACCGCACCGCGCCGCGCCGCGCTCGGTCTTGGTGGGCGACGACTTGCATAACATGCACTTCCTCGCGAGTCACAGGAGAGCTTTCTAAGTAATTTTCAAAGATTTTGCACTTACAACGGGTAATCGCGATTTCTTCTTATCGTTATCTGTGAGTGTTTCTCTACTTAGCACGATGGAAAACTCTGCATTTGCATAGAGTCGCTTTCTATTTAGAAAACTAGCCAAGTAAACATGAATGATGGAACAACCGAACATAACTTAAATGGTCTAATATTTAGTTAATACAGGCTACGTCAGATTTGCTTCACCATTATCGTTACGTTGCATCGTCTACCATGGGTCCAGTTGAAGAGACCCCCGATATTAATCAACGCCACGTCGCGCAATCATCTAGCTATCAAATCTGTTTGCCTCAGTGAGGGGTCACTGTGACGTCACGGCTGGCTCGTGCTGGGCGCTCGCGCTCGTCCGGTGCTATGTATGCGCGTCGTGCACGTCGTGCATGCGACCTTGTCCCCCCCCCCACTCCCCCGCGTGACACACGTCATGCCCCGCACCGACCCGTGTCGACCTCGGCGTTACGCGTCCGTGATCATCTCTTGCTGACACAGCAGAAATAGCGCAGAAGGTTGTCATACAATTATGTAAGTTGTCTTTGTATAAATGTGCCTTGGATTTTTTCTGTAATGTTGTACAAGTGTGTGTAAGTACTTCCATGCAAATAAAATACCACTCTCTTATAATAGCCTAGCCATGGCCACTTGCGATATATAAAAGTAAGATGACAAGGCGATCATAGCGTGCCGATACCGTGTCTTCTTTCCATTTCCAGTTGTCATCATATACCTACTGTCCATAGTTTTATTATAATTTCTGTCTACTCTGACGAGCTGCACATGCATAGCACACGGATTATGTAACGAGTACTTACTGTACTGAAATCTAGATCAGTATTTGTCCTGTCCAAGAGATCATTCCGGGTCAAGGAAGGACCGAAGACTTGCTGGCGGTTCAGCTCTTCTACCACTACTTCTCGCAAATCTTAACTGCGTATGTCTAAATGTGACTTTCGATGAATATAATTTATAGATTTTGTTTAAAGTGAACCTTCTGGACCCTTGTACTGTGCGCCAGGTTATGATGTGCGGCGATGATCCGCGGTGATATAATATCACGATCCGCGCGATGCCATCATCCTCCTCTTTGTGCAACATGTTCCGCTGATGACCAGATATATCAACAGCTAACCTTTTCCCAGGCGCGGCGCACGGGCTTCAGCTTCCGGGCTTGTTGTAGCATAAATGCTGCGAAAATTTGTCCAAGAGATAGCTTATCTTGCTGTTGAAAGGGAATTTAAGCCCCGTCTATATTCTGTCATAATGTATTGCAAATATTAGAATAGCTTCTCTTTGGCAGTGTGTCAGGAGGTGCTACTATCCCTATTTTGTTTTGTTTTCTTCGTCATCTGTAAAGGCAGAGTCCTGACTCACTCACTCACTGGCTCATCAACGCCTAGCTCAAATCCTTGAACCTAGAACTATAAAATTTTGCATACAGGTTTCTTTTACAACATAAACAAAGAAGTGAGAAAGGCTGTTTTTAAATTTAAACCCTAAAGGGATGAAATGGAGTTCCAAGTTTAGATGAAGAAACTTACTTTCACGCGGGTAATGGCAGCAAGCCGCTGCCGGGCTGTATAAGTTGACTGTGGCCGTGCATGATGATGATGGGTTCCTTATCATTTGATCTTTACATCGAGGTAATTGCGCCGGCGGCCACGTAACGTAATGTCTCTCAATTGTAGCGAGGCCGCCGGACCCCGGCAGGGCTGAGCGGATCACTCGGACTACTGCGCGGAGATTAATGCTCGGTGCGAGGAAAGTTCAGGCGTCGGACACACGGTGACGTCATCTGTTATTGACTTGATTGTACACGACGTTCTTTGACCGCCGGGTGGCAGAAAGATGGCACACTGTCCGATTGTTTTGCAATCGAGTTCAGATATTACTTAACCTCCAGCATAGCCGAGTGTGCGGCAGCCACTCAAATCGTGTTACCACGATTCACCTTTCCATTTCTGATATAACAACGATAACCATCAATAAAAGAGACTGCTTTAAACTATAAACAAATCTGTTGAGTCTGCGGTGGCTTAGTTAATGATTTCCTCTTTTTAGAGTAATAAATGGTAATGAGTGGTGCACAAGTCTGTGCGGCCATTACGACGTGCTTGTAGGAAGCAAACACGAAGTTGTGGCGTCACAAAGATATCCTGGGATAACAGTCGGAGACCAGGAACTTACCTATCGTAACAAAAAATAATACCAAATACGGCTAGGATAGACTGATTTATTACAGAATTCCGGTCCTTACCTACCTTCCGGCTTCATCATCAGATCAGTTCTTTGTATCCTCTCCCCTTCTTCCTTCTGTCAGTCACTGACATGTTTATACAAAGCATTTTTAGTTGTTATGCTATGATTTTTTGAAGAGATCCATTTTATATCTTCGAAATCTTTTTCTTCATAATCAGATCAAAACAATATTTCTATGGGACCAATTCGGGAGTATAATCTTACAATAAAAATAAAAATAAAAAAAATCGATCCTCCATTGACCGAGATATTGGTGAACTTTAAAAAAAAATACATACAACCGAACAGGAACAGGAGGAGGTTCTGCCTCCTCCTGTTCGAAGTCGATTAAAAATTACATTTCAATAGTGTTTTTGTGAGCAAGTGTTATACAATAACATTATGTCGTTGCTTTACCTACATTATGTCGAAACAGTTTGCAAATCCACGGAGCGAATAATCAAATAATAATGTCTTATTATAGGTATAAATAAAATAAAATAAAAATAAATAAAATAAAATATCCTTTATTGCTGTTCCTTCCTTACAATAATATAATATAAAATGCCTACTTATTAACCAAAAAACTATATTGGTTTAATAAATTCTAACTTGCGTTAGAATGATCGGCAACTGGTTGTTTCTGTCGAACAGCTTGTGTGTCGACAAAGGCCTCATCTAAAGATCTCCACGTATTCCTGTCTTTTGCTAACCGGCTCCATACCGGGCCAGCTATTTTCTTGAAGTCATCTTCCCATCTTTTATTTTGTCTGCCTCTATACCTTTTTCCATCTCTTGGATACCATTCTGTTACTAACTTAGTCCATTTTTCTTTACTTTCTGTCAACATATGTCCCGTCCAACGCCATTTACCTAAGCTGTCTGTAGACTGGGTGTGCGTTTTTAAATTTGGTTTTCTTCTTAATTATTTGTAATTTTACTCCATCTCTACTCTTTATGCCTAAAATGCTTCTTTCTATTGAATTTTGACAGACTTAGTTTATTTTCTTGTAACTCTGTTAACGACCATGTCTGGCAACCGTATAGTAAGCATGTATATTATAGGTATATTAATTGTTTGCTTGGCTAAAAATACATAATAGAAATAGCTTGCGAAGTTGCGTGTTGCGTACTTGGTCACTACGTGTTGCTGGTTGAGGTCTGGATGTTACCAGGAAGCTACCTATAGTTCTTCTAGAATGTCTATACATATGTTACTGAACGCCAGCTCTAAAAGTGGGTCCATCCGATCATTCGACTTAGCGTTGTCTCGACATTTTACTTCTACTCATTTTTACACTGATGCATTCAGTGGCTCTCGCTCAATCTCCAACTTCCACGTAGTATCACCTCCAGCCTTCAGCAGCGACGTGTGGACTGCGGCTGCGTCCCAACGCAGCCGCAATCGACGCAATAGTACATTTTGATACAAGTGCAGAAAGTTTGGCATTGCGACCGACCGACCGAGGCGGAATTCTCACGAGCCGAAGGCGAGTGTTCTATGGAGCCGAGGGCTACAGTGACAAATTTGTACGTGTATCAAACGACGTTTTTCAATACACTTAAGTACGAAGAAGCAAGGGCTGTATAAGTGAAGGGTACAGGGGCAAAACAAGAAATGTCACAAAAACAAAAAGTTATGCAATTAACATTTTAATTTTTCAAAGTTAAAAACTTTTTAAGTGACACTTAAAATTATAAACTGCTAATAGGGTCTTTAGTTTACTTTATAAAGTCTTATTTTTAAGAACATAAAATATTGAAATGAAAATATTATGTTTTTAATAATTAAAAAATTAAAGTAATTCACTTTTGGAACATGCAAAAACTGGGAATGTCCACTGTGTCCCATACAAGGAATGTCCAACTTAATATTTTTTTATCTAATTATACATGAGGAATGCCTTCAAAGTAGGATTGAGCCCAACACACATTCATCAAGCCACATAAGTATGCGATCAGCGGCAGCCATCTGTCTCGCCGGGCCTTGGTTTAGGCCATGGTCCAGAGTGAGAAAGGATGGCAGGCGGTCGCCTCCTTCTGCGAAGCAGTAATGCTAGCAAAGGAGGAGGCCGACCGCATTAGGCAGAGGCAACGGGGCGCTCGCCCGAGCCGCCGCCGGGATTCCAATCCCGATTTCCGCCCACCGTAGGTGCGGGCTTGCGGACGGCGTGCAATGGGTAGCACGCTTTCCGATCGTCCGGTAACCGACCGGACCGAGCCCAAGTCGTCGACGGCGCGTACTGTTCCCGCGCGCCTCAAGGAGCTGTCAGCACACCGTAGAAGCCCAGTCTGCTAGCTGAAGGCAGGCAGGGTCGAAGCCTGCCTGGGTCATAGGCCAGTTTCTGAAAGGAAGGCTCGGCCCCGGCACTATAGGCAACGAAGGAATGGGGTAGGTTTTTAGTCAGTTAGATTCTGACACTATTTTCCGCTTCGTACAAGGGCGGGAATTTTCATTGGATGATTTTACCTGCCATAAAAAAGCCACATAAGTATAAATTTTGATCATCTGGGCCCTTCATTCTGTTGAATCTTTAAGCAATTTTACACGTTGCTCTGATGATATTCTATCAAAACATTTTAATCATTTTCACCTACAATCATCTTCTGGCTCGTGCGTAGCAACTGTCATTTTTTCCCGCATTCTCTCTAGTTTTCTTTCGTTTCTTTGTGTTATGCACAAAGCTTTTATTATTTTCTTCGTCACTATCATTCATTTTACTAACGATAGACCAATAAAAATAACTCTTCAAAATCATACACAGCCGATCCAAATAAACCTCAAATTCCCCCCTTATTTGCTATACTCTTTGAAGTTGACCGAGGACACTCCTTCTTGGACATTCCTTCTTACGTTCCGTTACATTATGGACCTTCCCTGTTTTGTTCCTGTATACAGTTTTGAGACTTAAGTAATACATCTGACTATACCTGTTTTTACGCGTTTTGTGTAATGCCAAATAAAAATACTCGGGAAAATGAAAATATTGCCATCAAAAATTAACTTTCTCAATTTTAGTGACACTCCTGGTTTTGCCCCTATACCCTTCAAGTAATGAATTGTTTTCCTTTAATGCCCAAAGGGCAATGGAAAGGGCTATGCTCGGAGTTTCCTTGCGTGATCGAATGAAGATATCCGCAAGAGAACCAGGGTTGCCGACATAGCACGTAGAATTGCCAAACTTAAGTGGCAATGGGCTGGGCACATTGCACGCAGAACAGATGGCCGTTGGGGCCGAAAGGTTCTGGAGTGGCGGCCGCGTATCGGAAGACGCAGCGTTGGAAGGCCTCTCACAAGGTGGACCGATGACCTGGTCAGGGTCGCTGGAGTCCGTAGGATGCGAGACGCACAGACCGGCCATTGTCGCGACGCTTGGGGGAGGCCTATGTTCAACAGTGGACGTCTTTTGGCTAAAATGATGATGATGATGATAACTGCCCAATGCCAAAACCTTTTTATATTTTTAGGCTTGAACGAAACTTTCCTTATTTACTAGCCTTACTACAAACTCGGCGTCAACAGTTTCTCCTACCTTTATCCTCAGTTATTCAGGGTCGGACAACCGACCCATTGGACTACAACAGTGCACCTGTATTTGCGCACATACATGTTATATCCCATGTATTTTCTGTTGCATAGTAGCTCCAAAAGGTTGATCGGATTTCAATGAGGTTTTTTTTACAGAAGGCCAGCTTAATCGGTGTAAACTAGCACCATCAGTGCATTACATCTTCAACGCCGTTTGAGATTTTTCATACATAAAAATCCTTTTTACAAAAAAAAATACAACCGACTTCAATGAAAAAAACACAAAAAAGTGCAAAATAACTTTAATTTCGGAAGTCGGTGTTTCTATAATAGTATAGTCTCTTCGTTATCAAACACCGACTTCAGAAATTAAAGTTATTTTGCACATATTTGTGTTTTTTTTTTTCATTTAAGTCGGTTGTATTTTTTTTTAAGTTTTTTATTTCACACTTTTCCGCCTCTGTACATAATGTGCGAGAAGTTTAAATAAATAAATAAATAATAAATAAATAAATTCTAATAATACCAAACACGGCTAGGATACTTGGATTTAATACAGAATTCCGGTTGTAACCTACCTTCCGGTTTCATCATCAGATAAGTTACATGTATTCGCTCCCCTTCTTCCTTCAGTCACTCACCGACTACATGTATATAAACAAAGCAATTCTACTTGTTACGACAGTTCTGCTGTGATTTTTTGAAGAGTTCTGTTCTATATCTTCGAAGTACAGTAACACAGTAAATAACGTAGAAGATGTTCTCATCCTTGGAGATTTTAATCTCGGATTCATTAATTGGTCATCTTTACATGGACAGACCTATACTATCCCTAATAACTATAACAATACGTTAGGAAATATGTTTGTTGATTTTATAGATATTAACAGTCTTTTTCAATTTAACAGTGTTTGGAGATAATGGAACAGAGAGTAAAGTCCCACATACCTCCGTTGAAAAGGGAGGATCCTCCGACCAGACAGGTGTTATATCTGGTGGGCTACTGCCCGATAGATGAATTCGGGTTTGTTCTATATGTTCCAATCGCGCTGCGAATCTTACTTGCGCGATGCAGGATTAGTTTATTTGTGACGACATAGATGTCGCTACATCACTCCCCTCCGGAGATCGGAGATCGATGGTTCTTGATGCGTCGTGTGATGCGTGCCAGGCCAAAGGAGGTTGGTTCCAGTGTGTCAGAACCGGATTCCGCATAGTTCTCGGTGAGTCGGAACTGTCTGCGGTGATGCCCCAGTGAGTCGGGGTGGTGCTATCCCAGTGAGTCGGGATACGATGCTGCAGGCTCCAGTGAGTCGGAGTAGCGCGGCTGGCTCCAGTGAGTCGGAGCGGTGCTGTGCGACGTAGGGCTTGACTGCTGTCGTCGACCAGGAGAGGTTCTTCAAGGCTCTTCATGTGACTGGCCGAAGGTGCAGGTGTTTAGCCAAGGTCGCTGATGAGGCTGAGGGTGATGACCAGGTATGACCAAGTAGTCATGCTGGTGGTCAGGATACCCATATAGCCGTGGGTGCTGGCTGTATGGCTCGCTGCTCGAAAGCTTGAGGAAGTGATGATGACGTCACGAAGTAGTAGCTGCACGAAGGCTGCGCTGACGTTCTTTGTCGAGGGTCACCAGTTTGGAGGTAGTGGAACAGAGAGTAAAGTCCCACGTACCTCCGTTGAAAAGGGAGGATCCTCCGACCAGACAGGTGTTATATCTGGTGGGCTACTGCCCGATAGATGAATTCGGGTTTGTTCTATATGTTCCAATCGCGCTGCGAATCTTACTTGCGCGATGCAGGATTAGTTTATTTGTGACGACATAGATGTCGCTACAAGTGTTTGCAACATTGATGACAGAACACTTGACTTAGTCATAAGTAATATGCGCGATCTTTCTGTTACTCATACCTCCGACCATCTCTCTAAACTTGACCCTAAACACCCTGCTGTGATAATTTCCATATCACATGAAAATACCAAATGTTTACGTTCAAAGAATAACATTCGCCCAAATTTCTTCAAATGTGATTATGCAAAAATTATGTCAGACCTACAAGCTATTAACTGGCAACAAGAATTTTCACACTCCAATGATGTAAATAATCTCACTTCTTTATTCTATTCTAAATTAAAACAGCTTATCAATAAACACATACCGAGTTACATTTGTAAAAATTCAAAATATCCTTCTTGGTTTAGCAAAACGCTCATAAAAGCCCTTTCCGAAAAAGAGAAGTACCGCAAAAAATTTCGTAAATACAATAATCCTAGAGACAAGTTGAGCTTCGATTTACTTAGAAGCCGTTGTTATACAATGATCGATCAAAACTACAGTGATTACAAAAAACATATTGAGACCGAAATAACGAAAGACCCTAAAGTATTTTGGCGCTACATAAAAAACAAACGAAACAGTAAATCCGTGATTCCAGCCAGAATGCATATGGATGAAGTAGTAGCTGAGAAAGGTACAGACATTGCAAACCTTTTCGCTTCTCACTTTTCTTCAATTTTTACTGATCCATACGATAATACCTCAACCAATCTCCCAGAATCATCTGGAGTACTCAGTAATATAAAATTTACATCACAAGAAGTTCTAATGAAGATAAATAAACTTGATACATCCAAGGGTGCTGGTCCTGATTCCATTCCACCAGTTTTTGTAAAATCATGTGGTAGAGTGCTTGCAGAGCCACTGAGTCTCTTATTTAATAGATCTTTAGAGTCCGGAGTATTTCCAAACGATTGGAAGAAGGCTCGCATCGTACCTGTTCACAAAAAAGGTGACTCTAGCAATATAAAAAATTACAGGCCAATCTCTATCTTGTCATGTTTCTCAAAGCTGTTCGAAAGTCTCGTTTGTCCCATTATTACTAACTACCTGGAAACTATGCTTTCTGATAATCAACATGGATTCCGAGTTGGCCGTTCTACTGAAACTAACCTAGTTAGGTATTTAACAGACATATTCGAAGCGCTCGATAACGGGCTCAAAGTCGACGCAATATACACGGATTTCAGCAGCGCATTCGACAAGGTGAGTCACCCACTCTTGTTAACTAAACTTGAGCTTAGCGGCGTCCACGGGTCCCTGTTGAGGTGGTTTGCATCCTATCTTAAAAATCGCTCTCAGTTTGTTGCAGTCAATGGCTATATTTCTTATGAATTCTATGCACGCTCCGGTGTCCCGCAAGGTTCCCACCTTGGCCCAATTTTGTTTTTGTTATTCGTCAATGACATCACAAGTCATATTAATCATTGTCAACCGTTGTTGTTTGCAGACGATTTAAAGATCTACAGAAAAAATACTGGACTTGCAGACACCGCTCTTGTTCAATCCGACTTAAAAAATATAGAAAACTGGTGCATAAACAACAATATGACCCTACACGCCCAAAAATGCTTCCATATTCGTTTCTCTAGAAAGAAATCTACTATTCTTACATCCTATTCATTATGTAACACCTTGTTGGCAAAAGTATGTGAAATGCGGGATTTAGGTGTTCTGGTCGATGATAGACTCAGCTTTCAGCCGCACATCAACGATATCGTAAAAAAATCGGCGCAAATGCTGGGCTTTGTAAAGCGAAACACAAGAGGCTTCCAATTGCCCAAGACAAGAATAGTGTTGTTCAACACCCTTGTACGTAGTCGTTTAGAATACGCCAGTGTCGCATGGAACCCGCTCTATGCGGTTCACTCTCAAAGGGTTGAACAAATACAAAGAGCTTTCACATCTTGCATTTATATCTAGAGAAATTAGTCATCGCTATCCATATGAACAGCGCCTAGATTTTTTTCAGAATAAAGACACTGCGTGACCGTCGCCGTTCGCGTGACCTAATATTCCTTTACAAAGTGGTTAATGGGGTTGTAAAATGCAGTGATTTAGTAGAGCGTATTCAGTATTCAGTCCCTTCATAACTTCCCAGACATCCCATCCCTAGATTACTCCATATTCCTTTCCGTAAAACTAACCTTGGACTCAACGCACCCTTGCTCCGAATGTGTAAAACCCACAACAGTATTTGCAAGTTACCAGACACCGATTTACATGGTGTCTCATTTTATACTTAGTAGTATGTGTTTTTTTCCATTTTGTATGTAAAAAAAAAAATTGTAGTAATAATCTTTTTTTATCTCTTTTAATAATGAATATGTAATATGGTGTAAGCTGTGCGTACCTATAATAGGCATGCATACCAGTGTCATGATTTTAATATTTTGTTTAAAAAAATCCTGTATGTAATGCTGTTGGTGTGCCAATAAAATAAATAAAAAAAAAATAAAAAAGTTCATCATCAGATCAAAACAAAATTTCTATGAAACAAATTCGGAAGTATAATCTTTCAATCAAAACAAAAAAAAAAATTGAAATCGGTCCACAATTGACCAAGACATCGGTAAACATACATAAAAAAAAATACATACAGCCGAACCTAGAACCTGCTCCTTTTCGAAGTCGGTTAAAAATAACACTAAATTTCACGTTTCAAAATCGAAAAATGATATTTTTCATAATTTTTTTTATGTTGGCATTACGAAAAAGTTTGTTCAGTTTAAGTTATTTTACTGTTATAATTATTATGGTTAATATTTATTTATTACTCACTAGCAATGTGAGTGACGTAGCGTTGTGTAGCGTTGTATAGCGCGGCGTATCATTGTGTAGCGAGGCGTAGCGTTGTGTATCGCCGCGTAGAGTTGTGTAGCGTAGCATTGCTCACGATGCGATGGCATGACATTACGTTTGTTTCTTACAACAAAAGCGATACAGTTTTGGGTTCAAAAGTCGATGTTAAATAACAAAGAAATAGTGAATAGTGTGTTTTATTTGGAAGGCGATAGTATTTTATTTTTAGTTTTTTATTTTTTGTTTTAATTTCAACTTTTTAGTTATTTGTATCTCACAGCTAAGTTTCTACTGTAGAGGCCCGTTGTTAGTGGCTCAGTGCCTCTTAAGAGGCTTAGAACCAATGGCTTATTACGACTAAATAAACCTTTCAAACACAAATAATATTTAAATGAAGACGATTGTCAGACATGATTCGACGGCTGTCAAGCCAATAGGCGCGATTTATGTTTTACACATTAATATAAATAAATAAATTCATATTCATATTCATATTCATATTCATATCTTTATTTGCATACCATTCTACACTAATACGCGAATTTATTATCTCAGATGACCACAGTACCTACAGAATATTACCATTAAAATTACCAGAATATCACAAATAAAATCACTGATAGCCAGAGCGTCTCGCATGAAAATAATAATAAGTTCAAACATGACTAGTCTACCTACCTACATAGATTTTTTATTAATTACAGAGTTGTGGTGGCCACCTTCCGCTCCGGCGACATGATCTGATCAGTTCGAGAGTACTTTATTTCAAAAACTATATGATTCAACATAATATTTGCGTAACTACTTATATCTTAGATATCGATAGCCATTAGTGTCAGATATCTATGTTCTTTATCAGACCCACTCCATCAAGTGTTTTTAAGTGCAAATGATTGTCTTGTTTAAGAAAATACCAAAATCGCTATTCGTAGGCCTAGAATGTTTGAGGGACTTCCTCAATTAGAATTAGAACTGATTTGGATATAAAAAGGGCCAACCTAAAACCCAACCCTTTCAAATAATACATATTTATTCAAAGGGATTCATAATTAATGGAGAGAGAGACAGATTCTGGCAATTGGGAACCTTCTATTTAACAGTCAATTTATAAACGGTAAGTACAGTTGTCGTTGCTGCAAACTGCGAGCACATTATGAAAGTAAATGATTATAACGACGTGTGTACGTGCGCACAGTTCTGCTCGTGTTGTAATTAGCAGGACCGCATTCACCACGCCTCCTCCTCCCCTCCCACCCCCAAGCCGACGCGTGCGATATCCGCTCAAGTCATGACTGTCCAAATCAAACGCAGCTCACCTTCGACTCACGAACGATTATAGAGTCACACAGGAAGGTCTCGCAAGTTAGCCAATTAAACTGCGCCTTTGACCCCGCTCGACCCTCTTTGAGTATTGCTAGCTCGCGGAATTGTAGGCTCGGTGTAATTGCTGGCATCTTCACACTTACGTATCAGAGAATTTGATTAGCAAGTGGCCAAGCTTTGTACAGCAGCCGAAGCAGGCACGCGGCCGAGTACTCGTATATCTAGCGACGTTTTACACACTTACTCGAAAATATAACAAGTTAAACTGCACGAACGTAATATTTAGTAAGAAAATATTGTATCATAGGCCTGCGGATTCTTTTTATGCACTTTCCAGCGCAGTCGAGGCTGCCTAACAACTACTATGGCACAATACGAGCAGCTCTGTCAAAAACGTCGTTTGCACCCACGTCACCCGGCTCTTAAACGGTTGCAACGACTAAGTTGGCCCATACTGTTTAAACCTCTCCATAAAGTTCTAGTAATATATTGTGACTATTATTATATTATGGTAATATTACACCTACCTAAGTACCACGAAAGCTTAATCCTTCGGGTGATGCAGGTTGCCTTGCGTCCCACGTGTCCCACCGGAGAAGCAGGTCACCATCATCGTGATGTGAGCCTCCTTATTTTTTGGATACCTATCGGTTTGCCTGCGATCTATGCTCGAGATATGCACTAATTCTGATGGGTTAAATAATAGTTGGGTAAGGATGAACGGAGCCCACGAGAGCGAAGCTATGTCGCAATATAATATGACTCTCGCTCCAGTCACCCAGTGACAGTGATATTGCGCGGGCGCATCCAACGTTTTTGTGCATTGTGTGCGTGTGAACAAATCTGTGAGCGCCAACGTGCGTGGGGTCGCCGGTCGCGCCACCGGCACGGGTCGAGTTTCGAGCTGCGCGCGCGGCGTTATGTCACACGCGTCGCCGTAAGAGCTGTTATCTGCCGTCGTCATTACCGCCCCAGAGTTACGACTTGATGCTAACTGCGGCTTCGTCACGGTTGTAGTTCACAGTTACTAGTAGCTGTGGCACATAATCACGGAGAATGTCGCAATCATGGTGGGTGATTGGAAGTACTGATGTCAAGATCCGGCGAATAATGTTATTGCTTGTACTACGAGATCTGTCTGATTGTTTTGCCGGTACCGGAACAGTACCACAAACTGAAACACAATCATGACCACTGTCGTTTCAGCCGGAGCACGCGTCCACTGCAGCGTCCACTGCGGCGTCCACTGCGGCGGCCACTGCGGCGGCCACTGCAGCGTCCACTGCGGCGTCCACTGCGGCGGCCACTGCGGCGGCCACTGCGGCGGCCACTGCGGCGGCCACTGCGGCGGCCACTGCGGCGGCCACTGCGGCGGCCACTGCGGCGGCCACTGCGGCGGCCACTGCGGTGGCCACTGCGGCGGCCACTGCAGCGTCCACTGCGGCGTCCACTGCGGCGGCCACTGCGGCGTCCACTCTGGTCTGTTTCGTATACATCGGATTCCCGCGACCTTCACCAGGCCTGCAACTCAGTAGTAATTATTTAAAGTACTCAATTCATCGGTGTTGTCTATCATATTTGTAACTTTAATGGTTTGCTATAGTAACGTATAATCTCTGTAATAGCCGACAAGTTCTAGCAACTGGTTTCATTGCAATTCAATGCAGAAGGCAAGGTCCTTAAGCAACTCGCCGCGGCACAGAATGCAAACACTGTCAAATTCTAGAGCAAAGGACTATGCTCAGAGTTTCTAAACGTGATCAAAATTAAAAGATCCGTAGAAGTAAAAAGATCCGTCTACAATACAAGCAACAGAGCCCGAAGATACCGCGCCTGCACAGCACACGAAGATACCGCGCCTGCACAGCACACGAAGATACCGCGCCTGCACAGCACACGAAGATACCGCGCCTGCACAGCACATGAAGATACCGCGCCTGCACAGCACACGGAGATACCGCGCCTGCTCAGCACACGAAAATACCGCGCCTGCACAGCACACGGAGATACCGCGCCTGCTCAGCACACGAAGATACCGCGCCTGCACAGCACACCAATATGTACCACTAGCATGCCGCGAGGTAAAAGTTATTTTCATCCCAAAATCCGGCCCAATTGACTACACAACCTAACGCATACAGGCTCATCATAATCCTCGGAGGACACGGTGGAACACACGGTAGAGGTGTGCCCCGCTTGGGAAGAGCACCGCCCGTGTCCTCATGGTCCGAACCGAGTAGGGTAGTGGCAGTCGGTCGCCTCCTTCTGCGAAGCAGTAATGCTAGCAAAGGAGGAGGCTGCACGCGTGAGGCAACGGCCCTCACGCCCCAGCCGTGGCAGGGATTCCGATGCCGATTATCAGCCACCATATAGGCGCGGGCATGCGGGCGGCGAGCAAAGGGTAGCTCGACTTCCGTCCAGTAACCGTCCGGAACGGGCCCAAGTCATCGACAGCACGGAACACAGAAAGAACCTGGAAATAGTAAGTAGGCGTGGCACTGTCGCCGCTAGTGAGTACTGCAATACGCACTTGCTATTCAAGCGCTCTCATTCGCAAACTAGACTACGTCAACATACAATTTACATAAAATAATATTAAAACGCCTTATTGTGCCATTCTGGACTGTAAAAACCATAGTCGGACTAAAAATCTAACTCATGGAGGTGTATCATACCACCGGTAAGTATTATTTTCGAATTTATTTTAATAAAATGAAAAAAATAAATTTCGTCAAACATTGCACAAGACATACAAACAAAAATTGTCCTTAACTTCATGCAAACAAAGTTGATTTTCTTTTCCCGGCCATTAGCCTTTCTGGAATATTCGCATCTCTACCTATACTTTTGACGCCATCCAAATAGTGCGTGACTTTATCGATAAAATCAATCGACATGTATTGCATTGCCTTTTTAAAATAAAAGTATTTATACTTGAGAGTATGAGTATTAAAATACAGATAATTATTAAATTAATAAAGTTAATAAAATAAATATTGTAGGATGATATTCGTGATGCCATTTTAAATAAATCTAGCTAAAGAGCTTGGAACAACATAGGGCGTTTGAATTATACCTTATGTTTAGTCGTCGCCGGCTTCGTCCGATCACACTTTTCGTAACGAATGCATAATAACTTTAATTTCGGAAGTCAATGTCAAAAAATGAAGAAACCAAACCGTAAACACCGACTTCCGTAATCAAAGGTATTTTACATTATTTAGTTTTTTTGAAGTCAGTTGTATTTTTTTGTAAAAGAGTTTTTTTTTGTATTTTCAATATTAAACACACAATGAAAATAAATTACCTTTTTCACTACGTGTTTATACTAAGTTCTTATTTGTGAAATTGCAAAACTTGTTACATTGTTACACCTATATGTCCGTAGTATTCAACATAAATAACATAACCTAAATTTTAAAACGGGCAACTAACTTGATTATTTAAAAGTGCCCGTTAATGTTTTAATTAAATTCTTTGATCAAAATCAAACAAAATAAAACAGTGAAAAGATTATTATACAAATATAATAATCTTTTCACTGTTTTATATTGTCTTAAACTCAAATAGCAATGTAATAATAAAACATTGCGAGGTTTTCAGCATTTTATTTCATTTACCCAGTATAAAATGAACAAATACAAACAAAATGGTATTTGATTTACATGCAAATAAATACCCTTTTTACTACGTTTAGAAATTACCCTACTACATATTAATTTCATTATTTTAATACTATCGCATACGATATTTTTTCGCATTATATTTTATGTTTGTTTTCATACTATCGATATTATTACGATCGAATTAGGGTACGTCACTATTTGAGTAGCGACCTGCATTTGTGTCAGTGATACGCCATTCAAATACCACCCTTATTTTTATAATGTTATAGTTCATACTGAACAACGCCATCTAGCGACGAGTGGCGGTACTTGGTAGTCCAAAATGTATTTCTTTCTTGTTTTTGTCAATTTGATTTATAAATCGTTGACATTAAAGTTGCATTTCGTATAACATTTTTTTTTTTTATTTGTTTTCGCCCAATTTTTGTTGTAGCCAATCGTATCTTCCGGTTTGCAGTAAGAGTAAATCGTAAATGTGTGAGTTTGGCGACACCGGTTCTGGTACAAACATTTTCTCAAGCTAGTTCTAGTGTCTTTCTGTGTTCTGTGATCGACAGGGCGTATCGTTCCACGTTCGCCTCAAGGAGTTGTCAACAAACCATAGATATCCGCAACGAACCGTAGGGGTCCAGCTGGGTCGAAGCCTACTGGGGCCATGGAGCAATATGAGAACGTTACCCAGCGCCCTGGAACGATAGCAAAGAAGGAAAGGAGTGAGTTTTTAGTCAGTAAAAGTCTGACACTATCACCTGTCCCACCCAAGGGCGCGGACATGTCATTAGATGATTTTCCCACCTAAAATAAATAAAAAGGCTCATAGTCCTGGTATCCTTCCTATTGAAAACGGTGACGACGCTTAGTTAGCAGTGAACGTCTTTCGATTGAAATAAGAAAGTAAATTGCAAGCAAACAGTCATCAACGCAATCACTCTTCTCTGGTGGGGAACCTTCTGCGTATAGGTGCATAAGTCAACTAATGCTAGAAGGTGACTCAGCGATTCCTAATTGCGTCCAGGATACAGGTAAATTTGAATGTTTTCTCCTAAACTGGAAGTTTTGTTATAATTTTTAGATTGCTGCATTAGCTATAGATATACCCTTAGCCCTTCATTCATTACAATGAATTCAAAAAAAGCAAGTCCAAATAACCAGGTTACAATTCGAAAATTTAATAGTGATCCAATAAGGGTACCTTAGACCAGGGGGCCAAGTCTGCTATTTTTGTAAATTCGACATTCTAACACAATCCCATTGTCATTTTGGTAAAAGTTCTTAATCTACTAAATCATAATGGTCGATCATTGGTCGGTTATTGGTCTCGTAAACGAATGGTGGTAGAATAACTTTGTCGTATTCAGACAAATCTAATGGTAAGTCACTAATCAATGGAACTGACAAAATTTTAGCAGATTACCCCTTAAGTCAGAAATTCATTTGCCATTATGTACTCACGAGATTACCATTTCTTTCAATGGTGTGTCAGTGATTGACTGTTGGAAAATCATAGTAACGCCATTATATCAGTAGATTACCAAACTTGTCAAAATCAACCATGATGAAATCAATGATAGACAATTCTGACACTATTGTAATAGCAAACTTGAGGCCCAGTAATGGTGTCAGTTATTTACCGGTTGCGCTCTGCGTCAAGGAGGGAAATGGGTCGCTAACTGTACCGCAGTTCTCACGCGAGCCACATGCACTCGCATTCATCTGATCTTTTAGTTTGACCCTATGACTCTATTTGGCATCACTGGCCCTTCGTGTTGTGGATATGCTCTATGAAAGAAGTGATCGGTCGTGCATCACTGGTCGTAGCATTTGCTTGCTTGCTTGTTATATCTGGCGACAAAGGAGTACGTGGTGAGCAAGACAGTCTCGATATATAAGTATGTAAGTATATGTGGTTGGGAAGAGCTACACGGAAGTGTATTCAGACCCCATTGTTTGTGGACAAACGCATTGCACACAATCAGAACGGTTCTGATTGGTTTCCTGATCTGGGTTGTGTGTTTGTGTGCAATGCTTTTGTAGGACAGTGCGGTTCTGTAGTAGGTGTAAACTTTTGAATTAAATTGTTTATTTTGGTAATATTAACAATTATTGTGGTTCACTTTTACACGCGTGTGGATCGTCTGTCCCAAGGGCTCGCAGGCAAAGTGTAGCAACCTGACCGTCGGCACTCGACACACGCGCGCTGATGCCGCAGCGTAATGCTGCATTCTACCAACAAATAATATATAAATCATAGTGATCAACTGATCCCGCTAGATCGTGTATTAACTATGAAGTAATCACTGAAAGCATTGATCTCAGTTCGCAACCGTGGGCGAATGTTGCTTTCATATTTTAGATCGTACCTAGACGATAATGTACGACGACTGAAAACTAAAGCGAGTTATAATCAGGACAGTCATAATGATATTACAAAACATTGATAAGTAACATTTAAGAGAACAAACGAAGCTTATGATCTAGAATGTGTGCGGCCTACAATGAGCTGGATGTGGACGTTGATCCCTTTACTTCATCGGTTCCAGCTCTAAAAATAGTTGTACTTGCTAGTTAGTGTTAAGTCTCAGTCAAAAATCTAATGTTTACCTAAGCTTGTTTAATAATAAATCTACTTTATTATTATAATCAAATTTAAATCATCATTATAATCTAATTTTAATATAACTTATTATAATCAAATTTAATTTAAGTCATTATAATCGAATTTAATATCATTTAATATACTTTATTGTAATTAATTTTAATCTTTGTAAAACGAATTTTTATATTATTTATCGTAATCAAATTTAATTTATAAATTTTAATTAATCATTATAATCAAATAAAAAACAATTTATTGTAAATTTCATTTAATCTATGTTATTAGAAGCAATTTTATACTTTCTTTTTTCCAAACCTTGTACATATTACTGGTCAAAATCAATTAGTTATTATCTGCGCAAAATGTAGTGTATGCTGTGCTTTTCTGTAAGTGATGAGGCGCTAAGACGTAAGTTACTAATATACAAATTATAATGTTAAGCGTACTTATTGTTGAAATGCCAAATAATAAATAAATAAATAAATGATTTTGAATTGGCAAACATGAGCCAACAGAAGCTGGTTACATATGGGGTGCATACTAATGATGATGTATGTCCAAAGTAGGGATTTTTAAAATGTGATTTTGTATTGCATGAAGTTTTAATAAATAAATAAATAATAAATTGAGATATATATGAGTCTAGCCACTCGAAATAAAGTCATTAATATTACTATTATTAACTGAAAAACATTGTTAAGGGGTTCAGTGGTTCACTAATTTTGATGTATTTAAATTTATAACTTCTATAAATCTATGGATCTTCTGTAAATGCACCCGTTCCATAGTGCTCAATAGATCTAGGAGTACCGTAAAATAGAAAATTATCCTGAGAGATCATTATACTCCCGAGATAACACGAGTATGGTCTACCCGTGTGCCACATGTAGGTATTGCAAATATTGGATAGTTTTGACTTTCGAATATTCGAATATATTTACAATACTATTCGAATATGTTTTATAAATTAAAAAAAAACTTAAAATTTCAACTTTTATTGCATTAGGGACTATATTTTTATGTAAATAAATAAACCTAGCATTATAATTATTTACTTATTCAACAAAATTTAAATAATGATTAAATTTTTATACAAATTAAGAAGTCTTAAGTTCGTCTTTTATAAAACAAATAATAATTAAATAATTTGTTTTATAAAAATGGTCATTGGATGATTTTACCTACCATAAAAAAAAATAACATTCAAAAGTGTGTTCGATAGCCTATTTATCGACGAAGGCTATATGCGACTTAAAATTAAACAACAACCCACGTTAGCGGAGCAGTAACTAAAGTGGCGGGTGAAGCCGCGGGGAACAGCAGCAGTATCCCAATATTTACATAAAAACAAATTTCTTCTTCTTCCGCAAAATTACCAGTATTAGTTTACATCCATATCTTCAGTCCATAAAATAAAATAAAAATAGCTTTATTTTTCCTTATACAATTTTGTTTCCACTTGACTATTGAGATGATGAATATCTAATAGTTATAGTTATCTTAACTTAGTTTTTAGTAGATAATAAAATGAATGAAAATGAATGAATGAATATTATTTAGTCTGTACAAGGACCGCTAGATAGCGGTAAAAGCCTCCTCCAGTCGTTTCCACGTTGTTCTATCTCGGGCCACTCTGCTCCATGTCTTTCCCGCTGTCTTTGTGATGTCGTCACTCCATCTCTTTTGTGGTCTGCCTTGTCTGCGCTTTCTGCCCATAGGGTGCCAGTTAGTGGTGATTTTAGTCCACCTTTCGTCTGATGATCGTTGGATATGTCCAGCCCACTTCCATTTCAAGCCAAGCACTTTCTTGACCACATCCTTTGCCTTTGTTTGATTACGTATGATAGCGTTCTTCACTTTGTCCTTTAGTCTGTAGTTCGTGTAACTTCTTTCTATTCCTCTTTGACATACTTTAAGTTTTTCTAAATTACGTTTTGTCAGTGGCCAAGTTTGACAGGCATATGTTAGAGTGGGAAATAAACATGTTTCCATGATTTTGGTTTTTATTTTGGTCGGCATATTACTCTTGAATATTTCTTTGAGCGTCCAGTATTTATTCCAGGTGCATTTAATTCTTCTTTCTATTTCTCTCTCTGTGCAATCTTTGAAAGTAATTAGGTGTCCCAGGTAGATATACTCCTCAACGTATTCTAGGTTGGCAGATGAAATTTTTATTGGTGTCTTGTGTGTATTTGTCATCATTTTAGTTTTTGTTTCATTGACTTCTAGGCCTACTTTTTTGCTCTCTTCGAATAGCGACTCTATCATCGATTGCATTTCGTTTGGGTCTTCCGACATCAGCACTATATCGTCAGCGAATCTTAAGTGTGACAAGTATTTTCCATGTAGATTTAGGCCTTTGTTTTCCCAGTTTATCGCTCTGAATATTTGTTCTAACACGGCTATGAATATTTTGGGGGAGAGTGGGTCTCCTTGTTTTACTCCTCTTTTGATTTTGAAACTCGTTCCAGGGTTTTCGAGCATAATCCTAGAGTTACTATTTTTGTAAATTACTTTTATTAGATCTATGTAATCTTTGTTTATTCCTTGAACTGATAGAGCTTGCCACATAGAGCTATGCGAAATAGAGTCGAACGCTTTACTGTAGTCAATAAAACACAGAATTGAGAGCACATACCTATATTACATTGCAGATTACTCCAATCTATTGACTAGACGGCTGACTTTCTAGAATGGGTCCCGACTGCCAGTATTTAAAATATTATATAGATAAGTTGCAATCGGGTACAACGACTTTTTTGTTTTTCGGGCTTTTTCATGAATGCTCAGAAAAGCAGTCGGGGTTTTTTAGTTTTTTAAATTACCGTTTTTTATTTTTTATTTATTTTTTTAGTTTTATTTTATTACGATATCACTTTCAAAGTAATACGAATCTAAAGACACTCTCAAACTAAAATCCATCGAGCCGTTCAGGTCGCAGAGCGTGCCAAAAATTTGAATTTGGCGCTAAAAATCCGCCATTTTGTTTTTTTTTATTATTTTGATATACCCAGTGTCACTCTCACAGTAAATACGAATCTAACGACACCTCTCAAGCTAAAATCCATCGAGCCGTTCAGGCTGCAGAGCGTGCCAAACAATTATACATACATACATACTCTCGAAAAACATAACCCGTCTTCTGGCGCAGTCGGGTAAAAACAAAATGCACCACTTTGCGATAGCGATTAGCAAGTCGACTTAATAAATCGAGTTATTTGAATCAAACGACAAACGAATCAAATCGAGTTGCTTTTTCCTTCAACTCAAATTGAGTCGCAAGTCATACATACAAACTTTCGCCTTTATCATATTAGTATATTTAACGATGGAATCATAATTGTGTTATCACACAAATGTATTGATTTGAGAGAGCTCGTGGCTTTTCATTGTTGCGTTCTTTTTCATAGAAATTTAAAATTTACGTTTTGCAACGTACAAAAATAGTTATATAATATAATCTTTTTCGACTGATCGACTTTGAAAAAATGGTCAAAAGTGCTGTAATGCATTGAGTTTAGAATTTTATAATAAAAGCAGAAGATATTAGTAACGCGGCATCGACACAATTTGATGCACACTCAGCACAACATACAGCTAGGAGAGCTCCGTAGCCCGCGGCGGTCCTGACGCGACGTATGACGATGAAGCAATATTTTGGTGAATGTCATTAACATGGACTGGTTTTGTTGAATCGGTTCAATTAACTTTTAGATTTCCTGTCGTTGCGACCTTTATTTGATTTGGTAGCCAACACTCACTAGAACACCAGCAATTATATTACTAAGTCCTCTCGTCCTTCGCCACCCTCGGGCCTCGCTCCAAGATGGCGGCCGTATCCGTCGTAGCCTGTAGAACCAGTGAGACGGGTGACTTCAGCCGCAGCCGACCGGTCCGGCCAGAGTTTTTGCCGCAGGACCATTATAGCGTGTCCTTTAATTTTGTTCCCCCTCTCTACCAAATTGTGGATAAAGGCAGAAGAATCACACCTGACGAGTCTTATCTCAGAAAAACTTACCACGTATAATTGTTGATAGATATGTCACCGCTTAGAGGTTTGTTGATTCTGGACTAGTCTTAGAAGCAGTACCAACAGCACATTTAATTTGTTTTATTTACTTTAGTTTCGTCTTGTCTAATCCTGTTTATATCTTGCGTGTTTCCGACGTGCGTGGTGCGCGGTGCGGTGTGGGTGAATGTTGCGGGTTGTTTTGATTTAAATTAAGGTCATGATCCTTCTGTGCTGCGCGTCGCGCGTCGTTATTCAATATCAATATTCATGAATTCAGTATATGAATAAAGAGGTAATTATTTGCGCGACCGTCGCTAGCCTGTTGATAATGTTCAAGTTGTTTGCGTTCAATGTAATTATTGGAATTTCGTGATAACGATCGACGTATAGTTTCAGCTGTGATTGAAAAACATACATATTTAATGTTGATTTTTCAAGGTAAGTATTTATAGACGTAAATATTTAAATGCCGCAAATAAATGTTCTATCGTAAGTACCTACAGTCGTGCTCACGTACAGTGCCTGTATCTAGGTAGATGCCTCTGCTTATCACTACACACACTTATCTTACGTATATCAGAACTATACTGATTAAATTATAATCTCATCTAATTAATAACATTACTTACAGTAAGTATCCGTAAACAGCACCTTGTTGTGGCGTAAAAACCCTAAATGAGAATGATGTGTATACACCATGTATACACACACACACCACCATGTGTAAGGTTTTTACGTGTAATTATTCTGTTTACATCAGATATAAACAGAATAATAACACTAGTCAAAAATGTATGGTGTTGGTATTATACAGAGTTATGTCCCACATACCAGAAAAATAAAACATTTACTTTCGTGTTGTATAGAAAAAAGAAGTAATTGTCAATTTTAATACCTAAACACTGGTCGCGGTGCGGCGCCCGCTGCGCGCGCCGCGCCCAGTGTTCCACCGCAGCTCTTGTGTAGTTGTGCACACGTGACGTGCATTCAGCTTAACCCGATCTTGCGTTAATTATCCGCATTATTTTATTTCATAAAATTGAGCTTGTCTTGCCACTATGAGATGACTGCCTTGTAAATTAATTGTTGAACATCTGTAAAGATTTGCGCTATGTCAGAGATACACTTTCCACGCTCAGATCTAAACTTTTTCGCAGCGAATACAGTGAGCGCTACCTCCAACATATTGCTTTTATTTATAAGCGTCAACACGGAAAATGATTAAATCTTATAAATTATAAGCTTAAGTATAAGCTAGCATGCTTGAACACTAACAGGTGAGCAGTGCACCTATAGATGAGGTGAAGCTGCTCGAGCGCGATGCTCTAAGCGGTTTGGCAGGCCGCCATATTTGAGCTAATGAATGATGCTATTGAAGACATTTCTCATTCTCGGTATCGCCGTGAGCCTCGAGTTTGTCCTGCTGACAACAACGCGTGTTTGTGTTCGTGCAGGCGGAGCATGGGAACAGGGGGTCTACTCTCTTTCTCCGAAAAACGAAGTTTCGTAAGAAATTTCGCGTGTTTCCTACCACGGTTCATTTCGTTCCCGAAATTTCATACGAACGAAAATAGTTTGACGTTTCGATTCTCTAAACCTACTCTAATTGGCAATGTTTCGAAAAAAAAATGAGTTTGACACACGAATGTTTCTAAATTTTAACGTCAAATTGACGATACCAAAAACGTTACCTTTTGATTTTCGTTTTTGTGGATTTCATGTGATAATACATTACAATGGCCTCTAGAATGCTCTAAATAAAAGCAGCTCCACGTGAAGAACGTTTAAAGTACACAAGCAACCGATGAAGATGGATTATTCGGAATTTTAACCTCAAACCTACGAAACCAAAAGTGTTATATTTTGATCTTCGTTTGTGTGAATTTTGTAGGAAAATTGCTTAAAATGGCCTCAAAAATGCTTTAAATCAAAGCGGCTCTACGATATACAATGCCCTTCACACCGCCAGAGATAGAATCATATGGAGAAATATCATTCAAGGAAAAGTGATGAAGCAGGGTGGTCACGATCCTCAGCATTGAGGAAAACAACGCAAGGAGGAGTAATTACAGCAGCTCTACGTGAAGGACGTTTAGAGCGTACAAGGAACCGGCATCACTTACGCAACCAGCTTAACATTACGCAAATTCTTGTCTTAGTTTGTGTTTGTGGGAAAAGACAGACTCAGTCGGCAATTATTTGAGGAGTTGTGCCAGGAAATAATGCTTTTATTACCTCCAACGGCTTCTTTCCACCAAAGCACTAGAAAGTGGAGTGCTACTGTGATATGTTCAGGGTAGCAAAGCACTAAGCAGTGAAGTGCTACTGTTATATGTTCAGGGTAGCAAAACTCTAGGAAGTTGAGTGCTACTGTGATATATTCAGGGAAGCAAAGCACTAGAAAGTGGACTGTCTTAAGTTGTTGTTGTTCAGTGAGATTTTAATAAAAGACTAAAATACATGTATAATGTTTATAATTTTTATTAACTTGAACCCTGTAAGATTTAGGAATTTTCATGACACTAGTAGTCGACTGGCTGGTTATGCCTATCTTCCTGGCTGGGTTCTAGGTTCACAGCTACCTCAGGCTGTGAAAAGTTTAGAAGTTGGCTTGATTGACAGAAGGTGAGAAGGTGGATGGCATTGGTTCATTGAACTGAAAATAAAACAGATTAAATACCTAATTGTCATTAAAAAATTGTAATTATATAATTATTATATTACATAAGAATTGATGGAATTAAAATGGATTTGAAATTCT
Organism: Leucania comma; assembly: GCA_958295575.1. NCBI lineage: Eukaryota > Metazoa > Arthropoda > Insecta > Lepidoptera > Noctuidae > Leucania > Leucania comma. The sequence goes on along the minus strand of OY282482.1, from coordinate 322,103 downwards.
TATACATAAAAATTTGGTAATAAAATCAATTATTATTTTTGATAACAAAATTCGGACACAACTAATATTGTGAATAAAAGAATTCTAAGAATAGACTACCTACGACTAAATACAAATACTAGTTATATAGTAAATTTATGTTAATATTTACTTACAAATACATATTTACTTTCTTATATCCAAAACAAAGCAGCATGTGGCCGAAAATGTTACACGATATCTCGCGATATCGACAGTTTAACTTGAAACTGTTTTTACAGAATGTGTAAAACGATCACAAAGTATGTATCATGATGTATTAACACAACACTTGAGTAATAAACTCGGAATAAAAATCTTTTGAAAAAATCAAACAAAACATCCTAAGTTGACGAGTGCTGCCAACTCTACAAAATATTTTTTTGCAAAATCTACATTTAAAAAATGCCAAAAATATGCTAAAATTTCTAGAAAATGTAAAAATAAAACAACGACGCGCATTTATTAAAAAATCTTAACAATAATGGCAAGGAAGCACTGAAAGAACTAATTTTGTGACACAAATAAAATATGAAGACCTTCGTTTGTATCCTCTTCATTAGATACAACCGAAGCAGAAGACCGACCGTCCGGCTCTGAAGCCACTCCTTCAAATCGGATATCAATTCCCAGTCCCAAATTGTGATATTTTTATGGCATTATCAATTAATTAACTCTATTAGTTCTATTACTATCTCTTATTCAACGCACGTAGCCACATACGAATCAAACAAAACAAAATTGCCTTCGATGACAACGTCGACTTATACAATAAACTATTATGTAGTTCAATTCAAGCGGGATTCCCCTGATCACTAGTTCACTACGGTCGTTTTCAGAAACATCACCGCGTTATTCAGGTTTATTTTTGTTTTTGGAAATTCAAGTATCAATCTTCCCGAATAAAATGCTAAAAAATATGCTAAACTGTGCCCATTCCCTCTCCTAAAGAGGAGTCCTGAGTCCAAGCAGTGGACACATTTCAAGGCTGATGCTATGCAATGCAATGCAATGCTAAACTGAATTTATGCATGCCAAATCACTTATAAAATTGCTAAATTTAGCCATAATAATGCTAAATTGTTAACACTGAAGTTGACAATCTTGACAAGTTACAAGATTGTTTTTCTTCGTCCCATTTGGGCAGGCTAAGGTCTTAAACCTCACAACCTCGCCGCCAATAATAAGTACTTTTTTGAGTCCAATTTATATTCTATGTATAAATATTACAAGAAAAATTTAATAAATCATATATTTAAATACAAATAAATATACAAAATGTTATTGCAATTGAAAAGTAGGTAAAAAAAGCACTGGCAACATGATATATTTTTCAAAAAGTCAAACTATAAATCAAGTTGAAGTTGACATTTGTTATAATTGACACATTACGTGTGATTATACGGATATTTTTAATTATCATACGTTAGTACCGATGATTGGCAAGAAATGGTGCTCTTTAAATAAGTCGGTTAGCAAAGGTCCTAAAAAAGGATGTTTTATAATGTCGTGGTGAATTACATCAAAAATCAGTGTTTAGCAATACATTTAAATTTTATTTATAAATATTACTAGTAATATTTAATAAACCACATAGTAAAAGCAAAATTTTAAAATAAAGCCAGATTCAAAATTAGTTTAAAAACCGTAATTTATATTAAATGACATATAAAAAGACCCACACAATATTGTTCATTCCATTCAATCACGAAGATTGTCTGTGGATCCGAACTTCATGTGCGCGTCCGAACATGAAACAGAGTAGGTTCACTGACGAAACTTCGTTTGAATTTCGTTCGTTTACGAAAGTTTCGTTTCGGAGAAAGAGAGTAGACCCCCTGGTGCGGGCTCGCTTCGCGGAATTATCGGCTGCCGCGCGGGCACACTTGCGCAGGCGCGGTCGTGAGGCGATGCTAGTGTGTGCGCGTGTACCCGACGCTAGCAAGTTATAACCACCACCATAAACCGGGGCCCCAGTCAATATACAATGCTACACAGGAACTTTACAAGATCACACGATGTTCACACAAGGATCTCCGCTCTAGTCACTGTCAGGTCCTGACTCACAATCACAAACGAACAGGATAGCTTATTGTTATCTACATCCTGACGGCGTGCTATCGTTTGGACCTATATGGTATGGCTATCGAGTACACAATCAATATTGATTTATACATAATTCAAAATTATGATATTCAAGATAAAAGATAAACAAAGTAATACAATTGTAATGTTCGCTGATTGTAGATAAATTATTATCTCAGTAAATGGTTTGGAATATGGCGATGGTTTGGCCCTTTGCGCTGAAGGAGCATGGTTACTATGAATTATTCTGTACCATTTTTTCCTTTTCAGAAATTCCCTGGAAGCCTAGCGGGTGTCGGCCTTGCTGGGTCCTTACGGTTTGCTGATACCTCTATGAGGCGCGCGAGGAACACTACGTGCGGTCGATGGCTCGGGCTCGACGGCAACCTACCCATTACTTATTCTGTTCCATTGCTAACAAGCAAAGGCCCGTAAGAGCGTGTGGTGGCCGGGATCACTCTGTGACTCCCAACGATTCTGCAAGCGTTCTCCGACAGCCGTTTCTCTTTTGGACTGTTCACCGACAGGACGTTTTATTTTTGCGACATTCGTCGATAGAACGTTTCACCTATGGATGTTTCGCCGACAGAATGGTTCGCAATTGTTTGTTTCGACGACAGGACTTTTCTATGGAATATTCGCGGTCAGATCGTTTTGTCTACGATTGTGTCGACATGACTTTTTCACTATTTAACTACAAACCCACCAAAAAACTACTAGCTTGATACAAAGACATAAAGAAAATGTTTTAATGTGAGACCGCCTATACTTTTAATCAGAGCCGGATTTACCTATAGTGCAGGATGTGCAGTGCACACGGGCGCCAGGTCTTAGGGAGCGCCAGACGCCGCTCGAGACAGTGAAATAACTACAAAGTTGTTCTTTTTAATTCATAAAACTTACTTTCTAAAAAATACTATTACTTCCTGACATCATTGAAAATTGCACCATGTACACCCGAATTTCCGACGGGGAAAAGTATGAAGGGAATACGTTTGGTCCTAAAACGCAGAGGGCAACTGAAAGAATATAGGTAATTTAAGTCAGTAAAAGTCTAACCGCCCTCTCGTTCCATTCTAGAATGAGTGAAATCATTAGACAGTTTCCCACCTTTAAAAAACCCTCCGGCAGCAGCGATCTCTCGCGCCGAGCATGCTATGGTCCAAAGCGAGGTGAAGTGGCAGACGGTTTTTTTTTTTTTTTTTATTGTATGTTAAATCATCCAATGACAAGTCCCGCCCTTGGGTGGAGCGGGAAGTAGTGTCAGACTCTTACTGACTAAAAACCTACCCCGTTCCTTCGTTGCCTATCATGCCGGGGCTGAGCCTTCCTCTCAGAAAACAGCCCTTAACCCCAGCAGGCTTCGACCCTGCCAAGTGGCAGACGGTTGCCTCTTTCTGCAATGCAGTGATGCTAGCAAAGGAGGAGGCAACGGAATCGAACCTTTCGGCCCAAAAGGCCATCTGTTCTACGAGCAATGTGCTCTGTCCGTTGCCACTTAAGTTTGGCGAAGGAACGAAAGAACATGAGTGGGTTTTTAGTCTTTAAAAGTCTGACAAACCCTATCGCTCCGCCCAAGGGCGAAAGATGTCATTAGATGATTTACTCACCTAAAAAAATGCCTACTCGGGGGCGCCAAGGTATTACTCGTAGTTGCACACGGGCGCTTTTAATGAAAAGTATTTATTTATTACCTCTCAATATTCGTCTATTTTGTTATTGCGAACATTGGAGAAATATGAAAACAAAAGATTAATTAAATGTATTTATTTATTTATATTATAAAGTGGCGATTACAAAATGATCAAAAAATATGGAAGAAAAATATGAAGAATATTGGAGTAAAGGTGGTCTCAAATTAAAACAATTTCTTTATGTCTTACGTGTAGCAAGCTAGTAGCATTTTGGTGGGTTTGTAGTTAAATAGTGACAAAGTCATGTCGAAACAATCGTAGACAAAACGATCTGACGGCGAATATTCCATAGTTGAAAAGTCCTGTCGTCGAAACAAACAAATGCGAACATTCTGTCGGCGAAAAATCCATTGGTGAAACGTTCTATCGACGAATCTCTAAAACGAAACGTCCTGTCTGTGAACAGACCAAAGGAGAAACGACTGTCGGAGAACGCTTGCAGAATCACTCCCGACCATAGATATCCGGAGATATGCCTTCATTGCAAAATAATAAGAAATCCTTGCGCAACCGCTTATCTCCCACCAAAATAATTACAACATTCACAAATAGTGTATTTACGACACACACTCAAGATTTGTACACGCACACTAAGAAGAAAGCAGTTACACTAAATCAATTTCTAATAGCACACATAAATAGAATGGGCGGGGCATTCGCTTGTAAGCAAGGAAACATTCAATGCACACGCATGCAATTAGAGAATCGAACCGATTGTCGATAATTGTTATCGATATTTAATTTCAGCATATTCTTGTAATATAATTACTTCGTCTAATTTTCTTTAAATAATTTCTTTTTTATGTACTTATCCGAAAAGAGAGTATTGATTATAAAATAAAATAGGAATAAGTTTTTTTATATCGTATTACCGGTTAAAGGGAACGTTCTCTGTTAAATATCATACTGTATTATTATACAATATAAATTACTTAATGTTAACTATATGATTTTAATCTTATGTGACTACCTACATTCAGAGTTGGTTTAAACATTTAGGTAAATTTTATACACGTATTCAAACTCGCTAGCGTTAACATAAATTTCTATAGAATCAAAATAGCGTCACCTAGCAAACTCGTTTTAATTTTAAACAAATTGTAGGTAGTTGATGCGGACAGGATCGAATTCGTTAGGATGAAATAACTCACACTAACCACTCAAAATAAATACATCTAACAAAAAAAAAAATACTGGTCAAGTGTGAATCCGACTCGCGCACCGAGGATTCCGTACAAATTTACCTATGTAAATGGTTCAATTCCAAAATTTCTCAAAGACTTTTCCGAATCGCAAAAAAAGATATTTTTGTCATTACAAATCTTTGCTGGAAATGAGTCACAATCGTACTGCATGAAAACAGAAGGAGTTGGAATAGAAATCATATTATTATAAGTTGGAGAATTATATTCAAGATAAAAATGCTTGGATCAATGCTGGTCCAGCTCCACTACAACTAGGGCCTACGAAAACACCAAATATCCAGATTAAAAAAAAAAAAAATTAATAGTTTTGTATAGCGAACACAAAATATTGTAACTTTTGACCAAAAATAAATAACTGTATAAAATTATACTTGTTTATCATGCTACTTATCATATTGTACTATAATTTTTGATCATCTCAATCTTTAGATATAATGTCAATTTAAGTTCACGAGTATTGAAATAACAATACCTTAATTTCGTTCAAACAACATTCATTCAATAACTAATTTAACTCTTACTATACATGTACAACGATAATATTCATAGAAATGTAAAAAAATATATTGAACTGCGAATAATACGCATATCGATAAAATCAGCCTCGCGCACTCGATTGCACCTTTCTAAATCTTGAACGGTCATTGCGGTCATTGCGTTCGGTCTAGTTCGTGTCGTTCCGAACTTGAGTTCGTGAAATATTTAAAAATTGATTTAAAATATAAAACAGTGACTTAATTGTTTAATTACCGGTGGCAGGATACGCCATTTGTGTTCAGGTTGATGATATATGACCTATTTTTGCATATAATTACTGCACAACTCGGCATTTTGGTTTTTTACGCATCAGTAGTACCCTGTACGCAATTGCAAAGCGAATGAATGAAGCGTACAGCCACTGTTCGATTATAAGGGTCGTTTGCCCAAATCGAGGCGCCACGTGCCACGCCCCCAAGGCATATGCTCACGCCCCAGACGCCACGGGCGTCGGGAGCACGGATATCGATGGGCGTGAGGATATCCGCTCACAGTTGCAGCCATCTCCTTCGCTTGTATTACTACTTCGCAGAAGGAGGCGGCCGCAATCGGTTCCTTGTCGCTCCGGACTATGGCCTGAACCCGGAGCTGGCGGTAGAGACCGCTGCCGCTGACTACCTCCACGAGGACACGGCGCTGCTCCGCCTCAACGGGACACATCGCTACAATATGTTCCACCGAGTCCCGGTTTGTGCCACACATTTCGTAAAAGCCATGCATGCATCCTCTTTTAAAAATATTTTAACTACAGATCAATCTTAAGAGTATGGAACGTGTACTCAACACTAATCTCCTGGAATTTAATGACATCCTAAGAGACCGTAATAACGGCTTTCGCCGACATCTGTCTCCTGGAGAGATCTCCAGTTAGAAGAAGATGTCGAAGTTCATTGTGTATACCTATGTGCCAAATAAACGTGTTTTCTTTCTTTCTTTCGCTAGAAGATTCTAGCGGATGCCATTCACATCTGGAGCGTCGATGACCGACCATCTAGATCTTCTTGGTGGGAACCGATCACTTTTCCGAATTTTTTTTTGTTCGAATTTAATGTGACCGAAAACTATTGACCGACGTCTTTTTGCTACATGCATTAATTGACATATTTTTATATCATCGAGGTATCATTTTACCGAATTGCTATTGGCCGAAGCCTCTCTTGAACTTTTTTCATTTGCCATATTTTCATCACACCGAAACAACAGTTTACAGAATTTTGGTCACAAATATAAAGACGGTTATAGTACGCGGTAAATAACTTGAACCATTTGCTATGGTTACGCGCAACCCTCCACTTTGATTGGGACCTGAAAACTGGTTACTGTGCTTTCAAGGTCGATCACCTTGATGGTTCAACTTGTGTGACAAGGATTATAATCGATTTTGGGTCTCAGTCGACGGGGGGAGCTGCGCGTAACCGTGTCGAAAGGTTCAACTTATTTGCCGCTTACTATAATTGGTAGCATTTTCAATATTACATTAAAATAGTGTCATATGAGTCAATATTTTGTGCTACTATAATTTAGTGACAGAAACGACTTGCTACGAATCCGACTTCACACACTCTTGTCTGCCCTACCCCTAGATTGTAATATAAACCCGCGTAGGCGCGGAGGGGTAAGCTCGCGTGGGACCGCCAAGACCCCGCAGCGCCGGAGCAGAGACAGAAAACCTTCCATGGTGGTATAATGAAGGTTCGGAAACATAATACTTCAAACAAATGATAGTTCCGCTAAATGTAACATCGGTGAAAAGTTTTTCGACCAAATGAAACGTGGTGTGATGAAAAAATTCGACTTGAGAATAGGTCAACTGATACAATGGCAGACGTGAGTTATCGAACTCAAATTATTTCATCGGAAATAAAAAAAAACGAAACGATAATAGTTGAAAAGTTTTAGGTGAAATGAAATTCGGTCATACGTTTTTCAAACTTATGATAGGTAACCCTTCTTGGTGCTTAGTTGACATCGACTCTTAACTTTGGGCCATTCATCGAAACAAAGGCTCAACTGCTGCGGCTGTTAAAACCTGGGAATCCTTACAAAGGCCACATAGTACTTTACACCACAGCTGCTCAAACTTTATCAAGCGCGAGTTTAATCATGTATGGAGTACTGCTCTCTTTAGGATGGAACTGCCAGATACCAGCTTGATGCACAACAGATGATTGCCCTCCTGGCTCGGCTGGGTCGCCTCTCAATAGGCGAGCCGTCGTCGAGTCAAGACTTCAAAGTCTTCAGCATCGACGCCGTGTTACTAGCCTGTCGGTTTTCCACCGGATTCATTTCGATGAGTGTACGTTGGAATCGCATAGCATAATTCTGCCTAGCCTGTTCCATCATCGGACCACCAGGCGTACGGCGATGTGTGGGCATCCCACCTGTACGCACAAAACGTTTTGAGAACACATTCATTGTGCGTACAGCACTTGTACTATTACTTATTCAGTGGGACAGCTAAGGAGTGGAATTCCCTGTCGGAGCCTGTGTTTCCTGATGGCTACAACCTGGGAATCTTTAAGTCAAGTGTGAGGTTACTTCTGGATAAGCGCCCTCCATCGTCGACTGCATCGTCGCTTTCCATCAGGTGAGGTAGCGGCTAAGCGCAAACCTATCAATAGTAGGTATAAACATATTGCACTGATCCACTACCTACTTCATCTCCCTACTTCATCAAACCATCCAGTGAGCAACATATAACCTGCTTATCGCTACATACTGCACAGTCCGGGATGTTCTCGTGATAGTGACATCAGCTAACAAATCAGTGCGATAGTGATGAACCGATGTGTATGTGATAACGTGACTGTTACACTCAAACAGCGAAATCGCTCAATCAGCAAAATTACTTTAATTAATTATGTTGTTTCGGGACTTAATAATAATTAGTAGATTATTATTGTTCCATTCATTTATTTTTTAACTTATTTTAAAATATTTTTAAATATTTCTTTAAAAAAAAACCACATTAAAAAAAAACATTTAAAAATATAAAAAATAGTGTCCCACCGGTATCGGGAACAGAGTCCAAGCTACCGGCGGTCAGGGCTCCAGAGAAAGGTGTTGGTCGAGGCTCTTGGCTATTAAGCCATTACCCGACATGACTATCGGTACAATGATCGCCGAATCCACTTCCCACATGTCGACAATCTCGCGAGCCAAGTCAATATACTTGATTTGTTTATCTTTTTCGGCTATTAGATTATTATTATTATTTATTATTCCCTTTATTTCTTGTATCACATATTTTTTTTACATTTTTAAATATTTTTAACATACATATAAAAAAAAACATTTAAAAATATAAAAAATAGTGTCCCACCGGTATCGGGAACAGGGTCCAAGCTACCGGCGGTCAGGGCTCCAGAGAAAGGAACCTCCTAACAATACGAGCTGTGTCCAGGAGTACCGCTTTCTGAATCAAGCCCTTGATCCAGCCGCCTAACGAGAGCCTCCTAAGGTGTTGGTCGAGGCTCTTGGCTATTAAGCCATTACCCGACACGACTATCGGTACAATGATCGCCGAATCCACTTCCCACATGTCGACAACCTCGCGAGCCAAGTCAATATGACTTGATTTGTTTATCTTTCTCGGCTTTCACGAGGTTCTCGTCATGCGGAACGGATATGTCAACAATCATTGCACGCCTCTCGTTTCGGTCCACCACCACTATATCAGGCTTATTGGCTACAATAGTCCTGTCAGTGATGATGGACCGATCCCAGTACAACGTGATATGACCATTATCAAGAACTGGGTCGGGCTCATACCTGTAGTACGGCACTTCCGATCCCACAAGAGAGTATTTCAAAGCAAGCTGCTGATGGATAATCTTGGCTACAAGGTTGTGCCTATGCAAATACTCGCCGTTAGCCAGACGAGAACAACAGGAGACAGTGTGACGAATTGATTCTCCCGGACGGTGACACGCCCGACAGATGTCAACCGTGCCGTCCTTCACAATAAATCTCCGGTAGTTTTTCGTCATGATAACTTCGTCCATAATTGCACAGATAAAACCTTCGGTTTCCCCAAAGAGGTCACCGAAACGCAGCCAAGCTACGGACGCCAATTGGTCTACATCGGGCCCGTGAAGGGCCCGGAAAAAGCGTCCGTGAAGTTCCTTGCTCTGCCATACTTCCCTGCGATCGTTAGTGTCAAGCACTACCGGTTTGCGCCAGTTCTCCTTAGCCAAGGAAAGCGGGGTGAGTCCCTTGTCCACTGCCACTACATCTCGATGCATACCCACGTCGGCAGCTAGGAAATATTCCCTGAGACTGCATACCTCGCGGTTGTGTAGGGTCTTGGCATTTAAAAAACCTCGACCGCCACACTTCCGCGGGATATACAGTCTCATCACCGAGGATCGTGGGTGATGCATTCGGTATGCAGTCAGCAATGTTCGGACCCGCCTATCCAGGGCGTCAAGTTCCGTTTGAGTCCATTTGAGTACGCCGAAAGAGTACATCAATACCGGCATGACCCAACCGTTGAAGGCGCGCACCTTGTTTCCGCCTGAAAGAAGGCTATTATTTATTATTATTATTATTTTGTTTCTGTTGTTTATTTAAAACTTCCTATTTCTATCTTATATACATTACACAAAACATTAATATATAGACTAAAGGCTATTACTAACTGAAATATGGCGCCAAAAAATAATTTATAATTGTATAAAGTTATAAATTGTTGTTTTACATTTTTTTTACCAATTATCTAGAAAATATTAACAGAAAAAAGCAGGACTAATCCGTAATAAATTAATCAATGTAGTCAGTATACGTCTGAAAAAAATAGTAACGTACTTAAATATATTTTTTTATGTTGCTGTCATTGTGGCCAACTTAGTACCGTCACTGTTCGTGTCATTGTTGTCAAAGGCCAATGTAGCCCTTTTTAACCGACTTCGAAAAGGAGGAGGTTCTATGTTCGGCTGTATGTATTTTTTTTTATGTAAGTTCACCGATATCTCGGTCAATTGTGGACCGATTTCGAAAATGATTGAAAGACTGTACTTTTTGATATAATATATCTTTTTGATCTGATGATGGACTTCGAAGATACAGGACGAAACTCTTCAAAAAATCTTATCAGAAATGTTTGTATATTATTTGTATATTATATTTGTTCGCCGATATCTCGGTCATTGTGTGCCGATTTGGAAAATTTTTGTTTTGATTGAAAGATTATACTTCCGAATTGGTCCCGTAAAAATATTGGTTTGATCTGATGATGAACTTCGAAGATATAGAACGGAACTCTTCAAAAAATCATAGCAGAAGTGTCGTAACAAGTAAAATTGCTTTGTTTACACATGCAGTCGGTAACTGACTGAAGGAAGAAGGGGAGGGGATACATAGAACTGATCTGGAGAGGAAGCCGAAAGGTAGGTAAGAACCGGAATTCTGTAATTAATCACTGTATTCTAGCCGTGTTTGGTATTATTAGAATTGTCATGATGATTTGATGATGGAACCGAATGGCGGAAGGTATCTATTTAAGTTTGGCTGAGGGGTACTACAACTAAAAGTGTGAATTAAAAAACATTTTACAAAAAAAAATACAAGCCACTTCAATGTAAAAAAAAACCACAAAAAGTGCAAAATAACTTTAATTTAGGAAGTCGGTGTTTAATAACGAAGAGACTAAACTATAATAGAAACACCGACTTCCAAAATTTAAGTTATTTTGCATTTTTTTGTTTTTTTTTATTTTTACATTGAAGTCGGTTGTATTTTTTAACCGACTTCGAAAAAAGGAGGAGGTTCTATGTTCGGCTGTATGTTTTTTTTTTTTATGTATGTTCACCGATATCTCGGTCAATTGTGGACCGATTTCGATTTTTTTTATTTTAATTGAAAGATTATACTTCCGAATTGGTCCCATAAAAATATATTTTTGATCTGATGATAAACTTCGAAGATATAGGACGATACTCTTCAAAAAATCATAGCAGAACTGTCGTTTGTATATGTTTGTTCGCCGATATCTGGGTCAATTGTGCACCGATTTTGAAAATTTTTGTTTTGATTGAAAGATTATACTCTCGAGTTGGTCTTATAAAAATATTGTTTTGATCTGATGATGAACTACGAAGACATAGAACGGAATTCTTCAAAAAACCTTAGAACTGTCGTAACAAGTAAAATTGCTTTGTTTATACATGTAGTTGGTGGCTGACTAAAGGAAAAAGGGGAGGGGTACATAAAACTGACCTGATGATGAAGACGGAAGGTAGGTAAGGGCCAGAACTTTGTAATAAATCAGTGTATCCTAGCCGTGTTTGGTATTATTAGAATTGTCATGATGATTTGATGATGGAACCGAATGGCGGAAGGTACTTATCTATTTAAGTTTGGCTGAGGGGTACTACTACTAAAAAGTGTGAAATAAAAAACTTTTTACAAAAAAAATACAAACGACTTCAAAAACCACCAAAAAATGCAAAATAACTTTCAATTTCGGAAGTCGGTGTTAAATAGCGAAGAGACCAAACTATTATAGAAATACCGACTTCCGAAATTGAAAGTTATTTTGCATTTTTTGGTGGTTTTTGAAGTCGGTTGTATTTTTTTTGTAAAAAGTTTTTTTCTTGTAAAAAGTTTTTGTTATCATTTAGAATTTTAGAGCACCTAGAAGTGTCACTGGGAGGAACTGAAAAGCATTTATGAGGGCATAGGTCAGTATCCATTTGACGACACGGGCTGCTACGCTGCGCTCGCGGGTTCGTTTCCCGCACGGAACAAATATTATTAAGGCCTACATGTAAGTGTTCGGTGTGTTGTGTATGTGAGTTTACATGTTTATGAGCACACTCGCACTCGCGACACAGAAGTAATTCTTAGTGTGGGGCAACGTTTTTAAAAAGGAAAGAAAGAAAATTTCATTGGTTTTTTTTTATGCGTACCTAATCATCGAATACTTTGTTGATTTATTTTAACTAGTGATGTGACATATAATATTCTGAGTTATATATTTTTTCTAAGAATGCGCGGCTATCACAGTCAACTTGGCCTGCAGTAAGTCAACATATTCTTTTCTTATTCTACAATTTATTAGTCGGCTAGCAGCCGGCCCGGGGCTGTTCTTAGGCGACGTCACGACGCCGCCGTGCCTGCATCCTCCGCACTCTTTATATCACAACATGATGGATAACATCAGGGTGCCAGGTAATTAGACGCGCTCCTGTGCGCGTAGGTATGCGCCGACACGCGGCCTGGCACACGTTGACACACATAGCGCGATAGTGTTATGATATAATAACAAAGCACTGTGCTGACTGGGCTCTATCAATCGTGTTCGCAAACAAAAGTCGCTACAAGCCGACGAATTCCGCTAACCACAAACACACGTCTCTTGCAGAATTGCTTTCAATCATTCAATCAATTAGCCAGTAGTATTCAGAAAGTCTAATAATAATAGCTTCATCGATGGAATTCTGGCAACATGCAGGCAGCCACTTTGTGAGTTAACTGGTATATTGTCATGATAGTTAGCGCGCGGTCTCGCTTCGTTTGCGCTAAGTAATCGAACACGTTCCGCACAACACTCATTTGTTATGTCTCGTTAGCTTCTGGATAATTGATAAGTCGCAGTTGAACCACGGCAATGTTATCGTTGAACTGTTTAGAGCAGGTTGTAGTGCGAGCAGCTTCCGCTCCTCCGACGATCACTTCGAGACTACGCAACAACAGCGAGCCAGAACCAGTTACGATTAGTCCATCGTCGTCATGTACAGTTTCAGAAGCAACGGCGCCGGCGCCGGCGTGCGGCGTGAGGCGTGGGGCGTGCGGCGTGCGGCGTGCGGCGCCGGCGTGACCAACTATTTGTTGTTAATATCGATAACCTCTAAACGAACGCTGACCAGTCGTGGCACTCGTCGAAAGCAGAGCTTATAAAACAATCATAAAAGCAATCTTTTGTGGAATACAACGTTGGGAAATCATCCATTGACTTTTCTCGCTCTAGGGCGGAGGGAGACGGAGTGGCAGACTTTTACTGACTACAACCCTCTTATATTACTTCATTTACCCTTTGCGTGTTAGAGCCACGGAAACTTTTTAACGTTCCGCATCGGCCGGCCCTTCTAAGCACTAGTACTGCTGAGAAGTCTCTCTACGCGCGCTTGGTTTTTACCGGAGGTCCGGATGGAGAGCTACCCATTGCTCCTCGTCCACAAGCCCCAAATTTAAATAGGACCACTTGAACCTATGACCATATGAATATGATGACTCGCTGCAAATATATTCACTAGTCACAAGGATTAGTACCTACTTGTCACTATTACGCTGCGTGACTGTTGCTGTTGCTCAACTGTGCGCGCGCGCGTCAGCTGTCTGCACAAACTGACACGCCTCTACAGAACGATTAAAAACGAAGAGCTACGTGATGAAGTAATGACGGAAGTGCTCCACAAACGGACACCGCCTGAACACATTCACAATGTGAGAATCATCGTTATGGTGGCACAGCGGCGGCTGATGGCAACGTCTCACAGCTGTTATTATCATATTATGAGCGACTTGCTCCAAATTTCAACCATTATAGAAAGCAATTTATCTGCTATGAGCGCTTTGTTAAATCAAATTACTGCGGAAAAGAAAACAATTTGTTTGTTCCCAGTGAAACATATTCTGTTGGTATGCCTTGCATTCACTAGTCATGCCCAGTTTAAATTCAATGGTGAATATTTGTGTACTAATCAGAATGGAAAGAATTAATACGATTTCATTAATTAGTTCCGAATAGTTCACGCCTTGTGAGCAGATAAATGTTTATCGCGTCCTCGGGCTGCGTCCACACGGCGGCGGCGCGGCGGCGCGGCCGTGTACACCGGCGCTAATGTGCGCGAGCCTGACGGAGGGTTATTTTTGTGCGAAACCGGGATGGGGATCCAGGCGGCTGGGGTGTGAGAGCCGTTCCCTCGCTAGCATTACTGCTTCGCAGAAGGAGGCGGCCGCCTGCCATTCCTCCCCACTCCCCTCCCCTCGGATCATGGCTTGTACCAGGGTCCGGCGCGAGAGATCGCTGCCGCCGAACGACCCTACGCGGACACGGCGGTGCTCTGCCCAAGCAGGGCACATCTCTACCGTATGCTCCACCGTGTCCTTCGGGAACCCATCGGAGGGCACACTGCTGGATCTACTTCGGCTACATGTGATGTTGCGCCTCGCATCACCACGTGCTCAAAGTTTGCTAGAAGCAGTAAGACATAAATCCTGTTCAGTTCAGTAGTTGTGCAAGGAAGATGCCCGCGGGGGGCGGAGGGCGGGGGGCGGGGGGCGGGAGGCGGGGGGCGGGAGGCGGGGGCCGGTCGAAAGAATGTGATGCAAGACGCGCGGGCGACGCGATGTGTCTGACTGAGCTGTGAGCACTACGTGCTGCAGCTTATAGTGCATGAACATACTTCCTCAGAGGTCGCACAACCAGGTCATATCTATATACACCGTAAATTTTTTGTGGTTTTAATCCCGTGGAGGTTCGATTCGGTACATGAAACACTATCGATTTGTAAAGATAATGCAGTTTCACGGAATATTTCCTACAAGTCTGGTATGAATAGAGATGTAGGCAGTAGCGGCAAACTAAGCAATCCTGCCTGTTTCCTTGGCTAATGAGAACGAGCGCAAACTTATAGTGTGCCGCGATTTGGCTGAGTCAGACGCTTTTTCTGGGCACTTCATAAGCCAGACACGGACTTCTAACTATGGCTGACTGCATTGCAGTGACTACTTTGGTAAGTCTGAGCAATAATAGACGAAGTTATCAGGGCAAATAATTGCAACCGGAGATGTGTAAAGGGGGCACAGTTGACATTCGACGGGATGCGTTCGGGATATGCCAGGATCGGTATTGCCAGTTTTTAGTAAGGTGTTTGAAAAAGTTATGCTGAATCCAATGCTCTACCATTTTAACAGCAATAAAATCTTTCACGATCAGCAGTATGGCTTCACCAAAGGTCGTTGTACGACAGACGCTGGTGTCGCTTTATTAAAACATATATTTGCAGCGTGGGAGGAAGCCCAAGATGCGATAGGGATTTTTTGTTACCTCTCAAAGGCTTTCGATTGCGTTAATCACGAAACCTTGCTTTAAAACTAAAACATTATGGGCTAGGTAAACTTGCACTCAGCTTGGTGAAATCTTATTTAAATGACAGGCAACAGCAAGTTCAAATAAATGGTATAAATTTTCAAGGTTTGGGAGTCAAAATAGGTGTCCCACAAGGCTCAATATTAGGTCCTTTTCTCTTTTTAGTGTACATTAATGATCTACCACATCTATTAAAAAAACAACCACATATTGTATTGTTTGCTGACGATACGTCGTTAATTTTTAAGGTCAATAGACGTTCTACAAACCTTGATGACGTAAACAAAGCTCTACAGGAAGTCCACAAATGGTTCACTGTTAATAATTTGGTGTTAAATGGAAAAAAGACTAAGTGCATAAGATTTGCGTTACCGAATGTAAAAAATAGTGATTCCGATGTAGTATTGAACAAGGAGAAACTCGAATTCGTCGAGGACACGGTTTTCCTGGGGATCACGCTTGACTCGAGGCTACAATGGGGTCCTCATTTAACATCTCTGGCAGGTCGGCTTAGTTTAGCAGCATATGCTGTTAGAAAAATCCGTCAATTTACAGATGTAGATACTGCGAGACTAGTCTATTTTAGTTACTTCCATAGCATAATGTCTTACGGTATATTACTATGGGGACGGGCTGCAGACATGGAGTCTATTTTTATTCTGCAGAAAACAGCTATCAGAGCCATATATAATCTACGCAGGCGCGATTCTCTTAGAGAACTATTTAAGGAAATAAACATCATGACGGTCCCTTGTCAATACATTTATGAAAACATTATGTATGTTCGGAAAAATATTCATACTAAGATAAGTGACAGGCACAATTTTAATACTAGGAATAGGAACCAATTAGATCAACCTCGATTCAGATTAGCTAACGTACAAAGTTCTTTTATGAGGTACTGTGTAAAATTTTATAATAAAATACCACTTGAGATTCTCCATCTCAATGAGTCAAAATTTAAAACATGCATTAAACGCACACTATGTAGACAAGCATATTATAGATTGGATGATTACATCCTTGATAAAAATGCTTGGCTAAATGCCGGTCCTGCTCCACAACCACAGCCACATTTGCCTACAAATTAGTTACAAATATACAAATACAATACAAATATGTTTATTTCAGAACCAAATATTTTTTCTAACAAAGGTTTGTGATTGGAGCCTCCTTTTAAGCAAACCGAATCCGCTCTTCCATAACTTAACAATATACCAATAGTTTTTTGGCTTTTACTATAAATACCTTATAATTAAAATTTAAAATTTATTTATGTGTGCGAGTGTGTCGGTGTGTGTGTATGATGGTGTGTGTGAATGTGGTGATTGTCTGTGTCTGCGGAAGTAGTTAATAGATGGTTTATTTTATTTTACGTATTGCAACAGTGCTTCCGTACTTTCATACGTTAAGGTTTTTATCCATTCTATTAACAATTTCTTACATTCATGTAGTTGTTTAGTGTATAAATATATTTCTTTGTTTACCCTATTATAAATCTGTGCTGAGCGTTTGTTATATTGTATAGCGGCGAATTTAGTTTTGGTTTGTGGAACTAGTGCAATCATATCTTTTCGTCTCTTTGATAGTATATTACTATCATAAGGAAGAGATTTGTGTTTTTTCATAATTATGTGTGTGATGTATAATTTCCTAACGGAAAGCAGACCACTATCCTGATAGATACTTTTCGTAGGGTGTCTAATTCTTTTAAAATACATAAGTTTTGATGAGGGCTCGTTGTTCTCGTTCAACCTCTATAAATTTTGTTTTTGCGGCACCGCCCCATATAGGTATACAATAAATTATGACAGATTGTGCAAGGGCAATGTAAATTTCATTTAAAAGATTTCTGCTTTGGCCTCCTTTTTTATCTGTGATTTTTGGGACGACGTATCTCAATGTTTTGAAGATCCAGCATAATTTTCTTATTCTTCGAGTGACATGTTCGAGATGGGAGTACCAAGATAACTTTTGGTCAATTATGATCCCTAAATATTTCGCCTGTGATACTTTATTAATCGTAGGACACATACAATCGTTATTTGCAGTTTTCTCACATGTATGCACTTTAATGCTAAAGGCCTGATTTGGTTGTGAACGATTCGAAACAGAGAAACAAATGTAATTAGTTTTAATTGTGTTCAAAGTGAGTAGGTTATCGTTTAGCCAGTTAGCAATAATGGTCATACCCATCTCAGCTTTATGCTTAGCTTCGGCCCAGCTATCTCCAAAGAATACAGCAGCAGTATCATCGGCGTACGAAAAAATGTTTGCGTTTTCGACTTTTAGAGTACAGAGATCGTTGATATACGTTAAAAAGAGTGTAGGGCCTAAAACACTACCTTGTGGCACGCCAAATGATACATCCGCCTCATCACTGAGATATGGTCCTATCTTAACTCTCTGTTTTCTATCTGATAGGTAATCTTTAAGGAGATTGAGAGGGATTCCTCTTATTCCGACTTTTTCTAGCTTGGTTACAAGAGTTGGAACAGAAACGGTGTCAAAAGCTTTTTTGAGATCTAGAAATACCGTGAGGCATTTTTTCCCTGTATCAAGATGTTCAGTTACTAGCGAGCTGAGGGCAGTAACTGCGTCCTCAGTAGATACACCCTGCCTGAAACCAAATTGAGTAGAAGATATTAGTTCATTGAAGTAGTTAATAAGTCTCACGTTAATTAATTTTTCTAAAACTTTAGACAGGGCTGGTAGGACAGAAATAGGTCTATAGTTATTGACATCGTCACTGTTCCCCCCCTTTTGAACCGGTGTAATTACTGATTGTTTCAGTGAGGTCGGGAAAATACCATTCCTGAAACAGAGGTTAACCAGATGGGTAATGATGGGAACGATTTCTTTGCTAACATATTTTAGGAATCTAGTCGAGATATTGTCCCATCCTGGAGCACTGTCCGACTTCAAGCTCATCAAGATGCTTTCTACTTCCATGGGATCAGTGTCCAAGAGCACAAAAGAATTATTTTGCATAGGTGAGGCGTTATGTCGCTCAACCAGGTTTTTATTAGTCCTAGGCTGGATTTGTTGAGCTAACTGTTTCCCTATGTTCACAAAGAAATCATTTACATAATTTACTGAAGCAAATGGAGACGGCATGATATTTAATAGTGATGAGCTCTGATTTTTAGTTTTATTTGAATAGGTGATTGATTTTATATTTTTCCAAAGCAACTTGGTGTTAGTTACTGATTTAGCAAGTAGATCTCTTTCGTACTTTCTTTTTAATTTTTTAATGAGGCTATTACAGTAATTTCTGTATCGACGATATGTAATTTTTAATATTTCACTATGTGGTTCTGAACGAGATTTTTGTTGTAGTTTATTGCGATTTTTAATACAGCGTAGTAAACCCGGGGTGATCCACGGTTTGATGATACGTTTATTATTTGGGATAGTTGTTATCTAAGTACTATGATTAATAGCGTCGATCAGTTTTTGTATGAGTTGGTTAGTTAGCAAATTTGGGTCATTACAAAATAGAAATTCTGAAAGGTTGTTTTCCTGTAAATATTTTAGCGCTTCTTCATAATTTAGAGTAGTTGTAGTTTTATTTGCAAATTCTTTATTTTTTATTTTTGACAGTGATAAAAACGTAGTGTAATGATCAGTAATTGTAGTTTGTATAATAGCAATTGATGCAGATGTCTTCCTTTTTTTAATCCTCAACATAAAATGGTCGAGGCAGTTTAGTTCTCTTGTGGGTAGTGTATGACCAGGTAGTATACCATAGGCTGACAACATATTAAGGTAATTAATACGGTTTTTTTGTTCATGAGACGTTTCAGTTTCTTTGGGCCTAATGTTAATATTTATGTCACCTGCTATTATTATATTTTTCTGTGTATGTAATGAATCTAAATGTCCGCTGAGTGAGTCCATAAAGCTATCAAGGTTTGTATTTGATGGAGAACGATAGATACACAATATAATGTTATTTATTATATCCAGTTGAAGGCATGTCGCCTGAGATAGCTGTACTTCATGAGTTACTGGTTTCAGTGTGTTTTTTACGTATACAACTACCCCATCATTTTGATTTAGCTGACGTGTGGTCATATAAGACTGATAGTTAAGGAGTTGTGGAATAGGTTTATTAGCATTTAGTCTACATTCCGTTAATATAATAACATCGGTTTCAAAATCAAAGGTAGATAACATAACTATAAAATCATCGAAATTGCAGTATATGCTTCTTATGTTTTGTGAAACAACAGTCAAATCATTTCTCTTAATATAAATATGTTTAGAAAGATTTAAGCAATCGCATTCAATTGTGCTTGCAATTGTGCTTATTATTATTATTATTATTTGTAGGTATTATATATACTAGGTACAATCAAGATGTATGTTAGTGAAAAATGAGATTGTTTTGTTTTTATATCTAGGAGTATGCTTACTAATTTGTATGTTAATGGTTTAATTTGTTTAAACGATATTATTTGTAGTATTTGGGCGTTTCGTATTTTGCGTATATAAAGAAATATTTTCGTATATATACGGAATGTTTTTTGGTTGCTATATGTAGGTTTAGTGTTTATATATAGTTTGTCAAGACTGAAAGTGTGTGAATATATAAGTGATGTATAGATGTGTATATAGGTTTTTATTGAATGACTGTTGTGTATTTTGTTTATATAGGAGTTTGAAATAATTTTTATGTATACAAAACAATTATAAAGGTGTTTTATAACAATATGGAGAGTATAATAGTTGCACCGCAAGAGACCAGGCGACAATATTGTTATATTTGTGATGTTACTCACATTTAGAGAAAAACAGTGAATGGTAAAGAGTCATGCTTTCAATAAAAGTTGATGGATTTGTTCTTCACTTCTAATAGTTATTGTTGGTCCTTGGTCTTCTTTCCGTACGTATACTTTGCCATACGCCGTCCAGCAATGCTTATATACCCCCGACTTTTTCAGGTCTCTGGCAAGGAAATACAGACGAGATCCCTTGGGAGTCAGGTGCTCGGACAAGAATATGGGTGTATCTTCCTTTGTCCGAAAGCCTAAATGCTTAGCACACAACTTAGTTTTATGTTTGATATTGAAGGTTTTTCCCATTTTTAATATTTCGTTCCTTAAAAGAGTCGATCCGGTTTCAACAACAATTGGGGTATTTTGATTTTCATTATTTTTTCCCCGCACTCTGTAAACATCCTTAATGTCGAATTTGGCTATGGTACAGTCTATGTTGTTAGAAAGGCTCGTAACCATACCTATAAGATCTTCTTAGTTCTACATTTTATTTTATGTATTTTATTACTTTTTAATATGGAGGAGATGCTGGGACCCTTTTTGTATCGTGGTTTTCGAAATGTTATCTCTTTCTTTTTCAATATAATATATATATATTATAATTGATTAGTTTATTTTAATGGAGCTTGTGATCAATTATTACTTTTTGTAATTGGGAACAATAACATTGTATAATGTAGAAGCACTTTTTTTTTCTAATTTGTGAATGTGAAGTACCATGGAGCATTTTTATTTTATTAGGTAACAACTTGTTTGACGTTACGAGCATGGCAGTTGAGAGTTTGACATGCTCACTCAAATGTTTCGCTGATGGTGGCACGTGTTATTGGGTCATTCGGTTCCCCTCAAAATGGTTGAGCTGAGTGGGGCACGCGTCATGCTCGTGACGGGCGCCGTCAGTTGGGACTGGTCATCTCTTAGCTGCCAGTGGCTTAATTCAATTACTATTTTTCTATTAGTTTATTGTATTTTTTCATTATTTGTGGTTTCATTGCTTTTTAATTATTTTTTTTCTTCATTGTGCTCACATAATAGAAGCGACAATAAATTTGTAACCAAGATTATGTAACTCATAGTATGATTTAAAACAGTGTCCATGGAGTTTCTTGCACGTTCTTCTCCATAGAAATCTACGCTTTAGAACGTGCAATTTAGCTTCACTTTTTTTGGACTGACCGACATAGTGCCTGTAATTGGTCTATTTGAAATAAACTATTCTGATTCTGATTCTGATTCTGATTCTGATTCTGATAATCAACCCACCACATTATCTCTGGTTAAACAAGTAAGTAACAATGTAAGACGAGACAAATCAATACCTACTGCAATGACTGCAGAACAAGTTACTCGTAAGTTAATCAGAAGCAAAATGTAATGAATGGCAGGAAATTAAAAACATCGTTTGATAAATCTATTTGAAATCTGAAAATATTCAGTAAAGCTAGGTTCAGAAGGAAAAAAGGTACTCGTAATAATTATTGTCGTTAGGATAGTCTGAGAATTTAATGAAAGAGTATATTTTTAAAACAGGAATCTGAACGGTTCACTGTAACTAAAAGTGAGTAATTATCCACGAGCTCTGTACTCATTTTGACCGGCTCAACTCATTAGGTCAATCAATATGGAAAATACATTAACCTTAATGCCATTTAAAAACTTATTTTAGTATATTGTCAGTTTGTTTAAACGATGAGACCAGGGGTTTACTCTCGAGTTGAATTCCGATCGGTCGATATTGGAATTGTGACGTTAGGTACTCTTGAATTCGTGCTAGCGACAAATTGGTTTAAAATTGCGTAACCATACGCCAAGCCCAATACCGATTTTACTTAGTTTCCCAAAAAGGTCACGCAATTTGGCCCCAGCATCGTATTCAAGAGTACCTAACGTCAGAATTACAATATCGACCGATCGGAATTAAAGTCAAGAGTAAGCCCCCAGGGTAAAGCAAAAAATGGCATAAAAAAAATTTACAATATTCGCGTCGCGGTAATATTGACTTGAAGGTACAATTACTGCCAAAATAAATTAATATCTGCAATTCAAAGAAAACTCCAAAATGTTAGGCACAATGGCTTATTGATAGATGATCGGCGAACAAATAACGGAATTATTTGCTGATTTAGCAATACTTTGATTGATACTAAGTTTAAGTTTTGAGAGCAATAAACGAAAAGCTTCAAATGTTTGTAGATGGATTGAAAAGTCGACGGCTAGGCACAACAACTAGCGCGTCAATACGTCAATGATTACCGCCACATTGTCACGTCATCTAAGAGACGCTGTGAGCTTCCTGGTCGCAAATGAGAGGCTGCTACTCACACACAGGCTCAGGACGCAGGCGTGCCTACCAGCAGGCTCCCCAGAACCAGGGTGAACATCAGGATTACGTTGATCGAGGTTCGAAGAGAGTTAGTAGGTACATTAAAATACCATGCTCAGACCATTACATTCCATTCTACAGGGTGTCCAGTAAATAGCACGACATACTGCAGGGGGTGATAGCTTGGGTCACTACCTATCATTAAAACACAATATATGTTCAGCAAAATCTTACGGATTTACAGTTTTACAAAATTTTCCGAAATATCGAAAAATCTCTACCTTGTAACAGATTTTTAAGCATCTCGTAATGAAAAAATCCTTTTCTAGAACTTTTTTACATCAAATTATTCGTGAATAGGTTACTCTACTCATTATAAGTTTTTTTTTGATCAAAAACAAGAAAGTTTTGAAGAAATACTTTATTTTGTTAAAATTTTCACAGAACGATTTTCTTTTCGCATAACTTTAACCTACAGTGGTGAAAAAAAAATGTATGTGGCAGTTTTGTACAACAAACTTAAAAGATAGCCTGTTTAATGGTGATTTAGGAAAGATACAATACTAGAGCATTTTCATTAAAAAAATACAAAAAAATGCTATTTTAGTTCCAGAGAAGCTGATTTTGTTGAAAATGTAATTAACGTAATTTTGACAAAAACCACTATGAGAATAAGTAATAGCTGCTCATTTACGCGAATTATTATAAAACTAGTTGTGACACGTAAAATGCGACATGCACGCGTAATGACTAAAGGTTTTTACCTGCTCGCCGACCGACCCGACCCGACCGGTTACTGTCTAACAAAAGAAGCGCATGTGCTATCCCGCTCTTTCTTGCATTGTGATTTTGTGTCTCACTCTCAACCTTATTTGCGACACTTGTCAGTACGCTACCTTAAACCGTGCGCAACGCATCTTTGTGTTCACAAATTATTGTTTCGTACTAACGACTGTTTTGTGCCTTGGACCCCGGACTTTGTTTGCCTTACGATTTGGATTTTTTATTGTGATCACTACGACGACTTGGCGACCACCTGGACTTTTGTGTTTTATAACATGGCCAACCGCCGCGTTTTTCCTGGTTATACGCAGCGAGAGTATGCTGAGATGCACCTTATTTACGGAGAAGCTGGCCAAAGTTCCCGAGCTGCTGCCACCCTCTACAGGGAAAGGTTTCCCGATAGGAGACATCCACACCATGAAATGTTTACCAGAGTGCATAACTCCTACATGGAAGGCAGACTCCCTGGTCAACGTGGCGGTGGACGGCCTCAAGTTGTTGACGAAGACATAGTGCTTCAGGAACGAGAACAAGACCCGACAACTTCGGTTAGGGCGATACAACGGCGCACAGGGATACCAAAGTCCACTGTTCATTCAGTACTTAAGAGGTATGGATAGCATCCATTTCACGTACGACGCGTGCAAACTCTTTTAACTACAGACTACCTGCCGAGAGTTCAATTCTGCCGCCGCATGCTTGAAATGCATCGGGAGGACCCAAACTTTTTTAATAAGGTGTTATGGAGTGATGAGTCAGCCTGCAGAAAGGACGGCTACTAAAAATTTGCATAATTTACATAGTTGGCAATTAGAAAATCTGTATGTGTCAAGAGAAGACAGGTCCCAGTACCAATTCAAAATAAATTTATGGTGTGGGATTTTTAATGGCCAGATTGTGGGTCCCGTCGAGCTTCCACCTACATTTACAGACCGGCCGGCCGGTCGGCTGTAGATTAATTATTATGTAATTCGAACCGTAGTACGACCTTACAACGATTCGAATTCAAAGTCACATTACTTGCATTTAAAATAAAATGCTCTTATTAACTAAAATAGCTTATTTTTCGTATTTTTTAAAATGAAAATGTACTAGTATTGTATCTTTCCAAAATCACCATTAAACAAGCTATTTTTTAAGTTTGTTGTACAAAACAGCCACATACATTTTTTTTTCACCACTGTAGGTTAAACTTAAGTGATAAGAAAATAGTTCTGTGCAAATTTAAACAAAAAATAGTATTTCTTGAAAACATTCTTGTCTTTGATAGAAAAAAGACTTATCAACGAGTAAAGTAACTATTCACGAATAATTTGATGTAAAAAAAAGTACTAGAAAAGGATTTTTTCATTACGAGATGCTTAAAAATCTGTTTCAAGGTAGAGATTTTTCGGTATTTCGGAAAATTTTGTAAAACTGTAAATCCGTAAGATTTTGCTGAACATATATTGTGTTGTATTGATAGGTAGTGACCCTAGCTATCACCCCCTGCAGTATGTCGTGCTATTTACTGGACACCCTGTATATACACCGTTAAATTTTGGTCGTTTTACGAGTCAATGACCTTGTAGGTAGTATTCGGTCGTTGCTGCGTACTAACTACCTACAGTTCATTGACTTCGCTCACAGATATGTCAAGCCTCGCTCAGCTGACGTTTACTTAAAAAACATAATTTCGTACATGCGTATATTAATTCGAGTTTTTGAAAAAAAGTACTTTATTTTTTTCTTTTACAAATCGATAGTATTTCATGTACAGCATCGACCCTCCGCGGGATTAAAACGAATAAAATTATAATATAATATATAATATATTTATTTATTTCTCATCACAAATGTTCAATGAATAAATACTTAATCTAATACAATACATGCAGACATTTGTGAGAGACTGGTGCCCGAAATAGGCATAGAATACCTGTGTTACGGGTCACCAGGCCCCCAAGACTTAGAGGTAGATATTAAATTAGCGAACAACTTATATGTGATGAATTTTAAATACTAAATATTAAAAATTAAAAATTAAAACAACATAAATTATGAAAATCATTATAATTCTAACAGGACATACGTATGAATGGTGTTTGTGTGTTAAGAGATTATGTTATGAGTATGAGTGTGTGTATGTAAGTGAAAATTTTACCGTACTGGAATCAAAAGATTTTCAGTTGCCTGATAATCTAGAGTTTTCAACCATTTACAAACAGTAAGTTTACAAACCGATCTCTGCAGAGGGTATATAGTAAGCGTTTTATTAATTTTATTATACAAATATGCTCCAAGAAAACAGTAGAATCTCCGAGACAGAACGATGCGGAAAAAACCTGTAGGACATACACTACCCTTCCTTCGCTTGTCTTTGATAAGATGAGGGTCATATTTCATTAATTTATGTTTTTTGTAAACAATGGAAAGTATGAAGGTCTGCCTGACTGTTAAAACGTCCCAACGTTTATAGAGCTCCACAGTTGGGTAACGAAAAGGAAGTCCAGCACTTACTTTGAGAACTGCTCTTTGTGCTCTCTCAACTTCCAGAAGGTACATCCTACCAGCTCCTCCTTAATTTAACGGTGTATTTACATAATTATGTATTTACATGGGCGCAGCTACCGCCGCCGCCGCCGACGTAGCAATGATACGGGCCCCGCCCTGCAGGGACCCCGACATTGGCAAAAATTCGCAACGTGTTATCCACAACCGTCTCATAGGGTAAACCAAGCATTTATAAAAAAGCACCATTTTTTTAAACGGGGCCTGTGTAGGTAGTTTGATACGGGGCCCCTGTGGGACTAGCTACGCCACTGTGTACGCCACAAAGCAATAAAATAAATTAACCAACATTTAACAATTTAATTAATACACCATACAGTTATATTTATAGAATACGATAAGGCAATTATTTACATAGGTATGCTTCTTCATTTTGTAATTTCAAATCACTTCAACTACAAAAGTACAACGTCTGTAACCACTTGACGGCATCACTCGGTTACTACTCGACGCAGCGACCGGCGCCGGCGCAGCGAGGCTATCCTCGGAGGTAATCATCGGCGCGCGATAGTTTTATGACAGTTTAACAGCCTATTGAACAACCGACAATCGATGACGAGTCCGTGACACAGGACGATGTGCGCGAGTGGGACACACTGGCACTGTGCTGACACACAGGGGCACGGCACGCAGGAGTGCAGGCTTGCTTGCAAGGATAACGAAGTCCTCAGAAGAAAGAAATGCACTTAAAGTTCCGTACAAACTTACCTATGAAAACAGTGAAAAAAAAAAATGCGATTAGGAAAAATAACTCAAGATTCAACTACAGTTTTCAGATTTTTTCCTATACTTGTGCATAAATTGGCATGATTCAGGGTTTTATACCCGGATTCATGCCAAATATCATGACTCTTAGTCAACGGGAAAACCCTATTTTTGATTCCCTTGAGAGTGTCTTGTTTCTTGCGATATAAAATAAAAAATAAAATAAAAAATAAAATATAATAATCTTTAATTCGGATAAGCTACATCCATATGGGTCCAAACAAAGAACAATAAACCTATGTTAGTAAAACTTAATAATTACTATCAGTCTAATTTTTGAAACTAGGTGGTTGTTCACGATGCATCTGTGAACAACATCACCCCACAGAGGAAAATCATACTGGACATAATGGAGTTGGAGGATATAAACAGCCGTATCTTTTTTTTCTGTTAACTTAGAAGTTTGATTTTTTCACAGTTTGAAGGGACCGCAGACATGACTACCGAGACAAAGGGTTTTGACAGAAAGACAGACAGACTGACGGACAACAAAGTGACCCTATATGAATTCCGTTATTTTCTTTTGAGGCACGGAACCCTAAAATGCAAGTTTGGTCGCGATGGCACGGCTCAGTGACGATGACTCGTGAAGGTGCTAAAACAATCATGACGACTCACTCGAACGAATACTTAATAATAGCAAATCGTGAAACAAGCAAAGATTTTTTTGGTATTTAATGGAAGCCTTCACATCATTATGTATAGGAAGATGTTATTTGAATGAAACGTAGTCGTGATGTGTTTAGACGAGGCTCACAAAACGTGCGGCGGTTACTGTGGATGATTACTGCCAGTGATTAGCTGAAGGCTGTAGACATGTGCATGTCGCCACTTTGGGCTTGTTGGCATCTCTCGGTATACGCGCGACCGACGAGATGCCATGCGCAGCCGTCGGCCGAGGACCAGTCTACTTACATGCGATTCAAATTAATTGGAGTAGGTAGCGTACTAGTAACACATGATAAGAACTAGCCAGCAGCGGCTGATGTTTTATCGATCCTACAATTAAATGATGTAATTGATAATGATTCTGATTTACACAGATTTTAGCAGTAACTTGCTCTATTTCAATCATTTATTCGTAAGATAAGTCATGCATTGTATAGAGTTTGTACTTGATAAACATACTTATATATTTCTAAATACATACATATTATAGATAAATAACACCCAGACACAGAACAAATGATCGTGCTCATCACAGAAACATTTGTCCTGGGTGGGAATCGAACCCACGACCTCTGGCATAGCAGTCAGGGCCACTAACTACTAGACCAAAAGGCATGTCAAAAGAGTGATCCTCTTAGTGTACGTAACTAGAAAGTGGTCCAGGTGAATGCGACAATGCCTACATAGATCGATAGTGATTATATATATATATATAACGGGAAATCGGGACACCGGGCTGTTGCATCTGATTGCTGATTCGTGACTTCGTCAGTGCGGTAATCCATATTGGGCGTTAAACTTCAGGAAACTTTAAAAATAATACACTGTAGCGATGACTGTTCACTACTTTAAGTATACAGACACCTAAATTACGTAAACAATAGACGATTACAACAATAATTAGCGATTTAGAGCCAATGGGTTTGCGAGTGCTCAAAAAATGCAACGGTTGTCAACTACCCTATGAAAAATTGACATCACGTTCGCCCGTCATGACAGACGCAACTCCATTCGGTGTTACCCGCTCTTAATTAAAATCACCAGTATTTCAAAATCAAAACGACTAATCGCTAAAATTAACAAAATAATGACCAATGATTAAAAAAAGTAACAAAACAAATTACGATTCTCCAAATTAACCGATTTTCATTATTTAATAATGTCACGCGCCGTCATATATATATATATATATAATATATATTATTAAATATGTATGTATGTTTAGTTTTACCTTTATGATTTGTGTAATACTTGTTTTCAAAATAATATATTTTTTTATGCACCTGATATATTGTCTCTCCACCACCCTTGGTTGACTGGTAGAGAATGCCTAAGGCATTAAGTCCGCCTTTGTACCTTTGGTTTCATGAAGATTAAATAAATAAATAATCGGCTGCAACGAGACAACGTCCTCCAAGCATTTGA
Organism: Leucania comma; assembly: GCA_958295575.1. NCBI lineage: Eukaryota > Metazoa > Arthropoda > Insecta > Lepidoptera > Noctuidae > Leucania > Leucania comma. Next base: position 293,175 of record OY282482.1, on the reverse strand, counting down.
ATGTAAGAAACTTGTTAGATTAGCGAGCTGTGCGCGGCTTTAACGTCTAACCAGTTGGCTTCAAGACTAACTGGTTTTTATCTTAAGAAAAACTTCGCTTATATTACCGCTAACTACGCTAGGTAAATTTAAATGTACCTAATATATTAGTATGTTCTTACTTCCAAATTTTGCAAATTAACCTGAAGTATTTTTTCATTATAAGTAATTCAAGTCTGAATGGCAGCGCTATCGTGCGCTCAATTGTGTGGTGTCGTGGTAATCAGACCATGTGATGTGGCGAGCGAGCCGGATCCTCGGCTGGTACATGTTGAATGCGGCAGCTGTGGCCGAGCGTGCTAGAGTTCTAGCTCATCTTACATTTCATCCCACTTTTGCTTTCTCCTTTAATTTGAGGGCGATGAAGCGTGTCTACTTTACACATCTTCGTGACTCGCAGTACCCCTCTGGTTATGTTTTGTGATCCTTACATACTCGTAGTCCGTTCATTGTTTCTTTTGTCTTTCTCCACTCTTCGAGCGTATCCCTCATGTGGCCCGAGCGGACCGTGGCTCCCAGCAATGGGTTGTTCGAGTTAGCACTAAACCTGTGCGTTTTCCAGAGCACGCTATCGTGCGCACTTTATTGCCGTGTTTTACTTCTTTGCTGTACTGCGAAAGTAAAACAGAAAGTCAAAACTGTTGCACCTGCGCAAATTTAGTAGGACTGTAACGACAGTGCGCGTAGCAACTGACGCCATGCTAACCGTAAAGATTTTTCTCGTTACATGAACTCTTCAAAACTATAAGTTTTTTAAGCGTAGGTATCCCACTTTCTTTTAAAAGAAGACGATACATATTTAGTCACCAGCTCACTACCCGAACCCTTCCAAGTGTTCACCTAATAGGGAAGCATACGTCTTTTAATTAGTAGGCCTTCTGAATGTTCGTGTCAGGTGACATCTGAGGAACGCGTGCACGTGCAGTGTGCAGTGCGCACCCCTCACACGCACTGCGTTCTCGGAACTCGTCCGCGTCGGGCTCTCGGCGGAAGTGTGCACAATATAATAACGTTTGGCGGTTCTTTGTGAGGCTCGCTGAGTCGGTGGCGACTGCAGCAACATAAATATTAATAAATAATAACCCACACGCAGCTGACAGACTTGATCCGGAGCGGGTCGACGACCGCCGCCGCTCGCTTTTATTTTGAGTAATGAATGCAATAATGAATGGTCTCAATACAGCTGCAGACGATGCACTTATTACTATATTTGAAGTCGAATGTCGTAATCATGCAAATAATATTAGACCGTACCTAATGCTTGCCTTGTGCGCGCTGTCACCATGTGTCTGATTAGTGACAACACGTGTACTAGAATGTGGATGGACCGGGTTCGCTTGTGACACTGCAGCTATTGACAGTGCATGGCTCTCATCAGGATTCCTGTACGCTGCACTGATTGATGGTCGAAGTCACGAGATTGCAGGTTCCTGGCAGCGATCACTGTGCCTCTACAAACTGACCATGTTCAAGTAATCGCCGTGTATCATTTAGTTACTTTCGGTTCACCAACAGCAGTATAATTAATTTTTTTAATGGAAAACAATGCTTGTCTATTACTGGGCGGGCACACACAGGTTTAAAATACAAAATATAATAGACAAAAAAGAAAACGTCGAGTTAAAGTTGAACTGGCATGAAACAAATCATGTTGTTCTGTTTCCTTTCCAAAAGTGTAGTCAACGCAACCTTGTTACTTAGTCTTAGCTGTCCATCCGTCGTGCAGCTCAGTGTCAGGTGACCTGCAACAGCTGTCGGGGATGCAACACTTGCGAGCAAATGTTTCAGCATTTATCATTACACCGGATGAAAGAGCTTGCATAATTATGTAAAGTCGTTTAATCAAATTTAAATATCCACTCCTGTAATTTCAGCAGAGCAGCTTGCATTGTGAAAAAGTCTTCTGGCAGTATTACCGTCATTAGAATTACCACTTACTTGTCTTGGTTTGTCGATGATCAATCCTAGCTCTTCACGGAAACGCCTTTGTTTTTCTTCGGTTTTCTTATCTTGCTTTGGTCGTTTCTTTTCTTCGCTTGTGGCTGATGTGTTTGGAAAGACAGATTATAGGAAATATGTAAAATAATTTCCATACAACGAATACAGGCGTGCAAAGTAGACAGTCCGTAAGAATCTTCATTTTCAGGCCTAGCTGTCACTTTTGTCAAATCGTTCTTTCGGCGTGGAGTAGGTCCACATATTGTACACGTGAAACCCGACGGCGTATCTGTTAATACCTGAGCTACTTTGCCATCTATCATTGTAAGGTAGAGATCATGCTTCACTTGCACTTCCTCACCTTCTTTGTTTATTAATGGTGGACCCAAGGAATTTATTTGACCCTTTATTTCATCCACAACGGCTTTAGATTTCTCGGGAGTTTCTTTGCAAAATTCTATTAATCTATAAATACTTATAATAAATCTGTAAAGTAAAAATTCTGTACATTGAAAATATCAAAAAAAATAATGGCACGGGGTGTTACTAGACCGACACCGAACCCAAAAATGAGATTAAAATTTTTTTTGTCTGTTTGTCTCTCTGTCTGTCTGTTTGTTCAGGCATCACGCAAAAACTACCGGTTCGATTGCAATGAAACTTGGTATAATTATTCTTTAATATCCTGGGCACCACACTGGGTACTTTTTACCCCGGAAAAGTATATACAATAGAAAACAAACTTAATTTTGCGGTTCGATCCCTAGACCCGATTACTGTACCAACTGCAAATAATAAGTTTGTCGTAGGCTACGTCACCCACAGTGGAGTTCACTAAGGGGCGCTGCATACGGCTAAGATACTATAATATTTTAAGATACAATATCGTTCGCCATACAATTCAATGGACTATCACATAATAACTAATATTTCATATTTTCGTATCTTAAACTATGAAATCCCAAGAGGACACCGGTGTCGGCACACCTATTGTCTTACTATTGTGTCTCTAATTACGGTATTCAAAAGATTAAGATTAATTTTAAGATGAATTTATATTATTTGTACGAGTATGATGAACGCGAGCGATGCCGCGAGCAAAGATATCATATACTCCCTTAATTACCGCTAATGAGACACAATTGGTTTTCTATTGTAATTAGCCACAAAGGGCCCGCGCCGGGACAGAAGTATTAATACCAATATGCTCACAGAAATATTAAATCTTTTATCTGTGGGTATGCTCGATAGATAACGTTCTACACAAATAGCACTTTACACAAAAAACTCATTGATAAGTTTCGTCGTTCACGCGAACAAAGTCGCGGGCACAGCTAGTAAGAACAGATGAAAGTGCCGAATTTTGCCAGACAACATCACTTGTAAGCTCGTTAATTAACTTAAAAGGCACCAAAGAAGTGATAAATAAATTTGAATAGAAATTAGTTCAGACTCTTCTGGCAGTTTCTGTTTGTACTGGCTTTGACCGGATGAGCCATCACAGCCCCATTTACTGTATAGAAGTAAAGTATTCAATCCATTCCTATACACTGAATCTATTGTCAATATTCTAGCTGCAGTGTGATCTAATAAATTTTGAAGTCTTACTATTTTTATAACCCGACTGCGCCAGAAGGAGGGTTATGTTTTTCGAGAGTATGTATGTTTGTATGTATGTATGTGTAATTGTTTGGCACGCTCTGCCTGAACGGCTCGATGGATTTTAGCTTGATTAATATTTTCACACGCAACATGAGTGCAAAAAAGATAAATGCCTTAATATCAATGATAAATTTCAAAACTTACCGCAAACTATTGATGTAAACAGCAAAATTTCAAACCGCAATAGATAGCGAGCGGTTTTCCGTTTTATGACTCTTGACACATTTTTATTAATTACTCCGAAACCCGCAAATATCCGCAGCTGTTATTATTTGATTATGTTTATGGATAGTTAGGCTACAAATCAACATTAAATGTAAACGTGGGTAACTGTCAAAAGTCTCGATGAACTTTAAAAAAGCTTTTTTTTCACCATATTTTATTTTGCAATTATTTTAAGGTAAACTTTAACGTAACATTAAATACATATTGGCTGTTTCATATTCTTCAAAAGACGAGGTTTCCAGAAATATATAATAAATTATACCTTTTCCTGTAACGTCCTGTAAATCAATTTAAAAGTGATGAAGTGAACGGGCCTAACATGGACGTCCGTCAAAACTATAAAGTTTGTGGTGTTGTAAAAAAATCATTTCATTTAATATTTATAATTTTTTGATATCATAGTCTAGTTTGGTCCTTAAACTATTGAGTAAAATAAAAAAAGCAGGCCAGTGGCGACTTTGACAAAAACCATTTTTAATCAGCAGTTGTTTTAGGATTTCCTATAGTGCTTCGCCTAAGGTGACATTGTGACTGCAACAAATCCTTCTCGTTCTGCAAATGTTCCTCTGTCGTGCGGTTGGCTGTCCAACTGTACAGTTACCCGGCCTGGTGTCAGGGCGTCGCTCCCCCTCCCCCGCCCCGCCCCGCCCCTGAACGCTCTCCTAGTACTGGAGGAACCTGTTTGCTTCACGTCTCGCTAGGTTGAGGGTGCGTCTAGTTGCAAGTATAGCTGTTGCCGACTCCGTCGGCGCCGCTTCTCCGACGCGTCGTAACTAATATATTCCGCCAGCGGCTTCACCCGCGTGACGACATAATTATGCTCATGTCACTCAGCAGCATCACCCTCTACAGTTAGTTCATTACAATCAAAATTAATACAAATCTTTCCTCGTTATAATATTAGTTTTGATTTTTAGATATATTGCAATAACATTACCGTAGCATAATAAAGGCGTCAGAAGTTGACCGTAACGTCGTTTTGACTGAGATGGAAAAGAAAAGAATTCGTCGACAAACGTTTTAAAATTAACACTTATAACAAGTGATTTCAAAACCATTTAACGAAACAAAGAGCACACGGTAATGTCGACAGAAACACTAAACATTAACTGCAGTAGAACATACACAAAGATAACTACTAAAAACTCAATTTTAAACGGAATATTTTTGGTAAAATAAAAAAAAAAGTTTATGTGTTGTACCTAATTTAGTTCTTTTTGAAAGTCGTAAAGTTACAAAATCTAGCTCCAAACCAGTCTCCATTGGCCAGTCGTGAGTGGTCACAGCAGCGCCAGAGCCGTGCTCGGCGCCGGCGCCGGCGGTGTCCCTCGCGCACGCGTTACCACAGTTGACGGATGACAAATCGTTTGTTAGTAACAGAATGGTAAGATGAGACAGTAGCCAAGAGTGGAGAGGGATCTGTAGTGGTTTCTGGAGATTTTGCTGTGTTTGTATCCCTGTCGCTGGTTATTATTAATTCATCTGAAATTATTTTAGATACTTTTAATTTTTTCCTGGAAATTGTGGTACCATCCATCTTTTTAGGAGTTTTATGAAAAAACGCTGTGCGTTGCGTCGTCCGCACTCCGCGGCGACGCGGCGACGTTACGACACGCGACCCCATGCCGCGGGTCGGCCTGTTACGATGTCGCATTTCTCTTCACATCGTTCTGGCGATCATATTTGCTAACATCACATTACAGGATGCAAAATTGACCTTTACCAAATATATAAATATATTTCGTAAGGTTTTGTACGAAACATAAAAAAACTATTTATGCAGAAATATAAATACAAATACTGCTTGGGTTTATTATACGTCTCTCTAAGTGTTTCACTGATGCTAAAACATTGAAAATATTGTATTGTACTTTTGTAAGAAGTCATCTTGAGTACGCGTCTCAGATATGGAATCCACGTTATCAAAAATACATAGACCGCATTGAAAACATCCAAAGACGTTTTATCAAATATCTTTGCTTCCATCAAAAGATTCCATATCAGTCAACTAATTATCTCGGACTCTGTAGGAAGTATCATCTGTTGCCACTGGTGGATCGACGTAGAATTGCAGACTGTCTATTCTTGCTGAAAATCCTCAATAACAATATTGATAGCCCTGACCTTTTGTCCAAATTTTATTTTAACGTGCCAAACAAGACATTTCGTTTTAATCCACCCTTACGTGTTCCTCACACGTCTTCAAATTACAGGCGGAACAGTTATATTGTGCGTGCAAGCAGTAATTTCAATGACTTGTGTAGGGAGTATGATTTGGATCCATTCACAATTAGTGTGAACTCGGCCAGAAGGAGCTTGAGCCTCAAATTTTTCAATTATGTAGCATTGGATTTAATTAATTAAGGTTAATGGATAATATAATTGATTGCAAAAAGAATTTATGCTGTATCTTTCTTAAATGTAAAACTTTTTTGTTTGTTTTTGTTTTTGTGCTCACACCATTGTTATATATTATAATACCTATACGTGAGGACTTGTAATTGGCTTCCTAATGTTTATGGTTTCTTTTTGTCTGTTTTTATTAGCTGTAAGTCCTCCATGTACTAAATAAATAAATAAAATAAATAAATAAATAAATAAAACAATTTCCAAATACATAATTATGCACGTGCTATATCAAAAAGACTATGTCATGGATTTACAAAATAAACATCTAGAATCCTTTCGAGCAGCTGCAACGCATGTCATAAACTTCACGTGACAGATGTCCGCCCGGGGTCATTTGTCTCACTGTCCCTTTTTGACATCCAACATTATTCGGCGTATAAACATTACATATTTCCAAATAGTACTTTTCCAGACTTTTCCATTGTTTTTATGTATTAATGCAATTTTTTTCCTTGTTCTTCACCAAAACCCCCTGCGGAACCGAGTTTGCAGAATATGAACATTGAAGCTAAAAATCCCTCACGATATTTTTGTTCTTCATTATTTTTGCACCACAAAATCGATTGCCTATTATAGAAGGATCATTTAGTTTGAGACAAGTGTAACTTAGGTACATGTCCAAAAAACCATTGGCCCCTTTGCCTGTTTCCTTAAAACTACTACCCCACAGTTGTATACCGTTGTTTTAGTTTTATCTTTTTTTACCGTCGTTTTTTTAGTTAGTCTTACATTTGTTTATATTCTTTATCTCGATGCGTCACTAGTGCCATGTGATCAACCTTTAGTTAAGTAAAGAACTAACAAGTTTTATTACTTAAGAGGTTTTTGCATTGATTTTTATCAAAACATGCATTTGCACTCGCATTTAAATGCAGTTTAAGACTAAGTATACTTGTTGCTATGCGAATATCCTAAATACTAATCATGTCGAGTTGTTGACACTGGTGAGGAGACGCGTCAGAGCGCACTGGCTACAACTAGACAGAAACGAGAGCAACTGTACAGCTTTAGACATAATGATGCAATATTTCATGCAAATACTCAATTTTGTTTATGTTTCAGTATTCGCTTACGAGTATGTAGGACACGTTTGCTTTGCAGGCGCAGGTGCCGGCCGAGAGATATTAAAACAAATGACATTAGCACGTACCTTCGTAAAGCTATTTAAAGAAACTTGTCACTAAAGTAATTTGTGATTTCCAAGTACAAGCGATCTGGCTGTACGCTTTGTGTTCTACTGTTCTTATGTATCAATGTATGGCCATTATCCATAATCAGTGCTGCCTCCAAATCTGTTTGATTTGGTTAATAGATTTTTAGAACCAGTGCAGCGGTGGTTGCCTTTGTTCAAAGCTCCAGCATACTTGAAGTAAACTACTTGAACCTCAACACCTCTTAGCAGTAGCAACCGTCTCGGCCTCGGTCGACAGATCAAAACTAAAGTTTGGACAAATCGTCTTTCCTTTTTCTATCTCTTCATGTTATTATTTAGACTTTAAAATTAGCGCACACAATTGCGGTTGATTGCGGTGTACAAGCATACCGCTTTATATGATCGTGAACACACACGCAGGTTCATGCAACAATCTGCACTGGTGCCATGTCGCTGCAGCTCGAGACGTGTACTGTGCATGCACACGCAGGTTCATGCAACAGTGTGCACTGGTACCATGTCGCTGCAGCTCGAGATGTATACTGTGCATGCACACACAGGTTTATACAACAGTGTCCACTGGTGCCGTGTCGCTGCAGGTCGAGACGTGTGCTGTGCATGCACACAGAGGTTCATGCAACAGTGTGCACTGGTACCATGTCGCTGCAGCTCGAGATGTATACTGTGCATGCACACCCAGGTTTATACAACAGTGTCCACTGGTGCCGTGTCGCTGCAGCTCGAGACGTGTGCTGTGCATGCACACAGAGGTTCATGCAACAGTGTGCACTGGTACCATGTCGCTGCAGCTCGAAATGTATACTGTGCATGCACACACAGGTTTATGCAACAGTGTCCACTGGTGCCGTGTCGCTGCAGCTCGAGACGTGTACTGTGCATGCACACGCAGGTTCATGCAACAGTGTGCACTGGTACCATGTCGCTGCAGCTCGAGACGTGTACTGTGCAGCCTCTGCATGCACACGCGGATTCATGCCACAGAGTTCCGCTCGCTCCCCGACCCCAGATGGCAGAACATGTATCTACCATTTGTACAGTCAACTGCCACGTCAGCTTACACTCCAATTACAAAAAGCGCCCTCGCCGCTACCAAATAAAGATACTGTCGCAGTCTGCTGCCAAGCTAGTGCGGTTGACTGTACGCAGCACAAGTGTTGCGTACCATCATTGTTTCGCTTCCTGTTATGTACGAGCCTTGATTACTATCTAATTATCCTCCACATTTTTCTACTACATGCTTTATAAAATATTAATTTACTCACATATATAAACATCCGCATATTATTAGATTGTAGGAAGTCGACCTTCAAATACTACGGAGCTAGTTTGGAAATATTGAAAAAATATCTAATTTGAATGCAACTAAAAGATCAATTAATTGCCCATTCTTTAAATATTTGGACGTTGTTAGAAATATAGGTTAGTGACTAAACAGGTATTAGCTATGGTACGCAGGCAGCTGATAGTGACTAATAGTGATATATACCATCAGACAACACAGAAGGTCCACTGTGTTTAAACCGTGGTCGAAGAAATGTATAATAAGTAGTATGTAGACGTGTAAGAGGCAAAAACGAAGCCAGAGTACAATCACACATTTGGAATATTATGGAAGGGACGTATGAGCGCCCATGAGCGGAGTTGTAACAATATCAAATTAAGAGTTCCGTATTTCCTGAACCGATACCTGAACGCTACGGAACCTTTGCGTCGTGGCGCTAATCTGCCCTAACCCAGAGCACAACTTATAACTATGAGAGTGAGTCTTCTGTCCTCGGCGACTGAGTGACTAAGCGCAAGCGTGTGGCATGTTCGGTAATCAATCTCGCCTCGTCGTGTCGTGTCGTGTCGTGACGCGTGTCACTGACTGATAACATTACGCATGACACCGCCTCCGTTGTCAGCAACTCGGACAAAAAAAACCAATCGTGAAGAAAGAACACATGAGAATCAATGTTCATGTCTTTCTGGTACAAGAAGTCAGAAGGAACAATAGACGGATTGTGCGAAAGATGGAAATAGAAAGATGATGGTGACTGAGAGGATAACTAATGAGATGCACTGGACTGAATATGCGGAAATTCGGATACAGACAGCCCATGTTCTGGGGGCAGAGGGTGGCAGAGGGAACAGTAATGCACCACAGCTGTCCCTACAACTGTAACCATCATCAACAATGCACAATATGACACAACTGTGAGCAGAACAAACCAGCGCGTCTGCTCGTGGAGCAACTGTGCCAGGCGTTTATGTACATTTTCTAGGAAAACATGTCGTCAAGTTACTGGACATAGTCGGCACAGCGCGCTGATTGGCGCAGCCGGGCTTCTTACACATAAGTGCACACTCGGGAACTTTCCGCGATCACACGAGTGGAAACTTGAAAATGAAGTGTTATAGGTAATACGGGTTTGTGTAGCTGTAACCAGAAGTAAGCGAGGAAAACAGAACTCACTCTAAGATACGATCCGATAGTGACGTTCATGTTCACGATACAGTTAATGTTTCCAAAGATTTAAGACAGAAAAAATGTGATATTAGATCAATCACTAACGATGCTGGTGAGATACTTGAATCCCTTTACAAAAATGACTATACAGATTACTACCCATCTCACAAAAGTGTGCCTCTTTGTGGTGCAATCGCTCAATATGTATTCATCAATTATTTTGATTGAGTGGGTCAATAGAGTGATGATGCGAAGGTCCGTATCATCAAACATTGTGCCATTAGCATGTAATGAGTTAATTAGTGGCCTCCACCCCGCAGATGCCTATCGAGAGATGGTGTCGCAAGTGATAATAGTCAGTAATTGTCGGGCGCAAGCAGGGGCGCCTGATGACACGGAAGGTCGCACCTCGGCGACTGCGGCAACCGGTGGCGCAACGCGGTGTGTGCCCACTGCGACCGCGGCCGCGGCCACGCTGCCCGCTACCTGAGCGCATCACGTGGAGCGCAGTTGCGTACTAGGAGCTCGAGCTTCACAGTAAACCATTTATCTACAGAAATATGGGTCAGAGTGGAACAACTATGAGCATCATAGCCTCCCGACCGAATTCCAATCACATCAGTCCAACCTCAACGGAGATTAGTATGCAAGTAGCTATGCAGGGAATATGGACAGCAAGCAATTACACTGTAACTCAATTTTAGCAGGCCTGTCTCACTTCCATACAAGCGGCGCAAAATCGTCGAGATATTTACCTACTGTTCTGGAAAACAACCTAATTTCAACCTTTTGCATTGCATATAGCGTTCATAGTACAATAACTGTGTGCCGTCTCGCTTTAATCTGCCAGGGCTGTCAGAGGTACTACTTTATCTGTGAAAGTAATACACGCGAAGCGAGACAGATGGCGACACATGTTGATACGATTTCCAAACGGGCAATAGTCTAGGAGCTAGACAACCGAGATTGGTACTTAAATAATATGAAATGCCTACCTGTAAAATAATAATAAAAATAGGGATATAATGATAAACAAAGACCAAATTATGCAGTAATTATGTTTAATTAAGTAGGTAGGTACTAAAATATATAACAACAGACAATACGTTTTCTTATTTTTTTTATTTTATAGTGGTTTACTTTTAAATACTGTTTTATTGATTTTCTTCCTGATTTAAAGCAACGATTGATTTCCAACAGAATATACAATAACTAGTACCTTACGGTATTAACAGTTTACTTTAAAATTTGTTTCGCGGATGCGTGCGCTGCGTTTGCGACAAGTCGAGCGAGTGCCAGCCTATTGAGACTAGTCCGGTGACCGGACGCTTGCGTTCATCATACCTAAACTCGGGAGTGAAATTTCTGTACCGGTAAGGTACTATTATATATTCTGTGATTTTAGGCAGTTTTGATATAGGTACTAATACATATTCCTACTGGTTACACTTACAATGTTATATACACATAAGCATGTGCACAAACAAAGCTGCTCACTGGGACGCGACCTCAAGTGCTTCCCGAAGCAGCGAGTTCCAACTTCCATACCCCGGGCTCTTACAGAAAAATTCCTAAAGGGAAAATTCGATTGCCTAAGTTCCGAATCCAGGATCCATGCGACTACGATAGCGAGGAGGTAGTTACAATAGCATATCATGATAAGTAACTATAGGCGCTGAGTTAACTCTCTAAAAAATTAATTTTAAGATGGTCATATACGGACTATCAAATTAATTAATAACGGAGATAACAGAATCAGATGGCCAGCAGGTGGCAGGCGAGCGATTCCCACAACAGTAGGTCTGCGAGGTGATGTGGCGAGTGAGTCACCAGCTCGAGGTCATCGCCCCGCGCCTAATGAACACATTCGCGGATTAATGTTATTGAAGCGACAACGAACATCGATGGACATTGCGGACGGCCGTGTTTGAAAGCTGTCCGCGTCGTCCGCCGCGCCGCGCGCTGCCGCGTGCCTGCACTAGTGTACAAACATAGCGCGCATTCCTTTTACTTTCATTTCATTTCAATGTAACGGTAGTGTTGCGTCGATATCATATTTTGATTGTGCGAATATACAGTTTTGTTTTTGCTATTATGTTGCAACACGGACTGCGCAATCGATGACTTTGCATAGAAGTGACAGCAAAAAAAGTGCTTTTATAACTAGTATAACTACATACCGAATGAGATATTCCGTGGCCTTCACAGAGGTGGTTGTTCACACTGCACAAGCTCATCATTACCAGTTCGGTATTGTTGGTATTGCTCAGACGCTACTGTAGAAGTGTACATACACAATAGTTGATTGAGTACGGCACAAACATGGCGGTAAGGAGTGGCTGGAAGTGTGCCTACAGCCCTACACTAGGTAAGGTCAAAGGCGTCGAAGTCCGTCTACGGGGCAACACCATCTAGCGTCCCTATAGGCTTTTTCTGAATAGCTATGACGTTGACAGCTCGGTGAGCAAAACAGAGTCACTTTTTCGTCCTATCATTATATTATAAATGGCGCTGTGTTGAATATAGTAGCAAAAAACGGCCTCAAAATTGTTTGTAGTTGAAAAGTTAAAACACGACCAACTTATGTTGACATATTATTTAAAGTGTTGAGTATAACTATAATATTAATGGATTTTTACGTATTATAGTAGTAAATGTTTAGCTTGTATTACATTTTATTGTTTTATTCTATTCAAATTGAATTTACATTTATATTTACAGAAATATTACTTGGGATAAAACCCTGTCATATAAATTCAATATTGGGGGAAGACTGTCTAGTAATTTTGGGAAATTCCGTCATATGCCAATTTAGCCTTAAGGCAGGTGTTGTAAACCTTATTCGGTTAAACCGTTTTCTTTAACAATTATTTTATATTATTTTATTCGCAAGTTTTTATTTTTTTATTAACTATAAATGTCTACGTGATTATAACTACCCACTTCTAGTCTGCAGTTGCTAGGCCGGTTATAGTGTGCCATGACCTGGTGTCCGAAATCTCCTGTGCTTACACGACACGAAATAAAAAAAAACTGTACAAGATTTAATTAGGTACTTTTTTAATATTATATATCACTTGGCACTGTATTTACGGTGTTGTCCTTTTATTCCATTGTACTTATGCATAAAAACTAAGTTTATACAGAGTTTTTATTAATTCCTTTTATTTATACGCTATCTGTTCAAACAATACAAATATAACTGACTGCTTTTTTTTCGTACCATTTAGTTTTTCTATAGTTTAAAGACCCTCTAGGTTTGGTTTGTATAATCTTGATACCAAAATTTATTGAGTTTCATATTGCATTTTAGATTAAACTAGCAAACATACTTACTACAATCAGAATATTCAAATTATAATAGAACTAATTAAAATGTTGACAATCCCTTTAATTGCATATACACCGGACGTACCCCACTTTATGATTTTTCCGCTATAAATTGCGATTGCTACCTTATATCGTACTGCTTAAAGCATACATTTGATTAACTTTTATTTCCGAATGTGTACTAAGTATGGGTGCTGCAAATATCTATCAAATTTCAAACAATTTGTGCCTGTGACGGAGTTGCCCCAATTACATGGGAAAATCCGTCTACTGACTACCTTTTAAAAAAACGCGTTTATTTCCATGTTGACAACAGTTACATTGATGCTTGTAAAAGCAACTTATTAATAAGGAATCTTTAGTTATCATTAATATTCAAGACATACAAATAAGTTAAACAATCAGCTATATGATGTTCAGCAAATCAAGCTTGCAAAAAACTATGCCGGACTTCGACACCTTAACCTTATAAATATTCACGTTACGGCGTCCTTATCTTCCGCATGAGGCAGCTCTTCATCGGACATAGAAGTTCAGGAGGTTCTTGCACCTGGTTCGTACCAAGAACGCCCGGGTGTCACCATTGTGTGGACCGCCCGGAGGACACAGTGGAGCATACGGTAGAGGTGAGTCCCACTTGGGCGGAGCATCGCCTTATCCTCGTGGTGCGACCTCTCAATACAGGCCATGGTCCGGAGCGAGGAGAAACAGCAAGCAGTCGCCTTCTTCTGCAAAGATGCTTCTCATAATAATGGAGGCGGCAGTGCTGGCGCAGGAGGCAACAGACATCCTCACGCCCCGCTGCAAGACCCCACCCCAATTCCCAGACCCTGTAGGTCATACAGCTACTGTCGATGGCATGTAGTGTTCGACGTGTACATCGAAGAGATGTCAACAAAACCGTAGAGGCCCAGCAGGGCTGACTCTACTGGGGTCCCGATTTACCACCGTAAAAAAAAACCTACTGACAATGTTGTTTTCGAACATCGAGGGTAATTAACATATAATTAGGTAGTTCGTTATCTTGGGTCACGCACGAGGCTCGAAATTGTCGTCATTAGACTATCTACTCGAAATTATTTTACGAGTTTGTCGACACTAAACACTTAATTAAACTGAGCCAATATTTGTATGTCAGCTGCTTCGTCGACGACAACTTCGTCCGCGGCAGACTTGCAAAACCAGCACAATGCTTTTGCTCATCATTTTGAAGTTCTTTTTTTTGCGCGGAGCGTTATTTTTTTTTAAATAAATGTAGCGTCTGTTACTCCCTATAGCATCAACTATGTACCGAAAATTGAAGGAGATTAGCCGGAACAAAGTGACAGACAAAAATTAAAATACTGAGTTTAGTTAACGGTATCGATTATACGAGTATACGCATTTAGTAAAGAAAAAATATTATATTTCAAACAGACATTTTAATTTTCTTTATTTACAGATCTAGAATATTTAATAGACAAACACATCGCTACAAATAGCTGTCATAGAATTATAATAATGTTAACCTGGTAGTAGATATTATATCTGGTATTATATTCAATTGCTTTAATTATGTAGGCTATTATTAGGTGCCTATCTATTGTGTGGTTCCCAAACTAGGTGGCGCCTGTATCTTGGCGATCTATGTGTATTCTGGCTGCGCTTGAGTCAACGTGATGCTCTCCCAGACTTGTAGCAGGAAGTGCTCGTCACATATCGCTCAGGTCAGGTGTTAGTAGGTATTAATTATAGCACGATGTGGCGAGTGACCATTGTACACGTGTGTTCGGAATGAAGTAATAATAGTAATGTCTATTATTGTGACTATTTGTGAGTGACAGTGTGAAGGGCAATGACATCGTTTATTATAGTTCATAAAAAAGCGGCGCTTGGCGCGCGGCTACGTCGGGCGTAGTAGTGGGCAGTGGCGGGCAGTGGCGGGCAGTGGTGGGTAGTGGCCGGGGCGACTCGACGCCATGGCGCGTGACGTAGGCTAGTTTGTTTATCTCGTTCATGCTATTGCTAAGACGCATTTTTTGCGAGTTCCTATGACCTCTGTCACCTTGTCCGTCACTGTTGGCCTGCAGAATACAAAAGGTTTCGTAGATACAAGAACCACTCGCTAATTTGCAACAGATTACTCTATTTAAACGGAAAACAAAAAGAAAAATGCAACAAGAACTTGCAAAATGTTTCTCGGAGGAGGCGCAGCTCGCGCAGCTGAGGGTTCCGTAGACATGCTCGCAGCCGGCCGCTCAAAACTTTTCTCAAACATTTTGGTGGTGTGACCTAAAATCCTATTTAGTAAAATGTTTTATAAATTCATCCGACCCCAATTTCTTCTTTAATATTAATTAATACGCATACCGCATTTGAAGTTTCTCATTATGTGCGTGTAAATATGAAACACTGCAAAGTGCAAACTGTGTGAACGTGTGTGCGCACACGAGAAACGTCGCGGACTCAGCTGCACAGAACAGTCACACAATAATAATATTCAACCGTGCGCACAAGCCGTTCTCTCTAACACCCGTATTTGAAGTTGAATATTTCTCAAACTTAAATTTTTCCCTGAACCTCCACGGCATTACGAGTAGTAGGGTTTGACTCGTTCTGTACTCAAAATACTCAATCTAAATTACGGAACTCCGTAATAAAACACATGTGTCCTAGCCATGTTTGAGCTTGTTAGAATTTCCATAAGGATTTATTACGTTTCTGTAAAAGAGGTCGAAGGTTTAGTACCCCCTGATGCATACCATCCACCGTTGGGCGTCCAAGTAAAGCTACAGTCATCCGATGAAAGTGAAAGACTTGAACCTAGTAATGTGGACCGTAGTAGGGACTGGAATTTCAGAAAATGTAATCGTAATCTGCTTTACGAGCTGCTTTCTAGGGTGTCTTGGGATGCAGTTGTATCATCGAACGACGTCCGCACTAGCACTCAGGCTTTCTATGATTTTATTTACAGCTTATTTGACGCTTGTATCCCTAAAGAACGCCGAAACAAAAAGGTAACTAGAAGATATATCCTATCTGGTTTACGTCGGATAGTATTCGGGACATTAGGAAAAAAGTTAAATTACATTCTGCCTGGAAAAAGAGTAAATGTGAACATAAGGAATTCTCTGACTGTAGGTCTAGTCTAAAGTCTCGTATATCGACTGCTTATAATACCTATATTAGGCGCATCGAAGGGAATATTAGGAAAAACCCCAAAGAGTTCTGGCAGCATATATCTAACCTTAGATCAAAAAGTGGGTTTGAGCCTAGCGTCACCCACAAAGGTAAAATGCACAGTGGTGTGGCAGCTGCTGAGGCGTTCGCAGAATATTTCGCGAGCGTCTTCCAAGCTGAAAAGCCAAAGTTAGATCTCGGGAATATAGCTAATCCAAGCAACAGTAATATTAGTAATTACATTAACATTCTGAGTTCACCGAAAATGATATAAGTACTGGAATAAAGCAGCTAAAACCCGAAAGTTCAATTGGCCCAGGTAAGATTCTCCGTTGGTTCTTAAAAGAGGGAGAGGAATTTCTAGTTCGGCCCCTAAAGCACATTTTTAATTTGTCTTTAAAATCTGGAGTCTATCCACCACCTTGGAAGATTTCACGTGTGACTCCCATACCGAAATCTTCAAATAAATCTTCGGTCGATGAATATCGTCCAATAGCGATACTATGTTCTCCCGCAAAAGTATTCGAGAATGTCCTGCACCAAGGAATTTACAAGCAAGTGAAACAGTATCTGTGCAATGTGCAGCATGGCTTTTGCGAAAAAAGATCCGTCAATACTAACTTGCTTACACTAGTTAATTACATCTCTACTAGTCTTGATCACAGGCGCCAGGTAGACGTTGTTTACTTTGATTTCCTAAAGGCGTTCGACAGAGTAAACAATGACGTCTTGCTATCAAAGCTCAGCGCGATAGGTGTTGCTCCAGGGCTTCTACGGCTTAAAATGCAATTCAACAAATCAAAATGCTACGTGATGTCTTTCGGTCGAATGCGGCACCCAGTCAACTTTTTATACAAACTTAATGGAGATGTAATCACAAGAACTGATTCCATGAAAGACCTGGAAGTCATATTCGACCGCAAGCTCACTTTTCACGAACACATCACATCTACTGCCAAGGAGTCCTTCAAGCGCCTTGGCTTTGTTTTAAGGAACAGTCGGGACTTCCACAACCCTCACGTTATCAAACTTGTTTTTGGCGCATTAGTCCGTAGCAAGCTTGAGTCTAGTGCGTGCGTATGGAATCCATTTGAGAAGCAGAATGTATTAGCCTTAGAGAAAGTACAAAAAGCGCTTGAGACTGTCTTAAACTTTACTTGCGAGTAAGACAGTCTGACACTTATTACACTACGAGACGTCGACAAAACCGGTCTGAATATGTTGTGGTGTAATTTATTTAAATAGAACGGCCGAAGCCAACTAATATTTTGTAACTCAGTCACGCATCTTTCTCACAAAAATTCAAACATTCCGACATTATCACCTTCCATTCATCCGCAAACACATCAAGACATGTGTTTGAGTTCAGGAGAGCGTTAATAGCGGCTACTGTTCGAGGAATAGGCGACTTGGAATGTGCTATAGTACGGGTTGTTGGAACAGCCAGTAAGCGATGCCTTCTACTACGACAATAATTGCCCGGGAGGAACAGATTGCATATCTCATTATGCAGATCCGGATCATCAATTATCCCCCTGAGAATTTTGAGTACCACAGTCATCTGATGGCGCGACCGTCTTACCTCTAGGGAGTTGAAATTTAACCAACCCAACAGAAATTTAGTGGAATATAAATAGGGATAGAACCCGTGCGAGTGCTTATAAAGGAACCTGAGGAGCGCTTTTTGTACTTTCTCTAAGGCTAATACATTCTGCTTCTCAAATGGATTCCATACGCACGCACTAGACTCAAGCTTGCTACGGACTAATGCCCCAAAAACAAGTTTGATAACGTGAGGGTTGTGGAAGTCCCGACTGTTCCTTAAAACAAAGCCAAGGCGCTTGAAGGACTCCTTGGCAGTAGATGTGATGTGTTCGTGAAAAGTGAGCTTGCGGTCGAATATGACTTCCAGGTCTTTCATGGAATCAGTTCTTGTGATTACATCTCCATTAAGTTTGTATAAAAAGTTGACTGGGTGCCGCATTCGACCGAAAGACATCACGTAGCATTTTGATTTGTTGAATTGCATTTTAAGCCGTAGAAGCCCTGGAGCAACACCTATCGCGCTGAGCTTTGATAGCAAGACGTCATTGTTTACTCTGTCGAACGCCTTTAGGAAATCAAAGTAAACAACGTCTACCTGGCGCCTGTGATCAAGACTAGTAGAGATGTAATTAACTAGTGTAAGCAAGTTAGTATTGACGGATCTTTTTTCGCAAAAGCCATGCTGCACATTGCACAGATACTGTTTCACTTGCTTGTAAATTCCTTGGTGCAGGACATTCTCGAATACTTTTGCGGGAGAACATAGTATCGCTATTGGACGATATTCATCGACCGAAGATTTATTTGAAGATTTCGGTATGGGAGTCACACGTGAAATCTTTCAAGGTGGTGGATAGACTCCAGATTTTAAAGACAAATTAAAAATGTGCTTTAGGGGCCGAACTAGAAATTCCTCTCCCTCTTTTAAGAACCAACGGAGAATCTTACCTGGGCCAATTGAACTTTCGGGTTTTAGCTGCTTTATTCCAGTACTTATATCATTTTCGGTGAACTCAGAATGTTAATGTAATTACTAATATTACTGTTGCTTGGATTAGCTATATTCCCGAGATCTAACTTTGGCTTTTCAGCTTGGAAGACGCTCGCGAAATATTCTGCGAACGCCTCAGCAGCTGCCACACCACTGTGCATTTTACCTTTGTGGGTGACGCTAGGCTCAAACCCACTTTTTGATCTAAGGTTAGATATATGCTGCCAGAACTCTTTGGGGTTTTTCCTAATATTCCCTTCGATGCGCCTAATATAGGTATTATAAGCAGTCGATATACGAGACTTTAGACTAGACCTACAGTCAGAGAATTCCTTATGTTCACATTTACTCTTTTTCCAGGCAGAATGTAATTTAACTTTTTTCCTAATGTCCCGAATACTATCCGACGTAAACCAGATAGGATATCTTCTAGTTACCTTTTTGTTTCGGCGTTCTTTAGGGATACAAGCGTCAAATAAGCTGTAAATAAAATCATAGAAAGCCTGAGTGCTAGTGCGGACGTCGTTCGATGATACAACTGCATCCCAAGACACCCTAGAAAGCAGCTCGTAAAGCAGATTACGATTACATTTTCTGAAATTCCAGTCCCTACTACGGTCCACATTACTAGGTTCAAGTCTATCACTTTCATCGGATGACTGTAGCTTTACTTGGACGCCCAACGGTGGATGGTATGCATCAGGGGGTACTAAACCTTCGACCTCTTTTACAGAAACGTAATAAATCCTTATGGCAATTCTAACAAGCTCAAACATGGCTAGGACACATGTGTTTTATTACGGAGTTCCGTAATTTAGATTGAGTATTTTGAGTACAGAACGAGTCAAACCCTACTACTCGTAATGCCGTGGAGGTTAAGGGAAAAATTTAAGTTTGAGAAATATTCAACTTCAAATACGGGTGTTAGAGAGAATGGCTTGAGCGCACGGTTGAATATTAATATTGTGTGACTGTTCTGTGCAGCTGAGTCCGCGACGTTTCTCGTGTGCGCACACACGTTCACACAGTTTGCACTTTGCAGTGTTTCATATTTACACGCACATAATGAGAGACTTCAAATGCGGTATGCGTATTAATTAATATTAAAGAAGAAATTGGGGTCGGATGAATTTATAAAACATTTTACTATTCGGTAATTAATGGAAGGTGATAATGTCGGAATGTTTGAATTTTTGTGAGAAGGATGCGTGACTGAGTTACAAAATATTAGTTGGCTTCGGCCGTTCTATTTAAATAAATAAATAAATTACACCACAACATATTCAGACCGGTTTTGTCGACGTCTCGTAGTGTAATAAGTGTCAGACTGTCTTACTCGCAAGTAAAGTTTAAGACAGTCTGTGTACCTTGTGCGGAATATCGAGTGGTGTACCTAATAGACACTTTAACATGAGATACACTTTGTCTATAAACGAGTTTAGTGATAATATCCTACTATAGAACTGTACACTACGTGAAATCGGTGCTAACAACGGAAAAGAAAAAAATAAAGTTTTTTGTTCTAATTAAGTAATCGGCCACAAAACAACTATGTACCTATACTAATATTATAAAAAGGAAAGTTTTGTATTTTTGCTTGTAATTAATAAAATCAAAACCTATCGATCCGATTTTGAAAATTCTTTCGCCAGTGGAGAGCTACTTTATAACTGAGTGACTTAGGCTATAATTATTATTTTATTTAAAAAAAATCCAATAAGGTACCTAAACCAAAGTGTAAATAAATGACCTGTAAGTTTCCTTACATCGTTTGCGCCGCGAAAACTATTGAAGACAGAACAAAATAATGTAGGAAATAATGTAGGGTTTAAATATAAACCGGAATTTTGCTATAAAACAATTATTGTTACAGATCTAAAACTTTTTACAGTCTTTCTAGACACCTAGTCTCCATACTTTTGCCTCTCCGGAAGCTTTCAGATGCCTATTTCGTAAAGGTCTCACGGCTGGTCACGTTACCATTCGCGCACGAAGGACTCTACCTTCGCATTGCTTTCAGATCGTAGTCCACCAAGTGCGTCTTTCAAGGGAGCAAATAAATAATAGTCGCATGGCTACAAATCGGGACTATAACGGGTTGGGAAACACTGGTGTATCCCAACCCGATTCATTCAATATTTCCATCGTAAGCCGAGTTGTATGTGGTCTAGCGTTGTCTTGCAGCAATATCGCACTACGGATTGGAATATCGCGTCGTTTTGATCGTTAGGCTGATTTTTCCTTGTTTTTTAAGAGCTTACTATAGTACTGCGCAGTCACAGTTCGTTACTCAGTGAGAAACACAGAACACAGAAAGACACTAGAACTAGCTTGAGAAAATGTTTGTACCAGAACCGGTGTCGCCAAACTCACACATTTACGATTTACTCTTACTGCAAACCGGAAGATACGATTGGCTACAACAAAAATTGGGCGAAAACAAATAAAAAAAAAAAATGTTATACGAAATGCAACTTTAATGTCAACGATTTATAAATCAAATTGACAAAAACAAGAAAGAAATACATTTTGGACTACCAAGTACCGCCACTCGTCGCTAGATGGCGTTGTTCAGTATGAACTATAACATTATAAAAATAAGGGTGGTATTTGAATGGCGTATCACTGACACAAATGCAGGTCGCTACTCAAATAGTGACGTACCCTAATTCGATCGTAATAATATCGATAGTATGAAAACAAACATAAAATATAATGCGAAAAAATATCGTATGCGGTAGTATTAAAATAATGAAATTAATATGTAGTAGGGTAATTTCTAAACGTAGTAAAAAGGGTATTTATTTGCATGTAAATCAAGTACCATTTTGTTTGTATTTGTTCATTTTATACTGGGTAAATGAAATAAAATGCTGAAAACCTCGCAATGTTTTATTATTACATTGCTATTTGAGTTTAAGACAATATAAAACAGTGAAAAGATTATTATATTTGTATAATAATCTTTTCACTGTTTTATTTTGTTTGATTTTGATCAAAGAATTTAATTAAAACATTAACGGGCACTTTTAAATAATCAAGTTAGTTGCCCGTTTTAAAATTTAGGTTATGTTATTTATGTTGAATACTACGGACATATAGGTGTAACAATGTAACAAGTTTTGCAATTTCACAAATAAGAACTTAGTATAAACACGTAGTGAAAAAGGTAATTTATTTTCATTGTGTGTTTAATATTGAAAATACAAAAAAAAACTCTTTTACAAAAAAATACAACTGACTTCAAAAAAACTAAATAATGTAAAATACCTTTGATTACGGAAGTCGGTGTTTACGGTTTGGTTTCTTCATTTTTTGACATTGACTTCCGAAATTAAAGTTATTATGCATTCGTTACGAAAAGTGTGATCGGACGAAGCCGGCGACGACTAAACATAAGGTATAATTCAAACGCCCTATGTTGTTCCAAGCTCTTTAGCTAGATTTATTTAAAATGGCATCACGAATATCATCCTACAATATTTATTTTATTAACTTTATTAATTATCTGTATTTTAATACTCATACTCTCAAGTATAAATACTTTTATTTTAAAAAGGCAATGCAATACATGTCGATTGATTTTATCGATAAAGTCACGCACTATTTGGATAGCGTCAAAAGTATAGGTAGAGATGCGAATATTCCAGAAAGGCTAATGACCGGGAAAAGAAAATCAACTTTGTTTGCATGAAGTTAAGGACAATTTTTGTTTGTATGTCTTGTGCAATGTTTGACGAAATTTATTTTTTTCATTTTATTAAAATAAATTCGAAAATAATACTTACCGGTGGTATGATACACCTCCATGAGTTAGATTTTTAGTCCGACTATGGTTTTTACAGTCCAGAATGGCACAATAAGGCGTTTTAATATTATTTTATGTAAATTGTATGTTGACGTAGTCTAGTTTGCGAATGAGAGCGCTTGAATAGCAAGTGCGTATTGCAGTACTCACTAGCGGCGACAGTGCCACGCCTACTTACTATTTCCAGGTTCTTTCTGTGTTCCGTGGTGAGAAACGTCAACCGCAATTATTTGACCGCTGAGCGCTTGAGGGCGCCACATTGAATTTTGGTGATAATGTAAGTATTTTTTGATAAACACAAGTGAAGCATAATTATGATATCAAACAGGGTAAATAATAAATAATATTTATATTGCAAAGAGGTTTTAAAAAAACACTTTTACACGTCAATTCTTTTTTTGAACTTATATTTACGTGTGTGCTTAAACTTGAACAATAATTTGGAAATGTACAAGTGAAGCCCATTCAAATGATATTAAACACGACGTATTTACAATATTTTTTGTCCGCTAGAAAATTAAAAAGTAAAGTACCTTTTTTAAACTCGATTTAATTTACGCATGTACGAAATTAATTTCTTCAAGTTAAGGTCAGCTAAGCGAGGTCAATGAACTGTAGGTAGTTAGTACGCAACGACCGAAAACTACCTACAAGGTCATGAGTCAATACTTAAAGAAATTAATTTCGTACATGCGTATATTAACTCGATTTTTAGAAAAAACTTTAGTTTTTAAATTTGTCTTTACAAATCGATAGTATTTCATGTACCGAATCGACCCTACGCGGGATTAAAACGACCAAAATTTAACGGTGTATAGCCTGTTTATATTATAACCCGCCTTTGGCTTTGCCGTCGTCGAATAAAAACGGCGATTAACCTTTGTGCAGTTATAGATTTTCGAGTCTCAATCAAAGTGCGGCACAGCGGGGGATGCGCTGTGAGTTCAACTTATTTGCCGCGTACTATTATAAGATTTATTTTCAGGGCGTGTTTCAGTCGGCGCTCGATGGATGGGTCGGCACAGAGGAAGCGAGCTGCTGCCGGAACACATCACCTTCACGCTGACAGTTGGACATTGACGAGCCGGCGACGGCTACTCACGCCGACTCACACACCACCGCCACAAGGAAGTTAAAAGACCAAAATGGCTATAAAAGATGAAACGAACGAATAACGACAACGAACGAACGATGAACGTTTTTCTTTCTTCCTTTTTTTTTTATTATTGATAGGTTCGCGCTTGACCGCTATCTCACCTGATGGAAAGCGACGATACGGTCGACGATGGATCGCGCTTACCTAGAAGAAACCTATTCACTCTTGACTTAAAGATTCCCGGGTTGTAGCCATCAGGAAACAAAAGACTCCGGCAGGGAATTCCACTCCTTAGCTGTACGCATAATAAAAGTGTTCCCAAAACGCTTTGTGCGTATAGGTGGGATGTCCACCATGTACCGGTGGCGCAACGCCGTATGTCTGGTAGTCCGATAATGGAACGGGCTAGGCGGAATAAGGCTATGCAATTCCGACGCACACTCCCCGAAATGTAACCGGTAGAAAACCGAAAGGCTAGCAACTCGGCGTCGATTCTCAAGACTTTGAAGCCTCGACTCGACGAGCGCATCATTGCTAATGATCCTCTTGGCTCGCCTCTCAATAGTCTCAAGCGCATCAAGCTGGTATCGGGCAGATCCGTCCCAAAGATGAGAGCAGTACTCCATACCCAATCGCACTTGCGCTTGATAAAGTTTGAGCAGCTGATCCGGCGTGAAGTACCGTCTGACCTTTGCGAGGATTCCTAGCGTTTTTGCAGCCAGTTGAGCCTTTGCTTCGATGTATGGCCCAAAGTTGAGAGTAGATGTCAACGTTACACCAAGAAGATCAAGATGGTCGGATATCGGCACGGTTACACCCCGGAAAGTTGGAGCAGGGCTGAATTGACTCCTTTTAGCGGAAAATAGACACGCCTGGATTTTAGCAGCGTTGAACCTGACCAAATTGGCATCACCCCATTCCGAGACAGCCTCCAAGGACAAACTCAACCGCTCAACCATAGCCTCTCTAAGAGACCGGATCTGGGACCCACTAGCTCGTGCACTGGACATGTAACTCTCAGCAACAGTACTGTCGTCTGCATACCCAAAGGTACCGGGTTTAAGCAGATCGTTTATATGCAGCAAGAACAATGTTGCCGAGAGCACTGACCCCTGAGGGACCCCGGCATTAATGGTCATTTGACCAGACGAGCAACCATCGATGACCACTTGGATGGACCGGTCCATCAGGAAGTCTGCGATCCAAGCACACAATCCAGCAGGTATACCGAAAGAAGGAAGCTTACTAATCAGGCTTTCGTGCCAGACCCTATCGAAAGCCTTCGAGATGTCGAGTGAGACGGCAAGCGCTTCCCCGTGCCTCTCGATGGCCTCACTCCAGGTGTGGATGGCATACGCTAGAAGATCACCAGTTGACCGATTTCGGCGAAATCCGTATTGTCGGTCACTTAGGATATCATTGGCTTCTAGGTATGCCAGGAGCTTACTGTTGAGTTCACGTTCCATTGTCTTGCAGAGAATGGACGTTACTGAGATTGGCCTATAGTTAGCTGGGTCAGCACGACTACCCTTTTTGGGCACGGGCTGTACATTAGCTTGCTTCCATGCGGTCGGCACTTTTCCGGTCTCAAATGAGAGCATAAATAGGCGTGTCCTGACACGCCTATTTAGGCTCTTGAAGACAGTCTTTTCTTTCTTGCAAATACCACTTGCTTTCTTGGTAGCGTGAATCTAAACACGTGTGGCCGCGTCGTGCTCGCGGCATCAGCGGAGTGCCAAGACATTGCTGCTGACTGGCTGCTCTTTGAGTACTGTGTGTTGCATTTGTCCAGTACAGAACAGACAGGCAGGATGTGGCGGGGCCGAGTGGCGGCCGCGCGGAGCTCGCTGCTGTTCGACTTGTTTGCGGCCGCATTACTTCACAATGGACAATCATTTCACATCACGCTAATTTGTGCTAATGTGCACATTCGTTTACATCCAATTGTATGATCATTCTATTTCATGCAAGCGTGTTGTATTTTTAGCAAACAGATTCTTTTTTAAAACGGTGCGATGTTCTTTCAGTTTAGTCAAATGTCACATCAACCGTATCTTTTCTTAAATTTTTATTTTAGGTGAGAAATTACCTAAGGACTTCTCCCGTTCTAGGGCGGAGCGGGATGGCGTGTCAGACATCTACTGACTAAAATCACACATGTCCTTCAGTTGTCCTTTGCATTTTAAGTCCACGGTTTCCTTTTCAGAAAATGCATGCGGCCTAGCGGACCTTGGCCCAGCTACGGTTTACTCCCATCTCTTTGAGGCGCGCGTGGAACTACGATCTACGTGCCGTTATCAACATGACCACGGTCCGGACGGTTTCCGGACGGCCGAACGGCGAACTACCTATTGCTTGATGTCCAAAAGCCCACGTCTACGGTGGCTGGTAGTCCTCCGGGCGTTCCTCGTTTGTTAGCTGCGGTTGGGTTTTTAAACACTTAATGGGTATTTACTTTATTTTAAACTTGTGTGTGACCAAATATTTTAAATACTCGTATACAATTTGGTGCCATTGAGCTGGTCTGATGATGGAGCTCGAAGGTAAGAACCCCCGGAGGACACGGTGGAGCACACTGTAGAGGTGTGCCCCGCCTGGGCGGAGCATCACCGTGTCCTCGTGGGGGCGATCGGCGGCAGCGATCTCTCCCGCCGGGCCTTGGTTCAGGCCATGGTCCGTAGTGAGGAGGGATGGCAGGCGGTCGCCTCCTTCTGCGAAGCAGTAATGCTAGCAAAGGAGGAGGCCGACCGCATCAGGCAGAGGCAACGGGGCGCTCGCCCCAGCCGCCGCCGGGATTCCGATCCCGATTTCCGGCCACCGTAGGCGCGGGCTTGCGGACGGCGTGCAATGGGTAGCACGCTGTCCGATCGTCCGGTAACCGACCGGACCGAGCCCAAGTCGTCGACGGCGCGTTCTGTTCCCGCGCGCCTCAAGGAGCTGTCAGCACACCGAAGAGGCCCAGCCTGCTAACTGCAGGCAGGCAGGGTCGAAGCCTACTGGGGTCATGGGTTAGTTCCGAAAGGAATGCTCGGCCCCGGCACGATAGGCTACGAAGGAACGGGGTAGGTTTTTAGTCAGTAAGAGTCTGACACTACTTCCCGCTCCGCCCAAGGGTGGGATTTGTCATTGGATGATTTTACCTACCACAAAAAAAAAAAAAAAAAAAGGTAAGAACCCTGGATTGCTTATTAACATAGTAAACCCATCAAGTTTGGGCTCATTAGATTTGTCTAGACCAGTTCTAGACATTTCTCATGGTGACAAGGACCTGATGCTAAAACTGGGAGCTGGCTGATGGAACTTTGGAATACCTACTAGTAAACCCATCCCAACTATTACTGGGTTTAATACCATGACTAATGAAAACATTATTATAAAGTTAAGTTTACCACTAGTTTATGAACTATCTTGACCGGCGAGTACCAACCTATAGTACCAACTTACAATACTAATATATTTGTGGTTGGCTTTGTATTGTGTTAGATTTTAATTGTGTGTTATTTCATATAGAAATCGTTAAAAATGAATATTAATACGATTGATTTGATCGATCTCGATGATATGAATATGTTGGAACCGTCTCGGCGATCTTACGGACATTGTTATCATGAGCATTCTGATGAAATTGAGTAACGAAGATATACCTACGGCGACTGGCCACTCTAGAGGGGTTAATGCATCACTGCCGTAGTCAATAATATTTTTCATTGTTTTCCACTTTTTACTGTAACTCACAATTACATACTCAACAATACAACAGACGCAACTTCAGCGTAAATAAACCAACATGTAACACTTAACAGTCACAATAAATAGTAAATTATTAATTAAAAAGTACGCAAAATATAAACAATGATCTGATCTGATCAAATTGATGCGTGTCACTGACATTTGCGAGTCGTTGCACTTCACGCTGGAAATGTAAAAATATGAAAACTTGATTATAAAAAGCGCGTCAAAAGTACGATTTTTGAAAGAAAAAGATAAAGAATCCTGTTACATAGACAAAGATAAAAATTTGCGACATATTTTAGTACTTTTAAATAATTATTTTTATCATTTACTACAGCAATATTTAAAGAAACGGAACTTTTGCTTCAAATTAAGACCGTATGAATGAATGAAAGAATGCCATTTCTGTTTCTTATCTACTATTGAAACTACAGTCTCTCTATAGTACAAGTACTACCAGATCCTCGAATAGTCTTAGTTTTGTAAAGGTGCTCCCTCACCGGGAGCATTCACGTGTACAGTAACATTATAGATTCGACTATGAGCATCACATTACAATACTACCTCCCTGACTGACGAGCATTCGCGTGTACAACAAGATGACAACAAGGTGGTGATTACAAGGTGTGCATTGCAATGCTCGGTTCTTTTTCTTCACTGATGTAATGCTCAAACCTGTAACGTTACATTACACTTGAATGCTCCCGGTGAGGGAGCATCTTTATAAGAACACAATTTACTGTAACAAACCAAAATCTTTTGGTCTTGGATCAAACCTACTAAAGCATTTTTATGTAATAAGACGGTTACGGTATTAAAATATTATGTCGTATATTTATATCCATTTTTAACGATTTTTAAATGGAATAAGACACGATAATAACCACATATATATTCCCTTTATTTCTTGTATCACATATTTTTTTACATTTCTAAATATTTTTAACA
The DNA here is from genome assembly GCA_958295575.1 of Leucania comma. NCBI lineage: Eukaryota > Metazoa > Arthropoda > Insecta > Lepidoptera > Noctuidae > Leucania > Leucania comma. The sequence continues at coordinate 264,670 of OY282482.1, read as the reverse complement.
AACATATAAAAAAAAAAAAACTTTAAAAATATAAAAAATAGTGTCCCACCGGTATCGGGAACAGGGTCCAAGCTACCGGTGGCCAGGGCTCCAGAGAAAGGAACCTCCTAACAATACGAGCCGTGTCCAGGAGTACCGCTTTCTGAATCAAGCCCTTGATCCAGCCGCCTAACGAGAGCCTCCTAAAGTGTTGGTCGAGGCTCTTGGCTATTAAGCCATTACCCGACACGACTATCGGTACAATGATCGCCGAATCCACTTCCCACATGTCGACAACCTCGCGAGCCAAGTCAATATACTTGATTTGTTTATCTTTCTCGGCTTTCACGAGGTTCTCGTCATGCGGAACGGATATGTCAACAATCATTGCACGCCTCTCGTTTCGGTCCACCACCACTATATCAGGCTTATTGGCTCCAATAGTCCTGTCCGTGATGATGGACCGATCCCAGTACAACGTGATATGACCATTATCAAGAACTGGGTCGGGCTCATACCTGTAGTACGGCACTTCCGATCCCACAAGAGAGTATTTCAAAGCAAGTTGCTGATGGATAATCTTGGCTACAAGGTTGTGCCTATGCAAATACTCGCCGTTAGCCAGACGAGAACAACCGGAGATAATGTGACGAATTGATTCTCCCGGACGGTGACACGCCCGACAGATGTCAACCGTGCCGTCCTTCACAATAAATCTCCGGTAGTTATTCGTCATGATAACTTCGTCCATAATTGCAGAGATAAAACCTTCGGTTTCCCCAAAGAGGTCACCGAAACGCAGCCAAGCTACGGACGCTAATTGGTCTACATCGGGCCCGTGAAGGGCCCGGAAAAAGCGTCCGTGAAGTTCCTTGCTCTGCCATACTTCCCTGCGATCGTTAGTGTCAAGCACTACCGGTTTGCGCCAGTTCTCCTTAGCCAAGGAGAGCGGGGTGAGTCCCTTATCCACTGCCACTACATCTCGATGCATACCCACGTCGGCAGCTAGGAAATACTCCCTAAGACTGCATACCTCGCGGTTGTGAAGGGTCTTGGCATTTAAAAAACCTCGACCGCCACACTTCCGCGGGATATACAGTCTCATCACCGACGATCGTGGGTGATGCATTCGGTATGCAGTCAGCAGTGTTCGGACCCGCCTATCCAGGGCGTCAAGTTCCGTTTGAGTCCATTTGAGTACGCCGAAAGAGTACATCAATACCGGCATGACCCAACCGTTCAAGGCGCGCACCTTGTTTCCGCCTGAAAGAAGGCTATTGAAAACCTTCTTCTGACATATATATTATTATTATGACCCGGCAAACTTCGTATCGCCTACGCGCCTGATGAGGATAACGGCATCTACCAGAACCAGCATAATTCATTTCAAAATTACATATTTTAATAAGAGATGGCTTTGTATTCGATTTTTATTGTCCGTGGATTTTTCAATTTTTTTTTTCACCGCTTAAACCTTTCCTGGACTATTACGAATATTTCAAGACCAAAATTAGCCAAATCGGACTAACGAACAGCTATTCATTTTTCCAAATAAGATTAATATCGAAGTTGGTACAATCGTTAAACTAGGGACTTCGGCAGTTTAACTTCACTTATGTAGATAGTTCAGAAACTAGTGATAAACTTCATTTTATAATACCGTTTTCTTTATTCATGGCATTAAACCTAGTTATAGACCCGAACTACAGTTATTTAGACTTGTTGGTCTTGGATTAAACCAGAGCTAAATGTTGTAATAAGATCGATTTTGGGCTCATTAGATTCGTCTTGACCAGTTCTATACATTTCATTTTGATGACAAGGACGGTGGGGAGTTTTCTTAAATTTTTAATTTTAGAGTAATAATTACAAGTAAACACAGGGTGGTTCTCATTACTTCGTGCTACTGAAACCCACGTGTTCCTCTACTAGGTACACGACGCCCATAACGTCAAAGCTACGAAATGCCATGATGCTAGTACTAGATCAGAGCTACGAAACCACTACGACACCGCTTTATCAGAGCTACGACACCGCTATGATACCGCTACGACATCGCTACGACACCTCTACGTCACCGCTACGACAGAGCTACGGCACCGCTACGACATTGCTCAGTGTGTCACAGTCACGAGCCACAGGTCACAGTTCACAGGTTGCGTCCTTTTCTAAATGTCGACTCATCAACATTCTGCCGATCGCAGGATTCATGATCAATTTCTATGATCTGGCCACGATATACATACAATCATAAGTAAGACTGACGATCATTACTGCCATGCACCGAAGTCCAGCCGCGAGTGCGCATTATCCTCGAATAACGTCTAAGAACAACTGCACGCTGACAGAAGTGCCGGTGACTGTGTGCAGCGCTCACCCCGCAGCCGCCGCCTGCACTGAGCGCGACTACTTCATTGTCCAATCTAGTTCACCGGATAAATATAGCGCACTGGAGCGCCGCCGCCGCCGCGCGCGGCCTTCGCGGGGTCATGCTGGCCCGGTACTTGCAACGAGCAGCGCTCTCTTCATGTTCCACATCACGCTCAGAACTGTATCTGTGCAGCACCTGCACACAGACACAAATATATAATTCTTCTTCTTTTCGAATCGACGATAAACTCGTTAAACCATGTTAAACTGTTGGGGCCCAGCAGGTGGCTACGTTAATTGCAGCATCCCTGGCACTCATATAAACCCTCCATAGTGCAGGTGCATGGGCACTTAGGGCACTCCACCATGTGGCTCATGTTTTGCACAGGGGCACCGCACTCACATAGGTATAATACTCTACTCAATGTATTATAAATATTAATATGATATTTAATAAATGTCATTAATTAAAGTGTTTTGAAATGAAATTCACTACTTACATAAACATGTTTACAGAACAGTTTGGCATAAAGCGGACATAAATACTTATTGTAAGGACCGGAATGGTTTCTTCCGCACTGCTGTTTTGAGTAGGTAGAGTCCAACTAAAAAGTAAAATAACAGCTATATAGCGGGTATTGTTATTTCTGAATGGTCGGTTGGGCGATCAATATTCTTATAGTATGAATCATGATGATGTATTAAAGATATGAAATTAATAACGTGCAATATACATAAAACTTTATCGTCCGAATAATACTAAACGGTTCTGCAGCAGAAGACGGGTGAGCGCAGTGCGAGTGCGCTGCGACACGCGGCGCGATGCTCGCGCGCACGCAAGCGGGCCGCGCGCCCGCAGAACATACTCTTAGGTGAGTACGCGAGTCACTCTTCACTCCACTCGTCCATACTGATCCCAACAATGATAAAAGTTCGAGTGAGCTAGTCCCGCGACCAACCACTTGAGTAATACAATAATAAGATGTCATGAATTAATATTAAAATGTTGCCCAATCTGTTGAATGTCCTAATTCGCGGTTCGGTGGCGGGAGGCTGGCGACGCGGCGAGCGCGGCGCGGGCGCACTAGCTTGTGCAGCTATTTACGTGCTGCGATGAATCACTGCTAGGGCTAGCTATCTCTTAAACATTGGACTAGAGTATAATATTAAATTTAAGCACTGAAATTTCACTTAGGAAGAGTTTATTTTAAGAAATTAGTTATACTAATACTCGTAGATAAGTAGGCCAATAATACAAATGATTTACAACTTTTAAATATGTGGTTTCAGTGCAACCTACTCACCATAAATATAGCCAAAACCAATTACATACATTTTTCCGCAAAAAATAAAAATATATTACACAACTCACAGTTAACTATAAATAATCAACCAATAAAAAAGTTGACCACGAAAAATATCTTGGACTAATTTTAGATAACCACCTGAACTGGAAATTGCACTTAGAAAGGGTTAAGTCGTCTCTCACGGGAGCCCTACGGGGTGTTGTTCGATGCCTTCCTCGTCAAGTACGTTATGATATATATTACGCTCTTATAAAACCTCACTTGGACTACCTAATAGAATTATTGAACGATTGCATCACTGCTTATCATCAGGTAGGATTGCAGCCAAGTGCTTGTTTATAAAAAAATATAAAAAAAAAGTATGGGGAACAGCGGCCAAAACCAATATTCAAACACTACAAATATCACAAAATAAATTAATAAAAACACTTTTCCACTATGATTACAGTACACCAACTCAAAAAATATGCAGTGAAACTAAGCTAATGAATATATCACAAACGTACTTAAATAATAATTGCATTCTAATAAGAAAAAAACTTAATAAAAACATTCATACACAAATACATTTTCTGAAAAAAACATCAAATACACAAAATTAGGCTTACCCCCGATTTCTGATTTAAGCATTTGAAGTTGAGAATTACTCAAACTCTACTTTAGCCTGCAAACCTGTCAAAATTTGGCATTTAAGTATGGTTTGAGTCGTTCTTAACTCAAAATACTCAATTCAGAAACCCGCCATTAGAAACACAAATTACATACAATTGTACCCACCACGCACAAACTATGCAAACAAAATGTACGAAGGTGCTGCGCTGTATAATAAATTAACAAATAATATTAAAAATGTAAAGTCAATGTCAGTATTTAAAAAATACTTAAAATTACACATCTTTAACAAACCGAGCGCACCTTAGTATATGCCACTTCCAGTTGTTCGTACTCCGTGTATGTTTACGATTTAACTATGCAAGTATTTATCGACTACCCTCCACTTTCTGGATTATTTCTTTTAAATCGTAATTGATTCAAAACTGTTACTGTACGCTTCCAATAATGTTTGGAAATTAATTTAAGTTTTCTCATGTAAGTGAATTGTAAATTCTTATGGGAAAATAAAGATATCTCAAACGGGAACCGCTGACCTGCACAGTGGCGTGCCTGTGTTGCTAGTACGCACGTACACAAAGTCTAGTGAGTGATTTATCAACATGTAATTATCAAGGATTTCAAGAAAAAAAACGTACTTTTTTATCCTAAAATAATGAAAATTCATTTTATGATTAAACAATCACTTAGTTTTAAAAATAAGTGTTTTTTTTAATCAATCGATTCAGTTGCTTACAAGGGTGGTCTCGAAAGTGTCCGACCTTATGTGAAAATAGCACTTGTCGATAAAAGCAAATGAATGTAGTTGGACATCTTGATAGTTTTAGCCATCTTGGACGTTTAGTGGTTATTTGACAGTTTTTCAGAGAGTGGATGTGAGATGCAGAAAAAGGAAATGATCCTGTTTCACCAAGATAACGCGCCGTCTTACACCTGAGCGGTTGCCATGGCGGAAATGCACGAATTGCGGTTTGAACTGCTTGACCATCTGCCTTCCTCAGCAGATCCAGCCCCAAGCAACTTATCATTTTGTTCATTCTTCTAATACCTAATTGCTCTTGAAGGATAGATATTTTCATTAATAGGAGAGGAAAAACACACCGTAAACAATTATTGGGCACGCCATACTTATGGCGTTATAAATTGATAGTGTTTCATGTACCGAATCGATCCTCCACGGGATTAAAACGACTAAAATTTAAAGGTGTATAAGTTTATATACATGATAAAAGGAACAGGCAGGCAAGAGTGGAAAAGAAGAAGAAGAAGAAACCCTGTTCCCGTAACCAGTGCGGTACCGCACCGAGTGGTCCGAACATGCTGCTGCGTCCTGCTGTGCCTACGACGCAGCTATACATTTCGCGCCTGCATCACTACACGAAGGTTGAGGAAGTCGTGGAGTATTTGAAAGTGAAGACCAACTGGACTCTGAGGGTCGTAAGGTTGGAGGCGCGCCACGACGTCAACTTCAAGTCGTTCGTGGTACGAGTTCCAACCCAACAGCTACAGACCTTCTTAAAAGAGGACTTCTGGCCGAAAGGTGTCGTATATCGACGTTTCCGCGGACGGTTACACGACACCACGCAGCGCAACACGACGCCGACTACATTACGTGTATAAATTATAATTAAATAAGTTTTGTTTTTATAATATGTATTAGTTTATTATTGTTTAAGATTATTTTATGTATTTTTTTTTCTATGGGCCTCCGATGCCTGAAAATAAAATTATTATTATTATTTATTTATTATTTATAATTGTAAGAGCATTTTATATAACAATTGGTGCGTCATGAGCATGATCAGTGAAGGTCTAGAATCCAAGTTCAATGTTTTGTGATGCTTCAATAACGTACAGGATATCTTTGTACGGAAATATTTGTAGTGTGGGGCACGAAGAAACCTTTTCTCAACCATTTCTATGGCACTCATAAGTGTCACCATCAGCAGTGAACTGCGCTTGCACCCTTCCCTACTGCCATTAGCTATAACTCGTATGTCTGCAATGTGCAGTGCTATTCTCTACGACAACAGCCTTGAGCGCAGCGCTGCCTGTCTGAATCAGTATTATTTTAATACGGAATATGTTGGTTAGGTGTAGTTTGTGCCAGTGGCACCGACGTCGGTGCCGTCGCGTTATGCACAGCGCCAGTGAGAGCCGACATGGAACTGCTCGGCCTGTCGGCCCGCCGCTCTACGGCACATGAGCGAGCGTCTCGCAGAATGGGAAATAAGTAGTTAATAGAACCTCGTCCGAAGTAATTGTCCGTATCGGTGCCAGCGTTACTCCATAGCACCGAACCAATGATAGCAAGCGCGCAGAATGTCGGGAACTGGTACTATCGACTACTCAGTACTTTATTATTTCGTAGGCATTAGGGCTGGAAACTGGTCTATCAGATTAGGCTTCCAGCTTAATCCTTCTTAAATTATCAAAACGGAAATGTTAAAAATTAAAAACTGTGTGTGAAAAAGTGAACTTCTTTGTAAAAATGCAATGTTGCGGGGTAGTAAGTAACCTCCACCTGCGCCGGCACGTCCGCGGTCGTGGTCGGGACTGTTGATCTGATTGTTGCTTACTGGAGACCAACACCAACTCGAGCATCAGTCTCCCTAGCACTGGTTGGCTGCTGATAAACTTTGCAACATTGTGTTAAAGTCAGTAATTGGGTTTCACTGGATGCCATGTGACAACGCGTGTGACATGGCCAAGATGGCGGGACGTGAATAACTCCGTTCAAACGGAGTGGCCCAAATTTTTTGATCAGATACAAAAGTATAACTAAATAAATTAAAACGGGGCCTTTGTCCTCAAGTGAATGAGACAATACAAGCTAATTAGACGAAACCGGGCGCCGCCGCACCCGCGTGGTGATCGGAATTAGGTCGGCGGAGCAACGCTCCACTCAGACGCGAGGGACCTCGCCGCAGCACGCGCCCGCGCCCGCGCCTGCTGACAGACGCGCCACAGAGCGTCTGCACTGACGCTCACTACAAGTGTTTAGCTAACTTAGGTATACACAACTATAAACAACGTGGTAAATGGGTTGACAAGACCCTGATGGATCCGATGCTTGGCTCGGCGTCATAGCATCTTATAAGATAATGCACCCGCTGCTATTGCTTTCAGCAGCAGCTGACTCCTTTTACTCCTGGGTGACATCGTGGGCTAAATGTGAAGTTGCTCAGGCAGAAAAATCAGAGATGCTCACTGTTCTGGCGAATTAAACAGAACCGGATCTAATGGCAGTTATAGCCATCAGATGGAAAGACCCAGTCACACAGCTACCACTGCCTTCGATGATGGATTCAATAGCAAAAAGTTTCGTCAAGACCATAGAAATAAAAAAAAAAAAAACAGGCCAGGACGCAAGACAAGATTAAAGTAACGGATTAGTTGAACTGGTTCTTAAAGACGTAATTCTACTATCTATAATAATACGAGTATGGAAGGAAATACGCATAATTAACGAATGTCAGCCTGACATGGCAGAACCAGATTGACGTCAAATGAACAAAAACCAGATGTTATGAGCGCGGGGGGCAGTGGCGCGGGCGCGTCGAGTGAGCGTCCTTCAGCCGCAGTCGCGGCACACACAGAAAACTGCACATTGTACCGCTAAATGATCCGAGAGGCTGCGGCGTCATCTGGTTTGCCCAAAATTCTATCGATTTTTTATTTTAATGATGGTGCTACACTGTACCACAACATCGATTTCTTAAACAAATCGTGAATTTTAGGCGAAATAAATAGGTTGTACGTTTTGCCCAGTTGTACTGCGAGCGTTGTCAATCAGAGGCAATCTTGCCATTGCTGAAGCAACGCTTGTTGCGTTTGGTCCATGAATGGTACGTAAATTTGGTCTAAACGTTTCATCATAATTTAAATAAGAACTGATATTCAGGCAGTGAATACTTTCCAACACATCGACCGTGACATTTATTTCCTGTTTTAGATTACACGGTCGATTTGTCACTTGTGTCCACTTACTTTTTTTTTTTGTTTTCGGCAAATGTTTTCGACAATGTCAATTGTCCTTATTTGAAATGTTAAAATATTTCCTAAGTCGGTTAGTAATTGGTTTAGTATTTTCTGTCTAATCTGTATTATAATGGAGGAACTGACTGACATCAACGCACTTCAAACACCGGGACTAGGAGCGTGAACATTTGCACTAGGCTGCCTTCTATGACGTAGCGAGCAATAAGAAAGGGATCTTCCGAAATTCAGCGCGATTCCATACGCGGCTAATAAAACGCCTAGCGGCACAATGGCCGTCTTTGGTTGAGCAGGGAGAAAAAAACAAAAATCCGTTACCGCGTATTCAAGGGCGATCGCATTCATTCAATTTATATGCCGCATATTGTATCGAGGAACCTACATTCAACCGGACGAATCCGCTGCCAGTAGCTAGTTGCTAATAGATAATACAGTTATAAGCCTGTAAAAATATTAGTAATAGGTATAATTATGTAGCAGTAGCGGCGGTTGTTCAGGTCAGGCCATGGACACAATTGTCTGCTGTCTCATCTCGTCATAAGCCATGTGTTCGATGGTTGAACACGCTTGCCTAGAAGTATTCAATATTGACTTAAACACCCCTAGGTTGTAGCTATCAGGAAACACAGAGTTCAGTATGGAATTCCACTTCTCAAGAGAACTTAGATTCACTATCATTAAAGAAAGATTTGAAATTACAGAAAGAATTGATAAAGTACTAAAAAGGTACTTTTGAAAGCGATGCAGTTCGAAGAGAATACTTGTCTGCCATTCACACTTGACACTTGATTTACAAGTGTAGAAGCTGAAAAAACCTTTTTGGCCACAGGCTTTGCTATTAGAAGTCGACCTGCAGATCAACTATTTGTTTCCTACGATCCTTTTTTTAAAATCAAAATTGATTTCTTATAATGTATGAGTGTAATTAATATTAAGACAATTATTAATTTTTTTATTACTGATAGGTTCGCGTTTTACCACTATCTCACCTGATGGTAAGCGATGATGTAGCCGACGATGGAGAACGCTCGCCTAAAAGTATTCTATTCATTCTTGACTTAAAAGAGCCCTAGGTTGTAGCTATCAGGAAACACAGACCCCGGCAGGGAATTCCTTTCCTTGGCTGTACGCACAATGAATGTGTTCCCAAAATGCTTTGTACGTATGGGGAGAAGTTTTACTATGTACCGGAAGCGCAACGCTGCACGTATAGTGGTCCGATGGTGGAACGGACTTTGCGGAATTAAATTGCGCAATTCTAACGCTCACTCCCCGTAATGTAAACGATAGGAAACGGACAGCCGGCGTCAATTCTCAACACTTTTTTTTAACTCGACAAGTGCATTATCACCGATTATCTTCTCAAGTTGATATTTGGCAGACCCATCCCAAAGATGAGATCGATACTCCATTCACGATCAAACTTGCGCTTGTTAAAAGTTGAGCAGGTGTTCCGGTGTGAGGATTGTCCTGTCACGGTCGCCATGCAAGGATTGGCGATAGGATCGAAAGGAATCGAATGAATGCTGTTGTAAGAATGTCCGTTTATTGGGATATCATGCCATTATATAGAGTGACTGGTAATTAGTGAACGATACTTAAACACGTGATTGTAGTCATGATAACAAACAACTTTTACTATGGAATCAAAAATAACTAAAAAAAATCAGCCAAGTTCAGTAGTTGAAGTTGTTTGTTATCATGACTACTATCACGTGTTTAAGTATCGTCCACTTATTACCAGTCACCCTATATATTATGTAATTACAATAGTCTTAGATAAAAAAGCAAAAAAACTAAAACCCGACTACGACAAAAAAGAACGCTAAAAATCTAAATCAATAAGTAAGAAAATTGAAAATTCTAATAATAAAATAAAAGCTGTCTGGAAGGTGATAAACAAAGAAACTGGAAAGACAAACCAACGAGATCGGAACGAAATATCCCTAAAAATTTATACTTAAATCATCTCAGATAGGTTAAAAGTGGCTGAGATGTTAGAAAACTTTTTCACCAATGTTCCAATAGAAGTTACAAAATCTCTCCCTTCTTCATCTTTGATAGCTGAATCTCTTGTAAAAGAACATTTTACTAAGGATATACCAACCTTTGAATTTAAGCGTATCTCTGTTGATACAATTAAAAAACATTCCGAAGCCTTGGTCCCAGGGCCCCGGGTGCCATTTTCACATAACCTTTGACCCCAGTAGGCTTCGGCCCTGTCGGGCCCCTACAGTTTGCTGACAACTCCTTGAGGCGCGCGGGAACAGTGCGCGCCGTAAACGACTTGAGCTCGGACCGGTCTGTTACCGGACGGACGGACAGCGAGCTACCCATTGCCCGCCGTCCGCGAGCCCGCGCCTACGGTGGCCGGAAATCGGGATCGGAAACCCGGCGGCGGCGGCGGCGTGTACGCCGTTGCCTGATGCGGTCGGCTTCCTCCTTTGCTAGCATTACTGCTTCGCAGAAGGAGGCGACCGCCTGCCACTCCTCCTCGCTCCGGAGCATGGCTTGAACCAAACCCCGGCGCGAGAGATCGCTGCCGCCGATCGCCCCCACAAGGACACGGCGATGCTCTTCCCAAGCGGGGCACACCTCGACTGTGTGCTCCACCGTGTCCTCCGGACGCTCCGCACAGTGGCGACATCCGGGCGTCGTCTCCGCACGAATCTTGTACAGGTACGGACCGAACTTGCCGTGTTCGGTCAGCACCTGCGCCAAACGGAAGGTGACGACGCCGTGGGGCCTTTCCAGCCACGCCTATAGGACTTATGGTGTATATCCATTAAGGTTCTTGGAGATATTATTGATACAATTGCTCCTGTCATAACAGGCATATTTAATCAATGTATAAACAGCGGCGTATTCCCTGATTTAATGAAACATAGTAAAGTAGTACCAATCTTCAAATCAGGTAGTAAGAGTGATCCTTCTAATTATAGACCTATATCTGTGCTTCCAGCATTGAGTAAAATTTATGAAAAAATCATACTCGACCAGATGTTGTCACATTTTAATTTAAATGGAATTTTGCATGGTCCTCAGCTTGGCTTGACGAAAGGAAGGTCAACGACGGATGCAGGAGTGAAACTCATCAGTCACATTTTAGAATCCTGGGAGAAGTCCCATGATGCTATTGGCATATTCTGTGACCTCTCAAAAACATTTGACTGCGTTGACCATAATACTCTGATCTGTAAATTACATCATTACGGAATTCGTGGTCGAGCCGCTGATCTTGTTTTTTCCTATTTATCTTACAGGCAGCAAAAAGTCACCATTAATGGGGCAACATTCTCGGGATCTTTAGTAAAGATGGGCGTGCCTCAGGGATCAATTCTTTTACATGATGGCTAGTTTATCCCATATAATTATTTTTGCTGATGACACTTCCCTTATTTTTAAAGTTGATAGAAAGGATGCGAATGTTATGCATGTCAACGAAAGTCTGTCTGTTCTTTCTAAATAGTTTGCAGCTAATATCCTTCTTTTAAATGTGAATAAAACTAAATGTATATTTTCACTAACAAATGTCCCTGAAATTGGCGTCAGTTTAATTCTTGTCGGCAAAAAACTTGATGTCATTACGGAAACTGTTTTGTTAGATATCGATTCTAAATTGCAATGGGGCGCTCATATTAAACCTCTCTCAGGTAGACTAAGCTCAGCTGCTTACGCAGTAAGAAAAATAAGACAATTGACAGATGTAGCCACAGCTAGGTTAGTCTACTATGCTTATTTCCACAGTATTATGTCTTATGGCATTTTATTGTGGGGATCTGCAGCTGATTTAGACTCAATTTTCATATTAAAAAAGAGAGCGATCCGGGCTATTTATAAAATGGGTCCTCGCGAGTCCCTCAGAGATAAATTCAAAGAAATCGATATACTGACTCTGCCTTCTCTTTATATCTTGGAAAGTATTTTGCATTTTCGTAAAAATTTTGGACTTTTTAAAATTAGAAGCAATCTTCATAACAAAAATACGCGCAGTAAACACGAAATTGTTTTACCCAAATGGAGGTTAGCTAAGACCAGCAAGTCATTTTTAGTAAAAAATATAGGTACGCTTCTATAACAAGTTGCCAAGAGCAGTAATAGAACTTAGTGAGGAGTTCAAAATCCACATTAAGTGTGTCCTAACCAAAAAAGCATATTATAAGGTTAAGGACTATGTCGAAGATACGCTTGTTTGGTAATGACTGCTTCTGCACATGTGGCCCCATGGTAACTCATTCATATTGTGTCTATTAATTGCTCCATCTTTGTTTCAATTTGTTTTTTATTTTATTTTTTTGACACATTACTTTTGCAATATTATTTATATTATTTAGACCTCAACTATCACAAATTCATTAGTAATTTATTTTATTAGCATCTCGTAGTGTAACTGGTGATAGTTGTAATTATTTATTTTTTCTTGTTTTGTATTTTTTTCTTTATATACTTAGCTTTTCTTTACAATGTGAATGTGAGAACACTGTAGACTTCGAATTCCTATTACAAGTCACTTTCTTTGTATTATTATGATTATTTTTATTGTGCTTTTGGGCACAATATTGACTGGTTTACACTGTCCTTACATAACCTACACTATTTTTTAAAAGAGTAACCATGGAGTTTCTTGCTCGTTCTTCTCCATAGGAAACGACCAATTTGGAACCGTGCACTAGCTTCTGACGTTTTATAAGTGCCCATGTAGGCCTATGTAAAATAAAAACATTTTGACTTTGACTTGACTTTGAATGTCCACCTCGTGCTCAATGTGCAATGTGCTCTACACACGATCGAACTTGCGCTTGATATTTGAGCATCTGTTCCGGCGTGTAGTACGTGTGTACATAAAATACCCTATAACAACAGTAGGTACTTGTGAAGACGAAACAAACGAGCCCAAACACGATGGGGTTTTTAATCAATTCAATTAATTTCATCTTGATCGGAAATTGGGTCAAATTTAACCCACAACATTTATTTACAGACTGAGATCGGGAATATATTTGACCTAATGGACTACGGACTCCAGGTATCGAGATGCAGTATTTAGGAGTCTCATTTCAGTACATGCGAAAATGTTTTCATCATTCAACGTGTTTAGATGCGGGCAAAGGGCTAGGTATAGTGGAGTAATTAGTATCGTTAATACTGCTTCACGTCAGTATACTCCAGTTCAGCTATACCAATTTTATGAAAAGCTATCAGAGTATCTGGTCGCTACGAGCTCGCGCCAAGTCTACCGCTATCAGATAACAAGAAAAACAAATTGCAATCATGATCTAACGGTAATGACTTTCGCCCGCTCGAGTGTCGGCAGCCTCCGGACTGCGGACGCCATCAGCCGCCAAGGAGCAATGGTGCGGATGCGCTGCGCCGGCAGGAGGTGAGGGGCGGCGCGGGCAGGGGGGCGCAGGGGCGGTCAAGGCCGCCGGCGCACGCGGCGCCCGGTCCCCAGCGCCGACTCAGTTCGCCCCGCGGTCCCCCAGCCAACAGTCGTTCCGCACGTCAGTTCTCGCGAGTGAAGTGTGTGTGTTGTACAGTTACGTGCCGTGGCGCAGCAGCAGGTCGTCGACCGCGCGAGTATGAGCTCGCGCCCGCTCCGACCGCCGCTCCTGCCTCTCTGATCAGCGCTCGGGTCCGCACCGCTCCCTGTGTACAAGGTGAGCTCCTGCTGCGCTTCCTGCCCCGACAACATCACGGCGCGCCGCCACCGCCGCGCGCCAACCGGTTGTGCGTTCTCCGCAGCCGCACAACACTCGGCTAACATGCAAGACATTCCGCTGAGTCGTTATTATAATAAATTGTCCTAATTTGCGGGCGGGCGTCGCTGAAGGTTCCGGCTCGCTCGACTGTGAAGCTGACTGAATCGACCGAGCTCCGATGCTATTGATAAAGCATTGTAGGAGATACCCTTCGCCCGTGATGCAAGTCGAGACGGGGCGCGGGGCTGACAATTGTTCAGCTAATTGTGATGTGGTCATTTGGAGAACAGTTATACTTACATACCAAAGTAAACTTGCCCGTAGTTTCGGTCCGCAAGCTTGGAAGTTTCTATCGATAGTGGTATCGTTAGAGCAGTTTGTGTTAGTGGTGCTCCATTGTATCCGCGAGCCGCGAGACGTTTAGAAACTGCGTCTGGTTCAAAACCAGTTGCGGTAATGGTGTCAAGGTACGATCTTTAAGACAAGACTGACATATTTTTCACACTTATTATAACAATTTTAGTTACATTCTACACCAGTGCACAGACGCGGTGCTTGAACGCTGAGGCGCCTTACCATGACGCAGTAAAATGTCAGGCGAGCGAGCGAGAAAAGGGGATGGAACTATACACCGTATACAGCTCCATCCAATTAACAACTCAGTTTAGGTCGTCAAACGTATCGCGTGAAGAGTCCGCGGCAGCCCCCGGACGAGCCTGCTCACCGTGCTCGCCGTGCACGGCGCGGCGGGTGCAACGTACCGCGTCTTTCTATTATTATTACAAAGTCAACCAAGAGGGGATAGCTCCCCGACTACCTGCCATAGCAAGGACTGCGTTCTCTCCGGGATAGGTAGGTACCTGCCTACTCATTAGAATTGTGCCGCTCCTGTTTCACGGGAAAACAGTCCTAAACTTACGTTTTCATGTTTTTAATTATGATTAAAATAATATAATTACGAAGTTACTGCCTGCTGCCGGTGGCTTCACCCGCACCAAAGTAGAAAATTGTTCGAAGGCAATATTATGCTCCCGAGATCCGCCAGCTTTCATCCAAATTCTGTTCACCATGAGGTAGGATCGCAGTCAAACGGTTGGAGCGTCAAGAAGTACCTAATAAACATTATTATGGTGGACATCCTCCTCATAGGTAGGTACACACAAAAGCTTTTGGGAACACATTCATTGTGTGACGTGCGCACAGCTAAGGACTGGAATTTCCTGCCGGAGTCTGTGTTTCCTGATAGCTGAACATGGGCTTTTTTAAGTCAAGAGTGAATAAGTTACATCTAGTCAAACGTGCTCCATTGTCGACCACATTATCGCTTACCATCAGGTGAGATTGAGGTCAAACGTGAGATATTAGGTAGGTACAAAAAAAAAAAAATATTTTCACTCACAAACTTTTGCCATTTATACAATATAGCCACAATAGGTAGTTAGCTAAGTAATATTTAATATACCTACTTTTTTCCTGCGCTTAATCTTTGCAGAATAAAGGAAAAGCAAAGGTATCAAACCGACATCCAAATATAAAAAATATAAATTCAAATATTTTTGAATTTAGAACACAGATAGGTACCTAATTGTTAATTTGTTGGTAATAAAAAAATATTCATAAAATTCATATTTATTTATGATATTCTGTTCATAGACACAATTTCATTGGACAATGCACATGGCCAGTAGGCTCACAATATATTGCATTACCCTCTGGACCGTGGCCGTGTCGAAGGTGTCGAACAATAGCAGACCCGGGTATTGATCCAGATGGACGTGGTTCATCATTTTAACCTTTCACCTCATTTTCCACCTGATAGAGATTTTAAAAAATGTTCTAAATATTGGCAAATTAGCAATTGTAGCTGTTTCTTAATGTTGTGACAAGGTTCGATACCAATTCTTTCAAACAATGATAAGGCATCACAAACTGCACAAAACCAGCCGTTTTTTTTAAATTTATTTTTCCTGCTCTGGGTGAAGCGAGAGTGTCAGACTTTTACTGATTAAAACCCCTAAAACTTTCTTAAGTTTCCGCGACCCTCTTTCGCCCGCATATTACTTAATGCCTTCTAGAATATATAATATAATAATAATATAATAATAATAATATATTTCCATAACTATCACACAACACCGTCTAGTCCCAAGCTAAGCAGAACTTGTGTTATGGGTACCAGACAGCTGATAAACATACTTATATATTTCTAAATACATACATATTATAGATAAATAACACCCAGACACAGAACAAATGATCGTGCTCATCACACAAACATTTGTCCTGGGTGGGAATCGAACCCACGACCTCCGGCATAGCAGTCAGGGCCACTAACCACTAGACCAACAGGCCAGTCATGAGGTATTTGTTTCTTATTCCCTCTCGCTCCGTACCATAGCCCGCATCGGGGATGGATGCAAGAGGGTATGCGTGCTAGATAGAAAATATGTCGAAGTGAGGAGCTGCTCGCTCCTCTCGTTCCAGAGATCGGCTTACTTCGCTACTGAGTGATTGTGAGAAGGTAAATGTGTCCCCACCGGAAGCCAAAACAGAAGTACGAAGTAAAACTCCTACCCAGGTATTAGTCAGTAAAAAAAAAAACTGGGAAACTGTGAATCGGACTCGCGCACCGAGGGCTCCGAGCAAACTCATCTAAGTACCGTAATATGTCACCCACGAGTACATGAGGAGTAGAATCGAGGCTCGAAGCTTTTTCCGAATCGAAAAAAAGAAAGTTTCGTGTCTCATAACGGTCATAACTATAGAATAGAATAGAATAGAATTTATTAAACACCAAAATAGTAACAATTTCACGGAAACTTAAATCTATGGGTAGGTACAATGGCGGTCTTATCGCTGACAGCGATATCTACCAGACAACCTTAGGATGGACTATATGAACTTAAACTAGAAGCACAAGTGAAGACTTTCCTTCACTTGTGCTATGAGATTTCAGGATTCTGGGTCAACGGGAAGTACCCTATAGGTTTTAATTTCCTAGCGTGTGTCAAAATAACGGAGCATAAACGGTTATATACCTATTTCGATTGCGTTGATTTAGAAGTTTGATTATTTCGCTGCTCTACTTGAGTATTTGATATTCATTTCGGCTTCATAGCTCCACGCGTTCTTGAGAAGAAGGCTCTTGGTAGCGGACAGCAAAGTAAAAATCCTATAATGCTTCTGTTTTTGCCGACTTAGGGAAAAAAAGAAATATAGGTTCTGGAGTGGCGACAGCGCATCGGACGATGCAGCGTTACAAGCATTTATTTCTAGCCTTTGTATGATTTCAGAATCAGTAATTCGTTCACGGTAACTCTCACGGTTTCGGCCCCTCATTCGCTCGCAGAAGGAGGTAACCGCTTCCCTTTCCATGACCTTGAACCAGGACCGAACGCGAGAGATTACCGCCGATAAATTGGATTACTTAACAGGACACTTTTCTAAACTACAAAAAGAATCATCATATTCGGTTAATAGTTATAGAAGATAGCTCTGAACAAGATACATTCAGACGAAGCTCCTCTTGTCTTTTCTTTTGGTAGTCTGTCAACAATACGTCTGGTGAAGTAATGGGCACATTATAATTGTTGTAAACTAAATTTCTGTTGTCCTCTGTTAACTATTATTGCTTTTGAATAATCTTAACAGAATAATTGAATATTAAGGATACTAAAGTGTTTGTTATTGATATCTTCGCCAATTGACCATGTACCAATATACCTAGAGCACTTGAAGTGATGATTGCAAAACCACTGCAAATCCTACAATTGAACGATGTTTATCTACTGTTTACATTAAAAAAGAAATACTTGCGCATCGGGAATTTCGTAAAACATGTAAAATTTTAAATGTTTGTTACATACCATATTGTTATAGATCCATCACACATACACACAGACATGACTGACTTGGCTCTCTTCCTGTTGTAGTATGTTTGAAACTAAAAATACAATTGAACTTTATTTAAAGGCCTATAAAATTTATAGCCCACTACTTAGTGTAGGACAGAATTTCTTTTAAAGCTCCTTTTCTTCGTTGACTACATATCGAGACTACAGCATTCTTCGGAAGCTGTTCGTTAAGCCGGGAGGCTGTGACCGGTATTTGGCAGTCCGATATAATCTAACGCCATACTTTCCAGAGAGTCTATCTGAGTTACTGGGTTCTAGCTCAGGCTGCTCCACGTAAAATACAGATTGATACTCAAATGTATCCGGTTACACAGCAAGCCGACCCTGACGTAGTCAAATGCTCGGCGTCGGTTTCTTGTTCGGGGGTAAAATTTAACTTCGGTTAGGAACTATAGGTGTTACTTATGAGGTTGCCACTTTATAAAATACCCTTTGAGCTATTACCTAATTACTTCGGATTGACTTGGTAAGTTCAAATAAGTTTTAAGATTACTTTTGTAGCTTACTATTATTATTTTTTTCAAATTAAGTTAGTCGTTCGTATCTTTGGGTTTTGTAATTTCTGTACCTAGGCGAGCTATATTTATAACCATTGTTGCATGGGAACACTCCTGTTATTTTGGAGTAAGAATTCTGCGGTGGAAACAATGCATTTTAAATGGTGCGCAATATCCAAGACGTATTAGACTTTGAACTACTAACAAACGAGATGTGTATTTTTGTTTCACTCGCTTTTGCGTTCGGGAAGTTATACCTCACAAATTACTTTTCTTCTCCGAGCGGTTACACAATTTCGTAAAACTATTAAATACAAAAATTATCTTGACAATAAAGTTTTGTCAGAATTGCATAAAGCTGCAGCTTCTTCTTCTCGTGTCGATCTGACTCTGATTTTATCTGACCAATATTTAACTACCTGTCGTTGGACTCGTGCAAGTCGTCGAAGGTGCGGGTGGTAGTGCACGCTGGGCAGAAAAGGAGGTGACGCATATCCCTGTGAAGGGGCCCCACGCTGGCACTGTATTTGTGATGGTTCGGTTCAAGAAAACTCCATTTAGCCAGAATATGTCTGCAGCAGCCAACCTACGCCCGCAATCGGTTCAGAGATTTCCAGATTGGCCAATGCAGTTCGTGCTGGCAGTGTTTTCTGGGACTGCTGTGCCGGCGGCAGATGTTCTGCAACCAGGCTGCAGCTATAATTATAATTAAAAGCTTGAAGTATTGAATAGTTAGGGCAATTTTAGGATCATTTTATATAATCCTGTTGTATAGATACGAATAATATTAAAAAAATGTTCGTTTTGTTTTCAGTGAAATATTTTTGAGCTTTTTAAAATAACAGGGCCCGACGAATTCATATTTAATTGTGATCGCGCAGCGTAATCGATAAGGTTTCTTATAAGGTATGCAACACATATTGGTGTTTAAATTTCTTTGCAATAAAGACCCATATTTGACCTCTCTTTTGGCACTAAAGACTTCTGGATAAAAAGCTCCTTTTTATCCAAGTCTTTATACCCCATTCACTTGTGCATTAGACAAAAGAAGTTCATAGAAGCAGGTGTGCACAACATAACTTTTTCGAGATAAATTCAAACAATTTTAATAAAATAATAACAGCATTAATATAAATATTTAATATTACCTGCTTACATAAATTTGATCATTGTAACTTACTAAACACTTAGATAGGTGAAATGGATTTTTTAAATACACATAACTTTATTTCAAACATTTTTTTTTAAATGGTGTATCAACAAGTTTGCTCCTTACAAAACATATGAATTGTACAAAATGCAAGGCAAAAAGATAATTATTTAGCATTCATACAAATAGAAAAAAAAACAGTTGTTAAATAAGATGATTACTTAGAATAAATTCAGCATCAGTCTTAACTGTAACTAAGCATAATATAAATATGATGTACTTTTATTAGAAAGTGTACCCTAAAAACAACCTTTTTTAATTTCTGTCTAATGCTATCGCAAAAAGAGTAGATTTCATAATCATCAAATATTTGATAAAAATTGTCTATCTAATGTTTTTTTGGAAATATTTGGGATCGCAGTCAAATACTAGTTTATATATATATAAAAAAATATATATGTTTTATTTGTAAAGATATATAGTATCCAGATTCTTCCCATTTTTATCAAAATTCAGTACTAATGATGGGATCCACTAAGTATTGAGGGAACTCCTGAAATGTTGTTATAGGCATTCAGCGATTTTGATCACGTTTCCAATGAGTCATTTGGTTTCAGCGTTGAAGCTGAAATTGATGAAGAAGATCACAGATGGCCATTAGAACTCTTTAATGACAACAATTACGCAGATGGCCATAAGGTAGGCCGCCCCACATCTAACTGATCTGATGATAAACCTGGAAGCCAAGCACGTAGGAACTCCGTCATTTTACAACGTCTTCTAGCCGAGTTTGGGCTTATTGGAATTGCCATGAGATCTACTGCCAGAAAAGTAAAGTAAGTACTTACTGTGCTTTTCTATAGGTTTATTTGTAGGGAACACTACCTAAAAGGAGATTTAAAAAAAATATAATTACAAAGAAGAAAAAACAGGCAATTCCACAAATAAAAACCCAATGCGTAGGTATTGCAAATATGAAAACAACAACGGTTTAACTGTTCGATGCTTTTGATAGAGGGACAGACCAACTCACAGACGGAATTTGGATACTTTGGGTACAGAACTCCAAAAATGACAAAAAAATAACGCAATAAAAATGATCTTGTAATATATTATCTAGAGATCAGTGACCGAAGGTTCGGGATCGGCTTCGGCAAGTTGCAACTAAAACGTCTTCTTGTGTTCTTAATACGAGTACGCCGAATAAACTGCTCGGGTGTTAACCGTTATTCCGACTGCCCGGAAGACACGGTGGAACATACAGTAGAGGTGTGGCCCGCTTTGGCGGAGCACCGTGTATCCTCGTGGAGGTCAGTGGCGGCGACATCTCGCGCCCGGTCCTGGTTCAGGCCATGGTTAGCGAGAGGGAATGGGAAGCGTTAAGCAGTTATGCGAGTGAAGAACAGAACGTGAGGGAGCGGACATCCTCACGCTTCCGCCGCCGCCGAAGGAGACGCCCCAGCTGTTGGAAGGCGGTTTCTGGCCGCCGTAGGCGCAGGCTTGAGGACGAAAAGCATTGGGTAGCTCATCATCCACCCGTACAGTAAGGAGCAGGCCCTAGCAAAGAGATGTTGTCAGCAAAACTGCAGGGGCTCTGTAGGGCCGATACCTGTGAGGGGTACAGGAGCGTGGCCTGAGGAAGCAAAGTGCGATTGAACGACACACGTGGGTTTTAGTCAGCAAAAGTCTGACGCGCCTTCTCTTTTCGCCCTAGAGAGCGAGTAGCCATTGATGACTTCCACCTCAAAAATAAAAAATAACGGATAGTATCTACGAGTAGGTACTTCATTAGTAGGTATTCACTCAAAAATGGTGTAATTAGGTACATGTCTGACAGCTGGCAAATGTTGGAGCCGCCAGAGTGGTGCGGTGACAGTAACGACGCTACGAGACAGATAAAATGAATTCAACGAAATTATTGAAAATAGTTGCGAATAATATCAAAATAGCGTACGTCCGGGATGCGCAGATACCGGCGGCGGCGGCGGCGCACACTGGTCCCGTTTTGAAAAAAAAGCGGACATTTGATAAATAATGACATTTTGGCGCCGGAAAAAAAAGTCATTCGATAGGTTTTTGTATTGCTTTAAAAATTTGAGTTAGAAATTAGATATAGATACGTTGAATTATAAAGATGAACCGACTGTCCGGGAATAAAGTTGACTATTTTATAGTCGTCTAACGGAAAACGAGATATGCTCCCTTAAAAAAATTCCTAAACTATAGAACCTAAACAAACCTAAACTATACAAGTAAACAATAGGTTTACTTCTATAGTTTAGGTTGCAGTTTAGTAGTTTTTTTAAGGGAGCATATCTCGTTTTCCGTTAATTACTGTAAGTAATTACTAACAAAATTTATAATAAGGAACTGTCTCGAATTCCAAACAAGTTTACTAGGGCTTTCATCCCGGGATCGATCGAAAATATCGTGAGTATCGACCATTTTTTACTCATTTTCGAGACTGATGCATTCATTTTCAGAGATTTACTAAACCAGAAACTGAAACGGTACGACGCAACACTTAAGAGCCCGTTCACATTTCGGCATTACGCAAATTTAGGTATTTTATGCATCGAGCGGGCGGCGAACTACGTGAGCGATATTTTCATTCATGCTTCTAGCAGTCTCGCTCGCACTATGATATTGTGTATACGGCGGCTAAACGATCTTGATCTTTCGTAATTGAAGTATTCAGAAAGAGGTTAGAAGATGGATATTTTTTTTAAATGTCGTTTTAATTTAAATATGTTCAAACAAATATTTTTAATATTCTGCAGTATTCGATAAACAATCGATTGTAATGTATACTATTCATAGCAAAAATAGATTTTTAAAGTTGTATATATTTATTTTTAATTCATATAAATTAGTGCTCGACTGTGATCCAACCTGATAGTAAGCAGTGATGCAATCGTTGATAACTAGTTTATTAAGTGTATTTTCAGTCTAGCCTTAATTTTATGGTAGTATGGTTGAAATCTTATCGAATAAATGAAACAACAAAATGTATTATTTATTTTATTATTTGGTACAGTCAGACATCATATTTTTACATCAGAAAAATATTTCCCGCAAATGCATTGATCGATCTTTTCTTGAGTCGATAACTTCTGGCAGTACACATTTTTCATAAAAAGCTTTTAATTTGGGTAACATTTTTAACGACCAAAATTCGTCGTCTTTGTAGATTGTTATAGTTTTTACAGGAAAGTCTGGTCCAGTCCATATGGCAAGTATGCAGACATTTTTATTGGATATATAAAGCTGTCCTTGAATTTGGTAGAACCAGTCATGACTTTAACTAGTCTAACTTTAATAAGTTCACTATCTGGTATACTAGTAAAGTGTGAACTTTATACTAATTGAAATATTATTTCAATTAGTATAAAGTTCACACTTTATTATAACTTCAATATAACGGTATATTATACCGTTCGAAAATAAATATTTACAAAGATCAAAAACTGCGTTCGTAGTTCACACGCACACAATAGCAATGCGGCAGAGTCTACGCGACAGTCGGCGCACACGACGGTAGTCACGGTAGTATCGGAACGAAAGCGCGCGGGAAAGAAACTGACATAGGTCCGACCTCGACAAGCGCTCGCGCGATACTAATCGCAGATGACCGGCGCAGTGAAATATAAAGTGTTTTTATTTATTTTATTAAAAAATAATAGTAGCGATTTAAAAAATAAAAATAATACTATAGTATAAGCAAATGTTGATGATTATTTTGGTATAAATTTGAAGTCTAAATAATGTAGAACTTTGGAGATATTGGGGCTTGTTTTGAAGCCTTTTCGGTAGATAATTGAATTACGTAGTTTTTTTTTTCTTTACATAAAAGGCATATAACGAAAATATTACCTGTTATGATTGAAGTATAGGATATTTGAGAGCTAATAATATTTTTGTTTTTGACTGATATTTAGTAGAATCTCAAAATTAGAGCTCAGAAATGATGTCTCCGTGAATTTTTGCCGAAACATGTATCGGGAGAAAGCTTATTACTAAATAATTAAATAATTAATCTAAAATCAGTTTTGAGGTAATTGAAGTAGAAAAAACGAACTATATTAACCAAGAAATTGTTATTTCATACAACGAACATAAAACCTAAAATTTCAACGTAGAAAACTTGCAATTTCGTGTTTTTTTGTAATACGCCTCTTAACAGCAGATATCGTTTTGAATTTTTGTCTTCAAAACTTAGATTTCGTAAAAAGCTCTTTAACCGTATCAAAGAAAATAGACTCACGATGGCGAGTATTTTGCTATCATATAATGTTTTGTGCAAATATATTTAATACATTTTCTCTAAATTTAAAAACCCCTAGATTCTAGCTAGGTTTAACTGCAAAAGAAGATCTAGAATATAAGCTGAAGCGCTTACTTAAAACGCAACATGAGATAATAATAAAAAATAATAAAACCTCTGCGTTTAACTCTATGTATTATTAACAAACCATATTGAACGTTTTCCAGAATTTGAAATAGATTTCAAATTTTTAAGCCATTGCAGCAGCGTTTGTACGTATTTTACGTGCGTACTTTAAAAAAAATAACTTGTCTTTGTTTATCAGTTTCTAGTACTCATAACACAAGCTTTGCTTAGGTTGGGACTAGACGGCGTTGTGTGATAGTTGTGAAATATATAATTATAAAATATTATACATAATTATATATTATATAAATTTCTTTATTATAATCTAGTATTGATTGACTTTTTAACAAGTCTCGAAAGTCTCGCTTTTCCCGGGAATCCCGGGACTGGTCCTAGCCGGGATGTTTTTGTCCCGAGACATGAAAATATATCAAGACTTAAGCTTTAATTATTACGTACTTATTATTATTTTATGTTTACACCTAATTACTATTATTGTTAGTGTTTGTTGGTATAGGTTATAAGATATGGGTAAACAACATAAAACAAAAAAAAGGTGTGTGTGAGCCACATAAAACAAGGAGAGTGCACGCACGCTTCCTGCAGAATATTAAGGGTCAACAATACAATAAAACATTATAACAATCACAGAGTTACCGATTCTTGCATTTAGAATGTCAGGCATTCCGTAGGACATACACTCGTGAGCAACCAAATCGTCTCAATGTACAAGTGTGCAGATGTTTTTTTCCAAAAATATTAAAATGTTTAAAAAAAAATTAAATGTTTTACAAAAGATGGTTAATTAAGGTGTTTTCGAGCAAATTGAAGGCGCGCTTACCGGTGACGTACCATCGATTTCAGGCCCGTGGCAGCCCATTTTGAGATAAGGTTAGCTTTGCTTAACCATCTTCATGCTGTCCACTTGCTGACAGCTACTCCTCGAACACTTCTCAGCTCCAGTTGCACCTCGGCACCGATCAGGTGACGATTTCCCAGCAAAGCCGAAACAATAAAACGGTCGTGGACCGGTGGCGGCTTGTTTTTGAAATCCTCTATAAGCTATTGGTGGATCAGACTAGCACAAATTGAGTTGAGCAACAACTTTTCGCTGACTAAGTGCCTGTTGGAGTAGAGCAAACATATGAGCGGCTTTTTCTGGTGTTCTTTGCATAATTTCACCAAAAGTTATAATCGTAAATTCAGAGGAGAGTACAGGCCAACTTTTGATAAGCGAGGAATAAGGTGAAACGGTTGCGAGGGGTTTTATAGAGGCAGTTTGTTCACCGCCTTGTAAGTACCGTAGTGAGCACATTTCCTTATCCATCCAATTAAATTAATAATTTTAAAAAGTACTGAATTTATTTTTACAAGCTTTCTATTATTATTAGCTTGCACTCTATGTAACTATGTATGTTCGGCTCAAATCTTGCAACTCAATTTTGAAGCAGATATCTTACACCGATTGAGCTGAAAGTTTACATGCATGTGTAAATTGGGTGACAATGCAACATTATGATGACATGGAGCTGATCTGATGATGGAGCTGGAAGGTAGCCATAGGAACTCAGCAATAAAACAATACAACGCCATCGAGTTTGGACTCGCTTGATTAGCACAGACGAGTACTTTGATCCTGTAAGATAGCCAGGGTCTGATGATGGAGCCGGAAGGTGATCATAGGAACTCCACAGTTAAACGATACAACCCTATCGAATTTGGGCTCGTTTGATTCGTATTGACGAGTACTTTCATCCTATATGATAACCAAGGTCTGATGATGGAACTGGAAGGTGGTCAAAGGAACTCCACACTTAAACTACACAACCCCATCGAATTTGGGTTCGTTTAGTTTGTATTGACGAGTACTTTCATCCTATATGGTAGCCAGGGTCTGATATGAAGCCGGAAGGTGGTCATAGGAACTCCGTAGTTAAACCTAAACGTTACGACCCCATCGAGTTTGAGCTCGTTTGATTAGTATTGACGAGTACTTTGATCATGTATGGCAGCCAGGGTCTGATGATGGAGCCGGAAGGTGATCATAGGAACTCCGCAGTTAAACGATATAACCCCATCGACTTTAGGCTCATTTGATTTTTAATGACGAGTATTTGGATCCTATATGGTAACCAGGGTCTGATGATGGAGCTGGATCGTGGTCATTGGAACTCCGCAGTTAAACGACACAACCCCATCGATCGTACTAGTTAGTTTTAATACACTCCTACTAAATAGGTATCAATTGAAAGGGTTTGCAGAGAGTAACTTGAAAAATAAAGTGATATTACTCTAAATCCAATATTTTCCTTTTTCTCAGTCATACTCTTGGTGGAGTGTTTGTAGTCATGGATCGTCTGGTAGGTTGGTTGTGGCTTTTGCGAGACTTCTCCATCTCTCTCTATTCATGGCACTTCGTGTACATTCAATGAGGGAACACTTCGAAGATGATTTAGTGAGGTCTGTCCATCTGGTAGGCGATTGGCCGCGAGAACGTAGGCCCTCTACTCTTCCCTATACCACTAAACGTTCCAAAGAGCTTTCCTTGCCTATGATATATCCAAACATCTTAAAAATTCGCTGTTGCACAATCGACGAAAGTTTTTGTTTTGATGCAAAGCTCTTTAAGAATGTAAACGTTAGTACGGTGAGCAGTCTGTTTTATCCTCATTAGACGCCTCCAGCGTCACATTTCAAGAGCGTCAATCTCTTTACAGTGCTTGAATCTTCTCCGCATTTCCCAGTATTTGTGATTGTGGATGTCAGGTAGATAAACTCTGGACAACTTCGCAATTGGCTATTTCATGTAAGTTAGGTTGATTGTTAGTCTTACGATCCAAAATCATCATTTTTGTTTCATAAATCCAACCTGGTAGACTTCTCAGGTGGTCGCCACCTTCTGCAAAGCAGTAATGCTAGAAAAGGAAGAGGCCGACCGCATCAGGCAACGGCGCTCACGCCGCAGCCGCCGCCGTAATTCCGATCCCGATTTCCTGCTACCGTAGGCGCGGACTTGCGGACGGCGGGCAATGGGTAGCTCGCTGTCCGTCCGTCCGGTAACAGACCGAGCCAAGCCCAAGGGTGGGGGATGTCATTGGATGATTTTACCTACCATAAAAAAAAAAAAAAAAAAACCTGGCAGACTTCTAAAGATAGCAGACTAAGTTTCTTATGCTTTCCTATAATATGGGTAACAAATGAAAGGACTTGCTGAGAATACAAATGTGATTTAAATAAGGTATAACTAAAAAGTAAAAAATAAATCCCACCAAAAATATTCTGTAAAAAACTAGCCAAGTGTCGATGGAGCTGCTTGTCTATCTCTAAAAAGTAATGAAATCTAGACAAAGTCGTGCCAAGTCTAAGGTTCCTTACTGCGATTTCTTTATTGCCGTTGAACATTCTTTATACGTAAGTGGGTACCAGTCAATTTTGTTTACACGTAATGTTATATCTGTTGTAACTACCTTTTGTTTGTTAAGCGAGATAATAGCCCATACTGGTATTGGTAATTGGATACTAGTGTCTAATTTGAGGCTGTTGTTGATTGTGCAACAAATGCATTTAGCATTGACAATGCTGATTTCTGCTCTCTTCTTTTTGGAGCGTCAAATCGACCAACGATCTAACATAAAATAGACGTACAAACGGACTTCTCTCAATGATTAGAAGTCCGTCTGTACTGGAAATAATGTTTTATACTGTTTATTTCATACATAAGTATTATTGAAATACGCAGCTTTATCAAGTCTACAATTGACGGGTTATTGAATCAACGTTTTCCAAGTGGCAATTTTCCATCGTCAATGGGTAGCGGTTCTGGAGACAGATTGGTGCAATGGTGTCATGGAGCACCTGGTTTTGTACCCTTGTATACCCTTCAACGGCCAAGCCACACAACATTAACTATAATAATAAAGAAATCGCAGTAAGGAACCTTAGACTTGGCACCACTTTGTCTAGATTTCATTACTTTTTAGAGATAAACAAACAACTCCATCGAGACTTGGCTAGTTTTTTACAGAATGTTTTTGGTGAGATTTCACTTCTTTTTGTAGAAACGTGGAAATATTGATTTATTTTATTAGATTTTCAAAAACAAAGCGCGTTTTAAAATACAGTCAGCGTCATCTAGCGACGTGTGCGGGTATCACTGCCACTCTTAGTCCAATGCATTATTATTTTGACTAAATTTTGAGCGAAATTAATATTTTAGTGTAATTTGTTTATTTAATTTGTGTAATGTTCGAGTAGAATAAAGTTAATCGTTCGACTATTTCTTCTTGAAAACTTGTAAGTATAAGTATAAAAGCCACTCTAGTCTTATCCAGAGTTTTCCTTTAATTTCATTTATATGCGTATTAAAAACAGAAGGGGAGGCATTCGCCCAGCAGTGGGACGCTATAGGCTAGATTAAATTAGAAGATGTGTCCCACTACGCTGGATTTTTGCAATTACAGTCGATTTTTTTATATACCAATAGTAAAAGGGGCATTACCATATCTCTAATACAGCTGAGACCAGCTGAGGGTTCTTCATCAGATACTTCAGACCTTCGATTTTTCACATCAAATGAAGCGGCCCACCAAGTTGAATATTTTTTGTAAAGGCGGTATGTTGAAATCTAACAGTTTGATTGGGTTCTTGTGTTTTCTAATCAGCAGTGATAGGAATAGGTAGTGCCTATTAGCCTCAACTTCGACGAACAGAGACAAAAAACGGAGACTTCCTTAGGACTAAATTATTTCCGGGACATCTGTTTCGAAATTTCGAGACCACACTTAAATACATTTAAAAAAATGTGTTATTTGGAATAAGTAATTCGTCTATATTTATCTAAAGTTTGCGATTAGACATAACATTTATAATTTATAACTCCATAATAACAACTTATCCTATATCAGCCTATCCTATATTAGTCTATATATCCCTCTCCTAGAGAAGAGGCCTGAGTCCCAGCAGTGGGAACATTATAAGGCTGATGCAATGCAATGCAAGGCTATATCAACCTAGTGACACACACTGCGTGTGTTTGTATTGTTGTGATCAGAGAGGTCATCTGAAAATGTGAATGATATAGATGACTTCCGTATTTTTTCACAGACCACAGACTATTTTATATATAATACCTATGCAATTACTAATATTATAAATGTGATAGTTTGTATGGATGTCCATTACTCAATTCCACTGAAAATGCTGAATTTGGTAGTTTTATAGATTAAGGTGTGGATTAGCACATAGGCTACTTCCTATTAAAAAAAAAGTATAGTTCCCATGGGATACAAAAACAGTAGTACACCGCGGAAAAGGAAAAGCCGCGGGCATTAACTAGTTAAAAAAAACGTAAGGGTCCTTTCACACCACCGATATTGTCTGGCGATTCTTAGGAGATTTCCATGCAAAAAAAACCTCATTAATATTAAGATCATACCACTTTGTATACCTACATTCTGGAAAATAAATGAATTATTTATTTATTTTAAGTACCTTTTTTTTAATGATAAATTCTTTATACTATAGAGAATTCTAAAATGATAAAAAATTACAGTTTTATTATTTGACACTTGAACTTTAGAAATCTCACTAAACGTAGCCGAGAATGAGCTAGAAAGAAGATATTTACTTCGAAACGTGTACAGCTTCTTATAAAAACATTTGATTCATTATGTATTACGATCAACAAGTCATTTACAAAATGTTCTCCAAAAAAATTCAGAATTTTTTATGGTTGTAACGACTGTGTATGTTATTTATTATGATATATCTAGTCGCAAACTTTAGGTAAATATAGACGGATTGTTTATTCCAAATAACATTTTTTTTAAATGTATTTAAGTGTAGTCTCGAAATTTCGGGATAGATGTCTCGGAAAAAATTTAGTCCTAAGGAAGTCTCCGTTTCTTGTCTTTGTTCTTCGAAGTTTAGGCAAATAGGCACTACCTATTTCTATCACTGCTAATCAGAGTCACCAGGTAATACAGATCTTAGATTATTCTTGTTTTTATAGTTTTCCCATTATGTGGCCATTAAACCCTAACTCTGTACCAAATTTCAGCTCTCTTAGTTTATGGGAAGTACTAGTTCTATTCTGATGATCATGAGTGAGTGAGTGTCATAAATGCGAAACTTTGCTTTCGCTTAACTTCAGAACTAAATGACCTATAGCCTTGAAATTTTGGATTTTAAGTATCTGATTATAGCTTACTAGATGACAAAAAAATTTGCGTTCTGGTCTTATCCAGAGGTTCTCAAATAGGGGCCGACTTTAACTGAACCACCTCGTCGCGCGCCTAGCACGGGTGGGGCCGGACCTCTCGGACGGACAGTTCGGTTTTCGCAGGATGCGCTCCACGGTGGACGCCATCATGCGCGTGCGAGCCCTCACGACGGGGGATGCGGTTTCCCGGGGCATGTGTGTCGTGGCGGTGTCCTTGGACATTGCCAACGCTTTTAACTCCCTGCCCTGGAGTAGCATTAGAACGGCACTCCGGTACCACCGGGTGCCCGACTACCTCTGTCGTGTGATCGAGGCCTACCTGTCAGCCAGGTACATAATCTACCCTGGTCACCAGGGAGATTGGAAACGGCGAGAGATGTCGTGCGGCGTCCCGCATGGATCGGTACTGGGGCCGCCCTTGTGGAACGTCGGCTACGACTACGTGCTGCGCGGCGACCTCCCTGGCGGGATCAGCGTGGTCTGCTACGCAGACGACACGCTGGTCCTGGCACAGGGAGAGTCGTACCAGGCGGCGGTCGAACTAGCGACACGCGGGGTTGCGACAGTCGTGGAGAGGATCGAGCAGTTGGGACTAGAGGTGGCGCTGCACAAGTCCGAGGCCGTGTGTTTTCACGGCCCTCGGAACGCGCCGCCACCAGGTTCCCAACTAACGGTAGGAGGAATTCACATCGGCGTCGGGTCGACGATGAAGTACCTGGGACTCGACCTCGACAGCCGGTGGAATTTCGAGGAACATTTCCGACGTCTGGCCCCCAAACTGAATCGGACCGGGGCTGCCCTCAAGCGGCTCCTGCCGAATCTGGGGGGTTCAGACCCCTCCTGCCGGAGGCTCTACGCAGGCATCGTTCGGTCCATGGCCCTTTATGGAGCACCGGTATGGGCGCCCACGCTAAGGAAAAAGCCAAAGAACCAGCTGAACGCGTGTCAGAGGGTCATGGCCATACGAATGGTGCGGGGATACCGCACGGTTTCCTGCGAAGCGGCGCGCCTTAATTATGGCGGTAAGGCCCCTCATTGAGGCGTGGCTGGAAAGACCTCACGGCGTCCTAACCTTCCGCATGACCCAGGTTCTCACCGGACACGGTAAGTTCGGGAGGTTCCTGTTCCGGATTCGTGCGGAACCGACGCCCGGGTGCCACCACTGCGTGGACTGCGCGGAGGACACGGTGGAGCACACGGTCGAAGTGTGCCCCGCTTGGGCAGAGCATCGCCGTGTTCTCGTGAGGGCGATCGGCAGCGGCGATCTCTCGCGCCAGGCCCTGGTACGGGCCATGGTCCGGAGCGAGGAGGGACGGCAGGCGGTCGCCTCCTTTTGCGAAGCAGTAATGCTAGCAAAGGAGGAGGCCGCACGCGAGAGGCATCGGCCCTCACGGCCCAGCCGCTGCGGGGATTCCGATTCCGATCCTGATTTCCAGCCAACGTAGGCATGGGCTTGCGGACGGCGAGCTATGGGTAGCTCGCTGTCTGACCGTCCGGTAATCATCCGGACCAAGCTCAGGTCGTCAATGGCGCGCACTGTTCCCGCGCGCCTCAAGGAGTTGTCAGCAAACCGTAGAGACCCAGCCTGCTAGCTGCAGGCAGGGTCGAAGCCTACTGGGGCCAAGGGTTTGTTTCCGAAAGGAAAGCCCGGCCCTGGTATCTAAGGCCACGAAGTTTTTAGTCAGTAAGAGTCTGACACTATCTCCCGCTCCACCCAAGGGCGGGAGATGTCATTGGATGATTTTACCCACCACCAAAAAAAAAAAAAGCCCACTTAACTGAAAGCTTGTTTTAAAAAAGTTTTTTTATTTGTAATTTTTGTAATAATGGTACCAAATTAAAACTGAAGTTTTATGCTCTCTAATGATGTACTATATCTAGTGTTTTTTTTTTAAAACAGTTCAGTATTCTCGGAAGAAAACGTCTGCAAGTGTGCAGTTAATGTTGAGTCGATCTGATTGCTTTCGAGTGTAGGTATATGTGTAGTGCAAGTCGTGCTGTCTTGCGAGGCAAGTGATGCAACTCGGTCGCGACTCGCGAACGTTTGCCACACATTCCGTAAATCTTCTCCGCTGAGGTTGCGGCGGACATTTATAACGAGTATGTTTGCATTTTGTATTTTCGTCGACCTCGTCTGGTACGCCTCCTGCATCGTGGCATCTTGTTACTCTATTCATTATACAAGCTTTGTCAATAATCATAAGAGTTATAATACTTATGTAATATTAAACGGACGTTTAGCATGTCGGCGCGTAGTACGACGCTTGCTGTTGTCGAGTTGTTGATCCGCCATCTTCATTACTGGCGTTCACTGCGCCAGTGATCGTCACGTGCAACTGAGTAGTACTCAGTTACAGTATCGATATCGTTCTCACATGTTGTTATTGTAACATGAGCTTCATGAGCCGGGGGCGGGCGGGGTGCGGGGGCCCCAGCGCCTGGCTGCGCCGACCGCTGCGTCTGGCTGGCCACACTCGGCGCCGAGTGGAAGCGTTTCTGTATCGGCACTCAGTTCGAGTGCGCACTTGAAGCTTCGAGTGCATTGTGTACTAGTTCATGTACAGGTTGATAACGATGTAGTCGTCTGTGCCGCTACAGAAGGCCGCGAGATTTTTATAGACGTACGGTCAGGGGTCAAAAGTGCAGTTGCACTCTAACAATGCTAAACTGTCTAAATTTGAGAGTGAGAAAGAGTGCAACTGCACTTTTGAGCCCTGACTGTACATATAAATAATAATATATAAATATAATTAATATACTTTTACTATTATGTATGGGCTTGTACCACTGCCCTTAATACAAGTTATTTTTATAACTTAGTAAGGGTGCTGGTTGCAACACCAATCTGTTTTTGTTATTTTAATCTGTAACCTACAAACAAATAATTTTAAGAATGTTAACATTGAAATTTTATTGGTTGAATAAATATAAAATGTTTAGAAAAAAATGTGTTGACGACGGCAGTTGTTTCCTAAGCCTACGCCAGTCTATCTACATGTCTGTGCCGGTCTGTATCTACTTAACCGTGAGGTAGGTACCCAGTTGCTATAAACGAGTATAACTCATAACCAAACTGACGGCACGTGGCTCTGCATCATCCTCCCTCGGGCCCGCGCCGAAACATATCATTATTACATATCGTATTTGACACTCTCTTGAAGCTGATATTGGTTTACGTAGATTGTGAAAACTCTGACTGCCTCATTGGTCTCCTGCGCCAATGTCCAATTACAATGATGTGGCCGCCCCGTGACTCAGATGAGAGCACGTAAAGCAGTGTATTTGATCTCTCCCCTGTTGCAATTTTCTATGTGCATATACTTGTGTACTAAATATCTCTTGCATACTTGGCTAATCTCAGTGAATGTGTGATTGTGAACAGTCTCATGTGTCCTAAGGGAGAACAGGCGAGTGGTCGGCTGGGCCCGTGCAGCGTGGCAGGAACAGCTTGTCTGTCGCAGTGAAACGCGCTGGTTTCTCCACGCGGTGAAAATAGCGGCCACACGGCCGCGCCGCCGCCGCTGCACCGCTCCGCCACAATAACCGCGCTGGGAGCGTTCGCACGCTGATCATAACATCGCGATTAAATATTCAACACCACCGACGTTATTATGTGTTGCTGCCCGGCGCTGCACATACACGTTGGCAAGGTGCGAGCGGGGACTAGCGGGGGCGCGGGGGCGGGGCGCAGCTCCATTGTCTACGTTATCTGCCATCGGCGAAGCGCCTCCGCGGGGCAAGCCGACGCTCTCAGGGCTCCACACTCTCGCCGAAGCAGCGCAAGTCGACAAAACTCACAATCGCACCACTAGTTGGTGGTTAACCTCACAGGGTTTCAGTGTAGTTCGCACAAAGAGAGCGGCTCCTCCGGCGTGTTGCCCCACACCCCACACCCCACGCCCCTCGCCGCTCTGTCCACTACTGCTGAAGCAAGTTGCGCAACATGTGTACTAAGTCATGACCTAACAATCACTAACGCGAGGTCTAACTGCGGCCGAACGAAAGCCGCGCGAGATACTGCGATACTATCTGCAGCAAGTCTCGTGGAGGACGCAGC
Organism: Leucania comma; assembly: GCA_958295575.1. Classification (NCBI taxonomy): domain Eukaryota; kingdom Metazoa; phylum Arthropoda; class Insecta; order Lepidoptera; family Noctuidae; genus Leucania; species Leucania comma. The sequence goes on along the minus strand of OY282482.1, from coordinate 230,476 downwards.
GTGCGCCGCCCCCTTGCCGCTCGGCCAGCGCTGGGCGCTATCTCTGTGGTCACGATCTGCCAGGCGCACCCGCTGTTGTCTCCCAGACAAGACGTCAGCCTGTGCCACACACACAGACCAATCCACTGGCCAATCCGAACCAACTCTCGTGTCAAAACTGACATTTGACTGAATTAATTTCAGAAAGTGTATTCCGTTAGAAAGTAAAAATTATAGTAATTTACAGCCATTACGGCTCTCAGTTGTTCGTTACAAGCTCGCTGATGAGTGTAGTGAAGTTTGGTTATCTGCGAGTGACGTCACGGCCGGCGAGCCGCGCTCGCGGGCTGCCTGACTGCGTCTCAATCTTAACACTGTCACACTTCACGGGCAAAACGTTTCATCACTTGTAAGTTCTACTTGTAAGCACCAGTTTAGAGAAACTGCCATGAAAATGATATTATGAGATTTATCATCATTAGACTTCTTTCCTTCTGAGCCAAAATAACCGAGAATTGTTGCGATGTCTGTTACTACAACAAAGTATTCCGACGTGTCATGTGCAGTTAGTCGGGACTTAGATTAGCATAGCATAGCATCAGCCTTATAATGTTCCCATTGCTGGGACTCAGGCTTAGCAAGAGAGGGAATGGGCCGTAGGTAATCCACCACGCGGGCCAGGTGCGGGTTGGTGGATGTCACATGTCTTCGAATTTTTAGTTCTATTATTTGTGAATTAGATTAGCAAGATTATGTAATAAAACGATTTTTGTTAAAAACGTATCCCTTATTAGGTTTAGAAATAGCGCATCAACAGCAATGTTGACGCTTGTAGATACTTGTGACGTATACCGCCGTGTAGTGTAGTGCCAATTCTTCATAGGTATGGCGTACGCTTCGTCGGCGCCGCATGTCCTGTGCGTGTGAGAACCTCACGGCTGTCCACTGGGCCGGGAAGTGCCTGTCACTGCCTCCGGAATATGCCACGATCACACGCTCATCAGTTTGCTGCAACTCCCTGCTTGGTCGGTATTATTGATACGGATCACTGGTAGTCACAACTGATGAGGTGTGCCATTTAGATTGCAGATCCGATCTAGACCGACTTATTAGTACATCTACATGAAGGCTTTACAGTGAGCGATATCTGCGATGTTGTGTGAGGTTTATCGGCGCGGCCATCTCCCCGCCTGCGCGGTGCACGGCGCTTGCGATTGCGACACACTTTCTAACAAACATCTATTAGATCCGCGCCCGCTCCGCACTCGCTGAAAAACAGACCATGTGTGAGACGCTGCAACGTAATTGTGCATGACGAATTTCTTATGTAAGTGTTCATAGAACTTTTGGAATGGTGTAAGGGGGCGCACAGACTGGTCGAGCAGCGAACTTTGCGCGCGTCTGTGACGTCACCGCAGCCGCTGCTCCGCGGAGACCGGCACGAGCTTGGAAGTATTCTCTCACTCTTATGCCTGTTCCGCCGCCTGCCTTCCCCTCGTGACGCGCTGAGTCTGTTCTTTCCGTTCGTGTCTGTTTTTAATCTCTTGGTACGAGTATTTCGATTATTTGGACATTAACGCAAAATGCCAATATTACTGAAGGGAGCAGGACTCGAATGAAAAGCTAGTGTACCGCTCACTGCCTGTGCTACTATTCTACGCTACTATAAGTTAACGTTCACCAGCCACAAACCTCTGCGCGCCATGCCAGGCACTCGGTAAGTTCATCGAATGGTTCCTTCACATTCGAATTTAATTAGGCATAGGTTTAAATGAACAAAATCGAGATCGTTTAGAAACCGTGTGCGAGATGGTCGCGCTACATACCGCGCATTACAATATTCATAAGTTGGTCCAGCAGCGGCTCGGCTCCGCGCTTTCTCTCTGCGGGGCGCCCAGCGTCCGCGCGCGTCCTCACGACCATACCCTTTGACATTACCGCGTGACGTCACGAGGCGGCCCCGTGCGCAGTTCACTTCCGACGAGCCCTTCAGTTGCAAGGCGAGACAGCACTACAATATTGCATAATTACCTATTACACTTCTCAATATAATCTGTATTGTTTTTGCTGTCATAAATCCGTTTCGGAAGTCTTTGCCCTATCGAGACGTGGAGTTGAATGTTAACCCTCGCATCGGCGAACGAGCAATTGGATTTGATAAGCGATGGTGGAGATAAGGCGGGTTGATAGTGCGGCGCGGTGGCTCTGCGCAGCAGTGCGCGCGCGTCTGCCAGGCGCTGCCGACCACAGTCGCGGCACGCGGCTCGCTGACAGTGCTGTAGTGAGCGACGCCATGCTCCGCGACTGCTATAAGGTAAGCGACGCTGCCGAGCTGCCGTGCCGGAAACAGGCCGCGTGTGGATTCAGTGCTCTTATTTCAGAACATATACATACGTTATATTTACAAAAAATCAAGGAAGGATTTAGGAAATCATTGTGACAACTTTATGGTGAAAAGTAGTGGCTAATGAACTGAAACACTCAATCTGCTGAATTGGGAGAGAGTATCTACAGTGTAGACTCGTGTCTCTAAATATATAACTTTTTTTTTTAATTTGGGATACTGATTGTGCCAAATTTGTGAAAACTGTTCAGAAAATTTCAATTGATTTTAACGTTTTATTTGGAATCACTGAATCGTCTTATGGTGCAGAAGAGTGTTCCTGAACTCTCCAACTTCGGCTGAATAAAGTCTTAGTACACTTACTTTGTTTTACGTACAATAATATTAAATAATACATATAATACAGAGTCAACTTGTAAAATAAAACCCCTGAACATGGAACTTTCAACGTTCCGTATGAGTGTTCCATATTTTAGAGTTTATTTACTTAACTCGAACTTGTACACAAACGGACGCCACATCAGAAATTGTGAATACGTCATCACTAAACACTCATAATAAGAATAAAAAATTCTCAATCCACGCGCACTTCTTAGTTACTCGGGAAATAACAACATAATTCATCTGTTTCAAGTTTGTAAACAATACATGAGCAGGGACGTGTCGCCTAGCAACTGCTGCAGGATCAGTGTGTAGCAGCTCGGGCCGGTCCGTTGCATTGAACCAACTGTTGCAGAGCCGTTGTTGCCGTTCTTAAACCCGACACGTTTCCATGTTACGAATGGAAACGATTCAGTGCTCGCGTGCGCGTCAACATGAAGCAATTACATTCGGATCCACAAGCAAAGCGCACCGAATCCGCGGAAATGATTTAAATCGCAAAACTCTCAATGTGACCCTGCGTGAACGCACGAGAGCAACCGGCGCTGGCGGGTCCTCACAGCGTGAGGCTCACCGGCGCGCTGCGTCGACTCGCTGTCTACCTGCTGGCTAATTTCTATCAATATGTCACCGCGCCGTGGAGAGTTGACTGGAGTAGCGAACTGTCGTTCCTTCTGGACTGCATGGAGGGACAGCTCACATTATGTTCACCTCACCTAAGTTTTCGCGTGAGATTTTAGCAGAGTAGCACATTTTATTTATGTTCGCGCGCTCTAACGTGTGTTTTTATGCGCTCACTTATTAGCAAGCATTGACTCCTAGTTTTACTCAAATACTCAAGTTCATTAATGTCACTGGTGCACTTTGTCGGTGAGCTTGCTGGTGCAACGAGCTGCCTGAACTTCCTTAATTTGACAAAATGACTAATCTTCGATTAGTAAAGGTCTGATATTCAGTAAACATGTTATCAAGATTGGGCATGAAGTGCAGGTCAGTGTATGGTTTTCCGTAGCGAAGCCGGTCACTTTACCTAAAGTTCCATGTTGAGACTGGTTGGTGAACAGGAAGGTGAAGAGTGAAGTGGTTGCGATGCTGGTTGTGCTGGCGGCAAGAAGCCTTGTGTGTGTGGGGACTGCACGGCGCCGCAGTTGAGACTGCTAGTTGTCCTGCCGCCGCCATGTGCGTAGCGCGAGCGCACTCGCGGTGACGGATGCTCGTTAACATCGGTATTAATAGAAGCGTGAGTGAGCGCACCTCACTCTGACAATAGTGCACACGCTATTTGTTCAGCAATATCGTACTCCACCATCACAATCGCATCGCTCGCTTGTCTAACTAGACAAGTGTCGCGAGTATACAAATCGATACGTCATGTGGGAGCTAGCCTTCGTGGAATCAGCTACTGAGTTCTGCGAACGACACAGACGAAGGAATTCGTAGTGTGAGTCTGTCACAGGCATCAGAGGCGTATGTTCTCACACTCGGATCGTTCGAAGTAACGTGCAGCGCGCGCCATCGGGTACGAGCAACAAGACTGGAAGAGCTATTAGTGTGCCCACGCCAGCACACCGGCTCGCGGAGGTGTTAGTCACAGAGTGGACATATGATGGTAAACGGGGATATTCATCTGGAATAGCAACTATATTTTAACCCCCGACGGAAAAGAGGGGTGTTAGTATTAAAGTAAATAGTGTATTTAAGACTAACGAAGAGACTAAACTATTATAGAAACACCGACTTCCGAAATTAAAGTTATTTTGCATTGTTTTTTGTGTTTTTTTTTCATTGAAGTCGGTTGTATTTTTTTTTTTTTAAGGTTTTTATTTCACACTTTTTAGTTGTAGTACCCCTCAGTCAAACTTAAACAGATACCTTTCGCCATTCGGTTCCATCATCAAATCATAATGACAACTCTAATATTACCAAACACGGCTAGGATACACGGATTTATTGTAGGATTCCGGTTCTTACCTACCTTCCGGTTTCATCATTAGATCAGTTCTATGTATTCCCTCCCCTTCTTTCTTCAGTCACTCACCGACTACATGTATAAACAAAGCAATTCTACTTGTTACGACAGTTCTGCTATGATTTTTTAATAATAATAATAATATAAAATTTATTGTCAGACAAGAGTCCATAGCTTGTACATAAATTTTTGCATAAAAAAAAAACAGGATAAAATTAAATTAAAATCAAAATGAAATCATAAATTAAAAAGTCATAAAATAAATTAAAATTATTCAAAATTAAAGTTAAAATGTTAACAAATTAATTAAAATTATACAAAATTAAAAGTTAACTTTAGGATGTTTTATATTGTAATAATAACATAATTATTAAAATATGAGCAAACAATTAAATTTGTACTTACTGACTAAGAATAAAAAGACGCAGGCTATATCACATACCTGAATGACGGTCTGTGTACCGCCATCCAGTGAGACACCATTAGGCCATCCACCCTGCTGGCTACGGTAGCCACGAGGCTATTGGGGCTGCTGTCGCGCATCCGGCGCATAAGCGATGTGACTCGCAGCCGCAGCAGCGAGCCGAAACCTGGAACACGCGCTTCCGCGAACATCATTACCCGGAACGCGTTATTATACTGGACTCGTAGAGCGTTGTGCGAGCCCTGTGCATAACTGACCCATAGGGCACACGTGTACAGCGACTGGCAGTAGGCCCTGAAAAGCGTTATCCTCTCGCGTACACCGCGCGAACCTGTGAGCCAGTATATTACACCTGACAGCCAACGCCCTACGTTCCCTCTCTGAGTCAGCATCATTCGACAGGCCATCGGTGACCCAGTGTCCCAAATACTTAAAACGAGTGACTCTTTTCAGCGGAACTCAACCCAAGAAAACCGGTGGAACAGAGTCACATAATTTATTTTGCCCCCTAAACACTAAGAGCTCACTTTTGGCTGAGTTGTACCTGAGACCGTGAGCCACCGCATAGTCTTCACAGATTCGGATGAGCCTTTTTAACGCACTAACCGATGGGCTTAGCAACACCATATCATCTGCGTAACTAATATTATTGATACATTGGCCATCAATGGAGCAACCGATTTGGGTGTTGCTGAGCTCACAAATCAGCCGGTTGACATACAGGTTAAAGAGCCTGGGTGAGCTAAGCCCCCCCTGTCTCACGCCGCACTCCAACCTGTACGCATCGGATATAGCACCAGGCCATCTAACGCAGTTGAACTGGTTGCTGTACCAGTACTTCATTACAGCAATCAGTCCTCCAGGACGGTCAGTGTCCTGGGAGAGCTTCCTCCAGAGGCAGTCATAAGAAACTAGGTCGAATGCCTTGGAGAGGTCCAAAAAACACGCATATATATAGGTGTTTCCCTTGCCACATAGTAGTGGACGGTATGCTTGAGACAGAGGATCGCTGTTTCAGTTAGGGTTGCCAACATTTCTTCGACAAAATATAGTATTTTTCAAATTATGGTATAAAAAAATATAGTACACTTCAAAAAAAAATAAAGTATTTTTGGGTACTATATATATATATTTCTTCAACAGTATATAGTACACAGACTCAAAATATAGTACAATACGATATATTATAGTACGGATGGCAACACTAGTTTCAGTTGAAGAGTTTTGTCCTATATCTTCGAAGTTCATCATCAGATCAAAAAGATATTTTTATGGGACCAATTCGGAAGTATAATCTTTCAATCACTTTCTTTCAAAATCGGTCCACAATTAACCGAGATATCGGTGAACACACATAAAAAAAAAAACGTACAGTCGAACATAGAACCTCCTCCTTTTCTAAGTCGGTTAAAAATATTAACTATTAGTACCAACGCTTACATAGTTGTTTAAACAAAAACAAAATACACTCAGATGTCGAAGTACTTCTCCACATTGCTGTCATCCGGAAATGTGCCCAAAAGACTGGCAGTGCAACTGTTCTACAGGCAGGCCGCAGGCATATGTCGTGGCCAGATCTTAGAATGTCACATTCTAACATCTGGCCACGACATATGCCACCGTATCAATAATGTAGGCTTTTTTGCATCAAAGATTCTTCACTAAAAATACTTATTGTACACCAAATATTAATACAATTATTAAGGGACTTGAAGCACCCCGACTGTGACAGGTTAGATTAGAAGGGGATGGCGAATAGCGCACACAGACCCCGCGACCTCCTCCGTGATTATAAGTTTTATTAAACCACCCAGAAGAGCATGTATCACATATGCACAATCAATATTTTTGATGGAAAAAAAGTATATTTTGTGGTAGATAACAGGAATACATTGAGTTCAGTCATGTTTGACCGAAACAGAAGCATTTTATGAAATGGCCGGTCACATCATGAAGTAATCAAGTCTAAGATCTGGCCGCGACATTTATATTAGGTCGGTACCTATTTGCCCAAAATTATTTTAAGTTCTTACCGAGGTGTTTCAAAAATTTAGTTACGTATTGTGTTGTGTAGCGATGATCGTTAAAGTCATGAGGAAGTAAATACACCATCGGCCGCGGTCGCAGGAGCGACGCTTGTCCCGTCTGCTCAGCGCGATGCGCGCGCTGGTGCTCGCTGGCCGCTGCCGCATACTTCACCTCTGGCTGGCGCGCTGTTCGCTCGGAGTCGTTCCGCGTGCCTGATGCCGACTGCGGAGCTAATTCCGTCGCAGCACACCGGACTCGTGGCCCCCGTGCGCCGTGTGTTGTGTGCATTATCAACGCACGCTCGTGCTGTTCAAACGCGTTATCAAACTAATTAGTGAGCCCCGTGACTAACTAATTAACGTGCTTTGTAAAGATCTTTTCAGACAGATCTCTTAGGAGCACGTCCACTTGACAAGTTTCTTTTTCCTATATGTTCAAATTGATTTCGAATGAAAGAGCTAACTATATGTAAGGCTAGAGTGAATATGCTCTTAATAAACTAGTGCGGGTCATCATCATCGATTGCATCACTGCTTACCACCAGGTGGGATTGCAGTCAAGCACTAGTTTATAATATCATTAAAAAAAAAAACAAACCTTTAAAAATTCAAAGCGTGCAGACAGCAATTAGTGTGCAGCCTGCAGCCAATGTGCAGCCTGCAGCCAATGTGCAGCCAGCAGCCAATGTACAGCCTGCAGCCGGTGTACAGTCGTGAGAATTGCGTATTATATGCATGCGGATTGCAAGCGGACTGCGCAGTCAGTTGGCAAGTTTTGTGCAGTTATGTGAACTGCACTCAAGATGTAACTTTGCAGCTGACCTGTAGTTATAACGCAGTCCGTCTGTTCAGAGCCTAAGGAAACTTCCTTGTCGCTAAAACTAACGCCATTGATTTTGCAAACGCGTGAGGGCGACTAGGTTATGCGCAGAATGCGTTGCTTGCGTCGCGTTGCTGTGCAGCTCCCACTCGGCGCACACTTGACATACGTTTTTATCAATTCCGCGCCGATTCGGTAGTACCAATATTGGTAATATGGCATTCACGAAAGTTCGTGGAGCCGCACTTAGTTCTGTTCTTCAGATGCGGTTCGTCGTCTGTCCAGAACAAACGGGCGCGCTGGAGTCCAGATACGTAACACTGATGTTATCTCAGCCCAAACGATATGATACTTTAAATATTACTCCTTGCCGATTGTAATTTACATATTTTCAATTAAATATCAATACTGTTGATTAAGTACACTACATAAAATCTAATTAAGGTATCTACCTACGCAACTGTGTCTGGTTGGAAGATCGCCTCTGTATCCGACGAAGCAATTTAACATCGAAGCCAAATACGAGCCACTTTCTTTAGTAATATAACAGTCTCAGTGAAACAGCAGAGCTGTATCGGCATCAGACGATCTGCTGCATCTCCATCGTCGCCGGCAGACTGCGGGGGCGTGTGAACTGTGCCGAGGTGGGTGCTGAGTGGCTGACCTACTCACTGAGTCCCTCTTTCTGCTTGAGCAGCCCACTGCTGTGGTTGTTCTACCTGGCATGTTACCTGCGGTGAACTTAGTGCCAGGCGCGTACGAAAGTTTTATACTAATGGCAAGGGACCTCCGCGCTTGTCTCTCAGTGGGACTGTAAATAACTTCATCGTTTGGGAAGCCCGCAACGATAAAATGAGGCAGGGGGCATTCGAATAAACCATTGAACTGTAAACACGACAAGCTTATTTCTGGTTAGAAGGTCGTGTAAGCCACAGGTGAGCGACGAACAGGGAAGAGCGGGAGGAGGCGGGATCACAACTGATGCAAGTCTCAGTGCTGATTCCCCTTTTATGAGTCTGCGTTGGCGAGGGGCACGGCAGTAAGTCGTAGAGCGACCGTCAAATACGATTAGATCATGTTTCGTGCAAATTATTAAACTGCCCGTGTTAGCGACGTGGATTTACCTCTTGTGTGACGTAATGAGAGCATACTCTCCCATCTCAGTGGTACAGTTAGCGGCGGAGAGCGTTGCGCCCGTGGCCGACCGAGATCTGTGCCGCTAACAGTACCGCGAGTCGCCCCGAGCGTCGCCGACCACTGCCGAGCGCTGGCACAGTCTCCGAGAGATAGTTACGCTTCGCTCTTCGGAGACATTCCAAGCTAATCGGTCCGCGTTTGCCTTCAGAGCTTCACCGACTCCCGTTTAGTGCCATTACACGGTTTCTTTTTAAAGCCTACTTCACCGGCTTTGCTTGTTAAATGATTTGAAATGGTATCTATATGTATAGACATACACAATACCACGTATCAGCGGAATTAGACAATTAAAATGGGATTAATCTGGAAGTATACCTTTCAATAAAAAGGATTTCTTTGAATTGCGGACACAGAGATTGACCAGTGCCCGTGTCCACTTGCTCATTACTAAAATATCATCTAGTTGTATTGTAACTGATACTGCTCGGCTCAATGACTTCCGTGCTCGGGGAGTAACGCAAGGTCTACGTGTGTGGTGCAGGCGGGGCACGGCTCCGGGCACATTCTCCCTACGTGTGTGGTGCAATCACAAGTTCGCAACAACGCGTACGAGATGATTGGATGATTTTATTGACTGAAATCATTGTAAAGTTTGAATTTAACAATTGTTTATAATGAAGTTTTCTTTTTATTACCGTCTCGTGATTGTTTCTACAGCTACACTATCGAATAATTGGGCAACTGTCACGATAACTAGCTGTATGTAGCAGGTACTCGTACATCATCGTGACCACCCCGTTACCTTCGTCCTTCCTGCTGCGTCGCTCAATGCCTAGTCGGAAGTAACAGAGCGGCGTCAATCTGTGATGGCAGCAGTGTGGGAGACGATCAGGTGGCAGGGGCTCGGGGGCATGTTCTGCCTCATTTAATTCACACGTTTTATTAATTTCTGATAATGCACTAAACATGTACCGTAGGTAACCGGCGAGTATAGGCGTGTATGTTACAGTGACTGCATGCGACGTAGCCTTGGTGACATGCGAGACTGCGACTGCCGATGCGGCCGGTGTCAGACATGTAAGGCTGAGCGGCCACTTGAGACAAGCCAGTCTTAAGAGAAAGATTATTGCTTTACCAAACTTACGAGGACGCACACAATTGAGGAAAACAAACTTGTTTCCAACCATTTCCGCGGCCCTAGCAGATATCGGTTCCACCGGACCCCTTCAGTTTTACTGATATCTCTTCGAGGAGCCTATGCAGTACGACGCGCCTGGTCTTTATAGGACGGGTGAACGACGAGTTACCCATAGCTCGTCGTTTGAAAACCCAAGCCTATTTTGGCCAGAAATCGCTGTGCGACTCTCGACGGCTGGGACATCTAAGGGGACGACTGGGGCGGGCGTGAGGAGGCGACGGTCTTCCAATCCCTCTCGCTCCAGACCACGGCCAGAACCAGGGCCTGACGTGAGAGGTCGCCACCGCCTAACGGCACCACCGTCCACGAGGACATGGCGGTGCACAAGCAGCACACTTCACCGTAAGCTCCACTGTGTTAATAAACGCGAAATAAAATGAAGATAACGAAGATAACCGCTGTTTTATTAGTATTATGAATGGAATGGATGAACGATTGATTTATTGAGTCACAAATTACTTGAGGATGTGGTTTGAGTGAAGCGAGTAGAGCAGAAGACATTACGGTCGCGTGTGACGGACGACGCGCGACGCAACGCGAGAGAGACAATCAGCGTCAGATAGTGATGCGAATACGATACAGGTTAATTTATTGTAATAATAAATGAATTTAATATTTTATAAACACTACTCCTCACTGTTTTGTTGTTGTGATCAGTTTCATCGGCTGCACGATGTGCCTTCATCACTTCGCCACTCAGGTGACCGGTGGTCACTGCAGACCTCCCGAAGAAGAGCTGGCTACATTAGCATCTGTGGCGTCATTGCGAGTGGCCTTCTCTTTACAAACAGCACGCTCACCTAGCACGTCCTGCTAGCTGTGGCGAGCTTCATGTCGGCGTTCATGTCGTTGTCACTTGAATACTTGAAGGGCGCAACGATTTGATAATTGCAAATTGCAAACTAGGAGAGCAGGGTGAACGTGCAGGGGCGCGGGGTGCGAGGGGTGGTCCGGCCCCTGCGCCCCGGCGGCGGCGCAAACGCATTCGGTCGACGACCCCACTCCCTCCCCACTCTACGCCTCGTAACAATGTCTATATATGGTGACTTACTTAGGTACCTACCGATACCAAAAATACCTGCTTACTATTGAAAATAGAATAAAGGAGTGTTGGTATATTTCAATTTTCATGACTGTCAGTGCGAGCTAAGTTGTATGGAGGTTTCAGCCAAGCTTGCCCCGCGCCACCTGCCTCCGCGGATGTGACAGCTAACGGCTAATTGGCTACCGAACATTTATCCTTGTCAAGCAAGCACCGCAAGGTAGGAGAATATCCTTTAGTTCTCCTCTCGGATAGGCTTTCGAGTTTTTAAAATAACTTCTTTTATACAAGGTACTTACTATTTTACTTACATAGGTGCCTATTTACGTTGTAAAGTTTACTTTTATGGTTTCGCACCACAAACGGAACCCTTAAAGGGTCACTTTGTTGTCCGTCTGTCTGTCAAGACGCTTTATCTCGGTAATGCGTGGAGGTTCGAGTTGAAGGGACGCTTGTGTCGCATAAAAAGTATATTACGACACTGTCAAGGTAATCAAAATTCATAGGGACCTAGAATCCTGAAATTTGGCATGAAGCAAGGTCTCACAGCACAAATATAGGAAAATCTGTAAATTCGTAGTTACGTCACCAAAAAAAAAAAAAATCCGCGACACTCGTCAGCCGTGGCCGTGTCCTGCACTCGCGCCGCTCGCTGAGGAAGCGGCGGAGACGGTCCTTGATGACGCCGATATTATAAACGAACAAGAAAAGTCGTTAAAACTATACGGTGTTCCTCCGTCCAAAGGCTGAGAGGCAAATTTTTTCCTGGCACGTTCAGCTCAGTTACTTCCAGGAAGCCGCCACCAGCCAACCGAGTACTACCCATAAAAACTAAATAATTAGTTTTTTACCATAGAACCTGTACAGATAACCACTCTTCTGCTTCCGTGTCATGCAAAGAGGTGTCATGTCTAGTGTGACACATGTCAGGTCATGATCGTCGTTGTCACAAATGGTTTTAATATAAGCATCAATCAAATTATGTGAGAATATTGCGGGGGACAACCGTTTAATGGGGGTTCTGTTTGCTAGCTTTCATAATGACGAGTTCAACAAGTAAATTGTAGTGTGGTCCAGCGGAGTGAGGCCGCCATGTGAGGGCGGCGCCGCGTGGCCTGCAGGTAGTGTCGCGCTGCGCGAGTGCCGCCACCGTCAGCTGTCGCTGTGGGTAGTTGTGCTAACTTGAGTGTGGTGTGTTGCAGGAGATGCGCGCGTGGTGCATGCGGTGGAGCGGCGGGTCGCGCACGCGCTTGCGCTGGCTGGCGGCGCTGCTGTGCTGGGGCGCGCTGGCGGCGCTCGCGCTGCCGCACCTGGCGCCGCCGCCGCGCCACTCCGCGCCTGCGCCGCCCGCGCGCCTGCTGCTGCAGTCGGAGCCGGCGGCGTCCACGGCCGCGCCGCCCGCCGGCACTGCGCTGCCGCACACCGACACGCGCGTGCTCACCGAAGACCAGCGGCGCGCCGACGCCGAGCGGCGCCTGCCCTCGCTGCCGCTCTCTTACTGGCACAAGCATCGCAACGACAAGCACAAGTACCTAAAGAAGAAGGAATGCGCGCCCTTCCCGTCCATTTACGACCTTGAATTCCACAACACGTACTGGCAGACCATGCGCTCGTCGGAGGGCGTGTTCCACATGTTCGGCGCGTACCTGGACGCGCGTAACACGTCGCTCATCGGGCCCGCCGTGCGCATCTTGGCTGTGCACGACCGCATCGAGCCGCGCCTGGTCACGCACTGCCAGCTGTGGTTCGAGGAGATGGAGGCGCCCGTGGTGGTGCGCGTGCTAGAGTACAAGTACGTGTGGAACAACAAGTGGGGCAACTACCGCGACCACGTATTGCAGCCGTTTCTGCTGGCGTGCGTGCTGCCGGCCGACGTGCGCGCGCTAGTGCCCGCCTCCGTGTCGCTGGTGGAGGGCGCGTGTGACCGCGCCACCAACAACCTGCGCGTGCACTACCAGCGTCCGACGCCACCCGCCACGCGCAAGGACTTCGCCGTCTGCGTCAAGGGGCTGGACTTCCTTTACGAGGACCTGTCGGTGCGCCTGGTGGAGTGGATCGAGCTGGTGCGCCTGCTGGGCGCCGACAAGATTTTCTTCTACGAGCTGCAGGTGCACCCCAACATCACCAAAGTGCTGAAGCACTACGAAGAACAGGGCACAGTGACCGTAACGCCCGTCACGCTGCCCGGCGGCCAGCCCAACCTGCCGGGGCTGCAGCACATGTACCTGAAAAAGAAGACGAACCACAAGCGGCAGATGGAGCTGATCCCGTATAACGACTGCCTGTACCGGCACATGTACGAGTACCGCTGGCTGGCGCTGCTGGACATCGACGAGGTGATCGTGCCGCTGCTGGACGCCGACTGGGCGTCGCTGATGGCGCGCGTGCTGCCGCTGGCGGCGCAGGCGCCCGACAAGCCGACGCGCTCCTCCTACCACGCCTCCAACTTGTACTTCTTGGACTCGCTGAACCACCAGCATGTCTGGGAGGACGGCGTGCCACACTACATGCACATGCTGCAGCATGTCACCAGGACCAAAAACTTCACCAAGCCCGGCCAGTACGTCAAGGTGAGCGCCCACTGTCTTGCACCACGCTGTACGGAGCGCCAGCTCCACGCGAATCTGTTAGGTTAGGTTAGTTTGAAACAGGCGTTTGGACGCAGTAAAACTGCCCATACTGGTGGCAGCACGGACACTGTTGCCACGCCGTGCTGGCAGCAGCACCTGTCACTGTTATTACAATACTCAAGTATAAGTACCAAGCGACACAAAATAATTTGCTATTATTTGAGCCTTAATGAATACTACTAACGCCATAGATATACAAAAACTGGTAACTACATAGCGTTATCTATAATATACCTGAACAGATTTGCATATCAATCGTAGATCTTCCCGTAGTCGGAACTTATTTTTAACATTCCATACTTTAAAAGGAAAAAAAATGTTATAGGATCACTTTGTGGTCCGCCTGGTCTACAGGTCCTAGAGTGGCGACCGCGCACTGGACAACGCACTGTTGGAAGGCCTCCCGCAAGGAGGACCCGTCCTGTAGAGAGTCGCGGGAATGTTGTGGCGACACTTGGGAGAGGCCTATATCCAACAGTGGACGTCCTTCGGCTGAAATGATGATGATGACTCAGGTCTGCGATCCCTTAAAGCTGTGAAAATATCAAACTTCTAAGTTAACGAAAATAAAAAGATACTGCCTCAGAGGTCATTGGGTAGGTAGGTGGTAGTTATTTTTTGTTAAAATTGTGTGTACAATAAAGAATACTAGTATATTTCGCCACTCTCAAGGGAATCAAAATTCATAGGGTTGTGTAGACACTACCCGTTGAACCAGATTCTGTCATTTGGCATAAAGTAAGGTTTTATAGCGGAGAAATTTGTAAACAGTAAAGTTGAAAAAAAAAAACAAAAAACATTTTTTTTGCGATTCTGAAACACAACTCCATTCAGGAATTTAACTATATCTAAGTTTGTGCGGGGCCCTCAGCGCCCGATTCCGACTGGCACTTGCCCAGCTGTTTTATTTTCTGTTCCTTTAATCTGTTGATGAATGTGTTGGGTTACTGCTCCTCTGGCTCGTGGCGTGACGTTACACGCCTTTCTCTGGGCTGCTAAACACAAAGAACAAACAAACAAACAGATGAGGGTCGCACAGTCGCCCAGTGGCAGTATTGTGACGCGTCGGTCGCGTGTTGCAGGCGTTCCACGAGACAGACCGCGTGCTGGCGCTGCACAACCACTTCCCGCTGGCGTGCCTGGGCGGCGCGTGCAGCACGTATCCGCTGGAGACGCGCCACGCGCGCCTGCAGCACTACCGCGCCGACTGCGTGTCCACGCTCAAGTCCTGCAGGGAGCTGAAGGCCGAGGCCGTGCGCGACGAGACGCTGTGGCGCTGGCGCGAGCCGCTGGTGGCGCGCGTCGACAGCGTGCTGCGCGCGCTCGCCTTCCTGCCGCCCCTGCCGCACCGGTGACCCGTGCACTCTATACGCTTAGTCTTATGTATTAAATGCTAGTATTAAATGTATTTTTATAGTTACTCTATCGTGGTGTTTCATTGTTCATTTCATACGTCGTCGTCTCGTTGCGCCTGCGCGCGCGCACGGATACTACAGGCATCTGGCCGTTGGCGCAAGCTAGCAGGCATGCAATTGTTCAAACTACACACTGACACTATTCAATCCCATGGCCAGGTCATCAGAACATAAGTAATGTGATGAGAGTTGCCGACGACGTGAGTCGACAGCATCGACCATGCAGCCCATAGCCGTGTAGTAACAGGCGACGCATGTCTGTCAACCCATGTGACTTGTATATACGTTGTAAAGTCCAAAAGTTGCTTAAACTATAAAATGAAGGATAAATCTGAAACAACTTTTATTATTTTATTTCTTTTAAAATAATAGTCTTCAAGACACACTCTTTAACAGCGTCTCGCAATTGATGTAGTAAGGAAGCGCAGTACTCGCCCGCTTCAATTGTGTCGCGTCCTTAAAATTCATTCGGAATCTCAAAATTTCCTTAGACGAACGTCCTGGGCGGGGTTCATTTTCAATTGATTTTCTTCCTAAATGAAATGGTTTCGCCCATTCTCTTACGGTGGATATGACGAAGAAGATTGTTCGTATACAGCATCCAAACGTTTGATTTCGGCCGGCACGGGCGTCTTCCCCTTCTTTTGTCACAAAGTTGATCACAGCTCGATACTCAATTTTATTATTTTATCCATTTCGAATTTTCGGTTGACTTTCTGACTTTAAGGTTATAACTTTGTATTATAACGAAATACACTAATATTTTAAATCGTGGTTAGGTCACTAAGTCTAATATTTATTGTCAAGCTAGTTTAATATCTTTGATTACTCCAAAGCGTATGGCCCTTCCGTATCTGATGCACGTCGCCACAGAACAACTTCCAAGTAGTCAGACCACTTCATCTCTGAGCCGTAAACACGTTCGCCATTGCTAATAAAAGAATTATAAAATAAAAACAATGGCCCCTTGTTCAATACGTTGGTATTGGTAACAACAGCCAGACTTATAAAAGTATTCGAAAAGATGGCATAAAATCTCACCAGTAAGTTAATTACAGTTATATTGATTTTCTGATATTATTTATCGAAGTTCAATTTATACTGGTCATTTCTGCAGGTTTGAACAAAACTAGAGATGTACCAATTCTTATGGCCACCTCTGTTATGGATAAACGAAGTCGATAAAGCAAAAAACCTATTAACTATTTATACGATCTTTTTTTATTAACTGAACACTCGTTCAATGAACCCGCACTAGTTCCACAGCACTCGTGACCACAACTTGGGTGAGGATCAGACAATGAAACACTTCACTTTACTTCCACTGTATATTATGAACTTCAGATTTGAACTAACTACGAATTGACAACATCGCGACCTTAGTCGCCACGCGGAAAATCTTAACATCGCGATCTAGGAATTGGCGCTCACTTAACAACGCCATCTGTGATTAAAAAAGTAAACAATATTTTGAACATTCCGCCCACCAAGGAGCTATTTGACATAGTCCTTCTATTAAATACATTTACATGGGCACCGCCCACCATGAGAACATCAACAAATAAATTAAAACATGAATTCACAATACCAACAAAAGATCAAAATACCTATATCATATAACATTGTTTAATTATATGACTACTGTGTGACAGGTAAAATACATATTTTTGAAATAGGCCTTTTTATTAAGGCTCTTTGAGTGCGTAAAGTAACGACTCGCGTAATTTTGTCCAATCCAGGGTGTTTTTCTACAACTCTTGCCAAAAGCCATTTACAAGGAGGCAAATCATCTTCCTTTACCACTACTACATCCCCAATGTTTGGGTCAGGAGTTCGACATGTCCACTTGTAGCGATGCAGAAATTTTGTGAGATACTCTTTTGACCAACGACGCCAAAATTCCTGCATCATTCTTTGTGTCAATTGCCAACGACGTAAATTGGATACGTTAGACGTCTCAAAATTGTGATCAGGTACGGCAACCAAGGGTTCCCCAATCAAGAAATGACCTGGCGTCAAGACGTCAAAGGCATCTGACTCTGTATTTAAGGTGGACAAAGGCCTAGAATTGAGGCAACTCTCAATTTGCACTAAGACTGTGGATAGTTCCTCATAAGTCAGTTTCGAGTCCCCTATGACACGTTTTAAGTGGTACTTCACTGATTTAACGCCAGCCTCCCACAAACCTCCGAAGTTCGGTGCACGAGGTGGGATAAAATGCCACTTTGTGCCATTTGTAGCTAATGTTTCGGATATTTCCTTGAAGTAGATTGACCTTTCTGATGCAAATAAATTATGGAGTTCTTTCGAAGCACCGACAAAATTTGTTCCATTATCGCTCCAAATATCCGTACATAGGCCTCTACGTGCATCGAATCGTTTGAACGCAGCTAAAAATCCCTGTGTGGTTAAATCACTGACCACCTCAATGTGCACAGCTCGTGTCGCCATACAAACAAATAAACAAATATAACCCTTATAAGCGCGATGACCCCGTCCCTTTGTCGTCCTAATGTTTATCGGACCTGCGTAATCTACACCACTACACTTAAATGGTCTTGAAGGACTAACTCTAGCCTCTAGAAGCTGGCCCATCAATTGCTGTGATGTTTTCGCAGCTGCTTTCACACATGGAATACACCTTCGCACATAGCCTTTAATTAAAGATTTACCACCAGTTATGTAATATTTTGTGCTTAAATAAGTTAGCGTTAATTGGGCTCCGCCATGAAGCGTTTTAGCATGCGCATCCGCTATCAGTAAATCGGTTAATTTAGATCCTTTTGGTATTAGTATTGGATGTTTTGTATTCAAAGAAAGCTGTGATTTTTCTAACCGACCTCCTACCCGTAAAATATCTTCTTTATCGAAGTAAGGATTTAAAGTCTTGAGAGGTCCCTTCAACTTGAATAAATGCCCATGTTTTCTAATACCAGCAATCTCCTCTTTGAAGCCTTCTGCTTGACAACTTCTAATAGCGCATTTGCGAGCTTCATCCAATTCTTCTGGTCGTAAATAGCTGCTAAACTGTTTCTTATTTCCAATTAACTTTAAAAAACGTCTACAGTAGGCCACAACTCGTATTAATTTTGAAAATGACGAGAACCTGTCCCATATGGACTCCTCAATCATGTTATTACAGCCAGTTAGCAGATCATCCATATAAAAATCATTTAGTACTCTTTCAGCAGCCACCGGATAATCTCCGCCGTTATCATGCGCAACTTGTTGGAGGGCCTTCACCGCCAAGTAAGGAGCTGATGCAGTGCCGAAAGTGACTCTCAACATACGATAGTGTTCTACTACGTCTTCCGGCTCTTTCTTCCACAGTATTCTTTGGCAATCGGTGTCAACAGTCGCTACCTTTACCTGCCGATACATCTTAACGATGTCCGCTGCTAGACATATCGGATGTTTCCTCCAACGCATCAATAAGTGCTGAAGTTCCGGTTGTAAGCGGGGTCCAATCATTAATTTGTCGTTTAATGAATAACCCTTTTTACCTTTACAGGACACGTCGAACACCACACGTACTTTGGTTGTATTTTTATCATCCCTTATAACTGCGTGGTGTGGTAAGTATATTGAGTTCTGCCTTCCTCTTTCTTTTTCAGAAACCCTTTCCATATGATCTAACTGTAAGTATTCCTGGATCACTTGTTTATACGTTTCTTTCAAATCGGTATTTTTCTTCAATTTGATATGTAATGCACTTAATCTTTTCTCAGCTATTTCTTCAAATCCACTTTCCTGGTAAATCGAAGTCTGATCGCGGAACGGAAGTCTAACCACATATCTTCCATCTCCATCTCCATCTCGGGTGGTAGTTGCCGAAAATAACTCTTCACATTGTTTTTCTTCCTCCGACAACAATCTCTTTTGATTGCTGGGTTCGGCTTCTAACTCCCGAAATTTCTTTAGTTCCTCATTTGTGTCTATATGGGCATGCATCACGACCACATTCGAAGAAACCCCAGCAGATTGATCAACTATCCCAGATATTATCCATTCGAATTTGGAACATTGGGCTACGACTGCTCCATTCACAGTCTTTTTCAAACCTTCTTCAATAATCTGGGTGTAAATATCAGCTCCTAATAAAACATTTATTTTATTCGGAGTATGATATTGTGGGTCTGCCAGATTTTCTTCCTGAAGATCTACCCATTCTACCGTCGTTACCTTCGTGACGGGGAGAAGCGTGGTTATCGATTTTAACACAAACGCCTGAACTTGAATATTAAAATGTGAATTTATTCTAGACCGTAGATTTAAGGTGACCACTGACCTTGATGTTATTTCTTTGTCTCCGCCAACTCCTTTGATCCTATGAGTTGAAGGAATTTTCTTCAATCCCAAGAACTGCACTGTAGCTTCAGTAATCAAAGAAATTTGTGAACCTTGGTCTATTAATGCTCTAACTACTTGGTAAGTGCCTGCCTTCGACTCAGCTCTCACTAGAGCTGTGGCTAATAAAACTGTATTACGCAGTTTTCCTGTCGAAAAACAGCTAACCGATTGGTTACCTTCCCTATCTTCTCTGGACATAGGGCTATCCATACTATCGTTCGTTGCTAAGTTTTCATTATGTGCCAACGATCCCGCATTTCCCTGTGTATTGGCACTAGAACCCGCGGAAGAAGACCCGTTTGGGGGGTGCAGTAAAGAATGATGACGTTGTTTACAAATTCGACATTTAACTGGACTATTACACACTTTAGCAGAGTGGTTGTTACCCAAGCAATTGAAGCAAATACCCTTTTCTAGTACAAAACTACGACGAGCGTCACAATCTAATTTTTGTACAAATTGTTTGCAATAAGTAAGCCTATGTGGCTCCGAACAATAGGAACACTGAAAGTTTGCAACATGTAAACTACTTATCTTATTTGTACCTGTACCCCTGGCATTATTAACTTGATTTCTAGATCCAGAATTAGTTTTGTTATCTAAAAACTCTAAAGCTCTATAGCGATTAGTTAAAAATTCGGTAAACTGAATAAGTGTGGGCAGTTCCTCTGATGAGTTATGTTCAGTTATATTAAATTCCCACTGCTTTCGGGATTCGGGATCTAGCTTCAAAGTTATTATATGGATAAATATAATGTCCCAGGTATCAACATTAATTCCGAGATTAGAAAGCGCCTTTAAACAATCATTGTTATGTGTTATCAAGTAATTCCTTTAGTCCAAAAGCTGATTCTTTATCGAGATTTCTCTGACTGAGTAACCTTTTTATAATAAAATGTGACAAATATCTTTTATTATTATAACGTGAATTCAAAAGTTCCCAACATCGATCATAGTTCGCATCTGAAATGGGTATTTGTCGAAGAAGTTGTTCTGCTTCCCCGGACAAATATCCTTTCAGGTACTGCATTCGCTGCACATTATCTAAACATTTATTATTGTGAATAAGAGATAAGAATAAATCCCTAAAGGTTACCCAATCGGTATACTTTCCTGAAAATACTGGAATAATTATTTTTGGCAATTCTACTTGACATTGTTTGGAAGTACTACTACAGGATCTAAAAGAATCTTCTTTAATATAAAATGACACAGTTTCAAGATCAGTTTTATATTGGACATACAGTTCTTCTGCTGAATCATAAACATCATTTTTCACATATCGACTTTGTTTCAACTTATCAGCTCATATAATTTACTATCGCCGGTTGCTAACTGATCCCACAGTTTTTCCAAATTTTCTAATCTGACTTTACAATAAGGCCGTGTTATTCGTTCCTTAGGAGATTTTTTGAAGTTCACATAAGCCTTATCTATTCTACTGTAAATGTCTTCTTGTTTATTAGTTAACGACTCCATATTGTATACTAAATCTAACAAATATCTTTGCTGAAAACTGACTAAAAAGTTACAAAGTTATCTCAATAGCATAAAATAAACAATTAAGAAATCCAAACTATTTTTTGAAGAAGTTACATTGAAATGTAAGAAATTTTTACAAGCCTTTAGGCAATAGTTCGATTATCGAAGAAAAATCGGGCATAGGTTCCCCGCCTCAACCAAATTTTCGCAAAATTAGGCTAAGTCTAAAATATTGATAAAATATTCTAAGTTAATGTTCATATTATAGTTTTCTAAGTTAAATTCTTCCAGTGAATAAAGTTCAAATTCTTCCAAATAATTAAGCTTGAAATTCCATTAATATTAAGTAAAGTTTCACACTCACGGTTTTAGTCCTGTACTGATACCACCTGATGACTTAATTATATCACTGAACACTGTCTTCGTAAGGACGTTGCGCTCTGCACGTCACACCTCCTCCAGTCACCCTTACTGCTGGTCCCTGACGATGACGACACCCGGCACCGTCTGCAGTAGCCCACTGCACCACGCGCTGCCACTGCTGCTTGCTGCTGCTTTTTCCAGTGCCTTGGCCAGTTTGCGCAAGTAATCCACTTGCCCAGCCAAGAAAGTACCACAAAAACTTAACCAATCCGGCTCGAAGGACCAAAATGAACACTCGTTCAATGAACCCGCACTAGTTCCACAGCACTCGTGACCACAACTTGGGTGAGGATCAGACAATGAAACACTTCACTTTATTTCCACTGTATATTATGAACTTCAGATTTGAACTAACTACGAATTGATCAACATTTTTTTAATACGTCATAAATCGTAAACCGCAATTTGCCAAGTTTGTACAGAACGGAACCCTCAGTGCGCGAGTCCGACTCGCACTTGCCCGGTTTGTTTTCTTCTGCCAAGTTGAGCTCTACTTGGCGGTGCACTTGTCGGCGCTCGCATGACCAGCCTCTAAAATAGTACAGAACCATTTGTTCTGCCCTAATGTCGCTGCCATTTACCATGTACACCAGCAACGAATATATTTATAATAGTAACCAATTTTTATTCTGTGCGGTGCTTTTGTCCAGCCAATGTTTGGTGTATCTCGGTTTCGAAGAAGAAACTTACTACTACTACTACTTCTACTTACTACTTCATACTTACTTACTTAAAATAAAATCCTGTCATGATATCTTCTTGCTTCCGTCCCGCTGGAGCATCATGCCTAAGGAGCCACAAGCCCCGCCGCGTGCGTAGAATCACCCAGAACTTGTACGCTCGCGAGAATACTTAGCGGCATTTTGGATTAGGTATGTTGGATATCCGCAATTTAGTCTTGAACTTAAAATATTTTGTTGGATTATTAAATAACTGCCGATGTATATGAATTCTAATTGTAAACTGACCAATTAATATTTTTATATAAGATTCTTAAATGCAGCAAAGGGTTTTTTTTTTACGGCATTTATGAATTAAATAGGGTTCTTATATGGTGGCTTTAACCCTAGAACCGTACTCTGGGATACAATTAAAAAAATAATTTGAAATTCGCAGTAACTTATTCGTTTCATATCGGATTTTTTCGCCCTTCGAAGGAGGAAGAAGGAAGGGGGCACTTCTGTTCGGAGCAATACAACCGAACAGCTAAGCACTTTTGCCTCCGTTAATTTTTATAAAACCAGCTAAAATAATAATTGAAGTCAGTGCGTATTCGGCCATCGATTGCGTAACTCAAGTCATACCAAACCATTCAAACCATATTTTAGACTAAATCTAATTAGTTTTCTTTACTTTTAGAGTATAGTTATTTGTCTAAACCATAAAACCATAAAACCATAACCAAAGTAAAGTCGTATTATTTAAAACAAACCCAACTCAAACCGTAACTATCAAACAAACCAAAACCACTAAAATATCAACCAATCCAGAAAGTTGGTATTACGCAGACAGATACCAAACTATCTACATTGTCCTTCGAGCCGGATTTGAACCAGCGACCTATGGATGGTTGCTGCATATTAGGAATATTCAGCATTATGTTCACGTGAGATGTAAAAACGATAGACCATCAATCAAGTGAAACTTCGGTTAGAGTTGAGTCGTGGTAAGATTTGCGTGGACTCCAGCACCCCTGCTTGGGCAGAGCATCTTCGTGTTTTCGTGAGGGCGATCGGCAGCGGCGATTTCTCGCACCAGGCCCTGATACGGGTCATGGTCCGAAGCGAGGAGGGATGGCAGGCGGTCGCCTCCTTCTGCGAAGCAGTAATGCTAGCAAAGGTGGAGGCCGCACGCGAGAGGCAACGGCCCTCACGGCCCAGCCGCCGCGGGGATTCCGATTCCGATCCTGATTTCCAGCCAACGTAGGCGCGGGCTTGCGGACGGCGAGCTATGGGTAACCATCGACCAAGCCTAGATCGTCAGCGCCGGAGCCGTGACAGAAACAATGATTGCTGCATGTTGCATGCCTGCTGCATGTTGCTTGCCTGCTGCATGTTGCATGCTTGCTTGCATGTTGCATGCCTGCTTGCCAGCTGCATGTTGCTTGCCGCCTGCATGTTGTATGCTTGCTTGCCTGTTGCATGTTTCATGCGTGCTTATATGCAGCATGCCTGCTGCATGATGAAACCACGGGCAATATAGAGAAGGGAGAAACCTTTCCACCCAAAAAACCACCCAGGAGAGCACGTTAACTAAATCAAATACTCGTTGGTAACACAATGATTCACATCTACTTAATGTGTCAGTGCAATAAAAGTTTTAAGAAGGTAGATCAATAAAATTATGCCAAACTAATACCGACATAATCGTTTAGAAAGGGTCTACCTTTTATAGCAGAACTTTTTATGTCATAATTTTATTTTGAATAACAACAGATAGCATAATCTTCCTTTCGCAGAAAATCGTTTCGCATGCACTCATTTATCATACATTCAAAAGTCATAATTTTGTTAGTCAGAATCATCTTTAGGCATAAATTTCATATACATAAAAAATAAAAAGCAGAACCATCACATTGCAGAAAATTCACAGTCAGAAACGTCTTTTGGCATATTATTTTATATCGATAGTCATTAGTTGCGGTGGAAGTAACATCGAAACTGTAAGTACCTAAAATTAATTACAAAACACTGTTGGTTTGAGGCCCCCTATGGGGGCCTACTATTTCTAGGTTGATATAAAAAAAAATACTATGGCGGCTAACAGGCACGTAGCAGCATGCAAGCAAGCATGCAACATGCAATCAGACATACAGCATAAAAGCAAGCATGTAAGTAGGCATGCAAGCATGCATGCAAGTAGGCATGTAAGCAGACGTGCAAGCAGGCATACAACATGCAGCAGGCATACCACATGCTGCAGGTATGCGACATGCAAGCAGGCATGCAGCAGGCAAGTATGCAGCATGTAAGCAGGCATGCACCATTCAGCAAGCATTGTTTCTGTTATGGCTCCGGCACTGCGGGGTTTGGGCGGCCTCACGCGAGCTTATCGTCGCAAATGGTTTAAACGCTCACCACCGCAGCTTCAGCTCGCGGGCCGGCTTACCCCACCGCGCTTACGCGGGTTTAAATTACACTCTAGGGGTAGGGCAGAGAAGACCGTGAGAAGTCGGTTTTCCAGCGATTCGTTTCAGTCACTTTTTGTAGCACAACATATTGACTTTTTATGACACTATTTTAATTTAGTATCAAAAATGCCACCAAGCCTTACATTTGTGTCTAAATTCCGTAAAATTCTGTTTAGTTTTAGTGAAAATGTGGTAAACAAATCATTTGGCAAATGAAAAAAGTTCAAAGTCAAAGTCAAAGTCAAAAACGTTTATTGCGAACTAAGTGTACAATGTTGGTGTTATATATTATGTCAGTACTTTTGACTTAGCAGCCTTTTACAAGCATTGCAATTTTAATTCATCCTAATTAACATGCAATAAACATTATTAGATATTATAATCATTTTTATCAATTCATTGATTAATTACAGTTATGTCAAAACTTTAACGTTAATAATAATAAATTTAATATAATATTAATGTCAAATACCGTCAATTCAATTTAGAAAGCTGTGTCAAAAAATTTTTTGTCAACAATAATGAATTTCATACTCTTGTAATGTCAATAATATCAGTTAAATTGAAAAATTAGTATTATGTCTAAAATTTAAATGTCAATAATAATTAATTTAATACAATTATAATGTAATAGTACAATTTAAATAAAGATGGGGAAATATTAATGTCATCCTTTTCAAGTAATACAAATTATTTTACCAATTTTATATAGAATTAAAAAATGATAGATTAGATATTTGTATAGCACAGATCGTCATTTTTGTATAGTAGAAAATATCGTTATTTTGAGCTAGACTCTAAGTATTCTCTTACTGAGTAAAAACATTTTTGGATTAGATATAGTTTAAGCCTTTTTTGGAATAATGTTACTGATTTTTCAGTTTTATATATGTATGTCGGGCAATTTATTATATATTTTTATTGCCATATAATATGGACTTTCACTTAACATTTTGATTCTTGAGAATGGAGCGCATAACCTCTTTTTATGGCGAGTGTTTACGTTGTGCGTATCTTCCACTTTAGTAAACTTGTCGAAATTTTTAAAGACGAATACGCAAATGTCGAGTATGTATATTGACGGCAGAGTTAACATCTGATATTTTATAAAGTATGGTTTGCAGCTTTCAGTATTGTCTATTTGAGCTAGAATTCTTATACATTTTTTTTGCATTATGAATAGTTCATTTACGTTAACACTATTTCCCCATAGCATGACGCCATATCGCAGCCACGAGAATGCATATGCGTAGTAAGCAGCCATAGCAGTTTGTATGTAAGTTCAAAAGAGGCTTTGGCCAATAGTAAAAAATAATTTTGTAAATTGACTAAATATAGTTCGGTAAAGTAATACTTACCTATGATACATCGGGGTGCCACGACAGAAAACCTCCACGAGTGCCCGCAGGCTATAGTTCCCTTGCGGATACGTCCGTCGCGAAGGCTAGTCTGCGGGACGGTGCACCCTGGGAGGCGGCCAACAACCCCCTTGGGCACTCCTGCCTAAGGGGCCTCGATGGCCGTCTGCGAATGTTCTGTCGGGAGTACGCTTCAACGCGTGTCCCTCTGCTCTAGCAGAGGGCACAGTGGCGAAGCAAGAGCGGGCTCGGCGTGCACTCACCCTGCCACCGGGCAGGCAGGAGGAAGGCTCTCTCCTCCTTCTGCCACCGTTGTTCTCGTAGCCCCAGAGATTGTCCAAGGTCATGTTTCTGACTTTTGATGGGGGTCGAGGGTCCTGGCTTAACCGCCCGGGCCGCGAGGAAGACAACCTCTATAAAAAATTACCCCAAACCTCCAAGCGGCGGCGCACCGTGAGGGAGGTTGTTAGCTTGACTAATGGGTAGCTAAATTAGTCTCTAGTGCGGACCACTGAATTTGAGCCGGTACAACATGAAATTTACTCGTGGGACCAAAAATGGATAATAAATCAAAATTCTTTAAAACCCCAACGGAGAGTGATGCGCGGTCGGAGTCCGACGCGGCATCCGGAAGGAGCTCAGGCTCGGAGGTTGAAGAGGAGGTGGAGTCGGGAGGCGACACCGGAAGGAACGCGGGTTTCTTCCGGAAACGCTCCTTGTCGAGGGACAAATCGTCCTCCGACGCAGAAAAGGGCTCGGCCCGAAAAATCCCTACCAGTGGGCGGGGAGCGGGCCGAGCACCGGGAAGAGGACGGGGAGTCACCTCCCAGGAGGCGGCTGAGCGAGCCGAGAGACTCGCCGCGGAAGGGCGCCACCCCGCTGCGATGGACCCCTCGGGGCCATCTGGCAGCGAGAAGGAAGACTCCGCCGAGGAGTCGCGTCGGTCCTTCGGCGAGCTCGTCGTCGCCGCGCTGCGCGATATGGGCCGCAAGCGAGAGAGGACGTCAAAGGAGAGGACGGTCCTCCGCCATGCCGCCTCCATGCAGGAGGCCTTTGACGTCGCTCTCAGGAAGAGCGTGGCCAAGCTCCGGACCGAGCTCCGAGCCGGGCTCCGGGCCGAGCTTCAGGCCGAGCTCGCTGCGGTCCATGGAGCCAGCAGCCAGAAGCCCGTGGAGGGGGGGTGCAAGCAAGGGCAGGGGCAAAGTCGGCCCCAGCCCCAGCCTCGGCCCCAGGCCCAGCCCCAGGCCGAGTCAGGAAGTCAGCTGCTGACGCTGGTGCAGCGGGAACTGGCTGCTTTCCAGCAGCAGCTGCAAAAGCAGCTGCAGGAGCAGCAGCAGCAGTTCCAGCTGCGGATCCAGCAGCAGCTGTCCCTGCTGGAGGGCATAGTGCTGCGCCCTCCACTAGCGGCCTCCGGCCAGCGAAAGGCGGCGTCTTACGCCGCTGCCGCGGCCTCGGCGGCTGGACCCACGGTGGGCCCGTCAGGGCAGACTAGGCGTGGGGCCGCGGTGTCGAACCCCGCTGTGTCGGCCCCGCAGGGCAAAAAACAGCAGCAGGGGAAGCCAACCCCTGCGGCTCCCCCCAAGAAGGGCAAGGCGGCACCGGCCCCTAAGGCGGCGGGAGCCCCTGCTGTGGCGGCAAGCAGGCGGCCGAGGCCGCCTCCCCAACCTGCAGATCCTCCGGCCGAAGCCGGATGGCAAGTGGCCGGAGCCAAAAAACAGGCTGGCAAGGCGGCTCGGGCTGCCAGGAGGCGTGAGCGGCAAAAGCTGCGAAAGCGGACGGCCCTCGCGGCCAGGATTCGCACCCCGCGCTCTACGGCTGTAGTAATTACGCTGCAGCCGGAAGCGTTGAAAAAGGGTGCGACCTATGGCGAGGTCCTCCGTAAGGCGAAGCAGGAGGTGAACCTCACCGACCTTGGGATCACCGGGGGCTTCCAGATGCGGCATACCGCGACTGGTGCCCTGATGTTGGAGGTCCCCGGAGCCAACAGCGGCCCCACCGCAGACGCCCTGGCTGACAAGATCAGGGCGATCTTGGACGCGGAGGAGGCCCGGGTGTCCAGGCCCACAAGATGCGTCGACATGCGCATTATGGGCCTGGACGATTCCGTCGAGGTTGAGGAGGTCGTGGCCGCTGTCGCCAGGACGGGTGGGTGCCCTGCCGATCAGGTCCGGGCAGGCACCATCCGTGTTGACGGCACTGGCATGGGGGCGGTTACAGTGAACTGCCCCCTGTCAGCGGCCAGGAGCATCACCGGGGAGGGTAAGCGACTCCTGGTGGGCTGGGTCTCCGCGCGGGTTAAGCTGCTGGAGCCCAGACCGCTGCGCTGCTATCGCTGCCACGTGGGCCACCACGTGGGGGTCTGTTGCGCAGCGGAGGAAGATCGCAGCGACCGCTGCTTCCAGTGCGGTCAACCCGGCCACAAGGCCGATACCTGCAGTGCAGCGCCGCACTGCTACGCATGTGCGGCGGCAGGCAAGTCGGCCGACCACCGGGCTGGGAGCAGGACCTGCGATCCCCCCGCCAAGGCCAAGGGCAAGGTCCCAAGGCCCATCCCCGCGAAGGTGCTCACCGCCGCGGCTGCCCCGTTGGCTGCCGCCGCCATCGCCTCCGCAGACGCCGCCGCCGCTAACACCGCGGCAGGACCCTCACGGAGGGCCCGGGAGGAGACTGTAATGGACTGCCAATAACGGCTCCATTACGTCTCCTCCAGGCGAATATCAACCAATGCGCCCCCGCTCAGGATCTGTTGCTCCAGAGCATGGCGCAGTGGTCGATCAACATCGCCGTTGTCTCCGAGCCGCACTTTGTCCTGCCCAGAGCCGACTGGGTTCAGGACCTGAGCGGCTCGGTGACACTCATTTCGTCGGCCGCCGCCGGTACCCCGGCACTCGAGGCCGTCAAGAAAGGCCGGGGTTGCGTGGCAGCACGGTTCGGGGACATAGTGGTGGTAGGCTCTACCTGTCCCCGAACAGATCTCTCGCCGAATTGGATAGCTCCCTTTTGGAGCTGGATGCCGTCGTTGCTGGGTTTGACTCCAGCCTCCCCGTGGTCGTTTGCGGGGACTTCAACGCCTGGAACGAGGCTTGGGGTTCCCGGTTCACGAACCAACGAGGTCGAAGGGTGGAGGAATGGGCCCTAGGGCAGGGCCTAGTCGTACAAAACCGGGGTTCTGTCCCCACGTGTGTGCGGATGCAGGGCGAGTCGGTGGTGGACGTTACGTTCGCCAGCCCTGCACTGGCACCGCGCGTCGTCGACTGGCGCGTTATAGAGGAGGTGGAGACGTTCTCCGACCACCGGTACATCCGGTTTGACGTCTCCGCCCAGACCTCGACCGTGCCGGTCCGACAGACCCCGTGTGGTCCGCGTTGGGCGCTGAGGCAGCTGGACAGAGACCTGCTCCAGGAAGCCGCGATAGTACAGGCCTGGGTGCAAGCACCGGACAGGCCTGTCGACATCGACGTCGAGGCGGACTGGTTCCAGGCGGCCATGTCGCAAATCTGCGACGTGGCCATGCCCCGAGTCCGGCCAGGATGTGCCCGGCGCCAAGTACACTGGTGGTCGCCAGAGATTGCGGCACTGCGCGATGCGTGCAATGCTGCGCGACGCCGGTATACTAGACACCGCAGGCGCCGCACCCGTCCACCGGGTGCGGAGGCCATGGAGGCGGAGCTGTATGAGGGATACAGGGCGGCCAAACGCACCCTCCGAGCGGAGATAAAGCGGGCCAAACTCGAGGCCCGCAACGTGTGGCTGGAGTCTCTGAACGTCGATCCGTGGGGACGCCCATACAAAATGGTGATGGAGAAACTCCGCCCATGGGCTCCCCCGCTGACTCAGAGTCTCCGGCCCCAGCTCGTGGAGGGTGTGGTGAGCGCTCTGTTCCCTACGCGAGGGGAGCATACTCCCCCGCCTATGGCTCCGCCACCAGCAGCGGTGTCCGATGCGGACCACGACGGCAACGACGGCAACAATGCTCCAGAGGTGACCGAGGTGGAGATGAGAGTGGCGGTGCGAAGGCTGAGTGCCAAGAACACCGCCCCAGGACCCGATGGCTTGCCTGGAAAAGCCTGGGTCCTGGCCATGGAGGAACTCGGGTCTCGACTGAGAGGGCTCTTCAGCGCATGCATGGAGAGGGGCCAGTTCCCGCTTCGCTGGAAGACAGGGAAACTGGTCCTTATCGCGAAGCCGGGGCGCCCCGCGGAATCTCCGTCCGCGTATCGGCCCATTGTGCTGCTCGACGAGGTGGGCAAGCTCTTTGAAAGAGTAATTGCAGACCGCCTCGTCGTGCATCTGGCACGGAAGGGGCCGGATCTTGCGGACGGCCAGTTCGGATTTCGCAGGAGGCGCTCCACTGTGGACGCCATCATGCGCGTGCGAGCCCTCACGACGGGGGATGCGGTGTCCCGGGGCAGGTGTGTCTTGGCGGTGTCTCTGGACATTGCCAACGCCTTCAACTCCCTGCCCTGGAGTTGCATTGGTAGGGCACTCCGGTACCACCGGGTGCCCGACTACCTCTGTCGGGTGATCGAGGCCTACCTGTCGGACAGGTTCATCATCTACCCCGGTCATCAGGGGGAGTTGAAACGGCGAGAGATGTCGTGCGGTGTTCCGCAGGGATCGGTACTAGGGCCGCCCTTGTGGAACATCGGGTACGACTACGTGCTGCGCGCCGACCTCCCCGACGGGGTCAGCGTGGTCTGTTACGCAGACGACACGCTGGTCCTGGCGCGGGGACGGTCGTACCAGGCGGCGGTCGAACTAGCGACGCGCGGGGTTGCGACAGTCGTGGAGAGGATACAGCAGTTGGGACTCGAGGTGGCATTGCACAAGTCCGAGGCCATGTGTTTTCACGGCCCTCGGAGCGCGCCACCTCCGGGCTCCCAATTAACGGTAGGAGGAGTTCACATCGGCGTCGGGTCGACGATGAAGTACCTGGGACTCGTCCTCGACAGCCGGTGGAACTTCAAGGAGCACTTCCGACGTCTGGCTCCCAGGTTGAATGCGACTGGGGCTGCGCTCAAGCGGCTCCTGCCGAACCTAGGGGGTCCAGACGCCTCCTGCCGGAGGCTCTACGCAGGCATCGTTCGGTCCATGGCCCTTTACGGTGCGCCGGTGTGGGCGCCATCGCTACGGAAGCGAGTGGCGGCCCGGCTAACCGCCTGCCAGAGAGTCATGGCCATCCGGATGATCCGCGGATACCGTACGGTGTCCTGCGAAGCGGCGAGCCTCCTTGCTGGCCTACCACCGTGGGATTTGGAGGCAACAGTCCTTGCACACATGCATGACTTACGCGTGGAGATGCAACGTCGGGGCGAAACTCCGCTGCCGCGACAAGTCGCGGCATGGCGGACAGAGCTCCGGCGGGATCTCATGGTGAAATGGCAAGAGCGATTGTCGCAACCTCGTGCTGGGCACGCCACGATCGAGGCGGTAAGGCCCCTCTTTGAGGCGTGGCTGGAAAGGACCCACGGCGTCGTCACCTTCCGTTTGGCGCAGGTGCTGACCGAACACGGCAAGTTCGGTCCGTACCTGTACAAGATTCGTGCGGAGACGATGCCCGGGTGTCGCCACTGTGCGGACCGCCCGGTGGACACGGTGGAGCACACAGTCGAGGTGTGCCCCGCTTGGGAAGAGCAGCGCCGTCACCTCGTGGGGGCGATCGGCGGCGATCTCTCGCGCCGGGGCTTGGTTCAAGCCATGCTCCGGAGCGAGGAGGAGTGGCAGGCGGTCGCCTCCTTCTGCGAAGCAGTAATGCTAGTAAAGGAGGAGGCCGACCGCCTTAGGCAAAGGCGGACACGCCGCCGCCGCCGCCGGGTTTCCGATCCCAATTTCCGGCCACCATAGGCGCGGGCTCGCGGACGGTGGGCAATGGGTAGCTCGCTGTCCGTCCGTCCGGTAACAGACCGGTCCGAGCTCAGGTCGTCTACGGCGCGCACCGTTCCCGCGCGCCTCAAGGAGTTGTCAGCAAACTGTAGGGGTCCAGCAGGGCCGAAGCCTACTGGGGCCAATGGTTATGTGAGACTGTCACCAAAGGCCCCAGGATAAAGGCAAGGAATGGAAAGGTAGGTTTTTAGTCAGTAAAAGTCTGACACTGTTTCCCGCCCCACCCAAGGGCGGGATTCGTCATTGGATGATTTTACATACCACAAAAAAAAAAAAAAAAAAAAAACCTATGATACATCGATGATCTAAAAATATGTCAAATAATGCATAAGTATAGCAAAAAAGACGTCGGTAAGTAGTTTTAGGTATAATAAAATTCGATCAAAACCACTTCGGAAAAGTGATCGGTCCCCGAAATAAACATTATGCTAAACGATATTATGCGTAATATTAAATATGGCAAAGGTAATTATGCCAAATAAAATTCTGTCATGTTAAAAGTATGCCTTTGTAAATTCGGACATTTAAACATTCTGCCAAACCATAGTTATGCTAAATATTTTTTCTGCCATAAAAATATTCGATCAAAGAAGATTATGCCCACAGAACACAGAAAGACACTAGAACTAGCTTGAGAAAATGTTTGTACCAGAACCGGTGTCGCCAAACTCACACATTTACGATTTACTCTTACTGCAAACCGGAAGATACGATTGGCTACAACAAAAATTGGGCGAAAACAAATAAAAAAAAAAAATGTTATACGAAATGCAACTTTAATGTCAACGATTTATAAATCAAATTGACAAAAACAAGAAAGAAATACATTTTGGACTACCAAGTACCGCCACTCGTCGCTAGATGGCGTTGTTCAGTATGAACTATAACATTATAAAAATAAGGGTGGTATTTGAATGGCGTATCACTGACACAAATGCAGGTCGCTACTCAAATAGTGACGTACCCTAATTCGATCGTAATAATATCGATAGTATGAAAACAAACATAAAATATAATGCGAAAAAATATCGTATGCGATAGTATTAAAATAATGAAATTAATATGTAGTAGGGTAATTTCTAAACGTATTAAAAAGGGTATTTATTTGCATGTAAATCAAATACCATTTTGTTTGTATTTGTTCATTTTATACTGGGTAAATGAAATAAAATGCTGAAAACCTCGCAATGTTTTATTATTACATTGCTATTTGAGTTTAAGACAATATAAAACAGTGAAAAGATTATTATATTTGTATAATAATCTTTTCACTGTTTTATTTTGTTTGATTTTGATCAAAGAATTTAATTAAAACATTAACGGGCACTTTTAAATAATCAAGTTAGTTGCCCGTTTTAAAATTTAGGTTATGTTATTTATGTTGAATACTACGGACATATAGGTGTAACAATGTAACAAGTTTTGCAATTTCACAAATAAGAACTTAGTATAAACACGTAGTGAAAAAGGTAATTTATTTTCATTGTGTGTTTAATATTGAAAATACAAAAAAAAACTCTTTTACACAAAAATACAACTGACTTCAAAAAAACTAAATAATGTAAAATACCTTTGATTACGGAAGTCGGTGTTTACGGTTTGGTTTCTTCATTTTTTGACATTGACTTCCGAAATTAAAGTTATTATGCATTCGTTACGAAAAGTGTGATCGGACGAAGCCGGCGACGACTAAACATAAGGTATAATTCAAACGCCCTATGTTGTTCCAAGCTCTTTAGCTAGATTTATTTAAAATGGCATCACGAATATCATCCTACAATATTTATTTTATTAACTTTATTAATTATCTGTATTTTAATACTCATACTCTCAAGTATAAATACTTTTATTTTAAAAAGGCAATGCAATACATGTCGATTGATTTTATCGATAAAGTCACGCACTATTTGGATAGCCGAACCATTTATCAAGAGAAGCATATGCCAAAACAAGGTTTGTAAAGCGAGAGTTTGTCAAATGAAACATTTGCAGAACAAATTGTTTGCGAAATAAATAGTATACGAAACGTTGGTTGTCAACTAAAAATTTGTCAATTAAGTTTTGGTGAAACATTAGTGAACCAAGTAGTTTAATAATTAATTTTTAATCTTAAGTGAAAAAGATGTTTTATTTACTTGAGAGTACTCCATTATCCCTGGGACATCATCATCATCAGCCTTTTAATGTTCCCACTGCTGGGACTCAGGCCATCTCTCTAGGAGAGGGAATGGGCCGTAATCCACCACGCGGGCCGTAATCCAGTGCGGATTGGTGGATGTCACATGTTTTAGAAATTTTTGGTTCTAGGAAATGCCGGTTTCCTCACGATGTTTTCCTTCACCGTTTTGAGAGCAGTGATGATGATATAAATTACACAAAGTAATGCACCTGGCTGGGTTTGAACCCGCGACCTACAATTCGTAAGTCGGGGCCATTACCACTTGGCCACCACTGCTCTCAGCCTCAATACCCCTGGGTATTGTTACTTAAAGTCTGATGTTGAGGTACCGTGTTTGTCTGATGCGTTGAATGCTAAGAAAATGGCTTGTCCCAACACGGATTTGCCGGATAACCTGTCCTCCCAGAGACAGTGGGATGTGCCGCTCTGCACTATTAGGGGCCGACCATAAACTTTGAGAAAACAATCTTATTGCAGGAGAGTTTTGTTTCAATCTTAAAGTAATATTACTTCATTTTGTACCATAAGCTTAATCGCTGAGTATGATTGTATTCCTGCTAAGGGCGGGGAAAGAATGAAAAAATATATTTCGTCGCATGCGCTGTGGAAACTATTGATGATAGAACAAAAGTGTGTTGTACAATATTAAAGAACATATCAATTACTACAAAAAACTTCCCGATACTATATGTCTAACTATTATCGTTATGTCACAATAACCACTTTTTACACTTTAAAAGTTGATAGAAATACCGAACAAAATTAGACCATGTTATTCATACTTTTGTTTAAATCCTTATCCAAATAAATCATATTGTTTTCAAGACTGTTTCAATTCATCAATAAGTTACTTAAATAAAAAATCGATGAACAAATTCGGATTGTAATTAAACATAGATAATGTGATACTGCGTTTAAAAAAATGTAGAAATAAAACAACAAAAAAAAAATGAAAGGTAAAAATATAAAAAAAAACATGTCCACCCGTGCGAAGCCGGGACGGGCCGCTAGTGTTTTTATAAATATAGAGGTTTTTATTAAATACCGTTAAGTTTTGGTCGTTTTAATCTCGTGGAGGGTCGATTCGGTACATGAAACTATCGATTTGTAAAGATAAAATTAAAAAATAAAGTACTTTTTTCTAAAAGTCGAAGTAATATACGCATCTTGTAGGTCGGTCGTTGCGTACTAACTATCTACAATTCATTGGCCTCGCTCAGCTGACGTTGACTTCATCATCCTTTTAATGTTCCCACTGCTGGGACTCAGGCCTCCTCTCTAGTTGAGGGAATGGGCCGTAATCCACCATGCGGGCCCAGTGCGGGTTGGTGGATGTCACATGTCTTCGAATTTTTGGTTCTATGACGTGCCGGTTTCCACACGATGTTTTCCTTCACCGTTTTGAGAGCAGTGGTGATGAAATAAATTACAAAAGTAATGCGCCAGGCAGGTTTGAACCCGCGACCTACGACTCGTAAGTCGGGGTCGTTACCACTCGGCCGCCACTGCTCAACGTTTACTTAAAGAAATTAATTTCGTACATGCGTAAATTAATTCGAGTTTAAAAAAAAGTACTTTATTTTTTCTTTACAAACCTAATCAACCCTCCGCGGGATTAAAACGACCAAAATTTAACGGTGTGTAAAGTAGTACTGTTTACGCCTGCCTTAGTATGAAGAAGTGCAGTGTATAGTTGTGTTGCTATTCTAAAGCGCAAGGCGCCTGCGCCGTACTAAATGTGATTTATAAATTTTCGTCCACCTACATTTTTCTTCAATTCATGTGTCAAAATTTTGGCAACTATCTCGCGCTCCGTTTATAAAATTGTAAATCTGTGTAAAACCTATGTAAAATCAAATTATATTATTACCTTACCTCGATACGGGAGTTTTTAAAACCTGCAATTTTATCGAAAACAAGTTCGCGACAACGTAACCACGCGCTGCCGGTGTAGTCAATACGCCGCAGCCACCTTTCATCCTAATCAAGAATCATACCTGGGTTCCCTGCCTCCAGGGTGCACCTGCACGAGCCATTGCAGCCACCGCCGGTCAGCGATCATCGTACCGCAGCCTCGGCCAATGCAGCTAAGTGCCCATTTTTCCTTGTGATATCCCTATTACCTACCACCTACCTAACTATTACCTTACCTTTATACCCTTATTCTTAATAAATCTATCCTATACCTATTTAAAATAGCTTTCTCTGAGTACATAGGTGTCCGTAGTCATTGTAGTGTCTCGAAATATTACAGACTATACGCAGTTCACAAAAGTAAATTCGTATCATCGTTAGATTTTTTTTTAACCATTATCATTCTGGCGGTTTTCCTATGATATATTCATAGTTTCTTATTTGTATTTCCTCATAGGCTTATCGCTGTTATTATATGCATATAGTTCACCAATATCGCCGAACATTCCAGGTCGATCTCTCCGTGTAACGCAATTGCAGGCCGTCTGCCGAGTCGCCGTGTGTCAACGGGACGCAACGGGAGCCCTACTGCTGCACAGAGCCGGCCTCAGATGACGTTAGGCGAGGAGCGCGAGTTAAGCTTTGGTATTTTTATCTTTTACATTACGGAGGACTAGTTTGTGTTATATTTCCATAATCAAACAATTCGTTTATTACATTTACAATACTGGCAAGGTGTGACTTTACAATCCTCGTGAATTACAGGACCTTTTAGAGAAACGTAGTTCCATAAAAGGTCAAATAACTAAACTTCGAAACTTTTTACCAAAAATTACCACTAAAAAAACGCTTACTCAGATTGATTTAGCTGAGTTAACATTAAAATTAAACAAATTTGAATCTATATACAGCCGCTTTGACGACTTGCAGAATCAGATAGAAGTATTGCACTCTGAAAATGTATCTAGTGAGATTGATGAACGTGATACCATCGAACAACTATTTATATCCAATATTGCAATTGCTCAAAGTATTACACAAAAACATAACTCGAACCGTCATGAAGAAAGTAATTTAAATTCAAGTCAGATAACTGCAGGTCCGTGTAACTATGATCGTCACGATAGGTTTTAAATTACCCCAAATTCAAGTTACTAAGTTCGACGGGTCTAGTTTTCGTTAGCTTGAGTTTCGTCACACATACCTATCTATAGTACATAATAATGACCGCATCCCATTCACAAATTTTATCATCTTATTTCGTATTTGACTAGCAATGCAGCGCACATTATTGCCAACTTGGAGGTATCAAGCACAAATTATGCGTATGCTTGGAAATTATTATGTGACAGATATGACAATGAGCGAGGATGACCGTACCACCGAAGTAAGCAGATTAAAGCTTTGCCATTACTGCTTTAGGTCTGGCCATTCAGCACGCAATTGTCGCATGCATCCATGTCGCATGTGCAATGCAAGGCACAACAGACTCTTGCATAAACAGCCTAGTACCAAGAATATTTCTAGTGTTGTCACTATTTCACCCGACACCACTGACGATACTAAATTATCGTTAATTTTTCAAATCAGAATACCCATCAAGTTTTACTGTCTACTGCCTATATTGAGGTAGCTAATCTTACGACCAATCAAACACTGAAGGTTTGTGCTCTTTTGGATTGCCGTAGTCACGTCAGTCATCATTTAGTACTCAATCTTTTAAAACAAAACTACGTTTAGAACCGACTACCACTTTGCATGTCAACATAATTAGCATAGGCAACAAAACTACCATTTAGGCTACAGAAACTTGTGTAGTCCAATTGAAATCCTTGAGGAAATATTTTACCATCACTTCTTCCTTTCTGTTATTGCCAGTAGT
This sequence comes from Leucania comma, assembly GCA_958295575.1. Lineage (NCBI taxonomy): Eukaryota > Metazoa > Arthropoda > Insecta > Lepidoptera > Noctuidae > Leucania > Leucania comma. Next base: position 192,509 of record OY282482.1, on the reverse strand, counting down.
TGACGTGAAACTGCTTCATATATCAAATGATCACTTTTCAGCAGACCCTCACTTCTACCCGCCAGCACCTGTTGATGTTGTTATTGGTGCCGATATTTTCTGGGAAATCATTGGCCGCGATCAACTGTCTCTCGGTCTTAACTCACATGTATTGAGAAGTTCCCATTTTGGTTGGCTTATAACAGGTCCTATGTATTTTAATTCATTTAAAAATAATAAATTAAAGAAAAGTTCTATAGATTCTAATTATTCAGTGGTTTCTTATGTGCCATCTGTTGTCAAAATACATCAAAAACTCACAAAGTTTTGGGACTTAGAAGATATTCCCCAAACTCTATGAGTCATAGCGAGAAGGCATGCTAAAGGCATTTCTTATCACCTTTCAGAATCCGCTATACCATCTACATCTTACTTCCTCTGCTATCATGCTGTATTCAAAGACAGTAGTGAGTCCACACCTCCTGGACAGGGTCAGCGTGGTCTGTTACGCAGACGACACGCTGGTCCTGGCGCGGGGACGGTCGTACCAGGCGGCGGTCGAACTAGCGACGCGCGGGGTTGCGACAGTAGTGGAGAGGATCTAGAAGTAGGGACTCGAGGTGCATTGCATAAGTCCGAGGCCATGTGTTTTCACGGACCTCAGAGCGCGCCACCTCCGGGCTCCCAATTAACGGTAGGAGGAGTTCACATCGGCGTCGGGTCGACGATGGACCTGGGACTCGTCCTCGACAGCCGGTGGAACTTCGAGGAGCATTTCCGACGTCTGGCTCCCAGATTGAATCGGACTGGGGCTGCTCTCAATCCATCTCGGTCCATGGCCCTTTACGGTGCGCCGGTGTGGGCGCCATCGCTACGGAAGCGAGTGGCGGCCCGGCTAACCGCCTGCCAGAGGGTCATGGCCATCCGGATGATCCGCGGATACCGTACGGTGTCCTGCGAAGCGGCGAGCCTCCTTGCTGGCCTACCACCGTGGGATTTGGAGGCAACAGTCCTTGCACACATGCATGACTTACGCGTGGAGATGCAACGTCGGGGCGAAACTCCGCTGCCGCGACAAGTCGCGGCATGGCGGACAGAGCTCCGGCGGGATCTCATGGTGAAATGGCGAGAGCGATTGTCGCAACCCCGTGCTGGGCACGCCACGATCGAGGCGGTAAGGCCCCTCTTTGAGGCGTGGCTGGAAAGGCCTCACGGCGTCGTCACCTTCCGTTTGGCGCAGGTACTAACCGAACACGGCAAGTTCGGGCCGTACCTGTACAAGATTCGTGCGGAGACGACGCCCGGGTGTCGCCACTGTGCGGACCGCCCGGAGGACACGGTGGAGCACACAGTCGAGGTGTGCCCCGCTTGGGAAGAGCATCGCAGTGTCCTCGTGGGGGCGATTGGCGGCGATCTCTCGCGCCGGGGCTTGGTTCAAGCCATGCTCCGGAGCGAGGAGGAGTGGCAGGCGGTCGCCTCTTTTTGCGAAGCAGTAATGCTAGCAAAGGAGGAGGCCGACCGCATTAGGCCAAGGCGCACACGCCGCCGCCGCCGCCGGGATTCCGATTCCGATTTCCGGCCACCATAGGCGCGGGCTCGCGGACGGTGGGCAATGGGTAGCTCGCTGTCCGTCCGTCCGTCCGGTAACAGACCGGTCCGAGCTCAAGTCGTCTACGGCGCGCACTGTTCCCGCGCGCCTCAAGGAGTTGTCAGCAAACTGTAGGGGTCCAGCAGGGCCGAAGCCTACTGGGGCCAAAGGTTATGTGAGAATGTCACCACGGGCCCCGGGACAAAGGCAATGAATGGAAGGGTAGGTTTTTAGTCAGTAAGAGTCTGACACTTCTTCTTATTTCCCGCCCCACCCAAGGGCGAGATATGTCATTTGACGATTTTACCAACCATAAAAAAAAGTAGTGAGTCCACTAAAATTAGAGTCATATTCGGTGGTTCAGCTTCTACTTCATCAGGTCAGTCTATAAATGATATCCTCATGGTTGGGCCTAATATGCAGGACTCATTATTCTCCATATTAATAAGAGCTCGACGACACAAGTTTCTCCTCACGAGAGACGTCGAGAAAATGTACCGTCAGGTCCGTGTTCATGAGGAGGACCGCAACCTTCAACTTATTTTATGGAGAGAGGATGAGTCTTTGCCCATAAAAACGTTTCAACCAGCTACTGTAACTTACGGAATGGCAAGTTCCAGCTACTTGAGCACTCGTTGTCTATGGCAAATTGGTGAAGAATCTTCTGATCCTATGATTAAAATTCAACATGATTTCTTCTTGGATGATCTCATTACCAGTTCTGGAAGTAAGGACACCCTACGTTATATTCACCAATCTGTAACCAAAGAATTAAAGAAAGGATGCTTTAATCTTCGGAAATTTAAGAGTAATTTACTCTCATTGTTTGTCTCAAATGCTCAAACCAATGATAATATTTTAGTAAGTGAGTCAACTAGTACTTTAGGTATGGGATGGAACCCATCAACTGATCAATTGCATTTCCCTATAAAGTTTCCACTTTCTACTCATAATAATTCAACTAAAAAATCTTTTTTTATCATCTCTTTTTAAAATATTTGATCCTTTGGGACTGATAAGTCCGTGTGTGATAAAAATGAAAATATTATTACAACAACTATGGAGTATGGCTGCATAATCTGACTTGGGACTTTCCAGTCCCACCTGAAAGTCAACGGGACTGAAACAATTTCATGCAGTCTTTACCTTCCCTTTTAACTCTAGAAGTTCCGCGTCGCGTACTTTGTAATGAAACCGTGTATGTAGAATTAAATTCTTTCAGTGATTCATCTCAACTTGCATATGGCGCTTGCATTTATTTACGTTCTGTCAATGCTACGAACGAGGTTACAGTCAAACTATTTTGTTCAAAGCTCAAAGTAGCGCCAATTAAAGGTACAATCATTCCTCGTTTAGAATTGTGTGCAGCTCTACTGGCAGCAAGGTTTTTTTTAAATTTTATTTTTATTCTTTTTTTATGGTAGGTAAAATCATCCAATGACAGTTCACGCACTTGGGTGGAGCGGGAAGTAGTGTCAGACTCTTACTGACTAAAAACCTACCCCGTTCCTTTGTTGCCTATCATGCCGGGGCTGAGCCTTCCTTTCAGAAAACGGCCCTTAACCCCAGCAGGCTTCGACCCTGCCTGCCTGCAGTTAGCAGGCTGGGCCTCTACGGTTTGCTGACAGCTCCTTGAGGCGCGCGGGAACAGAACCCGCCGTCGACGACTTGGGTTCGGTCCGGTATGTTACCGGACGATCGGACAGCGTGCTACCCACTGCACGCCGTCCGCAAGCCCGCGCCTACGGTGGCCGGAAATCGGGATCGGAATCCCGGTGGCGGCTGGGACGAGTGCCCCGTTGCCTCTGCCTGATGCGGTCGGCCTCCTCCTTTGCTAGCATTACTGCTTCGCAGAAGGAGGCGACTGCCTGCCATCCCTCCTCACTCCGGACCATGGCCTGAACCAAGGCCCGGCGAGAGAGATCGCTGCCGCCGATTGCCCCCACGAGGACACGGCGATGCTCCGCCCAGGCGGGGCACACCTCTACAGTATGCTCCACCGTGTCCTCCGGGTGTTCCGCACAGTGGCGACACCCGGGCGAATCCTCCGCACGAATCCGGAACAGGAACTTGGCAAACTTTCCGTGTTCCGTTAGGCCCTGCGTCGTGCGGAAGTTAAGAGTGCCGTGAGGTCTTTCCAGCCACGCCTCAAGGATGGGCCTTATCGCCTCGATTGTGGCGCGCCCCGAACGAGGTTGCGATAGTCGCTGACGCCATTTCGCCATGAGATCCCGCCGGAGCTCTGTCCGCCATGCCTCGACTTGTCGTGGCAGCGGAATTTCGCCCCGGCGTTGCATCTCCATGCGCTTGTCGTGCATGTGTGCAAGAACTGTTGCCTCCAGATCCCATGGCGGTTGACCAGCAAGGAGGGTCGCCGCCTCGCGGGAAATCGTTCGGTACCCTCGCACCATGCGTATTGCCATGACCCTCTGGCACGCATTCAGCTGGGCCCTCGGCTGCTGTTGCAGCGACGGTGCCCATACTGGAGCCCCGTAGAGGGCCATGGACCGAACGATTCCCGCGTACAGCTTCCGGCAGGAGGCGTCTGGTCCCCTGAGGTTGGGCAACTGGCAGCAAGGTGATGCAAAGCTGTCAGGGAGGCACTACGACATGAATAACAGCATCAAGTACATTGGTGTGATTCGTTAGCAGTGCTAGCCTGGCTTCACACTAGTTTTCTATAGGACATTGCTCTGAGTCCGTTCATTGATAACCCTGGAGCCAAGAGCATCGGAAAATTATGTAATGTATTCTCTATCATTAGTAATATCCTATAATAAGATCTTATTTTTATAGCGGACTAGCTGCAGATATTTTTCTGCAGCTAGTCCGCTAAAAAACTACAACGAATATTAGATATATATAATAAACTATAACGGATATTAGGTATGATTTTTCAGGATTTTTCATAGCACGGGGTAATTTAAGTAACTGAAAAACAATGTCATAATAGCTATTTTTAGTACCTACCTAGATAATTAGGTACCTATACAGTTTTTTTTTTCCTAACTTCAAAGTGGATGTAAGTGCAAAATTAAAATGCATAGAAACCAATTAACATAGGTACCTGAACAACAGTACTCTTAACATTCGTTTTGGAATGAGATGAATAGAAACAGCGTACGCTTGAACGGTGCGCCTATGATGGTTACCTATTATAAGTTCGAAAAACGTTTGACCGAATTTCAGTTCACCTAAAACTTTTCAACTATTATCATTTCGTTTTGTTTTATTTCATCGAAGTCATGTATGCCACTGTATCAGTTGACCTATTCTCAATTCGAATTTTTTCATCACACCAACGTTTCATTTGGTCGAAAGTCTTTTCACCGATGTTACATTTAGCGGAACTATCATTTGTTCGCAGTATTATGTTTCCGAACCATCATTATACCACCATGGAAGGTTTTACTGTCCCTGCTCCGGCGCTGCGGGGTTTGGGCGGTCCCACGCGAGCTTATCGTCGCAGATGGTTTCAACGCTCACCACCACAGCTTCAGCCTCGGCGGTGTGCCTTCAAATCACCTGTTGCAGAAGCAGTGAGTTGTTTCTGTCACTAAATTGACTGAGACCCAAAATCGGTTCTAATCCTTGTCACACAAGTTGAACCATCATGGCGGTCGACCTTGAATGCACAGTAACCCATTTTCGGGTCCCAATCGAATTGGAGGGTTGCGCACAACCATAGCAAATGGTTCAAGTTATTTACCGCGTACTATAACCGTCTATATATTTGTGATCAAAATTCTGTATACTGTTGTTTCGGTGTGATGAAAATATGGCAAATAAATCATTTGGCAAATGAAATAAGGGGGCCGACCATAAACTTTGAGAAAACAATCTTATTGCAGGAGAGTTTTGTTTCAATCTTAAAGTAATATTACTTCATTTTGTACCATAAGCTTAATCGCTCAGTACGATTGTATTCCTGCTAAGAGCTGGGAAAGAATGAACGATTTAAAGATTTTGTCTATTCCCTGCTAAAACAGAAAAGATACGCGCTATACTGATCTGTATTGCGTTGTCTCTTTCAGATGTTTGTTGTTCGAATCGCTACATCAAAGTTCATCGTGAACTAATAGAATAAATTTAACTTAAAAGATGCCTTGTTAAAATATATTTTTAAAAGGATCTATGTAACTTTCATATAAAGGACGTAATAACTTTCAAGATTTTACATTAATAAAGTAGAAAAACCAAAAAAGCTGCGAGCGACAACGTCGACATTATTTAGTTGCATGTTAGTGTGAATCGTAACATTCTGAATTCGGAACGTTTGTTTACATTAACAAAATTCTTATCAGTGTTTATATTTTTGTTTAGTGCGAACGATTTTGATTTTTTAATTAAAATAGTTTTCAAGTGCTTTTTAGAGTAATCTAGTTAATGTTAGTGTTAGTGTTTGGTATTCGAAGCGGATAATGAACTATGCTTGAAACTTATTGTACACGAACATCATGGAATCAAGGTAAAGTTAAACAGTGTTTTCCAGTGAAATACGTAACTTATTGTTCGTGCACTATTGAATTCGGTGTTATCTGGTACCAAAAACTCAAAAATTTCATATATGTTCCCCATCTAGAATACAATAATAAATTAACAACCCACATAGGTACTAAAAACAATTAACACGACACGTTTGGGCATCGAAATAAGTTTTAAATACTTTATATGTCACGAAAAACAATTTAAATAGTATATATTTGGAAAACAATAATAAATCCGCTGCGTTCGAGCAACTTTTTTAAGCCTGCTAATTTGACGTAAAAACAATACTGCTAGCGGTCAAAAATCGCCTTATAGTCTGAATTGAATGAAGTTTATATACAGTGACGTCACAAAATCGCTAAGAAAACATTCTTGTTTAAATATTGTAATAAGATTGTTTTGAAGGCCACATGGTACGAATAACATAAGTAAGATTAAAACAATACTGCTATAAGAGCTTGTGGTCGGCCCCAAGTTCAAGAGAGATTTCAACCAATAGCAATTCGGTAAAATGATACCTATGACACATGATACTTCGATGATATAAAAATATGTCAAATAATGCATATAGCAAAAACTTTTTACAAAAAAAATACAACCGATTTCAATAAAAAACACAAAAAAGTGCAAAATATAGAAGTCGGTGTTTCTATAATAGTTTAGTCTCTTCGTTACTAAACACCGACTTCCGAAATTAAAGTTATTTTGAAAGAAAGAAAGAAAACACGTTTATTTGGCTTGCAATGAAGAAAAATACAAGTTTTAAAACTTAAAAATAAATAAAATAAAATAACTTAAAATATAAAAAAATCATGAATGTTAAGTTATCCATTATTATTATGTTATATGCTGGTGCCTGTGATACAATGTTTTTCATTAGTACAGGTACCAACGAAATTTCTTTTCTGTATTTACGACTTATTATTTGGTATAACTGTTTAATTAATCGAATCTTCTGTATATGTATGATTTAACAGCAACAAGAATATGCCCACATATGGCATAATATGCATATATATGCATATGACACAAAAACAGACTAAACCAACCAGGTTCAAAGCTAAAAATTCAGTCCACAAGCACTTTAGTAATGTCAGTTAAAATATATAATAAACTACCTGATGAAATTAAAAATGAACAAAAATTTAATATCTTTATAAATAAATTAAAACAATTTCTAATCTGTAAATGTTATTATAATGTACATGAATATTTAAATGATAAATAAATAAACAATAATATCAAAAAAAAAACGCAATAATAATTTATTTATAATTACCAATGATAATAATAATATATGTATAATTTAAATAAATATTAATGTTTAAATCCAATATATGAGTAGAAAAATTATATGTACACAATTAGTTATCAGCCTACCTACCTACACCAAACGAAAGAGTAGATAAATATTAAAATTGTTAACAATTATCTATAATAGCCCTCCTCCTAATTTTTATGTTGTTATGCCCGACAGGGCCCACAATGCTCCAAAACGAATGTATGTCTACCTACCACCTAAGTTCACATTGTGGAATGCAATAAATGTATTGAGTATGTTTTGCACTTTTTTGTGTATTTTTTCATTGAAGTCGGTTGTATTTTTTTGTAAAAAGTTTTTTATTTCACACTTTTTAGTTGTAATACCCCTCAGTCAAACTTAAACAGATACCTTCCGCCATTTGGTTCCATCATCAAATCATCATGACAATTCTAATAACTTCAACTTCAACTCTTCATTAATGGCCTTTGTGGAAGAGACACCACAATTTTGCCAATAACACGTACGAACTATTCATATACCATCAAACGCTGGAGAGTATTTAGCGAGAATTAACAGTAAAATGAATATAAAAATATTTCTAAATTAAAGAACAAAATAAAATAATTTCTTCGCAGACAAAAACCGTCCGTCAGTCAGTCAATCTTATGACCACAGATTATGACTAAGTAAATTAAAAACAAGACAGAAACTCGAAAGACAGGAAAAAAAGTATTTACAATAATTACAATTTAATTTTGTTAACTTCAATGAATTTACATAGTTTAAATATAAAACGTGTAAACACAAAAGGAAGAAGACATTTGATCGAGGTTGGACGAGGGATATGGGAAGGAATGATTTCATGAAAAGAGAAACGCAATTTAGGACAGGAGAAAAATAAATAGTCCACGTTTCCTTCATCCAAACCGCATTCACAGAGAGAGTTATCCTTAATCCTAAGTTTGGCCAAGAAATGAGGAGAGCAACAATGATTTAAACGTAAACGACAGATAGTTGAGGTAGTGATTTTTTTTTTGCAATTGATATTTGAAAAACCACGGTTTGTGGGGAATCTCAGGTTGAATATCTCCATAAAATTTACCCTTTACGGATTTAGAGATTTGCCATACCTTGGACCAAGATTTAAATAAATTTAGAGGAAGGGTGGTACAAATATCATGGGAATAAATTTTAGAGTGGGCAAGAGAACCAGTGAGAACAGCATTTTTGGCGCATGAATCAGCTGACTCATTACCAAGAATACCGACATGACCAGGAATCCAAGCTATGACAACATTAATACCAAGTTCATGACATTGAAATAGTAAATCTCTAATTTTTAAAATGATAGGGAATCTTGACTTAGATCTGAAATGATTAGATAAAATGGCTTGAAGGCAACTTTTTGAGTCAGAGAAAATTATGGAGTTATTTAACTTATGAGACATAACAAATGAAATGGCTTCAAATATGGCAATTGATTCACCTGTAAAAACAGATGTAACAGAAGGGCACTTATAATTTAAAATAATTTTTGTATGAGGAATCCAAACAGCAACTCCTACAGTGCTATCATCAGAAACTTTAGAAGCATCAGTGAATATAGTAGTCCAATTATTATAATTAGAGGAAACTTTTTGGACAAACATCTTATTTGGTTCTAAGGTATTTTGTGAATTCCAAAGTCCAAAAGGATCTCCGGTTGAAATACCAGAGCATTATAAGACACCGAGTACAAATATAAAATGGGGTTTTGAAAAAGTGGGCTAGAAAGACGAGTGAATTGAAGGTAGGCACGAAGAAGACAAGGAAGTTCAATATTAGAACGACGACTACAAGAGTCAAAGGTGGATGATAATTGATCCAGCTTACCAAGAAGGGGATGCTCAGAATTTTGAACAAGTTTAAAAATAAATCTATTTGCCAGAAATTGTCTTCGAATCGAAAGGGGAGGCTCAACACACTCAACTTGCATGGCATTAATTGGGGACGACTTCATCGCCCCGAGAATAATTCGTAAACATTTTGATTGTATTTTATCAAGTTTTTGCAGGCCAGATTTGTTACAAGGATCTAATAGGAACATACTATAATCAAAATGACTACGAACTATAGTATTGTAGATCAGTTTTTGAGTATATGGGTGAGCACCCCACCAAACACCAGAAAGAGATCGAAGAACATTTACGTTTCTTTCGCATTTTTGAGAAATAAAGTCTGTGTGAGCAATACCTGATAATTTTGTATCTAACCAAACTCCTAAAAATTTAACATTGTTCACCCGAGAGATATTTTCACCGTTAACTTTTATATCAATAGGAGGGATAATCTTTTTTTTTGTAAACACAACTACAGAACTTTTAGAGGCTGATAAGGACAAACCGTGTTGTAGAAGCCAATCAGATAGATATCCAAGGGCGGAATTTAGACGATTACTAGCCTCATGTAGAGATTTTCCAGAACAGTATAAAGCTAAATCATCAGCGTACTGTAATATTTGACAAAATGAATCAGTAGAAAAATGTAAATCATAAGTATAAAGGCTGAATAGGAGCGGACTTAAAACTGAACCTTGTGGTAAGCCTTTCCAGATAGACTTAGGGGGAACAGAGGAGTCTTGAGTTTTAATGGAGATGGTTCTCTCCATCAATAGTTTACAAATGAAACGAACCAATTTTTTGGGAACATTCAACTGATGCACAAGTTTATCCCTGAGCACCGGAAGTAAAACATTATCGTAAGCTGAGGCAATATCCAAAAAAGTTCCTACTAAAAACTGCTTACTTAACAAAGAAATACGAATATCAGAAATTAATATACTAAGACTATCCATTGTGCTCATACCTTTACGGAAACCAAACTGGGAAGCGGGCAACAAGTTCCTATTTTCCACAAACCACTCAAGACGATGCTTCATCATATGCTCTGCAACCTTGCACAAAACAGATGACAAAGCAATAGGCCTGTAGCTATTTGGGTCTGACGGGTTTTTGCCAGGCTTAATAACCGGAATTATTATTTGATGTTTCCACGGTTGAGGAACCAAACCGCACTCAAAAAAGTTATTAACAAGATCTAGGTAATATTGCTTAGTACTTCTTGAGGCGTTTTTTAAGAATGAGTAAGGGATCTCATCTGCACCAGGAGAGGAATCAACAAGACCATCAAGTGCCAATCGAAGTTCAGAAAAAGAGAATGGGGCATCAAAATTATTTTCGGAAGTAAGAAAAGCCGGAGAAGAGGGAAAAGAGTCCAAAGTTGGAACTGAAGGAGGAGCCAGTTTATCAGAGAAAGATTCAATCCAAGAAGAAGTATCGTCAGCTAAAATAGCAACAGAATTACAGGATCCTCTATATCTTTTGATTTGCTTCCACACTAGAGAAGAAGGCGAACAGGGAGATAAGCTCTGACAGTAGCGTAGCCAACCATCTTTTTTCTTTTTAGAAAGAAGTCTCTTAGCAAGGGCTGCTTTTCTTTGGTAGACTAAAAAATTTTGAAGAGTCATTATTAATTTATTTATTTATTTAATCTTTCTGCAACCATGGGTACATAGGCGGACTTAATGCCTTAGGCATTCTCTACCAGTCAACCTAGGGTGGTGGGGAGACAATATGGCAGGTACATAAAAGAAAAGGAGGGAAAATTACTATTTTGAACACAAATATTACAAAATTATATATAAAGCTAAAACTGGACATACATACATATATACTATATATACATATATATATATACCTATACATACACATTATATAAAAATATATATACAGTGAAGGAGTATTTGAGATGATTCTGCTATTGGTGTAGAAAGTAATTCCGCAACTCCCGCTTAAATGCATACTGACTCGTGGCCGTCCTGATATCGAGGCTGTTCCTTGACAGCTGAAGTGCATTCTTTATCCCACCAAGGAGTTGAAACTTTGAACCTGTAGGGTTTTTTAAGAGGAAAATTATCATCAGCACTACAAATAATAGAGTCTACAAATTTAGAGTAGCAATCAACAAGATTGTTACTGTCAGGAGAGGGAAGAGAGACTAACTTAATATCAAGAGAATCAGAATAAGAAGACCATCTTGCATCATTTAATCTATATTTAAGGGAGGGATTAAAATTACGTATTGGAACTACTCTATCAGAGATAGAGATAATAATGGTAAAATGATAACTACCATAAGAATGAGACAAAATATTCCAGGAAAGAATGGAAGCAAGAGAAGCAGAGCATGCTGTAATATCCACAGCTGAACTAGGGTTCTCAGTAGGGCGAACTCTCCTCGTGGGAGAACCGTTGTTAATAACGCATAGGTCAACTTCATCAAAAATTTCAAGGAGGGCACGACCAAAGTAATCATCATGGCTCGAACCCCATGAGCGATGATGAGCATTTAAATCACCCATAAATATTATCGGAGAGGGAACTGAAGAGAATATACATAAAATGTCTGGAATTAACCTAGAATGAGGATGAGGAACGTAAGCAGAAATGAAAGTTATATTAAAAGCCCTAACAGCAACGATATTAATGTCAGGAGAAGTAGGGGGAAGAGGTATAAGAGAAAAAGGAAGGGAGCGCCTAACAAAGAGGGCACTACCTGCATACCCATCAGCCCGAAGACAGGAGTAACCTGAGACCCTAAAGTGAGAACCAGGCACTAACCAAGGCTCCGAAATGGCAATGACTGAGGGGTGAAATTTGTTTATAAGAAATAATAATTCAGGCTTCTTCGGCCTAATGCTTTGAGTGTTCCATTGAAGTGTCGAGACTAGGTCCATTATTAAAATTAGAGAGAATAAAAGAAAGTTTATGGGCAACGTGGGGCGGTAAAGAGGAATTATTACGAGAAACTAGACTAATGATTAGAGATAAAAGTAGTTCTAAGAGGTTATCCTCTTGAGGGGACTTAGGAGATGAATTTTGAGAAAGAAGAGAGAAGCCATTGGGAAAAGATGAAGGATCCTCAGCAATGATGGATCTATGGGCAGCTTTGTCATAAGACTTGCCAAGAGGAGCTCTAGGCTTAGGAGAGGAAAACACTGTTTTTTTATAAGAAGAAGGAGGAGTAAGGCTAGAATATTGGGAAGAAGAGTAAGAAGATTGGGATGGTAAATTTAGAGTCACTTCAGAGTATGATTTTTTGACACTTGGAACGGAACGAGAAGCCTCTTCATATGAGAGGTTTTCCTGCGACATTAATAACTTAATAGATTTTTGCCTCCCTTGTTCAGGGCAACTACCAAAAAAGGCAAAGTGACGACCCAAGCAATGAATGCAAGTGGCCTTGGCCTTTACAACCTCCACGAGTGCCCGCAGGCTATAGTTCCCTTGCGGATAAGTCCGGAGCGAAGGCTAGTCTGCGGGACGGTGCACCCTGGGAGGCGGCCAACAACCCCCTTGGGCACTCCTGCCTAAGGGGCCTCGATGGCCGTCTGCGAATGTTCTGTCGGGAGTACGCTTCAACGCGTGTCCCTCTGCTTTAGCAGAGGGCACAGTGGCGAAGCAAGAGCGGGATCGGCGTGCACTCACCCTGCCACCGGGCAGGCAGGAGGAAGACTTACTCCTCCTTCTGCCACCGTTGTTCTCGTAGCCCCAGAGATTGTCCAAGGTCATGTTTCTGACTTTTGATGGGGGTCGAGGGTCTTGGCTTAACCGCCCGGGCCGCGAGGAAGACAACCTCTATAAAAAATTACCCCAAACCTCCAAGCGGCGGCGCACCGTGAGGGAGGTTGGTAGCTTGACTAATGGGTAGCTAAATTAGTCCCTAGTGCAGACCACTGTACTTGAGCCAGTAAACCATGTATATTACTCGTGGGAACAAGATGGAAAAGAAGTCAATTTTTTTTTAAAAATACCCCAACAGAGAGTGATGCGCGGTTGGAGTCCGACGCAGCATCCGGAAGGAGCTCAGGCTCGGAGGTGGAAGAAGTGGTGGAGTCGGGAGGCGACACCGGAAGGAACGCAAGTTTCTTCCGGAAACGCTCCCTGTCGAGGGACAAGTCGTCCTCCGACGGTGAAAAGGGCTCGGCCCGAAAAATCCCTACCAGTGGGCGGGGAGCGGGCCGAGCACCGGGAAGAGGACGGGGAGTCACCTCCCAGGAGGCGGCCGAGCGAGCCGAGAGGCTCGCCGCGGAAGGGCGCCGAGGAGTCGCGTCGGTCCTTCGGCGAGCTCGTCGTCGCCGCGCTGCGCGATATGGGCCGCAAGCGAGAGAGGACGTCAAAGGAGAGGACGGTCCTCCGCCATGCCGCCTCTATGCAGGAGGCCTTTGACGTCGCTCTCAGGAAGAGCGTGGCGAAGCTCCAGACCGAGCTCCGAGCCGGGCTCCGGGCCGAGCTTCAGGCCGAGCTCGCTGCGGTCCATGGAGCCAGCAGCCAGAAGCCCGTGGAAGGGGGGTGCAAGCAAGGGCAGGGGCAAAGTCAGCCCCAGCCCCAGCCTCGGCCCCAGCCCCAGCCCCAGGCCGAGTCGGGAAGCCAGCTGCTGACACTGGTGCAGCGGGAGCTGGCTGCTTTCCAGCAGCAGCTGCAGAAGCAGCTGCAGGAACAGCAGCAGCAGTTCCAGCTGCGGATCCAGCAGCAGCTGTCCCTGCTGGAGGGCATCGTGTTGCGCCCCCCACTAGCGGCCTCCGGCCAGCGAAGGGCGGCGTCATACGCTGCCGCCGCGGCCTCGGCGGCTGCGCCCATGGCGGGCCCGTCAGGGCAGACCAGGCGCGTGGCCACGGCTGCGAACCCCGCCGGAGCGACCCCACAGGCCAAGAAACAGCAGCAGGTGAGGCCAGCCCCTGCAGCTCCCCCCAAGAAGGGCAAGGCGGCACCGGCCACTAAGGCGGCGGGAGCCCCTGCTGTGGCGGCAAGCAGGCGGCCTAGGCCGCCTCCCCAACCTGCAGATCCTCCGGCCGAAGCCGGATGGCAAGTGACCGGAACCAAAAAGCAGGCTGGCAAGGCGGCTCGCGCTGCCAGGAGGCGTGAGCGGCAGAAGCAGAGGAAGCGGACGGCCCTCGCGGCCAGGATTCGCAACCCGCGCTCTACGGCTGTAGTAATCACACTGCAGCCGGAGGCAGCGAAAAAGGGTGCGACCTATGGCGAGGTCCTCCGAAAGGCGAAGCAGGCGGTGAACCTCACCGACCTCGGGATCACCGGGGGCTTCCAGATGCGGCATACCGCAACTGGTGCCCTGATGTTGGAGGTCCCCGGAGCCAACAGCGGCCCCACCGCAGACGCCCTGGTTGAAAAGATCAGGGCGATCTTGGACGCGGAGGAGGCCCGGGTGTCCAGGCCCACAAGATGCGTCGACATGCGCATTATGGGCCTGGACGATTCCGTAACGGTCGAGGAGGTCGTGGCCGCAGTCGCCAGGACGGGTGGGTGCCCTGCCGATCAGGTCCGGGCAGGCGCCATCCGTGTTGACGGCACTGGCATGGGGGCGGTTACAGTGAACTGCCCCGTGTCAGTGGCCAGGAGTATCACCGGGGACGGCAAACGGCTTCTGGTGGGCTGGGTCTCCGCGCGGGTTAAGCTGCTGGAGCCCAGACCGCTGCGCTGCTATCGCTGCCACGTGGGCCACCACGTGGGGGTCTGTTGCGCAGCGGAGGAAGATCGCAGCGACCGCTGCTTCCAGTGCGGTCAGCCCGGCCACAAGGCCGATACTTGCAGTGCAGCGCCGCACTGCTACGCATGTGCGGCGGCAGGCAAGTCGGCCGACCACCGGGCTGGGAGCAGGACCTGCGATCCCCCTGCCAAGGCCAAGGGCAAGGTCCCAAGGCCCGTCCCCGCGAAGGTGCTCACCGCCGCGGCTGCCCCGTTGGCTGCCGCCGCCATCGCCTCCGCAGACGCCGCCGCCGCTACCACCGCGGCAGGACCCTCACGGAGGGCCCGGGAGGAGACTGTAATGGACTGCCAATAACGGCTCCATTACGTCTCCTCCAGGCGAATATCAACCACTGCGCCCCCGCTCAGGATCTGTTGCTCCAGAGCATGGCGCAGTGGTCGATCAACATCGCCGTTGTCTCCGAGCCGCACTTTGTCCTGCCCAGAGCCGACTGGGTTCAGGACCTGAGCGGCTCGGTGACACTTATTTCGTCGGCCGCCGCCGGTACCCCGGTGCTCGAGGCCGTCAAGAAAGGTCGGGGTTGCGTGGCAGCACGGTTCGGGGACATAGTGGTGGTAGACGTCTACCTGTCCCCGAACAGATCTCTCGCCGAGCTAGATAACTCCCTTTTGGAGCTGGATGCCGTCGTTGCTGGGTTTGACTCCAGCCTCCCCGTGGTCGTTTGCGGGGACTTTCAATGCCTGGAACGAGGCTTGGGGTTCCCGGTTCACGAACCAGCGAGGTCGAAGGGTGGAGGAATGGGCCCTAGGGCAGGGCCTAGTCGTACAAAACCGGGGTTCTGTCCCCACGTGTGTGCGGATGCAGGGCGAGTCGGTGGTGGACGTTACGTTCGCCAGCCCTGCACTGGCACCGCGCGTCGTCGACTGGCGCGTCATAGAGGAGGTGGAGACGTTTTCAGACCACCGGTACATCCGGTTTGACGTCTCCGCCCAGACCTCGACCGTGCCGGTCCGACAGACCCCGTGTGGTCCGCGTTGGGCGCTGAGGCAGCTGGACAGGGACCTGCTCCAGGAAGCCGCGATAGTACAGGCCTGGGTGCAAGCACCGGACAGGCCTGTCGACATCGACGTCGAGGCGGACTGGTTCCAGGTGGCCATGTCGCAAATCTGCGACGCGGCCATGCCCCGAGTCCGGCCAGGACGTGCCCGGCGCCAAGTACACTGGTGGTCGCCAGAGATTGCGGCACTGCGCGATGCGTGCAATGCTGCGCGACGCCGGTATACTAGACACCACAGGCGCCGCACCCGTCCACCGGGTGCGGAGGCCATAGAGGCGGAGCTGTATGAGGGATACAGAGCGGCAAAGCGCACCCTCCGAGCGGAGATAAAGCGGGCCAAACTCGAGGCCCGCAACGTGTGGCTGGAGTCTCTGAACGTCGATCCGTGGAGACGCCCATACAAAATGGTAATGGAGAAACTCCGCCCATGGGCTCCCCGCTGAATCAGAGTCTCCGGCCCCAGCTCGTGGAGGGTGTGGTGAGCGCTCTGTTCCCTACGCGAGGGGAGCATACTCCCCCGCCTATGGCTCCGCCACCAGCAGCGGTGTCCGATGCGGACCACGACGGCAACGACGGCAACAATGCTCCAGAGGTGACCGAGGTGGAGATGAGAGTGGCGGTGCGAAGGCTGAGTGTCAAGAACACCGCCCCAGGACCCGATGGCTTGCCTGGAAAAGCCTGGGTCCTGGCCATGGAGGAACTCGGGTCTCGACTGAGGGGGCTCTTCAGCGCATGCATGGAGAGGGGCCAGTTCCCGCTTCGCTGGAAGACGACACGCTGGTCCTGGCGCGGGGACGGTCGTACCAGGCGGCGGTCGAACTAGTGACGCGCGGGGTTGCAACAGTCGTGGAGAGGATGCAGCAGTTGGGACTCGAGGTGGCATTGCACAAGTCCGAGGCCATGTGTTTTCACGGCCCTCGGAGCGCGCCACCTCCGGGCTCCCAATTAACGGTAGGAGGAGTTCACATCGGCGTCGGGTCGACGATGAAGTACCTGGGACTCGTCCTCGACAGCCGGTGGAACTTCAAGGAGCACTTCCGACGTCTGGCTCCCAGGTTGAATGCAGCTGGGGCTGCGCTCAAGCGGCTCCTGCCGAACCTAGGGGGTCCAGACGCCTCCTGCCGGAGGCTCTACGCAGGCATCGTTCGGTCCATGGCCCTTTACGGTGCGCCGGTGTGGGCGCCATCGCTACGGAAGCGAGTGGCGGCCCGGCTAACCGCCTGCCAGAGGGTCATGGCCATCCGGATGATCCGCGGATACCGTACGGTGTCCTGTGAAGCGGCGAGCCTCCTTGCTGGCCTACCACCGTGGGATTTGGAGGCAACAGTCCTTGCACACATGCATGACTTACGCGTGGAGATGCAACGTCGGGGCGAAACACCGCTGCCGCGACAAGTCGCGGCATGGCGGACAGAGCTCCGGCGGGATCTCATGGTGAAATGGCGAGAGCATTTGTCGCAACCTCGTGCTGGGCACGCCACGATCGAGGCGGTAAGGCCCCTCTTTGAGGCGTGGCTGGAAAGGCCCCACGGCGTCGTCACCTTCCGTTTGGCGCAGGTGCTGACCGAACACGGCAAGTTCGGTCCGTACCTGTACAAGATTCGTGCGGAGACGACGCCCGGGTGTCGCCACTGTGCGGACCGCCCGGTGGACACGGTGGAGCACACAGTCGAGGTGTGCCCCGCTTGGGAAGAGCATCGCCGTGTCCTCGTGGGGGCGATCGGCGGCGATCTCTCGCGCCGGGGCTTGGTTCAAGCCATGCTCCGGAGCGAGGAGGAGTGGCAGGCGGTCGCCTCCTTTTGCGAAGCAGTAATGCTAGTAAAGGAGGAGGCCGACCGCATTAGGCAAAGGCGCACACGCCGCCGCCGCCGCCGGGTTTCCGATCCCAATTTCCGGCCACCGTAGGCGCGGGCTCGCGGACGGTGGGCAATGGGTAGCTCGCTGTCCGTCCGTCCAGTAACAGACCGGTCCGAGCTCAGGTCGTCTACGGCGCGCACCGTTCCCGCGCGCCTCAAGGAGTTGTCAGCAAACTGTAGGGGTTCAGCAGGGCCGAAGCCTACTGGGGCCCAAAGGTTATGTGAGACTGTCACCACGGGCCCCAGGATAAAGGCAAGGAATGGAAAGGTAGGTTTTTAGTCAGTAAAAGTCTGATACTATTTCCCGCCCCACCCAAGGGCGGGATTTGTCATTGGATGATTTTACCTACGTTAAGAAAAAAAAAAAAAAAAAACTGTCACCAGTGTGAGGTTGCGAGCACCTAAAACACCTTGCCTTGGACCGGCACTGTGACTTAACATGGCCAAAGCGGCAACAATTTTGGCATTGGATAGTCGGGTACTGGTATGCCTCTACTGGAAGAGAAGTATGAAATAAGTATACCCTTTGAGGAAGAATTTGTCCCTTGAAAGTGATAACAACAGTTTTAGTTGGGATCCAGGAGGTCTTGCCATCCTGTTTATGTTTCCTATTTAAACGACGCGCTTTTAATATGATACCGCACCCATCTCGAAGAATCACAGATTCAACTAATTCATCCATAGACATATCGACCGGCACTTGACGGACGATACCCATTTTAGTTATGTTATATGACGGAATCGTAGCCAAATATTTGGTTCCTAACACTGGGTTGGATAGAAACTTGTTTGCCGCCTCACCAGAGGTGAATTCAACGGAAATTTTATTTCTGCCCACTTTTTTTAAACCATCCCTGTTAATATTGTTTATTTTATATTTAGTTAACAATTGGCCAAACTTAATTGGACGAATCGAAGTCCCTGCAGAAGGATCCGGTTCGGATCGAGAAACGTGAACTAAAAACGGGCCCTTTTCTAGAGCGCTGTAAGATCTGATACCCTCCATCAGAGAAGGGTGAATAAATAGGGTCTGTATGGCCGCAACAGCCATGTCTTTGTCTATAATAGGTTTTTTGGAAACAACCTCGATTGTTTCCGAGTCTACCAAATGTCGTCGCTTACCGAACGTAGAGGATACAGCGTCAGGAGGGTCAGGAGGAGCTGGAGGGGGAGGCGGATGGTCCATATTTAACTAACTAAATAAATAAAAAAAAAACACTAAAATCTGCGAAGAAAACTAACGATTCTAATTGTTATTTTTCTAAAATAAGTTGATTGGAAAAAAATTGAACTCTCCAGCAAGGCTGACAGCTATCAAGTCCGACAATTCTAATAATACCAAACACGGCTAGGATCACAGATATGTCAAACAGACATAATTATCTGTGGATCGACTACATGTATAAACAAAGCAATTCTACTTGTTACGACAGTTCTGCTATGATGTTTTTAAAGAGTTCCGTTCTATATCTTCGAACTTCATCATCAGATCAAAACAAAATTTCTATGGAACCAAATCGAGAGTATAATCATTCAACCAAAAATTTTTTTAAAAATCGGTCTACAATTGACCGTGATATCGGCGAACAAACATATGCAAACGACAGTTCAGCTATGATTTTTTTAAGAGTTTCGTGCTGTATCTTCGAAGTTCATCATCAGATCAAAAAGGTATTTTTATGGGACCAATCCGGAAGTATAATCGCCCAAGGGCGGGGGATGTCATTGGATTATTTTACCTACATTAAAGAAAAAAACAACCCACATGTTGGAGACTTAGGCACATTGTAAAACTTTTCCCAAGACCAGATGGTGTTTCACGAGTGCGCATCTGCCCCTTACCAACCGAAGAGGATTTGTTGAAGGGTTGAAACTCCGGAAGTTTCAACGGGGGGGGGGGTTTGGGGGGGGTGCAGTGTACTTGTTGTATTGCTATTTTAAAAGGCAAGGCGCCCGCGCCATACTAAATGTGATTTATTAATTTTCTTCCACCTACATTGTAAGGGCAGAAGCCTTTACATAATTATGATGTTGAATGTTATAAATGAAAATATGTTAATGTTCTATGAATAATGTTTAATAAAACACTTCACTAATCTAATGTTACTTAAAAAATGTTAAAATAAATGTTACTTAAAAAGACTAATAAATGTTTTATATAATGTTAATAAGATGTTAAACTGTTACGAGAGTTCGGTGCCAAACGTACTACTGACGCACTTGTCTACGTGACGATACAGCAAACCTACTTTTACCCAATTTGCAGTAATTACTAACTAGGTCTGAGTCCAATGTACGGATGCTGACCGTACATCTTGGCGGGGGCCAGAATAATTTATATATAAAAAAAAATGAAAAATAAGAACTAACTAATGTTATATAAATGTAAAAAAATTAAAATAATAAGTAGGTAGTGTAAAAGTAAAAACAAGTTGTAGCTAAATGTTGAACACGTGAAGTGTTGTGTAGGTAGCGTTCCTTGTAGTGGTCATTACTACGTCTGCCGTGGACGTTTCCAACTTCCGTGATGTGGCCCTCTGTGGCTTCGGTGGCGGTAATCTGGCGGACACGCCTGTGATGGCACTGCTGCCGCAGCGTTTGCAGTACACGTAGGCTCCTCCCGCCGCAACTACTGCCAACACCAGAAGTCCCAACGCAGTGTAGGACACGATGTATTGATGAATGTCATGTTGTGACATTTCCGCAAGTTTCGTTTCTTCCTTTAGTTCCTTCAGCGAGTTGTGAATTTTTTCGTAATTGTTTTTGACGAATTTTATATTTTGTTGCCCGGACGATAAATTTATAGGTTGAACGTAAGTTAAATTGTTGATATCTTCTAAATTTATCAATGGTATTTCAGGGTTGATGTAAATGTTGTTTGTGTAAGAAACTTGCGTGTAGTATGTGTCTTCGTTGTTTCGCAGTATACATCCTTCCTTGGCTTCTAGTATTCCTGTAGAATGTATTGCCTTTGATGTCATACTCTTGCCTTCGCAATAGATTTGTAGCTGACAATCCTTGCAGCAGACATAGAGCCATGTGTTTGGTTTTCGTAATGGTGTCCATTTGTTGTTGCAGGTCTCCGATGCGTAGATGCATTTTGCGAGTGTGATGTTTGTTATCGCACCGATTTCGCATGGAATTTGATGACTACTCATATTACGCTTTGGTGTGTCTAGTGAGCAAATATATGTGCTTGGTTCAATTTTTATACAGTGTGGATCTCCTTCCTGATATTAACTGCAACATATTTTGAGCTCGTTTTCATTATGAGTGAATCCTTGCCATTTGTTATCATCGGAATTGGAACTGGTTGGTATAAGGCGAATTGGGTGTCACCTGTTAGAGGCAATGTAATTTCTATAATGAAGTAGTTGTCCATTAGTCTCGACTTTACTTCTAATAGCTTGTAAATATCTGCTAGTTGAGTTTGCATGTTATCAACAGCAATAGAAAGATGTTGAGGTAACTGCCCAGAGATAATGTTAAGTTCCTGGAAGAGCTGACTTTGTGGTAAAAGTCTGGTGTCCACATGACCATGGTGAATGTTGATAGCTGTATCTAGAAGCATATGTTGTATGTGACGTAATTTCGAAGTGATTATAGATGTCATTACAGCCACGATGTTGAAATAGTTCAAGTCTTCGTTTTCTTGAACTGATTTACCTAGTCTCTGTAAGTTGTTATCTGTGATGTTAAGATGTTTGGATATGAGATTGAACTGAATATTCATTGCTTCTTCATTTCTCTTTAAAATGTTGTTTTGCGCTTCAATAATTGATGTTTGTTTCTTTATAAGGTTCAATAAATGATCTCTGTCGTTGTGTAATGTTTCTATGTCCTGTTTATACTGGGATGCGAATCTTTCGTCGATTTATTTTGGATTGCTCGATGAGACGCGAGACAGATAAAACACATCTGCTTATGTGTTTTATGTGTTGATTGTTACGATATTGATTTAATTAATTACGAATAATGTTATTGTAGTAAATTGTGGAGTCAGTTAAAAGTGACAGTGTCAGTTCGAATTATATTATTTTTCGTTGTGAAAGATGTACTAGATAGAAAATAGATAATCAGCGTTTTGAGTGTTAGAATTATGTCTAACACAGAAGGTAGCCCCTTTGGCCGCAGCCAACTGATACGACGTAGTCCCCCTCCGACGCCATCGCCGGCTGATCAAAAGCAAACTAAAGAACCAGTGCCGCCAGCAGCCACGGAGTCCGACTTTCCAACGGAAGTCGTCTCTACGTCGGAGATTCAGAGATGGCTTGAGACCATTGAAAAAATGATGAGCGAAGTCTGCGTGATCGTGGGAGATGGAAAAATGAATACAGAACAAAAACTTCGTGTTAGCAGTCTCTGTCGAAAAGTCAACCACGGGGCGTCTCAGATGGCCGTGTTGTACCAATCCCTGAAGCAAAAGTCCATCCAAGCGCACACCACTATCCAACACCTTCAAGTGCAGCAGAGTGTTGCGGAATCCCTTTGCCAGTTCAAAGAAGTTGTGGATATGAAGATGAGCCGAAACGAAGCAGAAAGTACCTCATACGCTAACATGGTGAAAAAAGGTACTGATAAATTAATTCGCCCAGCAAATATTAGTTCAGTCGCTATATATCCCACCGATAAAACTAAAACCAGCGACGATACCAAGTCGTTGGTACAGAAGATTATTTCGCCTGAGGAATTGAAACTCCATATCCGCGGTGTAAAGAAAATTAGAAACGGAGGCGTTATCATTCGGACGGATAACAAAGACGACATTTATAAACTGAAAAGTTCGCAGAAGTTAGTTTCCTCAGGCCTTAAAGTTGAAGAACCATCTAAACGTCGCCCAAGAATTGCGGTGTCCCCGTAGCCCTAACTGAAAAAGAAGTTTTCGACTGCATTTACGGCCAAAACTTGGAAGATAAATTGCCGAACGTTACTCGTGAGTCCTTTTTAGATAGTTTGAAGTTGAGCCATAAGTCGGGAAAGAAAGAACGATCTACCTGCAATTATATATTAGAAGTTCCTGCAAATATTAGGAAAATTTTGATAGAGCAGGGCCGTATCTTTATAAATTGGACATCGTGTCCAGTAAGGGACTTCACTATTGTGACCAGATGTTTTAACTGCCAGCAGTTCGCACACGCAGCCAAATTCTGTAGAGAAACGAGCCCTACCTGCAACCTCTGTGGCGAAACAGGACATTCATTTAAGGAATGCAATGATAAAAGTTCTCTGCCTCAATGTGCGACCTGCAAACGCTTCAAGCAGAAAAATGATCACCCGACAGGTGATGTAAATTGCCCAGCACGTAAATATACAGAGGACAATTATATTAATTCCATTGATTATGATGGCGCCTAGGAGCGCCGCCAACAACCTAGTTAATTTAGCACATATATAGTAGGTTAACTTCCTTAAATAATTTTCTTTGTATGGCTAATCAGCTTATTTATGATCTTGATGAGTTTTCCGTGTCTGAATCTAAAATCTGTAATGTGGAGGAGTGCAAAAACCTGGTCTATACAGGGAATAAATCATTGACTTTACTTACACAAAACATACGCAGTATAAGCCGTAATTTTAATGGTTTCCAAGTTAAGAAAAAGGCTAAGAAAGCCGTAGCTTTAGCGAAAGCAAAGGCCCAAGACAAATTGTACGATACACTGGACAATCCTGCAGGCCAAAAAGAGCTGTACCGGCTGGCTAGAATAAGAGAGAGAAGGACGAGGGATGTTTGTCAGATAAGACGTGTAAGGAATGAAGCTGGAATGGTCCTATCGGATGATTAAGAAATCAAGGACAGGTGGAAGGACTATTTTGAAAGACTGATGAATGAGGAAAATAATTGGAGTGGGTCTTTAGAGGGTAAACCAGTGAATGTAGGGTTAGTGAGAATGTTTAGTATGGATGAAGTCAGAATAGCAGTAAATGGTATGAAAAATGGTAAGGCCATTGGTCCCGATGGAATTCCAGTTGAAGTGTGGAAGTTATTGCGAGTGGATGGATGGATGTGGTTAGCTTTGTTCTTCAATAAGTTGTTGCGGGAAGAAGCCATACCTGATGATTGGTGCAACAGTTCTTTGGTGCCCATCTTTAAAAACAAAGGTGACGTTCTTGAGTGCAACAATTCTATATGAATAAAGCTAATGTCACATACCATGAAAGCCTGGGAGAAAGTTATTGAAAGGAGGTTGAGAGAAGAGAGTGAAATTTCACAGAACCAATTCGGTTTTATGCCTGGTCGAGGTTCAACGGATGCCATTTTCGCTATACGCCAGCTGTGCGAGAAATACAGAGGTGCGCATAAAAACTTGCACATGGTATTCGTTGACCTCGAAAAGGCATACGACCGGGTACCTCGTGAGGTTTTGTGGTGGGCTCTTAAAGAGAAAGGTGTGCCTGGGAAGTATGTGCAGTTGATCCGAGCGATGTACAGTCGATGCCGTACCCAAGTCCGGACTACAGTGGGCACCACTAGCAGCTTCAATGTGGCTGTCGGCTTACACCAAGGGTCGGCACTCAGCCCTTACCTCTTCCTGATGATAATGAACGCTCTGACGTCGGACATTCAGGAAGAGGCTCCCTGGTGTATGCTTTTCGCCGACGACATTGTGCTGGTTGCCGAGAGTGGCCTAGAGGTCCAGAATAGATTGGAGGTGTGGTGGCACAGACTGGAGAGTGTTGGCCTGAAAATAAGTAGAACCAAAACGGAGTACTTATTCTGCGATTTCGGCGGTCTTTCCGGTCCTGTGCCCTTAGCTCTCGCCGGAACGCCCGTACCAATCTGCTCCGACTTTCGGTACCTCGGGTCGCCCGTTCAAGGAGATGGTGAGGTAGACCGAGACGTAACACATCGGATCAACGCCGGATGGATGAAATGGCGACAGGTCACAGCAACAACTTGTGACCCACGGATGCCACTCAAGTTGAAGGGTAAAATTTACAAGTCCGTGATAAGACCTGTCATACTGTATGGATCAGAATGTTGGACTGTGAAAAAGATGGATGAAAAAAGACTGCATGTAGCGGAGATGAGAATGTTGAGATGGATGTGTGGTGTGACGAAAATGAATAAAGTGAGAAATGAGTATATTAAAGGAAGTTTGAAAGTGGCGCCAGTGACTGAAAAGTTGAAAGGAAATCGTTTGTCTTGGTATGGTCATGTGAAGAGGAGGGATGAAACACATGTTACTAAAAGAGCTCTGAGTTTACAAGTAGATGGATAGAGAAGAAGAGGGAGGCCGAAGAAGAGATGGATGGATTGTGTGAGGAGTGATATGAAAGAAAAGGAAGTTAGTGATAGTGTGACGGCTGACAGGATAGAGTGGAAGAAAAAAACGTGTTGCGCCGACCCCAAGTAATATGAGACAAGGGCAGGAAGAAGAAGAAGAAGTTTTGTTACAAAACCTTGACGTATGCTGCGACATTATCGTTCTAACAGAATGTTGGTTATCTAAACAATCAGCTTGAAACTGACTTACGCAGTATTAATCTTGACCCCGTTTACAATTCACACGATCCGAATATTTCTTTACAATATTTCGTCGATGTATTCCAATCTATGATAAGAAAAAATACATTTACTAATGTAACACCTAGAAAATATAGTAATATTAAACCATGGATTACGCCCGGACTTGTTCGCTGTATTAGACATAGAGATAAACTTCACCAAAAATCTAAAAATGCACCGTGTGATGAACAACTGTCAATTATTTATAAACGATATAGGAATTTTTGTAATAATCTATTGAAAAAGCTAAAAAACCAATATGACCAAACTCAACTACAAAAAGCAGGTAAAAACACTAAACTTATATGGAAATTCATAAAAACTAACGCTATTAGGTCCAAACATCCCGAACCAGCACTCGATCTTTTATCTTCTGTTCAAAGCCCTACCGAGGCAGTAAATAAAGCTAACAACTTCTTCGTTAACGTAGGAAAAAACTTAGCAGAAAAAATCTTACTTTCTAATAGATCTTCTTCCAGTCATAGCCAAACCAATACATATGCAACACGAAACTCTTTTGCTCTATTAGATACCGATGTTAACGAGGTAGCAGGTATAATAAACGGCTTAAAGGAAAATTGTGCCCTAGGATATGACGACATACCTAATAACATACTTAAACAATTTAAATACGTCATTGCCCCTCCCTTGACTCATATTTTTCAGTTATGTTTAAACAAAGGTATATTTCCAAAATTGCTTAAAAAAGCCGTAGTCACCCCTGTGTTTAAGGCTGGAGACAGAAATTGTGTTAACAATTATAGGCCAATTTCAGTTTTAACTGGCCTATCAAAGATATTAGAAAAAATTATAAACAGTAGACTAGTAAAATATCTTGAAAGCAATAAATTACTCTGTGATCATCAATTTGGTTTTAGGCCTAAAAAATCAACGAGCCAAGCTGTACACCATCTAACAAATCTTATAAGCTCTAACCTGGATAAAGGTTTGCACACCATAGGGATCTTTTTAGACCTGGCCAAGGCATTTGACACAATTTCTTGTACTTTGCTTTTGCACAAGTTGGAGAGGCTGGGAATACGGGGAGTACAATTGCAATTATTATCTGATTACCTTAGCGACCGCTCACAGGCTGTAAAAATAGGTCAATGTATCAGTCCTGAACTTAAAAATACCAGTTACGGAATCCCACAGGGTAGTATTTTGGGCCCTACCTTATTCCTAATCTATATAAATGACCTTTGCAATTTGACCATCCAAAGTGGTGTAATTATTTCATATGCTGATGACACGGCACTTGTTTTTGCTGCTAAATCAAAGGCTGAGGTATTTCAGGTAGCACAGAATGGTTTTGATGCTGTATCTAATTGGCTTCATAATAATCTCTTAAGTTTAAATATAGATAAAACCAAATACCTATTATTTACAATGAGAAACACTTATCCATTTTTTACTAATCTAAGCATTCAAGCGCATAACAATTGTAATTTACTTAATGCTGATATTGCATGTACCCAGTGCCCCAGTTTAGCGAAAGCCGACCATATAAAATATCTAGGTGTCACGATTGATGCAAACTTGAATTTCCGCAAGCACATCGATTTATTATGCACCCGAGTGCGTAAACTAATATACATTTTTAAAAACTTACGCCATATTGCCGACTTTAAATTAATCAGACAGGTGTATTTGGCTTTGTGTCAGTCTATTATTACCTACTGCATAACATCATGGGGTGGCGCCGCTAAATCAATTTTACTACAGTTAGAACGCGCCCAAAGAGCAGTTTTAAAAGTTGCTACTTTTCGTCCCTTTCGTTTTCCTACAGATCAGCTTTACTTGGCATGTAAGGTGCTAACAGTACGTCAATTATTTGTTTTGAATGTAATTTTGTTCCAACACGCTGAACTCTATTTTAACCCAATACCCTCAGATAGGAGAAGAAAAGATTTGGTTTGTGCTAACTCTCGGACTAATCATGCTTTTGCTAAACGATTTTATTTATTTTTAGGACCACACTTATATAACCAGTTTAACAAAGTGCTAAAGATTTATAGTTTAAGTTACAATAGGTGTAATTTATTGGTTCAGGAATATTTGGCAAAACACAATTATGCAGACACGGAAAAACTTCTAGAAATTGTAAAATAAAGTTTATAGGTATTGGTTGCGCCAATTTGCTATGATCCGCGATTTTGTTTTTTGTAATTTATTTTTTTTGGCCTAGCAATCCTATCCCTTCCGCTTCCCTTCCCCGCACGACCTCAAGAATTGGAATGACATTAACGTTTGTGCATCGATTGTGAATGTGACCGCTCCGCTAACATCGCCCGCTCGAAATTACA
This sequence comes from Leucania comma, assembly GCA_958295575.1. Classification (NCBI taxonomy): domain Eukaryota; kingdom Metazoa; phylum Arthropoda; class Insecta; order Lepidoptera; family Noctuidae; genus Leucania; species Leucania comma. The sequence goes on along the minus strand of OY282482.1, from coordinate 164,922 downwards.
AGAAAATTGACTATTTCGTGATCCAACCATTCAAAGACTCAACAATAGTGCAGTGTAGTGCAATACAGGACCAGGGGGCCTATTACAACCTTTTTAAAATCCAGTTTGTTTCCAGGCAATTCAGTTTACGGCCGTAAACTGCCTTGTTATTTTTCATATTATGACGTACGTTATTCTGACCGGAATCATCCTGGATAGTTGTCTATGGCTGGATTGCACTGTCTTGAAAGATGGCGTTCGAAAATCTCAAAACAAAGGTTACCGGTATTTACGGTTTTTTAATTTTTAATGTAATATTGTTTATTGATGAAATTAATGTAATTTTGTAACAGAAATCGAGATTAAGAACAAGATTAAAATCGAGTTATGTATTATTTTTGTAAATACATGTCGTGTCATGTCATAAAGTTGAAAATACAGCATGGTCTCACAAACTTTATTTCTGAACGTACTGCGATAACTGCTGACCCGGCAGAAACAAAACTTAAGTGTGTTTAAGTGCGTACGTACTTCAACAAAACTTTTGAATGAGAATATTACTAATTAATAATGGCGTAAGTAGTACCTACTTTATTTATAATGGGCGTCACTTACAAACTCTCAAATTACTTAACTTTTTTTCTAATGGTAAATCCGACGCCTTTGTAGACCCACTAGCTACATGAGGTCTCAGTTCGTCACATAAATTGTGAACTAATTGTTTACTAAGCCTGTATCGCTTTATAAACAAAACTTCGTCAATAACAAACGGGTCACTAAGATCTCGAACACGCATCCTTTGAATTTTTGTTTCGTTGTTCTCTTGTGACGCATCACTTTCAAGAAATTCGAAGATTACCAACTCATCACACATATTTAATGTATTATTAAACTGTCCAAATAGATTAAAATATAATAAAAAGTCAAAACAATTCACAAAAAGTTACTAGAAAGAGGCGTAAACTGAATGGCTTGTTAGACCCAATTTTTGACACTTTAGCAAGTTAAGAACTGTCAATTGGACGCTCATAATACGGAATTCCCAGCCAATATCCGTGCAGATGTCGGTCAAGTGTCACGTGACTACTGACTGGCTGGCAATAAGATATCATAATACGGATAAGCAAGGCAGTTCATTATAAGGCGTAAATTGACTGGAATTAAGACATCGTAATAGGGCCCCTGGCAGTGGTTAAATGTGCGAAGTCGAGGTTCGCCGGCCGGCGCCACGTGGAACCTTCGAGGTCAAAAGGTCAGTGTTCCTCCCTAATACATTCATCCCATTAATAAACGCCAGGCACAGTACCTGCATATTGTTAACAAACCTTAGATCGCTTTTTCAAACATACAGTCCATTAAAACATCAAGCTTATTTGCGCATCCAGGTATCTTCTCTAATATAAGTCTCTTTTTTAACATAATTAATAGTCTCCACTTTGTATACTTTATTTTTGTTAGTTAATTTATTTAAACATAATATATCGTACTTAAACTAATTTTTTAAATAATTTTACTACTAATAGATTTTTAAGTCATTAAAATGTTGTCTTCTTTTTAATTTAGCTTGTATTTTTATTATTGTTTTCTTTTGTAAATGTTTGTAAATGGATGGCCTGAAACACAGGTTTTCATTAACCTAGATCAGGCAGGCCTACATTGCATTTAGAATTAAATTTTATCTAGATTGTAATTAATGTAAATTCGAATTTCACTTTATCCTTGAATAAATGATTATTATTATTATGATTGCTTTTTCTATTTTTTCTCAGGTTAGCACCTGGTATTCTTTTAGAATCTCACGGGTGTGAACCAAGGTGGGATCCTAGTTATTCTTTTAAGTTGGAATTTTCTAACTATGCGGCAAGTGTTCAAAATGGTCGCTTTTTGTAGTGTTAGATAAGTGTATCTTGATAAATTAAGAACACGAAAACTATTGCATATTTGTTTTGGGATAACACCTGTTGCTGATATTACTATTGGGACTATTGTGACTCTATTCATTTTCCAAACTCTGGTGATTTCCTCTTGTAATTCTGTGTACTTCCTAATTTTTTCTGTGATAGTTTTTTGTATGTTATTAGTGTTTGGGACTGCTATATCAATTATGTATGATGTTTGTTTTCTTTATCAACAAGTGTTATATCTGGTCTGTTGTTATATATAGTGTGGTCTGTAATTATTGTGCGGTCGAAATATATTTTGTATAATTGATTTTCTAAAACCGCTCTCGGTGTATATTTATAATATGGTGTGTATGGGTCCTGCATGAGTTTAAGTTTTGTTGCGAGTTTTTGGTGTATGATGTTAACGAGTTGGTTATGTCGGTGAGTATAATCATTCTGTGTCAATGTCATACAAGCACCTGTGATATGTTGTATTGTTTCAGGTTTGCTGTGATATTTTCTACATAAATCATTCCTTACTGTACTATCTTTAATTATAAATTTTCTGTAATTTTTGGTATTAATGACCTGGTCCTGAATGGCCAACATAAAACCTTCTGTTTCAGGGAACAGCTCACTTAGTTCTAACCATTTGTTGGAAGCTTCTTTGTCTATATGTGATTGTTGTAAATCATTGGGATGTCTCCCATGTAGTTCTTTTTGCCTCCATTTTCTATGTATCTCTTCTATATGTTGCTTTTTATCTACTGCCTCAATATTGTCATCATCGCTAAGGTTTAATGGTGTATATTTTTTATCTATCTCCATTATTGTTTTGTGTAAATTACTGGTACTTTTCTTTCGCCCGAAAAATTGTTTTAGATTTACTATTTGTCTTTTTTGGAGATGTGAAATTTCGATCAATCCTCTTCCTCCTTCTTTTCTGGGCAATATAACTCTTTCTATCGCAGATTTCGGGTGGTGATATCTCTGTTGTGTTAGAATAGTTCTTGTTTTTATTTAGAGACTATGTAAGTCTGTGTTAGACCATTTTATTACCCCGAAAGAATAGGTTCCGCGTAGGTGTTTATAGATTTAAATAAATTTTTACTAGATAGATGCATTTTGCTTAACGAATGTATTCTATTATTGTATTCTTTTTTTATGGCTCTATGTTCTAAGAGTCGAGCTTGATTATACCCTAAATATTTATAAAGTTCTTCGTCTTTAATTGCTTCAATTGTTTCATTGGTATCTGTCGAGTAGTTTCCTCCCACAATCTTACCTTTCTCTATATTTAGTTTTCGTCATTTGTCTAAACCAAAATCCATTCTTATGTCTTTCGAAAACGTAGTTGTAATATCTAACAAATCATTTAAATTTGAATTTTTATTGGCATAAATTTTTAAATCATCCATGTATAATAAATGTGTTATTTGGTGTAATATTGACCTACCATTTTTAATATCGAAACCTAACTTAGAATCTATTAATGATCGAGAGAGTGGATTTAGGGCTAAACAGAACCATAGAGGGCTTAATGAGTCCCCTTGAAAAATACCTTTTTTAATCGCTACTTCATCCACGGTTATGTTTGCTGTTTCAGTTTGTAATTTAAATGTAGTTTTCCAGTATCCCATTGTATTCTTGAGAAAATTTATTATTAAAGGATTAATTTTATAAATACTTAATATTTCGATCAACCATGAGTGCGGAACGCTATCGAATGCTTTTTTATAGTCTATGTATGCTACGTATAAGTTTTTTCTAAATCTCTGAACATATTTTAAAACAGTGGAGTCAATGATTAATTGCTCTTTACATCCCATATGCCCGCGCCTACAGCCTTTCTGCTCTTCAGTTAGGATGTTATACTTTTCAGTGTGTTTAACAATTCTATGTGTAATACAAGATGTAATGATTTTATATAAAGTTGGTAAGCAAGTAATAGGTCTATACTGTGAGGGATCATGGGTTCTTTTAGACTTTGGGAGCATATAAGTGATTGCTTTAGTCAAAAATTCAGGAATATTTTGATTGCCTTTTAGAATACCACTTATTTGTTCTGCTATTGTTTTATGAAGTGAATGAAGTCTTTTTATCCAAAAGTTGTGTATACCATCTATTCCTGCTGCTTTCCAGTTATGCGTTTTATTTATGATTGTATTTATTTCAAGCTCATCTATATCTTCAAACGGCATTTCGTCTATATTTTCTGATCTACCTACCTCCTCTTGTATCCATTTAGCGTCTTTATTATGTTCTGAACTATCTGACCAGATTCCTTGCCAGAATTCTTTTAGAGCCTCTTGAGATGGAGGGTTTAGGATTCTTGTATCGTTGCCTTTAAGTTTTCTATAAAATTGTTTTTCACTTACTTTAAACAAGATATTGTTATCTTTTCTTAATTTTGCTTTTTTATATCGTGATAGCCTATGGCTCTTAACAAGAAGTTTTTGTTTCAATGTGTCTAAATTATCTTCTAATCGTTTGTTAAAGTTTTCATGGGTACTGTGTTGTTTAGTTTTATTGATAATCTTTTTGACTTTTTTCTCTAGTTTACTTGATGTATTACCGTTTTTATACTGTGTTAGTCTATTTATATCTTTTCTTAATTGCTCTATATCTGATTCTAATCTTTTTTGCCAAGGTGGATAATTTTTTACTCTATTACCTTTAGAACTTCTATCAGTATTTATTTTTAATTTAAAGTAATTTGCAATTGAGATAGCTACGCAATGAATTAACGAATGTGTGTCACTTAGATTTTCTAGTGATGTAAGCCTCGAAGGAATAATTTTTTGATTAAAAATATTAATTACATCGGATAATTTGCGAGATGATCTCATTTTTGGCAGTAATGGCCTACAAGTAGGATCCATTCCATTATATTTTAGCAGATTTCTTTCTAATTCGTTACTTAATGTTTCTACTAATGTGGAATCAAAGTCAGTGTTATTTTGTGTCTCAATTAATGTGAAATTATCTAAAATAGGTTGAGTGGTGTTTTGTGTAGGTACACTTGAATCTGAAACAAAATATTCAGTCCCAGGACTCGTGTCGGGTTCGAGGGAGGTGTTATTATAGCTGTTTATTTGTTGTGTAAAGTTTATTCTTTCCTCCTCTTCTTTATTCAATTGTTCTGCTATTTCAAATCTAATTCTACTTAAAGTGTCGTCCGATAACAACTTGTTTCTAATAATGACCCTTCTTTGGTCTGCTTTCTTTGCTCAGTCACATTCATATCTGGATATTGCAATTTAAATTTTTCAAATAATTGTGTGCAGTACATAGTTTTGTCCTCTTCAAGTTTAGTAACATGAAAATAAGTACGCATGATGAATATGTTCATATCTTCCGTCCATTTCATGCGCACTCTGGGTTTTCCCGCTTTGGTGGTCGTAGGCTGAGTAGCTGATGCCGCCTGCGAAACATCCAAGGCGGACGTAACTGCTCTACTGTCCCCACTATTGTCTAGTCTGTCTCTCAATTCGGCTATTATTATTATTATTATTCTATTCCCATTTCTGAGTACTTTCTTGACAAGTAGTCGTTGTCGAATGTGTGCTCGATGTGAATTTGTTTGGCTAGTTCCCTTTCGGCTCCAGCAAAGTTTGTTCCGTTATCGGAGTAAATATGTTTCGGGCAGCCTCGCCACCCAATCATGCGATTTAGAGCAAGTAAAAATGTTTCTGATAACAAATCAGATGCAAGCTCTAAATGCACAGCCTTTGTAGTCATGCACACAAACACAACTACGTAACCTTTACTTGTCCTGACGCCTCGGCCTTTGTTTAGTTTGACGTTGACAAATCCTGTAAAGTCCACCCCTGTGTGGTAGAAAGGTGGTGATTGCGTTATCCTCGAACTGGGTAAATCTGCCATTAGTTGGTGTTGTTTCGATGGTTTGAAGCGGCAACACTTCACACTGTTTTGCAGATGTTTTTTGATGGTACTGTTTCCTCCTATAATCCAGTATCTTTGTCTTAATGTAGCCAACGTTAATCTCGCTCCACCATGCAGTGTGCTGGCATGAGCGCGATCAATTAATAAGTGAGTCAATCTGCTGTTTTTTGGTATGATGATAGGGTGTTTTGTTTCTTCAGGCAAGTGTAACTTAACCTCCCTCCAACGCGAAGTATGTTATTCTCATCGAGGTAAGGGTTAAGTTTTAAAATTCCACTGGTGTTGCATAATTTTCCTTTTGATTGTATATCTTTGATTTCTTGTTCGAAATGTTCGCTCTGTACGTGTTTTATTATAATGTTATGGGCGCGTCGAATTTTATCGAGTGTCAAGTTGCAGTTTTTGTTGTTTACGTTATGATTCACGGTCATGGTTGTTCCTTCCCCGTAACGTTTGTTTCGTGACGTGTTTGTGATGAAACGCGACGCCCAAGCGATGACCCGTGTTGTTAAAGATAAGATAAGATAAGATAAGATAAGATAAGATAAGATAAGATAAGATAAGATAAGATAAGATAAGATAAGATAAGATAAGATAAGATAATTTATTTGTCAAACATGCGTTTACATAAACTGACTAATCAGACATGCAAGGTATTAAATTAATATGTTGTGAGCGTCCATGTTTTGCCTATAACGGCGTACAAATTTTGTAGGTATAAAAATTACATTTAATTGCATTTACTTAGTCATTTTAAATTTCATTACAAAATACACAAGAAATAAATAATAATTGATGTCAAGATATGATAGTATAAGCATATTATAGTCAAATATAAATTAAATTATGTCCAGTATATTCATTATTATGCAGTCAAATAGTAGGTCTCATTCAAAAGTCAATTGATATAAAATTCACATTATTAAATTGTTATTCTTAACCATTTATATTAGAAGTCGGAATAGAAAAGTCCTTTTCATTCAAAAAATCTAAAACATTGTAATACACTTTATTAACTAAAAAATTTCTCAGCTTATTTTTGAAAAGTGACAAGGGCAGTTCTCTCCAACTTTTAGGCAATTTATTAAAAATCATAGGAGCCATACAGAAAACACTTTTGCGCATGAGGGATGTTTTCGCAGTATGAGAGCAAATCCTACTGTTGTCGCGCCTGTTACGTGGGACTACTTCATCTAATCGTTTAAATCGGTGTGGATTTGTTTTGACAAATACAGCTACCTCTAAAATGTACAGACATGGCAAAGTAAGTATTTTATATTTTTTAAAGTAAGGCACGCAACTATCAGTAGGTTTAATTTTAAATATTGAACGAACGCATCTCTTTTGAGCCTTGAACACCGTGTCTTTTTCTGTTGAGTTGCCCCAAAAAATGACACCATAGCGTAGATGAGATTCTGTTAAACCATAGTAAGCTGTAAGTAATGCCTCCACACCTATCATAGACGACAATGTGTGCAGGGCATAGGCAGATTTACTGATTTTCTTGCATAAGATTTCGATATGAGCTTTCCAATTCAGTTTTTTATCAATGTGGAGCCCTAAAAATTTTGTTGTATCTACCTCTTCTATAGGCTGGTCATTGTAGTGTATATTTAAATTACTCTTACTATTGATCCGTTGACTAAAATGTATTAATTTAGTTTTAGTCAGGTTAATTTTTAAGTTATTGTCATTTAACCACTTTACCATTAAATTTATAGAATTATTTATGTCACTTTCATAAGTATCAACACTTTTACAAGGTATCGTTATGGTGCTATCATCGGCGAATAGCGTCAGAGGTTGAGGGAAGCCTTTTGGTAGATCATTTATATATAATATAAATAAAGGAGGCCCCAAAACACTCCCTTGTGGCACACCAAACGAAACTATACGTTCTGAGGACTTAAATACAATTTCATGTTTACTTTTCATATCAATTTGGTTTATATGGGTTATTTGAGTTCTGTTATGTAAGTAAGATTTAATTAGATTGTTGACATTTCCTCTAATTCCATATGCCTCAAGTTTATTTAAGAGTGTACCATAGTGCACATAGTCAAAGGCTTGAGTCATGTCACAAAATACGCCACAGACCGGTTTCCTCTTATCAACGTTATAAGTAACATTATATAAAAAGTCATAAATGGCCATATTAATAGTTTTACCCATTCTAAATCCTTTCTGTTCCTCGCATATAATATTATGTTTTTCTATAAATGAATTTAATTCCTTGTAAATGTATTTTTCAAATATTTTGGAAATTATGGGAATTAGTGATATAGGCCGATAGTTCTCCATTAACTCCCTATCTTCTTTCTTAAATAGTGGCTTGACAGTAGAAACTTTAAGAGCATCAGGATAAACACCTGCACTAATGCTGAGATTGATGACATGACTCAAGTGACCGCAGATTTCATCCGCAACTTGTTTTAGTATATTAGTAGCAATACCATCATATCCCACACTGCTTGTATTATGCAAGGACATTATTATTTTTCTAATATCATCTGGTATACTAGGGGCCATAAACATAGATTTATTATTGTAGTCTAATGTAGATGCCCTAGGTCTGCAGTTGACACCCAGTTTTGGCTGTATTTTATCAATAAAAAAATTATTAAATGCTTCTGCAATAGTCTTGTGATGAGATATGACGCAGCCACCCATTTTAATTTTATTTATGTTAGATTTAGGCACGTTATACTTTGCACGATTGATAATTTGCCACGCAGTTTTAGATGTTTTTATATTGTAGTTGTTTTGTGCTTTTTGTGTTAAGTGGATAATTTTTTTGTACAATTTAGAATAATTATATAATATGGATTTATTAATATTGCTACGATTAAGTCTAAACTGCCATAGGAGTTTTCTTTTCTTTTTACTGCATAGTTTGATCCCTTTTGACAACCACTTAGTTCTTCTTATTGTATTTATTTTAACCACTTTTAATGGAAAACACAGATCGTACAATAGCTTGAAAATCTCAATGAAATAATTATAAGCTACATTTGGGTCATCCGTGTCATAAAGTTCTGAAAAAGTAAGATTCATGAGATGGTTTTTAAATTTTACTATATTTTCCGTACTGTAGTCCCTTCTAGTTGCGTACCAATACTTAATACAACATGTTTTTTGTACTGGACACTGAAGCAGCTGTGCTGTATGATCCGATAATGCCCAGTCTAATACTTCAGTCTTACATGCATTAAAGTTATGCGCAAAGTTGTCAATGCACGATAAGCTGGCCATGCGAGTTGGTTGTTTCAAAGCAAGTTTCAGATTGTAACTCATTAAAATACATTCAAAGTCACTAGTTGCACTATTTTGTTTGAGTACGTCAATGTTAAAATCTCCGCAGATAACAATTTTCTTACAGCATGAACGTAAAATTTCACGCAAGAGCATTTCAAGTTTGTCGAAACAATAATTCAAATTATTTGAGTTTGGAATTCTATATATACACACAATTATTATCTTATAACTAGTCAGTTCCACGCCACAGCACTCAAATATGCCTGGAGTTGATAACTTTGCTACTTTTGGCAATTATTTCCATTGTAGCCCATTTTTTACAAGGATACATGCACCACCCCTTTTTTGTTCTATTCTACAATAATGTGCAGCCAAATTATAGTTGGGCAAAAATAATAAATTTTGATACCCCTCCATGATAAAGTGCTCTGTAATACACAAGACGTCAACATTTGTCTTTTTATTAGATAGCTCCTCTAGACATACCAACAGATCATCTGCTTTATTTATCAAACCTGCTATATTTTGATGTAATATGTTGATATATCTATTAGAGAAAAAACAGTTCATTTTCATCAGTAACATTGCTTTGTACAGAGTGAGGCAAATCTGTCACTTTATCAGAAGAATTACACGAATTTAAGTCACTATGCTGTGTAAATTCATTAATCATTAAACTTATATTATGCAATATATTGGCCATACCACGATTATTTACAGAACTACTACTTTTAGCAAACATACTAAAATCATAATCAAGATAATAATTAGAATCAAATAAGTATGCATAACTATATGAACAAGCATCTAAATATATTAAACTGTTAAAGGTTTCAATTCTCGAATTAAACATTGTAGAGTAGTCATTTAGTTTGAACGTAGGAGCACATAATATGATATTTGTGTGCTGTAATTTTGACAGCGTTTCACGAATACTAATAGTTAGTTCCACATAGTTCTTTGTCCGACGAAAATCTTCTTCCCCTACAAATATCAAGCAGTGGTCATTCATATTGTAGTCCTTTAATTTGAGATCCAAGTCAGAGATAAGGTACTGAACACCACAGTTGGGTGTCAGGTAGTGGCAGATTCTACAGTTAGGGAATATTTCTTCTGCAATTTCTAACATTTTATTATTTTTATTGCTACTTAAAATACATAATTTACTCATTCTAGTTTCGTTCGGTTTACTGTTATAGTTTAATTGTGTAAGTTTTACTTCTGTCTTTCTTTTATTGGTGCTTTCTTCATAGGTGTCACATTGAGTAGTCTTGTGAACCATCTGGGGTATAACTTTTGGAGTTGATTTATCAGCCATTTCGGGTATATGCTTCATAACTTTCTTCGTCGATTTGGGAGTAATGCTTAGATCTATTGTAGGAACAGTTTGCGATTTTTTTTTCTTTTTTGGAGTGTTATTTACAATGTCAGTTGTAAGTTTTTTGTAAAGGTTTTCCTTTTTTGTCAAGTTTTCGATGGTCTTTTTGAGATTTGTGTTGTCCATATTTAGAGATTCAACTTCTCGGTGTGCAGTTTCTAATTGCAGCGTCAACTCTTTTATTTTGTTTTTTAGTTGAAGAATTACTTCGGAGTCCTCGTCGTCCGATATGTTTGGTAGACTGTTACTAGTGGTGCCATCTAGTTCACTATTTGTTATATTTAAGTCTTCACTTTTTGTTTCGGAGACTCTTCGATTACGACGTTGTGTGATGTTCCCAAAGAAGTTCATATTGATTTAAATTTGAGATTATAAGAAACACAAAAAGTTTCACAGTTTGTGGGATCCGAACCAGCACTCAGTGTCTCAGCAGTCCAACACTGTTTTACTTCGGCTATTCAAACATTACTTGCATGAGTGAAATTTGCAAGTGGTTTCGGAAATATCATTCAAATATCATTGAAGTCGTTAGAAATGATTCATCGCTTAAATATTTTTTCCACACAACACCAACTTCAATCTTAACTTCTTACATAAGTTTTTACCGATTATTATACACTTGTCACTTAGTTTTTAGCGTATTTCACGTAGGTAATTGTTTGTCACAGTGCTATTTAATGTTTATTTACGTTATGATCTGTTTTTTCACTTCACTTATTTGTCTATACTTAATCGATAATATATCACATAGTTTATTTGGATAACGTTTGTGCACACATTTCACACCGTAACGAACTTACTAAACACAATTTAATGTACGATTTTATCTGTTTTATAATTTTAAAGTCAATAATAGATTAGAGAACTACACTTCGGATGTTTACTTCATCAGCGCCATCTAGCGTGTCATTATGCAGCTGTTTTTCATAAGGAGTTGTGTAATAAAGTTACTTTGTTGGTTTTCAATGGCCTTTGACGTCACGACATGCACCTTTTTCACCTCGATTTCTGGTGTTGTATATGTTTCCGGAATCGGTTCAGGAATCTCTTCGCTGTGAAGCCATTTCGGTCCATTAAACCACAGTGGAAAGTTATGTAACTGTGAGGGTAGAAGTCCACGTGACGCACAATCAGCAGGGTTTTGTTCTGATCTCACGTGCCTCCAATTCTCGGGCGGTACAATTGATGCTATTTCTTTGAAGACTACTTCGTAAGTAAACCTTCTGCTCATACATTTTTATTCATCAACATAGCCCTACGGCCACTAGTTTTAGTTAGCCGTTTAATTAAAAAAGCTGTCAAGCGTGAATTGCACTCTCCCACTCAATGTTGTACTTCCATATCTGCTGGAATAAGATTTTTGCCTTGATTGTTATTGGGGATAGTAATCCCAGTGGATCAAAAATAGTTGATATGTCGCTCAAAATCTGACGTTTCGATGTGTTCTTGTTAATGTTACCTTTCTTTTTGGTTTTTAGTGTCGGTGAAAATATGAATTGGTCGTGTTTCGGATCCCATGCCAACCCTGGCCAACAGTGCCTTTGATGCTGATGCGTCTGTAAAGTTGAGGCCGACAGGACTGACCATATCTTCTGGCAAATCTTGCAATAATTGAGGGTCGTTACTTGACCACTTCCTGAGATTGAACCCTCCTTTTCGCAGCAATGTTATAAGTTGGTCTCTCGTGTCCCTTGCTTCGCGCACTGTGTTTTTTCCAAATAATGCGTCGTCAACAAAAAAAATATTGAGCAGAATGTGTTTTGCTTCCGGGTACTTATCACCTTCGTCCATCGCTATCTGTTGAAGTGTTCGTAGCGCTAAGAATGGAGCGGCCTTCGTTCCATAGGTGACTGTACACAGTTCGTACTCTCTTAGCATTTGTCGTGGACAATCCCTCCACACGATTTTTTGCAGGGGTTGATGATCTGGATGCACTGCTATAAAACGGTACATTTTCTCAATATCAGAGGTTAAGACATACCTATACTGTCTCCATTTCAGCAAGATGCTAAGAATGTCTTTTTGTAGGTTAGGACCTGCCTCCATTAAATCGTTCAAGCTCTGCTTTGTACTCGTTTTTGCTGACGCATTGAAAACGACTCTTAACTTTGTGGTGATAGCACCTGGCCGCACTACTCCGTGGTGTGGTAGGAAATAGTCTATGTTAATTTGTGTGTTGTTTTCGACTTGCTTCATGTGTCCCATTTCTTCGTATTCCCTTATGAACTCCTTGTATTGAACCGCAAATGCAGGGTTTTTCGCCATTTTACGCGCAAGATGTTGAAATTGAGCAATGGCCTGCGATTTGGATGATCCTAATTGTTCAGAAAAGTTATCCTTAAGAGGAAGACGAACCTAATATCTCCCATCAGGTAGTCGTGTTGTTGTTTCTGCGTACAGTTCGCAATTGCTGTTAGAGTCGACGTCGTCCTTGCTGTCTTGTAAAGACTCCTGATCCCAGAACTGGGCAAAATCTTGAATATTGATGACAATTACATGACAGTTGAAGGTTTTGTGATTGCCACACACTACCCATCCTAGCTGTGTTTGTTGAGCTATGACCGACGACGTTTTAGTCTTGATGAGCCCTTCTAAAACTATTTCCGCATAGACATCAGCTCCCAAAAGTAAATCTATTTCCTGAGATATGTTGAAGTCTGGATCAGCGAGTTGTAAATGTTGTATGTGTTCGAAGTTGCTTTTATGAAGTGTTTTGCTAGGTAATTTGTATATTATTGATTTCATAATCAGCGCGTTAATGTTAATGTTATAGTTGTTGTATAAGGCTTGACACTGTAAGTGAAGTACTCCCTTACAACTTGTGTTCGCTGACGCACCAACCCCCGACACTACGGCGCTCATTTATGTGAGCACAATGTAGATAAATAATGAAAGAAAATACTAAATGCAAAAATTTTAACAGAAATTGAAATAACAGAAATTGAAATAAGCCACTGGCAGCTAAGAGATGACCAGTCTCAAATGACGGCGCCCGTTCACGAGCATGACGCGTGCACCAGCCCCACTCAGCTCAACCATAATGAAGGGAACTGAATGACCCAATTACACGTGCCACCATCAGCGAGACATTTAAGTGAGCATGACAAACTCTGAACTGCCATACTCGTAAATTCAAATATTATGTTTGTAACCAATTAAAAATAAAAATGCTCCATGGTACTTCACATTCACAAAATTTGAAAAAGTGCTTCTACATTATACAATGCTATTGGTTCCAAATACAATAAGTAATCAATTGTCAAAAGCTTCATTAAAATAATTAAATAATAAAAAAAGACATCTCGAAAATAACAATATAAAAAGGGTCATCTCATCTTGTATATTTATATATTTAAAAAACTAATTAGGCAAAAATGGCTGTGCACGTGGAGCCGGACAGGCATTTAGCCAAGCATTTTTATCTAGGAGATAATCTTCCAATTTATAATATGCTTGTCTACATAGTGTGCGTTTAATGCATGTTTTAAATTTTGACTCATTGAGATTGAGAATCTCAAGTGGTATTTTATTATAAAATTTTACACAGTACCCCATAAAAGAACTATGTACTTTAGCCAATCTGAAACGTAGTTGATCTAATTTGTCCCTATTTCTAGTATTAAAATTATGCCTGTCACTTATCTTAGTAAAAAGATGAATATTTTTCCGAACATACAAAATATTTTCATAGATATATTGACAAGGGACCGTAATAATGTTTATTTCCTTAAATAGTTCCCTAAGAGAATCGCGTCTGTGAAGTTTATATATGGCTCTGATGGCTCTCTTCTGCAGAATAAAAATAGACTCTATGTCTGCAGCCCTTCCCCATAGCAAAATACCGTAAGACATGATACTATGAAAGTAACTAAAATAGACTAGTCTCGCAGTATCTACATCAGTAAATTGACGGATTTTTCTAACAGCATATGCTGCTGAACTAAGCCGACCTGCCAGAGATGTTAAATGAGGACCCCATTGTAGCCTCGAGTCAAGCGTGATTCCCAAGAAAACCGTGTTCTCGACGAATTCGAGTTTTTCTTTGTTTAATACTATTTCGGAGCTATTGCTTTTAACATTCGGTAACGCAAATCTCATGCACTTGTTTTTTTTTTTCCATTTAATACTAAATTATTAACAGTAAATCAATTATGGACCTGTTGCAAAGCGTTGTTTACATCATCAAGGTTTGTGGAACGTCTATTGATCTTAAAGATTAATGAAGTATCATCAGCAAACAAAACAATATGTGGTTGTTTTTTTAATAGATGCGGCAAATCATTTATATATACCAAAAAGAGAAAAGAACCCAATATTGAGCCTTGTGGTACACCCATTTTGACTTTCAAACCCTGAGAATTGACACCGTTTATTTGAACATGTTGTTGTCTGTCATTTAAATAAGATTTCACTAAGCTCAGTGCAAGTTTACCTAGCCCATAATGTTCCAGCTTTAAAAGCAAGGTTTCGTGATTAACGCAATCAAAAGCCTTTGAGAGATCACAAAAAATACCTATCGCATCTTGGGCTTCTTCCCACGCTGCAAATATGTGTTTTAATAAAGTGACACCAGCGTCAGTCGTACAACGTCCTTTGGTGAAACCATACTGTTGATCATGTAAGATTTTATTGGTTTTAAAATGGTAAAGCATTTGATTAAGCATAACTTTTTCAAACACCTTACTGAAAACTGGTCTGTAATTATTAGTGTCACTATGGTCGCCAGACTTAAAAAGTGGTATAACCTTACTGTATTTCATTAAATCGGGAAAAACTCCTTGGTCTACACACAAATTAAATATTAAAGCCAAATATGGTGCTATGGTCTCGATTATGGACGTGCATACTTTAATAGACATACCCCATAGATCTTCGGTTAATTTTATTTTGATTTGCCGGAAAGCCTTTATGACTGTCATAGGGTTTATATGTTTGAATTGAAACTCAACCGGACAGTCTGGCAAATTTGATTTCAATAGAGCAATTGAGGCTGCAGGGGAGGAATTTAAAGCTTCCGTTGTCCTAAGAGGTATATCGGTGAAATAATTAACAAACTCTTGGGCTACTTCTGTATTAGAGCTTATGGGACCATGTGAAGTCTCCAATAAAAAATCCGTGTTGCGTACTTTATTTCTACCAGTTTCACTGTTAATAACTTTCCATACAGTCTTTATTTTATTATCATGAATTATGTAACCAATAATTATGTAACTAATAATATGATTTAAAAGAGTGTCCATGGAGTTTCTTGCACGTTCTTCTCCATAGAGATCTACGCTTTAGAGCGTGCAATTTAGCTTCACTTTTTTTTTTTGGACTGACTGCCCACTTCCATTTCAACTTTTTAGCGTAGCTTAGAGCATCTTTGGCTTTGGTGATGTTTCTGATTTTTGTGTGACGAATCTTTTGTATTTTTTTAATATTAAGCATGCTCCGTTCCATCCCACGTTGGCAGGTAATGATTTTGTTTTTGATTTTGGATGTATACTTCCAAGTTTGACACGCGTAGGTTAGGCATGGTAAGAGGCATGACGTCATAACTTTTGTTTTGATATTTATGGGCATGTTGCTTTTAAATATTTCACTTAAGGACCAGTACTTGTTCCAAGTATTTTGTGCTCTTCGTTCCACTTCTAGTTCATTTTGTTTTCCAAGGTAAATATATTTTTCTATATATTTTAACGTTTCATTGTCTACTGATATTCTTCTTTTTATGCTGTTTGGCATGACCATTGTTTTCAAAAGATTCATTTCTAGTCCTACCCGTTTACTAACTTCGTTTAGTGCATCAATCATGGCTTGGAGTTGTATGCTAGACTCTGATAGGAGAACTAAGTCATCTGTAAAGCGAAGGTGACTTAAATATTTACTGTTAATGTTGAGTCCTGTTTTTTCCCAATTTAATTATTTTATTATTGACTGTAGAATAGATATAATATTTTTGTAGACAGCGGGTCTCCCTGTTTCACTCCCCTTTCAATCGGGAATGTAGGACCAGTAGTTTCTAGTTTTATTTTGGCTTTGCTATTCTTGTAAATATTTCTGACTATTTCTATATACTTATGTTCAACTTCCTGAGCCCGCAAAGCAGTCCGTATACTGGAGTGTGACACGGTATCGAAAGCTTTTTTGTAATCAATATACGCGATGTAGAGCGCTCTTTGCTTTTCCTGGTATTTTTCCATTATTAGTTCTAGCGTATGTATATGATCGATTGTCGAAAAACTCTTTCGAAAACCTGCTTGTTCTATCGGTTGCTTTGCTTCTAATGTAACACTTATTCTGTTATTTATGATGGTAGAAAACAGTTTGTAGATACACGATAGTAAGCTTATAGGCCTATAGTTCGTAATATCTTTTGAGTTCCCTTTTTTGTAGATTAGAATTATTTCTGACTCCATCCATTGTAATGGTATTTCGGCGGTTTCTAAAATCTGGTTAAATAAATGTGTTAGGGGTGGAGTCAGTAACGGGTAGGCGACCCTTATGACCTCATTCGTAATACCGTCTGGTCCTGGACTTTTATCTGTTTTTAACCTTTTGATGGCTTGTATGACTTCATTTTCAGATATCAGTGCTATATTTCCGGTCATGTTTATATTTATAGAGTCTTCTATACTATAGTCAGTGGGCTCTTTAACTTGGGCACTTTATAGAGCTTTGTAGAAATCAGTTGCTACCTCTATAATATCTTTGCGATTATTTATGGTTTTACCTTCTCGGTTTAAGCAATCTATCCAGTATTTATTTGTTTTTAATTCTTTATGAGCGTTTTTTGAGCTTCCCGCTTGTTTTAAATGTTTTTCTGTAGTCTTCAATCTGTATGTTTTAAAGTCATGTTTTATATATTTACTTATTAGTTTGTATAGTGCAGATAATTCATTTTTTGTAGCTCTAGTTTTAGTCTTAGTGTGATGTAGCTCCTGTCTTCTCTTGATGAGTGCCAGTGTGCGTTCATTTAAAACTTTATGGGTACCTCTTGATCTTTCGTTAGGTTTTCGGGCGTCTTGTAAGCTCTGAGATATAGCTTTTGTTAATGTTTATTTATTTTATTTATTTATTGCCAACTTACACTTACAGTTCACACCACACATATAAATTATAGGCACACATTAAAATAGTGACCAATTGTAAGGCTGTCCTAAATGGGACTCCAACTTGTAAGGTTGGATTTTTGACCTTACCACCGACTTACCCAGCGGTAGTTTGCATGAGACTAAAGGGTGTGTTTTGCTTATTGCAATTTGCATTGTAACACTTAAAAAACTTAGTCACGGTATGAGGTATGTAGCGACCTCTAGTTGCGCATAATGTCACTGAATGCAATGTCAAACAGTTCTGACTGAGGCCCGTCAGATGGCGCCACGATTTAATCGATTTGTTTAGTTTTCCTTTTATTTCGATTATTGAGTTATAATATTTAAATAAATTAATTATAACCTTATTAATTACTTTTTACTAAATTTAATATAACTAAATAGTAATAATCGAATAGGACATATCGATTTAACCATAAACTATTAAAATGACAGATCCATTGACAAATTGGGTGTGGTCATTCTTTTTTCATTTGTTCACTGATGAGAAGCATACATAATATTTTATTAGAGTTTTATTAATTTAAATCACGGATTGATGTCGAGAACCAGACGTGGAAACAGCGTTAAATTTAAGATGATATTCCCCCGATTGTGGTAAGCATTTTTAGACGAAATTGATGAATATTATCTTAGCTTTATACATGTGCATTAGTATTCTCAACATGTAAATTCTCTTTGACAGGGTTCAAGATTTTATTATATTATTTTAGTCTACCATATCCCATGGATATGTATTAAGAAGAAAAATAGTCTCCCAATATATTACCAATAAGATATGTATAAAATATGAAGCTACATCTTTGCACATGACTCGTTGACGAGCAATCTCACATGGACAGCTAAGCGACAGTTTCCGAATACAGCGTATGGCTTTGGATCTTGGATGAACTGCACTGGATGACGGTACTGGCTGTGAGGACTACACTGTATGGTCATAATTGAGGTTAATGTATTACCACTCCATGTAAGTTACTTTATTATAACCTTACCATATATGTTCCTGTCACGGGCTGTAACTAGTGTAGTTATTTGATTACTAAATATATATATTGTGGAGACAAGTTATATCTTTTATTCCAGTCAACACCTCATGCGAAACACACCCTTTAGTCTCATGCAAACTACCGCTGGGTAAGTCGGTGGTAAGGTCAAAAACCCAACCTTACAAGTTGGAGTCCCATTTTGGGCAACCTTACAATTGGCGGCCCAACGTGTCGCGTGAGGTTTGATTGGAATATTAGTATTGTATTCTTAAATATTCCTTACAATTTGTACGCCCAGCGTGTCGAATTGTAAGGAATATTTAAAAGGTATTTTTTTTTTCAAAATCAATGCGTGCAATTTTAATAATTTAGTGGACGGATGGATGAATGAAAGGAAACACAACAATGAAGATTTAGTAGTGTTCTAATGTGGTATCTAATAAATCACAACTTATAGTTTGGTACACAACATACTCGTATCTGTTTGGAAATTGTGTTTACCTAATAATTGAAAATTTAAGTAGGTATTTCCCTACAATTAATGACTTAATTAGTCACAACTTAATACTTAGTGTGTATCACTTATCTACATTTAAAGATTGTGTCCACTAAGTATAAACTTAATACTTAATTTTATAAAACACTCATCTTACATAGAAAGATAGCGGCGTTTACTAAAAATATATAAATTTAAAATTTTATTCTAGCTTAGCTTAGTTATGCTTGCTTGCTTAACCTTTGTTAAGCATACTCATAATAAATTTAAACCTAAATTAGATTGGGCAGGACTAGTTATTATATTACTTGTTTAGAAACTTAAGTGTTGCCTGATGAATAGGTATGTATTGCATGCACTGATGGTATGCAGTAGATTTTTAGTCTAGTACATAGTTCAAGCATAAAGCAATCAATGATCGCATCTGCCGGATTGTAGGTAATAGTTATAGGCTTTTACTTAGGTAGATGTTATACGCTTATATTCTAAGCCTTTGTAGGGTTAGGTGTATGATTAAAGCTTTAAACTTAGGGTCTGATTAAATTTTGTTTTCAGACTGTCTCATCTTCTGTCTTAGACCATGTAAGGATTCTTAATACACAAGCTATGGGAAAAAAATTTTTTTTAGTTTAAATTTTTTTTTTTTAACCGGGGTGAGATGTATTGTAACACTTAAAAAACTTAGTCACGGTATGAGGTATGTAGCGACCTCTAGTTGCGCATAATATCACTGAATGCAATGTCAAACAGTTCTGACTGAGGCCCGTCAGATGGCGCCACGATTTAATCGATTTGTTTAGTTTTTCTTTTATTTCGATTATTGAGTTATAATATTTAAATAAATTAATTATAACCTTATTAATTACTATTTACTAAATTTAATATAACTAAATAGTAATAATCGAATAGGACATATCGATTTAACCATAAACTATTAAAATGACAGATCCATTGACAAATTGGGTGTGGTCATTCTTTTTTCATTTGGTCGCTGATCAGAAATATCCTCAATATAAGGGTTTTATTAATTTAAATCACGTAAGATGTCGAGAACCAGACGTGGAAACAGCGTTAAGCTTAAGATGTTATTTCCCCGATTGTGGGTTCAAGATTTTATTATATTATTTTAGTCTACCATATCCCATGGATATGTATTAAGAAGAAAAATAGTCTCCCAATATATTACCAATAACATATGTATGAAATATGAAGCTACATCTTTGCACATGGCTCGTTGACGAGCAATCTCACATGGACAGCTAAGCGACAGTTTCCGAATACAGCGTATGGCTTTGGACCTTGGATGAACTGCATTGGATGACGGTACTGGCTGTGAGGACTACACTGTATGGTCATAATTGAGGTTAATGTATTACCACTCCATGTAAGTTACTTTATTATAACCTTACCATATATGTTCCTGTCACGGGCTGTAACTAGTGTAGCTGTTTAATTATAAATTATATATTGTGGAGACAAGTTATATCTTTTATTCCAGTCAACACCTCATGCAAAACACACCCTTTAGTCTCATGCAAACTACCGCTGGGTAAGTCGGTGGTAAGGTCAAAAACCCAACCTTACAAGTTGGAGTCTCATGTAGGACAAGCCTTACAATTGGTAAGGTTGCCTAAATGGGCTCCAACTTGTACGGTTGGGTTTTTGACCTTACCACCGACTTACCCAGCGGTAGTTTGCATGAGACTAAAGGGTGTGTTTTGCATGAGGTGTTGACTGGAATAAAAGATATAACTTGTCTCCACAATATATAATTTATAATTAAACAGCTACACTAGTTACAGCCCGTGACAGGAACATATATGGTAAGGTTAGAATAAAGTAACTTACATGGAGTGGTAATACATTAACCTCAATTATGACCATACAGTGTAGTCCTCACAGCCAGTACCGTCATCCAGTGCAGTTCATCCAAGGTCCAAAGCCATACGCTGTATTCGGAAACTGTCTCCTAGCTGTCCATGTGAGATTGCTTGTCAACGAGTCATGTGCAAAGATGTAGCTTCATATTTCATACATATCTTATTGGTATTATATTGGTATTATATTGGGAGACTATTTTTCATCTTAATACATATCCATGGGATATGGTAGACTAAAATAATATAATAAAATCTTGAACCCTGTCAAAGAGAATTTACATGTTGAGAATACTAATGCACATGTATAAAGCTAAGATAATATTCATCAATTTCGTCTAAAAATGCTTACCACAATCGGGGAAGTATCAACTTAAGTTTAACGCTGTTTCCACGTCTAGTTCTCGACATCTTACGTGATTTAAATTAATAAAACTCTAATAAAAATATTATGTATGCTTCTCATGAGCGACCAAATGAAAAAAGAATGACCACACCCAATTTGTCAATGAATCTGTCATTTTAATAGACACAACTTCAATCCAATGATATTTTAAGTAAAAAGGTGTAGATAGGTTACATAAACAACATTCGATCTTCAAAAACGGCACACTAACGCACACACGAATAACTAAATATTGCAATTACACACTACAGTACGATTACACGTAAAAACGGGATTGCATGATTCAATTATAGCGAGTGAAAAAGAGACAAATATAATTTGCAACAGTGCGTCGTCCAGTGCATTAGAAATGATGTAGAATAAATTAATCAGATATGACATTTTACCTTACAACGTGATTTATGCCTAAAAATGGGATTCACTCATGAGTTCATGTAGTAAAAGTAATAAAGTAGTAGAAATGCATTGAAAGTAGGTAAATAAAAAGTATAATTGACTTTATTAAAAATTTAATATCAAACAAAGCGCTGTAATAAACTTATTTCTAACGACATCAGTGACCTTCAAATAAATTTAACTTATTTCTTTTCTGTCTTTTTGATTTTTTGTTTAACTCGGGGTTATTCTTATGTTCAGAGTGAAGACGGACATTCACATACTTCTCTATAACAGCTTTCAATAAAAGCATACGGTGGTTTAAAGTGGGTGTTTGTGCTATGGCATGGTCGTTCAATTCACTAAATATATTAGAGTCGACAAATGATTTTAAAATACGATTTTTTACAATGACAATGTCTTCATTTCTCGTAAAGTATAGCCCATTTTCTTTTATGTAAGCTTTCAAAATGTATTCTGATTTTAAACAAACAGTAAACACACTTTCCGTCGAGTAGCACAAGCCACCCATGTCTTTAATCGAGATTAATTTGTGAAACCACAGTTTTTTGGACGTAAATAAAGATTTTATACACACTTCACATTTCAAAACGCTAACCATTTTTCTTGCAATCCAGCCTGAAATATAACCCACTATCTGTTTGAGATGTTCCGGTACAGATTCGTTGTTGAGCACCTGCGCAAATGTATTAACATTTTCAAGTGAAATCTTGTCACTTTGCATTTGGGGGCTTTTTTCAGGTTCAAATTCAAAATCAATTGATGCTCGTTTGCCGGAAGACCAGTTGATATTTTGAATAGCGGAAGAACAATTCAAGATAGGAACACATTCTAATGGTACGCAATTGCCACTGAAACCACTACGTAATTCTAAATGATTTAAAATCTTTTTATAAATTCCCTTGAATTGAATCACGTTCGGGTTATTATTGTAGCCCCCATGCTTTCGAATAATACCAAATAAGATTTCAATATGATCTTGACTCAATCTATAGGTTGCAATGTATCTCAGCAAGGAATGGTTTACAACTAATGATTTATAAAGATGTTTCAAAGACTCGATACAATGAGAAATCCTACAAACCCAGATTTGCATTTACAGTCAACTAAACGTTTTTTGCTGATTGTGAATATAATTCTACGTTTTACCACCCTCTTAGTTTTGCTGTAAATTTTTAATGACAATATATATTGTTTTGCTTTATCGAGAAACTGTATAATTTCAGTGGCATTTTGTGAGCAAATAGGCTTCTTAAAACCAAAAATTTCGAACGATCTTGAGTTAAATATATCAAAGAGGTTATTAAAAATTTCGATGAATTCCACTGTGGCCGCTGTATCATTAAATCGTGAAGAAACTAATAACTGTTCACACAGCTCTAGTGCTTTAGCAACACTTTTACTCAGCAACTGTGTTGCCAATTTAACCTTCATTATTTCATTTCTGAAGTTAATATGACGCTCTGAAAGTTTATTGGCAAAATTTAAGCCTTGGTTTTTTTGAAGATTATGTAAATTTACCAATAAGTGCCACTTTATTTCTTTCTCCAACTCATTGAAGATAATTCTTTTTGATTCAAAAGTGTTCCTAACTAATTTAAGCATGTGGCAAGGGTCAAATAACACTGCTACTTCTCTATCACAATTGGGGTGCTTGAATGTGGTTTTTAAATTGTTTGGATCTTTCAAATGACAACCCATGATATTTGCAGCAGAAAAATTTGCTTGACAAGCATCGAAAGTAACTGCAACAATATCCACTCCGGACTCAAAGCACTTCTGCAAACAAGAAGTAATTAAGTGTGCTCTTGTTTCACCACTGATTCCTTTGACGAAAAAATATCCTACAGGGAGTTTCCAGTTTTCATTTAATGCGACTAAAAGAAAAACATAAGCTTCTGTTGCAATTACTTTGCTATCGGTAGTGCCGCCAAAGTCTACCACACCTTCTGTCTTTTTTCCGGTCCATTTTGATTGGTGTCGAAGTGCCATTTCGTCAACCACCAGAGTGCAAATCATTCTTTTTTTTGTTAATTCATTTTTCTTTCTAAGCATATCAAATGCTTGCGTAGTGAATCCCGGTGAGACAGTACTATTCTCATACCACTTACCCAATACTCTAGGGTGTGGCAGAGCACTGTGAAGAATTTTCCTTACATATTTATACGCAGCTGGCGAATAAAAATTTAAAGTAAGTGCGAATTTTCGCAGTGTTGGCGGATATTTTTGACGAAAAGATTTCTTACTTCTTTTCTTACATAAAATTCTATTAAATAAAGTCATAGTTTCTTCATTCAGGTTCAATTCAGTAAATTGTTCATCGGATATGTATTTCTTTGTTTTTAAATGTTTTAATATATCACTTAACTGCACCACACGTTTTTTTAACCTTTTGTTTTGGTTTTTTAAATTTCTGTTTTTATTTATCAATTTTTCTTTCTGAAAACTTATTTTTTTGACGCATTTTTTAAGTGCAGCCTTTCGAGGGGTATCAAAAATTGACTCCAAATCGGATAACTTTTCTTCGGTAAGGCTGTTAGGACTACCGGGTATTGATTGTGCACGAGGTAACTGCAACAATTTTTTTCTGATTAAGATAAAATATTCAAGTAAACGAACCCGCTATAAAAATGCATTTAAAAAAAAAACATAAATAAATTACCTCTAAAACAGGAAGCGCGGATTTTTTTAGTAAAGTGTATCCCTTGCCAGACAAGTACTTATCTTCGACTTTAAAATGAATGGAGCATATTTTACTCGATTTAGTCGGTTGCCAAAATTCTTCATTTCTCTGTTTGCGGACAATATCCACCCACCGGATGCACCTTAGTTCATTTGTTGGAAATCTGGAAACATTTAATTAATTTAATATTTATAACAAAAGAAAACATTTTTACTTTACGATACACTAAAATTTATATTTTGATTTCAATTTATTAATATAATATTTTATTTATGCTCCCTCACCATAACAAAAAACTAAGTTTAAATAAAAATAATGTGCCAGCATTTTTACCTACTGTCAGGCAACTGACCTATCTGTTTCTTAGGCATAATTTTACTCTATGATCGGTAATGACGTTTGACGTTTACGACGCCATATTTTAGGAATACAATATTGAATATTTGATTTGTGAAAATAATAGGATAAACAGTGTACTTACGAATGATATGTGATTCCTTGACTTTTAGAAGTTTTGCTTGTATAATTTGAGCAATATCTCATTACACACGACGGCATTTTCTGTGACTTTGGGACACTTTTAATTTTAATGTACTCGGTACTACGTAACGTGCGTCTGTTGACGGCGCAACGTGACACTGAGGTCAAATGTGGCTAATTAGCCACATTTTAACGTGTCACTTGCTGAGCGCTTATAACCTATCTACACCTTTTTACTTAAAATATCATTGCTTCAATCGATATTTCCTATTCGATTGTTACTATTTATTTATATTAAATTTAGTAAATAGTAATTAATAAGGTTATAATTAATTTATTTAAATATTATAACTCAATAATCGAAATAAAAGAAAAACTAAACAAATCGATTAAATCGTGGCGCCATCTGACGGGCCTCAATCAGAACTGTTTGACATTGCATTCAGTGACATTATGCGCAACTAGAGGTCGCTACATACCTCAAACCGTGACTAAATTTTTTAAGTGTTACAATACATCTCACCCCGGTTAAAAAAAATTTTTTAAACTAAAAATTTTTTTTTTCCTTAGCTTGTGCATTAAGAATCCTTACATGGTCTAAGACAGAAGATGAGACAGTCTGAAAACAAAATTTAATCAGACCCTAAGTTTAAAGCTTTAATCATACACCTAACCCTACAAAGGCTTAGAATATAAGCGTATAACATCTACCTAAGTAAAAGCCTATAACTATTACCTACAATCCGGCAGATGCGATCATTGATTGCTTTATGCTTGAACTATGTACTAGACTAAAAATTTACTGCATACCATTAGCGCATGCAATACATACCTATTCATCAGGCAACAACTAAGTTTCTAAACAAGTAATATAATAACTAGTCCTGCCCAGTCTAATTTAGGTTTAAATTTCTTATGAGTATGCTTAACAAAGGTTAAGCAAGCAAGCATAACTAAGCTAAGCTAGAATAAAATTTTAAATTTATATATTTTTAGTAAACGCTATCTTTCTATGTAAGATGAGTGTTTTATAAAATTAAGTATTAAGTTTATACTTAGTGGACACAATCTCTAAATGTAGATAAGTGATACACACTAAGTATTAAATTGTGACTAATTAAGTCATTTATTGTAGGGAAGTACCTACTTAAATTTTCAGTTATTAGGTAAACACAATTTCCAAACAGATATGTTGTGTACCAAACTATAAGTTGTGATTTATTAGATACCACATTAGAACACTACTAAGTCTTCATTGTTGTGTTTCCTTTCATCCATCCATCCTTCCTCTAAATTATTAAAATTGCACGCATTGATTTTGAATAAAAAATTACCTTTTACCCTACCAGCATGCATTCATCTCCTTTCAAACTCCAATATTTACACGTCTAAATAATTTCGTGCAAATATTTGGAAAATAAAACAACAATGTACAAAACTAGGAGTCTTCATAATTTACTTTGAAGTGAACTGAGGATCATTGTCAACATATCCAAAATTAGATACTACATTTCCACTTACCAGAAACGATTATTCCAGAATGTATGTGTAATATGTGTGTAGCGTGTAAGGTTTCGTGTACGGGATAACACAAGTGAAACGCTCGAGAGTCAATTACCAACTGTATTCATAGTTCTACATTGTGGCACTTTGCTTATGCAGCTATGTGTTCCCACAGTATTCCCCCTTTTTACAAAATTTTACATTATAAAATTTAATCTGGTTTACATTGAAATAAATGGTTGTAAAACATACATGTTGTTTCATTTTATTACTATTCTCTTACATACTAATACATGTGTCGACATTGTTTATACTTAGTTCTAATAATACCTGGCGTTGAGTTTCATTGATACAGGCTGTTTTATTTTTAGTGAACATTTTTTGAGCTGACATTATTTATGACTTATATACATGCTGTTGATTTTTAATAACATACTTATTTTATTTTGGTACTATGGTTTTTTATAAATATGGGGTACTTATTCTACATTACAATATTTCACTACACTATGTGAACTTGTTGTGGGTGCGCTGTGGATTGTTGAGGCAACTGTGAATTGCTTGCACTATGCCACACTGTCAATTCTTTCCGTATAATTTTCTGAGCACCTTGTTTACACTTTTTATGCAATACGTACATGAGGTATATACCAATCGCTGCTGCTATGACAAGTATCACTATTCCATACTTTTCTGCGGTTCGCTCAAAATGCGAATTCGTTGCGTCGTTCGCTCCATTTTGAGCTATGATAACTTCTTCCGTTTTTTCCTCAACACTGTACGTTTTTCCCATTTTAATACAATACTGTATAGTCTACGAAGTTGGTGATCTATAAATGTACTTATTCTGGCGCTAATTTTTTATTTGTGCCTGTTACTTACAAGGTACTATCTTATGATTATTTTGTTGGCTCAGCGCACAATGTTACTGACCTACTTAATTACTTCGTAATAATTATAAGTTGAGTCGACATTTCTTACATACTAGCTATTTAACCAAGGTTTGCTTATACATTTTTTACTACTACTTTTATCTTATTTATACAAATCTAACAGGGGTTTTGATAGTTCTGCCTGACCTGGATGTTTTTACATTTGTGCTATTACTTTGTAAGCATGTTTTTGTATTTTTGTTACTCTCTTGTACACAAGCATTTTCATTTAATAAATAGGCAGGTTTAAGTCTATCTATTGATACAGTTGCTTCTCTATCTGTTAATAATATTTTATACAATTTTTCTGATCTTTCTAAAACTTTAAATGGTCCTTCGTAGGGACATACTAGTGATTTTTTTATCTTGTCATTTCTTAGGAATACATGTGTACAATCTTTAAGGTCTGAGTGCACAAAAAATGTTTTGGAATTGTGTGTCTTAACACTCATGGGCTTATATTGCTTTATCGTATTACTAATATTCTGTACTAATGTATAGGGATCTAAGTTATTTTTTACTTCTATGAAAAATTCGCCTGGCAATCGTAGGGATCGCCCGTAAACCATTTGTGCAGCGCTGACGCCTGTTTCTGATTTGATGGCAGCGCGAAGTCCTAGCATTACACTAGGTAGTTCGTGCGTCCAGTTTTTGTTACCATTTAACCTTGCCATTAATGACGCCTTAACACATCTGTGCCACCGTTCCACCGCTCCGTTGCTTTGCGGATGGTATGGGGTTGTTCTTATCTTTTGTATACCTAAGTAGGACATTAATATTGTGAACAATTTGCTTTCAAATTGCCTACCCTGGTCACTGGTTAGTTTAACAGGGCAGCCAAATCTGCTTATCCATTCCTTATATAATGTTTTTGCTACGTTCTCTGCTGTCATGTCCTTTAACGGAAATGCTTCTGGCCAACCAGTACTCCTATCTATAATTGTTAGACAGTATCTGTACTCGTCTGCGGTTGTAGGGAGAGGTCCTATTAAGTCAATGTGTATGTGATCAAATCTATCTACTGGTGGATATGTACCATAGCTGGATTTTGCATGTCTATTTATTTTTGATTTTTGACAATTGATGCATGTTTTAGACCATATTCCGATGTCTCGGTTCATGTCTGGCCAGAAAAATTTTTCTTTAATGAGTTGGCGTGACGCGCGCGTGCCGGGATGACTAAGATTATGTATTGCCCGAAATATGTCTCTTCTGTAGTTTTCTGTTATATAAGGTCTTGCAGTGTCATTTGACATCTCGCAGTATACGTATTTGTTGGTATTTGGAATTAATATCTTTTTAATTTGGTATCTAGGATTGTTTAATAATGCTTTGAGGTCTGTGTCTTCGCTTTGTTCTAGTGCTAACTTTTCATAGTCTACTACGCTTGATGTACACTCTACACTTTCTATACGTGATAATGCGTCTGCGACGACATTATCCTGCCCACTCACATGGCGTATGTCGGTCGTAAATTCGCTTATAAAGAGTAGCTGCCTAATACGCCTTGGACTTTCTTTGTTATTATTTTTACTTAGCTTTGTAAACGCAAATGTTAAGGGTTTGTGATCGGTAAAAATGATTATTTCACCCCCTTCGAATAAACATCTGAAATGTTCTACAGCTAAGAAGATGGCGAGTAGTTCTCTGTCGTATGTACTATATTTCTTTTGTGTTTCATTCAATTTCCTTGAGAAATACCCTAATGGATACCATTGTCCGTTGACATGTTGCTGCAATACGGCGCCTACGCAATTATTTGACGCGTCTGCAAAAAGTGCATATGGCACGTTGGTTACAGGAAACGATAACGTGACCGCATTCATGAGACTCGCTTTACATTTTGAGAATGCTTGTTCAGCATCCTGTGTCCATTCTATGGGTGTTTTGTCATTCTTTTTAGCCTTGTGAATATATTTATTTAACGTATCTAAATACTCAATTGCTCTTGGTAGATGATTTCTGTAAAAATTTACCATGCCCAAAAATTTTCTTAGTTGAGATACATTTTGGGGCTTGGGGTATTCTGTGATGGCTTGTATTTTGCTCTCTATTGGCTTAATACCAGTAGTCGTAACTTCGTATCCTAGGAATTCTACTTTAGAGGCTTGGAATGTACATTTTTCTAAGTTTATAGTTATGCCGAATTCGTTTAGGCGTTGAAAAACTTGTTCTAAATGCTCTCGGTGTTGCGCGGCATTTTCTGAGCTAACTAAGATGTCATCAGAGTAACAGTATACGAAGTCTAGACCTGATAAGACGGTGTTTGTCATGAACCTCTGGAAGGTTTGCGCTGCGTTTCTTAGTCCGAAGGTCATGCGCTCAAATTCGTATAGACCAAACGGTGTTGTTATCGCAGTTTTGCAGATATCTTGTGGGTTTACTAATATATTATGATAGGCTTTTTTAATATCAATTTTTGAGAATATTGTCTTTCCAGATAGTAAATAAGTGAAATCCTGTACGCGAGGTATAGGGTACCTATCTGGTTTAGTAACCGCGTTTAAGGCTCTGTAATCGCCACAAGGACGTACTTGCCCATCTTTTTTTGGAACTAAATGTAAGGGACTTGCCCAAGCTGATTTAGACGGCCTACATATACCTATCTCTAGCATGTTTTTAAACTCGTCCTTTGCTAATTTATATCTCTCAGGCGCTAAGGGTCTAGGTTTACAAAATACTGGGGTACCTGTAGTTTCAATATAGTGGTAGACGGTGTGCTTAGGTGCGTCTTTAAACGACATAGGTTTGAGAATATCTGGATATTTTTTTAAAATGTCATGAATGGGATGATCATTTCGTAGTGTTAAAATTGCTGGTTCACAATGGTTTACGATCTTTCCGTACGCTGCTAGGTTAGTTATATTATCTATAAGTCGTTGACCATTAATGTCTATAATTAACTTATGATAATCTAAAAAATCTACTCCTAGTATTGGTTGCTTAACATCACATATGACAAATGTCCACTTGAAAGGTCTTCTTAACTTTAAATCTAGTGTGATTGATTTGGTTCCGTATGTTTTTATCTCGGACCCATTAGCTGCGAATAGCTTATAGTTACAGTCAGGATTTAATTCAGATTTATTTTTAACTGCACATTTAGGTAGAACAGATATACATGCTCCTGAATCTATTAGAAACTTAAGGCGAGAATTTTTGTCACTTACAATTAGGCGGTGATCCTTAACTGCACAGCTCCCCGCCACCTGCTGCAGTTCTCCTAGTTTTCCGACTGTGTAGATGGTTTCTTGACCTTCCAGTTGCAGGGTGCGATGCATTTTCGTGCTCTTCCTCTGAACCTGAGGTGGTACGTGCACAGCCATTTGGGACTATCGGGTGTTATGCGTGGTCTTGAGCTGGAACGTGATCTTGGCAGATTCCTGTGTGTGCTCGTTGATCGTCCTCTGCGGTTCTCCATTTCGTTTATTTTCAGGTTAATCTTGGCTATCTCTGCCATTATTGTCGCTATATCATATCCCGTTGTCTGTTCCTGACGGCTTCGAGTTACTTCGCTGACTTGCGCGGGTTGGTAAGTATCCATTATCTTATCAGCTATCATTGCTAATTCTTCTAGGTTCTTCGCGGATGTGACGGTAAGTACGGCGCGAACTGACGACGGTAAGTGTCCTTGCCATAGTATACTAAGTGTGTCATCTTCTATTTTACCTCTAGATAGTTCCTTCATGCGGCGCAAAAGTTGACTGGGTTTCTGGTCTCCTAGTTCTACTTCTGACACTAATTTTTGTACTTGTCTCGTTTCTGATTCTTCATAAATTTGTAGTAATCGGTCTTTTAGCGCTTCGTATTTGTTGTTTTCTGGAGGCTTTGCTACGATGTCTGCAACTTGCTGGATGGCTTCTTTCGTGAGTTTTGATACGGCCATGAAATATTTGTTTGTGTCCGATGTCTTTTGTGGTGTCAAAACGGCTTCCACTTGGATAAACCACAGCCTCGGATTGTCTGTCCAAAATTCCGGTATTCTGCTCGAAACTGATACGGTCGAAACAGTTGAGAAATCTGTCGCAGGTTCTTCTTTTTTTTGTGGTGCAGTCATTTTCGTTAACTAGCGCGACGTGTGGTGTGCGATAATTGTAGCGCGTTATCTTTAGGTACGCGTCGTGTCGAGCGTCGAGGGTCACCAATGTAATATGTGTGTAGCGTGTAAGGTTTCGTGTACGGGATAACACAAGTGAAACGCTCGAGAGTCAATTACCAACTGTATTCATAGTTCTACATTGTGGCACTTTGCTTATGCAGCTATGTGTTCCCACATATGCAATAGCAAAGCCTGTTGCATTCCGTATAGGAAGCAACATGACACTGAAATAATCAAATAATATTTCTATTGGTAGAATACAGAAAATGGTTATGTAACAAATCCCAGCAAATTGCTTCAAAGTTTAAAATGAATTGCGGACCATTGTCAACATATCTTATATTAGATACTCCACTTCCATGTACCTGAAACGATTATCCCAGAATTTTTGCAATAGCAAAGCCTGTTGCATTCCGTATAGGAAGCAACATGACACTGAAATAATCAAATAATGTTTCTTATGGTAAACACAGAAAATGGTCACAGCAAATCACAGCAAATTGCTTCTAAATGGTTTATTAACCTGATTTGGGTTACCCATTAAACCAGGTCTTGATGAGTTTTGCACTCTTTATAAGTTTGACAACTGTTAATATAAGTTTCTAAATCTTTATATATATTTTTTCAAAAATAATGCAATATTAATTGTTTATGAGTTTATATATATCAAAATGGGCGCCAGTGGGATCATTATGAAATAGTTTTAAAAGAGGTCCCACATCTTCACTTGGCATCATTTGTATCCAAGAGAATTGTAAAGTTAAATTGTTTTTATTTATTTAATATTGAAATAATTTTCCATCTCTAACCGTTCTATGAAAATCCTAACACACGAACTACCATCATACTTTAAATTCAATGAACACAAGTTAGTCGGCTAAGTTCAAGTAATGCTGGTGAACTAACTGTCACTCTAGAAATTCACATTAAATAGTATTGAGAACAAGCTACAATACATTTGATAGTTGCACTATCTCCCAATGTTAACTCTTTGTGTAATTGGCACAGCTCATTGACAGGTTCCGAACACAAACGTACCTCTTCAGCTGATGTCAGTACTGGAAAATCATCCTGTTTAATGCTGTCTCTCCGAAATAGACAACACAGGTTACGGTACTGCTTGCGAAGCACATCTCTGGTTGCCTTTACATCTGTGGATACATTAAAGTATTTTAGTTAATGCAATAATTCTTCTTTACGAAGACAGTCAAATCAAATGGTCTTATCCATTTTCAACAATGTTATTATTAAACAATGTTTTATAAGTTAATTTAATAAGTTTATATTAATAAAAGATACTTTTAATATGTATCTAATTAAATTAGAGTCTACACATTCAAGTTTCAGTTTAACAATAACAGGTGTGGTTTTCTAAAACAAATTGAACACATGCTATAACCTTATTTTTCACATTAATAGTAATGTCAAGCTGTATGATTCCTATAATTGAGTCAATACATTTAAGCTAAAATAACATTTACTAGTGAGAAGGATTTACATTTTATTAAAAAATTAGCACATGCTATAACCTTATTTTTCACATTAATAGTAATGTCAAGCTGTATGACTCCTATAATTGAGACAATACATTAAAGCTAAAATAACATTTACTAGTGAGAAGGATTTACACTTTAATAAAAAAGTAACATGTGCTATAACCTTAATTTTTCTCCTTAATAGTAAAGTTGAGCTGTATGATTCCTATAATTGAATCAATACATTTAAGCTAAAATAACATTTACTAGTGAGAAGAATTTACACTTTAATAAAAAATGAACATGTGCTATAACCACACTTTCAAGACGCTAAAACAGTAATGTTCAAAGTTGTAAAACTCTAATAATCATAAATTAAGTTAATTAACTTTAAGTAATATTTAAGAATACAATAATAATATTGCAATCAATCCTAATTCGACACGCTGGGTGTACAAATTGTAAGGAATATTTAAGAATACAATACTAATATTCCAATCAAACCTGATGCCCCACGTTGGGCGCCAATTGTAAGGTTGCCCTAAATGGGCTCCAACTTGTACGGTTGGGTTTTTGACCTTACCACCGACTTACCCAGCGGTAGTTTGCATGAGACTAAAGGGTGTGTTTTGCATGAGGTGTTGACTGGAATAAAAGATATAACTTGTCTCCACAATATATAATTTATAATTAAACAGCTACACTAGTTACAGCCCGTGACAGGAACATATATGGTAAGGTTTTTGAGTGGTAATACCTTAACCTCAATTATGACCATACAGTGTAGTCCTCACAGCCAGTACCGTCATCCAATGCAGTTCATCCAAGGTCCAAAGCCATACGCTGTATTCGGAAACTGTCTCCTAGCTGTCCATGTGAGATTGCTTGTCAACGAGTCATGTGCAAAGATGTAGCTTCATATTTCATACATATCTTATTGGTATTATATTGGTATTATATTGGGAGACTATTTTTCATCTTAATACATATCCATGGGATATGGTAGACTAAAATAATATAATAAAATCTTGAACCCTGTCAAAGAGAATTTACATGTTGAGAATACTAATGCACATGTATAAAGCTAAGATAATATTCATCAATTTCGTCTAAAAATGCTTACCACAATCGGGGAAGTATCAACTTAAGTTTAACGCTGTTTCCACGTCTAGTTCTCGACATCTTACGTGATTTAAATTAATAAAACTCTAATAAAAATATTATGTATGCTTCTCATGAGCGACCAAATGAAAAAAGAATGACCACACCCAATTTGTCAATGGATCTGTCATTTTAATAGACACAACTTCAATCGATATTTCCTATTCTATTTATTTATATTAAATTTAGTAAATAGTAATTAATAAGGTTATAATTAATTTATTTAAATATTATAACTCAATAATCGAAATAAAAGAAAAACTAAACAAATCGATTAAATCGTGGCGCCATCTGACGGGCCTCAATCAGAACTGTTTGACATTGCATTCAGTGACATTATGCGCAACTAGAGGTCGCTACATACCTCAAACCGTGACTAAGTTTTTTAAGTGTTACAAATACACAAAAGCTTATAAAAACATTAACATAATAATAATGAAAATAATAATGAATATCTCGTCAAAAAAAATGTAATAATAATAATAAAAATCATGTCAAAAAAATAAATCATAATTAAGATCATATAAAAAAAAAATAATAATAATAATCATAATCATAAAAATAATGTCACGATGAAATAAAACTGTAAATCAATAAAAAAGTAATAACACTAATAATGAAAAATAATACAAAAGAAAGAAAAATTTAAACTTACTATGGCAAAATTTTATTGAGCCTCACAAGATATTGTGCTGGGAGTGGCAATGGACTCCAGGTAACGAGTTGCAGTGTTAAGGAGGTCAATTTCAGCACTTGCAAATATGTCCATAGTATCGTCAGACAGTAACATGTTGTTGATGTGGGTAAGGGCTAGGGACACAGGACTGGTTCTGTAGGTTATAGTACAGGCCCGTGGTATGAAAAATAGAGGGCGATGACGGGGGCGTAGTGTATGCCTGATGGGAAGTGGAATGTTAAAGGAGATGTATTCAAGCAACGAAGAATTGAAGTGGGAACCACGAATAAGGCGGATGAAATATTTAACTAGAGAAAGATTTCTTCTTACCTCCAAGCTTTGGTAAGACACCATACCCAGCACGAATGGTGTTGGGTACATATATGGGTAGTAACCATATATTTTTAGGTAGAGGTAGCGGACAAAAGACTTCTGAACTCGTTCAATGACCAGTGTATAGCATTTTTCATGCGGGTTCCAAATTACACTATTAGTTTCAAGCAAACTACGGATGTATGAGTTGTACAATATAGTTATGGCTTGACGATTGCAGAAAATTTTTGCCTGGCGCAATACAAACCCCAAATTTTTGCGGGATTTGTTGCAGGTCTGTATGATGTGCTGGTTAAAGGAAAGGTGTGGATCAAAGTTAGTACCTAGATCGCGTACGGTTGAAACACGTTTCAAGGGCTCATTATTCAGAGTGTAGGTGTTGTGTATGGGATGTGTGGCTTTTGAAAATGTCATACCCGCACATTTACTGGCATTGAGGGCGAGATTGTTTTTAACGCTCCACGCATGAATGCGGTCGACGTCTAGCTGGAGTGTGTGCGTGTCGCTATAGGTACCTATCGGAAGAGCCACTTTGACGTCATCCGCGTACATCAACACTGTTGAGTGTTCTACATGTGCGGGTAGGTCATTTACCACGATTAAAAAGAATAAGGGCCCAAGGTTTGTACCCTGACCTATGCCAGAAGTGACAGAATAAGACTCCGAATCGACACCTTCGTATGTGACATATTGCTTCCGACTACGCAGATAGCTTGCAAACAATCTCAGTAATGACACAGAGAAACCCGCTAATGCCAATTTACCCAAAAGTACGTCATTGTCCACACGGTCAAAAGCCTTCTGAAAATCAAAGTAGGCCACATCGACCTGCTTTCTGTCGTTCATATTTTTAGCAAGAAGTGCGGTAATGTTGAGAAGATTAGATGTAGTTGAGCGACTTGGAAGAAATCCATGTTGCTCTTCTGCGAACCACCGATGTAACCGCTTATAATTTTTTTTGTATAGTACCGACTCAAACACTTTGCCAAATATGGACAAAACAGCAATCGGCCTGTAATTTTTAATGTCACTTTTTGGACCGGCCTTATGTACGGGCAGTACTTTAGAAGTCTTCCACTCCGTTGGATATGTGTCTGTTTTAATGGACAAATTAAAAATAAACTGTAGAGGCAATTTGAAAATTTCGCAGCCGTCCTTCACCAAATACTGTGGTATTCCATCCGGTCCCTGCGTGGATTTTGGGGGAAGTCGAGCCATAGTCCCACGAACTTCAGATTCGTGGATGTAATCAATATCCACCAGTTGAGGCACGCTATTAGGGGATGCATTTGCAACATCGATAGCATGTTCAGGGTCCAATGATGGCAGGCTTGTCAAGAAAACGCTACTAAAATATTTAGAAAACGCATCTGCCACTTGGGTTGGAGACATGTCACCGAAGGTTGCCTGCTCGTTATTCACTCTGCGGTTCTTCACCAAGGTCCAGAAGGTTTTAGGGTCTCGTTTGATATCTGATTCAATACGTGTAGTGTACGTAGCAAAATCTGTTTCTGTACTTCTTTTCAATTTGCGTCTATAATAGGTAAAGAATGCATAGTGTAATTGGCTATTATTATTCTGTTTATAAAGCCTGTGGTAACGATTTTTAAGATTGTTTAACTCAATTGTAATAGGTGTAAACCATTTTGGATAATTTTGTTGCAAAGTTTTAGTCTTTCTTAAAGGGACAGTACGACAGATAATGCTATTAATTAAATCATAAAAAGCGCTAACAGCAGCGTTAACATCATTGCATGAGTACACTGGCTCCCAGTCTATCTCAGCCAGTTCAGAGTATAACTGTAAGAAGTCTGCCTTACGAAAATTACGCTTCATAGTCATATTACTGTTTGAGTCACCTGAGTAGCTGGTTTTATTTTTGCACAAACTGGTATAAGGTGTGTTAATGAAAATAGATATATCCAGCGGTTTGTGATGTATTTCAGGGGAAACAAGGCCGGTACATGCTGAAACTGAAACCCCTGTCACACATGAGTTAACTAGTATCAAATCCAACATTCTACCTAGATCATTAAGAATTACATTTTTTTGTAACAAATTACATTCAGAGAGGAACAAGTCAAAGTCTTCACGTATGGTTACACTAGCGGAGAACAAGTTAAAGTCTCCTAATACAATGAGAGGTAGTTTGTTAATTTTAAACATAATCCTCCTTAAACAATCAAAAATAGAATGATATCTAGCTTCTGATACATTAGGCGCTAGGTAAACAACACAACAAGCGAAGCGCAATCGACCTTTAGTAACTATTCCACACACTATTTCGTCACAGTCTTGGGGCTCGCAGTCCAGGCGCGTGAGTGAGTAGGGCGGGCGTGCAGCTAGCAGCACGCCGCCACCGCCTCGCCCCACTCGGTCACAGCGCAACACGCCATATTCTTGCGGGAACACCTCTGAGTCAAACACGCTGTCATCGAGTCGAGTCTCAGTCAAAGCTAATAAATTACTAGTAAAAGTGTGAAGTACATTTTTAGTTTCAGAACACCTTGACTTCAATCCACGAACGTTATGGTAGAAAATCATATCTAGTTTCTTAGTTTTATTCACGAAAAAACGTTTCATTTGATTGAGCCTTCTTTTTCGCATTACTGTAAGTAAACCATTCTTGCAGTGCTGTATTTGCGGGCCAGTTGTTTGGTGACATATAGAAGCCAAACAAGTGCAATGGGACGCCCAGTATAAAACAGTTATGCCTAGAGTGATCAGGATCAGGTTTTTTAATGGAGAAGGACTCGATATTTGGGTGCTTCTTATGAAGGTATGAACGGGTACTTTCCACAGACACGTCTGGGTGAAAATTCCAAGCATGAATGTACTTGACAGGCTCCAATGTTTTTAAGTCCATGTCAGCGGCACCAGTCGCACGTATGATAGATCGGCGAGGGCGCGATTGAGTTTTCCCCGTTGTAAATATCCTAGTATTGTAGGTGCTTGCAACGGGATGCTCACTGCTTACCCGTTGTTGAGACACAGTTTCGCAAACAGATGATGGAGGTGCAAGAGAGTTCGGCACAAGCTGAGACGAAGTTATGGGCACTGTTTCATGCAATGATGCCTGGTGACTATTTTTATTTATGTTTAGCAAGTTTGTATACGTTTGTGGAGCATTTCCATTGCCAATCATTTGCTTTTCAATGACATCAATTCGCTTTCTTTGGGCCATAATTTCACAGCCAAAGTCTTTCAGTTCCAAGTCGACAATGCGCTTTGTATTTTCATCACACTGCAGTTGTAACGTGGCTTGTGCACTAGACGCAACATCAGAAGTCTCAAGTAGTTTATCCACATCCATCCGGAGTACATTATATTTGCCATGAAGATTTACTATAGAAATTGAGTATGGTATCTAGTCATACTTGCGAGGAGGAGTGGCAGGCGGTCGCCTCCTTCTGCGAAGCAGTAATGCTAGTAAAGGAGGAGGCCGACCGCCTTAGGCAAAGGCGGACACGCCGCCGCCGCCGCCGGGTTTCCGATCCCAATTTCCGGCCACCGTAGGCGCGGGCTCGCGGACGGTGGGCAATGGGTAGCTCGCTGTCCGTCCGTCCGGTAACAGACCGGTCCGAGCTCAGGTCGTCTACGGCGCGCACCGTTCCCGCGCGCCTCAAGGAGTTGTCAGCAAACTGTAGGGGTCCAGCAGGGCCGAAGCCTACTGGGGCCAAAGGTTATGTGAGACTGTCACCAAAGGCCCCAGGATAAAGGCAAGGAATGGAAAGGTAGGTTTTTAGTCAGTAAAAGTCTGACACTGTTTCCCGCCCCACCCAAGGGCGGGATCCGTCATTG
Source organism: Leucania comma (assembly GCA_958295575.1). Lineage (NCBI taxonomy): Eukaryota > Metazoa > Arthropoda > Insecta > Lepidoptera > Noctuidae > Leucania > Leucania comma. Next base: position 126,120 of record OY282482.1, on the reverse strand, counting down.
GATGATTTTACCTACCCAAAAAAAAAAAAAAAAAAAAAAATCTAGTCATACTTTCTTCACGGAAAGAACGTAATTCCATCAGAACTGTTTCAAGACTGCATACGTTCAATGTTGGGTCACTTGCGCTAGGGCAACAAGGACTAGACTGGGTCGAACACAACGTTGCTTTACGTCTTAATGTAACATTCACTGAGTCATCAACATCTGAGCGCGAGTATATCATTGGGCTCGCAGGCGTTGCAGAATTGATGGCTTTTGGTCTTCTACTACGACATTCATGACATATCCAGGTGCACTTTTGTTTTGCGGTCATGGAACCTATGAAGTGATGCTCAGGAACATTAGCGCATGCCAGATCATAAGAACAATCACAATTAAAGCAAGGCAGGAATAAACTATCTTTCAAGCTTTGTTTACAACCAGCACACACTGATGCCATCTTGTGGAGAAAAATGGTAGCTCGGATCCTAGCTGGCTAGTGTATTGTTTCCAAGCCAAAACACAAAGCCAGCCAAAAGCGGAAAAAAAAAACCACAAAGTTCTTGAACTCGACGAGACGCGAACTCGCAGACCTCTGAGCGGCAGTCCGCGTTAGTTGCACACGGCCAACTTGCTTTAATTTCAATAGAAGAAATTCATGTTCGGTATGAGGATAGGTTTAAAAAGTTCGTTGTGGATTTGAATTAAGTTGGACTTTGGTCTCAACGCTTGCAAAATATCTAAAGTTTTTATCTAAGGATTTTTGTTAGAATTTTTAGTCACTTAACACTAACAATTCATTCACGGTAGTTTATTTAAACTCTAATGTTTAGACACACTTTGAAACACCACACAGTTGACACAGTCCAAGTTTTTGTTCAAATAACACAACACTTATAGTTTTGTTGTATACGACAATTAAGTCGAGATAACAATACCACAGATTATTCACATCAGTAGCACGATATTTAGAATATAATTGAGATTAAACGACCGAATTTTAAATTTTAATGTGTTATAATAAGTCTGCACTGAAGTTTTTCCTTGACAATTATTTACAAGCTGTAGGTTAGATGAAATCTTTTGTTTATAATTTATTATCTCTTGCTCGTCTTTCAGTGATGAATATCTATTATTTTTATATCCTGTACGTTTTTTCTTTTGTTTTGTGATGGTCAAGGTTGCTCTAATTGGCCTGTGGTCCGATGGAAAGTTAAGATTTAAAACTTCTATATTTTGGAAGAGGTTAGGTCGATTTGACAATATGTAGTCTATTTCGTTTCTGTGTTTGCCATTTGGTGACCGCCAGGTCCATCTTTGGTTGGGTTTTTTATGGAAGAATGTATTTAGAATTGCCATTTTATGTTCAAGGGCAAAGTCAATTAGCCTCTGGCCTCTCTGGTTTCTTTCACCATAGCCGTGTGGTTTCATTATTAAGTATTCGTTTTTTCTTAGTTGCCCTATTTTGGCATTTAGATCACCTATTATTAGATAAATCCGATATGGTTGGTCGATAGCCTTATTGACGTTCGAGTAGAAGGTGTTAATCTCCTCTTCTCTAGCTGCTTCAGTCGGTGCGTATACTTGTATAAGTGACAATTTCAGTCCGTGAATGTTTAAGTTCAATAATGCCACTCTATCACTTATGCCTGTGAAACTTTGAATCCATTCATTGTGAGCTTTATTTATTATGAATCCGACTCCATATTTACCAGGTGTGTGGCCCGTGTGGCATAGTATAAAATTATTGTGCTCTTCTATCAGGGTCCCGCTGCGCCTAATTTCACATAAACCAATTATATCGTATTTAATTCCTTTGATAACTTCGCTTAGTTCGATTAAGCGTTCGTGAGTAGATAAAGTTCTGTCGTTGTAAGTTATTACGTAGATGACATCTTGTGTTTTCTTTGTAGAGTTATATATTTCTTGCGATTGTGTCACTTCTTGTATTTTTGAGGAAAATTGGAATTTCTTCTTTAGAGGGTTTTGGTCTTGATCTTCCACGGTGACCAGCCGGGTTGGAAGATGTCTGAGTCGGAGGGGGGCGGTAGTTGCTATGGTTTGTCGATTTTGTGGTAAGAAGAGCTGGGCGTGTTATTTTGCTTTTTATTTACTAAGAAGTTGAGCATGCTTGGCTTCACAATTCCTTCAGACGGGCTAGGAGTTCCTCTTATTTGTGCCTGGTGTTTATTTTTCTTGTTGGCCTGGGCTTTTGTCCCGCCGTCTGTTAGTGTTTCAGGAGATGATGTCAACAATCTTTTATTGTTGCCCGTGGTTTTGGTTTTGACTTGTATAACAAGTTTATCGTACATAATACTTGCTATATTGCCTTTACTCTTTCGAGTTTAGCCTGTACTTGTAGCTCTTTTCGTTTCTCTAGTACTTGCTTCGGATAATCTTCCGTTATGTAATATGCGGTTTTTTGTAGTGCCTCTTTTCTCCATTCTCCATATTTTTATTTTGGTGCCAAGTGTGGTAAATTTAGCAATTATTGGCCGAGACTTTTCTCCTTTTTTGCCTATTCTCTTAACTTCTTGAATATCTCTGTGATCTAGATCTAGAGAGAAATATTCCCTTACGAAGTTAATTATAATATTTTCCAATATTTGGTATGAGGTTTCGGTTTCCTCTATGCCGAAAAAGACGATATTATTTTTCCGTGCCTGCTTTTCCAGGAAAAAAAATCGTTTTTCTTGGTTTTCCAATTTTTTTTTTCTTGGTTTTCGTATTTTTCATCCCAAATTTTAAACTTTTCTTCTATTATGCTGTTTATGTTTTGTGTTACCGTTTCTGTTACTTTGTCTCCGCTTTTTAAAATAATGCTTTTTTGCGAGTCGAGTTCATTCTGGATTTTACGAAGCGCGTTCATAACTTCTTCCATGATTTTTGAAGTAGTTTCGAGTTTGTTTTGGTGCTTCAGGTTTTTTTTTTATTATGGTAGGTAAAATCATCCAATGACAAGTCCCGCCCTTGGGTGGAGCGGGAAGTAGTGTCAGACTCTTACTGACTAAAAACCTACCCCGTTCCATCGTTGCCTATCATGCCGGGGCTGAGCCTTCCTCTCAGAAAACGGCCCTTAACCCCAGCAGGCTTCGGCCCTGCCTGCCTGCAGCTAGCAGGCTGGGCCTCTACGGTTTGCTGACAGCTCCTTGAGGCACGCGGGAACAGAACGCGCCGTCGACGACTTGGGCTCGGTCCGTTATGTTACCGGACGATCGGACAGCGTGCTACCCACTGCATGCCGTCCGCAAGCCCGCGCCTACGGTGGCCGGAAATCGGGATCGGAATCCCGGCGGCGGCTGGGGCGAGCGGCCCGTTGCCTCTGCCTGATGCGGTCGGCCTCCTCCTTTGCTAGCATTACTGCTTCGCAGAAGGAGGCGACCGCCTGCCATTCCTCCTCACTCCGAACCATGGCCTGAACCAAGGCCCGGCGAGAGAGATCGCTGCCGCCGATTGCCCCCACGAGGACACTGCGATGCTCCGCCCAGGCGGGGCACACCTCTACAGTATGCTCCACCGTGTCCTCCGGGTGTTCCGCACAGTGGTGACACCCGGGCGAATCCTCCGCACGAATCCGGAACAGGAACTTGGCAAACTTTCCGTGTTCCGTTAGGACCTGCGTCGTGCGGAAGTTAAGAGTGCCTTGGTGCTTCAGGTGCCCTCTCGTGGTTGGTACAGGAACGTCTTATGTGGCGACTGACCAGCCTTTACTATCTCGACTGGTTCGATACAATGTTCGATACTTATTGTCCTACTTCCGGATTAATTGAACAGATGGCATTAGTTTCGTAGAATAATCTTGCAAATCATTCAATAGTGTTTGGTTATAATTTCACTAATTTTATTTAAAATACACCTTAAATTCAGTTGTTATTTCACGATTTGCTGTACTGTTGTGTGTTTTTTTACCTCGTATATCGTCCCCGTAGAGCGAAAAGTCACTAAGTCCCAAAATTACCAAAATGAGTTATCACTATCATTAATATCATAATTTTTTTCTCTACGTATCAGTCTTACCGGTATTTTTGTAGCTGCCTTCGTTTTTGTTTTACAAAATGTGAATAGTAAATAAACCTACTCTTTTGATGATACATCATAATGGAAGAAATAACTAACTTAATTAATTATTATACATTTACCGAAAATTTACAAAACTCGAAGTTAAGTCGACTTAATTGCTTTTTGCATTAAATTATGAATGCATACATAAGCCTACAGGTAGTTTAAAAATCATTACAATGATTTAGTGAATATTTAAAATCAATAGTTTGCTAAAACGCACGAAAGCGAAAAGTAACTAACCCGACATAATGAATACTCACTCTTGATTTTTAAATGATTTGTGCTGCACTGCAAAAGCGAAAAATCATCAACCCATTTTAAACATTTTTTTTCCTTTGAAAGGGAAACATAAGATCTAAAGTGAAAAATAATAAAAGTCTTTTAGTTATTATTTATGCAACTTCGACATGCATTGTTACAATTAAAGTAAATTTCGCTCGAGAGGGCCTCGAGTTAGTCAGTTTGTTGCTATTTATTATAACGACTTACGAACGCGGCGCGTGGTGAGATTCATTCGTGAGGTCGAAGTCGATTGATATACACACGATCCGCTGGTGTTAAAATTAACCTAATTATTACGTACTGCGTAAAAATGAGCCATGCTGAGTTTATTCTTGATTTGTTCAACAAACTGGTGGATATTCGCGGGTTGTCCGATGGTAGAAATGAGTTGGCGGAATCAAGTCATACAATTCCCGCGCACACTCTCCAAAATGTTCTGTAAAATACCGAAAGGCTGACTACTCTACGATAGTGATCAAGGATTTGTAGATTGGACTTAACTAAATCTGGATCACCATTAGCCTCTTCGCACACCTTTCACATCGCCCATAAATGGCTTCAGTATTCCACACACGATCGCACCTAGGCTTTGTATAACATTAGAACATGTCCCGGTGTGAAGTACCGTCAGATTTTTTTAAGAAAGCCTAGCTTCCTAGCAGCTACCTTGGCTTCAGACTCAATGAACCTCCCAAAATTGAGGTCAGAGGAAATTTCAACTCATAAGAGTTGAAGGCAGTCGGTGCACTCCAAGGATACATTTTGAAAAGCAGGAGCCAAGGTGAACTCCTTTCCTTTTCAAGGTGGCTCGCTTTGTAAACAGACGCGCTTGTTGTTTTGGCAGCCTTATATCCCACAAAATTGGCTTTGCCCCACTTGGAGATTGCCTGAAGACATTAGTGCACTCTACCATAGCCTCTTTTTCAGACTGAATGAGCTCTTTGCTACCCCGAGCAGTTGGCAGGTATCTGTCGACAACTGTACTATCATCTGTATACCCATAAATAACAGGCATCAGCAGATCGTTGATAAGCAGGAGGAAGAGAGTTACAAAGAGAACAACCCCTGAGGAACTCAGGTATTATTCATCATGGGCTCTGATGAGTATCCGTTGAGAGAGACCGTTCACTCAGGAACTCTTTTACCCAATTAATCAGGCCAGGGGAAATGCCGTACGTTGGAAGCTTACTCAAAAGGCTAGCGTGCTATACCTTGTCGAAGGTCTTCCAGACATCTAGGGAAACAGCAATCGCTTCCCCATTCTTTTCGAGAGCCTCGCCCTACAAGTGAGTGGCATAAACTAGTAGGTCCCCAGTAGACCATGCCATGTGCCATGATGCGCGAGTTCGATACACGTTACATAATCTTGCAGAGTATAGAGGTTATTAAAATCGACCGATAGTTGGCAGGATCGGCACGACTGCCCTTTTTGGGCACGTGTTGCACGTTGGCAAGCTTTCAGGACTTGGGCACTATACCAGTCCCAAATGAAAGGCGATACAAGCGCGCCAATACAGGAACCAATTCAGGCGCACAAGCCTGAAGAAAAATCGCTGGTATACCATCCGGTCCACTAGCTTTATTCACGTGTAGACGATACAGTACTCTCAGAACTTCTTTGTTCCTTATGTAAACCTCGGGTATGAGGTGTCGCAGATAGGCAGAGTCGGTGGAGTAGCACCGCAAGTGTCAAGACAAGAATTATGGGCGAAGAGAGATGCAAAGAGAGAGAGCTTTCACTCTCGCGGTATGAGCCAGTGTTCCATCAGGTTTAACCAGCGGAGGCAGTACGGATCGATTCGACCGACTTGGCAAGGGACCAAAAAGCTCTGCTACCGGACGGCTGTGCAGAGAGCTTTGTGCCAGTATGAGTAATATGGTCAAAGCGAGCCTTCCATAGTGCCTTTTTGTAGGACTTGGTAGCGCGATTGACGGTTCTCTTCTTTAAGCTCAGGTCCGGAGCTTTGAGATCACGAGCGTTTACCTAAGTGAGTAACGTTAATGGTAAAAGGGGCAGTGTGGAAATTGTCAGTGCAATGAACTGATCTGCTCGCTCTAAAAGAAACCGAGATTCACAACCACCTGGTGTTGATGGTCTGTTCTTGCACTTTTTTTTTGTTTTTGTTAAATTCTGATAGTGTTTTTTTTTGATTTTTTCACATTATTTCCTTTAATAAACGTTAAGTAAATTTATTACAATAGTTAAATTACATTATTCATGTCATATTTAACACAAAACTTACCATACATGCTTTCAAAATTTAGTTAGATAGTATTTACAATACACATTTGGTAATGTAACAGTTAGTTCCATTTTACTTAACTCGGGTTATTTTTCGTTATAATAATTTAAAAGTAAGTGAAAAATCACTAACTGCGGTCGACAATTCACTAAGTCAAAACTAAGTCATTGATTGTCTAAAGAATAATTAACTAGTTTGATGTTTTTAGTTTTTCTTAATTATAAAAAGATTTTCATGCATCTTAGCACTGAAAATATAAACATTACTTTTTTTCCTTCAAACTAAAACAAAAAACATAAAGATATGTAATAGCTAGCCAAAGTTATAACGAATCTAATTTTTAAAAACTTTAAAATTCATTATCTCAAAACATGATTTTTCGACTTAATGACTTTTCGCTCTACGGGGACGATATTTTGTTTCTTCGGTAGGTGGCCGTAAAATACACAGAAGATGTAAAATCACAGTCACGGTATTACACAGTTTTTCTTAGTTTGTACCAGTTATTAGGTTTTGTCCACACAGTATGCTATGATTTAAATGTTTCTTTATCACTTTGTTTCGATTTCGCTGAGTTTATGCGCAATAATTAATTTTACGGCAACAATAAATACGGAGACGAAGTAAACATTGGCTCACTAGCGCCACTCCTCCAACTGTTATTGGCATTTTATTTTTATAAATCATTTATTTGACGGGCTTATTTTGAGCGCTAAAGTTCGCAGAGCCTAACTTCGGGCGCGCCAAGAACCGTCGAACGTACTGTAAATCTGTGTAAAACCTATGGAAAATCAAATTATATTATCTACCATACCTCGATACGGGACTTTTTCATTGAAGCCTCTACAAGTACATTTATAGTACTTACATTTTATTTTAAAATAATATCGAGAACTAGGAAGATAAAAAAAATACGTAATAATATTTAAAAAAATATCGATACATTCGTGATTTATTTAGTACAATTAATTATATTATATAATATAATCTAAAAATTATATAATATATATTATAATTATAGTAAAAATAGTTATAAAAGTTTGCTTTGTTCTCATATACTTATTTTTTATTTATTTTTTATTTTTATAATCTAATACTTGACTGCAATTCTACCTGACGGTAAGCAGTGATGCAATCGTTGATGGTAAAGCGCATTATTAAAAGCCTATTCACTCTAGCCTTGAAGATGCCTAAATTATAATTGGACGGGAATTATTCTGTGGCATAAAATACTTTTTAAAATTACAGCCCAGCGACCTAAAATTATGACATGATATTTAAACCTATTTTTAAGTTTAAACAATCTCAACAAAAAAGAAAAAACAATATATTTTTCCATAAAATAGTCAGAACATTGGGTTGTAAGGTATATCGATCTCCTAGGTTAGGCCTTACGAGGTTAAGACAGTGCTTATTATTTTTTGTCGATTTTGGCCGCTAACCGCTAAAACAATCGGTAATTGGTTGTTCTGTAAAAAAACTTTTACAAAGAGTAAAGAACAAGCATTTGAGTACAGCAGTAAGTTCAGTATGTGTAAGAGTATGTATTCCGAGGAGCGTGGCTGCCACGTCACACAGCTGCAGGCTCCGACAGCCCGAAGCGTGGACGCGGCCGGACCGAGTGGCCCAGCGTACCGGCCCGCCACGTACCTGAGTGTTGACACCGTGGCACATGATACCACTATATTTACGAGTACTTAATCCGCCGTATTTAGCGTCAGGAACCTCTCACCCGAGTCCTGCGTATACCAGGTCCAGAGGAGGTGGCTACCTATTGACACAATCACAAGTAGGTACTCAGCTCTTGACTCTAACCGCTGACTCTTGCACCGATAACCTAATTATAATAAGCAATAAGTAGAGTTTCCTCGTTGTATTCTCGCTAGATCAGCGCTTTCAGCGGCTATCAGTAACTATGAGCACAGAGACACGGTAATAACAGATAATATTACCGTGACAGAGACGCGTGAGTCACGGCGTGCGGCCTAATCGTCTTCCGAGAAGTCTCCGTCGGCCTCATTACTCGCACACAAACAACTCGAAGGGGCGGATCATTATTTCCAGTAAACTATGTAAGTAAACAATCGTGTTTGCCGAATCGTATCAACATCGCTGCTGCTCCGGCTCAAACCTCACGTTGATAATATAATATAGTAACTGACAGAATCGCCAGGCACACGGTAGTACCGCAGTCGCTCCCTCCCTATGATGTCAGAACGTGTCAACGTGTCACAGCTAACATTATATGAACACACGATCGCTGCAACTGTGTAGTTAATTTGAATGTCATCGCTACAGTGATGTTCAGAATGATGTTCTCGTTACAGCGTTCTCTCGAGGCAGCGGTGCTGCAAGCACCACTACACCAACGAATTGCAGCAGCGTTTAGACTTCCAGGCCCCTGGAAGTCCGGGCCTGGACTAGATGGCCTGGGGTAAATTTTTACGATTTGTTGCTTTTTTTTATCTGAAATCTCAGTTTCTTCTAAGTCCGAAATACTTTGGCTTAGGATCGAACAGATTCAAACGGAACTAAATATAATTATTATGAAAAGCCTGTTCCATCATCGGACCAGTAGTTCGTCGTTGCGACACCCGTACATGGTGGGCATCTGAGGCATCCATGTACTACGTGCAAAATGGTTTAAGATGTATTGTTCGTGTGTACACACCGGGGCCGCCGGCTCGCACCCGGCGGGCTCGTGCGGACGCGACATGCCGGCAAGATCGTTTTAATATAAGGCCGCCGCCGGCCTTATATGGTGGGTCTGGAATTCCCTGCCGGAGTCTGTTTCCTGATAGCAACGCTACAACCTAGGTGTCTTGCTTGTGCCGCGTACCGATGCGGACGCGTTGTTTACAAATATTTGTATCGATTAGCGCGACGTAAGCTGTCGCTCGTAATTACTTGTCATGAGTAGTAATCTTATGGTGAACGAGTTGCTGGCCTGTCTGCAGCAGATGCTAGATGTTATGTACTGGGTGTCCACCGTTCAGATCTGCGCAATAGCGGCTGCGAAGCTCATGTTGTTTAGCGTGCTAAATTATAAGCGCGACCAGATTGTGTCCCGTCGGCGTAACGGGACTAGGAAGAGCATTCTCTGTTCAAGAAGACCGACCCTGATGACGTGCCGACGTTTGTGGCGAAGGAGCTGCACAAGCTTCATCTAGCCACCTTCGACGACGTCGATGTCACTAGTCTATTGAAGGACATTGTCTTTCTGAAGGCTAGTCTGGCGGAGTTAGATGTATCCTAGAAAACTGTCACCGATTTACGCCAAGAGTTTGGTGCATTTTGCAACACAGTGGCGGTGACTAGGTCATCAGTCGATGCGTCTAATGTAAAACGTCATGGAGCTATCCTCGATTTGTTGGCGCCGAATTCGCTGTCAGCAGTTTCATCGCCAGTACGTACATCGATTGCTAAGATTGCAGAGTGCCCACCTCAAGCGCCTCGCAGCTCCGTGCCGTTCACCGCAGCTCCTCCATGCCACCGTCTCGCTGCCTTTACTTGCAGCCCCAGGAAATCTGCTTCAGCGGGATTTCGCAAGTGTCACCGCGAGCGCACCTGCCGCTCCTATATCGAAGCCTTTGCCTAATAAGATCTCCTAGAGAACGGGTTAGAAAAAGGGGAATAAAAGGGTGGAATAAGTATGTAAAAGATTCATATATACAGGCCAGGGCTAAATTTAAATTATAGTTATGGCGTGGCCAACCCTGTAGTGGGCCTGTTTTTAAAGACCATGATATAAAGTCGTAAAATGTTTAAATCAAATTTTAAATGGTGTTTGAAAAAAATAAACGACTTCATTAAAAAAAAAAAAACACTAAAAGGATTAAAATAACTTTAGTTTCGGAAGTTGGTGTTTCTCGGTATTGGTTGTTTCTTATTTAACACTCATTAACACTTATATTATTTACTAGCTTTTGCCCGCGGCTTCGCTCCCGCTCTACCCTACTCCTACCTACTCTACCTTCCCGCCAATTTTTAGCCAAATCGATTCAGCCGATCTTGAGTTATAAATAGTGTAACTAACACGACTTTCTTTTGAATATATAGATATAGATTACTTTATTGAGCGACAGGTTGTACGAGTACACAAAGTTTAGTATCTGGTCGTTTAAATAACCTCACTGCCCACACAATTCTAGTTGGTGCCCGCGACTTCGTTGGCGCTGTCCGTATTTTCTTCTCCAAGGTTTTATTACCATGCTGAATAGCAATGCAGATTTGGTGGCCAAAGATCCTTGTTTCTATTATTTTAATACACTGACCTGTGTGGTAGGAGTCAGTGTTTTAATATCACACTGGCTGGTCATTCTAGTCTATAGATTTAAAAAAAAAAAATTGAATCCAGTGTCATTCTGGTTGTCAGCTGATTTTTTTTAAGAACGTCAATGAGTTACAGTTGAAGTAAAACAAAGAGATTTAGATATATTTAATGTCTTTGAAGTAAAATGTTAATAAGTGAATGGAAAATATGCTCGTAACCCTCCCGGCCTTTTCTGCTGCTACAGTTTCTGCAGACCTCGACCAGCCATGCAAGACCTATCCGCCAAGGTATTTGTATTTTGTCTCCCATAGTTTGGCCAAATCTCCCTAGTAATAAACTGACAACACTGGCAAATCCGACTAAACTTTAAAATAACGAATTAAAACATCGTGTTTTTTTAAATAATAGTGGTTTAATTGCAAACCTTACCCATGAAAAGTGATCTTGGTGTTATTAAAAGGTTGTTCCACATAATTGGGACACAGTCTGATAGAAAAAACCGGCATAATTAATTATTTTTCGTGAGCACGTCATCCTTACGTATTCAAAATGACACTGACGCATGGGAGAAGCGAGTCTACCAATTTTAGTAGACTTTATTTGAGCCGTTTTAGTACGGTCTATGTGGCATCTAGACAGGTATATAATCAAAGCCGCCAAGCCATGTGGATCTTTCCTACTGCTCCGGTCTCTGCAGGCCACTACAGGCCTCTACTGGCCTTTTAAAACCTGTTCGCCCCGCCATGTGGACCTTTTTTCGGTTCTTTTGGTCTCTGGAAGCCTCTACTGATCATGCGAGACCTGTCCGCCGCACCCCGTGAGCTTCTGAGTGCCACATGTGATGTTTTTAGTCAGCTGCTTAGAGGAACTCGCCGACTTCGCATCTACTGAATCTTTTCTACGTTATATTTGTGTTTCAGTGCTAATTGTATCGCGTAAATGGATAAACTCCTCCAAACACAGTTTGTATTTATTTATTTTTTCGTGAATATTGCTGATATTTTAATAGCCGTTCGTGAGTTATAAATAGTGTAACTAACACGCTCCGCCGAACACTCCAGTTTACATCTCCCGCCTGCATCACACCACAAGCGTGGAAGACATCGTGGAGTACGTGCGGCAAAAGACGAAGTACGCATTGAGATTGAAACTGCTGGAGCCGCATAGTAACGTCAATTTCAAGGCGTTCGTGGAGCCAGTCCCGAATACTTTTCTGCACCTCGTAATGAAGGAAGACTATAGGCCGTAGGGTGTGGTGTTCGGTCGTTTCCGCGGACAGGTGCCATAGCACGAAATGTACCTCGTGCAATGTGAAGTGTTACTAACATAGTTTTAAGTCCTATTTACTAACGATTAGTCGTATATAAAATGTAAAAATGAATCGCTGAGTGTGTTGCTATGCGCAAATCTCGAGATGAGCTGGACCGATTTCGCTAGTTCTTTTTTTGTTGTGTTTTTTATTGTCAAGAGACGTAAGCACGTAGAGTAAGGTAGAGTAGGTTAGAGTAGAGTAGAGTAAGGTAGAGTAGGGTAGAGTATGTATGGGGATGTACAGTCTCTTCACCGATGATCGTTGGTGAGGCATTTGGTTTGCGGTCAGCAGGTCGGTCGGTCTGAGTCTATTTGAAATACCAAAAGAGTATATTACAAACGGCATGACCCAATCTTTGAAGGCGCGTGCACCTTATTTCCGCCCAACAGAAAGCTATTTAATACCTTCAGCACATTTATCCACACCAAATTCTACACTGATGGCGCTATACTGAAAGTTTCAGTTACCTTTAGTAGCTCCATCAGTTATCAAATTGCTGTGGACAAAAAGTTACAGGACATCCATATAAAGAAGGTGAGCTATGGTCTGACCATCTCTTCTGTAGCCTAGTCCTGAATTCTCCAGCAGTTTTTTTTTTTGCAGTGTGCTAAGAGGATTAAGAGCTAGGCAAAACCAAAACGGACTCAGACTGTCGCCCTGAAATATTCCCCGTTTAATTCTAATAGGCTCATCATTCCCCTGGATCCTTCGACATCTTGGATAGTGAAGGACCGTCTTCCATTGCCTAATACATGACTCAAGGAAGGTGCGAAAAGTTATTTATATGTCGGCTCCGGCGTTGATTTGTTGACAACAAAACAAGGCGCGCCATCTAGTGGCAAATAGAAGAAATAGAGTTGGCGGGCCTAGACAGTCAGCCGTTTCCGATTTGGCTACTTGATCGAAGTTTGGCCACGAGCTTGGAGAGGGATAATCCGCCGAGTACAGCGGACTCTCTCAGCCAGGCCGTCGCAGAGTCAAGACGTTCTGAAACTGTCCGTTTTGTTGTTTGTACCTACCTAATAACAGTGCACTGTACCGAAATGTATTGAGAAGTAAACTGATTCAGTTCCTAGCCGTTTTTATTCATTGCACGATACCCACGTAGGCCCACCTGGTAGATGATCAGAGCTCGAACCATCCTGAACGAGCCGTCATACATATATAATATATACATATCTTTACGCAACTCACTCGAATTAATTTATGCATGTACGAAATTTATTTCTTTAAACGTTAGCTGAGCGAGGCCAATGAACTGTAGGTAGTTAGTACGCAACGACCGACAACTACATATTACTGGTCAGAATCAATTAGTTATTATCTGCGCAAAATGTAGTGCATGCTGTGCACAGAAACATTAAAAAAATTCTGTGATGCTGTGTTTTTCTGTAAGTGATGAGGCGCTAAGACGTAAGTTACTAATGTACAAATTATAATGTTAAGCGTACTTATTGTTGAAATGCCAAATAATAAATAAATAAAACTACCTACAAGGACATTGATTCGTTTACTTAAAGAAATTAATTTCGTATATGCGTATATGGATTGGGATTTTTGAAAAAAAGTACTTTGTTTTTTAATTTTCTGTTTACAAATCGATAGTATTCCATGTACCGAATCTTCCCTCCGCGGCATTAAAACGATTAAAATTTAACGATGTATATCGGATGAGGGGGCCAAAATGACAATAGAAATCCTTTCGAGAGATCCTATTTTGTAGGCAATGACTGGGTAACGAGCACTGAGAGCTTTAGGTATTCACTTCACCACGAGCCGTGAAACAGTCCCCGAACTAAACGTTGTTCACATGGCAGCCGACAGACAAAGACCCCGCAAAAAAAATAGACCGAAACCGCAATCGTTAATCATTCAGGAAAAATAGCTACTTTTTTGTTGACCTTACCTTATCAAGCGCCTTAGTGGATATTTTTATGTAAAATAAAATATAGAAAACTCGCAAAAAAAACATAAATATTAGTGAAGAAATCAAAGGTACATTGGTAGTACATAATAATGGTGTGCTTTTTTGCACGTATGAACTCGGATTACAAAGGGATAGACAACTTTTTCCTGCTGAATGTCTCCTGTCCTGTTAAAGATTCCTAGAAGTTAATACATGAATCGAGAGGTACAGTGGTGCGACTTACGATCACTGTTACTATTATGTACTCCGAGCGTAATATAACCAAGGGCTCCGCTGGATAGACAAGGCGCTAAAACGTAATTTCTATCAAAATGGTTGAGGTACATTGGATTTTATCAGTAAATTCGTGAGGTACAGGCGCCAGCATCAACCTACCTCAATCTGTCTAATTTCCTTAATAGATATTCAACCTTATCACAATAGCGGAAGGTTAATGTTCGATTAGTAAAATTTGACAGATTAGGGTAGATTGACGTGCTGGCGTCTGTACATTGAACAAGCCAAGCAATGCCACTAGTTGTTTCGCCCTAACTCGAGGGGCCTCGCTGGACAGAAATACATGCTCCTTCGTATCCGGGACCCATTCCTACATCCATTCTGTGAAGCAGATACAATCAGGTTTTTCTCTATGTGTACATTAATCTATTGCACATTTCTCTATGTGTTCTCAGCATGGATGTAAGAAGTTTATAGACCATCGACAAACAGGTAATCGGTTATTGGTAATTCTTGGTTTCCGCTAGGTTACCTGTCTTATGGTGCAGGTGGGTAACGCCGGTTGTTAGGTACTGTGGTAGCGACTAAGACTCTAAGGTTGGCCAGGGTCGTGTGTGAGTTGCTAAACTATTTCAGCCAGAAAGTTTGCAGTCCAGACGGTCACGGTGATTTCCAGCTCGGTAACGGATGAACTGCTTTGGCTACGTCCGTTGGAGTAATGGTTAGTTTTCCATGTCTGGTATAGGTTCACCCACGCGCTCGACGTCACGCATCCAGTCATCCTCAGTGAGACTGGCAGGTAGCGACCTAATGTTGATGACAGAATGTAATCGTGGCAAAATTATCCGGGCGGCACTGGTCAATCACATTTAGTTCAGGTCGCTCCCAAGCTCTATGCACCACCTCTCATCGCTCTAGAACATGCCATTCAGCGACTACCCCATTTTTTGAGGAAAGTTATAGGCTATATAACATCACGCTACAACCTACGGGAGCAGAGCAGTAACTAAAGATGCGCGTGAAACCGCGGGGGACAGCTATAAATAATAACTAGAATTTTATTTTATTTTTGCAAGTAGATGCCTAATCGTGAGACTGACGCGTTCGACAAGCATGCGGCAAGAATTTCTTGAAATAGTGATAACACGGAGATTAATCGGCGCAGATGTCAAGAGCACACCGTCGTCGCCACCGCGCGCCGCCGCGGCTCGCTGCTGCTGTAGGTACCTAATACATATTGCAGTCCTTCTTCGTGTGACGACAACTGAAATAGTTTCTTCTTAGTTAAATAGTAGTATGTTGATGTGAAGCCTAGTTGTCCTTCTGCGGCTGTCGGATACCTAACGAAATGTATATAGTACTTCGGCAGTCATTCATTAAATCTACTGCCCGTTGAGCAACAGGGCGTGCCAAAACTAATACGTAAGTATATACGAGTACATACAGTACCGGCAAAATAATAGTTGGCCAGTCTGAACTGAGGAGTTCCGAACTACGCGCACGCTTGGAAAATTATGCATTACAAATAATACAATACGCTTTCACCATAAATATGATTCTTAAAAAGAAAAACTGAAATCAGTTCATACGAAAAAGCCCTGCCCGAATAGATAACCTTCGTAATATGGACCTTGAACGTAATGTAAACTAACGAAATGTGAGTGCGGAGTACAGTCTCGAGCGATATGATAATACACACTGTCTCATTGTTGTTCTTAACATCTGCTAGATAATTTAATGTGCAGAACTTAAGATAGATCCAAACTGTGACTATGTATATGTTATCGCAACCTGTATAATTCAGGTATTTTGTACAGTACCTAGGCAATGTATGGAATACCTGAGGCGTCCAGGCAATATATGGAATATTTGAATAGCATAGCATCAGCCTATAATGTTCCCATTGCTGGCACTCATTCCTCCTCCCTAGGAGAGGGAATGCGGTTTACTAATAAATTTAATTAATTTATTGGGTGTGTGTTGTAGATTATAACTCATACAAATATGTTCGCGGAGGGTTCCCTCTATTTGGCAGAAAGATACTCCGAAATTTATTTGGCATTACACTCTTGGCATAATCTTCTTTGATCGGAGATTTAATATTACGCATAATATCGTTCAGCATAATGTTTATTTAGAGAGATGATTATTTGAGGAAGCGATCAATTTTCCGAAATGGTTTTGTTTGAATTTTATTTTACCGAAAACTATTTACCGATGTCTTTTTTGCTATAAGTACCTATGCATTGTTTGACATATTTTTATATCATCGAAGTATCATATTATATCATAGGTATTATTTTATCGAACTATATTTCGTCGATTTTCAAAATTACTCTTTGCTACTGGCAAAGCCTCTTTTGAACTTTTTTCATTTGCCAAATGATATGTTTGCCATATTTTCACCAAAAAATAATAATAAAATTTTACGGAATTTTGATACAAATATAAAGATTTGGTAGCACTTTTGATACTGAATTAAAAGTGTCATAAAAAGTTAATGTTATACTACAAAATTTAGTGACAGAAACGAATCGCTGGAAAACCAACTTGGGTCTACCCTCTGTAGCAGAATTTTTTGCCCAAACTCCGCAGCGCCGTGACAGAAACAATGCTTCCTGAATGTTGCATGCCTGCTTGCTTGCTTCCTGCTTGTCCGCTTGCATGCCGCATGCCTGCTGGTTAGGTACAGACTCCGCACGCATATCTTATTATGTACTTTTTTTATTAAATAGAGTCGGTGTTTATTGCCATGTTTGTGGCAAATAAACTCTTTTTCTTTCATTTTTCTTCTTTCTTTCTCCGACTACGCTTTTTAGGCAACTTTTAAGTGTTTTGAGGTTAGGTTTACAAAAAATCGTCTTTATCGAAAACAATCCGGTAACAATTTCGGGAATTTGAACTTCGGGATTTTAAATTTCGGGTTTTTAAACTTCGGGATTTTAAACTTTCGACCAAACAATTAATTAGCGTTTCAATTTTCGGGATGTCGTCCATCAGTGTTTTAAAATACGGGATTTTGATACGTACCCATAATTATAGTACTTCAGAATCCACAAGATTGTATTTAAAAGTAAGTTGCTGGTGGATAATCCTGGCTACGAGGATGTGTCTATGCAAATAGTCTCCGTTGGCTAGGTGAGAACATCCAGAAATAGTGCGTCGGATAATTGATTCCTGGCCGGTGGAATGCCCGTCTTTCACAATAAATTCATGTTTTTGCTAATCGTTGTTTGTCAAGTCGGATATTCATTTTCGTAGAATTGTCGGGGCACCTCGTGGTGTGTACGAGAGGAGTACGAGTACGTGTGCTGCGACACAATTTGCGACACAAAGGCGACCTTCAGTGCACGCTTTTGGATGTCCGTCATTATGAGCTGCTCGCTGTCCGCATCCAGGGCTGTCACCGCCGACATCAATACAGTAGAGTAAGGAGCATGCCTGGTAACGTGGGGGGGGAAGGTAAATAAATAAGACAGTAGATATACAATAACTATGACCCGAAAACTTGTCACAAAGTACTCTACTCTAGCAGCAGTTAGCTCTTGGAACGTCAGGGAGAGGGCATTGACCCCCTTTATTAAAATAAATGAGTAAATCACCAAAAAAAAAATTAAAATGATTAAAAAAAAACTTTTCCTGAATTTTTATAGGAAATACAAAAATATAGAAACCAAAATTTTCGGCCAAATAAATTTCGTAAATGTAAACATGTGTAAAAAACGACAATAAAAATTTTTTCAAGGTCATTTCAGTTGTACAGACGTATGTACAATTGGCGCGATTAATCGTGCAAATATACACGATGAGACAACATCGGTACCAGGACTTATTAGATGGAGAACCCATTGTAACTCACAGTACGTATGACATTTAATGAGTACCTAAAACTAACGTGTGGGCCGGCGTAACACGTCGCGTCAGCCCTGTGCGGCGTCTGCGTCTATTATGTAGTAGCATATAAAGAGTACAATGGCTATGTGCGAGCTTTATAGTGTGTCGATGTGCGACTAGCGGCGGACCGCGGCAGGTGAGTGGCTGAGCAGACGGCGCCAGGTCCAGCGCCAGCACGCTGCGCCCGCGTGCTTCGGGCTCGGGGATGTGCCAGTGTTTACACGTTGTTGATCATTAACTAGTGTTTGCATCGTTAGACGACGAGCTCATTACAGATAGGGTGCGACGTGCACGTGCACAGTCACGCGCGCCTTCACCTCTAGCAGCCATGTAGCCCTGTCATGCCCGTGACCCCCTAGTGCTCAGCGCTGCAAGCGCGTCGCGTCTGCCTCGCGCGCGCGCGCGCCCGGAGGCTCGATTGAGAGCACTTCACTACTCTTTGTAAAGTTACTGTGTAAACTCGGATGGTTAAAAGTCGCTGAATTTTAAGCCTCGTAGGTACACGTTTCCAATCGACTTTTGATCTTTGAAGGAATTACTGTAAAACTCCATTCTTCTTGAAAACACTTCAAATCAACTGATTACGTTGACCCCATCAACTATTGGCATGGCTTCCATATTAGTTATACTAAGCTGGCAGAGCCAGTCTCCAATCATCAATTGTCAGATCTTGGTTCATGATCAGTCTCTCGGGACCTCAGCCGACAGTGTCGGGAGCTCATGCTCACGAGCACGCCTGCTGCGCTGTCGTCGAAGAAATCGTTTTTATGGAATAGTGAATTGCCAATATTTTTGTGAAGCCAATCAGAACATGAAACGCACAGCGCTGAAGGTCGCGGCTTGCTTATCTCTCCCGGGGTGGCGACTCTTGCCGGAGGGTCAACGATCGACCGCCCACCTAATATCTGCGCGGACGAAGGTCGGCCGTTCGTTTGTTAGATTACATATTACGAAGTAAGCCTGGCCGGCACCACCATGGCGGCAGGTAGGCGGCTGCTACATTTAATCATTCTAAATATATCAATATTTGTAGTCCTCAAAATTATTTAAAGATCGTCTTACTTTCAAAAATAATAAAGATAACACGTATATCAACACTGCAGGCCAAACCACGGGCTGTGTCCTATGACCCTGCACTACGCCTGCAAACTTTGCCTGCACGTTATTGATGTTATAATAATAATTTATTTATGTCAGACTAGCTTTTGTCCCTGATTTCGTCCGCGTAGTAGTCGAAAATGTTTAATCCGCCCCCTGGATTCCGATCCAGATTTCTGGCTATTGTAAGCGCAGGCTTGCGGACGGCAGCTATGGGTAGCTCGTCGTTCGACCGTCCGGTCTGGGCCCAGGTCGTCGACGGCGCGTATTGTCCCACGCGCGCCTCAAGGAGATGCTAGCAAACCGTAACGGCCCAGCAGGGTCGAAGCCTACTGGGGCCATGGGCTATATAAAAGCGAACCCCGGGGCCCTTGGAACAAGGCAAAAAGGAACAGGAGTGGGTTTTTAATTAGTAAAAGTCTGACACTATCTCCCGCTCCGCCCGCGAGGGATGTCATTGGATGAGTTTCCCACCTAAAAAATCCCTCAGGAACTGTAAAATGCATAAAGTTTAAGTTACATAGTATTGAAAAATTAAAAAGGGTGATCAATTAATGATTTTTTTAATGTTATTATACGGGACCAAAGATAACGGGTCGCGTGCGACTTCGACTCTCACCTTGAACAGTTTGTACGCCGACTTCGGAAAATGCAGTTATTTTGCGATTCGTTGAGTTTTGTTTTGGACGTCCGTTGTATTTGTTGTAAAAAGATTTTTATTTCCTAACTTTAGTTGTGACAGTTAGGTACCCTCTACTCCAAGTTAAATAAAAACTTTGTTTTTCTGCCCTAGTTTATGTTAGGTCTGCTCTTTTGCCAATCCTCTCTGTTTTGCGCGATTTCTTGCAAAATTTGACAAGCAAACGTGATGAGGTGGTCGCACCGCATGCGCCCTGCACGGCGACGGCGGCGCGGAGCTCCCCTCAAGCGCTCAAATTTCGTTTTATCCTAGCTTCAAGGGACCGTAAACTTGAAAACATGGTTTTAATTTCAACTCGATACCTCCAAACGTTCTCGAGATAAAGGGTGCTGACAGACAGACGGACAACAAATTGAGTGTTCCGTTTTTTCCTTTTCAGGTACGGAACCCTAAAATAAAAAGCTTGCAAGTGCGAGTGGGCGTCGCGCACTGAAGATTCCGTACAAACTTATCTATGAAAACAGTTCAATTCCGGAATTAAGTTACGAAGATTTTTCTGAATCGGAATTTTTTTTTACTTAGCAACCAGTTTCCAGATTTTTTCTATACTTGAGCTATTAGAGATTGTTTCATGCTAAATTTCAGGATTCTAGGTCAACGGGAAGTACGCTATGAATTTTGATTCACTTGAGAGTGTCGTTTTTTGATATATGGGGTGGCTGGTATTAGTGAACGATACATGAACACATGATTGTAGTCGTGATAACAAACAACTTTTACTATGGGACCAAACCTGAAAACGCGAAAAAAATCAGTCAAGTTCAGTACATTTATGTTCGCCTAACTGGTCCAAATGTAAGTATCGTTCACTAATTATCCAGTCACCCTATATAAACAGCCGTATCTTTTTTTCCAGTTAACTAAGAAGTTTGATTTTTTTCATAGCTTCAAAGGACTGCAGACTTTATTAAGTATATGCTGTCAACTTGAGAGAAGCCCTGGACAGACAGATAACGGACAGACAGACGGACGACAAAGTGATTCCATAAGGGCTCCGGGTTTTCCTTTTGAGAGACGGAACCCTAAAAATTAAAAAAAATACAATTGAATGGACAACCTCCTCCTTTTTTTGAAGTTGGTTAACAATGAATATTGAAACGAGTCACATTTTATAAAGACAATGTTTTGCATACAATGAATTAAGTAATGAGAACATAATAAGTGATGCGCTGCTACTGATACGCGCTGAACTTTGTCAGCGAGCACTTAAGCGCAGAGATAATCACCTATTGATAGCGCGACATATTAGTAATTGTGTCCAAGGCCCCGCGGCCGGCCCCGGCCATTACTTATTTGCACTTTTTATGACACTGTGATACAATCATAGATAAGACATGTACTTGAACCCGTCGACACTGATTCCCCTTAAGTTACGCTGACATTACCTGACATACGCTTTCTTTCTTCCGTCATCATCGCCACGAATGTACACCAATATTAAACAGCACTCAAACTGCTGTTGTTGTTCTTATTCCTATACGTATCTGAGCACAAAATCTTTGAAACCGCTGATTTCTTTTTCGCCCTTAGAAGGCAGGTCCCATATCTCACCGTCAGTGCTGCCAGATCCAGATCCATTGCGTCCAAAATCGGGACGGAAGGTAAAAACAACCAAGGTTTTGGTTTTGAAATCAGGACAATGGAAGAAATGGGGGCCTTTACTTTTGAGAGTACAGGCTAAATACATATAATCCATAATATTCACCGTTAATTTCTTTAAGTAAACGTCAGTTGTCAGCAGCAAGTTCAGTGACATGTAGGTAGTTAGTGCGCAACGACCGACCACTACCAACCGACCGATAACGACAAGGTCATTGACTCGTTTCTTAAAGAAATTAAATTCGTACGAGTTTTAGAGAAAAAAAAGTACTTTATTTTTTTTATTTTATCTTTACAAATCGATAGTGTTTCATGTACCGGATCAACCCTCCACGGGATTAAAACGATCAAAATTTAACGGTTTAAAAATAATACCTCTGAAAATCTCCGAGTCCGAGTCCGGGTCGCCGATGGTGCATAGTATTCCACGCATCGTCACGCCCTCTCGCTCTACCCTAGAGTAGGAGAAGTCATTGGATGATTTCCCTTTGGGGTTTTTTTTATGGTAGGTAAAATCATCCAATGACAAATCCCGCCCTTGGGTGGAGCAGGAAGTAGTGTGTCAGACTCTTACTGACTAAAAACCTACCCCGTTCCATTCTTCGCCTTGGTCCCAGGGCCCCGGGTGCCATTTTCACATACCCTTTGACCCCAGTAGGCTTCGGCCCTGTTGGGCCCCTACAGTTTGCTGACAACTCCCTGAACAGTGCGCGCCGTAAACGACTTGAGCTCGGACCGGTCTGTTACCGGACGGACGGACAGCGAGCTACCCATTGCCCGCCGTCCGCGAGCCCGCGCCTACGGTGGCCGGAAATCGGGATCGGAAACACGGCGGCGGCGGCGGCGTGTGCGCCTTTGTCTAATGCGGTCGGCCTCCTCCTTTGCTAGCATTACTGCTTCGCAGAAGGAGGCGACCGCCTGCCACTCTTCCTCGCTCCGGAGCATGGCTTGAACCAAACCCCGAGTGGGAAATCGTTCAATGACTTTTCTCACTGTAGGGTAGGGCGAGAGGGAGTCTAGCTCGCTGTCCGTCCGTCCGGTAACAGACGAGACGAGCCCAACTCGTTTACGGCGTGCACTGTTCCCGCGCGCCTCAAGGAGTTGTCAGCAAACTGTAGGGACCCAGCAGGGTCGAAGCCTACTGGAGCCGAGGGTTGTGCGAAAGTGAACTCCGAGGCCCTGAAACGAAAGCAATGAAGGAACAGGGTGGGTTTTTAGTCAGTAGGAGTTTGACACTAAGTATCTCCCACCCAAGGGCGGGATTTGTCATTGAATGATTTTACCTACTAAAAATACCCAAAGGTTGGCCCCAGAGTGAAAGTATTTAATATTCCTGTTTACTTCACCCCTTAAAAATTGCCAACAACGGTCCCTCTGTGTATCTGATCAATCACTTCCAATAAGGGGGTTTTTGAAGGAATGACGCATCATTGATCATGTTTTTTCACAACTCACTATTGACAAAAAATCACATAATCTATTCGTCTGGTCATTTCCAAGCTCAAGCGGCAGGAGCTTATGAATCTTTTACCTGTTCTTTCATTAGTTTGTGTCAAAAGAAGGGTGACTGCTTGGTGCTAGTACACGGGTATATTAGTTCCTGCAAGTGTCACGTGAGTGCGTGGGTCGTGGAAGATTGTGCACGTAGTGCAGCGCTATCGGCGCGGTCACCGGCGGCACCCGGATGGCGAGTGTTTGTAAACACGAGGGCAGAGGGCAGGGCCGCAGGGCCGCGGGGCTGCGCGGCGGGGTGGGGCGGGGTGACAGGAAAGTTTTACCCCGCGGTGTATGCTCGCCACCCGGCGCTGCTCGCCCCTCGTTATCGCCGGCCGCTATCTGCGCCGCGCTATATAACGGCCGGCCTGGCATCCCTCTTCACATTCACTGTTGTGTTACAGGCAGGTCCACTTGTATCCCGACTTCATCTCTGACAATTGAATCTCTCATCACAATGGCCGCCAAGTTGTTCGTGTTGATCGCTTGCATCGCCGTGGTGAGTACTGCGCACTGATCTCCTGCACTGCTGGTGTCGTGTGCCGTGGCCTGTGTTCGCTCACCGTCACTCTGCCCACAGAGCCAAGCTGCCATGGTGCGGCGAGACGCGCCTGCACCCTCGCCCTTGCAGGACCTGGAGAAGCACGCCACCGAGTTCCAGAAGACGTTCAGCGAGCAGTTCAACTCGCTCGTCAACTCCAAGAACACGCAGGAGCTCAACAAAGCGCTCAAGGAAGGATCCGACTCCGTGCTGCAGCAGCTGTCCGCTCTCTCTAACAGCCTGCAGGGCGCGGTGAGTAGTGTTACCGTTTTCTATTACCGACCTGTTGAGGGGTGGTCATGTCCGGCGGTTTGCGGCAACTTACTGACCGGGCGCTGTCAGTTCAATATTATAAAAATTGTGTAAAAAAAAAATGAGCAGTGGCTCAAGAAAAAAAAAATCTGCTCGTGCTTAGAAGTTATTAAATAGAAAATTAAATATGCTGTTCAGTAGAACAGTAAGTAATTTGCTTAAAATCAACAATTCAGTGTTAAAACTTAGTTATTCGTACAGTTCGATTTGGTGGTAAATGTTAATCGGCGTAATGTTTGTTATTTTATTGTGTTCAAAAATAATGTCATTGTAGAAAAAAGACTCCAGAAAGTTGAAAGATTTATGAGCAGAACTTGTATAACTTGAATTTGTAACATTATAATAGATTTACAATTTGTAATTATTGTTTTGCAGCGACCTATCATATATATCATATATATCATATATATCATATATATCATATATATCATATATATCATATATATCATATATATCATATATATCATATATATCGATGTATTTTTGGTTGTTTAGGAGGCTCTTTTGAATATTAAAAGTGCATACCTACCAAAGCTGCTTTGTGTATGAAGCAGTAGTAACTGATATTGTTGTCACAGATGAGCGACGCTAACAGCAAGGCTAAGACTGCCCTTGAGCAGACCCGTGCCAACTTGGAGAAGACCGCCGAGGAGCTGCGCAAGGCGCACCCCGACGTGGAGCAGCAGGCGGGAGCGCTGCGCGACAAGCTGCAGGCCGCCGTGCAGAGCACCGTGCAGGTACCGACTAGTGCATTCTGTGTGAAATTAGTTTGACGTGAAGAGGTTGTGTTTGGTTTGTCTAAGCAGAACTAGAACCTCTCGTGGCAGCTGATACTAATACGTTACTTTTCCGATTTCGTAGGAGACCCAGAAGCTCGCCAAAGAAGTCGCCAGCAACATGGAGGCCACCAACCAGAAGCTGGCTCCCAAGATCAAGGAAGCCTACGACGACTTCGTGAAGCAGGCCGAGCAGCTGCAGAAGAAGCTGCACGAGGCTGCCAACAAGCAGTAATCGCATAGCACCCGCACCTACCGACTAGCTACAATAAACTCATACTGTACCTAACTGATGACTTTCATTGGTCGCCCACTCGCTCTCCTCTCCGTCCATCAGGTGCGCTGATACATTAAACACGACCCCCGCGCGTGCGCACATCTCGTAATAACACCAGATTGTATGTTTATCTGCTGCTCATTATCGCAATAGCTAGTGTGCCAGCGCGACACGGCGACACCGCGATATGCGCGGCGCGAACTACCCACATGTGAGTGAGCAAGTATCGCGGATGTCATCAGCCGTCTGCGAGCTGTACATTATGACGTGTTCAATCAAATGAGGTGCGTTGTTGTTGAGGAAGCTTTAATAACTCCGTATTGTTGAGGTAGTTCTCTACTTTTTTCATCTACTGGTACTTTGTGAGAGGAATTCAATTCAATTTAAAATATTCTGTATGTAAGTGGGTTGACTTTCTTAATTCAAAAGACATATAAAAATGACAATTAGAAATTTAGAGAATTAAACGGCGTAAAAAAAATTATCTAAAGCTAGTGCACGGTTCAAATTAGTCATTTCATAAGGAGACAAAATACAATCAATACTTAGTAAATAAAAATACATTGAAAAATCAAATAATTAAAAAACTGCCATGTAAAAAAAGGAACTAAAAATAAAAAAAACAAGATGTTTGTTAATTTATAGGAAAGTAAAGAAAGTTGTCACGACTTGTTGAGGAAACACGTAGTTTCGGAAACTACTTGATCTACAGAATGCGCAATAAACCACAAATGTTCTCATCAGTTGCATTCATCGACATTGAGGGAGCTTTCGACAAAACCATGTTCCGAAGTATAAGCCCAGCCCTTGAGAGACATGGCGTCGACTCGACCTAACTGGAACACGAACATGCTCTAGCTAAGAGCAGTGCAAGTCACCATAAATGGTACGACAAGGGCCACTGTAGCAAAGGGCTGCCCCCAAGGGGGTGTCCTATCCTATCACCATCGCTATGGAACCTAGTAATAGACAGCCTCGTCAAGAGACTCAACGAAAAAGGCTACTTTACCGTAGGGTACACCGACGACATAACCACACAACACATCATGCAACCCTATGAACTGAATTGAATATAGTAGAGGATTGGTGTAAAGAATGCCAACTAACCATGAACACGACCAAAACCGAATGCGGTGCTATTCTCTAAGAAAACACAGCGCTGCCGCAACGACGAACATCCAAATAGGATACATTAGGTTGACAACCCAATGTATCCTATTTGGGTGTTTGTCGTTGAGGCAGCGCTGCGTTTTCTTAGAGAATAACACCACTGGTCCTATTTACAAAAAACATAAATAAAATTAAAAAAATTAAGCCCTGGCCGTTCTTGTCATCAATACGAAATGCATAGAACTGGTCAAGACGAATCTAATGAACCCAAAGTCGATAGGTTTACTATGTTAATAAGCCATTCGGGGTACTTTTAAGCTCCATCATCAGACCGGCTCAATGGCACCAGATTGTATACGACTATTTGAAATATTAGGTCACACATATGTTTAAAATAAAGTAAATACGCATTAAGTGTTTAAAAACCTTACCGCAGTTAACAAACGAGCTGATGACCTTGAACACCTGCACATATCTTCATAAATTGTCGCTAAGAACTATTTCAGTTACGTCAACATTCAAACAAAAAAAAACTGCATCATAATCGGTCCATTGCTGTAGGAGCTACGGTGCCACAGACAGTCATACAGACAGACAGACACGTCAAACTTATAACACCCCTCTTTTTCGATGGGGGTAGTAAAATTACCACGCTTCTTTGTGACTACCCTAAGCCTTTCAACTGAAGCTAAATACTTGGGGGTCTACCTGAACAAGCATTGGAATTGGGCAAATAGACTAAACAGCTAAAAAAGCCAGTATATCCATGTAGCAACGCAGACGCATGTTGGGACGAAACTGGGGCCCAAAAGTCACCGACTGGCTGTATACCATAACTAGCTATTACCCGTGGTTTCGCTCCCGTTAATTGATTACCTACTCTACCTACCCTGCGCTAGCTACTCTACCCTACGGACCCTATCAAACCCCACTCTACCCTACATGCCAATAATACCCTACCTCAAACAAAACAAACAAAAAAAAACCATTTTACAAAAACAAATAACCGACTTCATTAAAAAAAAAAAAAAACTAAAAGGATTAAAATAACTTTAATTTCGGAAGTCGGTGTTTCTCGGTGTTGGTTGTTTCTTATTTAACACATTTTTTTTTGTAAAAAGGTTTTTTTTCACACTTTTTAGTTGCGTTGCACTTATAACCAGAGTGCCTATTTCTCATGATAATTCCAATAAACCCAAACACTGCTAGGATACATTGTGTTATTATGAAGTTCTCGTGTCTACCTTCCACCTTCCGGCTCAATCACCAGATCAGTTTAATAGTACCTTATAGCCAAAGCGCATCCCATGACAATTCTAACAAGCCCAAACACGGCTAAAATGCATTGATTCATCACAAAGTTCCGTTGCCTATCTTCCGACTCCATCATCATCATCAGGTCACTTTGATGATACCATTTTCAACATAACTATTCAGAACCATTTATTTATTTGTATTGTCATAGTCGCTTAACTATCTTCATTGTGATAATTATCTATACGAGTATGAAGTTCCGTTGGCCATTTCTGGTCTTCTTCATCACTCCATCAAATGTTACTTTTTGACTGTAAATTATTTTTTTTTAGTCCTCGATAAAAATATCAAAATGACTATATGGTTGCCTATAATATTTGTGGAGTTCCCTCGATTCCTCATGGATCCTATAATCAAAACTAGATTTTGAAAAAAAAATGGGACAAATCTGGAAGGACTCTTTAAGAGGAAAAAAAAAATTTTGCAATTCAATCCATAAACGACGGAGTTATCCGCGAACAAACATAAGAAAAGCATAATTATAAACGGTCGAATTGAGAAACCTCTTTTTTTTAAGTCGGTTAACTAAATATTTTTATTTCACATACTAGCTTCTGCCCGCGACTTCGTCCGCGGAAAATTTCTTGTTTTAACATAAATTTAAACTCGACATTACTGTACCTTTTCATAGATATGCTGCCTTAAGTCAGATAGACGCTGCGCACGTTCAGCGCTAGATTCCCGAGCACGGGCCTGCGATGTTATGACATTTTGGTTAGCGAGCCGCTGTGAGCGCTCAGCGCTAGTCTCCCTATCCCTTGTTTCAGAAACATGCTGCCTTAAGTCAGACGCTGCGCACGTTCAGCTCTAGTTTCTCGAGCACGGGCCCGCGACGTTCTTACATTTTGGCTAGCGAGCCGCTTTGAGCGCTCGGAGCTAGATTCTCTAGCGCGTGCTTGCGAAATTTATTCTATATTTCTCGAGAGGCGCTGCTCATTTTCAAGGGCAGATTCTTCTGTACGGCGTACTCGATCTGCTCTTGTCTGTGATGTCTGCCGGGACAGTTGCGATTTCCTTTTAGGCA
This sequence comes from Leucania comma, assembly GCA_958295575.1. Lineage (NCBI taxonomy): Eukaryota > Metazoa > Arthropoda > Insecta > Lepidoptera > Noctuidae > Leucania > Leucania comma. The sequence goes on along the minus strand of OY282482.1, from coordinate 97,687 downwards.
TGCTCTTAGTCAACAAATGAACAAACTACACAGACTGAAAAACAATTATAAACAAAGGGAGAGGGATCAGGGACTCGACACCCGTCCACCTTTATAACAAAACAATCGTAATATCGTTATAATTCGTACAATGAAATTACGAATATTACGATAGAACGAAGTACGAACATACAACGAAATACATAAATCGAAATTACGATTAGGAGTACGTATCAACGAACAACTAAACGAACGAAACAACCGAAACCAATAAGCAAAATGACGTATTTGTAGAACGCCATCTATGGGCAAATGGATAAAACGTCCGCATGAAGCATGATAGAATGAAAGTTGTGCTAGTGGCATTTTGCGTTTTAGTAATTTTATATTATCTCCGAAACTATATGACCAATTGACATACTGTAAATGGCAAATCTTATCTGTATGATATCCTTGTGATACTGAAATAATTTATTGTGACAAGAATTCATATTTCGTTGCTCAAATAATCAACCAAACGTAAGTATGCCCAAAAAATACTTTTTTAATGCAAATAAAGAAGTATAAAAGATAAAATAAAAAAGATAGAAATATGTTATCGCCGACTTTTTTGTAGATATAATTAAGACGAATCAGGTTGCCATACATTGTTTTTAATTTTAAGCAACTCTCTAGGCAGCGCACGCAAATTATTCTGTTTTATGAGGTATTTTTTTTCCGACTTGCAAGACAAAAATTGTGATAGCTTGGTTAATGTACATGTTATAAAAATAATTTATAGCCTATAGCACTCAGGAATAATGTAGCTTTCTACCAGTGTAAAAAATTTTAGAATTGGATCATGAGTTCCAGAGATTACCCCCTACATACAAACTTACAAATTTTACCTCTTTATAATATTAGTATAGATATGCCTACAAGGGCACTTATAAAACGTCAGAAGCTAGTGCACGGTTCTATATTGTTCATTTCCAATGGAGAAGAACCGGCAAGAAACTCCATGATTACTGTTTAAAAATGGTTTATATTACAATATTTCCATATTACAGTATTCATAAATAAATTTTGCAAGGACAATGTAGACCACACAATATTGGACCAGAGAGCACAACAAAAATAATCATAAAAAAGTGAGTCATGATAGCAAGTAATCCAAGAATTTGCGGAGTCTACAGTGTTCTCACCGCTACATTACAGGTAGAAAGAGGCTATATAAAAGCAAGAAAAAATAAATACCTAATTACAATTATCATTACAACAATTACATTATCCGTTGGTAGACCATCGGATTTTCTAATGTAATTGTTGTAATATAAAAAAATTATATAAAATATATTGCAAAAGCAATTATATTTTTATTTTATTTTTATTTCATTTTATTAGGGAAAACAAACAATTGTACAATATGTCTTACATCTAATTACATCTTAAAATAGGTTAAAGTACGATTCACTACGTTTCCACATATTACTAAGAATGAAATTATATAAACTGAACGCGCTTATGACTAACTTTAGCACAAATTATTTACGTCTAAGAATGACACTGTAAAATTTTAACAATGCTTTTCCTAAATTCATTATGACTTAAGGCAAAAATGACAACTTTTTCAAAGTGACAATTAAATATTTTTACTAATCTATGAAGGGGCGCCCGCTCACCCGCATTTGTGCGACAGATAGTTGTAGCAAAAGTCGGGTGAGCACCTCTCGTCTTATAATAGTTCTGGGCACGACATACGATATGTTGTTGACTAGTTCAGAGCAGTTGAACCTATTGTGTATCAGTCCATAAAGCATCATAACTTGAAGTATCCGCCGCCTTGATTGTAGGGACAATAATTTATGTCTTTGCAAGGACTCCTCATACGAAAGACGGTCTAGATGACACCTAAAATGCATCGCGCGAAGAAACTTGCGCTGAACCCTTTCTATTGCATAGTTATATTTTGCGTAATAAGGGTCCCATATCATGCATGCGTATTCTACTTGTGGTCGCACCAGTACCTCTACCGTGAGTTTTGCAGCGCCTCTAGCGGTCACTTGCAGAACCAAAATTTGCCATACAAAATATTTACGGCGTCGATATCGAGTAGCGACGAATACCATTGCTTATAACTCATGGTAGAGGTACAGATTATTAAATAGGTATAGGTAAGTGGCCGGGCGATTAAAGCCAGTAGAAGCTCTCATGATCAAACTATACATCTTAAAAGCTTTAGCGGTTACTTTTTCTATATGCAAGTTTAAGTGTAATTTGCCATCCATAAGTACTCCCAAATCACGTATCTCCTCCTCTCTAATAAGGAGTTCATTACAAAGTGAGTAATCATACTTAATTATGTTTTTATTTTTAGTGAAATTAACAAATTTACATTTAGGTACACTTAATTTTAATTTATTATCTGCACAGTAATTGGAAAGTCTATTTAAATCCTCTTGAAGGAGATAACAGTCGTCATATGTTGTGATTTTCCTATAAATCAGGTCATCAGCATACAACAAAAATTTGCTGTTATGAAAGCAGTTGCCTATATCATTTATATACAAAATGAATAAATAAAGGATCCAGTATCGATCCCTGGGGGATACCTGATGTAGCCAAAAATGTATTAGACTAATATCCGTTACTTACAATAGTCTGATTCCGATTACTAATGTATGATTGGAACCAACGAAGTAAGTTGCCTCTGATGCCATTGAAAGCTATTTTGTTTAACAGTATTTTATGATCTACTCTATCGAAAGCCTTTTTAAAATCGGTGTAAATAGCGTCAGTTTATGCTCTGATATCCATATTATTAAATAAGTAGTTGGTAAATACCATTAAATTAGTAATGGTGGATTTTTGTCTTACGAAACCGTGTTGTTCTGGAATTATACTATTATGTATAAATGGATATATTTCTAGGCGGACGAGTCTTTCAAATAGTTTACCAAGAGCACAAAGGAGAGAGATAGGTCTATAATTTTCAATGTTTTCCTTTGAGTCACATTTATGGACAGGTACAATATTAGCTGTTTTCCAGATAGAAGGGAATGAACCACTTCTGATGCTCTTATTAAATATTATGTAAATCGGTTTGCATATTGTATTTGCTGTCCATTTCAAGAAGCAAGGTGGAATCCCGTCAGGTCCCGATCCCTTCGTTATATCCAACATTTTTAATTGTTTACGTATCTGGGGAAGGCTAAAGTATATACTATGAAGAACAGATTGCTGTCACTGGTATGTTCAGGTACTGGGCACCACTCTGGTGTAAGACTTGAGGGTTCATAGACAGATTGGAAGAAGGATGAAAAGAAGTTACTATTCCGAGAGGATTGTTTGACGTTTCATTATTATAGTACATGCGAGAAGGGATGCCAGCCTTGCCCTGCCGATTAGATATGTATGTCCAGAAGTGTTTCACATTTTTGGGAGTACTATCCTCTACGCTTTCAATGTATACGCGATAGCATTTTGCGCATTCTGTTTTAAAACGAGATCTATATAATGAAAATACTTCGTAGTCAGATAAGTTTTTGTACTTTTTCCACTTTGACCAGGCTTTCTTTTATAATTAAAAATGTGAATGAGTGCTCTGGAAAACCAAACAGGGAAATTCGAGTTCTTAGGTTTAGATAGAGGTCTATTTTTGGTAGAGTCTGTCTAACGAAAGCGCGACCTGGAGTTTTTTTTTTTTATTAAATTGGCAACATAATGTTGCCGTCAAAAGCACGTCAAAGTCTATGATTGCAATTGTCAGTATTTTGTAACAAAGATTGATTTTAAAAATATAATTGCTTATCATGGGTAAAAAAATAAAAAGTTATGTAGGAAAGCTGTGAAATACTATGATCAGTAAGTTTAAAGAAAAACAAGAAGGAAAGTAGTTGTTTTTGATCTCGGGTTTTTAAGTTAGTATGACATTATAATCTTGATCATTGTTGACAATGCCCTTCTCTTCCCATTCGACTGCTAATGTCTGAAAGAAGTGGTGAATAACTTTGGGGACAACGGGACGCCCTGTTTGACTCATTTCTGTTTGAAACATAGGATCTAATCTCTCTAACTTGCTGGAAGAAGTATGTGTGGATTCTATTTTTTGTTTTGTAAGGGAATTGAATATTTCTGAGTGTGTGATGCTGTTAAAAGCGTATTGGCTGAGTTTATTTATTTCTAAACATTTTTTGTTCCTCATATTGGGAATATAGTTCGTCAAAAAGAATTATACGATTGTCGCAAATACAAAAAAATACTCAAGTATCAAATATATATAGCGAGAGATGGAGATTTTTGCCAATTTGCTGTTGGTATGTTATAATCGCCGAATAATAATAAGTTTTCGACGTTCATAGAATTAATTAAAGTGTCCATGTTATCAAAATACATATCATAAATTCCTAGCGTCAAGTTGTTAGGTAAATACACAGCGCTTATGAGAGTATGGATATCGTTATTAGCATTAGGTGTGAAGATTGCGACGGAAGCGGTACACAGACAGGGTTGTAATCCCGTAAAATAGCTATTAAGACACCACCCCCGTCAGATTTATTGGTTGCTGCTCTGTTACGATCACATCGAAATACAACATATCGACTGTCAATAAATTCATTATGGTTAATTGCAGGGGTTAACCAAGTTTCTGTAAAAATAATTACATCAAAACAATTAGATAAGATTTTCATGTATACAGTATTCAGTTTCGTACGTATAACTCTAACATTTCGATAATATAAACTTAAATTGTTCAAGTTGGTAGCCATTATAAATATTTAAGTAGAATATTACCTGCTAAAATAATTATGTTTTCTATTAATTAGTGTTGTATGATTTAATTTTACATAAGTCTTTTGCGGATTTTATAGCTACAGTAGGAGAGGTTTCACTGAGTTTTACTAGAATGGTGGAGTGTTTAACCCATACGAACTTGTACCCGTACTTCTTAGCCAACTCGCGTGTTTCCCGTAGAAATTGCTTTTTCTGGAGAGTAAGATGCTCGTTGTCATAAATGATCCGAGATACACCTGAAATGCCCAAGTCGGTGGAGTTAAGGCCTTTTTATAAACGGTAAGCGCTGAGGATGTTGTCTCTTAGGTTGCGTGACTTGAACTTGGCAATTATATTTTTTGGTCTCTCAGTAGATGCAGCGTGTGGAACGCGATGTACGGTGGTTATCTCCTCGCGTGGTATGGTAATATTGATTTTTTTTCCCAGGTCCTCTAATAATGTGAGCAAATTCTCATCTCGCCGCTCAGGAACATTAGATAGTTCTAAATTACACTGTCTGGCTTGTTGCTCTAGAACGTCTATTTTGGCTTCAAGAGCCTTTATTGCACCTTGATTCGAAATCCGCTCCTCTATGTTATTAAGTCGAATTAAATGATCATCATATTTATTCGATATGAATTGAGCTGATGTTTTAGTTTCCTCGATCCTCTCGGACATTTCCGACATATTTTCTTAATGAAAATATTTTCAGAGCGAAGATAATCTATTTCTTTTTTTGACTCCTTCGTATAGATTTCTAGATCGCTTCTTATGGTTTTTTTTTTTTTTCATTTATTTTTATTTAGGGTTATGGATTTAATGTTATCGTTAATACTCATCAAGTTGGCATCTAGACTAATTCTCCATTCATCGAAGATGTTTTTTAAGTCCGCAAGCATACTCTCAGTTTCAGCAGCATGCTCACACCCAGTATATTTACGTTTTCGAGTCGCGATATTCTCTTCACCCTCCACTTGCAGATGCTTTGCTAGGTCAGGCTCCGAAGTCGACTGCTCCGATCGTAGTTTAGGTTTTGGCGGGGTTTTTTAGTGCTGAACATTATGTTTTAGTATGACAGCAAGTAGCTATAAGCGAAAGCGTAGGCGCTGCAATATGATATTGCTCTCAGCTAAAGCGTAGGCGCTACGCAGTAGCGGGGGAATAACATAGCAACGTTGAGGAGGGACGCGTAGCGCGGTCGCCGATTTCGGCTCACAGCAACTAACCTTGTTGGCGCGTTGGCGGCCGACTGCAAGTCCAAGCGTCGCAGGTACGAAACCAGGCGGGTCCACGATGACACTGGAGCGACCGAAACTATTTATCTCTTTCTAGGACAGCCCACTAGGCGTGTCGCGAATGCAAAGTCGTATATTTTTTTTGTTAATGTTTTTTAGCCCTTTAAGCCATGTATGAATAGTTCATTAGTTTACCATTAGAGTGCAGGTGCGACACATTTTAGTTTTTGTAGTGTTTGGCAGCATGTGTATCGAGTCGGTGGGTAGTCATATAGCATAGAGGCCGTGCCGTGTGGTACCCACAGATAATGATTAGTTAGGACGTGGCGTGATGTGGGACAAAGAAAGAGGGGATAGCGCGCGGTGGTAGACAGCGGCGCTTACCAGCGCCACTTGGACCTGAGGGTCGGAGCTAGCAGTATATCGGTGAGCGATCTTGTTATATCCCAGTGCATGTGTGTTTATCCAGATTGACCAAATATTCATTGTGCCTATATTTTTTTTTTTAACGTAGGTAAAATCATCCAATGACAAATCCCGCCCTTGGGTGGGGCGGGAAATAGTGTCAGACTTTTACTGACTAAAAACCTACCTTTCCGTTCCTTGCCTTTGTCCCGGAGCCCGTGGTGACACACTCGCATAACCTTTGGCCCCAGTAAGCTTCGGCCCTGCTGGACCCCTACAGTTTGCTGACAACTCCTTGAGGCGCGCGGGAACAGTGCGCGCCGTAGACGACCTGAGCTCGGACCGGTCTGTTACCGGACGGACGGACAGCGAGCTACCCATTGCCCACCGTCCGCGAGCCCGCGCCTACGGTGGCCGGAAATCGGGATCAGAAACCCGGCGGCGGCGGCGGCGTGTGCGCCTTTGCCTAATGCGGTCGGCCTCCTCCTTTGCAAGCATTACTGCTTCGCAGAAGGAGGCGACCGCCTGCCACTCTTCCTCGCTCCGGAGCATGGCTTGAACCAAGCCCCGGCGCGAGAGATCGCCGCCGATCGCCCCCACGAGGACACGGCGACGCTCTTCCCAAGCGGGGCACACCTCGACTGTGTGCTCCACCGTGTCCACCGGGCGGTCCGCACAGTGGCGACACCCGGGCGTCGTCTCCGCACGAATCTTGTACAGGTACGGACCGAACTTGCCGTGTTCGGTTAGCACCTGCGCCAAACGGAAGGTGACGACGCCGGTGCCTATATTGTTTTCCAATATTGTGTGTGTATTGTTCTAACAGCGATCAGATTCAGAAATGATACTAAACCAGACCAGTTCTCAGTTGTGAGGCTCGGGGTGGCTGTAAGGGGAGGTTAAAGACCACTTTGGGGGATAACACCCCCGATATCATTACGATGATAAATTCAGTAACGGTTATTTAGTAAAAATCAGTTTACGTAATACAGCAGTCGATTGATTACAATTTTATCGTACCTAGGCTAATCAAGACACGGGTATTTTAGGTTCAGATATTCGTCATTGAAGCGTAATTGACGACAAGGCGGGATCAGTCCACAAAAACACTTAAAGAGTAAGCGAGAAATGAGTTTTACACTAAGTAGCCAATCACAAAATTACAACTTCAAGAAAGCCACAACACGTCCACTCTGTATTCAGTCGCACGACGGAATGTGTCAAAATAAAAAAGTAAATACATGTCATATATTAAAAACAAAAGTGGAGCAGTTAATTGACACATCTACACAATATCAATGAGCTACCAGGGGGCCACATTTGTGCAGAAGCAGTCATTGCCAAACAAGCGCGTCTTCGAAATATTCTTTAACCTTATAATATGCTTTTTTGGTTGAGACACGCTTAATATGAGTTTTGAACTTTCCCTCGCTAAGTGCAGTTACCTTCTTTGGCAGCTTGTTATAAAAGCGTATGCTGTTTACTAAAAATGACTTGCTGGTCTTAGCTAATCTCCATTTGGGTAAAACAGTTTCATGTTTGTAGCATACACGATCATAACAAACAGACACACGTACAACCACACACACACACTGTCAAACATCTGTCGTCTCGTTCCTACACTCCACGCAGCGTGCGGGGTGGGGAGAGTCAGTCTGCGTCCCACGGCCGCAGAGTGAAGACGTGTTCTAGTGAGGATAGCGAGCCGATATATAAACTTAGCAAATGGTTCATTACATTATCATACATAGTTATTTCATTGTAGATTAGTGTCTACTACATTTTGGCGACGTCGGAAAACTGTAAGTAATTTGTTTGACCTATTTAAATAAAAAGGGAAAAGTAATTCGTTTGGTTTCGTAAATAAAGAAACATATTTATTATTTCAATGTAAGACACTTTTTAGATCCGTAGCAATTTTTAACCGACTTCGAAAAAAGGAGGAGGTTCTATGTTCGGCTGTATGTATTTTTTTTTTTTTTTTTTTTTATGTATGTTTACCGATATCTCGGTCAATTGTGGACCGATTTCGAAAATTTTTGTTTTGTTTGAAAGATTATACTTCCGAATTGGTCCCATAAAAATATCTTTTTGATCTGATGATAAACTTCGAAGATATAGGACGAAACTCTTCAAAAAATCATAGCAGAATTGTCGTTTGTATATGTTTGTTCGCCGATATCTCGGTCAATTGTGGACCGATTTTGAAAATTTTTATTTTGATTGAAAGATTATACTCTCGAGTTGGTCTTATAAAAATATTGTTTTGATCTGATGATGAACTACGAAGACATAGAACGGAATTCTTCAAAAAACCTTAGCAGAACTGTCGTAACAAGTAAAATTGCTTTGTTTATACATGTAGTTGGTGGCTGACTAAAGGAAAAAGGGGAGGGATACATAGAACTGACCTGATGATGAAGACGGAAGGTAGGTAAGAGCCGGAACTTTGTAATAAATCAGTGTATCTTAGCCGTGTTTGGTATTATTAGAATTGTCATGATGATTTGATGATGGAACCGAATGGCGGAAGGTACCTATCTATTTAAGTTTGGCTGAGGGGTACTACTACTAAAAAGTGTGAAATAAAAAACTTTTTACAAAAAAAATACAACCGACTTCAAAAACCACCAAAAAATGCAAAATAACTTTCAATTTCGGAAGTCGGTGTTAAATAGCGAAGAGACCAAACTATTATAGAAACACCGACTTCCGAAATTGAAAGTTATTTTGCATTTTTTGGTGGTTTTTGAAGTCGGTTGTATTTTTTTTGTAAAAAGTTTTTTATTTATTTCAACCGCCAATAAAGTATAATCAAACAAATGCTCGGATAGGTAGTTAAAATTTCGTGAAAACCTCCACGAGTGCCCGCAGACTATAGTTACCTTGCGGATACGTCCGTCGCGAAGGCTAGTCTGCGGGACGGTGCACCCTGGGAGGCGGCCAACCACCCCCTTGGGCACTCCTGCCTAAGGGGCCTCGATGGCCGTCTGCGAATGTTCTGTCGGGAGTACGCTTCAACGCGTGTCCCTCTGCTTTAGCAGAGGGCACAGTGGCGAAGCAAGAGCGGGCTCGGCGTGCACTCACCCTGCCACCGGGCAGGCAGGAGGAAGGCTTTCTCCTCCTTCTGCCACCGTTGTTCTCGTAGCCCCAGAGATTGTCCAAGGTCATGTTTCTGACTTTTGATGGGGGTCGAGGGTCCTGGCTTAACCGCCCGGGCCGCGAGGAAGACAACCTCTATAAAAAATTACCCCAAACCTCCAAGCGGCGGCGCACCGTGAGGGAGGTTGTTAGCTTGACTAATGGGTAGCTAAATTAGTCTCTAGTGCGGACCACTAACTTTGAGCCAGTACAACATGTATTTTACTCGTGGGAACTGCATGGAATCTAAATTTTTTGAAAAACCACTTGAGAGTGATGCGCGGTCGGAGTCCGACGCGGCATCCGGAAGGAGCTCGGAGAGCTCGGAGGTTGAGGAGGTGGAGGAGACGATGGCCGACTCCGGAAGAAACGCAAGTTCCTTCCGGAAACGCTCCCTATCTAGGGACAAATCGTCCTCCGATGCCGAAAAGGGCTCGGCCCGAAAAATCCCCACCAGTGGGCGGGGAGCGGGCCGAGCAACGGGAAAAGGGAGGGGAGGCACCTCCCAGGAGGAGGCGGCCGAGCGAGCCGAGAGGCTCGCCGCGGAAGGGCGCCACCCCGCTGCGATGGACCCCTCGGGGCCATCTGGCAGCGAGCGGGAAGACTCCGCCGAGGAGTCACGCCGTTCCTTCGGCGAGCTCGTCGTCGCCGCTTTGCGGGATATGGGCCGCAAGCGAGAGAGGACGTCGAAGGAGAGGACGGTCCTCCGCCATGCCGCCTCAATGCAGGAGGCCTTCGACGTCGCCCTCCGGAAAAGCGTAGCGAAGCTCCGGGCTGAGCTCAAAGCCGGGCTCCGGGTCGAGATCCAGGCCGAGCTCGCTGGGGTCCATGGGGCCCGCAGCCAGGAGCCCGTGGAAGGGGGGCGCAAGCAAGGGCAGGGGCAAAGTCGGCCCCAGCCCCAGCCTCAGCCCCAGCCTCGGCCCCAGCCCCAGCCCCAGGCCGAGTCGGGAAGCCAGCTGCTGACGCTGGTGCAGCAGGAACTGGCTGCTTTTCAGCAGCAGCTGCAAAAGCAGCTGCAGGAGCAGCAGCAGCAGTTCCAGCTGCGGATCCAGCAGCAGCTGTCCCTGCTGGAGGGCATCGTGTTGCGCCCCCCACTAGCGGCCTCCGGCCAGCGAAGGGCGGCGTCATACGCTGCCGCCGCGGCCTCGGCGGTTGCGCCCAAGGCGGGCCTGTCAGGGCAGACCAGGCGCGTGGCCACGGTCGCGAACCCCGCCGGAGCGGCCCCACAGGCCAAGAAACAGCAGCAGGTGAGGCCAACCCCTGCTGCTGCCCCTAAGAAGGGCAAGTCGGCACCGGCCACAAAGGCGGCGGGAGCCCCTGCTGTGGCGGCAAGCAGGCGGCTTAGGCCGCCTCCCCAACCTGCAGATCCTCCGGCCGAAGCCGGATGGCAAGTGGCCGGAGCCAAAAAGCAGGCTGGCAAGGCGGCTCGCGCTGCCAGGAGGCGTGAGCGGCAAAAGCTGCGGAAGCGGACGGCCCTCGCGGCCAGGATTCGCACCCCGCGCTCCACGGCTGTAGTTATCACACTGCAGCCGGAGGCAGCGAAAAAGGGTGCGACCTACGGCGAGGTCCTCCGTAAGGCGAAGCGGGCGGTGAACCTCACCGACCTCGGGATCACCGGGGGCTTCCAGATGCGGCATACCGCAACTGGTGCCCTGATGTTGGAGGTCCCCGGAGCCAACAGCGGCCCCACCGCAGACGCCCTGGCTGAAAAAATCAGGGCGTCCTTGGATGCGGAGGAGGTCCGGGTGTCCAGGCCCACAAGATGCGTCGACATGCGCATTATGGGCCTGGACGATTCCGTCGAGGTCGAGGAGGTCGTGGCCGCTGTCGCCAGGACGGGTGGGTGCCCTGCCGATCAGGTCCGGGCAGGCACCATCCGTGTTGACGGCACTGGCATGGGGGCGGTTACTGTAAACTGCCCCCTGTCAGCGGCCAGGAGCATCACCGGGGAGGGTAAGCGACTCCTGGTGGGCTGGGTCTCCGCGCGAGTCAAGCTGCTGGAGCCCAGACCGCTGCGCTGCTATCGCTGCCACGTGGGTCACCACGTGGGGGTCTGTTGCGCAGCGGAGGAAGATCGCAGCGACCGCTGCTTCCAGTGCGGTCAGCCCGGCCACAAGGCCGATACCTGCGGTGCAGCGCCGCACTGCTACGCATGTGCGGCGGCAGGCAAGTCGGCCGACCACCGGGCTGGGAGCAGGACCTGCGATCCCCCCGCCAAGGCCAAGGGCAAGGTCCCAAGGCCCATCCCCGCGAAGGTGCTCACCGCCGCGGCTGCCCCGTTGGCTGCCGCCGCCATCGCCTCCGCAGACGCCACCGCCGCTACCATCGCGGCAGGACCCTCACGGAGGGCCCGGGAGGAGACTGTAATGGACTGCCAATAACGGCTCCATTACGTCTCCTCCAGGCGAATATCAACCACTGCGCCCCCGCTCAGGATCTGTTGCTCCAGAGCATGGCGCAGTGGTCGATCAACATCGCCGTTGTCTCCGAGCCGCACTTTGTCCTGCCCAGAGCCGACTGGGTTCAGGACCTGAGCGGCTCGGTGACACTCATTTCGTCGGCCGCCGCCGGTACCCCGGCACTCGAGGCCGTCAAGAAAGGCCGGGGTTGCGTGGCAGCACGGTTCGGGGACATAGTGGTGGTAGGCGTCTACCTGTCCCCGAACAGATCTCTCGCCGAATTGGATAGCTCCCTTTTGGAGCTGGATGCCGTCGTTGCTGGGTTTGACTCCAGCCTCCCCGTGGTCGTTTGCGGGGACTTCAACGCCTGGAACGAGGCTTGGGGTTCCCGGTTCACGAACCAACGAGGTCGCAGGGTGGAGGAATGGGCCCTAGGACAGGGCCTAGTCGTACAAAACCGGGGTTCTGTCCCCACGTGTGTGCGGATGCAGGGCGAGTCGGTGGTGGACGTTACGTTCGCCAGCCCTGCACTGGCACCGCGCGTCGTCGACTGGCGCGTCATAGAGGAGGTGGAGACGTTCTCTGACCACCGGTACATCCGGTTTGACGTCTCCGCCCAGACCTCGACCGTGCCGGTCCGACAGACCCCGTGTGGTCCGCGTTGGGCGCTGAGGCAGCTGGACAGGGACCTGCTCCAGGAAGCCGCGATAGTACAGGCCTGGGTGCAAGCACCGGACAGGCCTGTCGACATCGACGTCGAGGCGGACTGGTTCCAGGTGGCCATGTCGCAAATCTGCGACACGGCCATGCCCCGAGTCCGGCCAGGACGTGCCCGGCGCCAAGTACACTGGTGGTCGCCAGAGATTGCGGCACTGCGCGATGCGTGCAATGCTGCGCGACGCCGGTATACTAGACACCGCAGGCGCCGCACCCGTCCACCGGGTGCGGAGGCCATAGAGGCGGAGCTGTATGAGGGATACAGGGCGGCAAAGCGCACCCTCCGAGCGGAGATAAAGCGGGCCAAACTCGAGGCCCGCAACGTGTGGCTGGAGTCTCTGAACGTCGATCCGTGGGGACGCCCATACAAAATGGTGATGGAGAAACTCCGCCCATGGGCTCCCCCGCTGACTCAGAGCCTCCGGCCCCAGCTCGTGGAGGGTGTGGTGGGCGCTCTGTTCCCTACGCGAGGGGAGCATACTCCCCCGCCTATGGCTCCGCCACCAGCAGCGGTGTCCGATGCGGACCACGACGGCAACGATGGCAACATTGCTCCAGAGGTGACCGAGGTGGAGATGAGAGTGGCGGTGCGAAGGCTGAGTGCCAAGAACACCGCCCCAGGACCCGATGGCTTGCCTGGAAAAGCCTGGGTCCTGGCCATGGAGGAACTCGGGTCTCGACTGAGAGGGCTCTTCAGCGCATGCATGGAGAGGGGCCAGTTCCCGCTTCGCTGGAAGACGGGGAAACTGGTCCTTATCGCGAAGCCGGGGCGCCCCGCGGACTCTCCGTCCGCGTATCGGCCCATTGTGCTGCTCGACGAGGTGGGCAAGCTCTTTGAAAGAGTAATTGCAGACCGCCTCGTCGTGCATCTGGCACGGAAGGGGCCGGATCTTGCGGACGGCCAGTTCGGATTTCGCAGGAGGCGCTCCACTGTGGACGCCATCATGCGCGTGCGAGCCCTCACGACGGGGGATACGGTGTCCCGGGGCAGGTGTGTCTTGGCGGTGTCTCTGGACATCGCCAACGCCTTCAACTCCCTGCCCTGGAGTTGCATTGGTAGGGCACTCCGGTACCACCGGGTGCCCGACTACCTCTGTCGGGTGATCGAGGCCTACCTGTCGGACAGGTTCATCATCTACCCCGGTCATCAGGGGGAGTTGAAACGGCGAGAGATGTCGTGCGGTGTTCCGCAGGGATCGGTACTAGGACCGCCCTTGTGGAACATCGGGTACGACTACGTGCTGCGCGCCGACCTCCCCGACGGGGTCAGCGTGGTCTGTTACGCAGACGACACGCTGGTCCTGGCGCGGGGACGGTCGTACCAGGCGGCGGTCGAACTAGCGACGCGCGGGGTTGCGACAGTCGTGGAGAGGATACAGCAGTTGGGACTCGAGGTGGCATTGCACAAGTCCGAGGCCATGTGTTTTCACGGCCCTCGGAGCGCGCCACCTCCGGGCTCCCAATTAACGGTAGGAGGAGTTCACATCGGCGTCGGGTCGACGATGAAGTACCTGGGACTCGTCCTCGACAGCCGGTGGAACTTCAAGGAGCACTTCCGACGTCTGGCTCCCAGGTTGAATGCGGCTGGGGCTGCGCTCAAGCGGCTCCTGCCGAACCTAGGGGGTCCAGACGCCTCCTGCCGGAGGCTCTACGCAGGCATCGTTCGGTCCATGGCCCTTTACGGTGCGCCGGTGTGGGCGCCATCGCTACGGAAGCGAGTGGCGGCCCGGCTAACCGCCTGTCAGAGGGTCATGGCCATCCGGATGATCCGCGGATACCGTACGGTGTCCTGCAAAGCGGCGAGCCTCCTTGCTGGCCTACCACCGTGGGATTTGCAGGCAACAGTCCTTGCACACATGCATGACTTACGCGTGGAGATGCAACGTCGGGGCGAAACTCCGCTGCCGCGACAAGTCGCGGCATGGCGGACAGAGCTCCGGCGGGATCTCATGGTGAAATGGCGAGAGCGACTGTCGCAACCTCGTGCTGGGCACGCCACGATCGAGGCGGTAAGGCCCCTCTTTGAGGCGTGGCTGGAAAGGCCCCACGGCGTCGTCACCTTCCGTTTGGCGCAGGTGCTGACCGAACACGGCAAGTTCGGTCCGTACCTGTACAAGATTCGTGCGGAGACGACGCCCGGGTGTCGCCACTGTGCGGACCGCCCGGTGGACACGGTGGAGCACACAGTCGAGGTGTGCCCCGCTTGGGAAGAGCAGCGCCGTGTCCTCGTGGGGGCGATCGGCGGCGATCTCTCGCGCCGGGGCTTGGTTCAAGCCATGCTCCGGAGCGAGGAGGAGTGGCAGGCGGTCGCCTCCTTCTGCGAAGCAGTAATGCTAGTAAAGGAGGAGGCCGACCGCCTTAGGCAAAGGCGGACACGCCGCCGCCGCCGCCGGGTTTCCGATCCCAATTTCCGGCCACCGTAGGCGCGGGCTCGCGGACGGTGGGCAATGGGTAGCTCGCTGTCCGTCCGTCCGGTAACAGACCGGTCCGAGCTCAGGTCGTCTACGGCGCGCACCGTTCCCGCGCGCCTCAAGGAGTTGTCAGCAAACTGTAGGGGTCCAGCAGGGCCGAAGCCTACTGGGGCCAAAGGTCATGCGAGAGTGTCACCACGGGCCCCGGGACAAAGGCGAGGAATGGAAAGGTAGGTTTTTAGTCAGTAAAAGTCTGACACTGTTTCCCGCCCCAGCCAAGGGCGGGATTCGTCATTGGATGATTTTACCTACCACAAAAAAAAAAAAAAAAAAAAAAGTTAAAATTTCGTGAACCTACCTTTTATTATTGTACCGTAGCTTCAAGTAAAAAAAGAAAAAAAAACCGTTTTAAACTGTTTTCTTTGTTACACTGTATGTACTTTTAATTTCAATAAAGAATATAATAAATAAATTTTGCATACCTACTTACCCATCATTTTACGAAATAATTATCCATGGTGGAAAATGAACAATGTATCTTTGTTTTGTTAACCTACTGTTTGTGCACTTTAGACACGGGTACATATTTTGATTTGCATAATGTTCCAGTGATCTAAGGGATATGTGCAAGGTTGCCTATCTTCATGTTTTAATTATGTAAATACCTCGATAACCGCGCATTACCAGAGCGTATTAATGACAAATAAACTTAAAATGTAACTTGCCTAGTCAACCAAAAGGATGGTATTATGGCAGGCAAATAACGCACAGCTGCTACTTTTGCGTAGGGATTGTTATTGTTGGTTATTTAATGATGTTATGGGTAAAACATAAACAGAAATTAAGTTTTAACGTATAACGCTACGCGCGTAGGTATTTTAACAGTAGAAGTAGTGCGATTATGACATATCGTAAACAAAGCCGCATTTTGATATTTATGACTACTTGTATGTAACATGTAGGCTTGCCAGATGGCCGGGAGGTCCGGGATTGCCCCGGAATTTCGCCTCTTATCCCGTGTCCAGTAATTAGACCTTGCTGTCCCGGATTCCGAAATTATTTACTACTAAGGTTTTGGTCTGGGCTTCATCTTAAAATATTATAACTGGCGTTAATTACCTACTGAGAATGTAGATAACTATCTAATAAAAGTATGTATTTAAAAATAAGATGGCTAAATGGCTGCCCCCAAAACGGTTAACATGTATAAGAACTTCACACTAACCCGTATTATTTAAATATTCATTCATGAATTATTTAGTATTTAATCATTTCATAGAACTTTCGTGAACTAATAAAAATAAAAAAGTATCTGAATTGTTTTTATGCTTTGTTTTGGTTTGACTTGACAAGATTATAGATAATCAAGGAGTACTTCAAGCTAAGGAGGAGACATATCGCATTTCCAAAATGTCAAATCGAGTTATTGAACTAACATCGATTTATAATAAGGGTTATCAAAACGATTTATTTTCTGAAACAAAATAATTGTAACTGGATAAGTGTATTACTAACACTTTGGGCACACAATCTTACTACATATTTTGTGTCTGTCGTGGTCAATATATTCATTTTTTTTCTTTTATCCCATTCGATTATTTTATCGATTTTGTTACATTACAAACAATTCCATCTCTACTCTATGAAAAAAAAACAAACGTCAGACGTCGTTGCAACGCTCTGCCGTTTATTTGTTTCTTGTGCTTTTTGGATTTAGTTAGACTTTGGATTTTCATTGAACTTCGCTTGTTTATTGGACTTATTGATTGCTCGCCTAACTACTGACCTCTCGCTACTCGACACGGACTTGAATTGCAATCATGCGGTGCATAAACTGTGGTGTACACACGCAGACTGCGGCGGCATTTCACCTCTTCTTTGCCTGCACTTTTACTCATGAACCTAGCACGATGGTTAACAATAGAGGTAAGTCATCCGCGAATAATTTTAAAACTAATAAATATAAGAAACAATGATTGGTACTATGGTAATTCAGTTTTGTTTTTTTAGGTTCCAAGGGACGCCAACATTTGTCATCCTTGTTATGAAATGCTGAATTCAGAAGCTAATGATGATCGTTTATTTGCCCATACAATGGTGTGCATAACTTGTGGTCGTTCTGCCAGAAGCGTACATCACGAAGTGGAAAGAAACAATTTGATGATGCAGGATTTATCAATATCACATCTAGCTTTCCATCAGGTAATTAAAGTGATGTTTATACACAATGCATTGTTTTATTTATTTATTTATTTATTTGATACCTAGATACTCTCTGCACTAACAGCCAAAACCAACACATGCAGAGAGTCATTATTATATTACAATATAAAAAAATAACATAAATCACCTAAAATACAAATCATTATCAATATCATTATCCAAATATTTAGTTCCTCAGCCTACAAACAGTTAATAATCATCATTTCTTTCTCTATAACGATGACATCATACCAATAACCTAAATTACCTTTTTTTTAGACCACCAACTATGTGTGTCATCCCTGTTGGATGCGGCATCAAAGGCAGACAAATCAGGACCAAAATCGGTCAACTCTGCCGAGACCTGAACCTGTGCCACAAGCTGGCGGTTCAGATGAACCTGAGCCATTAACTGAGTCTGTACCTGAACTACAAGCTGAACCTGAACCAATAATTGAAACTGAACCAGTACCGAGACCTGTTCCAGAGCCAGAATTAAACCTGCCAAACTATAAACGGACTGCAAATACCTCTAGACACTGTGTGTTTAATGCTTGTGTTATTGAACAAAAGTTACATGTTATTCCAGCATTTATAAAAAAAATGCTTATTGAAAATTATAATTTTTATATTCCCCACGATACATTTGAACTTGTAACACGTATGTGATGTACATTTGAACTTGAATGTTTGGCACTTGCTACTTGAAAATAATAATATATACTCAAGTTTTACAGCAAACCAAATTGAAAAAAAACTACCAACATTTAATTTAGAGAGTGACATGTTTTATGGATCAGCTTAACCGTTTAGGAACCTTTGTAAGGGAAAACAATTTGAATAGGCAACAAACAAAGTTTTTAAGAGTGGATGGTAACCTGTCCCAATTGGAGAGTTTTCCAATATTGGGGCATAGTGACTTAATATTGATGGCATTAGGACCATATCAAGCCAAACAAGCTCGGTCATACTACGGAGAGCATATAAGAGCAAATGGTGTTAACAATATTGAAGTGTGCCCAGATCTTGAAAGAGTAAATCATTTAGCTCTACTTCTAATAGGTCGAATAAAGTCGAGACATATTGGTCATAAAATATACTATGTGTATATTTTGTATGAAACTGAACCCACAAACAATCATTTAGATGATATACTGTCATATTACTGCAGCCGTATTGTGGGTAACAGAACTCTGGGCTGTTGTCATGTTATGACAGTGGTCTGGTATCTTGGGTGGGCGAGACATTAGAACACATTATCATCTCCTGCTTCATTTTTAGATAATGTCATAATAAGACTTACCAAATAAATAAATCACATTTTTATTGTTTTATTATATATTTTTTATGTCCCTGGTTACTCAGTGCGTTAATTATCTAGTTTATGCAGAATTGTTTACAAAACTACCTCAATACAGAAATTACAAATATTTGGCTTAGTTAATTTAATATCTTTTTCAAATACGTTCATCATTTCAATCTTAGTGTTATTTACATTGTCTGTGAAAACTGTCTTTATTTCAACTCATTAGGATAAGTAGTTTAGGTTTTACAACAGAATACACTTTTAATATTATGATTTTTGTGGAAATTATTTATCATAAGCCTGTTGAATCAAGTTTTTTTTAGTGCATTTACCCATTTGTAGATTTTTACTTTAAGTACCTGAGTGAAAAACACAATCATCAATAAAAATCGTCGCAGCCACATTAAAGCGCCTAGTTAAAAGTTCATAGCAATGTCATTGTTTGAAGTTTTTATCCCTTTGCCGTAGGAGTTACGCGATTTATTTTCAGGATTATGCAAATCTGAAAAGTTCCTGAACCTTTTTAATTATAAAATACTATTTTTCAGCTATTCAGCATTATATATTGCTAGGTGCCATGTTTATACATGCAATTTCATTGTGGGGCAGTCGTCCATACTTCAATTTAGCCATGTCCTTTCCTCTTTAAGTACAAACAGAAATATATATATATAAAAAAATATAAAAAATACTATGGCCACGGCCCGACACTGTTGTCCTGGAGTGGTCCCGGATTTGATAGGGTTCTATCTGGTAACCCTAGTAACATGGCATTAAATTGCGAATAATAGTGTTGTGGCATTAAATTGCGATGACATAATAAGACTATGCATTTGATTGCGTTAATAGTATTAATAATTGTGCATTCGACTGCGATATAAGGAATTAAGCATTAAATTGCGGGCCATTGAGCTAGTAATAAACACGGGAATTTATGAAATGCATTAAATTGCGTAATCCAGCCGTCGCGGAGTCAAGACGTTCTGGGGCTGTCCGTTTTGTTGTTTGTACCTGCCTAATAGTGGTGCACTGTGCCGAAATGTATTGAAAAGTGAACTGATTCGGTTCCTAACCGTTTTTATTCATTGCACGATGCCCGCTTGGGCCCGCCTGGTAGATGATCAGAACTCGAACCGTCTTGAACGGGCCGTCGTCGGAACTGGGATAAAATCGTGCAAATGATTCGACAAGCTGTGTGAGCAACAATCGCGAGACGCTGTGAAGAGGGTTGGCGGTTATTATTCGAAGTGCAAAGATTCAGAGGTGAAGGCCCGGATCGAGGCATGCATAGGCTTGAGTGGTCTGATTAGGTTTTTCTGGGGTTTTTCCCTAATCCTGAGCAACAAATGTTGGACCATAGTGACGTTGTGTCCTCAGAGAGCGAGCTGCAGCGTTCTTTCCAGATTGTGAGTCTGCCCGAATTCGACCTGGAGAGACGGGTAGCGGGTCGGGGGTCGCTATGGAAAATTTGGACGTAGGCAGGCTGAAAATAAGAATATTCAAGCTTCAAGACCTCCAGTAACGAGGCAGCAAGGTTAGTCAGGATTAGCCCTGGCAAACAAGGTCACATGGAGATGTCTGTGTGGAGATCCGGAGCCCTGATGGAAGAGGCGCGATAGCAACAGTGGCGCCAAGGCATTACGCAGCGAGCAACGGGTGTGTGGGTCGTCGATACTTCATCAGGATTGTTCTGGCAACACTGATTGTGCTAGTTACGAAAATTTGCTCCCATTGTTTATTTAATTGTTTTAATGCTTTTTCAACTTTTTTCGCTGCGAAAATCCAAGTATAGTTCAAACAAAGTCAAAGCCATTATAATCGTATAACTTTGTATGTGCTCAATGCGTTTGAATATAAACAAAAATATTATAACGAATAAGTGGTAAAAGTGCTGATCATTTGGACTTAAACTTGTGTTCAACCGAAATTCGCGGCTAAGTGCGGAACATAAGTGCTGTAACGGCGTGCGCAACTTGCTTGCAGCGCTACCAACACTCCGCGAAGAATTTTGACAGTTGCGTTCCAGGTACAAAATTTTAAAATAATAAGATTTCAAGCATTCTTTTGTTATTATTGTTTTTGATAAACTGTGTCATTTTTGATAAACTGTGTCAGCGCGCCTACACATATCGAGTTGTCCCCTCACAGTTTGGGACTTGGACAACAATGCCTAAGATGCATCGTACCCCGCCTACATCCCCTAGGACGGGAGAACCAGGACAATCACAATCTTTTCTCGACGTGTCTTCGGTCTCTAGTTGCAGGGGGACCGATGATAATGTGACGCACAGGGTAAAAAGGGCAAGCAACCCAGTTGTCCGTACTTCATGTGCATGTGGGGAACTGAAAAATGAAATTATACAACTGTTGGCCACTTGGAGGGCCGAATATGAACTTAAGCTCTCGGCTTGGAAGACTGAGCATGATGAAATGCTGGCTGCTCTGATTAAGGATGTCACGGAACTAAAAAACCAGTGTGCGGCAATTCAGAAAACCGCTGCTGGTATTATCGAAAAGTTACCTTCTTCTAGTCAGCAAGTGGGAGCGAAGGGAAAGGAGCAACAACCACAAAAGACCAAAGAACCAATTCGGAAATCGCACTCACCAGCCGTTCAGCCACTAGCTGTGCCACCAAAGGACAGCGAAAACGTCTCTACTACATTAGTGTTAGCGTCGGAGGGGGAGGAGTCAGCAAACCTACGAGATAATCGTAAACCCCGTACCGTCGTGCCCACGCCTGTCGCGGACATTACTATGAGCGACACAGAAAGGGGTGAATGGACCGAAGTACGGCACAAACGCTCCCGACGTTCGCTCAGCAGTGTTTTGCGTGGGACAGCAGCTCCTGGGACCACAAATCTTGAAGCCTCAGAAAGATGGAGATATCTACACCTCTTTTATGTCAAGCAGGGCACATCTGATAACCAGGTACGGGATCACCTAATAAAAATATGTGAAGCTGATGTTTGCACAGTCGAGGTACTCAAACCACGGGGTGCATACGCATCTTTCAAGCTGGGCGTGCCCTCAAGATTGGCTGAACAAGTTCTTGCTACTGAAAACTGGGCAAAGGATATTTGCGTCAAGCCATGGCGCCGTAATTTTCGTGCCCGAATTGATGAAACTCGGTAATCCGTTACATACTCTTTGTGCGACCGCCCCTTCAAATCGTAGTGTCTATCTGCGCTTACTTTACCAGAATGTCCGTGGGCTTAAAACCAAATTAGCCACTTGGAGGTCTAGCCTATTACTATCTGAGCATGACTTAATAGCCGTAACAGAGACAAATTTGGACAATTCAGTAGAAGATTCTGAAATGTCTAGCGGGGATTGGCGTATTCTACGAAGAGACAGAGCAACCGTGGGTGGCGGTGTACTGCTTGCGGCCCGCCCAGGTGTCACCATGATAAGGCAACATAATATTGAGACGGCCTGCGGCGAAGATTTGTGGGCTGCGATCACAATAAATGGCCAAAATATATATGTATGTGTTGTTTACATCAAGCCTACAGCTACTGACGATGACTATTTGCTGTGGTTCTGTAAGGTTGAGAGCATTATCCACAATTTGAATGGAACTGTTATTATTTTAGGCGACCTTAATTTAAAAAGTGCATCTGTAAATATTAATAATTATTACTGTTATTTCCTAAGCTTTTGTAATCTGACTGAGATGAATGAGGTGATGAATATGCGAGGGAGTTAGTTAGATGTAGTGTTGGCTCGGGTGGGGACCGTAGTAAACTGCGAGCATGTCGAAGGCACTGAGCTGGTTCCAATCGACCTATATCACCCTCCATTAGATATTGCAGTTACCATAACAAAGTCTAAAGAAGGCGAAAAATTAGAAGCCAGCAATATTGATCATAGTAAAGATTGGAATTTTAGTAAAGGAGACTACACACTTTTATATGATCGTGTCTGTTTGGCTTCATGGCAAGATGTTCTTTGTTCCACTGACGCAACCACCGCTGCTGGTGAGTTTTACAAAGTACTTTATGGTTTATTCGATTTTTGTATTCCAAAAAAAAAGAGAAAACCGTTTGGTAACAGGCGGTATCCAGTCTGGTTTACCACAGACATTGTGAACGACACTCGACGGAAAACTAAACTCCATAATAAGTGGAAAAAATCGCGATGTCATCTTACGTACGCTAAATTTAGCACTCTACGATCTGATTTAAAAGTAAGAACCCAGGAGGCCTATAGATTATATTGTACTACTGTAGAAAACAATATAGGCAAAAACCCTAAAAAGTTCTGGCACCACATCTCTAGCCTACGTTCAAAGGGTGGGTTCGAGCCAAATGTGGTACTGAATGGTGAAACTAGTTCGGGTGTCAATGCGGCTGAGGCATTCGCTCGATATTTTGCCAGCGTATTTTTGCCTGACGCACCCAAATTGGACCCGACAATGTTAAACGTAAAAAATGAAGGAGACAATATTCCTTTACCCGTCTTAGTTCCTCCCGACGTAGTTGAGGGAATTGCCAGACTCAAACCCTGTAGCTCGGTTGGCCCTGACAACATTCCAGCCTTTGTCGTCAAGGGATGTAATAATATATTGGCAACACCGTTATGCCATATTTTTAACTTGGCTCTCCAATCCGGCATGTATCCTGAACAGTGGAAAATTTCCCGTGTAATTCCCATTCCGAAAACCAACGATAAAGCTTCTGTTGAAGAACACAGACCCATTGCTATCCTGCCGACAATTGCTAAGGTTTTTGAGCATATTATCCATAAAATTATTCACAAAAGCATAAATAGGTCTCTCTCTAATACACAACATGGTTTTAGGCCTGGTCGCTCCGTAAACTCGAATCTGTTGATGCATGTTGATTTTATATCCAGTGGCTTAGATAACGGTAAGCAAGTCGACGCTCTGTATCTCGATTTCCGGAAGGCTTTCGACAAAGTCGATAATGATGTGCTCTTAACGAAGTTGGGTAAACTGGGTTTCTCATCCAGCTTTCTCAAGTTTTTTGCTGACTATCTCCGGGATCGCCAGCAGTTCGTCCGCCATGGATGCTTTGAGTCTAAGCCCTATTATACTCGTTCAGGCGTGAGTCAGGGAACCGTATTGGGACCACCTCTGTTCCTGATCATGATCAATGACCTCGTCGCTAAAATTGAGCATGTAAGTTGCCTACTATATGCCGACGACTTAAAACTAGTTTCGCGAATCGGATCGGTCGAAGATTGCCAACTCCTACAGAGGGATCTTGATGCCATCTACGTATGGAGCATCGAGAACAAGTTGTTTTTTAACACGAACAAGTGCCACGTCATGACTTACGGTAGGGGGTCACGACCTATCTATTACGACTACAGGTTAGGTTAGGTTAGGTTTTTTTTTTTTTTTTTTTTTTTTTTTTTTTTTTTTTTTTTTTTTTTTTTTTTTTTTTTGGCAGGAGTGGGAAATCCATCATGGACACCCAGACTACCTCACAATAAAGGCAGTCTGGGTAGTGCCGGACTCCTACCGGCTAAAAACCACTCCTGCCATGCGAAAGGCCCCCCTGCCACCAAGTTTCGCAGGGTCCTTGTTAAGGGATGTAGGTTTTA
Organism: Leucania comma; assembly: GCA_958295575.1. NCBI lineage: Eukaryota > Metazoa > Arthropoda > Insecta > Lepidoptera > Noctuidae > Leucania > Leucania comma. The sequence continues at coordinate 73,572 of OY282482.1, read as the reverse complement.
AAATCATTTGAAGTTTAAATAAAATTCTAATTAAAATAAATCTATTTTTATAATGTAATTTAAAATTGATTTCAATAAATAAATAATAGTTATAATATATTTAATAAATTTCTCCACAATTATCCGTTAAAATTTTTCTTTTGTTAAATTATTACTCTTTCATTACATTCTTTTAGTAATAATATTATTTATTCCGCTTATTCACGGATGCCACAATTTTCACGATAAAATCGATGAATTTCGATCGATTCTTACGGTCTGCTATAAGAATACAGAGATTCTCTGTTTTGGCTGGCATATCGACGGTCATCTCAAGGTCGTGCCTGTGGGAGGAATATACAGGGCACTCCGTCAGGAGGTGGAGGACTGTCTCCTGCTTGTCTGGGTCGCAGGCGCACGCTGGGTTCTCCTTGCATTTGAAACGAGTCAAGTACTCGGAGAATCCACCGTGCCCTGTTAGGGCCTGGGTCAGCTCCCCGGTCATCCCTATTTTCCGCACCGTCCTGTACGCAGCGATCGCACACGGGAAGAATAACTTCGTCGTGGCCGCCGTTTCCCCAGTACGATACCGCCGGTTCCATTCGCTGAGGGTATCCATTCGGATCATACGCTTAACGAATGAAACCGGGCATTTATCGTAGTGGGGTTTCCGCTTGGACCTTAAGGCAGCCTCCTTAGCGAGCGAGTCGGCTCTCTCGTTACCCTCCAGCCCCGCGTGAGCTTTAACCCAGAACAAGGAGACGCTCTTGTTCTGGGTATTACTGCGGCGGATGGCGTCCCTCGTTTCCACTGCGAGGGCGTGGAGGGCTTCGGGGTTCACGACTGCTTGGAGAGCTGCCATGGAGTCGCTGTAGATAGCGAACGCCGTCTCAGTCCTTCTGAGGACTTCCTTCGCGGCTTCGCAGAGGGCGAGGAGCTCAGCCTGGTAGACGGTACTATAAGACGGCAGCGCAAGCTTGAGGGCTCTGACCTCGGTCTGGTCGGACCACACGGACAGTGCGGCCCCGACCTTGCCCTCAATTTTGCTGCCGTCTGTAAAAATCCTCACCGCGTAATCGCGGTGGTTGTTATATTGTTCCTCGTCTACCAGGCGTTTCAGTTCAATGGCCCTCTGTTCAGCCGGATGTGGCATATCCAGTGCCGATGCCACTCGCTCGATCTCCCTGTCCCCCAGCGCCGGATGAGGCAACCCCCGCTTGGCCTCATATAGTGAGGCCGCCTCACGAATTCGGAGGTCGAGAGGGAGCACCCCAGCCAGCACCAGGGCTGAGTGTAAGGAGACCGTGCGATAGGCTCGGCACAGTTTCTGCGCGAAGCTCCTCTGGACGGCGTTCAGCTTCTTTTGGACCCCAATTTTGGTTGCGGCCGGCGACCACGCGCTCGCTGCGTACAGGATGATGGGTTCGACTGCTGCTGTGTAGATACAGCGGATGACCTCAGGATGCAGACCCCAACTGACCCTTGCAGCCCTCGACAGCTGCTTATAAATACCGATGGCTCGGGAGCAGACGTTTGCGACGTGGCTATTAAAAGTCAACTTGTGGTCGATGGTGAGACCGAGCAGTTTGATTTCCTCAGACATGCCAATGTCCACCCCGCCCATTCTGAGACATGGGGTGTCATGCCTAAGCTTGTTCGTGACACCCCATGCGCGCACGTACTCAAGGGCGACATTGGCATCCCTTTGGACCTCAAGTGCCGTCCCCCCATCGAACACAAGGACGACATCATCCGCAAACGCCTGACAGTAGACCCCTCTACTTTCGAGTTCCTTCAGCAGAGGATCCAGCACAACGTTCCATAATATGGGACCACTGATTGACCCCTGGACGCATCCCTTCTCGGTCCTGGATTTATGCTCCACTCCCGCGTACCGGACTTTCACCACTCTCTCGGACAAGTAACTGTCGAAGACCCTTCTCAAGTTCACAGGACACTTTTCCTCAGCCAGACGGACCCGTATAGCCGGCCACCAGGCGCTATCGAAGGCTCCCTCTATATCCAAGGACACAACCGTGACAAGTCTTTTTGCATTAAGTCTGCCACGAACGTGTCCCATCAGAGTATAGAGGGAGTCCTCGGTGCTTCGCTGGGGCATGAAGCCGTACTGGCGAGTACTCATCCTGGGTAGCAAATGGAACTTGAGTCGGGCCACGAGCATTTTTTCGTAGACCTTGCCGAGTACAGGCAGAAGACCAATCGGCCTGTATGATTTCGGAGTGGTGTAGTCCACTTTCGCGGGCTTGCGGAGCACAACGACAGTTGCCTCTTTCCAGGACCGTGGAAAGTATCCATGCGCCAGGCACTTGTTCATCAAGTGCAGAACTAGGTCTGGGTCTTGGTGGATCGCGTGGCCCCATATGTCCGCCGTAAGACCGTCGGATCCGGGGGCTTTTTTGGGGTTGAACGAGGAGGCTGCTCGCCTTAGCTCGTCAAGAGTGAACGGAGGGTCCAAGGGTTCAACTTGGTTGCCCCCGTTCACCTCTTCCGCTCGTTGCCGCACCTTTTTATGCTCCTCGTTGTCCCCCTCCGGACGGTCTTCCGGGTAGAACGTTTGTGCCAGAAACCTCGCCGACTCTTCGGGGTCCAATGTCTTCGCATCCCTCACCATCGGTATGTCCTCCTCTCTCCTTTCTGTTCTTCGAATTACCCTGTATACTCCTTCCCACAGGCCTTCTTTGTCTTGTTTCTCGCAGAAACCCTTCCAGCTCTCGACCTTTGCCTGGACTACTGCTTGTTCGTACTCAGCTTTCTGTTTCAGGTACTCCTCAACAACCTTTGGTCTACGAACCGGCGCTGCACATCGGATCCTCCGCTTTTTGGTGACCACCTGCCTTTTAAGGCTGGCGAGTTCATCAGACCACCACGGCACGGTTAACTTCTCTACTGTTTTCTTTTTGGGCATCACTTTGGTACAAGCGTCTTGTACCGCCGTCGTTAGTTCCTCGACTACCAGGTCTAAACTGTGCACGCTGTCGATCTGATCGAGCAGGCTTACGGTAATCTGGTTCGTTCGCTTAATTTGGTCCAGTTTCTTACGAAACTGGCCCCAATTTGCCTTCTTTGTATTGTAGATCCTGGTAGTCCGGTGTACCGTGATGCCCACAGACTTTTCGAGGTTTATAAAGAACTCGATGCCGTTGTGGTCCGATCCCGTCAGGTCATCGACGACCCGCCAGCCGTCGGTCACCGTCAGCATGTCCGTTGTGCAGGCTGTGACATCGACGCAGCTCGTGTAACGCCTGTTGCCACGAACTACGTCGAAGGTTGGAGTTTCCCCTCTGTTGAGTATTTGTAGTCCCAGCTGGTCGAGAGCCCCCAGCATCTCGTCGCCTCTGCTATTAGTCTCACTACTGCCCCACCAAACACTCCAGGCGTTGGTGTCTCCTCCCATTATGAGCCTATGCGGGCCGGTCTCGCTTTCCACCTTCCTTAGGCTGTCCAGGTATGGCCCTAAGGGCTGGTCTGGCTCAAAGTAGAACGAGACCAGAGTTAATTTCCAGGCACCAGTTTGGATCCCCACCACGACGATGTTGTTCGTGGTGAGTTCTGGGTACTGTCTAACGGCAAGCCTTGGGTCAAAAACGGCTATTGCCGCTTTGACAGTCCCTTCTCCTTGCCTGGTGCTCTGGAAGATTCGGACGCCTCTGGTCCCGCTCATCCTTTTAGCGTTACCCACGTAGGGCTCCTGGATCAGCGCTACGGTTTCTTTGCGCTGCTCGGCCTCGATCATAAGCTCATGGGTCGCCAGTCTCTTCCTTTGAAGATTCACCTGGAGTATTTTGTGCGGCAGTGTGTCCACTGGGACCACCTTAGCAGTAGGCGACGGACGCACGTGCCAGTCTGTCCCACCTGACTCGAACAGGACACTCGGGGCTGAACGCGTTGTGGTCCGTCTTCTCCATCTTCGCCTTGACACAGTTGTGGCATTTTGGGCAATCCGCCTTCAGCCACTGGGCACAGTCTGCACGGAGGTGAGGGCCTCCACAATGGCTGCATAAGTCGGCAGTCTCTTTACAGAGTCGCCGACTATGCCCGTACCCTAGGCACCTCGTGCACTGCACCAGTGGCGACTGGTCGTCAACGAAGACGGTCTGAAGATCGATACGCGCCCTGCCTTTATCGAGCATCCTGTTGTAAATAGTCGGGGACGTACTGACTATCACGTTTTGGGTTTGAGGGTTTCTGGAGTTTCTTTTATACTTGATAGAGAGTCGGTCCTCCCCGTTGTCGAGGTTGCGAAAAACGTCCCCATTCTGGCTCCGCAACGCTCCCAGCAACTCCTCGTCTGAGTGAATGCGGAGGACACCCCGGAAAACCAGCAATGGGTCTTTATTTTTCACCTCCTCGACAACGAGGTGGTCTCCTGCCTTTTGCAGTCTTTCTCGCACCCGATCTCTTTCTTCCTTCGACCTACATCCCATTATAACCTTTCGGTCCTTGGCCCTTCTTACGCTCTCTATCTCCACTCCCCCCTCTTTGGCTTTGACAGCCTGCCGAATTTTATTAAAGACTTCCTCTCCAGTGTCCCCCTCGTCCTTGGACGTCACCACTATCGAGTGCAGCGCAGTCCTTCCTGGGGTCTGCCTTTTCGGTGGACCCGCCGCTACACTCGCATAGGTGGCCGTCTTCTCCAAAAGTTCCCCCTGCCTCTCCATCGCCCGGTGCAGCCTCTCCATCTTCTCGCTGCTCTCCTTCACCAGCGCACTATGCTCCGCTAGTGAAGCGAGCAGCGAGTCAACCTCCGGAATGCTCCTGGTTGCTTCTGGCGGAGGTATTGGCTTAATGGCCTCGTCCTCCACCAGCTCAGTCCCCCTCTCTTTTTCAGCAGCAGCCGCCTCTTCCTTTACCAGCTGATACAGCCGTTCCACCGATTGGGTGATCCCGGCTTTCAGGTCTGCCCTCAGATTGCGCGAATCGCCAAGGTGCGATTTCGCGCGCAGAAGGCAGTTGCGAGCCTCGGTCACCCGATCGGTAGGTTTGCTCTGTGACAGCTGGTTTAACCCAGGTAACGCTCCCAGCGTCTCAGTTGAAGTTCGGCGCGCTGCAGTCTTGCTGGTAAGCTGTGAAGCAGCGCGTCGTGTGGACTTCTGGGTAGTCACCACGATCGGGGCTGCCCTTTTGGGTGAGCACGCGGCGGCTGACGGAAGGGGCTGAGATTCCGCCATCTTACCGTTTTCCCACTCGCCAATGCTTCGCCTCACACTAGAGGCCCGAGTTGAAGCACTGGGAGGGGAGAGCTCCTTGTCGAAGGTGACGGAGAGTGCTGGATTCGATGGAGAGACTTGGGGATCCGTGGTGGTCTTTTTGGCAGGGGTCCTGGAGAGGAACATGATGATGGGGAGCGATATAAAATATTTTAAAAATCAAAATAAAAACAAAAATAATTAAGTAATTTAAAATAGATATTAGATAATTTAAAATTAATAATATACCGGTCCCTGTAAAGGGGGGATCAGTATGTCCTTGATATGGTAAAAATATTTTCCTCTAAAGAGGCGTCAATGATTAAAATAATAAATATATAAAGTCGGATAAAAATATTTATAAAGTAATATAAAAGTCAGTAGTTATTGTAGTACGCTCCTAAGTGCGTAAAATTGTTGATTGATATCGTTCCCGGGACCAAGTAGGATAATAATATAATGTAAAATCGTTTTTGAAATTTTTTCAAATATATTGTTCCACCCTTTCCTATATATAGAGGGTGGGTGGGCAGGCAATTTTTTGTGTGAGCTAGACTCGCGTGCGAGGTGTCGTTAGACGCGTCTCGGCGAGCCCTAGCGAACTATGCAGAAACTAGATTTTTAGCCGAAGAAAAATTTTGGGTTTTCGAAGAAAAACCTGTTTTTTGGTCGAAAAATGAAAATTTTGAAAGAGAACCTAAATTCGGGTTCGCGAAAACGCTCGCCAGAATATAGGTTCAGATGATATATATATGTTGCCAAAAAATTAAGTCCAAATAATGAATAGATTTAGAGATAAAAAATATTTAAATTTCGAATTTTGATGAAAATTTCACAAGTTCCAGGGAAGAAAATCAATGTCGCGAAAAATGAATTTTCGCCGTACGGATAATAGGTACTAGCCTATTTAACGTCAATTATGCTGAAAACCGTGTCAAAATCGGTCTCCAGGAGACAAAGTTATTAAAATGTTCGTGCGGTGCACTCGCGCTAAGGTAGATTTTCTAAGCAAATCAGTTTGTATTGAAAATCGTTCCCCGTCAATCTTACAATTTTTTGTGTGAGCTAGACTCGCGTGCGAGGTGTCGTTAGACGCGTCTCGGCGAGCCCTAGCGAACTATGCAGAAACTAGATTTTTTGCCGAAGAAAAATTTTGGGTTTTCGAAGAAAAACCTGTTTTTTGGTCGAAAAATGAAAATTTTGAAAGAGAACCTAAATTCGGGTTCGCGAAAACGCTCGCCAGAATATAGGTTCAGATGATATTATATATATGTTGCCAAAAAATTAAGTCCAAATAATGAATAGATTTAGAGATAAAAAATATTTAAATTTCGATTTTTGATGAAAATTTCACAAGTTCCAGGGAAGAAAATCAATGTCGCGAAAAATGAATTTTCGCCGTACGGATAATAGGTACTAGCCTATTTAACGTCAATTATGCTGAAAACCGTGTCAAAATCGGTCTCCAGGAGACAAAGTTATTGGGTTAGGTTAGGTTAGGTTAGGTTAGGTTAGGTTAGGTTAGGTTAGGTTTTTTTTTTTTTTTTTTTTTTTTTTGTACATATTTTACCGCAGACATGATGGTCTGCGCCATTTTTTACATTATTATTTGTTTATCGCTTTTTTGAATTGGCATCTCTGTCGTGCCCTCATCTTGACAACTTACTTAAAACTAAGCTTAATACTACGCGAGTCCACCTCAGACTCATTCATTTTTTTTTTTTTTTTTTGTTTTTTCTTTTTTTTTTATCCTTTTTTTTTTCATTTAACATACTATTTTTTTTTTTTTTTTTTTTTTCTTTTTTTTTTTTTCTTTTTTTTTTTCACTTATTGCTATGTATAAATTGTATGTATATCTATGTATAATTATTGGAATAATCCAACAATTTAATTTATAACATTATATCATTATATTAGCATTATATTTAATTGTTAACCAATCATATCAATATTAAAAAATATTGATATGATTGCTTAACAATTCATCTTCACTATACTTATAGTGAAATACACTTGTAATCACACTTATCTTGTACCTAAATACTTGATTACACTATAATTCAGGTTGGATTTAGGGTTGGTGGGTAGAGATTGGCTACCGGGTTTATCTGCCGCCCAGAGTCTTCACTAACTTTTTCGAAGAACTTTTGTATATTTTATGCTTTTATGTATTTATATCTATATTTTTTAAATTTTCTTTGTTCCTATGCTTAACATATTATATAAATCTATATAAATTGAAAGCATAGTTTAAGTCTCTTTGTTATTTTTAATGATTCTTTGCGCTATATTTATACAATAATCTAATATTTTTCTTCGGGTTTTACTTGCTTTTATCAATTCACCAAAGTTATTTAAATTCAGTATAGTCTCTATTTCTTGTTCCAAATCTCTCCTCTCACTCTCGAATGCAGGACACTGGAAGATGATGTGCGGGACCGACTCCACCGCGTCCGGCTCGCAGATGCACGATGGGCTCTCTTTACGCTTAAACCGATGCAGGTATTCGGAGAACCCACCGTGCCCCGTCATAATTTGAGTCACTATGCCAGTTGGTTTGATCTTCGTGACTATTTTGTAGGCGTCTATTGCGTCCGGGAGAAAAATTTTTGTGACCGAAGCAGTCTCGCCTTCCCTGTATCTCCGGTTCCACTCGTCAAGCGACTCCTTACGGATCTGCCGCTTGACGAAAGAAACCGGGCAGCGGTCATAATCTGGCTTCTTTTTTAAATTTAAAGCAGCCTCTTTTGCCAGGTGGTCTGCGCGTTCATTACCCTCCAGTCCAGCGTGTGCCTTTATCCAAAACAAGGATATATCTTTGTTCTGGGATAAGGCCACGTTGAGGTTCGCTCTTGCCTCCACTGCTAGGGCATGGAGAGAACCCTGGTTCGTGACTGTTTCTAAAGCAGCCCTTGAGTCACTATAGATACCGAAGGTTCCCTCCCTGCGCCGCAGTATTTGCCGTGTGGCTACACATACGGCCAGGAGTTCTGCCTGGTAGACAGTACAGCACGTCGACAAACTAAGCTTTACGGACTTGATCTCCGCATGCCTGTCCCACAGGGACAGAGCAGCTCCAACCCTGCCCGCAATTCTGCTACCGTCGGTGAAAAACCTGATTTCTTGGCTGTTGTGGGTCTCCACATGTGACTGGTCTACCAAGCTAACGAACCCCATGGCCGTATGTTTTGCCGGGTGCGGAGTCTCTGCAAACGCCACCATCCGCTCCACCTCCCCTCCCGCCAGCGATGGCCGGGGTACTCCCCTCTTTGCCTCGTACAGTGCGGCTGCTTCCTGAATTCGGAGGTCGAGTGGGAGTATCCCCGCCAGCACAAGCGAGGCGTTAAGAGAAACAGTGCGATATGCTCTACAGAGCTTTTGAGCGAACCCCCGCTGGACTGAATTCAGTAGTTTCTGCACTCCAACCTTTTTAGTCGCTGGCGCCCATGCACTCGCCGCATACAATATTACAGGTTCGACCGCCGCGGTGTATATGCTTCGGATCACCTCCGGTTGTAGACCCCAGCTCACCTTGGCTGCTCTAGAGAGCTGCTTATAAAAAGCAATTGCCTTTTTGCATACATTTGCAGCGTGTGTGTTAAAAGTGAGCTTGTTGTCCACAGTGAGCCCCAGTATTTTTATTTCTTTGGACATGCCAATGTCGACCCCGCCCATGCTCAGGAGTGGGACATCATACTTAAGCTTTCTAGTTACAACCATTGCACATGTTTTGTGTGGTGCAAATTTCAGCTTGTTTCTGATGCCCCACTTCCGAACATGCTCAAGGGCGGCATTGGCCTGTCTTTGGACCTCTAAAGCTGTGTGGCCGTCGATGATCAACACCACGTCGTCGGCGAATGCCTGACAGTAAACTCCGCGTTCGTCCAGTTCCTTCAGGAGTGGGTCCAGCACAAGGTTCCACAGGATCGGACCACCAATCGACCCCTGTACACAGCCCTTGTTTGTAAGTCTCTGGCACTCTGCCCCGGCATACCTGACCCGGACACTTCTGTTTTTGAGGTAGCTGTCCAGCATACGTCTGATGTTCACTGGGCACTTTTCCTCAGCCAGTCTGGCCTTGATAGCCGGCCACCATGCGCTATCAAAGGCTCCCTCTATATCAAGTGAGACAACAGTGATCAGCTTCTTTTGGTCCAGCTTTGTTTTGATGTGTTGTATCATGGTATAGAGGGAGTCCTCGGTGCTCCTTTGAGGCATGAAGCCAAACTGACGAGTACTAAAACGCGGGATCAGATGCCACTTTAGACGAGCTACCATCATTTTTTCTAAGATTTTGCCCAGGACCGGTAGAAGGCCAATCGGCCTATAGGACTTTGGAGCTGTGTAAGAGTCTTTTCCTGGCTTCCGGAGTATCACCACTGTGGCCACCTTCCAAGTCCCCGGGAAATGACCCAACTCGAGGCACTTGTTGGCCAGCGCAAGGAAAACCCCCGGGTCCCGGGATATGGCTTGGGCACATATATCTGCTGTGAGACCATCCGATCCCGGAGCCTTCTTAGGGTTGAAACTTTCCACCGCGGATTTCAGCTCCAGAGGCGTAAACGGCGGGTCATGTTGTTCATCATGCGCCCACTCGTTTACACGACTGGCAGCTTCTCGTATCCGGCGGTGGTCGTCGGTTTCTCCTTCTTCGAGGTCTTCCGGGTAGAAGGTCTCAGCCAGTAACAATGCCGAGTCCCGGGGATCCAGTGACACTCCATCCTTCACCAGCGGCAGATCTTCATGCCTTTTTGTTGTCCGTCCAATGACCCTATATATACTTTCCCACACTCCCTCTCGATTTTGCTTACCGCAAAATTCCTTCCAACTGGAGACTTGTGCTTTCCTGGCTTGGGACTCATACGCTTCTTTGACTTGCAGGTACTCTTCGACGACCCTCTTCCTCCGGACCGGTGCAGCGCAACGAATGCGTCGTCTTCTGGTGTTGACTTCTTTTTTCTTGGCTGCGAGCTCGGTGGACGGTTAGGTTAGGTTAGGTTTTTTTTTTTTTTTTTTTTTTTTTTTTTTTTTTTTTTTTTTTTTTGTGGCAGGAGTGGGAAATCCATCATGGACACCCAGACTGCCCCACAATGAAGGCAGTCTGGGTAGTGCCGGACTCTTACCGGCTAAAAACCACTCCTGCCATGCGAAGGGCCCCTGCCATCAAGTTACGCAGGGTCCTTGTTTAGGGATATAGGTTTTAGATGCGATATTGTTGTTTGATAAAATTTTAGAATAAATAATAAATAAATAATTTAAGATTTTAATTAGCCAAATTTTTTAAAATGAATGATGAATTATGATTCACTTGTTCCGCTTATTCACTGACTTCACAATTCTGACAACATACTCTATGAAGTCCTTTTGGTTGTTTCGGTGTCCTATCAGAACACAGAGATTCTCTTTCTCAATCGGCATTTCGACTTTCATTTGTAGGTTGTACCTGTGGGAGGAATATACAGGGCATTCCGTCAGGAGATGAAGGACTGTCTCCTGCTTGTCGGGGTCGCAGGCGCACGCTGGGTTGTCCTTGCATTTGAAACGAGTCAGATACTCGGAGAACCCACCGTGCCCCGTTAGGGCCTGGGTCAGCTCCCCGGTCACCCTTATCTTGCGCACCGTCCTGTACGCCGCGATCGCGCACGGGAAGAATAATTTCGTTGTGGCCGCCGTTTCCCCAGTACGATACCGCCGGTTCCATTCGCTGAGGGTATCCATTCGGATCATACGCTTAACGAATGAAACCGGGCATTTATCGTAGTGGGGGCTCCGCTTGGACCTTAAGGCAGCCTCCTTAGCAAGCGAGTCGGCTCTCTCGTTACCCTCCAGCCCCGCGTGAGCTTTGACCCAGAACAAGGAGACGCTCTTGTTCTGGGTATTGCTGCGGCGGATGGCGTCCCTCGTTTCCACTGCGAGGGCGTGGAGGGCTTCGGGGTTCACGACTGCTTGGAGAGCTGCCATGGAGTCGCTGTAGATAGCGAACGCCGTCTCGGTCCTTCTGAGGACTTCTTTCGCGGCTTCACAGAGGGCGAGGAGCTCAGCCTGGTAGACGGTACTATAAGACGGCAGCACAAGCTTTAGGGCTCTGACCTCGGTCTGGTCAGTCCACACGGACAGTGCGGCCCCGACCTTGCCCTCAATTTTGCTGCCGTCTGTAAAATCCTCACCGCGTAGTCGCGGTGGTTATTATATTGTTCCTCGTCTACCAGGCGTTGCAGTTCAATGGCCCTCTGTTCAGCCGGATGTGGCATATCCAGTGCCGATGCCACTCGCTCGATCTCCCTGTCCCCCAGCGCTGGATGGGGCAACCCCCTTTTGGCCTCATATAGTGAGGCCGCCTCACGAATTCGGAGGTCGAGAGGGAGCACCCCAGGGTTAGGTTAGGTTAGGTTAGGTTAGGTTAGGTTAGGTTAGGTTTTTTTTTTTTTTTTTTTTTTTTTAAAGTGGCAGGAGTGGGAAATCCATCATGGACACCCAGACGACCCCACAATGGAGGCAGTCTGGGTAGTGCCGGACTCCTACCGGCTAAAAACCACTCCTGCCATGCGAAAGGCCCCCTGCCGTCAAGTTTCGCAGGGATTTGTTATGGGCTGTATATTTATTTATTTCTTGTTAGATTTCAAATAGCCATGAGAATAATAATAAATAATTGAATATAATAATAGGATCATTTTGTCATTTTGTACATTTTAAAATTTTTGTATTGTTATCATTATAATTAATTCATAAATACTCGATATTTGTTATAAATAATTTAAAATAATTTATAGTAAAATTTTGTTTTTATTACTAATGTAGTATGAATGTCAGCTATTTATTCCGTCTATTGACGGACCTTACGATTAAGGTAACAAGTTCTGTGAAGTTCTTTCTGGTTTTCCGATCTTCTATAAGTGTACTCAGGTTTTCCTTTTTTATTTCCATGTCGGTCATCATCTCTACATCGTGCCTGTGGGAGGCATACACCGGGCAATCCGTGAGGAGGTGGAGGATTGTCTCCTGTTGGTCCGGGTCGCAGGCGCATGCCGGGTTCTCCTTACACTTGAAGCGCGTCAGGTATTCGGAGAACCCGCCGTGTCCTGTTAATGCTTGGGTCAGCTCTTTGGTGATCTCCATCTTCCGCACCGTCCTGTACGCAGCGATCGCGCAAGGGAAGAACATCTTGGTCGTGGCCGCCGTTTCTCCAGTACAATACCTCCGGTTCCATTCGTCCAGCGTTCCCATGCGGATCATGCGCTTGACGAATGAAACCGGACATTTGTCGTAGTCGGGTTTCCGCTTCGACTTCAGGGCAGCCTCCTTTGCGAGCAAGTCGGCTCTCTCGTTACCCTCCAGCCCCGCGTGAGCTTTGACCCAGAACAAGGAGACGCTCTTGTTCTGGGCGTTGCTGCGGCGGATGGCGTCCCTTGCTTCCACTGCAAGGGCGTGGAGGGCTTCGGGGTTCACGACTGCTTGGAGAGCTGCCATGGAGTCGCTATAGATAGCGAACGCCGTCTCGGTCCTTCGGAGGGCTTCCTTCGCGGCTTTGCAGAGGGCGAGGAGCTCTGCCTGGTAGACGGTACTATAAGACGGCAGAGCAAGCTTGAGGGCCTTCGTCTCCGCGTCGCCAGTCCATACCGACAGTGCGGCACCGACTTTGCCCTCAATCTTGCTGCCGTCTGTGAAAATACGCACCGCATAATTGCGGTGCTCATTGTACTGTTCCTCGTCTACCAGGCGTCGCAGTGCAATAGCTCTCTGCTCAGCCGGATGTGGCATCTGCAGTGCCGATACCACTCGCTCAATCTCCCGATCTCCTAGCGCTGGATGGGGTACCCCTCTCTTGGCCTCGTAGAGCGAGGCTGCCTCCTGAATTCGGAGATCAAGAGGGAGTATCCCAGCCAGCACCAGTGCTGAGTTTAGGGAGACCGTGCGGTAGGCCCGGCACAGCTTTTGCGCGAAGCTCCTCTGGACGGCGTTCAGCTTCTTTTGCACCCCGACTTTCTTTGCGGCCGGCGACCACGCACTCGCTGCGTACAAAATGATGGGCTCCACTGCAGCCGTATATATGCAGCGGATGACCTCTGGATGGAGACCCCAACTGACCCTCGCAGCCCGCGACAGCTGCTTATATATGCCGATGGCTCGGGAACAGACGTTTGCGACGTGGGTGTTAAATGTCAACTTGTGGTCGATGGTGAGACCGAGCAGCTTGATTTCGTCCGACATGCCAATGTCTACCCCGCCCATCCTGAGACGCGGGGTGTCGTGCTTCAGTTTGCGCGTGACCAGCATTGCTTTCGTCTTATGTGGCGCAAACCGAAGCTTATTCGTAGCACCCCACGCTCGCACGTACTCGAGGGCGACATTGGCATCCCGTTGGACTTCAAGTGCAGTCTCTCCATCGAACACAAGGACAATATCGTCCGCAAACGCCTGGCAATAGACCCCTATCGACTCTAGACCCTTCAGCAGAGGATCCAGCACAAGGTTCCAAAATATGGGACCACCGATAGACCCCTGGACGCATCCCTTCTCGGTCCTGGATTCATGCTCCACTCCCGCGTACCTGACCTTCACGGTTAGGTTAGGTTAGGTTAGGTTTTTTTTTTTTTTTTTTTTGGCAGGAGTGGGAAATCCTCATGGACACCCAGACTGCCCCACTCTTGAGGCAGTCTGGGTAGTGCCGGACTCTTACCGGCTAAAACCACACTCCTGCCACCCGTATTGTCCTCTGACATTATCAAAGCACTTTTCAAGCCAAATTTTTAATTTTTTTTCATAACGCATAAAATTTATAGCGTGTCTAAGAGACGAACATCAGATGTATGACAAGCATACTTGCGTACATAGCAAACCACCACATATTAGAAAGCATTTTTTTTTTTTTTTTTTTTTTTTTTTTTTTTTCTCCCTAACAATTAAGATACTTAAAATATATATTATAAATATTTATAAATAAGTATCCTATTTACTTAAACTAACTTATTCCTATTAACAACTAATGATGCTACTTTGCTACAATAATCTAAGAACTCTTTTCTTTTGTTGCTTAATATTAGCTGTGGTAGATTTGCGGCCACCAACCTTGTATCTAGGTTCTGTTCTGCCTCGTACCGCATTCTGGCGGTGATTGGGCATTCCAACAGGATGTGCAGAACCGTTTCGTCCGTTTCGGGATCGCAGACGCACGATGCGTTCTCTTTACACTTGAAGCGTTTCAAGTATGAAGAGAACCCACCGTGCCCCGTCAGAATCTGGGTAGTAAGTCTTGTGGGCTCTAATTTCCTTATTGCACTGTACGCCGCAATTGCGTCGGGGAAGAAAATCTTTGTACCGGAGGCGGTTTCCCCGGACTTATATCTCTCGTTCCATTCGTCAAGCGACCTCATACGGATCTGCCGCTTGACGAATGAAACGGGGCACAAATCGTAGTCCGGCCTCTTCTTCGACCCCAGGGCGGCTTCTTTGGCGAGTTGGTCGGCTCGCTCGTTTCCCTCCAATCCTGCGTGGGCTTTGATCCAGTATAAGGACACCCTCTTGTTCTGTAGCTTACAGCGACGTAGGATGTCTCTGGTTTCCACCGCCAGGGGATGGGGGGAGCTTACATTTACGACCGACTGGAGAGCCGCCATGGAGTCGCTGAAGATGCCAAAACTCTCTTCCCCACGCTTTAACGCTTCCCCAGACGCTCTTTGCAGGGCCAGCAGCTCAGCCTGATAGACGGTACAGTAAGACGGCAAAGCAAGCTTGAGGGCCTTTAATTCGGTGGCTCCATTCCACAAGGATAGTGCCGCCCCGACTCTGCCCTCAATCTTGCTGCCGTCTGTGAAAATGCGCACATCAAAGTTGCTGTGGCTTTTATATTGATCCTCGTCCATCAGGCTGCCGAAGTCCAGATTGATCTGCTCTGCAGGGTGTGGGGCCTCAATTGCTGGAGCCATCCGCTCGACCTCTCTGTCTCCTACGGGCTGGAGCACCCCCCTCTTGGCCTCGTACAGCGCAGCCGCCTCACGGATGCGGATGTCAAGTGGGAGTATTCCAGCCAGCACGAGAGCCGAGTTAAGGGAGACCGTGCGGTAAGCTCGACACAACTTCTGCGCGAAACCCCTCTGGGCAACGTTTAGCTGCTTTTGGATCCCTAATTTGTTGGCGGCTGGTGCCCATGCGCTCGCGGCGTACAGGAGCGTAGGCTCAACTGCTGCGGTATAAATAGTGCGGATCACTTCTGGTTGCAAACCCCAGCTAACCCGGGCTGCCCTTGCTAGTTGTTTGTATATAGCTATCGCCTTTTTACAGGCGATAGCTATGTGTTTGTTGAAGGTGAGCTTCGAGTCCACCGTGAGGCCCAATATCCTGATATCTTGGGACATTCCAATGTCGATCCCACCCATGCTCAGACGTGGCGTGTCATATTTTAGCCTCCGCGTTATCACCATCGCACTTGTTTTGTGCGGCGCGAATTTCAGCTTGTTTCTGACACCCCACGCCCGAACATGTTCGAGGGCGGCATTGGCAAGTCCCTCTATTTCTACTGCCGTTTCGCCGTGAAAGACCATAACAACATCGTCAGCGAATGCCTGGCAGTAGATAACCCTATCCTCCAACTCCTTTAAGAGCGGATCAAGGACCAGATTCCAAAATATTGGTCCCCCGATGGACCCCTGGACACACCCTTTACTGGTCGACCTTCTGCACTCTTCCCCAGCGTATCTCACGTTTACCGTCCTGTCACTGAGATAACTGGTGACTACTCGTCTCAAATTAACAGGGCACTTTTCCTCAGCCAATCGCACTTTAATGGCGGGCCACCATGCACCGTCGAAAGCTCCCTCTATATCCAGTGACACAAGCGTGACGATTTTCTTCTGTGTCAGCTTTCCACGTATATACTGTACTAGGGTATAGAGGGAGTCTTCCGTGCTTTTTTGGGGCATAAAGCCGTATTGGCGAGTACTTATCCTGGGGAGCAAGTAGAATCTGAGACGAGCGACCAGCATCTTCTCGTACACCTTTCCAAGGACAGGCAAGAGCCCAATCGGCCTGTAGGATTTTGGTAAGGTGTACGAGTCTTTGCCTGGCTTCCTGAGCACAACCACTGTTGCTTCTTTCCAGGCCTTCGGAAAGTGGTGGTGTGCCAGGCATTTATTTAGTAGTGCCAGGAAAAACCCGGGGTCACAACGCACCGCTTGAGTGCAGATATCGGCAGTGAGGCCGTCCGCTCCCGGGGCCTTTTTGGGGTTGAACGACCCCATGGACCTGTCTAGCTCACTTTGGGTAAACGGTGGGTCATACTGTTCATCATGGCTCCACTCGTTTACCATTTCTGCCCGTTGTCGAGTTTGGCGATGGTCCATGCTGTCATCTTCCTCTCGGTCCTCGGGGTAAAACGTTTCGGCTAGCAGCCTCACCGAGCCCTTCGCGTCCAGTATCTCCCCTCCCTTTTGCAACGGCAGATCTTCCTCTCTTTTAGTAACCCTTCCTATAACCCTATAAATACTCTCCCAGACTCCTTCCTTCGTCTGCTTTCCACAAAACTTCTTCCAGCTATCCTCCATGGCTTTCTTTACAGCGTTTTGATATTTCTCCTTCTCTTCCAGGTACAGTCGGACCACCATCTCTCTCCGGACCGGCGCTGCGTTCCTGATTCTACGTTTCCTAGTGGCAACCAGCTTCTTCATCGCCGCGAGTTCTTCGGACCACCACGGCATGGTAAGTATATCTTTGCTTTTTATTAATGGTATTGTATTTGAGCACGTTTCAGTTATGGCTTGTGTAAATTCATTAATTTTTTGGTCTATTTCTTCTATACTGTTAATATTTGCGATTTCCGTAACTGTCAATTTTTTATTCAGCATAATTTCGGACAGTTTCTCATGAAACTGTCCCCAATTAGCCTTTTTTGTATTAAATTTCCTAGTAGTGCGCTCAATGTTTATGCCTTTAGATTTAATTAGATGAATGCCAAAAACAATACCATTGTGGTCCGAACTTGTGAGACTCTCTTCGACCCGCCAGCCGTCCACCAGGTCCAGCACGTCAGCCGAACATGCCGTCACGTCCACGTGGCTGCTGTACCTTACGCCTCCTCTCACTGTATCGAAGGTTGGGATGTCACCGGTATTCAGGATCTGCAATCCTAACTCCCCCAGCACCCCACATAATTGCTCACCTCTCAAGTCCTCGTTGGTGCTACCCCACCAAGTACTCTTCGCGTTCGCGTCTCCTCCAAAAACCAACCTGGAAGAGCCTATTTCCCACTCAATCCGCTTAAAATGCTCCAGATATGGCTCCATGGGTTTATCGGGTTCAAAGTAGAAGGACACCAGCGTGATCGTCCAGGCTCTGGTTCGGACTCCCACCACAACGATGTTGTTTGTGGTGAGTTGCGGGTACTGCAAGATGTCCAATTCTTGATTAAAGACTGCTATTGCGGCTTTCACAGTCCCTTCTCCTACAGAGCTCTGGAAGACCCTTACGCCCCGGTAGTCCTTCATTCTTCTCACTCCACCCACATAGGGCTCCTGGAGCAGTGCCAAGGCAAGATTGCGCTTGTCAGCTTCTAGGAGCAGCTCATTCGTTGCTAACTGACATCGTTGCAGGTTGGCCTGGGTTATTTTGTACTGGTGGGTCTCAGGTGCAACTTTAGCAATATGCTACTGAGGCTCGAGCCAGCGCGTCCCATTTCCTCCTCACTGGGCATTCTCTACTAAAAGCATTGTGCTCAGTGTTCCCCATCTTAGCTCTGATGCAGTTCACGCACGCCGCTGCTTCGCCGATCTGCCTATCTGGGCAGTCTGCTCTGAAATGCAGACCACCACAGTGACTACATAAATCGGCTGCCTCTTTGCAAAAGCGTTTGCCATGACCATATCCCAAGCAACGGGTACACTGCACCAGAGGCGTCTGATCTTCGACGCATACGCTCTGGAGGTCAATTCGAAGTTTGCCCCCTTCGGTGGCCCTCCTCCAGATTTTTGGGGACACACTAAGCACAATGTGATTCAGATGGGGGTTACGGGTTCTTCTTCGATATTTTATTACTGTCCGTAGGTCCTCGCCCTCAAGGCCGTCAAAAAGTTCCCGGTTCTGATTCCTTAGAGCTTTAAGGACGTCTTCGTCGCTGTGAACCAGCAGCACGTCCCGCAGAATCAGAAGCGGGTCCCTGTTAGTGACTTCCTCAACGACGAAGCCCTCCCCAACTGCCTCTAATCGCTTCTTTATTTTACTTCTTTCCTCCTTAGTGCGACATCCCATAATCACCTTTCTGTCCTTTGCTTTGCGCACCCTCTCCACCTGCACCCAACCCTCCTTCGCATCAACTGCCTTTCTCACTCTTTCAAGGACCTCATCACCTGTTTCCGTATTCTTCGTTGAGGAGATAACTACGGAGTGCAGCGCTGCTCGCTCCAGACAGTGACCTTCGGTTTGGCTCCTATGTGCAGCAACCACAGACGCGTACGTTTTCTCCTCAACGAGTTCCCTTTGCACCAAGGCATCTTTTAAAGTCTCCATTTTATTTATATTTTCTTTTAATAAATTACAATTTTGTTCGAGGCGTTTTAAAAGTTCCTCATTGCTGTCAGTAAGCTTCAACGAGGAATCTCCGGCGATAAGGTTCAAGGTGGGCAAATCAGTCTGATCAGCAGTTGAAGCAGTCGAAGAAGCAACCGATACCTTTGCCTTCTCCGACTCTTTCACTATTTCATAGAGTCGGGTGATTGCCCCAAGCACCTCTGTCTTTATTTCTGTCTTCAAGTTGCGAGAGTTGCCCAAATGCAGCTTAGCTTTACTCAGGCAAGCTCTCGCTTCCACTGTGAGGCTAGGATACTTGGGGGATGGATCTGTCTTTTTGGCAGTATCCACGGAGGCCCGACGCGACCCCACCGAACCGGGGAGTTTTTGCGTATTTGGCGAAGTAACATTGGCCGTTGAGCTGGAAGGAGATTTAGCCTTAGGTTCTGCTCTTCCAGCTTCCCATTCTCCAATGCTTCGCCTTACGCTCTGAAGTGATGTCCCCGCCCTCTCTGCAGAACGCGGCGAGTCCCCGGAACCCTGCGAGCATGCATCGCGCTTTGCAGGTGTGCGAAACATGCTAGGTGTGGAGAGATACTAAAACAGACTGTCAGAGAACAATAGACTGTGCACGCTGAATCCCTGTAAAGGGGGGATCAGCGAAATAAAAGTGTATAAAGAAGTGCAATAAAGTACTTCTGTCACGAGTCTGATAAAATAACTTAGTTTAAAAGGTCAATATTCGTGTACCAATAGGCCCTAAGTGCGTCAGATTTAATTGATACCGTTCCAGGAATCAAATTGTTTCATAAAACGAAATGAAGTATTTTTGAAAATTTTGTCAATTGCGTTGTGTACTCCTTTCCTATATATAAAGGGCGGGTGGGCGGGCAATTTTTTATGTTAGCTAGACTCGCGTGCGAGGTGTCGTTAGACGCGTCTCGGCGAGCCCTAGCGAACTATACAGAAACTAGATTTTTTGCCGAAGAAAATTTTGGTTTTTCAAAGAAAAACGTGTTTTTTAGCCGAAAAATGAAAATTTTGAAAGAGAACCTATATCCAGGTTCGCGAAAATGCTCGCCAGAATATAGGCCTAGTTGATGTAAGTGTATTGCCGAAAAAAGAAAATAAAAGTAATTAATAGATTTCGAGATAAAAAATTTTGAAATTTGGAATTCGATGAAAATTTCACAAGTTCAGGGAACGGAAAATCCTGTCGCGTAAAATGGATTTTTATGATATGGATAATAGGTACTAGCCTATTGAACGTCAAATACGCAAAAAACCGTGTCAAAATAACTCTCCAGGAGACAAAGTTATGTGGTTAGGTTTTTTTTTTTTTTTTTTTTTTTTTTTTTTTTTTTTTTTTTTTTTTTTTTTTGGTGGCAGGAGTGGGAAATCCTTCATGGACACCCAGACTACCCCACAGTGGAGGCAGTCTGGGTAGTGCCGGACTCCTACCGGCTAAAAACCACTCCTGCCATGCTGAGAAAGGCCCCCTGCCGTCAAGTTTCGCAGGGGCTATTCATGGGCCGTACATTGTATTGTTCTTCTAGAATTGATTTTAATTTCGACTAAGTAATAGTATATATGTATATATTTTAATAAGTTATATTTCCATTTTTGTAAAAATTCATCATTATTTGTGATTTATCTATAATTTCCATTTGACAATATATTTAGAATCGGTTAAAACAAGTAAAATCTCTTAATAAATAATTCTTTAAAATAATAATTGCAGGTAAAAGTCTGTAAATAATAATTTAAATAATAATTAAATGTTAAAATTTACAATAAATAATTTAAATATAATATAAAATAATAATTATTCATAAATGTTAAAATTCTGGGTTTTGTTTGCAATAATATTTATGGTCGGCTTATGAGGTCACATTAGTTTTGTTTCTTTTATTGACTGAAATTACAATCCTGGTGACGTAATCTGTGAATTCAGCTCTATATTTTTTATTACTAATAAAGGCCCTGAGATTTTGTTCGGTCATATTTTCTCCAATCCTGATTTCAATATCGTGTCTATGGGAGGCATACACCGGGCAATCCGTGAGGAGGTGGAGGATTGTCTCCTGCTGTTCCGGGTCGCAGGCGCACGCCGGGTTCTCCTTACACTTGAAGCGAGTAAGGTATTCGGAGAACCCGCCGTGGCCTGTTAGGGCTTGAGTCAGCTCCTTGGTGATCTCCATCTTTCGCACCGTCCTGTACGCAGCGATCGCGCAAGGGAAGAACATCTTGGTCGTGGCCGCCGTTTCTCCAGTACAATACCTCCGGTTCCATTCGTCCAGCGTTCCCATACGGATCATGCGCTTGACGAATGAAACCGGACATTTGTCGTAGTCGGGTTGCCGCTTCGACTTCAGGGCAGCCTCCTTTGCGAGCAAGTCGGCTCTCTCATTACCCTCCAGCCCCGCGTGAGCTTTGACCCAGAACAAGGAGACGCTCTTGTTCTGGGCGTTGCTGTGGCGGATGGCGTCCCTTGCTTCCACTGCAAGGGCGTGGAGGGCTTCGGGGTTCACGACTGCTTGGAGAGCTGCCATGGAGTCGCTATAGATAGCGAACGCCGTCTCGGTCCTTCGGAGGGCTTCCTTCGCGGCTTTGCAGAGGGCGAGGAGCTCTGCCTGGTAGACGGTACTATAAGACGGCAGAGCAAGCTTGAGGGCCTTCGTCTCCGCGTCGCCAGTCCATACCGACAGTGCGGCACCGACTTTACCCTCAATCTTGCTGCCGTCTGTGAAAATACGCACCGCATAATTGCGGTGCTCATTGTACTGTTCCTCGTCTACCAGGCGTCGCAGTGCAATAGCTCTCTGCTCAGCCGGATGTGGCATCTGCAGTGCCGATACCACTTGCTCGATCTCCCGATCTCCTAGCGCTGGATGGGGTACCCCTCTCTTGGCCTCGTAGAGCGAGGCTGCCTCCTGAATTCGGAGATCAAGAGGGAGTATCCCAGCCAGCACCAGTGCTGAGTTTAGGGAGACCGTGCGGTAGGCTCGGCACAGCTTTTGCGCGAAGCTCCTCTGGACGGCGCTCAGCTTCTTTTGCACCCCGACTTTCTTTGCGGCCGGCGACCACGCGCTCGCTGCGTACAAGATGATAGGCTCCACTGCAGCCGTATAGATGCAGCGGATTACCTCTGGATGGAGACCCCAACTGACCCTAGCAGCCCGCGACAGCTGCTTGTAAATGCCGATGGCTCGGGAACAGACGTTTGCGACGTGGGTGTTAAATGTCAACTTGTGGTCGATGGTGAGACCGAGCAGCTTGATTTCGTCCGACATGCCAATGTCTACCCCGCCCATCCTGAGACATGGGGTGTCATGCTTCAGTTTGCGCGTGACCAGCATTGCTTTGGTCTTATGCGGCGCAAACCGAAGCTTATTCGTGACACCCCACGCTCGCACGTACTCAAGGGCGACATTGGCATCCCGTTGGACCTCAAGTGCAGTCTCTCCATCGAACACAAGGACAATATCGTCCGCAAACGCCTGGCAATAGACCCCTATCGAATACAGACCCCTCAGCAGAGGATCCAGCAGAACGTTCCACACTATGGGACCACCGATGGACCCCTGGACGCATCCCTTCTCGGTCCTGGATTCGCACTCCACTCCCGCGTACCTGACTTTCACCACCCTCTCGGACAAGTAGCTGTCCATGACCCGTCTCAAGTTCACAGGACACTTTTCCTCAGCCAGACGGACCCGTATAGCCGGCCACCAGGCGCTATCGAAGGCTCCCTCTATATCCAAGGACACAATCGTGACAAGTCTTTTTGCATTAAGTTTGCCACGAATGCGTCCCATCAGAGTATAGAGGGAGTCCTCGGTGCTTCGCTGGGGCATGAAGCCGTACTGGCGAGTACTCATCCTGGGTAGAAGATGAAACTTGAGTCGGGCCACGAACATCTTTTCAAATATCTTGCCGAGAACAGGCAAGAGCCCAATCGGCCTGTATGACTTCGGGGTGGTGTAGTCGTCTTTCGCGGGCTTGCGGAGCACGACGACGGTTGCCTCTTTCCAGGACCGTGGAAAGTATCCATGCGCCAGGCACTTGTTTACCAAGCGCAGAACTAAGTCTGGGTCTTGACGGATCGTGTGGCCCCATATGTCCGCCGTCAGACCGTCGGAACCGGGGGCTTTTTTGGGGTTGAACGAGGAGACAGCTCGCTCCAGCTCGTCGAGTGTGAAGGGGGGGTCCAAAGGTTCAACTTCGTTCCCCCCGTTCACCTCTTCGGCTTTTTGCCTCACCCTTCTGTGCTCCTCGTTATCCCCCTCCGAACGGTCTTCTGGGTAAAACGTCTCTGCCAGATACCTCGCAGAAGCCTCTGGGTTCAGAGTCTTGCCGTCCCTAACCATCGGCAAATCCTCCTCTCTTTTCTCCGTCCTACGGATCACCCGGTATATGCCCTCCCACAGGCCTTCCCTATCTTGCTTTGCGCAGAACCCCTTCCAGCTCTCGATCTTTGCTTGGACTACTGCTTGTTCGTTATGTGGTTAGGTTAGGTTAGGTTAGGTTAGGTTAGGTTTTTTTTTTTTTTTTTTTTTTTTTATAGGTGGCAGGAGTGGGAAATCCATCATGGACACCCAAACTGCCCATAAAGGCAGTCTGGGTAGTGCCGGACTCCTACCGGCTAAAACCACACTCCTGCCATGCGAGGGATCCCCTGCTACTCAGGTAATGCAGGGATCTTAGTAGGCTGTAAGTCTTTGTTATCAATGTAATCGTTTTGTTAGAAAGCTATTTGTAAAATAAAATAAATAAAATCTTCGCATAAAATTCGTCATTTTTTAAAATTCGTCAGTTTTAAAAAGCTATATGTGAAAAACGTATAAATAAAATAAATAATAAAAATCTTCAAATAAAATTCGTCATGATTAAAATTCAAATATTAAGTTGCATTGATAAAAGAGTTTCAATATATAATTTTAATTAAAATATTTGACAATGAATAAATAAGGTACTTTGGTAGTCAGTTACGTTTTGTTCTTTTTATTGACTGCCTCGACTATTTTGATAGTGAACTCTATAAATGCTTTTCTTTGCTTTCTGTTACTAACGATCTGGTATAGATTTTCTTTTGAGATCTGGGTCCCAATCTTTGTTTCAAGGTTGTATTTATGGAAGGCATATATAGGGCAATCCGTTAGGAGGTGGAGGATTGTCTCCTGTGTGTCCGGGTCACAGGCACACGACGGGTTCTCCTTACACTTGAAGCGAGTAAGGTATTCGGAGAACCCGCCGTGTCCCGTCAGGGCTTGGGTCAGCTCTTTGGTCATCTCCATCCTTCGTACCGTCCTGTACGCAGCGATTGCACAAGGGAAGAACATCTTGGTCGTGGCCGCCGTTTCACCTCCACAATATCTCCGGTTCCATTCGCCCAACGTCTCCAATCGGATCATACGCTTGACGAATGAAACCGGACATTTGTCGTAGTCGGGTTGCCGCTTCGACCTCAGGGCAGCCTCCTTCGCGAGCAAGTCGGCTCTCTCGTTACCCTCCAGCCCCGCGTGAGCTTTGACCCAGAACAAGGAGACGCTCTTGTTCTGGGCATTACTGCGGCGGATGGCGTCCCTTGCTTCCACTGCAAGGGCATGGAGGGCTTCGGGGTTCACGACTGCTTGGAGAGCTGCCATGGAGTCGCTGTAGATAGCGAACGCCGTCTCGGTTCTACGGAGGGCTTCTTTCGTCGCTTTGCAGAGGGCGAGGAGCTCAGCCTGGTAGACGGTGCTATAAGACGGCAAAGCAAGCTTGAGGGCCTTCGTCTCAGTGTCGCCAGTCCATACCGACAGTGCGGCACCGACTTTGCCCTCAATCTTGCTGCCGTCTGTGAAAATACGCACCGCATAATTGCGGTGCTCATTGTACTGTTCCTCGTCTACCAGGCGTCGCAGTGCAATAGCTCTCTGCTCAGCCGGATGTGGCATCTTCAGTGCCGATACCACTCGCTCGATCTCCCGATCTCCTAGCGCTGGATGGGGTACCCCTCTCTTGGCCTCGTAGAGCGAGGCTACCTCCTTAATTCGGAGGTCAAGAGGGAGTATCCCAGCCAGCACCAGTGCTGAGTTTAGGGAGACCGTGCGGTAGGCCCGGCACAGCTTTTGCGCGAAGCTCCTCTGGACGGCGTTCAGCTTCTTTTGCACCCCGACTTTCTTTGCGGCCGGCGACCACGCGCTCGCTGCGTACAAGATGATAGGCTCCACTGCAGCCGTATAGATGCAGCGGATTACCTCTGGATGGAGACCCCAACTGACCCTAGCAGCCCGCGACAGCTGCTTGTAAATGCCGATGGCTCGGGAACAGACGTTTGCGACGTGGGTGTTAAATGTCAACTTGTGGTCGATGGTGAGACCGAGCAGCTTGATTTCGTCCGACATGCCAATGTCTACCCCGCCCATCCTGAGACATGGGGTGTCATGCTTCAGTTTGCGCGTGACCAGCATTGCTTTGGTCTTATGCGGCGCAAACCGAAGCTTATTCGTGACACCCCACGCTCGCACGTACTCAAGGGCGACATTGGCATCCCGTTGGACCTCAAGTGCAGTCTCTCCATCGAACACAAGGACAATATCGTCCGCAAACGCCTGGCAATAGACCCCTATCGACTCTAGACCCCTCAGCAGAGGATCCAGCAGAACGTTCCACACTATGGGACCACCGATGGACCCCTGGACGCATCCCTTCTCGGTCCTGGATTCGCACTCCACGCCCGCGTACCTGACTTTCACCACCCTCTCGGACAAGTAGCTGTCCATGACCCGTCTCAAGTTTACAGGACACTTTTCCTCAGCCAGACGGACCCGTATAGCCGGCCACCAGGCGCTATCGAAGGCTCCCTCTATATCCAAGGACACAACCGTGACAAGTCTTTTTGCATTAAGTTTGCCACGAATGTGTCCCATCAGAGTATAGAGGGAGTCCTCGGTGCTTCGCTGGGGCATGAAGCCGTACTGGCGAGTACTCATCCTGGGAAGTAAATGAAACCTGAGTCGGGCCACGAACATCTTTTCGAAGATCTTGCCGAGGACAGGCAAAAGCCCAATCGGCCTGTACGACTTTGGAGTGGTGTAGTCGTCTTTCGCGGGCTTGCGGAGCACGACGACGGTTGCCTCTTTCCAGGACCGTGGAAAGTATCCATGCGCCAGGCACTTGTTTACCAAGCGCAGAACTAAGTCTGGGTCTTGACGGATCGTGTGGCCCCATATGTCCGCCGTCAGACCGTCGGAACCGGGGGCTTTTTTGGGGTTGAACGAGGAGACAGCTCGCTCCAGCTCGTCGAGTGTGAAGGGAGGGTCCCAAGGACCATCTTGGTTACCCCCGTTCACCTCTTCGGCTTGTTGCCGCACCTTTCTGTGCTCCTCGTTATCCCCCTCCAAACGGTCTTCCGGGTAAAAAGTTTCTGCCAGATACCTCGCCGAGGACTCCGGGTCCAGAGTCCTGCCATCCCTCACCATCGGCAAATCCTCCTCTCTTTTCTCTGTTCTACGGATCACCCTATATATGCCCTCCCACAGGCCTTCCCTATCTTGTTTCGCGCAGAACCCCTTCCAGCTCTCGATCTTTGCTTGGACTACTGCTTGTTCGTACTCTTCTTTCTGCTTCAGGTACTCCTCAACAACCTTTGGTCTCCGGACTGGCGCTGCACATCGGATCCTCCGCTTCTTGGTGACCACTTTCTTCTTCAAGCTGGCGAGTTTGTCGGACCACCACGGCACGGTTAACCTCTCTACGCCCTTCTTTTTGGGCATCACGGATGTGCAGGCGTCTTGCACTGCCAATGTAAGTCCCTCGACTACCAGGTCTATTTCGTTCCTGCTGTCGATTTGATCGAACAGACTTACGGTAATATTGTTCTCCTGCATAATTTGACGCAGTTTCTTACGAAACTGCGCCCAATTTGCTTTTTTGGTGTTATAGATCCTGGTAGTCCGGTTAACCGTGATACCCAAAGACTTCTCGAGGTGTATGCTAAACTCGATGCCGTTGTGGTCCGACCCCGTCAGGTCGTCGACGACTCGCCAGCCGTTGGTCACCGTCAGCATATCCGCCGTGCAGGCTGTGACGTCGACGCAGCTCGTGTAACGTCTGTTGCCACGAACTACGTCGAAGGTTGGAGTTTCCCCTCGGTTTAGTACTTGCAGTCCAAGCTGATCGAGAGCTCCCAGCATCTCGTCGCCTCTGCTGTTGGTCTCACTGCTGCCCCACCAGATACTCCAAGCATTGGCGTCTCCTCCCATGATGAGCCTATGCGGGCCGGTCTCGCTTTCTACCTTTCTGAGGCTGTCCAGGTATGGCCCTAAGGGCTGGTCTGGCTCGAAGTAGAACGAGACCAGAGTTAGTCTCCAGGCACCGGTTTGGATCCCCACCACGACGATGTTGTTCGTGGTGAGTTCCGGGTACTGTCTAACGACAATGCTTGGATCAAAAACAGCTATTGCCGCTTTGACAGTCCCTTCTCCTTGCCTGGTGCTCTGGAAGATTCGGACACCTCTGGTCCCGCTCATTCTCTTTGCACTGCCCACATAGGGCTCCTGGATCAGCGCTACGGTTACTTTGCGCTGCTCGGCCTCGAGCATAAGCTCTTGGGTTGCCAACTTCTTCCTTTGGAGATTTACCTGGAGCATCTTGTGTGGCTTCGTGTTCACTGGGACCACCTTAGCAATAGGCGACGGATGCACGCGCCAGCCGATCCCATCTGACTCGAACAGGACACTCGGAGTTAAAGGCATTGTGATCGATCTTCCCCATCCTCGCCAAGACACAGTTATGGCACTTCGGTGCTTCAGCCTTTAGCCACTGGTCACATTGTGCTCGGAGGTGCGGGCCGCCACAGTGGCTACATAAGTCGGCGGGTTCTTTACAGAGCCGCCGACTATGCCCGTATCCCAGACACCTAGTGCATTGGACCAGTGGCGACTGGTCATCGACGAAGACGGTCTGGAGATCGATGCGTGCCCTTCCTTTCTCGAGCATCCTGTTCCAGACTGCGGGGGACGTGCTGACTACGACGTTACTCGTCTGGGGGTTCCGCGCACTCCTCCTGTATTTTATCGTCATTCGATCCTCCCCGTTGTCGAGGCCGCGAAAGACATCCCGGTTTTGATTCCGCAGCGCCTCCAGCAATTCCTCGTCAGAGTGTATGCGGAGGACGCTGCGGAATATCAATAATGGGTCCTTGTTTCTCACGTCCTCGACAACGAGGTGGTCTCCCGACTTTTGGAGCCTCTCTTTTACCATGTCCCTGTCCTCTACCGACCTACAGCCCATGACGATTTTACGATCCCTCGCTTTTCTCACTGTTTCTATTTCTACCCCTCCCTCCTTAGCCTTAACAGCTTCTCTGATTTTTTGCATGACTATCTCTCCAGTGTCCCCTTCGTCCTTAGACGTTACCACTATCGAGTGCAGCGCGGTCCTTCCCAGGGTCCGCCTTTTCGGTGGACCTGCCGCCACACCCGCGTAAGTGGTCGTTTTTTCTAGCTGGTCCCTCTGTCTCTCCATCGCCTCCTGAAGCCTCTCCATCTTCTCGTTGCTCTCCTTCACCAACGCGCTATGCTCCGCTAGTGAAGCGAGCAACGAGTCGACCTCCGGGAGGGTATTGGGTTTTTCTGGCGGAGGTGTTGCCTTCACGGGTTCAACCTTTGCAGGCTCAGCCCCCACCTGTGCTGTGGCCGCCGCCTCTTCCTTTACCAGCTGATATAGCCGTTCCACCGATTGGGTGATCCCGGCTTTCAAATCTGCCCTCAAATTGCGCGAATCGCTAAGGTGCGACTTTGCGCGCAGTAGGCAGTTTCGGGCCTTGGTCACCCGATCGGCGGGTTTGTCCGGTTTCAGCTGGTTTGTTCCCGGTGACGCTTCCGGCGTCCCCGAGGATATTCTGCGCGCCACAACCTTGCTGTTCAGCTGTGACGCAGCACGCCGTGTGGACTTTTGCGAAACCGTCACTGTCGGGGCTGCTCTCTTGGGTGAGTGCGCGTCGGCTGATGGAAGAGGCTGAGGTTCCGCCATCTTCCCATTCTCCCACTCTCCAATGCTTCGCCTCACACTAGAGGCTTGAGTTGAAGCACTGGGAGGGGAGATCTCCCCCTCGAAGGTGATGGAGAGTGCCGCACTCGACGGAGAGACACGGGGAGCCATGGAGCCCTTTTTAGCGGGGGTTCTGGAGAGAAACATGATGGAGGAGAAATAGAAGGGAATAAAATCAATAAATAATTTATATAATTTGAAAACGATATTAATCTAAATAAAACAAAATAAAATAAAATAATACTAAAACTAAAATACTGGTCCCTGTAAATGGGGGCTAGTAAGTCAAAGAATTTGAGTTAAAGTAATAATGTACTGGTCCCTGTAAAGGGGGGACCAGTAGGTCAAATAATAAAATTTTAAAAACCTTGTCAATATTTTGCGCTAGAGGGCTCCTAAGCGCGACAAAATACCAAATTTCAATCTTTCCCTAATCCTATAACGAAATTAATAAAATGTGAAATTTTCGGATTTTGGAAATATGTTTCACTCCCTTCCTATATATATATAGGGTGGGTGGGCGGGCAATTTTTAGTGTGAGCTAGACTCGCGTGCGAGGTGTCGTTAGACGCGTCTCGGCGAGCCCTAGCGAACTATGCGGAAACTAGATTTTTGGCCGAAGAAAAATTTTGGTTTTTCAAAGAAAAACGTGTATTTTAGCCGAAAAATGAAAATTTTGAAAGAGAACCTATATCCAAGTTCGCGAAAACGCTCGCCAGAATATAGGCCTAGTTGATGTTAGTATATTGCCGAAAAAAGAAAATAAAAATAATTAATAGATTTCGAGATAAAAATATTTAAATTTAGAATTTTGATGAAAATTTCACAAGTTCCAGGGAAGAAAATCAATGTCGCGAAAAATGAATTTTCACCGTACGGATAATAGGTACTAGCCTATTTAACGTCAATTATGCCGAAAACCGTGTCAAAATCGGTCTCCAAGAGACAAAGTTATTCGGTTAGGTTAGGTTAGGTTAGGTTAGGTTTTTTTTTTTTTTTTTTTTTTTTTTTTTTAAATATAACTCGTGTCCCCCTGACATCGTCAGAGTCCTTATTTTATAAGATTTTAATTTAGTTCCTGTATTATGTTTGGAGTATCTTTAGAATTATTAAATGAAATTATTGCTATTAAAATTTGTTTTCAACTTTTTGTTTCTATCTTTAGTATTTTTTTATATAGATTTATCTCACTATGTCTATGCTTCTCATATTATATAAGTCTTATACATAGGAAAGCATAGCTTAAGTATCTTTGTTTCTTTTAATTACTCTTTTGACTATTTTTATGCAAAACTCTATTGTAATTTTTCTGGTTTTTCCCATTTTTATTAAGTCACTAACACTATCTTTATTAAGCATGATCTCCAGATTTTGCTCCAACTCTTGCCTTTCTTTGGCATAGGCAGGACAGTCAAAAATTATGTGTGGGACGGACTCCACCGCGTCTGGTTCACAGATGCACGATGGGCTCTCCTTGCACTTAAAACGGTGCAAGTATTCAGAGAACCCACCGTGCCCCGTCAGTAGTTGAGTAACAATCCCGGCCGGCTTAATTTTGGTGACCGTTTTAAAGGCCTCGACAGCATCCGGCAGAAAAATTTTTGTGACTGACGCGGTTTCACCCTCTTTGTACCTCCGGTTCCACTCGTCGAGCGACTGCATACGAATCTGCCGCTTGACGAATGAAACCGGGCAGCGGTCATAATCCGGCTTCTTTTTTAAATTTAATGCGGCTTCCTTCGCCAAGTGGTCTGCACGTTCATTGCCCTCCAGTCCAGCGTGTGCCTTTATCCAGAACAAGGACACATCTTTGCTCTGCGATAAGGCCACGTTGAGGTTCGCTCTTGCCTCCACTGCTAGAGCATGGAGGGAACCCTGGTTCGTAACTGTTTCCAATGCGGCCTTTGAGTCACTATAGATACCGAAGGTTCCCTCGCCGCGCCGCAGTATCAGCCGTGTTGCTACGCATACAGCCAGGAGTTCCGCTTGGTAGACAGTACAGTACGACGGCAGGCTAAGCTTGACGGACTTCACCTCGGTTTCCCGGTCCCATAAAGACAGCGCTGCTCCGACCCTGCCCGCCATCTTGCTGCCGTCAGTGAAGAACCTGATGTCCTGGCTGTTGTGGGTTTCCACAAGTGACTGATCTACCAAGCTCACGAACCCCATATCTGTATGTTTCGCTGGGTGGGGCGTCTCCACATACGCTACCACCCGTTCCACCCCCCGGCCCGCAAGCAATGGCTGGGGTACTCCTCTCTTTGCCTCGTATAGAGCGGCTGCTTCCTGGATTCGGAGGTCGAGTGGGAGTATTCCCGCCAACAGGAGTGCGGAGTTTAGTGAAACGGTGCGGTAGGACCTGCAGAGCTTTTGAGCGAACCCTCGCTGGACTGAAGCTAGCATTTTTTGCACTCCGACCTTTCCTGCCGCTGGTGCCCATGCACTGGCCGCATATAAAATCACCGGTTCAACCGCCGCGGTGTATATGCATCGGACAATCTCTGGGTGTAGACCCCAGCTCACCTTGGCTGCTGTGGACAGTTGTTTATAAATGGCTATGGCCTTCTTACACACATTTGCAGCGTGGGAGTTAAAGGTGAGCTTGTGGTCCACAGTGAGCCCAAGTATCTTTATCTCCTCGGACATGCCAATATCAACCCCGCCCATCCTCAGAAGTGGGACATCGTACTTCAGCTTCCTCGTTACAACCATTGCACATGTTTTATGAGGTGCAAATTTCAGCTTGTTTCTGATGCCCCACTCCCGGACATACTCGAGGGTGACACTGGCCTGTCGTTGGACTTCCAAGGCTGTCTCACCGTCGAATATTAAAACCACGTCGTCGGCGAATGCCTGGCAGTGGATTCCGCGTTTTTCGAGTTCTTTTAGGAGTGGGTCCAGCACTAGGTTCCACAGGATCGGACCGCCAATTGACCCCTGCACACATCCCTTGTTGGTGTTTCTCTGGCACTCTGCCCCGGCATACCTGACCCGGACACTTCTGCCACTCAGGTAGCTGTCTAGCATCCGCCTTATGTTCACCGGGCATTTTTCCTCAGCCAGTCTGACTCTAATAGCTGGCCACCATGCGCTATCGAAGGCTCCCTCTATATCAAGTGAGACAACAGTGATCAGTTTCTTTTGGTTTAGCTTTGACTTGATATGTTGTATCATGGTATAGAGGGAGTCCTCGGTGCTCCTCTGGGGCATAAAGCCAAACTGACGAGTACTCGGCCGCGGGATCAGATGCCACTTTAGACGAGCTACCATCATTTTTTCCAGGATTTTGCCCAGGACAGGCAGGAGGCCGATCGGCCTATAAGATTTCGGGACTGTGTACGTGTCTTTTCCAGGCTTTCGGAGTATCACTACTGTGGCCACCTTCCAGGGCCCAGGGAAGTGACCCTGCTCGAGGCACTTATTTGCCAAGGCAAGGAACACCGCTGGGTCCCGGTATACGGCCTGGGCGCATATATCGGCCGTGAGACCATCTGACCCGGGTGCCTTCTTCGGGTTGAAACCTTCCACCGCGGATCTCAGCTCCACCGGCGTAAACGGTGGGTCATGCTGTTCGGTTAGGTTAGGTTAGGTTAGGTTAGGTTAGGTTAGGTTAGGTTTTTTTTTTTTTTTTTTTTTTTTTTTTTTTTTATGGTGGCAGGAGTGGGAAATCCATCATGGACACCCAGACTGACCATGAAGGCAGTCTGGGTAGTGCCGGACTCCTACCGGCTAAAAGCCACTCCTGCCATGCGAAAGGCCCCCTGCCGTCAAGTTTCGCAGGGAATATAATGGGCTGTAGTCACATATTTTATCCTTTCGATAAAAGATCTGTTTGTATAAAATATATATATATATATAGTTATAATATATAGGTCATAATATATAGGTCATTCTTGTTATTGTAAATTCTAATCTAATGCTTTTAAAATTCATATTATTAATATTGCAATTTGTATAATTCAGAATTAAAATAAATACGCTAACATCTTAAATAAATAGTCCATATAAATAATTCAACAATAAAATAATTCATAAATATTAAAATTTTTGTTTGGTTGGTTGGTTGGATTTCGGTTAGTCAGTTGTTTTGTTCCTTTTGTTTACTGACAGGACAATTTCGGAAATATACTTTGCAAATTCATTTCTTTTTCTATTGTTGCTTAAAAGTGCACTGAGATTTTCTCTAGTGACTTTTTCTCCAACCCTTATTTCAAAGTCATATCTACGGGAGGCATATATAGGGCAATCCGTCAGAAGATGAAGGATTGTCTCTTGCATGTCCGGGTCGCAGGCGCACGCCGGGTTCTCCTTACACTTGAAGCGCGTCAGGTATTCGGAGAACCCGCCGTGTCCTGTTAGGGCTTGAGTCAGTTCCTTGGTGATCTCCATCTTCCTCACCGTCCCGTACGCAGCGATCGCACAAGGGAAAAACATCTTTGTCGTGGCCGCCGTTTCTCCTGCACAATACCTCCGGTTCCATTCGTCCAGCGTCTCCATTCGGATCATACGCTTGACGAATGAAACCGGGCATTTGTCGTAGTCGGGTTGCCGTTTCGACCTCAGGGCAGCCTCCTTCGCGAGCAAGTCGGCTCTCTCGTTACCCTCCAGCCCCGCGTGAGCTTTCACCCAGAAAAGGGAGACGCTCTTATTCTGGGCATTGCTGCGGCGTATGGCGTCCCTTGTTTCCACTGCAAGGGCATGGAGGGCTTCGGGGTTCACGACTGTTTGGAGAGCTGCCATGGAGTCGCTGTAAATAGCGAACGCCGTCTCAGTCCTTTGAAGGGCTTCCTTCGCGGCTTTGCAGAGGGCAAGAAGCTCGGCCTGGTAGACGGTACTGTAGGACGGCAGAGCAAGCTTGAGGGCCTTCACCTCCGCATCGTCGGTCCACACCGATAGTGCAGCACCGACCTTGCCCTCAATCTTGCTGCCGTCCGTGAAGATACGCACTGCATAATTGCAGTGCTCATTATACTGTTCCTCGTCTACCAGGCGTCGCAGGGGAATAGTCCTCTGCTCGGCCGGATGCGGCATCTCTAGTGCCGATGCCACACGTTCGATCTCCCGGTCTCCTTGTGCTGGATGAGGTACCCCTCTCTTGGCCTCGTAGAGCGAGGCTGCCTCCCGAATTCGGAGATCAAGAGGGAGTATCCCAGCCAGCACCAGTGCTGAGTTTAGGGAGACCGTGCGATAGGCTCGGCACAGTTTCTGCGCGAAGCTCCTTTGGACGGCGTTCAGCTTCTTCTGCACCCCGACTTTCTTAACGGCCGGCGACCACGCACTCGCCGCGTACAAGACGATAGGCTCCACTGCAGCTGTATAGATGCAGCGGATGACCTCTGGATGGAGACCCCAACTGACCCTAGCAGCCCGCGACAGCTGCTTGTAAATGCCGATGGCTCGGGAACAGACGTTCGCGACGTGGCTATTAAATGTCAACTTGTGGTCGATGGTGAGACCCAGCAACTTGATTTCATCCGACATGCCAATGTCTACCCCGCCCATCCTGAGACATGGGGTGTCATGCTTCAGTTTGCGCGTGACCAGCATTGCTTTAGTCTTATGTGGCGCAAACCGAAGCTTATTTGTGACACCCCACGCTCGCACGTACTCGAGGGCGACATTGGCATCCCTTTGGACCTCAAGTGCTGTCTCACCATCGAACACAAGGACAACGTCATCTGCGAACGCCTGACAGTATACTCCCATCGACTCGAGACCCTTTAAAAGAGGATCCAGCAGGACATTCCAGATCACGGGACCACCGATAGACCCCTGGACGCATCCCTTCTCGGTCCTGGATTCGCACTCCACTCCCGCATACCTGACCTTCACCACCCTCTCGGACAAGTAGCTGTCCATGACCCGTCTCAAGTTCACAGGACACTTTTCCTCTGCCAGACGGACTCGTATGGCCGGCCACCAGGCGCTGTCGAAGGCTCCCTCTATATCCAGAGACACAACCGTGACAAGCCTTTTGTCATTAAGTCTGCCACGAATGTGTCCCATTAGCGTATAGAGGGAGTCCTCGGTGCTTCGCTGGGGCATGAAGCCGTACTGGCGAGTACTCATCCTTGGTAGAAGATGAAACTTGAGACGGGCCACGATCAACTTCTCGAAGACCTTTCCGAGAACAGGCAAGAACCCAATTGGCCTGTATGATTTTGGGGTGGAGTAGTCGTCCTTTGCGGGCTTGCGGAGCACGACGACGGTTGCCTCTTTCCAGGACCGCGGAAAGTATCCATGCGCCAGGCACTTGTTCACCAAGCGCAGAACTAAGTCTGGGTCTTGGCGGATCGCGTGGCCCCATATGTCTGCCGTCAGACCGTCGGAACCGGGGGCTTTTTTGGGGTTAAACGAGGAGACAGCCCGCTCCAGCTCATCGAGTGTGAAGGGAGGGTCCCAGGATTCAACATGGTTCCCCCTGTTCACCTCTTCAGCCTGTTGCCGCACCTTCCTGTGCTCCTCGTTATCCCCCTCCATACGGTCTTCTGGGTAAAATGTCTCTGCCAGATACCTCGCAGAGGCCTCGGGGTCTAGAGTCCTACCGTCCCTCACCATCGGCAAATCCTCCTCTCTTTTTTCCGTCCTGCGGATTACCCTATATATGCCTTCCCATAGGCCCTCCCTATCCTGTTTCTCGCAGAACCCCTTCCAGCTCTCGACTTTTGCTTGGACTACTGCACGCTCGTACTCTTCTTTCTGTTTCAGGTACTCCTCAACAACCTTTGGTCTCCGAACTGGCGCTGCACAGCGAATCCTCCGCTTCTTGGTGACCACTTGCCTCTTCAGACTGGCGAGTTCATCAGACCACCACGGCACGGTCAGCTTCTCTACACTCTTTTTCTTGGGTATCACGGATGTACAGGCATTCTGTACTGCCGTTGTAAGTCCCTCGACTACCAGGTCTATTTTGTCCACGCTGTCGATTTCCTCGAACAGACTTACAGTGTCGTTTTCTTGCATAATTTGGCGCAGTTTCTTATGAAACTGCGCCCAATTTGCTTTTCTGGTGTTATAGATCCTGGTAGTCCGG
This sequence comes from Leucania comma, assembly GCA_958295575.1. Taxonomy (NCBI): domain Eukaryota; kingdom Metazoa; phylum Arthropoda; class Insecta; order Lepidoptera; family Noctuidae; genus Leucania; species Leucania comma. The sequence goes on along the minus strand of OY282482.1, from coordinate 37,821 downwards.
TTGACCGCGACACCCGAAGATCTAGCGAGATGAACGCTGAACTCAATGCCGTTGTGGTCCGACCCCGTCAAGTCGTCGACGACTCGCCAGCCGTCGGTCACCGTCAGCATATCCGCCGTGCAGGCTGTGACGTCGACGCAGCTCGTGTAACGCCTGTTACCACGAACTACGTCGAAGGTTGGAGTTTCCCCTCTGTTCAGTACCTGTAGTCCAAGCTGGTCGAGAGCTCCTAGCATCTCGTCGCCTCTGCCATTTGTCTCCCTGCTGCCCCACCAGACACTCCAGGCGTTGGCGTCTCCTCCCATAATGAGCTTATGCGGGCCGGTCTCGCTTTCCACCTTTCTGAGGCTGTCCAGGTATGGCCCTAAGGGCTGGTCTGGCTCAAAGTAGAACGAGACCAGAGTTAGTCTCCAGGCACCGGTTTGGATCCCCACCACGACGATATTATTCGTGGTGAGTTCTGGGTACTGTCTAACGGCAATGCGGGGATCAAAAATCGCTATTGCCGCTTTAACAGTCCCTTCTCCTTGCCCGGTGCTCTGGAAGATTCGGACGCCTCTGATCCCGTTCATCCTCTTCGCGCTGCCTACATAGGGCTCCTGGATCAGCGCTACGGTGGCTTTGCGCTGCTCGGCCTCAATCATAAGCTCTTGAGTCGCCAATTTCTTTCTTTGGAGATTCACCTGGAGTATCTTGTGTGGCATTGTGTTCATTGGGACCACCTTAGCAGTAGGCGACGGATGCTCTTGCCAGCCTGTCCCACCTGACCCGAACAGGACACTCGGGGTTAAAAGCGTTGTGGTCTGTTCTCTCCATCTTCGCCTTGACGCAGTTGGGGCACTTCGGCGTTTCCGCCTTTAGCCACTGGGCACATTCCGCTCGTAGGTGTTGGCCCCCACAGTGGCTGCATGAGTCGGCAGGTTCTTTACAGAGCCGCCGACTATGTCCGTATCCCAAACACCTAGTGCACTGCACCAGTGGCGACTGGTCGTCGACGAAGACGGTTTGGAGGTCCACACGTGCCTTACCCTTTTCGAGCATCCTGTTCCAGACAGTAGGAGACGTGCTGACAATGACATTATTGGTTTGGGGGTTCCGCGCGTTCCTCTTATACCTAATAGTCATTCGATCCTCCCCGTTGTCGAGGCCGCGAAAAACATCCCTGTTCTGGTTCCGCAGCGCCTCCAGCAATTCCTCGTCGGAGTATATGCGAAGGACGCCCCGGAATACCAATAGTGGGTCTTTGTTAGTCACGTCCTCGACAGCGAGGTGGTCTCCTGATCTTTGTATCCTTTCTCTGACCTTATTCCTCTCCTCTGCCGACCTACAGCTCATAATAACTTTGCGATCTTTTGCCCTTCGTATACTTTCAATCTCTACTCCTCCATCTCTGGCCTTCACTGCCTCTCTTATTTTTTGGAAGACCTCTTCCCCTGTATCCTTCTCGTCTTTAGACGTCACAACTATGGAGTGCAACGCGGTCCTTCCTGGGGTCAGCCTTTTCGGTGGACCCGCCGCCACACTCGCATAGGTGGCCGTCTTTTCAAGATGATCCCTCTGTCTCTCCATCGCCTCCTGAAGCCTCTCCATCTTCTCGCTGCTCTCCTTCACCAGCGCGCTATGCTCCGCTAGTGAAGCGAGCAACGAGTCGACCTCCGGACGGCTCCTGGGTTCTTCTGGAGGAGGTATTGCCTTAATGGCTTCAGCCTCCACCAGCTCAGCCCCCTTCGCTTTATTTGCAGCCGCCGCCTCTTCCTTCACCAGCTGGTACAGCCGTTCCACCGATTGGGTGATCCCGGCCTTCAAGTCTGCCCTCAAATTGCGCGAATCGCCAAGGTGGTTAGGTTAGGTTTTTTTTTTTTTTTTTTTTTTTTTTTTTTTTTTTTTTTTTTTTTTGAGGTGGCAGGAGTGGGAAATCCATCATGGACACCCAGACTGCCCCACAGTGGAGGCAGTCTGGGTAGTGCCGGACTCCTACCGGCTAAAAACCACTCCTGCCATGCGAAAGGCCCCCTGCCACTCAGGTATCGCAGGGACTTTTTCGAGCTGTAGGTGACATTTGATTTTTCGTTGTATTATTAGTGACAATTATATCTTTGTAAAATTTCAGTAAAGTATCTTTTCATTATTTTATGTACGAGTATATCTCTTCACTCTTAGTCTTTAAAATATTCAACAGGTTTCTTTAAATAATTAAAATTGAATTCTCGATTTTATGCAGTTAAAATATTCATATATTAAAAAAAAGTATTCAACAATTATAATAATTAAGTTAAAACATATTTGATTAATAAATAAATAAAATTCACATAAATAATTAATAAAATCCTTCGCTTTGTTGTCTAGTGTGTTTTGGTCAGTTAGGTTTTGTTCCGAATATTTACAGATACAACAACTTTGGTAACAAATTCTATAAATGTTTTTCGGTGCTTTTTGTTGCTGATAACAACTTGCAGATTTTCTTTCGTTAGCTTTTTCCCAATCCTAGCTTCAAGGTCATATCTAGGCAAGGCATATATAGGGCAATCCGTCAGAAGATGAAGGATTGTCTCTTGCATGTCGGGGTCGCAGGCGCACGCCGGGTTCTCCTTACACTTGAAACGAGTCAGGTATTCGGAGAACCCGCCGTGTCCCGTTAGGGCTTGGGTCAGCTCCTTTGTCATCTCCACCCCTCGCACCGTCCTGTACGCAGCGATCGCTGAAGGAAAAAACAACTTCGTCGTGGCCGCCGTTTCTCCTGCACAATATCTCCGGTTCCATTCGTCCAGCGTCTCCATTCGGATCATACGCTTGACGAATGAAACCGGGCATTTGTCGTAGTCGGGTTGCCGTTTCGACCTCAGGGCAGCCTCCTTCGCGAGCAAGTCGGCTCTCTCGTTACCCTCCAGCCCCGCGTGAGCTTTCACCCAGAAAAGGGAGACGCTCTTATTCTGGGCATTGCTGCGGCGTATGGCGTCCCTTGTTTCCACTGCAAGGGCATGGAGGGCTTCGGGGTTCACGACTGTTTGGAGAGCTGCCATGGAGTCGCTGTAAATAGCGAACGCCGTCTCAGTCCTTTGAAGGGCTTCCTTCGCGGCTTTGCAGAGGGCAAGAAGCTCGGCCTGGTAGACGGTACTGTAGGACGGCAGAGCAAGCTTGAGGGCCTTCACCTCCGCATCGTCGGTCCACACCGATAGTGCAGCACCGACCTTGCCCTCAATCTTGCTGCCGTCCGTGAAGATACGAACAGCATAATTGCAGTGCTCATTATACTGTTCCTCGTCTACCAGGCGTCGCAGGGAAATAGTCCTCTGCTCGGCCGGATGCGGCATCTCTAGTGCCGATGCCACACGTTCGATCTCCCGATCTCCTTGCGCTGGATGAGGCACCCCCCTCTTGGCCTCGTAGAGCGAGGCTGCCTCCCGAATTCGGAGATCAAGAGGGAGTATCCCAGCCAGCACCAGTGCTGAGTTTAGGGAGACCGTGCGATAGGCTCGGCACAGTTTCTGCGCGAAGCTCCTTTGGACGGCGTTCAGCTTCTTCTGCACCCCGACTTTCTTAGCGGCCGGCGACCACGCACTCGCCGCGTACAAGACGATAGGCTCCACTGCAGCTGTATAGATGCAGCGGATGACCTCTGGATGGAGACCCCAACTGACCCTAGCAGCCCGCGACAGCTGCTTGTAAATGCCGATGGCTCGGGAACAGACGTTCGCGACGTGGTTGTTAAATGTCAACTTGTGGTCGATGGTGAGACCAAGCAGCTTGATTTCGTCCGACATGCCAATGTCTACCCCGCCCATCCTGAGACATGGGGTGTCATGCTTCAGTTTGCGCGTGACCAGCATTGCTTTAGTCTTATGCGGCGCAAACCGAAGCTTATTTGTGACACCCCACGCTCGCACGTACTCGAGGGCGACATTGGCATCCCTTTGGACCTCAAGTGCTGTCTCACCATCGAACACAAGGACGACGTCATCTGCGAACGCCTGACAGTATACTCCCATCGACTCGAGACCCTTTAAAAGAGGATCCAGCAGGACATTCCAGATCACGGGACCACCGATAGACCCCTGGACGCATCCCTTCTCGGTCCTGGATTCGTACTCCACTCCCGCGTACCTGACTTTCACCACCCTCTCGGACAAGTAGCTGTCCATGACCCGTCTCAAGTTCACAGGACACTTTTCCTCAGCCAGACGGACTCGTATGGCCGGCCACCAGGCGCTGTCGAAGGCTCCCTCTATATCCAGAGACACAACCGTGACAAGCCTTTTGTCATTAAGTCTGCCACGAATGTGTCCCATCAGCGTATAGAGGGAGTCCTCGGTGCTTCGCTGGGGCATGAAGCCGTACTGGCGAGTACTCATCCTTGGTAGAAGATGAAACTTGAGACGGGCCACGATCAACTTCTCGAAGACCTTTCCGAGAACAGGCAAAAGCCCAATTGGCCTGTATGATTTTGGGGTGGTGTAGTCGTCCTTTGCGGGCTTGCGGAGCACGACGACGGTTGCCTCTTTCCAGGACCGCGGAAAGTATCCATGCGCCAGGCACTTGTTCACCAAGCGCAGAACTAAGTCTGGGTCTTGGCGGATCGTGTGGCCCCATATGTCTGCCGTCAGACCGTCGGAACCGGGGGCTTTTTTGGGGTTAAACGAGGAGACAGCTCGCTCCAGCTCGTCGAGTGTGAAGGGAGGGTCCCAGGATTCAACATGGTTCCCCCTGTTCACCTCTTCAGCCTGTTGCCGTACCTTCCTGTGCTCCTCGTTATCCCCCTCCAAACGGTCTTTTGGGTAAAATGTCTCTGCCAGATACCTCGCAGAGGCCTCGGGGTCTAGAGTCCTACCGTCCCTCACCATCGGCAAATCCTCTTCTCTTTTTTCCGTCCTTCGGATTACCCTATATATGCCCTCCCATAGGCCCTCCCTATCCTGTTTCTCGCAGAACCCCTTCCAGCTCTCGACTTTTGCTTGGACTACTGCACGCTCGTACTCTTCTTTCTGTTTCAGGTACTCCTCAACAACCTTTGGTCTCCGAACTGGCGCTGCACAGCGAATCCTCCGCTTCTTGGTGACCACTTGCCTCTTCAGACTGGCGAGTTCATCAGACCACCACGGCACGGTCAGCTTCTCTACACTCTTTTTCTTGGGTATCACGGATGTACAGGCATTCTGTACTGCCGTTGTAAGTCCCTCGACTACCAGGTCTATTTTGTCCACGCTGTCGATTTCCTCGAACAGACTTACAGTGTCGTTTTCTTGCATAATTTGGCGGAGTTTCTTATGAAACTGCGCCCAATTTGCTTTTCTGGTGTTATAGATCCTGGTAGTCCGGTTGACCGCGACACCCGAAGACCCAGCGAGATGAACGCTGAACTCAATGCCGTTGTGGTCCGACCCCGTCAAGTCGTCGACGACTCGCCAGCCGTCGGTCACCGTCAGCATATCCGCCGTGCAGGCTGTGACGTCGACGCAGCTCGTGTAACGCCTGTTACCACGAACTACGTCGAAGGTTGGAGTTTCCCCTCTGTTCAGTACCTGTAGTCCAAGCTGGTCGAGAGCTCCCAGCATCTCGTCGCCTCTGCCATTTGTCTCCCTGCTGCCCCACCAAACACTCCAGGCGTTGGCGTCTCCTCCCATAATGAGCTTATGCGGGCCGGTCTCGCTTTCCACCTTTCTGAGGCTGTCCAGGTATGGCCCTAAGGGCTGGTCTGGCTCAAAGTAGAACGAGACCAGAGTTAGTCTCCAGGCACCGGTTTGGATCCCCACCACGACGATATTATTCGTGGTGAGTTCTGGGTACTGTCTAACGGCAATGCGGGGATCAAAAATCGCTATTGCCGCTTTAACAGTCCCTTCTCCTTGCCCGGTGCTCTGGAAGATTCGGACGCCTCTGATCCCGCTCATCCTCTTCGCGCTGCCTACATAGGGCTCCTGGATCAGCGCTACGGTGGCTTTGCGCTGCTCGGCCTCAATCATAAGCTCTTGAGTCGCCAATTTCTTTCTTTGGAGATTCACCTGGAGTATCTTGTGTGGCATTGTGTTCATTGGGACCACCTTAGCAGTAAGCGACGGATGCTCTTGCCAGCCTGTCCCACCTGACCCGAACAGGACACTCGGGGTTAAAAGCGTTGTGGTCTGTTCTCTCCATCTTCGCCTTGACGCAGTTGGGGCACTTCGGCGTTTCCGCCTTTAGCCACTGGGCACATTCCGCTCGTAGGTGTTGGCCCCCACAGTGGCTGCATGAGTCGGCAGGTTCTTTACAGAGCCGCCGACTATGTCCGTATCCCAAACACCTAGTGCACTGCACCAGTGGCGACTGGTCGTCGACGAAGACGGTCTGGAGGTCCACACGTGCCTTACCCTTTTCGAGCATCCTGTTCCAGACAGTAGGAGACGTGCTGACAATGACATTATTGGTTTGGGGGTTCCGCGCGTTCCTCTTATACCTAATAGTCATTCGATCCTCCCCGTTGTCGAGGCCGCGAAAAACATCCCTGTTCTGGTTCCGCAGCGCCTCCAGCAATTCCTCATCGGAGTATATGCGAAGGACGCCCCGGAATACCAATAGTGGGTCTTTGTTAGTCACGTCCTCGACAGCGAGGTGGTCTCCTGATCTCTGTATCCTTTCTCTGACCTTATTCCTCTCCTCTGCCGACCTACAGCTCATAATAACTTTGCGATCTTTTGCCCTTCGTATACTTTCAATCTCTACTCCTCCATCTCTGGCCTTCACTGCCTCTCTTATTTTTTGGAAGACCTCTTCCCCTGTATCCTTCTCGTCTTTAGACGTCACAACTATGGAGTGCAACGCGGTCCTTCCTGGGGTCAGCCTTTTCGGCGGACCCGCCGCCACACTCGCATAGGTGGCCGTCTTTTCAAGATGGTCCCTCTGCCTCTCCATCGCCTCCTGAAGCCTCTCCATCTTCTCGCTGCTCTCCTTCACCAGCGCGCTATGCTCCGCTAGTGAAGCGAGCAACGAGTCGACCTCCGGACGGCTCCTGGGTTCTTCTGGAGGAGGTATTGCCTTAATGGCTTCAGCCTCCACCAGCTCAGCCCCCTTCGCTTTATTTGCAGCCGCCGCCTCTTCCTTCACCAGCTGGTACAGCCGTTCCACCGATTGGGTGATCCCGGCCTTCAGGTCTGCCCTCAGATTGCGCGAGTCGCCAAGGTGCGACTTCGCGCGCAGAAGGCAGTTGCGAGCTTCGGTCACCCGATCGGTGGGTTTATTCTGTAGCTGCTGGCTCGTCCCAGGTGACGCTCCCAGTGTCTCAGTAGACGTTCGGCGCGCTACAGCCTTGCTGTTCGGCTGAGATGCAGCACGCCGTGTGGACTTTTGGGAGATCGTCACGATCGGGGTTGCCCTCTTGGGCGAGTGCGCGGCGGTTGACGGAAGGGGCTGAGACTCCGCCATTTTCCCATTCTCCCACTCTCCAATGCTTCGCCTCACACTAGAGGCTTGAGTTGAAGCACTGGGAGGGGAAACTTCCGCCTCGAAGGTGACGGAGAGTACCGCACCCGATGGAGAGACATGGGGAGCTGCAGAAGCTTTCTTGGCTGGAGTCCTGGAGAGAAACATTATGGAGGAGCAGAGAATGAACTACGGAAATCAGACGACCTTTTGGTCCCTGTAAAGGAGGGGCCAGTAGGACAGTAATTAAATGTAGTAACTTAAATACTGGTCCCTGTAAAGGGGGGCCAGTAAGTCAACAGTTTATATTAAAATTAATAATGTACTGGTCCCTGTAAAGGGGGGGCCAGTAAGTCAGAATTCTAGTTAAAATAATAAATAAGTGGTCCCTGTATATGAGGGGCCAGTGGGTCAAAATAATATAATGTCACATACACTAAAAAGATAAAAGTCGATAAAATGAGTTAATGGGCTCCTGGAGACGTAAAAGTCACTAACCGGTATCGTGCCCAACACCAGATATAACAATAAAGAATACAACAATTTTTTGTGTGAGCTAGACTCGCGTGCGAGGTGTCGTTAGACGCGTCTCGGCGAGCCCTAGCGAACTATGCAGAAACTAGATTTTTTGCCGAAGAAAAATTTTGGGTTTTCGAAGAAAAACCTGTTTTTTGGTCGAAAAATGAAAATTTTGTAAGAGAACCTAAATTCGGGTTCGCGAAAACGCTCGCCAGAATATAGGTTCAGATGATATGAGTGTGTTGCCGAAAAATTAAAACCAAATAATGAATAGATTTCGAGATAAAAATATTTAAATTTCGAATTTTGATGAAAATTTCACAAGTTCCAGGGAAGAAAATCAATGTCGCGAAAAATGAATTTTCACCGTACGGATAATAGGTACTAGCCTATTTAACGTCAATTACGCCGAAAACCGTGTCAAAATCGGTCTCCAGGAGACAAAGTTATTCGGTTAGGTTAGGTTAGGTTAGGTTAGGTTAGGTTAGGTTAGGTTAGGTTAGGTTAGGTTAGGTTAGGTTAGGTTAGGTTTTTTTTTTTTTTTTTTTTTTTTTTTTTTATACAGTTTTTCCCGGACTTAATCGGGGTCATTGCTATGCCTAATAATTTTTACTCTTTCATTCTAGTTCTCACTCACATGCTTCTCGTACTTTTATTCTTCATACTAGATCTTTCTTTTATCCATCACATCTTTCTCACTTGAGGTCGGGACAGACCATCTAGCCTCTTTATATTTATTTTTCTTATTTAACGCAAGGTAAATAAATTCTCACACAATAGTCTTTTAATATACACAATTTGGAATAAAAGCAGCCCTCACTGGGCGTGTATCTATAACTGCAGAGTTACTCTTTATACACGTAGTTATCTTGGCTACTTATTTCTAACAATGCACCTTGCTGCTATCGTTTTACAGTAGTTTACAAATATTTTTCTCATTTTATTATCCATCATTATATGGCTGACGTTATCTGCTCTAACCACGGTTTCCATTTCTGCTTCGACCTGTAATCTATCAGTTATATTTACTGGGCATTCTAAAATTAAGTGCTCGACGGTTTCTTCCATTTCTTCATCGCAGATGCACTTCGGGCTGTCCTTGCACCTAAAACGGTGCAAATATTGGGAAAATCCGCCATGCCCTGTCAAAACTTGCGTTAAGATTGGATCCAATTCTACCTTTTTTACTATGCGGTACGCCTCCACTGCATCCGGGAAGAAAAATTTTGTCACTCCCGCAGTATGGCCATCCTTATAGCGACGATTCCATTCGTCAAGCGTTTCTAGACGGATCTGTCGCTTGACGAATGAGATCGGATACTGGTCATAGTCAGCTCGCTTCTTACTCTTAAGAGCCGCGTCCTTCGCGAGAGTGTCAGCCCTTTCATTTCCCTCCAATCCTACGTGAGCTTTCACCCAGAATAGCTTAATATTATGGGCGTGCAGTTGAGCTGTTTTCATAAATTTTCTAATTTGCACTGCTAGGGGATGGAGGGAGGCTCCACTAGTGACTGTTTCGAGTGCCGACCTGGAATCACAGAAGATTCGTGTATATGGCGCGGCTCTTTTAAGCGCTAATTCAGTGGCCTTATACAGGGCCCACATCTCCGCCTGGTAGACGGAGCAGAAGGACTCCAGTTTGGCTTTGTGGGTGCAGACCTCTCGCTCCTCTCTCCACAGTGACAAGGCTGCTCCCACTTTTCCCTCTATCTTCGAGCCATCTGTATATATATCTTCCACGTTCTGCAGTCGTTCCACACCGTCCTCCAGTTTCTCGAACGTCAGACTCATCTGTTCTGCTGGGTGCGGTGTGTCCGCAAAAGCTACCGGTCTCTCCACCTCTCGATCCCCTATGACTCTCTGGGAGTACCCCTTCTTAATTTCATAAAGAAGTGCTGCTTCCTGGATCCTAAGATCCAAGGGAAGCAATCCAGAAAGTACCAAGGCTGAGTGCAGAGAGACGGTTCGGTAGGCCCTGGTGATCTTACGTACAAAACCACGCTGCACCGCATCGAGCTGCTTTCTGACGCCCAATTTCCTCGTAGCTGGTGCCCATGCGCTGGCGGCGTACATTATAATGGGCTCTATTACTGCCACATACAGGGTTCTGATTATCTCCGGATTTAATCCCCAGTGAATCTTGGCGGCCCTTGACAACTGACGATAGAGACACAGCACCTTTCGGCACACATTCGCTATGTGTGTATTAAACGTGAGGCCATCGTCAATCGTCAGGCCAAGAATTTTAACCTCCCTTGACACGTCAACGCGTACCCCAGCCATGGACAGAGCCGGGGTATCATATTTGAGCCTGCGCGTCACCACCATTGCTTGCGTTTTACCAGGCGCAAATTTAAGCTTATTTTTGACACCCCAGCCGTGAACATGTCCGAGGGCCACATTGGCGCGTCTCTGGACTTCTGACCCACTGTCTCCCGAAACAATCAGAACCACGTCATCCGCGAAAGCTTGCACGTGTTCTCCCATCTTTTGCAGTTCATTCAGTAGAGGATCCAATAAGAGATTCCAAAAAGTTGGACCCCCTATCGAGCCTTGAACACACCCCTTCTCTGTGTTCCTCAAACTCTCCGCCCCCCCATACCTTACTCTCACCTTCCTCCCATCCAAGTAGCTATCTATCAGTTTCCTTAGATTGATCGGACAACCAACCTCCGCTAACCTGCATTTAATGGCTGGCCACCAAGCGCTGTCGAAGGCTCCCTCTATGTCAAGTGATATTACTAGTATAATTTTCTTTTCCTCTAGTTGCTCTCTAATGTATTTCATCATGACATAGAGGGAGTCCTCCGTGCTACGCTGTGGTGTAAATCCATATTGCATGTCATTCATCTTGGCGATAGTGTGCCACCTTATCCGTTTTATGACCATTTTCTCGAAAATCTTCCCAAGTACCGACAAAAGACCTATCGGTCGGTATGACTTGGGTACAGTGTAGTCGGATTTCCCACTCTTTCTTAGGATCACAACAGCAGCCTCTTTCCACGCGGCCGGGAAGTGGTGCAGGGCGAGGCACTTATTCAATAGGTTAAGGAACAGTTCTGGGTTCAACGATATTGCCATCCTGCAGATGTCCGCTGTGAAGCCATCGGGTCCAGGAGCCTTCTTTGGATTAAAACTAGTCACAGACCACCTCAGTTCTTCTGCTGTAAATGGGGGGTCGCATAAGTCATCATGTTCCCCTACATTTATGCTGGCTGCTATGTCTCTAGTATGTCTGTGGTCCACGTTATCTTCTTCGAGTTTGTCCTCCGGGTAGAAGGTTTTGGCCAGGAGGCTTGCGGATTCGGCACCTTCAAGAACCCTACCTTCCCGGACAAGTGGCACATCCTCATGGCGAGTGGAAGTGTTATTAATAACACGGTATATTCCATCCCACATCGTCTCCCTTTCTTGCTTCTCACAGAAGGTTTTCCAGCTGGCGGTCTGGGCTTTTTGTGCCTCCGCCAGGTATTCCTCCTTTTCCTTTAGGTACTGCTCCACCACCCACCGACGACGCGTTGCTGATGCGCACGATATTCTGCGCTTCTTTCTTGCCACCTCCTTTTTTCTTCTATCCAGTTCCTCCGTCCACCACGGCAACTCCGTCCGTTTTTTATTCTTTATCTTCGGTATTGTTTCTGAGCTAACTCTGTCTATTGAATCTATGTATTTATTTATTTTAGTTTCTAATTCTGAAATGTCACTAATTTTTTCTATTTCCTCTTTATTTATTTTTTCTACTTCCCAAATTTGGGCCAGTTTCTCACGAAACTGGCCCCAATTTGCCTTCTTCGTGTTATATTTTCTTGTACTACTTTTTATAGTTATTCCCTTTGACTTTTCTAACTTTAGCTCGAACAGGATTGTCGCATGGTCGGAGACTGTGATATCGGTGGCTATCCTCCAGTTGTTGACGTGTCCTAGGATGGCCATCGATGATGCTGTTATGTCCACGTTGCTTGAATACCTGACTCCCCCTCTGTAAGTATCGAACGTAGGTTCGAGTCCTTGGTTTAATAAATGCAACTCTAGGTCGTCAAGCATCCCCGCCACTTCTTCTCCCCTGTGATCCACTTCTCTGCTTCCCCACCATGTGTTCCAAGCATTCACATCACCTCCCAAGATAACGTTTCCCGCACCGATCTCCCGTACGATCTTTGTGATCTGCTCTACATAGGGGTCCAATGGTCTGTCTCCCTCGAGGTAGATCGATATCACCACAATTTCCCAGGCACTTGTTTTCAACTTGGCAACAGCGATGTTTTCCGTTGTCAGTGTTGGGCATTGGGTCACATCAATTGTCTCATCGAAGACGATTACAGCTGCCTTGTTGACAGAGTTTCCTGCCCTCGTATGGCACTGTACCACTCTTACACCGGGGTAATTCTTCATCTCCCCCACCGCTCCGATGTAAGGCTCTTGTACAAGTGCAAAGGAGACCTTCCTGTTCCCTGCTTCCTTTATAATTTCTGCGGTCGCCAACTTACTTCGTTGTAGGTTCGACTGCAGGACTTGATATATTCCGGTTGCCTCTGTATAATTATTTCTAATTGTTTCCACCTGGGTGCCCTCAGCAATACTGCACCGCGGCTCTTGCCAGTGCATCCCAACGCCCTCTGACAGGACACTCCTCGCTGAAGGCGTTGTGATTCACTCGCTCTAGCTTTGCGTTCTTGCAATTAATACAGCTTGGTGGGAGTCCGCTCAGTCTTTCCGTACACTCCGTTCCCAGGTGAGGGCCTCCGCAATGGCTGCACAGGTCCACAGGGTCGCGGCAAAAGCGCTTACTGTGGCCGTACCCGAGACACCTTGCACACTGGATCAAAGGTGACTGATCGGACACCTTTATCTTTTGCATGTCAATGTGGATCGCCCCGGCTTCTATGAAGCGCCTCCATATCTCAGGTGATGTCTTGACAACCACGTGTTCGGTGAGTACATTCCTGGCCCTCCTCCTAAACTTTACTTCCAACCTATCTTCATTTCCCTTCAATCCTTTAAGTAGGTGCCCATTCTGCTTCCTTATCGCTCTTATTACGTCCTCATTCGTATTTATTTTAAGGACCTCCTTTAAGATCAGGAGTGGATCTTTGTTTACGACTACCTCTATATCAAGATTTTTTCCTGCTTTTTCTAGTTTGTCTCTAACTTTCTCTATTTCCTCTTTCGTCCCACATCCTATAATTACTTTCCTATCCTTTGCCTTTCTTATATTTTCTATTTGTATTCCCTCCTCTCTCGCGTTTACCGCAATTCTAATCTTTTCGAGCACTTGTTCTCCTGTCTCAATCTCGTCTCTAGAGCTAACCACCACCGAGTGGATGGTCGCCCCATACTTTGGTTTCCCTTTGGGTGGTGCGGCCACGACCCCAGCGTAGGTTCTCCTTTCAAATTGCCTCTCTATTTCTGCTTTCAGGTCACTAATTTCCTTCTTGTTTTCTTTTAGGAGCTGCGTGCACATGTCTGCGGTTTTCTCCTTCTCTCCTTCTCTATCCATTTCCTTCTCCTGTGCTCTCTGTAGCAACTCCTTTAGCTTTATCATCTCTACCTTGTTTTCCTTGAGTAGCTTAGTATGGCCTTTTATTAGGTCAGCTATCTTATCCTTTCCTTCTATCACTTCTCTATCCATATTTTCCTTCTCCACATTTTCTAATTCCTCCTTTGCTCCATCCTGCCCTGTTTCCGCTGACATTTCCTTTCTCTTTCTGTCACCATACGGTTTCCCTTGTTCAGCGTCTCTGACGAGACGAGACATGTTTTCCAGCGCTTCTAGCACCGTCGCCTTGATATCCTTCCGAAGATTCCCACTCTCATCCATTTTTTTCATGGCCTTCTGGTACCATGACTGTGCCTCTCTACCCCTACTACTAAAAATCTTTTCAGAGTTTTTACAACTCTCTTTCCCATTTGGTTCCACGTTAGTAGTGGCCGTAGCCTGGGTAGGTTTTTGCCCAATCTTTTGTTGCTGTCTGTCACTCGTCTTTACTTGTCCCTCTCTCGTCCTGCTCGTCTTTTTATCAGTCGATTTGCTTGGGGCCACGGAGCCCTGGGGTGATTTAGTTGAGGCTATCCTCAACTCGATCTCCCCGGCGCTCTTTCTCACCTGGCCGTCCTTAGACGTGGAAGCCTCTCCGGTTGAGGCTCTTGTCACTACAGGGGGCAGATTCCCTTGTCCCGTAGTAACGACCTTCGGGGTCGGCGAGCGAGCAGTGCAAAACATGGTCACCGGGTCAAAGCAGATCTATCCCTTAGCAGTGCTCCCTTTAGTCAAAATTAATAACAAAATTAAAAATAACAAAATAAATTGAATAAAATTAAAAATAAAATAAAACGCAGGGAAAATGTAATAATTAAATTTCAGCTAATTGGAGGACAAATATTTCGTCAATACAATCAAGATTATCAAATAATAATCTATTTATAAATTATATAGTTACAAATTAATACAATATGACAGATCTAAAATATTGGGTCAATAAACCCAGGTCTTATTACTAATGATACAACACATAGTTTCTAGATTAAGGGTCAATAAACCACAAGTCTTAATGCTATATATCGTGTCAAATAATAATCTATCAATAATTTGTTTAGTTACAATTTAATACAATATCACAGATCTAAAATGTTAGGTCAATAAACCCAAGTCTTATTACTAATGATACAATATTCCTAAATTGAGGGTCAATAAACCACAAGTCTTAATACTGTATAATGTCGTCAATTAATTATCTATCAATAAATTGGACTCATAAAGGACTAGGAAAATACAGGTTAGACTGGATTTTTACCTCAACTGATTTCGAAATAAAATACATACGAAGATTGAATCTTTGACCTCTTGTCCTGAAAAATCTTCAGGCAAGACCCCTATTTTTTATTGCTGATCCTGCTGCGCGCTCGCCTACAGAAGAACATTGAGTTAAAATAAGATTTTTATGCTTTTTATTTTCATAGATATTCAAGTTTTTCTAAATTTTTTAGTTTTTCAAAAATTTTCTATGACAGGTTACTCAAAATTTTAAATTTTATATAATTAATAGAAAGTCCTATAATTAACACAAATTATGCAATTTTTACTAAATTTTTATCTGTATTGGTTATAAAGATACACAATTTTTCCCTATTTTTTAATGTAATTATTTGATTAATAGAAATAAATAGAAATTGTCACCAGGATCGTCTTCAGACAACATTTTGTGTTTAGTTTAAGCCCAAATTTGCCCCCAATAGCCCCGGAAACAAAAAAGATAGCATTTAGCAGCCATCTTGGTTTTTCTGGTTGCCGTGAAAAACTTTAAATATCTCCGGTGCTATTGGACGCAAAAACTTCGGGTTTCCACAGGTCCCTGTGAAATTTGAGCGGGAATATTACTTACTTGTTTTCAGGCGTTTTCAGGGCCTGAAATTTTTCAGGCCTGAAACTATTTTCGACGGATAGAGGGGATCGAGCTTAGCATTATATTCGAAACCGCAGCTTTGTGCGGCCGGCGGTTGCGGAGTTATAGCCAACGCAAGTCAGCCTTTGACAGTTCGGCGGCCATTTTGGAAAAGTTTGGACCACTATAGCTCCGGATCTCGTGGTCGTGGGAAGCTGCCGATTTCACAGTGGTGTTTGGGGAGACCTACTCTACCAGATCCACACTGTTTCGGGCGCTTTAGCGCTGAAAAATTTCAGGCTCCTGAAAACAGCTTTGCGCGTCGGAACGGAACGAGCCGAGCAAAACGAGCCTAAGCTCGACTATTCTGCGATCATCGGGGGGCGAGCTGTAGCGTTTTTAGTATTGACATTGACAGTTACCAAGCTGTCAAACCATTTTTTGAACTCGTGCAGCTCGTGAACGGATGGTCGCAGGAGGTTCGGGTTTCCTTTGAGGGTGTTGTCTGGACGGCTCCGACCCGACAAGTTATTTTTCAGGGGTTTTCAGGAACCAAAAATTTTCAGGCCTGAAAATCACTTTATTCGATAGGCCTCGGCGAGCCCATCCGGAAGAGCCTAAGCACGGTGAAATTCGGACTTACGGTTCCGGAGAAAACCACTGATAACCGGATTCTGGGCGCCATCTTGCTCTGGCAACCAGAGATTTGGACCGGGTTTTCTCGGGAACCCTTTGGCTTGGAGTAGTCGTGTTTGGGTTCATTGTAAGGGGCTTGGGGAGAGCTGTCCAGCCGTGTATAGAGATTGACTCTACGTAGAGTCTAAAATTTTTATCTAATTAATTAATTTAATTAATTTTTCTTTACTTTTAAATAGCCTGGTTCCTGGAAGCCTCTTGGCGCTAGACTAAGGTCTGGAACTTTAATCTGGACGTAGAGTAACGACATAAAGTTTGATCAATGTATAAAATTGTATAAAATTGTAGCTAAACAATTTATTGATAGATAATTAATTGACGACATTATACAGTATTAAGGTTAGGTTAGGTTAGGTTAGGTTAGGTTAGGTTGGTTAGGTTAGGTTAGGTTAGGTTAGGTTAGGTTAGGTTGGTTAGGTTAGGTTAGGTTAGGTTAGGTTAGGTTAGGTTAGGTTAGGTTAGGTTAGGTTAGGTTAGGTTAGGTTAGGTTAGGTTAGGTTAGGTTAGGTTAGGTTAGGTTAGGTTAGGTTAGGTTAGGTTAGGTTAGGTTAGGTTTTTTTTTTTTTTTTTTTTTTTTTTTTATTTTTTTTTTTTTTTTTTTTTATTTGCAAAGGGTCTCTGCCACCAAGTTTCGCAGAGTTTTTTGTTTGGGGTGTAGGTATATTGATAAACCTGTTTTAAAATTCTATAATTGTAAATAGTAAATAAATAGGAATTTGGATATAAAATTTTCGACGGTTATATAAGATTTGTTTATTGTTAAAATTTTCTCAATTCAGAGTTAATTAATGATAAATAATATATAAGTTATCTGTAAAGTGTCATTTATTTGTTTCGTTTATTGACGGACTTAATAATTTTAGTTGTGTAGTCAATAAACGATTTTCCAATCTTTCGGTCGCTGATTAGAAGACTGAGATTGGATTGGCTCACCGTCATATCGACTGTCATTTCAAAGTCGCGCCTGTGGGAGGAATATACAGGGCACTCCGTTAGGAGATGGAGAACTGTTTCCTGCTTGTCAGGGTCGCAGGCGCACGCTGGGTTATCCTTGCACTTGAAGCGAGCCAAGTACTCGGAAAACCCACCGTGCCCTGTTAGGGCCTGGGTCAGCTCCTTGGTCATCGCTATTTTCCGCACCGTTCTGTACGCAGCGATCGCGCACGGGAAGAATAACTTTGTGGTGGCCGCCGTTTCCCCAGTACGATACCGCCGGTTCCATTCGCTGAGGGTATCCATTCGGATCATACGCTTAACGAATGAAACCGGGCATTTATCGTAGTGGGGTTTCCGCTTGGACCTCAGGGCAGCCTCCTTAGCGAGCGAGTCGGCTCTCTCGTTACCCTCCAGCCCCGCGTGAGCTTTGACCCAGAACAAGGAGACGCTCTTGTTCTGGGCGTTACTGCGGCGGAAAGCGTCCCTCGCTTCCACTGCGAGGGCGTGGAGGGCTTCGGGGTTCACGACTGCTTGGAGAGCTGCCATGGAGTCACTGTAGATAGCGAACGCCGTCTCGGTCCTTTTGAGGACTTCCTTCGCGGCTTCGTAGAGGGCGAGGAGCTCAGCCTGGTAGACGGTACTATAGGACGGCAAAGCAAGTTTGAGGGCTTTGGTCTCAACCTGGTCGGTCCACACGGACAGTGCGGCACCGACCTTGCCCTCAATCTTGCTGCCGTCTGTGAATATACGCACCGCGTAGTCGCGGTGCTCATTAAATTGTCCCTCGTCTACCAGGCGTCGCAGTTCAATGGCCCTCTGCTCAGCCGGATGCGGCATCTCCAGTGCCGATTTCACTCGCTCGATCTCCCTGCCCCCCAGCGCTGGATGAGGTACCCCCCTCTTGGCCTCATAAAGTGAGGCCGCCTCTCGTATTCGGAGGTCGAGAGGGAGTATCCCAGCCAGCACCAAGGCTGAGTGCAAGGAAACCGTGCGATAGGCTCGGCACAGCTTTTGCGCGAAGCTCCTCTGGACGGCGTTCAGCTTCTTCTGGACCCCAATTTTGGTCGCGGCCGGCGACCACGCACTCGCCGCGTACAGAACGATAGGCTCGACTGCAGCTGTATAAATACAGCGGATGACTTCCGGATGCAGACCCCAACTTACCCTTGCAGCCCTCGACAGCTGCTTGTAGATACCGATGGCTCGGGAGCAGACGTTTGCGACGTGGGTGTTAAACGTCAACTTGTGATCGATGGTGAGACCGAGCAGTTTTATTTCCTCAGACATGCCAATGTCCACCCCGCCCATTCTGAGACATGGGGTGTCATGCTTAAGTTTGCGCGTTACCAACATTGCTTTGGTCTTATGAGGCGCAAACTTAAGCTTGTTCGTGACACCCCATGCGTTCACGTACTCAAGGGCGACATTGGCATCCCTTTGGACCTCAAGTGCCGTCCCCCCATCGAACACAAGGACGACATCGTCCGCAAACGCCTGACAAAAGACCCCTCTACTTTCTAGTTCCTTCAGCAGAGGATCCAGCACAACGTTCCATAATATGGGACCACTGATAGACCCCTGGACGCATCCTTTCTCGGTCCTGGATTTATGCTCCACTCCCGCGTACCGGACTTTCACCACTCTCTCGGACAAGTAGCTATCAAAGACCCGTCTCAAGTTCACAGGACACTTTTCCTCAGCCAGACGGACTCGTATAGCCGGCCACCAGGCGCTATCGAAGGCTCCCTCTATATCCAAGGACACAATCGTGACAAGCCTCTTTGCATTGAGTCTGCCACGAATGTGTCCCATCAGAGTATAGAGGGAGTCCTCGGTGCTTCGCTGGGGCATGAAGCCGTACTGGCGAGTACTCATCCTGGGCAACAGATGGAACTTGAGTCGGGCCACGAGCATCTTCTCGTACATCTTGCCGAGTACAGGCAGAAGCCCAATCGGCCTGTATGATTTCGGAGTGGTGTAGTCCTCTTTCGCGGGCTTGCGGAGCACAACGACTGTTGCCTCTTTCCAGGACCGTGGAAAGTGTCCATGCGCCAGGCACTTGTTCATCAAGCGCAGAACTACGTCTGGGTCTAGCTGGATTGCGTGGCCCCATATGTCCGCCGTCAGACCGTCGGAACCGGGGGCTTTTTTGGGGTTGAACGAGGAGACTGCTCGCCTTAGCTCGTCGAGGGTGAACGGAGGGTCCAAGGGTTCAACTTGGTTTCCCCCGTTCACCTCTTCTGCTCGTTGCCGCACCTTTTTGTGCTCCTCGTTATCCCCCTCCGGGCGGTCCTCCGGGTAGAACGTTTGTGCCAGAAACCTCGCTGACTCTTCGGGGTCCAGTGTCTTCGCATCCCTCACCATTGGTATGTCCTCCTCTCTTTTTTCTGTCCTTCGGATTACCCTGTATATTCCGGTTAGGTTAGGTTAGGTTAGGTTAGGTTAGGTTAGGTTAGGTTAGGTTAGGTTAGGTTTTTTTTTTTTTTTTTTTTTTTTTTTTTTTTTTTTTTGTACATATTTTACCGCAGACATGATGGTCTGCGCCATTTTTTACATTATTAATTGTTTATAGCTTTTTTGAATTGGCATCTCTGTCGTGCCCTCATCTTGACAACTTACTTAAAACTAAGCTTAATACTACGCGAGTCCACCTCAGACTCATTCATTTTTTTTTTTTTTTTTTTTTTTTTTTTTTTTTCATTTAACATACTATTTTTTTTCTTTTTTCTTTTTTTTCACTTATTGCTATGTATAAATTGTATGTATAAATTGTATGTATATTATCTATGTATAATTATTGGAATAATCCAACAATTTAATTTATAACATTATATTATTATATTAGCATTATATTTAATTGTTAACCAATCATATCAATATTAAAAAATATTGATATGATTGCTTAACAATTCATCTTCACTATACTTATAGTGAAATACACATGTAATCACACTTATCTTGTACCTAAATACTTGATTACACTATAATTCAGGTTGGATTTAGGGTTGGTGGGTAGAGTTTGGGTACCGGGTTTATCTGCCTCCCAGAGTCTTCACTAACTCCATTAGAGCTTTTACGACTGCGGTGTCTCGATGCTGCATGGCCGTCTTAAGGTTATATTCGACGACCATTTTAGAAGGCGCATCCATCGCTTTCCGGGCGAAACGGCCCGTGGCATCATCGGCGTCGTCGGTGTAATACACACAGCTGACCGTGTGTCTCGACACTGCGACAACTGCGTGGGAGATGCTGTCGTGGATCTGGAGCCTCCTTGACTTGGTGTTTATTATAATAACGCTGTCGCAGGTCAACCCCTGAGCTGCGTGGATGGTGAGGATACACGACCCCTCGCCAGATCCATAGCCCTGGTCGGCAAGAGAGGCTCTCTCTTCCTGCGTATGGACCAAGAATAAGGTGTTCTGGGTGGATTTTGGTATTCGAGCTCCCGTGAACCTTTCCACTCTCAGGGAGTGGACCCGCGACAGCGTCGTCTTGGAGGAGTATATACCGGGGTATATCTCACTCAGGGCTAGTGCGATGTCCATTGGGTTCCGATGCGTACAGAGTAACTCCCGGGTGATTCCAGTCACCAAGTTTGGACGGGTGTACCTTAATTCAAACAGGTTCTCTCTGTCCAAAAATGGCAGCTGATTCACGTCTCCGATAAGAACGACCTCGCTCGCTCCAGACAACTTCACTGCCATGACTATGGCCCCAAAGTGGTTCATGAGGGCTTCGTCAACCATAAGGCGACGGCATTGCTCCTCTGGTTTGACCCCGTTGGCTAAAATTGAGGCCATAGTGCGCACCTTTGCCTTGACGCGATCTCCTAGCCGGTGCGCTAGCTTCTCTTTGAGATCCTTGGCAGCTTCGGTTGTTGTGGTCACTATGATATCGCTCTCCTCGTCAAAATGTTTCACCACCCAGGTTGTCTTGCCGCACCCTGGAACCCCGTTTACCCAGCTGATTTTGGGTACCGCCCAATACGCCTCTGAAGCCGAGGGAACGGAGGCCCCCGAAATGGATTGCGCCATTTCGAGGATCCTGTCGTCCAGCATAATTTTGGTACACTTGGCGGTAACCACTATCGGGTCGTCTTCGGGTGTGTAGAACGTAACTTTCCCTGAGCGCTCCGTTTTCTCCTCGTCCAGGGTCACAAAACCACTTTCCGCGCTGTAGGCTGCCATATACGACCCCGTCATTTCTCCAGCAATGACCTGGGATTTGACGTTGTCGTACACAGCTGCCTCTGCCTCCCCGAGCAAGACCCTTAACAAACCCTCATTTTGCCAATGAAAGGTGTCCAGAATCTTTCTACATGTTGCGAGGTTTACCTCTCTGGTTGCCCTCACAACTGACACATACTCGAGGAATGCGCTTTGTATGTGGTCTATGACACCCGAGTTTACAGCGAGTGTCGGTGGGCTGACTTGCCCTTTGTCGGCTCTGGTTGGCTTGGATTTTGGTGCTGGTGTTTCCCTAGGTTTCGGCTTGAAAAACCTCATGACCGCTGACTCTTGCCGCTCAGTTGGTGATGTGCGGCTGGTACTCGGGAGCAGTGCACTGAGGAAGGTGCCGATTGCTTTGAGACGGCTTTTGGACCGTGCTCGGTCCTCTGGGCTGATGTTATTGCCTTTGTCCCTTCTTTCTTTTTCTGCCGTTAGTTTTCGCTGGGCCCTCTCAGCTCCGCTCATGGCGGTCGGGTTCTCAGTGGAACTCATCGTGCTGCCTGTGTGGTCTCTGGGGGCTTTGAGGAAGCTTAGAGTTTCCCCCCGGTCCTCGTAGACCACGACCTCATGCTGTTCGGAAGCTTTAAGGCAGCCGAAACGGTCTGCGATGTCTCCTCTTTCACCACCGACCGCCATAGCATCGATGCTGATCGTGCGGGGTGCTATGCACGTGCTTTCACCTGCTTCCCTAATCTTTTGGAGCAGCGAGCTCGCTTGAGCAAATGGGGTCTCCGCTCTCCACTCGAGTAATGCGATTGTCTTTCCTTTGAATCGCATTAAACGGCACTTGTGAGCGGCTATCTCCACCAACTGCAGCGCGGCGTACTTGCTTCCTTTGATGCTCGTTTTTGATGTGCTCCCGTTGATCAGGGCAGCTAGACCCGGTGAAATTATGATTTTGGCTCCAGTGTGGTTTGAACCAATACAGAAACTTATGCCTAGCGTCTCCGACTCCCGGTTCATGAACAGGGCGACCCCGCGTAGTCGGATACCAGGGACTCCGTCTCTTCCACATACCAGGAAGTGTGTTACTGACATGTCGGTTGGGATCGTCTGTTGGTTTGTCCCTGTTGTTGGTACCACTGGCGCTGTCACTAGTGCTGGTTGTGTGTTTGTGCTCTGCTGTGTATTTGAAGGTGACGGGTTTTGTGTGATTAGTGTTGGTGTTGTGATTGTATGTCCTGTATTTGTGGGTAATGGGTGTTGTGTAATTTGTGTGGATGGTGTGTTTGTGGTGGGAGTACGAGTAGATGGTAGCCGGACTCGACTTCGTGCTGGGGCGTCTGATTTGTTCGGCCCCGCTGCGGTTATGGCAACTCTACTCGCGAATGCTAGGAATGGGATCCTCGAAGCTGGCTTTCCCATGAAGTTGGGGAGTGAGGATTGACTTAACTGGAGCCCTGTTTTTCGCTCCAGTTCCATTCTTTCAAGGCAGAACCTTGGGCACTCGAAGAGAAGGTGCCAGACTGTTTCCTCGCAGCTCTGATCACAGATGCACGAGGGATCGTCTTTGAGGTGGAAGCGGTGGAGGTATGCTGCGAAGCCTCCGTGTCCCGTCAAGATTTGAGTATGGGCCGGTGTTAGGACTGTTTCCCTAAGGATTCTTTTCGCCGCTTGGACGTCTGGAAAGAATACCTTTGTCACCGCACCAGTACTCGAGGACTCGTACCTAGCTTGCCACTTCCTAACGGTCCCCTCCCGTATCTTCCTTCTGACGTATGATACGGGGACTTTGTCGTAGTCCGCTGTCTCCTTTGTTAGGGCTGCCTCCTTTGCCAGCTCATCTGCTCTCTCGTTCCCAGCAGTTCCCACGTGGGCCTTGAGCCAGAAAAGCCTCACTTTTCTGCCCTCCTCTCTGATTTCACGGATGAAACTCTTTATTTGGAGTGCCAGGTGGTGAGTAACAGACGATCTCTTCAGCAGGTCGAGCGACGACCTTGAGTCACTCAGTATGCTTATGGAGGCCGCCTTAGATTCTCTTGCCAGCTTGACAGCTCTAAAGAGTGCATACATTTCAGATTGGAAGACAGTGTTGTGAGGCTCCAAGCCAAAAGTGTTGGACATGGATTCCTTTCCTCCCTCCCACCAAGTTAGGGCAGCTCCAACTTTCCCCTCTATTTTGCTGCCATCGGTGTAGATTTGGGGGCCGGTAACATGGTGAGTCTGTAAGGTTTCGGGATTCCAATCTTCTAGGCGTGCGTACTCAGTTGTTGTGAGTCGCGCTGGATGAGGGTGATTTAAATAATTTATATTCCGTTCCAGCTCGCGGCCCGGTGGTAGGAACTCTCGGGAATGGCCCTTTTTGATCTCGTAGAGGGTCGCCGCCTCAAGTACCCGGAGGTCTAATGGGAGTTGGCCCGACAGAACCAGTGCCGATGTCAGAGACACCGTGCGGTATGCCTTGCAGATCTTCTGCGCAAAACCCCTCTGTAGCGAGTCAAACTGATTTCGTGTCATCAGTTTCTCAGCTGCCGGGGCCCACGCACTCGCTGCATACATCACGATGGGCTCTATCACCGACACGTAAATCGTCCTGATTATCTCTCTATTGAGACCCCATGTCACCTTCGCTGCACATGCGAGTTGCTTATAGATGTCCGCAGCCTTTTTACAGGTGGCGGACACGTGTGCATTGAAAGTGAGTTTGGCGTCAATAATGAGCCCTAGCAGCTTGATCTCTTGGACAAGGCCCAGCCTTGTGCCCGACATGTGCAGAACCGGGTCGTCGTATTTCAGCTTTTTCGTTAACACCATCGCATTGGTCTTATGCGCGGCGAAACGCAGCTTATTTCGGGCGCCCCACTTCGACACTACGTCCAGCGTCTCATTGGCTTTCTGCTGCAGGGGGCCGGTCTCATGGTCCGAGAATACCAGGACGACGTCGTCTGCAAAGGCCTGGCAATATACCCCCATACTAGCCAATTTGTGAAGGAGTGAGTCTAGGATCAGGTTCCAGAACGTCGGACCGGCAATTGAGCCCTGGACGCACCCTTTGTTGGTTCCTTTCTCACTAGTCGCTCTGGCGTAGTTGACCTTAACGTGGCGATCTTTTAAATAAGAGGCAACGAGAGTGAACAGATTTTTGGGACATTGTTTGGCCACCATCTGTTTTTTTAATGCGGGCCACCATGCGTTGTCGAAGGCCCCCTCTATGTCCAATGATATCAAAAGCACTATCTTCTTTGCTTTGATTTCGGCACGTATGTGTCCCATTAGGTCATAGAGGGCGTCCTCGGTACCACGCTGTGGCATGAACCCGTACTGGCTTTTATGGAGTGTTGGATAGAAGTGCCACTGGAGTCTGCCTACAAGGAGTTTTTCCACGATTTTTCCGAGAACAGATAGGAGACCTATTGGGCGGTATGACTTTGGACTGGTGTAGTCGTCCTTGCCTGGCTTGCGTAGGATGCACACGTGGGCGACCTTCCACTGCCTCGGAAAGTGTGATAGCGACAGGCATCTGTTTGCGATCGCCAAGAACACTTCCCTGTCGCAGTTTATTGCCGCTGTGCAGATGTCCGCCGTTAATCCGTCGGGGCCAGGGGCCTTCTTCGGATTTTGGTCTTGCAGGACCATTTCCAGCTCTGTGATTGTAAAGGGTGGATCGTCGGCGGACAGTCCTTGTGGATTTTCCTCGCTCGCGAGTTGTCTGAGTGCACTGTGGTACGGTCTTTCGCCATCTGTGGAGTCATCTGGGTAAAAGGTTTTTGCTAGTAGGTCCGCGGATTGCTGTGGGCTAAGAGTTTCCCCTGCGGTATTTCTCAGGAGGGTGTCGTCCTGCCTTCTGGCTGTCTTCCTTAGTACCCTGTAGACGCCGTCCCACATGCTCTCTCGGTCTTGCCTTGTACAGAACTCCCTCCAGCTTGCAGTGGCAGCTTCCGTCGCTGCTGAGGTGTACTTATTTTTTGCTTCGAGGTAAACGTTTATCGTGTCCTCCCGCCGGTGAGCGGCTGCGTTCCGAATCCTTCTCTTCTTCGTCATTGTGTCTTTTTTAAGACGGTCTAAAGTAGAATTCCACCAAGGGGGTTTTACGTTGTGTTTTGGGGATCCCAATTTTGGGATCGCTTCGTCACATGAACGGTGGATGGCGTTTAAATATTCTGTGAGGATTTTTTCCAGATCCCTTGGGTTCGGGGCCTTCGAGATCCTGGCCTTTGTTATTTCTTTTTCAGCCAGGTTGTTCTTGAAATGCGTGCAGAAATCGGACCACTTTGCCTTCTTGGTGTTATAGATGCGCGTCGAGACAGGCCTTAGGGGTTCCAAAGCTTTCTCTAAGCGCATCGAGAAGGTGATTGCATTGTGGTCGGATGAGGTCAAGCCTCTTTCTACACGCCACTCCTCTATTTTTCCCAGCAGCGACAGACTGCATGCAGTTACATCTACTATGCTTGTGCACCACCTGTCGCTCCTGTAGATCTCGAAAGTCGGTGTCTGACCCGAGTTTAGGATCTGGAAATCCCGCTCATGGAGGAAGGAACAGTATTCGGCACCCCGATGGTTTTCGGATACGCTGCCCCACCATTGGCTCCAGGCATTTACGTCACCTCCCACCAGGATGTTGTTTGTGTGTAGTTTGTTTGTTGTGTCTTGTAATGCGGAAAGATATGGGTTTAATTCTTGGTCTCCCTCAAAGTAGACCGACAGCACTCCCAGATTGAGCTGGCCCACCTTGAGTAAAACGGCCGCAATGTTCTCAGTTACGACTTGGGGGTCATGAATGACTTCCAAACTGCTCCCGAAGATCACTATTGCCGCTTTCACTGGTTTTTGGCGGTTGAGGCTGCACTGGATAACTTGTGTGCCGGGACTCTGTTTCATTACACCTGTTCTTCCCACGTAAGGTTCTTGAACGAGTGCCACAGAAATTCCGTTGGCCTGAGCCATCTGATGGAGTTCATCCGTGGCCAGCTTTGAGCGCTGGAGATTGACTTGGATGAATTTCAACTTTGCTGTCGATCTTTGTGAATTTTGAGGGGGACTTTGTTGGTGGCTTTCCTGCGGGTCGCCCTTAGCAATAGGAAACTCGCGACCGTGCTATCCCATCCCACTTTTGGCGTTCCTGGCAGTCTTCACTAAACGCGGTGTGTGCCAGGTCGCTTCCTTTTTTCAGTGCCACCTTGCAGTTTATACACGTGGGTTCCTTGCCTTCTGCTCTATTCTGACAGTCCCTGCCATCATGCGCACCGCTGCAAAAGAAGCATGACTCCTTTGCCGCCCCACATATGGACCTATTGTGTCCGTATCCGAGGCACTTTGTGCACTGAACGAGTGGGGACTGATCCACAACAGAGCACCGCTTGATGCCCACGTGCACTCTCTGGGCTTGGGTTAAGTTAAGCCACATTTTCGGTGAGAGTTCTAATACCGGGTGGCACTCGTGGGGATTTCTTGCGCGCTTCCTATATCGCACCCTGGCCGTCTGTTCACCCACAGCAACATCTTGCAGAAGATGCTTATTCTGCGCTAATAGAAGATCAACAATCTCCCCGTTGCTGTAGCTGGACAGCACTCCCTTTACGCAGACTAACGGGTTTTGAGGCTTTGACTCCTGAACCTTGAGCCCTTCGTTTTTCTTGAATTGGTCCCTGACCAGATTCAAGTCGGCTTTGCTAGCGCACCTCAGGACTACCTTCTGGTTTCGGGCCTTCCTGACGGCGTCCACCTTGGCTCCGGTCGTCTTGAGATCCAGGGCGGCCCTGATCCTCTCGATAACGTTGTCCCCAGTGTGTTTGGGGTCCGTCGACGAGACGATCAGGGTGTGGTTTGGCTGTAATTGGTTCGGCTTAGGGAGGGGTTTTGGTGTACTTGCAACCTGGGCAAAGGTTTTTGGGCCTTGTTGTTGTTGTGGCTGTCTATCCACTTTACCCAATTCTGCCACCCCTTTCTCAATGTTTTGGAGGTGCTTCTTGACCTCCACGACCGCCAGTTCTGCGTCTAGGTTTGGTGTTGCCATGATTTGGGTGGGGGGTTCTTTGTCCCGCAGGACACGGATGTCTGCCGAGACCAGGTCCAGTCTTTCCGCAATAGGTTTAAGGTGTTTTTGGAAGTCCTCTCGTAACTGTGTTGGTGGTGGTAGGGGCGTGGGTTTAGTCAACATTTCTTGGATATGTACCCGCATCTTCTCCATCTCTTCGTCAAACCGGGTGTGCGTTAAAATATCTTTTCCCGCCTCAGACACCTGGCTTAGGTCCGGTCCTGGCTGGGTAGGGTCAGGCTTTAGTTTTTCTATTTCCTGACGGAGCACGTCCAGCTGGTTCGTGATGCTGGTGACGTGTGACTCCAGGCGGCACAATCCCCCACTCAGGAGTTCCCCTTTGGGATCCCCAGGTGACTTCATAATGTCCGACCTGGTCTGTTCGTGCTCCTTGGAGTTCTTCAAGCTCACCAGCTTGACTTCCTCCCTTACCTCCTTTAGACTCTTGAAAGCTTCAAGAGTCTCGTGGCCCAGCCAGTCGCGGATACCCTTTGCCTCTTTTTTTGTATCGGTCAGGTCAGTCCGCATAAGCGAGAGCTCCGTTTTTAAGGTCATCACGTCTCGAGTGTGAGCTCTCTCGACCCGCACAAGCTCTTGTGCATGTCGAGAACGCTCCTTCTCGAGATTGAATTTATGACGCGCCCGCGAGTCAGCCAGAGATAGAACAGTCTCGTAGAGACCCTGGAGGCACTCATGGGCAGTGACCTTACACTCTCGCTTCATGTTTCCCGCCGCTTCTAAGGCGTCTTTCCCCCTTTGAAGCAGGTCGTTTGCTTCTTTTGTGGCCAAATCCATCTGTACACCCGTACCCCTTCTTGGAGTTCGGTACAGGAGACTCTGACGCTCGGGTCTGTTTAAGTGACCTGCTGAAGAGGCCACCGAGCTCTCATCGTCTGAGATGATTTGGCGTGGGGGGGAAATTCCACATTGCTCCCAGTTGATTACTGTCTCCGAAACTCTACAAGGGATTCCCTCTCGCATCTCAGGGCCCGATGGTGTTGTGTCCGAGATGTGTGTTGTACATGCCGACACGTCTGAGCCTGCTGCCTGTGGCTCCGACGATGCCTTTGGAATCGGTGCCGAATACTGAGGCGGCTCTGATGGATGCGCCACCTTTTCGGACACCGCAGATTTGGCAGTGTTTCTTAGTATTTTCTTCCGGAGATTAGTGGAGACTCCTGCGGTTGTTTTACGGGAGGCAGGTATGGAGGACTGCTGTGACGACATTTTATTTTATTATTGTGGTATTGCCAACAGTTAATTAAATGTATCCACAGACAATTTAATTTAACTAGGTATAACAGAGAAAATGAGTAAATGATTATTTTATAGCTTTATAGTCTGTAATTTTTTGTGTTCTTTAATATTATATTAAAATTTTGCATTTATATATTTTTTTAAAACTTTTCTAATTATTTTGCAAATATCTTTGTACTGATTTTTTATTCATCGTCGTCTATGCTTATCGTATATATAATTTTGATACATAGGAAAGCATAGCTTAAATATCCTTATTTCTTTTGATAACTCTTTTGGCTATTTTTGTACAAAACTCCATTATTATTTTTCTGGTTTTCCCAGTTCTTATCAATTCTCCAACATTAGTTTTATTGATCACGGTCTCTAGCTTTTGCTCCAACTCTTGCCTTTCCTTGCCATAGGCAGGACAGTCGAAGATTATATGTGGGACGGACTCCACAGCGCCCGGCTCACAGATGCACGATGGGCTCTCCTTACACTTAAAACGGTGCAAGTATTCAGAGAACCCACCGTGCCCCGTCAGTATTTGAGTGACAACCCCCGTTGGCTTAATTTTGGTGACAGTTTTAAAAGCTTCGATAGCATCTGGGAGAAATATTTTTGTAACCGACGCGGTTTCACCCTCTTTGTATCTCCGGTTCCACTCGTCGAGCGACTGCATACGAATCTGCCGCTTGACGAATGAAACCGGGCAGCGGTCGTAATCCGGCTTCTTTTTTAAGTTTAATGCGGCCTCCTTCGCCAGGTAGTCTGCACGTTCATTACCCTCCAGTCCAGCGTGTGCCTTTATCCAGAACAAGGATACATCTTTGCTCTGTGATAAGGCCACTTGGAGGTTCGCTCTAGCCTCCACTGCCAGGGCATGAAGGGAACCCTGGTTCGTGACTGTTTCTAATGCGGCCTTTGAGTCGCTATAGATACCGAAGGCTCCCTCCCTGCGCCGCAGTATTTGCCGTGTTGCTACGCATACGGCCAGGAGTTCTGCCTGGTAGACAGTACAGCACGACGGCAGACTCAGCTTGACGGACTTGACCTCAGCTTCCCTATCCCATATGGACAGTGCTGCTCCGACCTTGCCCGCCATCTTGCTGCCGTCCGTGAAGAACCTGATGTCCTGGTTGTTATGAGTCTCCACAAGTGACTGATCTACCAAGCTTACGAACCCCATAGCCGTATGTTTCGCTGGATGTGGCGTCTCTGCATACGCTACCACCCGTTCCACCTCCCGGCCCGCGAGTAATGGCTGGGGTACTCCTCTCTTTGCCTCATATAGAGCGGCTGCTTCCTGGATTCGGAGGTCGAGTGGGAGTATTCCCGCCAGCAAAAGTGCGGAGTTTAGCGAAACGGTGCGGTAGGACCTGCAGAGCTTTTGTGCGAACCCTCGCTGGACTGAAGAAAGCAATTTCTGCACTCCAATCTTCCTTGCCGCTGGTGCCCATGCACTGGCCGCATACAATATCACCGGTTCGACCGCCGCGGTGTAAATACATCGTACTATTTCCGGATGTAGCCCCCAGCTCACCTTGGCTGCCGTGGACAGCTGTTTATAAAAAGCAATTGCCTTCTTACATACATTTGCAGCGTGGGTGTTAAAGGTGAGCTTGTGGTCCACGGTGAGCCCCAGTATCTTTATCTCCTCGGACATGCCAATGTCGACCCCGCCCATCCTCAGGAGCGGGACATCGTACTTCAGCTTCCTCGTTACAACCATCGCACATGTTTTATGAGGTGCAAATTTCAGCTTATTTCTGATGCCCCACCCCCGAACATGCTCGAGGGCGGCATTGGCTTGCCGTTGGACTTCCAAGGCTGTCTCGCCGTCAAATATCAGGACCACGTCGTCAGCGAATGCCTGGCAGTAAATTCCGCGTTTTTCAAGCTCCTTTAGGAGTGGGTCCAGCACCAGGTTCCACAGGATCGGACCGCCAATTGACCCCTGTACACATCCCTTATTAGTGTTCCTCTGGCATTCTGCCCCGGCATACCTGACCCGGACACATCTGTCACTTAGGTAGCTGTCTAGCATTCGTCTTATGTTAACCGGGCACTTTTCCTCAGCCAGTCTGACCTTGATAGCC
Organism: Leucania comma; assembly: GCA_958295575.1. Lineage (NCBI taxonomy): Eukaryota > Metazoa > Arthropoda > Insecta > Lepidoptera > Noctuidae > Leucania > Leucania comma. Next base: position 7,361 of record OY282482.1, on the reverse strand, counting down.
GGCCACCAAGCGCTATCGAAGGCTCCCTCTATATCAAGTGAGACAACAGTGATCAGTTTCTTTTGGTTTAGTTTTGTCTTGATATATTGTATCATGGTATAGAGGGAGTCCTCGGTGCTCCTCTGAGGCATAAAGCCAAACTGACGAGTACTCAACCGCGGTATCAGATGCCACTTTAGACGAGCTACCATCATTTTTTCCAGGACTTTGCCCAGGACAGGCAGGAGGCCGATCGGCCTGTAGGATTTCGGTACTGTGTAGGAGCCTTTTCCAGGCTTTCGGAGTATCACTACTGTGGCCACCTTCCAGGCCCCAGGGAAGTGACCCTGCTCGAGACATTTATTTGCCAGGGCAAGGAATACCGCCGGATCCCGGGATATGGCTTGGGCACAGATATCAGCTGTGAGACCATCTGACCCGGGTGCCTTCTTCGGGTTGAAGCTTTCCACCGCGGATCTCAGCTCCAGAGGTGTAAACGGTGGGTCATGTTGCTCATCATGAGCCCACTCATTTACACGACCGGCAGCCTCTCGTTTCCGACGGTGGTCGTCATTTTCTCCCTCTTCCAGGTCTTCCGGGTAGAAGGTCTCAGCCAGCAGCAACGCTGATTCTTGGGCATTGAGTGATACTCCGTCTTTTACAAGTGGCAGGTCTTCATGCCTTTTGGCAGTCCGTCCGATGACCCTGTAGATGCCTTCCCACACTCCCTCTTTATCTTGCTTTTCGCAGAATGACTTCCAGCTGTCAATTTGCGCCTTTTTGGCTAGTATTTCATACTCTTGTTTTGCTTGCAGGTACTCTTCGACGACCAGTTGTCTTCGGGCTGGTGCTGCGCATCGAATGCGGCGTCTTCTGGTATTGACCATCCTCTTTGCATCGGCGAGCTCGTTGGACCACCACGGTAAGGTAAGTTTATTATTAGTTCTTAGTTTCGGTATTGTTTCTTCACAGGTTTTTGTTATTATATCTATATATGTATTAATGCAGTTTTCTAATTCAGTTTTGTTATTTATTTTTTCTATACTTAGTGTGTTCAAATTTTTTGCTGTGTTAAATTGGGCCAATTTCTCATGAAAGTGGCCCCAATTTGCTTTTCTAGTATTATATAATCGAGTAGACCTTTTTACATTTATCCCTTTTGACTTTTGTAGATTTATTTTAAAAACAATACCGTTGTGGTCCGAACTCACAATGTCTCTGTCAACTCTCCAGTCTTCCACCACACTCAACATGTCAACAGAACAGGCCGTTACGTCAACGAAACTGGTATAAGACCTGCCCCCCCTGATGGTGTCAAAGGTTGGTGTTTTACCAACATTTAGCACCTGCAAGCCAAGTTCCTCCAAGGCTCCCGACATCTCTTCTCCTCTGCCATCAATAACTGCACTACCCCACCAGTTGCTCTTTGCATTTGCATCCCCACCCACGATTATTTTCGTGGGGCCCATTTCCTTGCGAATCTGCCTAAGATGCCCCAGGTATGGCTCTATAGGTTGGTCCGGCTCAAAATAGAAGGAGACTACTGCGATTTCCCAGGCATTGGTTCGGATTCTCACCACCACGATGTTATTGGTGGTGAGTTTTGGACACTGTGTGACGTCGAGTTCGTGATTAAAAACGACGATAGCCGCCTTCACAGTTCCATTTCCTTGTTCCGCGCACTGGTAGAGTCTCGCACCTCGGTAGTCTCGCATCCTTCCGATTCCACCCACGTAAGGCTCCTGGAGCAATGCGAATGCAACCTTTCGCTCGCTAGCCACTAATAAGAGCTCTTGGGTTGCTAGGTTCTTTCTCTGCAGATTCGCCTGGATCACCTGGAGATTCGAACGAACGCTTGAGCCAGTTTGGGGGCAATTACCCAATTGACTGCTTCCGGTTTGGACCGATTCCACTTCAGCAATACGCCACCGACAGTCGCGCCATTGCGTCCCACTTGACGCGATTTGGGCAGGCACTATCGAAGGCGTCGTGGTCGGTCGGACCTATCTTGGCTAAGAGGCAGTTTCGACAAGTTGGTGTGTCTGCCGCCAAGCGCGAGGGGCAGTCCACACGCAGATGGGGGTCACCACAGTGAATGCAGAGATCGGCGGGCTCCGTGCACAATTTTCGGCTGTGACCGTATCGCAAACAGCGAGTGCACTGAACCAGCGGTGACTGGTCCAGCACTCGCACCCTCTGCAGGTCAATGTGCACTCTGCCCGCCATTGTCAGCCTCTGCCAGAGCATTGGGGACACCTGCAGGACGATGTGGCACAGGTGGGTGTTCCGCGCCTTGCGGCGATATTTCACGGACCATCTCTCGTCCTCTGCCGGCACATCTGCAAGCAGGTGCTTATTCTGGCATTTAAGTGCTTCTATGACCTCCTCATCCGAGTGGCAAGAGAGGACGTCCCTGATGATTACGAGCGGGTCTTTATTCTTCATCTCTTCCACCTCTAAGTTTCCGGCTTTTTTGATCTTTTCCTTAGCGTCCGTCATTTCCTCTCTTGTTCGGAACCCGATCACGACCTTTTGGTCCCTTGCTTTCCGCATTCGTTCGACCCTTATTCCTGTATTTCTGGCGTCGACCGCTGTCCTCAGCTTTTCAACTACGTCTTCTCCGGTGTCCTTACCACTTAGAGATGATACGACCACCGAGTGAAGAGGCTGCTGTATTTGATGTTTCGAGCCAGCGGCGATTTCGGCAAAGGTCGGTCCCTGGCCAGCGATGTAGCGGGGGGCCTGCCTCAGTTGCTCCGCCAGGGCCCGCGTATGCTGTTGGCAATCCTCCAGCGCCTGGTTGTGCTGCTGGAGTTTATCCATGAGCTGCTTCACGAGCTCCGTCGGAACATCCGAGGCCGGCAAAGGGACCTTCGAGCATTCCGGTTCAGCTACTTCCTCTATAGCGTGACCTTTCTCAGACTCCAGCTCTTTCACCAGCTGGTAGAGTCTCTCTACCGCTTTCGTAATCTCATCTTTTATTTCTTTTTTCAGATTTCGGGAGCTCAGCAGCTGGATTTTGGCCTTAGAAAGGCAAGCCTTCGCTTCCGTTGTCCGGTTTATATATTTCGCAGGTTGCGAGTTCAGCGGTGAGGTTTCTGGTTAGGTTAGGTTAGGTTAGGTTAGGTTAGGTTAGGTTAGGTTAGGTTAGGTTAGGTTAGGTTAGGTTAGGTTAGGTTAGGTTAGGTTAGGTTAGGTTAGGTTAGGTTAGGTTAGGTTAGGTTAGGTTAGGTTAGGTTAGGTTAGGTTAGGTTAGGTTAGGTTAGGTTAGGTTAGGTTAGGTTAGGTTAGGTTAGGTTAGGTTAGGTTAGGTTAGGTTAGGTTAGGTTAGGTTAGGTTAGGTTAGGTTAGGTTAGGTTAGGTTAGGTTAGGTTAGGTTAGGTTAGGTTAGGTTAGGTTAGGTTAGGTTAGGTTAGGTTAGGTTAGGTTAGGTTAGGTTAGGTTAGGTTAGGTTAGGTTAGGTTAGGTTAGGTTAGGTTAGGTTAGGTTAGGTTAGGTTAGGTTAGGTTAGGTTAGGTTAGGTTAGGTTAGGTTAGGTTAGGTTAGGTTAGGTTAGGTTAGGTTAGGTTAGGTTAGGTTAGGTTAGGTTAGGTTAGGTTAGGTTAGGTTAGGTTAGGTTAGGTTAGGTTAGGTTAGGTTAGGTTAGGTTAGGTTAGGTTAGGTTAGGTTAGGTTAGGTTAGGTTAGGTTAGGTTAGGTTAGGTTAGGTTAGGTTAGGTTAGGTTAGGTTTTTTTTTTTTTTTTTTTTTTTTTTTTTTTTAAATCTCTACCTCTGACATGATCAGAGTCTTTTCGTTAGCAACTTCTCTTTCATACAAGTTCTCGCTTTAATGCCTCTCGCACTTCCATTCCTCATACTGTGTCTTTCTTGTGTCCATCCTCATTCATTCTCTTTTATGGGTGGGATTCCCATATTCTAATATAACTTTCCTACTGCTGACTACTTTATTATTATTCCCACACATAAGTGTGTTTCGTAGTTTTCAGGGTTTAATAACGTACGCGGAACTCGCTTTTTATTGTTTTCTCGCTTAACAGTTCTTATTCTATTGGTGTTATTACATACTTATAGTATTTACTTATGTCTATCAAAGTTCTAGTTTTTCTTTCATTTTTAAATTTATATTCGTACTTACAGGTTACTTATTTATTTATTACTTATTTAACTTATTATCTATGACAGGCATCTTTGCATTAACATTTTTCTATTTCTACTTACAGGCTATATATTTGTTTATTTCTACATTACCAGATACTGTAACACAATACTTTTTCGGGGTTACAGTAGAATATTTTTTTTTTATTTTTATACAATTCCTAAACTTATATACTAGTGTACATTGTTTCAGCTTATTTTATTTATTATATATCTGCTTAAATGCTAGGTTTATACATTTCTTAATTTTTACTAGTTTTACTGCCTTACATAATTCAAAATTATACTTTTTTACTAGTTCATAATTATGCACAACTTATATATAATTAAATATACAGCTGTTGCATACTCTATCGATCGCTTTTATTCCTTTCTACAACCTTTTTCACAATATTTAGGCAGTAATCTAAGAACTTCTTTCTATTCTTACTCAGCATTATCGCCCCCACGTTATCTGCATTTAAGTCTGTATCTATCTCGTGTTCTATTTTATTTCGTTCCCGAGCATATACAGGGCAGCTAAGCAGCAAGTGTGGTACCGACTCTATCGCGTTTGGATCACAGATGCACGATGGACTCCCCTTACACTTGAATCGATTCAAGTATTCTGAGAATCCACCGTGCCCTGTCAGGATCTGGGTCAGGTGCCCCTCAATATGTAGCTTCCTGACAACCCTGTACGCCTCCGTTGCGTCCGGGAAAAACAGTTTGGTGACCGAAGCTGTGGTACCAGTTTTGTATCTGTTGTTCCATTCGTCAAGCGTTGCCATACGAATGCAGCGCTTGACGAATGAGACAGGACACAAATCGTAGTCTGGTTTCCTTTTACTCAGCATGGCGGCCTCTTTTGCCAGCTGATCCACTCTCTCGTTGCCCTCAAAACCTGCGTGAGCTTTAATCCAGAACAAGTTCACTAGCTTGTTCTGGAGAGAAACCGCTTTTATATTTTCTCTTGCTTCAACTGCCAGGGGATGAAGGCAACTGTGGTTTTTCACTGTCATGAGAGCCGCCATTGAGTCGCTGTATATACCTAAAGTAGGTGCCGAGCTCTTCCGAATCTCCCTTGTTGCCCTGCATATTGCCAGGAGCTCCGCCTGGTAGACCGTGCAATAATCCGGCCAGCTTGAGGGCGCGTGTTTCGGCCTGGCTGTTCCAAAAGGACAACGCAGCACCAACACGCCCCCCAATTTTGCTCCCGTCGGTGAAAATTCTCACCTCCGGTTCGGCGCTGGCGTCCACCTGCTCCTGGTCCACCAGGCTTCCAATCTCCAGTTCAATATGCGTGGCGGGGTGGGGGGATTTCAACGCGGACACAGGCCGCTCCATCTCCCTATCCCTCAATATCGGCAGCGACACTCCCCTCTTAGCCTCATATAATGAGGCCATCTCACGCACTCGGAGATCCAGGGGAAGTATCCCTGCCAACAGAAGTACCGAGTTGAGGGAAACAGTGCGATATGCTTTGCATATTTTCTGCGCTATGCCGCGTTGCACGACGCCCAACTGCCTTATAATCCCCAGCTTGCTTGCCGCTGGAGCCCAAACGCTGGCGGCGTACAGGATGATCGGCTCTATTGTGGCTACATAGATTATTCTGACTACTTCGGGGTTTAATCCCCAACTGACTTTCGCCGCCCTGCATAACTGCTTATACACATCAATAGTTTTTTTGCAGACATTCTTGACGTGCGTATTAAACGTCAACTTGTCGTCGATGGTGACACCCAAGATCTTAATTTCCCTTGACATGGTCACTTCAACCGCACCCATGCTCAGTCGTGGGGTGTCGTATTTGAGCCTTTTCGTTATTGTCATCGCATTTGTCTTGTGTGGCGCAAATTTTAACTTGTTATCGACACCCCACGCCTGTACACGTTCAAGGGCAGCATTTGCTTTTTGTTCTATTTCCAATGCAGTGTCACCATCGAAGACAAGGACGACGTCGTCTGCAAAGGCCTGCGTATAGATCCCATTTTCTGTTAAGTCTTTTATGAGGGGATCTAGCAGGAGATTCCAGAGGTTAGGGCCTCCGATAGAGCCCTGTACACAGCCTTTACTTGTCACCTTGGAATGTTCTTCACCCGCATACCTGACCCTGACCCTTCTGTCACTCAAGTAGCTGTCGATGACCCTCCTCAAGTTGAGAGGACACTTTTCCTCAGCCAGTCGGACTCTTATAGCTGGCCACCAGGCGCTATCGAAGGCTCCCTCTATGTCTAGCGAAATAAGTACTACTATCCTTTTTAGATTTAGTTTTCCTTTAATATGTTGCATGAGATCATAGAGGGAGTCTTCGGTGCTTCTTTGGGGCATGAATCCGTACTGGCGAGTACTCATCCTTGGTACAATATAGAACTTGAGGCGGGCCACCAACATCTTCTCGAATATTTTGCCTAGTACTGGTAAGAGGCCAATGGGCCTATATGATTTGGGTGTGGTGTAGTCTCTTTTCCCTGGTTTCTTTAGCACCACCACTGTGGCCTCTTTCCAGCACTTCGGGAAATGACCGTACTTGAGGCACTGATTCAAAAGGGCCAGGAAGGAATCGGGTTCCTTTCCAATGACCTGGCTGCAAATATCGGCTGTGAGGCCATCTAACCCCGGGGCCTTTTTGGGATTGAACGACTGGCAAGCTGTTCTGAGCTCAGTCAGAGTGAAGGGTGGATCTTGGGAGCCTTCTTCTTCTTCTCTGTTTGCCATTTCGGCTTTAATTCTAATAGCGCCGTGATGGGAATTGTCGGCGCTCGTAGGGTCCTCTGGATAAAAGGTTTCCGCTATCATTTTAACGGAACCTTTCGCGTCTAACACATTTCCATCTTTTACCATTGGCAAGTCCACCCCCCTTTGCGTCGTTCTCCCGATAACCCTATAAATCCCCTCCCAGACCCCCTCCCTATTCTGCTTAGTGCAAAACTCTTTCCAGCTATCGGTCTGAGCTCGGGCTGCTTCTACCACGTATTCCTTTTTTAGTTTTAAGTATTGTTCGACAACCATCTGTCTCCGAACTGGAGCTGCGCATCGTATTCTTCTTTTGCTGGTGGCGACCCTCTTTTTCATTTCAGCGAGTTTCTCCGACCACCATGGCATAGAAAGTCTCTCCCTGGCTTTTATTGTAGGCATCGCAAAACGACACGCCTCTTGTATGGTTTCTGTAAAGTTTTCTGTGGTTTTATCTATAAGTTCGGTGTTGTTAATTTTCTCTATTTCTAGTTTTTGAATTTTGTTTT